>LR991010.1:7669716-8919716 GCA_905163435.1 Mamestra brassicae
ATGAAAAAAATATAATTAAAACTCTCACAATAAACTCTTTCTTTTGATATGTCACACGGTACGGTTCGAAAAACTTAATTATTTTTTTCTAGTTTGCCCCTAAAAGTTATGCGTATGCTGACATCCTGTTCGGAACCCTAAAAACAAAGACTAGATAAACTTAAATCATCTAACTAGTAACAATGCTTCTAATTGTATTACTTAGTTTACGTTCTTAGTTGTAATTAGGCCTACCTACCTATCTTACCGTTCCCATTTCAGGTTTATCTGGAACACGAAATAATTAGGACTATTGCTAAACTGCTTGTTTTTGTTCGGTGATCTACTTTATAATGGGTACGATGTACCTGCCGCTACCTATTGCGAACTTTGGTAATAGTTTAATGGAAAAGTGAATTCGAGGAACAGTAGCTAGCCCTTAGTAGTATGTTAGAAAATTCTCAGTAGCGGCTCGAAGTTAATATGGCCCAGTGATTCTCTTCAGGGAAAATCTACATTCGTGATATTACAGAAAGTATCCCTTTTTTTAAAAGGAGGAATATTAGATGTTCGGGGGTAACACTGAAAGTTTTTAGAATAGGCCAGTAAGAAAAACAGCCGATGAAAAATTTATTAAAATTTCGAATTAGGAACTCTTTGGGTAGTATGTGTAATGTCATTTGTTTTTACGAATTGGCGACAGTTTAAAAAGTGTCTCTCGTGCGTCAAAATTTATTTAAGTAGGGAACATTTTTGCAGAATTATTTATTACGACTTTCGTTGCGTTCTTACTCAACAACAATGATATGATAGACTTCGATTAGCATTTCATGACGAAAAGCCCCATCCCGTGCCACTGTTTACACCTGGTTTAATGACTTTAAACGTAGTCGAAGCAAACTCAATGATGATTCACGAGAAGGACGTCCTTTGACATCGACTTCTGAAAATAAAGTGAGTGCTGTGCGGCTAATTATAGAAGCTGTTAGAAGGGTGACATAAGTATCAACAGATTTGGGCAGATTTAGTCATTGGTATGAGTTAAGTAGAAAATGTCTTATAATCTCATAATTCGATTAATGCTCAAAAACGCCGTCGTTTGGATTGGTGCCGTTCAATGCTTGAAAAGTACGACGGAGGTGACTCAAATCCAAATGCTGTATATGACATCGTCATAGGTGATGAAAGCTGGATGTATTGTTTCGAAACCGAAACCAAAGACAATCTGCGCAATGAATGTTTTCAATCGAAGGTTTGCCGACAAAAGTAAATAAGGGCAGAAGTCAAGGGATAAAGATGATTTCCTCATTATTTGGACGGACGGGTCATTCCGTAACAATTTTCTAGTCCTAGAAGATAAAATTACAGTTACTGCATGTTCGTATGTTAGTCATTGTTTACGAGTTGTCTTGGAAAATGTTAGACAGCAGCGCCCAAGAAGCAGAATCCTCCTCCACCACGAAGCCAGCGGAGAGAGCTGGAGCGTCAGATAGACTATCGAATATTTGTCTATCGAAGGAATGGAGTTAGTGAGTCATCCTCCTTGCGACTTTTATTTATTTCCAAAAATAAAAGATATACTATTAGAGGAATTCGTTTTATAAATAATAATAATAATATCTTGGGACAACTCACACACGGTCATCCGATCCCAAACTAGGCAGAGCCTGTGCTATGCCAAGATGCAAATCCTGAAGATGCCGTGGCTGCGTTTGAAAAAGGCGGAGTAGAGATCCCTAAGGAAGAGTGGGCCCACCACTTCAGTCAATGGTTCCATCGCATGCGACTGTGCTTAGAAAGGAACGGAGACTACTTTTCTTCCGCCGATCGATTGACATAAGAATGCGAACGTTCCTTAAAAAATACGGGAATTTTACCTCTGATCAAATTAGCATTTTGCTTAATTGATGAAACATGTTTCAAATCGGTTCCCGTAAGCTCCAGTAAATTATCGACCATCTTGCGAGGCAAATGAACCGTGAAATTCGATTCAATATCGAACACTCGCCAGTCGCCACAGTTCGCGACAAAAACGTTGGCAAATGATTCGGAATTGACACAGTGAGAATGGTCTGAGTATATCACACGATTGACTACTTTGTAGAATGGGACAAAGCGACAGTGCGGGCAATGCCTGACAAGGTCTACCCGTGTGCCAAATTTCAGCCGTTAAGACGAGAAACGACGAAAAAAGACGAGAGACAGACAGACAGACAAAATTTCCTTTCGCATTTTCATATTAAGTATGGATAAGAAGAGCCTCTAGTCAAAGTGACATTATATCAGAAATAACGATTATCGACAAGTAATAAATGTGTATATTGACATCTGCTACCGATAAACCATTGGAATTTCAACAGTTGCTATCGCCGATAGAAATCATTCTGTCTAGAGCCACATGTCTCGACTTGTGAGGGGAAATAAAGATTGTATTATTTACTTATCTACTCTTACAAGCTTGGTGGCCTCACCTCTCAATCCGAATTCTCTCTCACATTTTTTGTACCCAAAGTCACATCATTCTTGAATAAAGAACACTCAGTCCATTCTCTATTACAGTCTGATTCGGAATGCTCGCCTGAAAATTGTTTCACCAATCAAATGGCGATTAGAAAGTTCTGCTAAGAAATTGCTTGCCAGTTTGTATTTCTAACATAAATTGGATTCATAGAACTTGGTTTGTAGGTTTTGTGGCACGATACTGCGTTTTAAGGCCCTTGTTTTTTTTATTTTGTTTTGGGAAAGGATTTATTCTTTCTAGTTTGAAGAAAGACTTGATTCATTCCTGCCTTGATCAGTAGGACCTCGCACCACAAATGCATTAAGCGTTATACGAATTTAAATAATATTCATTGTATCTCTGTCAATAGCTTGAAGATGATTGAGACAGTGATATGACTGTTCGCTTACATATTTGTTGCTGTTAAATTTAGTCGAGGAGTTGCGTACTCTTCACTAACTGTATTTACTTTATTATCAAGCTCCTCCTTTTTATTCATAACCTGAACAAAAAAAACTGTTTCAGATGCCTGCAAATGAACCAGAATGACTGCTAAAAGAAGCTGATTTCCATGATACTTTTCCACACTGCCTTGGAAATATTGACGGTGGAACTGAATTTTACAAATACAAGCAAACATTCTGTATTGTGCTCATGGCTTTAGTTGATAAGATACATCGGTTCATGTATGCAAATGTTGGTTGTCAAGGACGAATTAGTAATGGTGGTGTTCCGAAATAGCTCATTATCCCAGAAACTCAATACTCTTAATATACTGGCTCTATCTGCACTTTCCAGTTAGAAAAGTGCACGGGGTTAGTGAGTTTCAAGTTTTTTCTAACCAATCAATATAGGCAATATCTAAGACAGATGGCTGCAAATCCATTTCAAGCTCCATTCAAATCACTAGTAGGTAATAGCTTTCACTGTAACAAGCCAGCGTGCGGAGAGTCAAATGTTTGTACGTGGTATCGGATCTCACAACGTAGGTCCTACCTACATGAGATGCATTCTAGTGTCCATTATGTTGATTAACGTTACTGAGATTACGACTCAATGGAATATCGGTTCATACCTACGACATCTATTCAATCGTAGCTCTATGTTGTCTATGCTCACACAACTGCAGGTAATTCAGTTACGTGTCTGTACAGGCACGTATGTAATATTATATCTTACCTAAGGATTTGATAAATAATCGAATACAGAATTTAGGTAGTCGAATAAGATAGTCTACTTGAATTAACGGCGCGTTTTGGTTATTCAAGTTTAGTAGTAAATAGGTTCTAACTTACTAGGCCTTTTTAGGAAGACTAAAAAGGATTGCCGTCGAATCGTCACGGACTAACACTAACAAGAGTAACTCATCCTGTAGTAAGAACATTCGGTAGTCAGTGAAGAGAATAAAGACGACAGACAGTACTGCGAATCTGACGCTCTTTACGAATCATTCATACATTTTCTGCTTAGTAAACTTAATAGTAAACAGCCGTTCGATTCTGTAAACATGTCGAAGTTAAGGCTTGGGTGAAGTGATCACAAGGTGAGCTGTCGATCCATGTAATCAAGATGTTACGTGATCACGAAGTGAGCTGTCATTCCAACTTGATTATATGGATTGACAACTTACCTCGTGATTACTTCACTCAAGCCTTCTCTTCGACATCATTTTAGAATCGACCGGCAGCACCGGTCGCTAAAATGTGACAATTATGACATTTATTGACAAATATATCGCATTGTCAAAAATGAACCAGCATGCCTAACAGAGCAGCGGCGGCGACCTCTCGCGACCGGCCCTGGTTGAATCCATTGTCGGAGCGATGAGGCTTGGGAAGCGGTCACCTCCTTCTGCGAAGCAGTAATGCTAGCGACGGAGGAGGCGGGCCGCGCGAGGGAAAGGCAAGGCCTTCGCCCCAACCGCCGCTACAGGAGAAGACGCCCCGGGCGTCGGGAGTCGCAGGGCGATCCTCGGCCACCGTAGGCGCGGGCCTGCGGACGGCGAGCGTTGGGTGGATCGCTGTCCGATTACCACCAGGCCCGGGTCGATGGCGCGTTGTGTTTCACGCGCGCCTTAAAGAGATGTCAGCATAGAAGACGGGGCCCGCCAGGGCCAGAGCCTGCCAGGGTTGCGGAATTTGTTCGAAAGAGTCACCGCGGCCCTGGAACGCAAAGGGCTTTAGAAGGAACACGGATGGGTTTTAGTCAGTAAGAGTCTGACACGCCCTTCCGCTCCACCCAGAGCGGAAGAAGTCATTTGATGATTTCCCATCCATAAAAAAAAAAATGCCTAACAGAGGCTATTTATACTTTAGGTACGTTTTACAATAAAAAAATGTTTTGTGTAATCAGGATAGTGCCTAGGCTATATTGTTTAAAAGCTTTATTAAGTCTAAAACCGTGTAAGTTTCAAGTTAATAGTAATATCGCGTGATTGACTAAAAGGCTATGCAGCACGCATAGTGTACATTACATTAAAATTTAACAAAAGTTTAACATTAACACCCATATTTTAAGTTCGTTCCTTCGAAATAAAAGTCCTCGAAATATAATTTTGGTCACTTCGTGCAATCTCAGCGCAGAGATATCGGCGCGGGAAATATTATAGTACACAAGTGTGTGGTCAAACACAGGTGTTTTTTCTGTGCCCTTGCTGCCATAGTTCGATGGGACGGCAATCCAAGCGACAGGACAGGTTCAGATTCGGAGGGCAAGTTAAGCCATTGTTTTTTCCTAAAAAAACAATGACAACTGGCTCTCTGAGTTACGCGGGTATCATACCGCCAACTTCCAAACTCCGGGCTTCTACTGACAAATTCCTATTGAATAAATCCTATAACACTTTCTCCGACCTGGGAATCAAATCCAGGACCCAGCTCAGTAGTCGCATTTAGCTATTGATTTGATTACGGGCCGATTTCTGAATTGAGGAGAATTTCGACTCTAAATTAGTCCGGAAGAGTCAGTGTTCAGGAACTTCACGACCTCATCCCACAGGCCCCCTTCTACCATCGGACATCTAGACGCACTGCAAATTACCATCCCTACCTTGTTGCTATTCCAAACGTCTTTTATAATGCGCACAGCAAAGAGTATTTCCGAACGCATTTTTTTTTAAGGATGGGAAATCATCAAATGACTTCTTCCGCTCTGGGTGGAGCGGAAGGGCGTGTTAGACTCTTACTGACTAAAACCCATCAGTGTTCCTTCTAAAGCGTTCCAGGGCCGCGGTGACTCTTTCGAACATATTCCGCAACTCCGAACGTATACAACCTTAATCTATTCAAAACTAGAGTGAACAGGGCTTCTTCTTGGTTAGCTCGCTCCATCTTCAACTTTGTCTCTGTCATCTATGACCTAGATTAAAGTCAGGAGCAAACCCATCTCAAATAAAAAAAAAACAAAGGTAGCCTTAGACATTCCTGCTACATTTTATAAGGGTTTTTCCTTTTGATAAAATCAATCAATGAAATATATTTATTTGTGAAACAAATTACAAAGGTAACGGTTATCTGTGCCCTGGAACCCTAAACATATAAATAACTGTAAAACTAGTTATCGCTACAGTTTCATATTATATTTGTATACATGTCAAGCCTCGTGTCTTTTATACGTGCACCACGAAGCACGAGGCACATGATTAAATGTGCGGAGACAACAGTGTTATGGTTTCCTTCATCCGGTGCGGGGATCAGTGCACTGTGCTAGTGTACATACGAACAAGCTAACATATAGGCTACTTGCAACTACTCATATTTGAGCAATGTTGTGAGTCTACTGAGTAGTACGCGATAAACTCTAAAAACTACCGAACGATAGTTGTCATATGGTTTTCACCATACATGAGGAAGATTTAAAAAATAAAATAATACATTTATTTCGGATAGTACACTTCTGGACACATCTATTGGCCCACCTTAGAGTTTAGGTTTCGATGGCCCCTACCGAAATATGATTGCTAGATTGAACAAAAACTGTTGATGCAGTTTTAAACCTGATACATTTTACCATCTTTTTCGATCGTATTGTTTTAAATTTGAATTCAGAATACCATACGACATGGAGCTACGCCTAACAAGTCGGATATGCGCCTTGTTAAAGGCAATTGATTTTTGAATAAAAAACATGTTTTATCAAATAAAGGTTTAATTTAATAACGCGTGTTGCCTCCATGGGCATCTACCACAGCTCTCATATGATTAGGCATAGAGTTTATCAACCGCTCTATGCAATTTTGAGGGATCATCTCCCATTCCTCTTCTATGGCAGTTTTCAACTCCTGCATCGTCTGGGCAACTGGCTGACGAGCCCTAACACGTCTTTTTAGCTCGTCCCACATGTGCTCAATGGGGTTCATGTCTGTACTTCTGGCTGGCCAGTCCATAACTGTGATGTTCACATCCTGAAGATATTCCCTGACGATGCCGGCCGCATGGGCTCTTGCATTATCATGCATAAAAAGGAAATTTGGGCCCACATAGTCCGCGTATGGTATCACGTGAGGTTCTAAGCACTCACGAATGTACCTTTCAGCATTTAATGTTGGCAGCCGTGGTCCTGTAACAACCTCAAGTTGAGTTTTGCCGCTCGCGGATATACCGCCCCAGACAGTCCATGAGCCACCGCCATAAGCAACCCTCTCTTCAAAGCAGCATTGTGCGAAACGCTCTCCCTTACGTCGGTAGACCTTCTTCCTTCCATCATTGCCATGTAACACAATTTTAGACTCATCAGAAAAGAGTACACGGCTCCAATCTTGCTGTGTCCAATTTAAATGACTGCGTGCGAAATGAAGGCGCGCTGTTCGGTGGGCTCGCGTTAGTTTGGGCCCATTAGCTGGCTTGTGTGGTACCATATCGCGTTCTTTTAACCTTCTCCGAACAGTTCGAGCGCTCACAGATACTCCGTGGAAGTCGCGAAGTTGGTTTTGTATCTCAATGGAGGTAAGGTGACGATTTCTCAAGCTGGTCGTCACGATGAATCGATCCTGCCTTTCAGTTGTGACCCGAGATCGTGGCCTTCCTTGGCGACGAACAAAGCCGCCAGTCTCTAGGTACCTCCGATAAACATTTCGGACCGCAGATCGACTTAAATTAAGTTGAGCACTCACGTTTCTTTGGCTGTGTCCGGCCTGAATAAGGGCCACAGCTTGGGCGGCGACTTCAGGTGAAGTATCCATAGATTATTGATAGAACCTCACCTTAATGTTAAGAATAAGTAATGTTTGTTGCAAAACCAAAAATATCAATCACTTTTTCAAGAATTAAATCCAAGTAAACCAATAAAACCAAGTTTTCTTAGTATTCGATTGTTTGATATCAACAAACAGGCTCCAAATTGTCTTTTGTTTCTTTAAATTATGTGTTCGAAATTCAAAAAAAGACTATTGAAATTGTGAATGTGCCAGGTTCAAAACTGCATAAAAACTTTTTGCTCGACCTAATATAAAATTTTAGCTAGGACCAAACGAAACTGAAAATACAAGGTGGGCCAATAGATGTGTCCAGAAGTATATTACATATTTTTTTAGTATTACAAACTACTTATATTCTAGTGTGGTTTAAGTAAATAATTAATTTATTAAGGTTTTATGTAAACTGGCTGAAAATAACGATGTTTGTTGTATATTTCGGAAAAAAATATGGCGACTGCTACCCGCACGAATCCGCAACCCGTTGCTAGTGTAAGCTAAAGCAGGGATCATTTTAAAAATAATAATGGTGTAGCTATGACAGATTAATACTTAGAATTAAATAGCCTGTAAACCAAATAGCTTATTCGACTGTACCCAGCTTTACAAAAGAAAGCTTACTGTGAACTTAACACAGGAGACTTTCTACGTCAGTATCTTTATTGTACTTTATGCTTCAGCGTATTGTCCTGAACTGAATTACCACAAACAATGGAAATAACAGATTTGAAGATTATAAAAATGTTTTGTAGCAGTTGATAGGTCATAAGTGACCTTAAGAGAAAGGGATAGATTTTTTCATAGGTTTTACGTGAGTCAATCAATTTGCCTAGCCGTCTCCCCACTAGGTAAGCTGGCTTCCAGTCAAACCGTATGCAGCTGAGTACCAGTGCTGATGATGCACGCGTCATGTTCTTGAAAGGGCGCCGTCAGTGGAGACTGGTCATCCCTTAGTTGCCACGGGCTCATTTTAATATTTGATACTGTAAATTGTTTTTTCTTTCTTTACATTGTTCTCATATATAGAAGTAACAAGGTTAATGTAACCTGGATTTTTGTAAACATAAAATGTTTTAAAAGAGTGTTCGTGGAGTTTCTTGCGTTCTTCTCCATGGATATCTACGCTTTGGAACGTGCAAACAGCTTCATGTTTTTGACGGACCGACTTTGACAATCAGGTCGATCGGTCAAAAAGATGAAGCTCTTTGCACGTACCTAAGCGTAGATCTCTATGGAGAAGAACGTGCAAGAAACTCCAGGAATACTTTTAAAAAAAAATTTAACGTCAGTGCTTTCCGAGACACGGAGAAGTTTCCGTGTGTAATGGATGGTCAACTCGACCCGTGCGGCAAATATTATTCTGCCACGAGCTTTATTAATTATTTAACCAAAAAGTGACAATTACAATTAGAAAGATAATTAATTAAAGTTACTCATAACTTTAATTAATCATCTTTCTAATTGTACAATTTCCCAAAACGTCACTCCGCTGAATTGATACATCTATGTTACATCTATCTTGATACATCTATGTTACATCTATCTTGATACATCTTGATAGATGTATCAAGGTGGATGAAACTAAATAATAAATAAACCAAAAAGTGACAATTCCAATTTCGAATCTTAGCACTAATTGCAATCCAAACTGTGCAGCTATTCTTGCAAAAATGAAAAATGGCCAAAAAGATATCGCATGTCTATCTCGATCAAAAATAGCTCGAGCATGCTCGGGTTCCTGTTGCGTTTTTAGATGGATCGCATGCGATTAATCGTCACACGTGTGGCTTGTCGTATCGTGTCGTAAATCTTTGAGTTTTTTTGTTGCTGAAATGTTTTTTTTAGAAGTTTTGTGTTAGCTATTAAGGTATTATAGGTAATCGGTACACACTATATAATCACACTTATATATTATAAAGGCGAAAATTTGTGTGTGTCTGTGTATGTTTGTTACTTCCTCACGCGCAAACGGCTGGATCAATTTGGATAAGATTTGGTATGCAGGAAGCTGACACCTTGGATTAACACATAGGCTACTTTATTATTCCGGTAGTGTGTTCCCTCCGGATAATTTTCGACATTCACGCGGAGTATCTGATAAACCGCGGGTAACACTGCGGGGCGCCGCTAGTTTGGTTAATAATTTCATTATTTTCCTATTTAATTACATTTTTCATTACATTTGGACTAGTAGACAACTAAATTAGTTGAAACAAAGATTATAATCATCAGGAGTCTTGACCTGACTATTTCGATTTCGTAACGATTATTATTTTGAGCTTAGTACCTTAAGTTTGTTTGATGAGAGTAAGACTACCTGTGAAACATTATTTTTCCTACAGCAAATATAATTATTCAAAATTGCAAATATGTTTCAAATTGTAATTGAAACAGGTTGTAGGCTAGTGTTGCTGAGTGATAGTCAGGATATCCTATTGTTTCACAAATGTCCGAAAATTCAGATTACATTTGTAATTCTTTGCCAGCCATACTTATGGGATTGTTGTAGGCAGTTGGTGCAAATTTGCTGAAAAATTAATATACGTGCGTGTACAACACAACAACACGTTGGCGCAGCGTCGCGCGGGTTGTTGCGGCTTGCGGTGACGCGCTGTCGGCTCATGTCGCTGGGTTGTGGTCGCAGCCTTATGTCAGTGTTTGTGTTCTAGGTTGCAAGCACACTGGTGTTTTCTGAGAGGCCTCGTCGTTTGTTGTACATACGTTGTATTACAGTAGCGTACCACGTATAGTGTACATAGAAATGGTAGGTGTATTTTCCTGAAAAAAAAACTGTTAAATTACAGTTACATTATTAATAATATTGGACATTTATTTTTTCTTTTGTCGTCGCAATTGCGTAGGAAAACCGTCTCTCATAATAATAAAATTTAGACATATACTTAGTGTAAAGTCATATACTTAGTGCGTTGAAATTTCGCGTGACGATGTCGTACACTTTTTACTAACAAGTGACGTCACCTGCCTCCGCTCCTGAAGTTGGAATCGACACAAACTTCGTTTTCTCTTTGTCAATTTTTATTGATTTCGAAAGGCAAAAAATATAATATTTTTTAAATTCTAATTGAAAAAGGAAACATCCCTATTGATATTTTAAAATGAGGAGGTCTTTAAATAATTAATTTTATGCATGTACATTTAGTATTTGCATTGTTAGTTTAAGCAAGAATTGCCTGCATTAGGACACTTCGCTAATTACTTACAATTACAATTCTCCATAATTATATTCTCCGTCAACATTAGGTATAGCTTATTATGAGATTATAAGTAGGTAACTAATGTAGATTCAATATCTGTCCCAAATAATAGGCATACTCGTAAAAAAAAACAATACAAATAAGAATATTATTTAATTTGAAAATTGTGAAGTAACCTAATTACTGTTATTTCATTGCTAGTTGTTTGTAAGTACATGTACATTTGTATGTAAATAAACAAAATGTTAGAGTTTGAACCAAAAACCTGTTCGAATTTTATTACGGTGAAGTGGAATTTCAATATTTATTTACCCTTTGAAGGTTTGTGTAAATTTTATTTATTTTATAACGAATCACGTTTTGTGTCACAAAATACAATAATTTTGTAGTAAAATGGTGTGTTGTGGTTTTCGTCGCAGCTCTGACAGCTTGACGCAATGTTCGGGGATGTGGCACTATCGTATGAAATTGTTTGTTTTACTCTTATCATAAATAGTCTTATTATCGAAACGAAGGGAAAGGAGATAGCGTTCCGTGGTTCCTGTCTCTTTGAAAAAAAAAAACTTTTATCCAAAAACTTCACAGCAAATAACGACAAAAAAAATCCAAACAAATCTCTTTTCAAGCAGGCTGATGCAGTTGGTGATTTAGTTCAATCACAGTTTTGATGCCGCCAATAGCAGGCTTATTTCCCTCATTCAAGTGAGTTTGATTTTTTGCAATCGTCTCCTCCAGCCCTTTATTTTGATATCCGACATGACTATGACATGCAAAAATACAATTTCACTTGTACATACGGTATGTAATGCCGGCTGCCAACTTATTTTTTTTCAAAAATAATATCCCCTATGTAGAGGCGGATTAGCGAAACGAGCTCGACCATTTTAGGATCTTAGGATTTTTGATCATTCGCACAGAAACGGGATTGAGTTTATCGACTTACTCAGAAAGGCTGCGATAACCTAGAAAATTCCAGCGAAGAAATAACAAATGAAAAATAAATGAGCCCGACGCTCAGCAGCCATGATTTGCGACCACAAGAACCACGAGGCAGTCATAAGCAAGAGAGAGCTACTGTAAATGCCGAAAACATTGGGCAGACGATTGGGAACGGGCCATGTAGGAGTAATCAAGTAGTAGTAGGCTATACTTCGAAAGCTCTATACAAAGTATGTTTCCTTAATTTATGTTACGTTTTTAATCTTCCTCGTGCGCCCCTTTGTAATTAAGCGCTTGTTGGCATGTGCCTCTTTTGCCTGGATAATCCGCCTCTGACCCTAAGCCTGGCACTTACGACGTTCTACCTAAGTGTTCAGGCTGCACCGCATGCCAAATATTTAGACATACACATATATTCTCGAAAAATATGACCCTCTTTCCGGGGCAGTGGAGTAAAGAGTAAACACGCACGCCTGAGTTTGTGCGTGTAAATAAATAACTGCAACAATTTTTCTCCAATATTCTCCTGCGTCAATCCACCGATTGGATCACCGTCGAAGTATTAATTGCTCGTGAGTCACGGCACTGCAGGGGACTGTTCATTAAGCGGTTTAATTGAGTCTGATACACCTCGGCGACGGCTCGCGCGGGACTGAAGGGCGAGAGCAATTACCGATGACCTCCATAACTTGCCGTCAAGTGCGATGGACTTGATGTTTTCTTGTTTGTCTATTTTATGTACGACTAGCTTCCGTACGTGGCTTCGCTCGCGTGTTAGTCAGAAATTAGTTAGAAATTATCCCAGGGGAACATACCTTCTCCCGGGATAAAAAGTATCCAGGTGATGAAGTAACATACAAGCAATCAAACTCATTTTTCCATTTAGGTAGTTAGGATTAACTTTCCTAAGCTTTTGGTCACTTTCGTACTTTGTCTTGGTATGGTGATGTGAAGAGGAGGGATGAAGCGTATGTAAGTAAAAGAGTTATGAATATAAATGTGGATGGATGGAGAGGGAGAGGGAGGCCAAAGAAAAGATTGTGTGAGGAGTGATACGAAAGAAAAGGGAGTTAGTGATAGCGTGACGGTTGACAGGACAGAATGGAAGAAAAAGACACGTTGCGCAGACCCCAAGTAACATGGGATAAGGGTATATCTAACCTACCGGGTTCTAGGTCGTAGGCAAAGTGATATTTTGTAATAAATAATAACGATTGTCTAAAATCGAGTTTTCTGGAATTGAGCACCCGACATTTTGGTCAGTTCATGTCAATTTTGATCGCTGAAATTACTTACTCACTTTGTCTGGAGCTTTCATTTATAGTTTAATGAACTTTCATTACATTTATAACATAGTATAACGAAGCTTATGAAGCTGGTAAAAGGCTTACTAGATCAGCGGCACTCCTTGGTGACAGTCCCACCAACACACAATACCACCAACATACAATACCACAATACCACCAACATACAATACCACAATACCACCAACATACAATCCCACCAATATGCACAACATGATTTTTCAATGCTTTCATTGTGCGTACAACTAATAAGGAGTGGAATTCTCTGCTGGAGTCTGTGTTTCCTAATAAGGTCTTTAAGTCAAGAGTGATAAAAGATATTTATTTTGTAAGTAGGTTAAACATAACACTTTTACACGTCAATATTTTTGGGTAATTTTAAACTAGATGAGGCCGGTGTTTCCAAGCTGACTACCCTGAGAAGAAACACCGAAACAAAGTCTCTTTAAAGTCCATACAATCGTACTGGTCAAACATATGAGAACCATGTAGGTTAATGTCTGAAGTGGTCTTTTGAGGAAAGTGCCACACAGATTTGAGTGGACCTGTCCTGACAGTGCAAGCATTTGTCAGTTATCGTGTAGCTCGAAACTTGAAACTTTAAGGACCTCAACGACTTGACGAACAATACCAAAGTAAGGACATTTTGGTAGGCCACATAAAGAACTCAAACTGCCAGCCTAACATGAAATGAAATGAACCCCTAATATTGCGATGTACATGGTCTTCACATTCACATGCGTTGTGCGAGGACCATGCAGATCAGTGTCTGAAATGGTCTTTTGAGGAAAAAAAAACACACAGATTTGAGTAAATCGGTTACTTCTAGGCAAGCGTAACTACGTCAACCACATCATTGCTTTCCATCAGGTGAGAATGTGGTCAAATACGAGCTTATCAATAAAAATACAAATGTTTGAACAAACCTGCAGTGTCGTTAGGCAGACTCATTTTTCTTAGCATCGTTTTGAAGCAAATTCCATTAATATTGATTTGACGCCTTCCCCTTGCGTCGGCGGGGTGGGCGATTCAAAATGTGCTATAATGAATGGGCTCCTTCGGATGCGGCATGTTGGTGAGCTAGGCGATTTTTATCACTTTAAGAGATAGGTGTGAGCGATCTCCATTTTAGGCATGACCGAACTTAATTTTTAAAATAAGTCCCTTAAATTACTGATGGGTTTTAGTCAGTAAGAGTCTGACACGCCGGAAGATTTCCTATCTTTTTTTATTTATATTTTATTTGATATGGGTTTGCTCTTGACTCTATAGATGTATATCATAGATGACAGAGACAAAGTCGACGATGGAGCGAGCTTACCCAGAAGAAGCCTGTTCACTCTAATTTTGAAGCGATTAGGGTTGTATGCGTTCGGAAACACAGACGCAGGCAGAGAGTTCCACTCCTTTGCTGTGCGCATTATAAAAGACGTTTATCCTTAAAAAAAAGTCCCTAACATCAGTAATAGCCCTATAATAGTCTATTTTTTTTTAATCAGCTAATGATATTTATTTATTTATTTAAACTTTATGTACAAAAGTGGTACATGGGCGGACTTAATGCATCAAGGCATTCTCTACCAGTCAACCTTTGGGTTATAAAGACTATACTGTAGTAGGTGTACAATAAATAAAAATAAGATTCAAAATTGAATTTTAACAATTCGGGATTTCGGGAATTCGGAATTGTATATTTCTTGTACCTAGTCTCTTTACATGACTGCCAACATTTTTACTGCAGTCGGGGGACAGTTCTGTGGAACATTTCTTTTTATGGCCTGACTTCGATGAAAAAGTTGCCTTTAAGTTTTCTATTTTTGGATGCATTGGCAGTCAATAATTTGATTGCTATAAATCGACGTTAACTCGCACTAAAGCTACGGATTGTCTTTAAATTTTCTTAACTCAATGTTCAAAAAGTACATGCCTGATGAAAATTAAATTATCCTTGGGCAAAGGGAGTTATTACCAGCGAGGACAATACAGCTTGTATGAATTTAAATTAGAAGCCGGTACTGTTTGCACCTCGGATGTGCGCGCTTTCGTACCATTATGATGGTGTTAATTTACTATAGGGTTGCCTGTGTTACTTTGACTGTTTGAAATTATTTTAACGCAGTAAATGACGTATCTAGAGACATATCCTAGTACTTAAAAAGCGTTCAAATGGGGCTCAGAAATAAAAAAAACAAATTAGTCTGTCAGACAGATTTAAAAGAAAAATTGGAAACAATTTTTAATGCGCGTTGAAACATTAGTAAAATTTTTACGTCACCAGCCCCACTCTTGAACTTTGATGCGATTTATCTTTATTATTTTATCGATTTGAAATGGCATAAAATACGAAAAATACGTACATTTTCGTCACAGGCGCCATGGCCACGCGGCCGGAGCGGATTGTTTATCAAGTCCCAATAGGAAGAGAAAGACTATCGAAATAAAATAATTTGTGTTACTTACAAGTGCTAACCCTATTCTTCCCTCGGCGCAGAACGGCCGCTTGTACCTGTCTATGATCGTATTTACCGTACCGCATATTACGGCCTTCCCAAATATTCGTATAATGATGGATAGCTCGGAGATGAATACGCTAAGGTCTATAACATCGGTGCTCATAAGAAAACGTAACGTCTATACAGGGTGTTTCAGAAGTGCGTGGTTATATTTAAGGGGGGCGTTCTGTAGCTTCTATACAGTAAAAAAATCTTTTTTTTTTCTTTAAAAAATAACCCGGCTGAAAAATTCGATTAAAAAGTAAAAAAAAATCAATTTTTAAACAGTCTGATGCGGTTGCATATTTTAGTTCAATCACAGATTCGATGCCATCAACTGCATGAGACTGCTAGAAAAGAGATTTTTTTGAGTCTTTCACGGGATTTTAGAAAAAACGTAAAAAAAATATTTTGATATTGTTTCTTTACTGTATACATAACATAACACCTCCCTTAAATATGACCACGCTCTTCTGGAACATCCTGTATGTGAGTGTGCTTATAACT
This sequence comes from Mamestra brassicae, assembly GCA_905163435.1. Lineage (NCBI taxonomy): Eukaryota > Metazoa > Arthropoda > Insecta > Lepidoptera > Noctuidae > Mamestra > Mamestra brassicae. The sequence continues at coordinate 7,685,844 of LR991010.1, forward strand.
TAAGAACCTCATACCTATCCTAATGAGATTACTGCGTGTATTTTATAATGTAGAGGAGTGTTTAGGTAAACAATAATGTGTGGGTAAATGAGTATTTCATTTTCTTCATTACCAATTCTTTTCTTAGCTTTTTTTTGGGATCGTCTTCCGGTCTATCCGGATGCAGCTGAATATTAGTATATCATATAGCAAGCGACTGCATGTGGCCAGGTTGATCCACTGGGTAACACGATACTCCTTGATAAGACCGTTTGTAACTACACAAGCAATAAATATTTTCAAGTGACTCGAATTGCGGACTCTGTATTTCGTGATAGCTACCTGAAGGTCTAAGGTAAAGGGTGAACAGGTGACTTCTAGGTAAGAGTGTTCCATCATTGACCACGTCTTCGCTTTCTATCAGGTGAGATTGTGATCCATCATGAACTTGTGAATAATAAAAAAACCTTTAAATGATAGAAGTAGATTAAACATAACAATTTTACACGTCAATCTTTTATCTTTGATAAACTAGATGAGGCCGGTGTTTCCTAGCTGACTACCCTGAGACGAAACACCGAAACAAAATCAAAGTCCTGTATGGACTCGGATCGAAGTTACTGTTTAAATCATATGAGAACCATGTAGGTTAATGTCTGAAGCGGTCTTTTGAGGAAAGTGCCACACAGATTTGAGTGGACCTGTCCAGACAGTGCAAGCATTTGTCAGTTATCGTGTACCTCAAACTTAGAACTTTAACAAGATCAACGATTTGACGAACAATACCAAAGTAAGGACATTTGGGTAGGCCGCATAAAGAACTCAAACTGCCAGACTAACATGAAATTAACCCCTAATATTGCGATTTACATGGTCCTCACATTCACAATACGTAATATGAGAACCATGCAGATCAATGTGTGAAATGGTCTTTTGAGGAAATAACCACACAGATTTGAGTGGACCTGTCCAGTAAGTGCTGGCAAGCCTCGGTAAGTAGTCGAGTAGCTCAACTTAGAACCAATAATGAGCTTAACGACTGTTTCGTTTTTTTACTCGTTAACTTATAATAAAAAAGAACATTGAAATCGTTTCTTTCACCATAATACAAATGGGTTTCCTTTTCCCTTAGAAGGTGAGCCAGCCCATCAATCATGAGATAAATGATCAGCTGTTATCAGGCATCGCCCTTCACCTTCTACATGACGGCTGTCTGTTGATAACGCTGCCTCATTCATTTTCATCGGAACAGAACGTAGAAACTTTGCCGGTAGTTTTAAATTAAATAAACTGTTTTTAGGGTTCTGGTCTTCATTGAAAACGGAATTGTCATAATGACACGTTTTGTCCGTCTTTCTTAGAGGTTTTTTGGCTAAAAGGACCATATTCTAAAGTAACAGGTCTGTGACAGACAGACCTCTATATACTATCTATGATAAGCGATCGATCCTCCGAGAAATGGATGGATGGCGTCGATAGGATATGGTTATCCATCTATTTCTAAGTTTGCTTATAGCAAGCAACACCGATAGGTTGGCATATTAATGTAAGTTATAGAAAACGGACGTTCGTAACAGCGAGATCGAAGATGTAAATTTTACCTTTGAATGCGGACCCTAATCTTGAATTAAAAAAATAAATAACAATGAGGTTTCCATCGTACCACTAAAATCGATGCGCGATTCGTGCTTCGCATCAGGCGCGTAGCACTTTGCTACGGCGTAGCGCATTGCTACGGCGTAGCTCTTTATTACCAATCCTTAAATGCTTTTTATGCTTTCACATCAGCAGAAACAAGTGAACGAAAATCATACTAATAAAGACGCTCGGAGGAAGGAAGTAATGCATGCGGGGCTAATAGGGACTTGACCATCTACCGGGCTCTGGGATAGTTCTGGAAGTCGTGGAATACCTCTCCACTCCTCAAATATATCAGGATAAATGTTGCTACCTTGGCGATACGTCACTAAAATGCTAGCGATCGTTTCTTGAAGTCCATTAATTGAGTGTGTCACCCTCTACCATTTTATAGCTGTGATATGTGTAGGTATCTTGTAACAGTGTTCAGGCAGGGGCCAATAGTCGTTCCTTAGTGACGACCTCTACCTTACGAGTGACGTAAATAAATTCACTACACCCCCCAATCCCACAGGTAACCTAAAAAAGTTGTAACTATTTATGCATATCGAGATCAAAAACCATTTTTTAGCTAATTGTAACATTATGTATAGCTACATTTTACTGGTAGAACAGATGATCGATGGAGTCGAAAAGTTCCGAAAGACGGAATAGTGTTGGAAGGCCTTCCACAAGGTGGACCGATGACCTGGCAAGGGTTGCTGGATGAGAGACGCACAGGACCGGTTGTTGTGGCGACACTTCGGGAGGCCCAGTAGTAGGCGTCTGTCGGCTGATATGATGATGTATATCGAGATCAAAAACATTTTTAGCTAAAAATAACATTTGTGTAAAGCTAAATTTTCTGCAAATTTTAATGACGCCATAAAACTGTTTGATCTTGAGGCAAATAGCCAAAATTATTGCGGCTTTTTAATGTCAGCTTTTTATAAATTTGGGGCCGACCATCTCGCAATTGGATTTTTATTTGATGTTAACTAACGGGCCTTCTCCAGATGCGAACCAAATATTGGAAACCAATATTCATTAAGGGAACGTCCCTTAAACGACCGAAAAATTTAGGAAAATTCAGTAAAATGCGTTAAAAGTTAATTATGTTTGAGTGAATAGGAAAACCATTCGTTTGTTTTATTTTTTTGGTGAAGTTAACAAAGCGTTTTAGCAAATTGCGATAAATGGATTTAGTTATTTTAATAGCAAAAGCTTTACTTTTTTTTTAAATTCAGGCATCGTACCTACGAGGCCTGAATTAACAATGAATCAAAAACATTTCAATCAATTCAGATACCTATCTGGACTCCTGAATCAAAGTTTTTGATGAGCTAATAATATTGTTTACACCACATTTTGTGCCAATAAAAAAGTCCTACATTATGTCCTACTGACTACTATTATAAATGCGAAAGTTTTGTATTTGTCAAGATGGAAATGTATATATTTTCTATTTACTAAGAATTACATACATGTTTAAGTTTTACTATAAATATTTGGTCCACACTTTCCCAAAGCCGGGAGGAATAGAAGTAAGAAAGGGAGGCCTTTGCCAGGGACACAATTGGCTAAAATAAAAATAATAATATAAGATATAATTCAATAGTTTTATTACGATCTCAAGTCCAGAAGCAAGTAGCTTTTAAATAATAACGGTTCACAACACTAGAACCGCTTATCTTAATATTCCAAAAATAAGGAGATCAACCAATTTCATGAAGTAGACACGACCACAAAATTCAAACAGCCTTGAATATACAGGATGAATTTATATGAAGATCATTTATATTGTAAAGCTTTCTCAGACAAGCTCGTAACAACGACTTGATGTCCTGAATTTGTTTGCGGTTCGTATATGAAAAATATAAGGAATTTTCACGCATATACCTCTATCATCGTACCTTTCGCTTGGGTTGGAAGATTTTCTTCTCCTTTGTGTAATAATTTGATATTTTTAGCGGGTCATTACTTGTTGTGAGCATGTCTGGCGTAAGCTTTACGTTTCGCTCTATTTTATTATTTACTATTTTCTGGTAGCGGCCCCGCCCGCGTGAAAGTCGGAAATCTATTTGTTAATTCAGGTTATAAGCTATGTGTGCCAAATTTCATCAAATTCCGCGTGAAAGAGTAACAAACATCCAGCCAACCATACATCCACCAAAAGATTTCACATTTTTGATATTCATCATCATACCAGCCGAAAGACGTCCACTGCTGGACATAGACCTCCCCCAAGGTTTGCGATAATCACTACGCTTGGCAGGCGGGTTGGTGATCGCAGTGTAGCTGTTGGAATGCACAGAAGCACGGAGAATGCTGCTGCCCATTGTCTTGTGAGTCCCATAGTCGCCTCTTACGACACCTACGGTAAGTGATGAGATGGTGCTATTCTTTACGTCCGACACCATACAGGTAATATTTTTTAATATTACTATAATAATAATAATATCTTGTGACAACTCACACACGGTCATCCGATCCCAAACTAGGCAGAGCCTGTGCTATGGCAACCAGACAACTGATAAACATACTTATATATTTCTAAATACATACATGTTATAGACAAATTACACACAGAACAAATGATCATGCTCATCACACAAAGATTTGTCATGGGTGGGACTCGAACCCACAACCTCTGGTTTAGCAGTCAGGGTCTCTAACCACTCGACCAACAGGCCAGTCATATGACGATAGGATAGGAAGGGAGAAGGGTAGGATACGATGTGTGGTTTACGTGATGCTATGTTTGCTATAAGATCATTGTAATTTACAAGCGTCGACTTCTATTTCTCAAACAACTATAGAGGTATGCAGTACAGAGAGTAAAGTCCCGCATACCTCCACTGGAAATGGGAGGATCCTCCTACCAGACGGTTGATGTGTCTGGTGGGCAACTGCCCGATAGTTGAAATTCGCACTGTTTTATATGTTGAGTTGAGAACTTTGCTTGCGCAATGCAGGATTTTGTTGGTAGTTCGTCGCTGACAGGATAGATGGCGTTGCGGTTCTAAAGTTGTCGTACAAATTTCGCTTCTTAGTTTTTCATGTGGTTGTGTAGTGGCAATGATGCCACTACACAACCACAAAACTGCGACATTCAAACTTTTACTATAGGTGGAGACGTATAACGGCCGGTTTCAATAACATATCTACCTTTAACCAGCTGTCAAATTAGCTACCAACAGTAGCTGAAACGTCATGTTATCTTTAAAACTTAACGTTTCAGCTACTCTTGGTAACATCGAACCCCGTCGTATCCATAGTTGGCAATAGTTCCAGATATTTTATACAGCAACAGATGTTTTCAAAATGTCTACCAACTATTTCTCAACTCATGAGTATGTTTACCAGTATGAGGCTTCTTTTCAATTCACCAGTACACAGAACGGATATACGAGTATGTGCATGAATTCCTCTCAGTACGAGTGAAGTGCCCCCAAATTTTACGATCAACATAAAATTCGTGTAAAGGCGTATTCTGTGGCGGAAGGTGACACGTGTTGGAATTGCGATCACGGTTAGAGTAGAAGTATTTGCAGAAGAAATGAACCTCTGGGCGTTTGATAACCTTTGGTCGTCATTTGGTTGTATATGCCTCGTCGGTGAGTTCTTTAAGATTCCTGTTTTTACAAAATTCCGCCAGGTTTGTCATCTCGGGCTATACGTTGTTCCCTGTTGTAATCAGTTCAAACAAGGTTAAAACGTACTAAATAAAACTTGGGTAAGCTTGAGGCGTGAACGGTGAATGTTATAGATGTATGTTTTAGTTCATTATAAGCTTGTTTCAAAAGATTTTCAGTTATACTTAAGTAGGTTTTAAAATGTTTAATTATGTTTAAAATTAATTTTAATTAAAAAAAAGGGGTACAAAGTTTTTGTTTCACGTATTAATATATAGATAATGTGCTAAACTTCTAAAATGTCGCATGATAGTACCCCATAGGTGCATAAAAACTGTCACGCTGTCTTGCGCTAGAGGACATTGGTTTTTTGCGTTTATTTTTTTCACTAGCAACACGATCTGGCTGTAACATTCATCAAATCAGCTAATACTTGACTGGTTTTAGTAGTATTTTTAATGGGAACACCATTAAAACGAAAGAAAAAAATATAACATAAAATATGTCTCTGGTTGAATGTTGCAAGACGCCTTAAGATCCTAAACCCTTAGGTTCTCACATTTCAACTGATTTTTCGAATAACGTACCACAGCCCTTGACATAGCTAAGATATTATTATTACGTAATTTGGTGGAACACAAGTTTGTAAACCTTATATAAAGCCATGTAAGGGTTACCGCACATGAACATTTTGCGACGCACAACTTTATAGGCCATCTCGAGACTGTCTTGAAGCAACATTGTAAGTTTATGCTCGGTGATACTAGCAAAGTTGATATGTGCTTTCACTAAAACGTGAATGTTCTGGCAAGATTTATAAAATTGTGCTGTTTTTCATAAAATTGTGGCATTTATAGGGCTTGAAAATAGGTTTTATGAGTACTGTTCTGTATGGTGTCGGACGTAAAAGAATTGCACCATCCCATCACTTCCCGTGGGTGTCGTAAGAGGTGACTGAGGGACTCACCAGATAATGAGCAGCAGCATTCTCTGTGCATTGCAACAGCTACACTGCGATCGCCAACCCGCCTGCCAAGCATGGCGATTATGGCAACCCCCTCCCACTTGGGGGAGGCTTATGTCCAGCAGTGGACGTCTTTCGCCTGATATGATGTTGATGAGTAGGTACTGAAACAAGAGGTCTCTGTATCCACTAAGCCTCGAAGACGACTCAAACATAGTTGGGAAAAGTCTTCGCAGTTGATGATGATGAGCACTTAAAGGTTCGTCCAGTTAAAAGTAGTTTAAGTTATCAGCTTTGTTGCCACCCATCGGGCGCGCGGCTCCTTAGTATTTAGATTAGTTAGACATTGAATATTTATCTGATAAAATTATAAATGGTATGGTGTGTTGTGACAACTGATAAAATATTAATAGTATTGATTAATGATGATTGTTCATTTGTTGTGGTGTTTTCATTTTCGTATTTACATGGTATCTAACTGTTTCTGCTTCAAGCGTTATTCCTGGATTCCTATTTCAAAGGATTCGTGCAATTTTTAGGTATAAAACGTCTACAGTTGTTACAGTACAGTTACATGGAGGAGGAGGAAACGGTGTCGCACGTGCTCCTTGAGTGCACAGGCGTCGCCGATATACGTAGACAAACGATAGGAACACCAAATTCACTCACAGACACCCTGAACTCTTTAGGAGGACTGATCTGCTTCTGGAGGGAGGTCGGCTGGTTGGAATGACGGCCGCCATGGCCCACGCACAATGGTCCAACATCAGGACTAAGTGCGGAAACCATACCCCAATAGATAGATAGATAGATAGACGTCTACAGTTCTCAGCTATTGGCTTTGTATCTGTGAAGGAATTATCGTAATCAGATCAGTATCTACATCAGAGACTGCTTCTTACAAACAACTAATTTTACTTCTTTATAATGTTGATTCAGATGATCATACCACGTTTTAATCCCACAGTGTGTGCTAAACCTTAGCCTAAATTATAATAACAGTGCATTTCTGCATTCGCAGTACAGAAATTCAGCTCATAATTGCAGTCTCAGTCTGTAGTCAAGTCGGGCTTTCTCTTAGAAATTAGTGTTCATGTAAGACGTCTATTGTCGTTATTTCCTGGGAACACCTGCTCGGCGGAGATGCAGCTTGAAAATTATGTTTATAAGAGCACCTTAATGTATATTGCTAATTAGCTAAGAGATTTCGGAGAAGATTGTAATTAATGTCTTTGTGTTTGGAGCAAACCGAAACAGGCTTTTCCACTGACATCGACGCGAAGAATATATAGGTACTAAAGGTAACAAAACCAGCATATCTTGGCCTAAAGTTTCTTGGACCTTACTTCAGTCAGGCAGCCCATAAGGTGAGCCGAAGGCTTAAGTAGCGGGATTCCGCTGGATGTGAGTAAGTGGACCAGTTTATGTTGCGACGCTTTGGAAAGGAAATGCGGATGCTGACACATTACAAAACCGTCATGAATAGCCCTTTGGCAGTGACAGTTGGTGAGTTAGTTATACGTACAATTTACATATATTAAAAATGATCAAAAATGTATACGACCATTGTGTCGTATGTGCATAGGTACTTATTCACGTTTACCCATGGAACATGTATAAATAGGGATGACGCCAGTAGTCAGTGGGGATCGTTGCACGTGGCATTCTGTTATTTTTGGCGTGGGTTTATGTGTATTTGTGAGTCAAACAAATGATTATTCCCAAGAGCAATAAGGGTCTTTTTAGCCTGAAAAATTATAGATATTTATTTAACCCTCACAGCTCTGCGGTGTAATACCGTTTGGAGAGCTTAGTGGTCCAATATGACGCCTCAGATCGGTGACGTCATAAACCCTCTCGTTCGCAACCCTCAAGCTGATTTTATTGCTATCGGTGTAAGAGGACTATTTGTATGAGTGCACTGTTGGGACGATTCGACCCACGACTGCTGACTTGTTAGTTATTGATTATCGAATGTCGGTCAGTGGAGCTTCAATATTTTTGTCTGAAAAGAATTGAGGACTGACAAAAGAGTACTTATCGTTTGTAGATTTGTTGGACTGAACATGAACTGTTTTGGAATCTAGGTATTGTTATTAATCCGGTAAAATATTTGTTTTGTACATTAGTTTTAATATCGGTTTCTAAAAATGTATATAAAGATATAGATATTTATAGTTGTATTTCTGTTTGTCTTTTCATTAAATTACACCTGCCATGTTCTGTCTCTGCACCAACAAGGTCGACTGGTGGAAAATGCGTAAGGTATAAATTATGTCTGCATAAAGTAAAAATCAAAACTAGGATTTACTTTAAAATTGTTCGTGTATTCGTTAGATATTGCTTTAAATACACATTATTATACCGACAAACTGAGAAGGTTAAAATGTAATCTTAATAGAAATGGCTCATTATGAATTCTTGGATTGAAAAGCGATGCTCTGGAGATTTGTGTTGAATTTCATGTTAAACACATTGGCGTGTTCATAAAATTGTTATATCCTTCAAATATGTAGGTATAAGTTATCGATCAGACAAAATAAAGATATGAAGCGAAATAAAAAGACCAGGACTTCCTATCGGTTATGAAATACTATGCGATTTTATTATATACGTAATTCGGTATTGTAATTTGTATTTTAATTAAAAGAGTCGATCTCTTACGTTGTACAGTACAAAATCCAAGAACTTCTTCTATTTTTGATTTTGTCTATTGACGGATTTGGCACTATTTGGTACTCAATTTGGGATAACACAAGTCTAGTTGACACACGACGTCCATACAGTTATTGTGCAATTAAGAACGAAAAGAAAGAAAAAGTATTTAATAATGCGCACAGCAAAGGAGTGGAACTCTCTGCCTGCGTCTGTGTTTCCGAACGCATACAACCCTAATCTCTTCAAAATTAGAGTGAACAGGCTTCTTCTGGGTAAGCTCGCTTCATCGTCGACTTTGTCTTTGTCATCTATGACCTAGACTAGAGTCAAGAGCAAACGACATACATACATACCATAAAAAATGGCTCATATATTTACGCTGATGAATGCTATACAATTGTTTTACTCTCTATCACTCACTACTATAGTAGGCGCCAGATAAATGTGGAATAAAGTACATTGACCTTTCCCTAATAACTGTTCATAGGTACCTGAACAATTAATTAATATGAATCGTTTTTCATTATTAGACAATGTTAAGGATCACGAGAGATGATGATTCGGGACAGCTTTGTGTCATTAATTCCGTTTTTCAAATTAAAAATGTCAATAATTGTAGGTGGGTCAATGACCGTTATTCCACGATTATCTGGCGCCTACTATATCTATCTCATATCAGCCAAAAGACTTCCACTGCTGGACATCTGTCCCTTTTCACAGTAAATGTCATATTATTTTCTCTACGCTACTAAACTGAACTCGAAAGTGAGTTTGTAGAGTAACTCTTCGATCGTTGACAATTAATTTGGTAACCAACTGTGTAACCAACGAAACTTCATCAGCTTAAAAGTTTAATTATCAAAGCCAAGACTAGTTAGCCTAACCAACTGAAAGTACTTAGACCAAGAAAGATTAAAACCTTTTGCAAATGGCTTTTTGATCACTGATTAATTAATTACTGCGACTTAGTTTCATTAATTATGTGAAGAATTTATTCGAATTTTTATTAAAGTTGTTTTACCTATTTTAAAAAGTGGTTAAACTTTTTTTGACGACGGGAAGTATAGGGATGCGCCGATGTTACATGGTGGACATCCCAAGCATACGCACAAAACGTTTTGAGAATACTTTCATTGTGCGTATCAGCTTAAGAGTAAAAAAAATCTCTGCCTTTTCCCTTATCATCTGCCTAGCCTTTTCCCAACTACATTTGGGTCGGCTCCCAGTCAAACCGGATTCAGCTGAATACCAGTATTTTACGTGGAACGGCTGCCTACCAGACCTCCACAATCCATTAACTGAGTAACACGGTACTTCTTGACAAGACTGGTGTCATATTTTCAGGCTTCTGTCAATCCGTAACGACTGCCAGACTTCCCGACGCACGGAGGAATCTCGGTATGTTATGATAGTCACCCATCCACAGACCGACCTCGGCAAGCGTTGCTTAACCTTGAATATCGACCCGTGCGGCTGGTATTACTTAGCCATGAGCTCCTCTCTGTCTTTTTCCTGATACCTTTAATTCAAGTGTGAATAGATTATTTATTATTAGGCAAGTGTGTTCCAAAGTAGACCACATCATCGCTTACACCATAAGATGGAGATAGTGGTCCGACTGCGAGCTCATCAAATAAGAGAAAATGACCCTATTTTAATAAATTCGCCCTAAAAATTAAGCAATTTTTTAACGCATATCATAATAGGTTTATGTAAACTGCTATTGTTCTTTTCATTTAATTTGCGTGTCGCTCTCACACATGGCCGAAGAGCGAGATGAGTATAGTCGCGGTGTAATTTCTAATCTTGTTATTACATTCAAACTGTTATTAGTTTCGGTTTTAAAGCCTCAATGACTTTAAAGATTATCTACAAGAATGGCTCTGTGTAATAATAACGAAAGATCTATTCGTATATTTTATGTAGGGACTATATTTGATCCCGTATAATACTAAATGGGGCATCAATTGCAATGAAGTCATGAAACTCCATTCCTCCTCCATCTCTATCAGGACTCCTTAATGGGCAGTTAAAATAGCCGTGGTTCAATTCCCGGATCGGGCAACATTTTTTGGGTTCCCCATCTGGAATTTTCATTAGCAGCCCGGAGTCTGAAAATGTGTTGTGTGCCCGGAGTTTGAAGATATCAGTTAATGGCAAAAGGCTCTCACCCTATTACATGGGTCTTACTATACCCAGGAACTAACTGATAAATGATATTTATTTTGTAAGTAGGTTAAACATAACACTTTTACACGTCTATAGTTTTTGGTCATGTTTAAACTAGATGAGGCCGGTGTTTCCTAGCTGACTACCCTGAGAAGAAACACTGTTGGTAACTGCTGGTTTTACAGGTAAAATGTGCGTCTATACTGCTTTACCTACTTCTCTTGGATACAGGTGTGATGTTATGGTGTGTTGTTCGAAACCGGAGTTTAAGACGAAATACTGCGCGCGCGCGATTTATTGTGCGTACATCTAAGGAGTTAAATTCCCTGCTTGAGTCTGTGTCTCGTGATAGCTACAACCTTGGACAGGTTACTTCTAGGCTAGCGTGCTCCATCATCGACCACAGGCGAGATTGTGGTAAACGCGTGCCTTTTTTTTATTTTTTTATTTTAAGGTTGGGAAATCATCAAATGACTTCTCCCGCTCTGGATGGAGCGGAAGGGCGTGTCAGGCTTTTACTGACTAAAACCCATCCGTGTTCCTTCTAAAGCCCTTTGCGTTCCAGGGCCGCGGTGACTCTTTTGAACAAATTCCGAAACCGTGACAGGCTCTGGCCCTAGCGGGCCCTGTCTTCTCTGCTGAGATCTCCTTGAGGCGCGCGTGAAACACAACGCGCCATCGACCCGGGCCTGGTGGTGATCGCACAGCGAGCCACCCAACGCTCGCCGTCCGCAGGCCCGCGCCTACGGTGGCCGGGGCGTCTTCTCCTGTAGTAAACGCGTGGCCTACCAATAATAAAATAAGAGAGGTGAATCAATCAACTTTTATAATAATTCAAATAAGAACTACCTCTTGCAAACATTGCATCTCATGAATTAAATCATAAAATATTCTGCTTGAAAGTTCCCTACTTGGAAAATGTTCTTTCTTCTAAAAGATTTTGCAGTAAAACAGTTGGGCAAAGTATTTCCTGGTGGAAACACGCCAAGGAATGCGGAACAATGGTATCGACTAGTTAACTTTCTCGTAAAAATCCTTTAGGAAACTGTTCATGGAGGAATTTTCTTTTACTGATCGATGGCGCTTTATAGCTTTTACATTTTAAATTCTTTGAAAGCTCCTCCGGACGATGGGACAACGCATTTTCATAAATATTGTTCTAAGAAAAAACATGGTTGCATTGACGCGCCTGGTTGTTGAGTCTTTATTCGAATGGTATGAACCTTTTAATTGGCCAAGCTAGGTCCTTGAAAGTTAATAGCCTATTTCTAGACAAGCATGCTCTATGGTCCACATCATAGTTTTCCATCAGATGAGATTGTTGTCAAACGCGAAATTATCAATAAAACAAAAATTTTAAAATTATCGAGATTCGAATGTGCAGTCACAGACAATCAAGCCCAATAATTGCGACAATTTAAAAATATTTAATGCGTTTTGACGTTATCGAGCGGACAAATTTTTCAAACATGATAAATTTTGTTAAATTGATTAATTTAACTGTGATTATAAGTATTTCGCGATTGGTGTGCTGGATGTGGTGATGAAAAATTAGTTAAAATGTGTTTTTCGATCAATTGATAGTTTTACTTAACATATTCTTTTTGGACATTTGTCAACCTAAAATTATTGATGCCGAAACGCACATTAAGAAAGGGGATAGAAACTTTGTGGCATAGCCTTGAAAAAAATGGCATCTTCGGGCTATGCCAGATCCAATAAAAAAATGTTCGAACCCCTTTAGGTGCCCAAAATTTTGAAAGGAACGGGAATAGGTATATATGGATTAGAAAACTCGCCCTAAATCTATTAATATTAACACGTGGATACACCAGAGGTTTTATTGAAATTAAATTAATTACAGAAGTGGATTAAACAAGTAGGTACCACATCGTTAAGTATTTCACTCCCAATTCCACACCCACAAACAATATGATTTTCTTCACAGAGCGTCAACGACCCAGCTACCGAATATCGAAAACATTCCTCTATTGGTATTCCACAAGTATTTGCTATCCGATAACTATTTACCAATATTGTTAAGGCAAGCTTCTATTTGGGTGTTCGACAATAATAGTATGTGGTAACTACGAATTTCTATTATCCGTTGTAAACCAGTTATTAAAGGATTCTCTGTTCTGTTGTGAAGTTCGAAATGTGCGTGCGTGTGTGTATGTGTGTGTGTGTGTGTGCTGATGTTATTATTACTGTGGCTGTTTTGGATTGTGGATATTGTATCTAAACATACAAAACAAAGTCGGGTTAGTTCCACCATTTATAACTCAAGAACGGCTGGACCAATTGTGATGATCTCTGATTTGTTAGATTCGTCTCCGCTCCGAATAGCAGAACAACTTAATAGTTGTTCTGCTATTGCTTAATGGCCATTTTTTGGGGATGGACGAACTTATGGATGTTTATAATTTAAACTAATGGACCAAATCTGCAAACATTGAAATACCTGATATTTCATGCACTGGGTAGGACATATTCGTAGGATGAATAACAATAGACTGGAGAAACGTTAAGCAAAGTGGGCACCAGAGACAGGAAAAGGAGAAAAGTAAGTCAAAAGATGGAGATAACATTTCCAATGCAGATGTGGATCTTATTAAATGAAAAAGGCGCGGGAAAGAGATGTATGGAAAGTTTACGAGAGGCCTGCTAAGGCAAGTAATACCTACTATACATCACAACCTACAATAACCTACAACAACCACCTACAATAAAGCACATTCAATCTATTTATTTATTATATTTTGGAAACCAAACAGAAGTGAGTCTAGATCGCGTTGGAATCCTATACAGACTTGTTCCTTTGAAATTTGTTTTAAAACTTTTAAATCGTCAGCGTATAAGAAAAATGTTGAAAGCAATATTTTATGTCATTTATAAACAGTATAAATAATAAAGGTCCTAAGATTGAGCCTTGTGAGACTCCTGACGTAATTTGAATACAGCTGCATTCAAAACTGCTGATTTCAACCTTCTGGGTCCTATTCGTTACATAGGAGACAAACGAACGCAGGAGATCCCCTCTGATACCATTATACGCGATTTTATTGAGCAGCAATCTGTGGTACACTTTGTCGAATGATTTTTTTTAAATCAGTTTATACTGCGTCTGTTTGTTGTCTGCTATCAATATTTTCAAAAAGTTCCTTTGTGATTATTAAGAAATTGCTTATGCAAGACCTATCTTTGACGAAACCATGTTGCTCCTAAATTTAAACAACGAATAATTGGATAGATCTCAGTATGGACAAGCCTTTCAAAGAGTTTAGATAATGCCGATAATATGGAAATTGCATGATACATCTCTACATTATTTTTATAGACGCTTTTGTGTACTGGTACTATATTAGCGCTTTTCCACACATCTGGAAAGACCCCACACGAAATACATTAAATTTGTTAGACAGTATAAATATCGGATAGCATACAGCTGTACTGTAGGTATTTTTAAAAAACACCGCAGGTATACCGTCCGGACCAGGTCCTTTAGTCGAGGCCAACATTTTTAGTGCTCTACGAATATTTTCTAAGGGGAAGTACAATTTACATAAGTTAACATCATGACAAGCACTAGCAGGTGGAGGTACCCATGAATTAAACGTGGAGGGTTTGTATACAGAATGGAAAATGGAAGATAAAAGATTACACACTGAAGTAGGATTACTGGCTAAATTTCGTTTGAAATGTATCATGCTGGGAATCCTATTTGCGGTTTTACGGTAGGAGATGTATGACCAGAAAGCCTTGATACTGGCGGAAATATTATCTTTAACTGACGTCATGTATTTTTAATAGCATATACCAGCTTCCTTTTTGAACTTTGTTCTAATAACAGTAAACTTTTCATGGTCACTTAAATTGCCGTACTTCTTCCACTTTACCCCAGCACAAGTTTTATTTTTGTAGGTACGTATGAGTGAACTGGTGAACCAGATGGGAAAATGCTTGCATCTTGGTGTGTGTGATCTAATTATTTCGAACATGTTTTCATAGAAAGCAGACACAGCTTCCTCAGGTTCCAAACCATCAAGTAAATCACTCCAATCAGCATTACTAATATCCTTATGTATCTCGCAGTAGTCAGCTTTGTTTGAATTGAGCGAATTCGGAATTTCGTGATACGTGGTGTATATATGTCACCGGAAAATTGCAGACTCCGTAAGATTGTAATAAACTTTTATTAGAAATACAATAAATCACATCCAAATTCAACAGTTTCCAATATTTCCGTGACTTATTAAGAAAAAGTTGTTTACAATTTCACGCGATATTTTACAATCTTACGGCGTTTGCATTTTCCCGATGACATATAAAAACGGTAGGTACGTAGATGTAAAATATAAGATAATACGTATCGATGGGCAACAAAGGACAATCAGAAGTACACGTTACAGAATGAGCATTACTGAAAAACAAATCCAAATACGATCGTTACACTTGGCTAAATGATTATATTGTTTCATATTTAGATGTGAGCACATGTTTAACAGTTGACGAGTTACGTTAAAGAGGAGTATTTGTAGCACATTCCATGAACGAAACTTTTTTTCACCCAGTTTAGTTGTAGCATGTTGAAGTCGCCCGTTAAAATAACATGTCCACACGATGATCATCAAACAGAGCCGAGAGAGAATTAAGAAAATTTTATATATATTTCTTCGATCGTGTTTGGTGGAATGTGAGTAGCCCATATTAAATTATAATTGTCTCAGCAGGAAGGAATTTTAATTATTTCATGCTGCGGTTAAGTTAAAGGGAGTGAAATGCGATATACTGTATATATTGTAATTAATATACATACTACAAATAACAATGTATAATGTACAATAACCATTACATCAATAACATTATTTAAATGTAAGCTGGCTTTTAACTCCGACAGAAGATAAGCATTGCCATACAACGTGGCAATGTTGCCAATCTTTTGGGCTCACCTCCATTCGATAGTGATATGGACGAAATTTTCGACGCCATATTTTAGTTAGGAGTTTTTGTTTTTATTTTGATTGTATATATGTAGTTAGATTAGTATTTAAAATATGATATCCTCTGTAAAGGTTAAATAAATAATGTAAGTTAAGTTATCACGTATAGTTGTACCTATTCTAGTAGCAAATTAAAGCAATTTTTTGACACGCATAGATTAATGTTAGCAACAACGGATGTCTTTTCGTTGTTTAGTACTAATGAAAACTCTATCCCATATTTTTATCCTAATTTGTTATTTTTATGATTTTGTTGTGTATGTGTGTTTAATCTTTTTTTTTTCAGAGATCTTTTATGGTCTTGCTATAAAGATTTTATATCTGTGGGTACCTATATCACATATAATGAAGAAGTTGTAATTTAAAACTTTATAGGTCTCATTATCCTCGAGTTTAAGAAGCTGACACTCTGACAGGTATTATTCGCAGAAAATATCGAATTTCTATTTATATCTGTTTCTGTTCGTTTTGGAGGCTTGTTCATTTGAGTTGTTGATATTTACTAACTGACACTTAATTGATCAGTTGAAAGACTAAAAACTCGTTGATTTAATTTAACTTACGTTTAATGGATTAGTTCTTGAAATAACATTGAAACTTTACCTTTACTTTTGTTCACTGCTTTTATGTTAATTCAAACATATTATCATTGCATTTTGAAGAACATTCATGTTATTTCATTCTTGTCTACTTAATCCTATCCTAATAATACAAAGTGATTTCTGATCTCTGAAATCTTGTCTCCTACATTTCGTCTCTAGTTATGCGAGCTAAAATCAATTATTCAAAAATCAACTGTTGAAATAGAAAACAAAGTGCTGTGCAGTACCAGCAGTTTTTTTTTCTATTTTTAAAGTTGATTTTTGAATAAATCGTGTTTATGATCGATATTCGATACCTTAATACCTTTATATAATATTTGTAAAATCGTGATAAAAAATCACGTTGAAGTCAAAAGTATATACATGTATGTCTCTTTGGGCGGAGAGGTAGGCAGTGTCAGACTCATACTGACTAAAACCCACCAGTGTTCCTTCAAATGTTTTTTGCGTTGCAGGGCTGCGGCAACTCTTTCGAACAATTCCACAATCCTGGATACTTTGATGCTTGAATGTGTTTAGGTGTTTCCGAAAAACATCAACAAATCCAAAGTGACGACAGTCCCAAACGTAAAAATGTCACCATTCATCATACTCTAGTTAATCCTTGTCTGATAGTTTTAGGAATGTATTTATTTATACCACTTCGTGTGTAGAATGAGGAATAAGGAAATAAATTTGTCGTTAATATAAAACATTGAAAAATATTTGAAACATCCTGATACTTATTTTATAAGGCGGCTAAAGCTACATCGGTTAAAGCCCGCTTAGGGTGGCTCTTGGTGACTCGCTCTGGCCAAGAAAATAAACACATGTATAATTAGATTTTGTTGATATTTTTCTACATAATCACCATCAAGTTCAATGCACTTTTGTCATCTTTCCTGCAAAGCTTTCTTCACTTACCGTACTTTATCCGTCTTTTTATCTTTAAAAAAAAGGTTCTTCAATCGAGTCAAAATAGGTTTCCACCGCCACTTTGACTTCGTAATCTGTGGAAAATTTCTGGCCGCCAAGGTGATTTTTTTTTAAATTTGGGAACAGGTGAAAGTCTGATGGTGCCTTAGGCGGATGCGACAACAGTTCAAAGCCACATTTGTGATTTTCAGTCATGAATTGTACAGATATGTGGACACGTGCATTGTTTGGGTGAAATAGCATTTTTCTTCTGAGCAAGAAGAAAATTAAAGAAAAACGACCCGGTAAGGGTCGTTTTTCTTTAATTTTCTCACTCGTACTAACAAAATTAATCTTTTCACTTTAGTGAGTTGCTAATACGAGGTTGAATAACAAGTATTTCATGAGTAATGGTCCCGCGTTTGCAACTAGCTCGGAGATAAAGCATAACTCTGGTTTGTGCAAGCGTGCGTCTTTAAAAGTTCGATGGCGATCCTTGATCACCAATGAAATGCAGTCAACCTCGTTTACGATTGTGTTGAAGAATATGTCAAATCAAAGTTCTTTAGATTTATCTGAAGATGCCTGGATATTGCAAAATCAGCAGCTATAATAGCAAGTAAATTTTGATAGTTTATTTTGGTCTTGTATTGAGCACAATATTTCACGTGTAATGGTAACTAAGTCTTCATACTTCGCCGTATTTTAGAAAGTATTAAAAACAAAAATATGAAACAGAATGTTTTCTGCTATTAAATCGCTGTTCAAATATAAAATGTAAGAGCATTCCCTAGGGACTATTTACCACATCTTTACACTCAAATATCTATTTCGTTTTGTATACTTTTTTCATTGATGAATGTTTACATTTTGTGTTCCATTTTCTCGTTTCAAAATTTATATTTATATTAAAATGATATCTGTCGAAAAATGGAGAAAGTACTTGATATTTTTCGAAACTGTACGAGTATAGTACAATTTATTTTATTTGGAATACATGACAGACTTTTGCTTTCGAAATGCATCTCGGTATTATTATTATTTCGTTTATTTCATTTTCTTAACATATAGATACATTTACCTTTTTAAATATTTCTTTTATAAAATAGTTCTAACAAAAAAAAAACATTTAAAAATATAAAAAATAGTAGTCCGCTGGTGTCGGGAGCAGGGTCCAAGCTACCGGTGGATAGGGCTCCAGAGAAAGGAACCTCCTCACAATACGAGCCGTATCGAGAAGTACTGCTTTCTGTATCAGGCCTTTTACCCAACCGCGCAACGACAGCTTCGATAGATGGTCGTCGAAGCTTTTGGACAACTTTTGGCCATTGACCGTAACGACAATCGGCACAATGACAGCCGAGTCCACATTCCACATGTCGACAACCTCGTGTGCCAAGTCGAGGTACTTATTATTATTATTATTATATTGTTTTAACAAACGTATTTTTTTTCATTTTAGACCACTTTAGTGTTTCTTTGAAATTGATAATAAAGTATAAAAAAAATGATCAATATATTGTTCGACTACAACATGTAACACTTTTATTTGGAAAAAAATCCGAGGGATTAAATTCTTTTATGTAACATAAACACAAAATAACTTGGCGAAAATAGAAATCACAAAAAAACAACGTAAAATAATTTTAATATAATTTATTTTCTGACTAGAAATCCTTAATTATACCAAATACCAGCTTTGGCTTCATCCCTTCTAGGGCGCCCATAACAAGCCGTCAGAAACATTAAGATAGAAAATATTATTTACAATAATGGATGAAAACTAACATTGCTTCTCTTATCTTAACTATAAACTAAGTATTTGAATTTACATTACAAAGATTATTTTTGATAAGCTCTTATATATTGCCTTGAAAGTAATCTCTAGAAAGTAAATCTTTCAATACACGTATACTTGTAAAAACATTGGCCCATGAGAGCCAATAACCAATATTCAATTAATCATAATATCTATACATTCATACGAGACACATCTTACGAGTATTATATCAGCCAAAGTTTGTAAACCAAAGCCAAAGTCAAATGAAAACGTCTTACATTGTAAGTAATTAATATTTCTATTTTGAAAAACTATAAGTAATAGTAATAAATTATAAAGACTAGGTATTTATAATAATTGCGTAAAAAACATTCACCTAATAAAATATTTTTATAATTATAATTATTTCTGTCATGACTTTTTGTTGAAAGCTTTCTACAGTATTTTATAGCAAATTGATTGAATATTAGATAAAATTATTGCAGATTATATTAATACTAACGACTACTTATAGATTATTATTTTACAATTTCGTAATTAACGATAAAATTGATTAAGTACATATATTCTACGAGTACGTTGCAACCAGATTATATCCAGATTTCGAAATGTACACATTAATCTAAAATTAAAATCTAGTTTCTGCTATAAATATACATGTATTACCAGCATAATTTATCCCATAATTTATTAGCACATTATTCCTTATAGCTTAGCGACGACTAAACCTTTAAATAATGACGTATTATATTTAAAGAACGTGTAAAGGCTACCACAGACAGCTGCGGCTTTTGCGATTTCTAGGATGAGAACTTCTAGTTGCATCAGTGTCGAACTTTCGCGTCTCAACTATCTGCGAAAGCCTCTATATAACAAAAAAAAATGTTTTAGATTTTCTGATTATCGTATTTAAGATACAAAAATAACATAATAATTTCTTTCCACCAATTTTTGTTCACATTGTAGAAAACTACAGTAACACAACATCGAACAGTACTTCAATATAAATCTGATATCTAAACGGGCCATTTTGCAACCTTGATGACGAGCTGCATTATTTTACAATACAGCCCGAATCAGACCAAATGTTGCAAGCATTACTTGCAAAAATATGGGCCTTTAAGACGCAAATATATAGTTAACCGTAAAATTAATTTAATTAATAACAGTTTCATTTTCTGGCATATGTTCTCGTTATATACGGCCTTCACTGAGGAGACTATGCAATAAGATCCATTGTTGTTTTTATATAAACCACTGTTGCCCTGAATGTACGTACATACTTTGCAAAAGAAATGCAATAATGGTGTGGCTTTTCATAAACTAAAAGTACGGCCCGTTTAGAAACGCTTATGATTCAGCCTTAAATACTAAGTATGACACCGATCCAAACACAAAATATTATGTTCACTATATATATAACGATAAATTCATTTAACGTGATATGTTCTAAGATATAATACTGCCATTCATTACTATTATACACATTTGTACCTAACTAATAAAGTTCATTAGCGCTTTTCCCCATTAATAAGTATTATTTAATTATAATACTGCCTAAATGTATACATTTGTGGAAGGGAAAGTTCTTAAATAGGTCGACTTTGATATACGTTTTTGGGTTTTGACAGAGAGATTTAGAGCACTTTTGAGCTAAATATTTCCACTTGAATAACGGCTTTGAAAAACTGTAACAATTTTTACGACTGTCATTTAAACATTAGGGATGTTATTATGATCATTTGAAATAAATGAGCAGTTATAAAATGATGGAATGAGCAGTTCAATGATAGAATGGGTAGTTCAATGATGGAGTTGGCAGTTAAATGATGGAATGTACAGTAGGGTACAGGGAGCTTAGTGCACCCCGACACGGATAGGTTTAGGTTACTTTAAACCCTGCAGACAGAATAGGAGCACCGCGCAGCAGGGCTCCGTCATCGAGGTTACAATGTTGAAATTGATTGTTGTTTGAATTTAGATTTCTTACCGACTAATTCCGATTTGTTAAATGACTACTATTAACTGCCCATTCAGTCATATTACTGCCCATTCAGTCATAATACTGCCCATTCAGTCATAATACTGCCCATTCAGTCATATTACTGCCCATTCAGTCATATTACTGCCCATTCAGTCATAATACTGCCCATTCAGTCATATTACTGCCCATTCAGTCATATTACTGCCCATTCAGTCATAATACTGCCCATTCAGTCATATTACTGCCCATTCAGTCATATTACTGCCCATTCAGTCATATTACTGCCCATTCAGTCATATTACTGCCCATTCAGTCATAATACTGCCCATTCAGTCATATTACTGCCCATTCAGTTATATTACTGCCCATTCAGTTATATTACTGCCCATTCAGTTATATTACTGCCCATTCAGTCATATTACTGCCCATTCAGTTATATTACTGCCCATTCAGTCATATTACTGCCCATTCAGTCATATTACTGCCCATTCAGTCATATTACTGCCCATTCAGTTATATTACTGCCCATTCAGTTATATTACTGCCCATTCAGTCATATTACTGCCCATTCAGTTATATTACTGCCCATTCAGTCATAATACTGCCCATTCAGTCATATTACTGCCCATTCAGTCAGATTTCTGCCCATTCAGTCATAATACTGCCCATTCAGTCATAATACTGCCCATTCAGTCATAATACTGCCCATTCAGTCATATTACTGCCCATTCAGTCATATTACTGCCCATTCAGTCATATTACTGCCCATTCAGTCATATTACTGCCCATTCAGTCATATTACTGCCCATTCAGTCAGATTTCTGCCCATTCAGTCATAATACTGCCCATTCAGTCATATTACTGCCCATTCAGTCATATTACTGCCCATTCAGTCATATTACTGCCCATTCAGTCATAATACTGCCCATTCAGTCATAATACTGCCCATTCAGTCATATTACTGCCCATTCAGTTATATTACTGCCCATTCAGTTATATTACTGCCCATTCAGTTATATTACTGCCCATTCAGTCATATTACTGCCCATTCAGTTATATTACTGCCCATTCAGTCATATTACTGCCCATTCAGTCATATTACTGCCCATTCAGTCATATTACTGCCCATTCAGTTATATTACTGCCCATTCAGTCATATTACTTCCCATTCAGTTATATTACTGCCCATTCAGTCATATTACTGCCCATTCAGTCATATTACTGCCCATTCAGTCATATTACTGCCCATTCAGTTATATTACTACCCATTCAGTTATATTACTGCCCATTCAGTTATATTACTGCCCATTCAGTCATATTACTGCCCATTCAGTCAGATTTCTGCCCATTCAGTCAGATTTCTGCCCATGTAAATATTTTCTTAAAATCATTTGTATTTGGTTTACTGCTCAGTTTTATCTGCTGAACTTGTTAATAAAAACGCTTTTTGTAAATTTTAACTTACCAATAGGGGACGTTGCCTGGATTAAAAACATGTGATTATATTTATTTAGTCCGTCAGTTAGATTATCGAAAAATATATATGTATAACGTCACTTTCTAGTAAAAAGTGTACTGGTAAGTGACGTCACACGAGTTTTCAAAGCACTGTAGCGTCTTAATTTTTTATTTACGTGACGAAAGAAAAAATACGTGTCCAATATTTTTTGGAAATCTATCTGACGGACTAATTAGATTTTTTATGTCAAATACCCTATTCTACAATATACTACTGCCGCTTTAAATCAAGAAGAACGCAAGAATGAATGAAAACGTGAATACCTAATCTAGTATTACAAAATGTTTCAATGTATTACATATGTAACGGAAATCACGTACAGTCTGACTCTTTTCCTTTGAATCTTAAGTCAAGCGGGATTCCAAGCGATATTAACTTAAACCGCCCACTTGATGTAATGCATATCAATAAGGTGTCCTATTTCCTTTTTATTTGAGATTTCCCCAAAAACGTATTATCTCAAAACCGGCCAATATAAAAATATTACAATGAGGCCGCCATCTTTAATTCGAATGTGATTACGAAATGTTACACAAAGAAATTTTTGTATTTTATTTTATTCATTAATGAAATATTTTATGAAATACTCCGAAGTATCCTAATTTATTAAATTGGAAGTAAAGACCATAAAAATATTTCAAATGAATAAATATCTCATCTCATTCAATATGAAATGGAATTTTTATTTTGCAAAGTCTATTTAAAATATGAAAAGATAATAAAATGGTTTTATATCTTTCGGTAAAATGTAAATAAATGATCAAAAATGTTTGTAAACAGTTATTAAACATGAATACCAATGGATAGTTCAAATACTCATAAAAAATATTCCAGTTCATCATACTTAAGGCCATCCCTATATTTCACTGAAATTAATTAAATCTGCGTTTTCGCGTAGCTGCGTTGACTTCAAACGCAATAACGTCACATTCGATCAAATTAATATCCGGTATTCCGCTGCGTCCAGTTAGATTGGACGTCAACCACGACATCGTTGGGAAAAGGCTATGCAGACGAAATGATGATAATATTTACCACGATTTTAATTAGTGGCTTGCTAATATCGAGAGCTATTTTATCTATTAAATGTATAATGAATATAGTACGCGATTGATAGAATAGGGTTTTTTTTTTAAACAATGTAGTTAGTCCGTCTGTTATATTTCCAAAAAATATTGGACTACTATTTTTTCTTTTTTCACGGAAACAAAAAATAGTCTTTGATGCATCGCGATGTGAACTTGCATGAAGTACTTTATACTAAAATGTGACGTCGCTAGCCTCTTGAACTTTGATGCACTTTATCTTAAGTTAATCGATTCTTATCAATTTGAAATGGCAGAAAATTGGTTTCCATTTTTTTTTTAATCTAGCGGTTGTACAATATATAATTATTATTTTTCTGTCTACGAAAATACCCTATTATCATGAATATCCTTACGAATGAAGTGACGACCTCTGTGTAATATTTTCATAAAAATCGTTAAAGAATGTTTGGTGCATATATTTACATAGTGCGGGGTTTTCTATGAAAAGTGCTAGATTTTTTTTTTAATGTTTCGAGGATTCTACTAAAATTTACTAAGATCTACATACTTGAACTGGTTTTAAACCGTCTTCTACTATTTCAATATTTTGCGAAATATTTTTGTATCTTTTAACCTTATTCATAAAATGGCTGGTTTTGTTTTTGAACGTCGGAGCCTCAACGTGGAGGATGTATAAAATGTTCCGGAGAATATAATAAATAATAAAAATGATAATTTTTAAACACGTACGGAATGATATTTAAACTAAAACTGAAAGAAAAAAAAAGTTTACTTACACTTTTAAACTTTAACTGAATACATAACTCGGAAATCAACTTATAATATAATACAACGACGTACCTACGCCTAAAGCGAATATATTAATTATAATTTTATTTTACTTTATATTTTATTCTCGTACTTATACTTTCCTATCGATATATTTTACAAAACAGAGTTACACTAACATTTATTTACAGAAGTATCACAGGAATTTGTAAATGAATTAATGTACATTATTATGTAACCGGTGGGTGGTTTACATTATTATGTTTAAACTTGACTAGATAAGAGGGTCATTTAAGTTTCATTCTAAACAAAAAACTAAAATTATTTAATTTACTTCATCGGTATTTCGTAACTTATATATAACGTGATAGTAAATAAACATTCGTAGATTTTTTTTTTTTGCAATAAAATAATCTAAATATAATATTTTGTTCAAATTGTATTTTATTTATGATAAGCAACTGCACTTACCAATGGATGACATGGCAGAACTTAGTTACATGCCAAATAATAATTTTGGTAAACAGAAATTTTAAATCTTACAAGCAGGTAGATCACGAAATATGAGTGCTGAGAGCTGTAATGTACCATTAGCAGCGAGCATGTTACGATACGCCGTGTCCTAAAATCCGTGTAACATGCGCGTGTTCGTGCTCGTTTCCACGTACCTACTGATTGCATGAATGCTCAGACCCCGGTCAGTTTCCAGTTTACACGGACGGTTACACCGTATTCTAAAAATAAGGCGTAACATGCTCGAATGGTACATTACGGCCCGTAACACCGGTCAGTATCCACCTTAAGAGACTCTTGAACATTTCGAGGGATATTTCGGCATCCCGAGGGATCTCTTGGTATGTCAATGAAGACTTTGCCCTGCTTTGCCGTGCCATTAGCGAGGCTTTTATAAGACATACTTTAAAAAAAAGTAGCAATTTCTTTCATTTTACTCCTACAAAGTAACAAAAAGAAACAAAGAAAATAATGTGCCCTGATTTAATTATTCAAATGTATTTTTTGTCCAGTACGTTAATGAAATTGTACACTGCGTAGATAGTCTCCTTCTTTTATAATAGGAACAAACGAATTAAGAAAATAACGGGAAATTCTTTGTTAGAAAATTTGAATACTTGTCAAGTACTACTCTCTAAAAAACCTGTCGTCATTATGATTTAATTAGAGGAAAATCTACAAAGGGCTTCAAGTTTTTCATTCACCTATATATTTAATTATATTTCCTTACGATTTGAATTCTTGTTATTAATTTCGTAAATATATTTTGCTATGTAGGTAAATATTTTATTTCACGACAATGATATGGAAGTATTTGAACTTATGTATGTGTTCGTGATGAAAATAATTTCTATGACACATAATAATCTAATTCCTTGGCATCGAAGCGCAGGCGCTAATAAGCCTTTGTAAGGCTAATAATTACATTTTCTTCATTAATTTTCTATTTCTAATATCACAACTCACATAAAAGACGGCGCATCGTATTTTTGACAAGACTTTGAGGAGACGCTTTGGCACACGTCTTAACTCAATGAGTGACAACTCAAGACTGACAAGTCCGCTCACTTATTTCCCAACCGTGCGACATAACTTTGAACAAGCGCGTGGTTACGTCATTCATACCATGGCCGCCTTTTGTGTGCATTGTGTAAATACTGTTTGTAGCCCATACCAGTCTTTGGGCGTTCAAACTACATCACTTTTATCAAGTAGCCCGTTATTGCTGTTGCCGTCTTCTTGTCAAATGTGGTACTCGCGGAGCGGGCGCACTGACTCGGCAGATGACCTTGGAGTGGGGTCCACTCCTGATAGACCTAAAGACCCACTTCGGCGCACCACTAAGGTCTTTGTCCCGTAGTCAGTGACGAAGTTGTCGTTCCTTGTTGGTGTGTTCGCCCTGACGCTCTGGTACCCACAGCAAAGAGGATACCTCGAGGTCAAGATCTTTTTGAAAGCTTCCCGAAACTCAGTGTTGAATATAGAGTAGATGATAGGGTTGAATGCTGAGTTTGAGTACCCAAGCCACGTCAGGATTTTGAAAGCCAAATCTGTAACAAATTGACGATATTAAACTTTCTTGTATGTTAATGAAACACGTTAGAGCTTTGAAGTAATGTTTCAATGAGAATTTTAAAATGTTCCAGTAATTCTATTAAAGTTGGTCTCAGAGTTTTATTTACATAATTTTCTTTGAAGTTTTGTAATATAAATTGTCATCAAGAAAGTCGAAAGCATAGGATGAAAGTTTTATAAGCATTTACATGATGAAGTATTTTGGTATTGATTTTCGTTTTAGTTTGAAATTGATACTTTTTTTTAAGGATAGGAAATCATCAAATGACTCCTTCCGCTCTGGGCGGAGCAGAAAGGAGTGTCAGATTCTTATTAACTAAAACCCATCCGTGTTCCTCCTAATGCCCCTTTGCGTTTCAGGGCCGCGGTGACTCTTTCGAACAAATTCCGCAACCCAGACAGGTGAAGTTGACACTTGGTTTGGAAAAACTGATAATTCTTTATTCTTGGAAATTAATGAACCGATTTGAATAGACTTGATACACAACGCAAGATACCAAGGTCAGGTCTTAAATGTTAGTTAACAACTTTTTCGAAAAATAGTTTAGCGTGAACGTCGAAGTGATTTTCCAGTTTCTATAGAAAACTTAATAGTGCTCCCTCTATGCCTGTGACACTCAGTAATAGTATAGTTTTCTATCAGTGTAATAATTTTCGTTATCGGATCTGTCGTTCCAGTGATAAAAACATATAAACAAACATACAATTTTATCTCTTTATAATATTAGTTAAGACTTAGATAAACCAATACAGAAATTAATAGAATTACCACTGGGCGTTGCGCAAACAGAATATACAATGTGGAATTAGTTTTGATAACTTGACATTTGTGCGTAGAATTTAAATGGAAATATAATTACTTTGCATTCATCAGTTTAATCCCTATTTTTGCAAATAGATTACTTATTCAAATAACATATTAATTTAAATCGCGTGGTAAGCGAAATTATTTTGAAATAACTCTTTTCAGTTCCGAGTTCCAAATATGGCGTTAAATAAATTTGGAATCAGATTTGCACGTAATATTTATTCAAATTGACGTTATTCTTGATGTTTTAAATAATTATAATACTGGGCATGTCGCATTATTAGCCTATAATGCCCCCACAGTACTGGGATACCGGCCTCCTTTCTTAGAGATGGTTGAGATGTTCAACCAATATTAAAACCAATATGTAAAAGTCGATACCTTGTGATGGGTCAGTATGAAAAAATCTGGAACTATAAGGCGGATTTTACGTGTTTCTGAATAAACTTCCTCCACTCCAGGAGAATCTTTCGTTATGTCAACAAAAAAAGCTCTCGATAAATGCCAATAAAGCTTAAACTGTCCGGTTGAGCTGAGTGGAGCAAAAATATCAGAAGTTTTGCTTCACTCAGCTCAACACACTGTTGTATTATCAGGAATACAAGGTGTAACAGTGTGTGAAATGGGGTCATTGTACTCATCATTATTAACTACAGTACAATGGGAACAAATCAGGAATAACGAAAAAAAAATGGCCAAGTGCGAGTCGGACTTGCGTGCAAAGGGTTCTTTTGAATTGAAAATTTTGAATGATGAGTACAATGACCCCTTTTTAGGTTTTTAGGGGTAACCCCAGTAAAATGTACTTATATAATAATTAAAGGTACGTTAAAAAGCATAAGCAAAATGCAATTCATCCGACGTTTATTTTCCTTACGCTTAATAATGAACGGCGTTTAAAAAGAACCGCGTTATGAGATTAATTCTTGCTTTGAACCGGGACTGACTTATTCTACGTTCAGGGAATTATAATAAAAATGCAGGAGAAATTGCGAGCTCCGACTCTATTCACGTAAACGCTTTTATTATACGTATATATTGGCTGTGAGGTTTTATATTTTATTTTTGCGTTTTAAAATTAAATCGCTTTAAAGATTGCCTTTTATATTGCTTGAGTTTTTTAGCCATTACACTCTCACGAGTAGCTCCGTATTTGAGGGTTATATACTATATAAGGGTATTGGCTAAAATATAAGGAATACTTTCGCACATTAATTAGAGAATTGGACATTTCAGGCATTGGTGATTCTGGAATTGAACAAATGAGCAATTTAAAAATTGTGCAAATACTTTGGGAGCTGGACATTCTGATACTGAACAGAATTAGTTAGTTTGTGTTGTATTGCTATTAGTAACAGGAACGACATCCATTCAAAAACACCGCTCAAATAATTTTTACGAATTTACAGTAGAGCGAATCAACTGAATATATATAACTAACGTACTAGGGCGCCAGCAACAAAGGCCGTTTGATCAGCAACAAAGGGGTTTTACATATTTAACAGACATTAAAAGCAATAACCGCGAATTTTTAACTTGAGCGGTGTTGATTGCTAAGCTACAATATTTATTTATTTCAACTTTATGTACAGTACAACAATACCTGCCGACATTAATGAGAGAATGCCTTGTTGTATTGATTATACTTATGTGCAGTCAACAAAGCTATTTGGTATACAGGCAAAAATAATAAGTTTTCCACTGCACTACCAATATTTATTGGTAACGTGTGCATTATAACTTTTTAAGCTTACGAGAGACTTAACAGTGTGGTGTATAATAATTATCTACTCAGCACACTCACAACATTGTTTAAAAGTAGTTTCAAGTTAGCTGCCTGTATACAAAATAGCTTTGCTGACTGTACCAACATACATAGGTGTAATCAATGCAACAAGGCATTATCTACCAGTCAACCTTCGGGTTAAAAATACTACTCTGTACCACAGAGTAGTATTTTTAACCCGAAGGTGGACAACAAAAAATAAGTGAAATAATGAACAACTCACCCGGTATACACGTCTTACAAAATGCAGCGACGATGTTGACACAGAAGAATGGTACCCAGCAAAGCAGGAACACGCCCATGATGATGCCTACAGTAATGGCGGCCTTGTGGTCCGACACGTGGTACGGCGACGAGTGGACGTGGGTGTGCACACGGGTCCGGACGGACTTGGTCCGGTTGTCCGGCATCTGCACCGTCCGGGTCACGGCCCGGATGGACTTGACGTGCTTTTGGGCGTAGCAGTATAGTCTGTGGAAGACGGGTTGATGTTAGAAAGCGTAGTGTAAGAAGAGAATCTACAAGATGATTCAGCCGGCCTATTTTGTAAACATCTCACCGCGAAAACTTAGGTGGAGTGAGCTTGTAGTGAGCTGTCGTTCCACCTTGTTTAGGCGGATTGACAGCTCACTTCACCTAAGTTTCCAGGGTGATATTTTAACAGAATAAAACTACAGCTGGTGGATTCTGTAAACCTAACACCGTGAAAACTCAGGCGGAGTGGGCCCGAAGTGAACTGTCATTCCATCTTGATTACATGGACTGACAGCTCACTTCACCCAAGCCTTCATGGTGAGATGATAACAGAATTGCATTGCAAATTTAAGTGCGTGGTCATAGTTAAAGGTGATGTTCTATATCAAAAGAAACAGTTGTCAAATAAAATACTTGTATTAGTAACCGACCGCAAAAACCTACCAATAAAATAATTATTCCGATCTGTCACAATGCTTTGTCCCCTTTGGGGGTCAGATATTTACAACTTTAAGTTTATTATTAGTAACTTTAAAAGGTTTCATTTGTTACTAGGTTATATGAAGTCAAATCAAAAGACTGATTGTAATCTATAGTAATATAATAAAGCTGAAGAGTTTTTTTGTTTGTTTGAACGTGTAAATCTCTGGAACTACCAGTCGGATTTGGAAAATTCTTTTTGTAGTTTATAGCCATTTTCATGAGGAAGGGAAATTCTTACGGGAACAGGAGAAAATGGGATATGCGCGTACGAAGCCGCGGGCAAAAGCTAGTATCAAATTAAATAAAAAATAGTAAAATCTATGTCTGTAATATCTACACTTCCAAACAAATCACTTTTCAAGCAGACGTATGCAGTTGGTGGCATCATATCTGTGAAACTAAAATAAATACACGCACTTTTGAAACACCCTGTAGAAAAATATAAATATGTGAATATTTAAATCGTGGAGGTTTGGGTTGATTAAGGATTATGACTTCATCGATCGTTATTGTATCGAGTTTACAAGAAACGGCTCAGTTGACTTAAGTATTGTAGAAGCAGCAATTTCGTATACAGGCAGGAATATTCATTATTCCACTAAACTACCAGTATTTATTATAATGGTGCGCTTTTTAATCTTCTGTTATATTTATGAGTGTAAAACAATTACCATTCAGCAACATATTTTTAAAGTTAGCTGTCTGAAAATACATGCACCCACATATCTACAGGCACCTGCCAAATTGCTGTTTGCAGTGTACCTAATTATTTTGTGCATAAAACCTTCGGCTCGTATCTTAAATAAGTAATAAGCCTGTAAAAGTCAAAAGTAAAAACGGCACATAAAAAGACAATTTCTATATTTTTGCTTCGTTCATATTTATCAAAATGACTTTGAACGTCATTTGTTTTCGTAGAACAGTCGTCTCATACGGTTAGACTAGTTTATAACTCCCAAGACGCCGATAACTTTGATATTTATGTGCTTTCATTATAATATCTAGTCATGCGACTACTTGCAGTGAATTGCCTATAAATAATGTATCGTCGAAGTATCAGTAGGTACATAGATTTAGCGTTTCACTTTTACCTTCTACATTAGCAATACTATACGGCGGTATAAACTTCAATATACCTATTGTTCCATCCTAAGACCGTCTCCTCAAAACAAACCAGGACCTGTTGCCTTCAGGCTTTGTAGCGAAATTAGGCCCATGTAGTACATTGAAACACAAACAGAGCAAGGATACAAGGGCTAAATTAAAGCGGGTTCTAAACGCCCCAACTATTTGCTATAAACATATAACATGGAATTTCTGCGACACATAATTGTGCTGAAGTTACAGGTGTCATATAGCCATTGTCAGAAGTATATGAGTACTATCAAAAATCTACATGAATGAATAATTATTTGTGAGATGTTACTTAAGCAGTACGATTTCATTTCTTTCTTTTCTTTTTTTTTTAAACGCACCCACGATACAGGAGAAATTCCTAGTGTGGGGCAACACACTAGGAATTTCTCCTGTATCGTGGTTGCGTTTACAAACATATAAACTCACATACACAAACAGCCAGACCCGGAACAACTATCTGTAGGCAATACAAATATTTGTTCCGTGAGGGAATCGAACCCGCGACACTCAACGCAGCAGTCAATCGCTCAACCACTGCACCAACCGTGTCGTCAATCGTCAATTTTGGGTGTAAATCGTATTATTTAAGTAATTAATTGGTAAACATTTGCTCTGCAATTATACGAATCAAAATCTTGTATTCTATAATATCTCCGTGCTGCTCCGAGAAATTGTGAACTGACATAAACTGGCGACCAATTTACGATTTACCTGTTTTGGTGTGATAGTTTTATTGGAAACATGGCTCCTCATTGGTCTTTGTTGGTGTGAGCTCACATCTGAACAGATCAATCAGAGCCTTGTTTTCAGGTTTACGATCACACGTAAAAGGAATAATTGTAGACTTATGCTCTGAATGGCCATTTTAAGTCAGCATTTTATGTCAGTCAATGTCTCGGAATGGCTACGAGAGATACATTAAAAGGTATTTATATGGAAAATACCCTTTTTTCAGCTGACAATTTATCGTGAGTTCACAATCTCTCAAGTTATTTTATAATCTTACGGAGTTTGTTATTTTCCGGTGAAATATATAAGTGAGCTTGATGTGAGTTATCAATCCATGCAAACAACATGGGATGACGGTAACTTCAAGCTCGCTCGACCTAAGTTTTCACGGGTGAGATGTTTACAGCCGGTCTATTCTGACAATATCTCGACGTGTAAACTTAGGTGGAGGGAGTTAGCAGGAAGTGAACTGTCATCATATCTTGTTTGTATGGATTGATAGCTCACTTCATGTTATGGCTGCGTAAAACTCCGTCATGTAATAGCTTTTTAAAAAATATTTTTTAACTTCGTTCTGTCTTTTCTCTAGTTTTTGAGAAATTTAATAAAAAAAACTTATTTTTGGGCAGTCGTGTACCCTGGGGCCATGTATCACTAACACTCTTGGTTTGTTAGTTAGTAGCTTGGTTATTATATATTGCCACCTCTTTCAGTGGTCGACGTGGCATTTCGTTGCTCTGTGGTCGTACCGCTATAAATACTAATAATAGATTTGTCGAATACCTAGATAAGCTAGCTGGAGCTCATAACATTATATTAATAATTGA
Source organism: Mamestra brassicae (assembly GCA_905163435.1). Taxonomy (NCBI): domain Eukaryota; kingdom Metazoa; phylum Arthropoda; class Insecta; order Lepidoptera; family Noctuidae; genus Mamestra; species Mamestra brassicae. The sequence continues at coordinate 7,718,794 of LR991010.1, forward strand.
AGAGGATCACTTATAAGCTTGGATTTCATCAACATTTTAGATCATAGTAATTTTGTGTTAGTGGTAAATTATATAATGTAGTAATTTTGTTTGGGTACTTGCTTAAATATTGTGGTTTGATTTAATATGCAGCTATTACATTATGACTAGCTGCGTCCCGCGGTGTTACCCGCGATTTATCAGATACTCCGTGTGAATGTCGAAAAATATCCCAAGGGAACATACTTCCGGGATGAAAAGTATCATATGTCTTATTCCAGATCATAATCTACCTCTGTGCCAAATTTCATCAAGATCCGGATCCAGCCGTTTGCGCGTGAAGAAGTAACAAACATACACACACACTCACAAACTTTCGCCTCTATAATATTAGTGTGATTTAACCTGTATTTATTTCGAGCATCCTCTATTCTTTTTGAAGAGAAAATAACGTAAGTAAATAGGTCCATGTTTTTGAACTAGGTACTTAAAACATTCATCAATATTTTCGAAACGACCTTGTTTGTTTATAAAAGGTTATATCTCAAAGTACTGATTCGATTTAGAATTATTTCGTTGGTAGAAAACTACACGATTGGCGAGTATAATAGGCTACTTTACTATCGAAAACATCGGCCAAGTGCGAGTCGGGCTCGCGCTAAGGGTTCGTACGAATACATTTTTTTTACTTGTTGCGTGCGGAACCCTAACTCGACACAATGTAGGAAACAGCTTTATGTTTATGTTTTAGAGTTGATTAAAAACAAAAAGTTGTTTACAATCATGAGTAGATCCCTAAAGTAAAAAGTTTCACTTCCTGAAATATAACAAATGATTTAATAGTGCCTGTAAAATCGCTGAGCCCTATCCAAGTCAAAAAACCTTTTTATCGTAATTTAAAAGGTTGTAAAACAGTCCTTTATTAAAGCCTTAGAACTCAATAGAATGAACAGCAATGTGCAAATAAGTTGTAAAACATAATATTGTAAAGGATGATAGATTGTATACAAAACTGTGTCAGTCCGTTGGTCCCAAACACAGAGCACGGAACGGCGCGCCTTTGCTAATATTTTGCTCAAAAAGGGCTAGGCAGACTATCCACACTAATAATATTATAAATGCGAAAGTAACTCTGTCTTTCTGTCTGTCTGTTACCTTTTCACGCCTAAACCACTCAACCGATTTTGCTGAAATTTGGTATGTAGATAGTTTGCATTCATGAGAAGGACATAGGCATATTATTTTTTGGAAATTCAACCCCTAAAAGGGTTAAAAGGGGTGGCAAAGTTTGTATGAGAACAATATTATTATGCACATTTTTGCATGAAACTTTGAATTAATGCTTTTTAGTACAAACGATGAAACACGTATTTCAGGGTTTTTCGAAATTCACCCCTATTGGGGGTTAAAGGGGGTGGTTAAGTTTGTATGGGAAATTTAATTCTATTGAAATATTTTGCGTGACACTGAAATAATGCTCTGCAATACAAATTATGAGATGCATATCTAAGCGTTTTTTGAAAATCAACCCCTATGGGGGTTAACGGGGGTGGCACAATTTGCGTCGGAAAAATATTTAACAGTAATTTTTATTTCCTTATTCATATATTCATATTCATATATTCATATATATTCATATATAATATTATAAATGCGAAAGTGTGTTTGTCTGTCTGTCTGTCTGTTACCTCTTTACGCTTAAACCGTTGAACCTATTTAGATGGCATTTAGTGTAGAGATAGTTTGAGTCCCGGGAAGGGACAAAGGATAGTTTTTATCCCAGAAATCATCCTTTAAGGGGGTGAAAAGGGGTTTGTATGTGAGTCCGTCATTATTGAAGATAAAACCATGAACCTTTGTATTTAGGCACTTGATAAAAAATAAATAAACATATGTTTAAGCTTTTTCGAAAAATAAAATGGCTGCCCAAAGTAACTAATCCACGCGGACGAAGTCGCGGGCAAAAGCTAGTACGCTATATTTGTCGGTAACGCAATAGGATAGATTAAAAAAAAATATATTATTTTTGATCTCAAAAATATTGGTCACGTATTTTTTGCTTTATTAATTCAATAAAAATTGGCAGATATAAAACACATCGAAGTTCAGGAGGAGGCTTGTGTCGTCACATTTTTGTTAAAGTGTTACGTCGCACGAAATTTCACCGCACATTGTTTTCACTTTTGTTTACGTGACAAAAGAAAAGAACGTGTCAAATATTTTAAGGTAACCTCAACTGACGGACCTAGTATGTGTTTAGGAACAAACAAGATCCGTCTGTCATATACGCGGCCGGCTATGCGTCACCTCGCGGCGTAACACGACGTCACTTCGTGTGCACAGTTTTTGAAGTTTCAATTAGCAAATAAGTATTAGTTTATTGTTATTGTTTTATACTCATATATGTATTTTTTGTTTTATGGGTCTTGGTTGCCTGAAATAAAGGATCTATTATTATTATTATACTAGCGGTCCCGACAGACGTTGCCCTGTCCGAACATTTGATTTGTGTACGACGAAAAATTATAGAAATCGATTGCAGCGCCACCTATCGGGTCCAATTGAGAATCTAAACCATTCTCGAATCTCCTTGAACACACACAAAAATTTCATCAACATCGGTCCAGCCGTTTAGGAGGAGTTCAGTGTCGTACACATGTACACATGAACAATTCCGACTACGGGTATCTTAATACATATATATATAAATGTATGTATGTATATTAAGATACCCGTAGTCGGAATTGTAACTGGCCGTAAATTTCTATTAGTAGACGGTGACAGTCACAGACTTGCTTGGTTTAAACGGAAAGTTATAAAACGGCGTCTCTAGCAGTGGCCACTAAGTCATCTTGTTGCTCTGTGGTCCCGTACCCTTGGAAATAAAACGGTGATTGATGAGGTTCCGCAGCTATACAAAACTTTGAATACCGAAATGTTCCTTGTCATCTTTTCCTTTTTTTTGCTCAGCTGTATTAGTTATTTTTTGTGGCCTAGATTTTAGTTATGAACGTATTAGTAAGTTTTGGAACTTTTTCTCAGAATATCTAGCTTTTTTAATATAATCACACGCTTGTAATAGGGTATTTGACTAAAAAAACGGATTTTTGTTTTGTCATGTAACCAAAACATGAAGATACAGTTCGTTGAAAACTCGTGTGACGTCACTCATCAGTACATTTTTTACTGGAAAGTGACGTGACAAGACCCCACTCCTTATTTTAGACGCGTTTTATCTTCGTATTTTTTTTTTGATTTGATAAAATAAAAACAATATGTCCAATATTTTTCGATAATCTAACTGTAACTAAATATAATTATATTTTTTTAACCCAGGCAACATCCCTATCCCCGAAGAATAAGGCAGAGGTGTACCAATTGTGCACCTTAATTAGGTTATAGTCTCATGTTGAAGCGGTGGGCCTATTGCAATTAATCACGAACAAATTTGATTCCGGTCTACTACTCAGAAACTGAAAAACACAATACTCCATTACCCCAGTTTGCTAGACCTGGGAATCGAAACCAGACTCTCATGTTCTTGATAGTCAGATTCACAAAAAAAAAACGTGAATTTCCCTTCTAAATACGATAACCTTTCAGCAGCTTCTATATGCAATTTTTTATTGGTGTGATATAAATATGAAGTTGAAATTATTTTTTTTTTTAAATCGACCCTATTTAATTATTTTTTTTTATTTAGAAGATTATAATTTATCATCGTGTTTTGATCCAAATCATTTTCCTAAAACGAGATTCTCAATGATCTCTCACATATGTATATATATTTTCGGGCTTAATTCAATCACCATCCGTTTAAAGTTGATTTTAAACAGCCAAAATTCTGGTGTTCATTAAAAGTTAATTCTTATTACTAACGGTTAAAATTAAAAGAAAAAAGAAAAAGTATTTATTGTAACAGAACTGACATGCTTACAAACTTAACTAAAAATCCTCAAAGATAATTTAGTACTACATTGAAACTGTTAATTTAAAATAACACAAAATGTACATGCAACAATATTTAATTTAAAGGTATACTCGGCCAACTACATAAAAAAACTGTTGCAGATAATTTCTACCGTATTAGACGTATGAATACAAAAAATGTAACACATGTGTGACACTGCTATTAATTAATTTTGAAAAATATATAAATTCACCACTTCCGAGTAAATTAAACATTCTCAGCTATTTTATAGGACTAAAAGCATTTTTTTACTAAACCTTATAAGGTCTGCTTAAGCCATTACTTTTTATTTCCTTTACGTTGAGTCCCGAGGGTAAGCATGGCTGTCCAAGCGTTTTCTGGAAGATTGGGCCCATGATCACCTGCGTCAGGTTTCTTGTTCTTCGGACGCCTTCGAGGGTGATAGTCTTCACAGATAAACAGTTCGCAGCAAAAGTTCAGACATGCCTCTCCTTTTGTTTGTTTATTCTCGGGAGGGTTTACTGCAACTGCTCCATTGTCATCGTTTGCTTTTGGCTGCGTCGATATAACTTGCGACATTTTAGTGTTTATGGTTTTCCGAAACTTGTACTTGGATTTGTCACTCAAACCTAATTTTTATTATTTAAATCTTTGGGTACTTCAAAGTTAACTTTCTGTTTTTTTTAAAATATAATTCCACTTTGTCTATTGGTACGGTAAAGCCACACTACCGCCTTGTACTCACTTTTATAACACGTTATCAGTTATTCTCGAAACCAGAAATGCCTGTTTGGCCATACGAGTCATCCATTCGTCCAATACAAATCCTATCATATATATCCTATTCATAAAAATGCGACAGTCACACTGTCTGTCTGTAATTTTGTTCTTCACGTCTAAACGGCTGAACGGATTAAGATGCAACTCGGCGCACGGGAAGACCATGTCCTGGAATAGGACATAAGATACTTTCCATCCCTGGAAAATATTTCCTTGGTCTCGAATTTCACTTGGGAGATGCCACTGGGCGGAACTAGTATAGAATAAATGTGTTTTAATTAAATTTTGTTATGGCTCAACTGGCCTATTTAAATCGATTTCAGTTAGAAAAAACACCATTTATGTTTGGCATTATCTTTTCCTTCAGTGAAGCCACAGCAAATGTCTAGCTAGTAATTTTGGGCAATTGGGCCTGTTATTCAATATATCTCTAGGAAGCTATTCAGGTCGAATTGTAGCTGTTGAATAAGTCTTTTTGTGACCTGATGATTTGTTGAGTCTTGCTACTAGTTTTAACGTGGAACATTTTAGACTCAAAATAGCATAGCGTATTTCTGATTTTGCTTTTAACTAGTGAAGGACGAGGAACTCATGATCATCAATATCATCTTTTCACTCGATAGACGTCACCACACCGTTGCTGTGCTGGAAATAAGCCTCCTATTTTTAATAATAAAAAAATACAACCGACTTCCAAATAAAAAAAAACACTACAAAGTATAAAATAACTTTAATTTCGGAAGTCGGTGTTAAAATACGAAGAAACATCCAAAAACACGGTTGTATTTATTATTTTGAATTTTTTTGTGGTACCTACCAACACTACTAGAAAGTCGCAGGAAATCAAAATACGCAATTTCGTTTACTTGGATGATATATTTTTTCCAGCTATTTTTATTTAAAAAACAAACTACAGAACCGAGTTTCATGAAACTTTTATGGGACCAATCGAAAAGAATATAGTTTCACAAAAAAAAAAAAAATCAAATCTGTTCGTGAATGACGGAGTTATGAGATAAAAAAAAAACAAAAAAAACCGAATTGAGAATTCCTTATTTTTTGAAGTCGGTTAAAAATAGTTACTTAATTTATGGCCTTTAAGCCTTAAATTTGCCAATAAAGGACCCAGTCAGTCTCCAGTGTCCCAGGACCTATCTCTGAACTCTCTGTAATTCATCAAAATCTGTTCGGCGTGAAAGCCATTATACATTTGAAAGTGAGAATGTTTGTTAAAACATACTCACTTTCAGGATTAGGATTACTACTACTGAGACGTCGGCTATACAAAATGCATGTAAGAAAAAGAAGAAAAAGCGGCCAGAACGAGACAAACGCTTTGCTTTACCCCAGCTTTCTTGTAGTCATCATCCATCGTCGACCACATCATCGTTTATTTGTTGGGTGGGACAGCGACGTAATGCGAGCCGATCAATAAAAAACAAATAAAAATAAGGTATTTGACTTAAAATCGAATTAGTCCGTTAGAAGGATTTCCAAACCCCTTCCAAGCGCCTTCTGCGACTGGTGGCGGGGACCATCACCGGACACTGCTCACTGAATAAGCATTTCCACACACTAGGTATAACAGACATTCCTCTGTGCAGAGCATGCATGGAGGAGGAGGAAACGGTGTCGCACGTGCTCCTTGAGTGCACAGGCGTCGCCGATATACGTAGACAAACGATAGGAACACCAAATTCACTCACAGACACCCTGAACTCTTGAGGAGGACTGATCTGCTTCTGGAGGGAGGTCGGCTGGTTGGAATGACGGCCGCCATGGCCCACGCACAATGGTCCAACATCAGGACTAAGTGCGGAAACCATACCCCAATAGATAGATAGATAGATAGATAGGATTTCCAAAAAATATTGGATACGTATTTTTACTTACTTTTGTCACGTAATCAACAAATTAAGACGATACAGTGCGTTGAAAACTCGTGTGACGTCACTTACCAGTATACTTTTTATTGGAAAGTGTCGTGACAAGCCCCCACTCCTTATCTTTGATGAATTTTATCTTCGTAAATTTTTATTGATTAATAAAATAAAAAAATCGTATCCAATATTTTTAGATAATCTAACAGACTGACTGACCAATAATAATCATATTATTTTTATACAGGCAATGTCCCTATTGGATACACTCTTTAAGATTTAAATTAATTGTCTTCAAGAACCAAAATGTACGTAAACGAAGTCAATAAGATGGTATAGACGAATAGCTCCGAATTTTCAAAGAGAAGCAAAATGTAATGAAATTCTCCATCATTTGGATGAAAATATATTACGAAGTCTCATTGAAACAAGTCGAGGAACGTTCTATTTCCTGTCTATTATTTTATTTAAACAAAGAAGGTGCTCCTTCGAGTTCATAACTGTACAAAGTAATAAATAAATATCAGTTAATTTTGCGGTACAGGTTAAATTTTGGTTGTTTTCCTTTAAATCAAGACATTTTCGGTCTGGGAATGTTTTCTATTGTGAATATAGGGATCACTAGTGTTGGCAAAACTTTGTACTGACTAACACTGACTTCAAAATAATCTTTCTTAATAATAATCACAAAAATGCGGCTTATTTATAGTCCCTTACTTTTTTTTTCCTTTGAGGTACTGTTGTTCAATTTCAACTCACACGTTCAACCTTCTGATTACAGCAGAAATGCATCTGCGTGCTCCCGACACCAAGCCACAAATTCGACGTACACATATTTGCGAAATTGGCGTACAGGGCACGCGCTTGCTTGTCATGTATACGTGATAATGGCGTTCAAAAGGTTAAAGCTACGACTTAGATATCGCTATTAAGATTGATCATATCAGGACTTTATGTGGTTTTCTCGGCAGTTCGAGCGGTCGGCATTCTACGCACACATTGAAACAGAATACAGTAATATTTCCTTAATGTCCCTCAGCAATCAATGCATTTCCAAATACAAACGAATGCTAATTTCCATGTCCAACAATTATTATCAGATTTATCGTGTTGTGTGTTAAATTTGAATTCAGAACTAAGTACTTTATTGTTGTTTTAATTTGATCAGAACAACAATTTAGTATTTATTTCTGAAGACAATAGTTTTTTTTATTGAGAAATCGGCTTACTCTTGATCTCGATCACGCCTGATGGAAAGCGATGGATCAGGTCTATGATAGAGCGAGCGTGCCCAGAAGATGCCTGTTCACTCTAGCTTTGAAGGCAGACGGTTTATAAAAAGTTGTACTGTATATTCTTTGCAGCGAAGATAAGTGCGAGCGAGTAAGCATAATTCTCATAATTCTATCAGAGACAGCGATATTGAAGTAAAACTTCTTTACGCACGCTTGACTTGTAAGCTGGTGAATGCGTGACGAGAGCGTTACGAAAAGTGTGATCGGGCTAGGCGAACGGAACGAAATGCCTGTGTGTCGAGCCTACTACAAGCAATGAGCACACGAGCAAGTGAGTGCGCAGCCGGGTGCGCATCTTTCTCTCTGTCCTCTATCGATTGATTGATCGATCGACGAATGTATATACATGTATATTTTATACATACATATATATGTAGATGGAGCTAAAGAAGTTTTACTTCAGTCATGTGGTCTAAAGCACACTCGTTTTTTTTTATTGAATTGTCAAAATTAATGGGATTGATCAAGTGATATTTCGATAGCAATTGTCAACCCCATTCATTTTCAACTTTGTAACATTTTTTATCGATGAGGGAAAGTCGTTTGATTGCAGCATCTTCCATAGGGATGTTTTTGACTAAAAATAGCTTCCTTCTAGAGGTAATAATCTTATTTGGTTCGTGACCAAAATTTATTTTTATTGAATATAAATATTTTATGCTTTATCAATTCAATAATTTGCAAAGACATGTGACGTCACGTAAAGGTAAAAGTGAACCAAGGCGTGACGTCTTCAACGCATTGTTTCGTCTCTATTGTTACTATAAGTAATATGTTACTATTCTTTGGTAACCTAACTTATCGATCAAATAGACTTTTTTACAAATCTACCCTATAAATAGAAATAATCGTATCCCGCGCGTAACTCGCTTCATTTTGAACAGAGCTTTATGCAAGTCAAAACTAATTAAAAACGATACAAAAACGTCATAAACAATGAACAAACAAACTCACCTGCAATAAATACTTATCATAACAATACACGGTAGTATGAAGGATATACAGCTGGAGACGACAGCATACGTCGGCGTCAGCACCAGCGCGCAGGTGGGGTACCTCGGCGGCTTCTGAGTGGCTAGGGCTTCCTCGTCGGGCCTGTGGAGCCCTAGCGAGATGGGCAGGAAGCTGACCAGGCCAGCTAGCAGCCAGATCATGGCGATTGTGACCACAGCGACCCGGCGAGTCACCCAGCGGCCGTATCTGAGAAGGAAGTTGACTGTTAATGTTTTGTTGTAAAATTTCTCACCATAGACTGATAATGTAAAAGTGGCGACTTTTAAAGTAACATTACTCAGCAGACATACAGCGACTTACGCGTTCAATACAATAATGCACTGAGAGTGCTGCTGCGGTTGTCGCGGCGTAGTAGTGCGTCAGGGATGTTTGCAGATAATAATATTGATGGTTTTGTCGCCATTAATAGAAATAAATGTGCTTCCCTGATGACTCGTGTTCGCGGCGGCACCAGCAGTATTCTCAGTGTATTCGCGGATCGGTGGGATTCTCCGATATTGCGGAGGTGGGTACGGCTCCATGCTGAATTTTGATTGTACATTTCATCTGTGTCTGCAACCTACTAACTCTAGTGTTAGAAGGTTGCAGATACAGATGAAAATGTACAATCAAAATTTACTTTAGTAAAAGTTACTAACCTGAAATAAAAACTTTTTATTCTATTCTATTCTTTTCTTTATCAGTCTATGGTGATAAATTTTGAATTTTGAATCTCGGTACATAGACGTATGAAACAAGGTATTGCAGTTTAAACTATTGAGGAAACGTATTCGAAATAATGAAAATGGGAAACAAACTGCTCAACGGATTTGAATGATATTATTTGGCATACATATTGTTTATGACCTGAAGGCCAATTCTTCTAATTCTTAATTAAGCAACTTTCGCATTCGGATCTCAGTCGCAAAAACACCTACATTTCCGTACATTTTTGACAGATTGCGACTGAGATGCGAATGTGAATGTAAAATGAGTTGAATTGCCTTTTTCTGTTAGTGGCGTCTCGCAGTTCAACTTATGAGGTTGTTGGCTGCTTAACCGGCGTTGCCTGTTGTGGCCTTAATATAAATATTAAAAGCCTCCAGCCACCGTTTATAAATAACTTACAAACTAAGCGACTACACGCTAAGGGCACCCACCCCCTGTGGGGTACGGGCCACGGCTTAGGGCGTCGCTGGAGGGAGGACAGCTAGAGACGGACTGGATCGAACTAGGATTATTCTTTAGGAACGAATTTAAAACTTCAGGCTCAGCGGTGCAAGCGGGGCAAGATATTGACGGGGAGGTCGCGGCGGGCCTCGGCGGCGAGGGCGGAAAGACGTTGGTCGTGGTTTGCGTGGAGTGCTGGTCTCTTTGCGGCTCTTTTGGAAGAGAGTGGTGGAGTCATCATTTCAGAATTGGCGCTCTGAGGTCAACACAGGGTCACGCTAGTACATTATAATGCAATATTTTGACAGTCTATTTTGACTCAACTATCAAACCGTGGTTACAAACGTATACGCAGCAAAATTATGCAGTGTGTCAATCTGCTCACCACTCAAGTTCCCTGACTGTCCACAAATCAGGAAGGAGGATGAATATATAAGGTAAATATAAATTTTAAATGGCAGGTTTCTGGCAAAAAAAAACTAAACTAAACAATCATTGTAGCAACATAGACATTCCTACAGTTCTTAAAACAATATTCGAATTGTGAACGCGTGTATACCCACGAAACAAAATAATGTACATTATAACGCAGCTCAAAACGTTCTCAGAATTTTCATTCTAGCTCCTCTGTTACGAGAGATCAAAGTTGCGTGAAAGTATTTCGCCGAATATTCCGAGGCAGCCGTTGTAAGCTTCAGAAAACCGGGAGTTGACGGATAAGAAATGACAAAGGCACTTCAGTATCTTACTTTTACATTGTCCCAAGTTATTGAATACGAGTATTATTAAGCTCAACTTGAGAATATTATTTCAGGCGTCCAAGAAAGTGTGTACTTTATAATTATTTTTAGTGAATGTGCGACTTATTTTTATAATTAGGGTTCCGAACATCCGTAAGAAACGGAACCCTAATAGGATCAATCGGGTGCGTCTGTCTGCCTGTCTGCCCGTCTGTCACAGCCAATTTTCTCCAAATCTACTGGGCTGATTCTGTTAAAATTTCGTACACATATGAACCTCTGTAACCCAAACACGGACGCGTTACGTTAATAAATAAATTTTGAGTACGGAGGTCACTTTGGGGGACAAACTAGAAAAAAAAAAGTTTTTCGAACTGTACCGTGATATATTAAATTAAAGGGCTTATTGTAAGGATTTTGACTATATTTTTGTCATAATTTAAAATAAAAAGTTTTGAAGTTATTCAAGAAATAAGACGAAAAAATACCATTAAAGTACTGGACCTAAAATTGTGTAAAAAAAATGCAGTTTATGCAGTGGGTTCCTTAAATTTTAAACTTTAAGAAGTGTATAGTGTTAAAAAAACATGTTACAAAAATGAAATTCGTTCGGAACCCTTTGTACGCGAGTCCTACTCGCACTTGGCCAGGTTTTTCTACTTATTTCTTAGGTGTCGTCTTCAACTAAGTATTTAGTTTGCCCTTGAGTGTAGGCTCTTTAGATTAGCAAGTGGCTACTTATCTTTAAGTAAATAACCGTCTCGTACGACGAAAGATGGACAATATATTTTTACGGATTTTTTTTTCAGGAAATTAATTGGAGGGTCTAGAAAAAGGTAAACTAAGGTTAAGACAAGTGCTTTCGTTTATGCATAGTTGATTTTGGGTAATTTAAAGAGATTCATGCTCAATTATGCACCGATAATTTATAAGAAGTTGTTTTTTTCGAGACTTTTATGGTCGATCATGATGTTTATAATGATGACGAGTACAACCTCTTATCAGATTTTGCGTTCTTTCTGACAATAGCCATTGTATAGCTTTATATGATTATTGCCCGTGGCACCCCTGCCACGGGCAATAATTACTGTAAACTTGACCGAGTGAACAAAAGAAGAGAACTAAGAAAACTTTTATACAAAAAAAAAACAACCGACTTCCAAATAAAAAGTCTACAAAGTCTAAAATAAGTTTAATTTCGGAAGTCGGTGTTTTTAGTTTTGTTTCTTCGAATTTGACATCGACTTTACGAAACCAAATGGCAAGTATACCACACCGAACGAAAAAAGAATCCCATAAATCGGATTAGAAACCTCGGAGCAATCGATGTACAGTAAACAAAGCTATTTGGTATGCAGGCAGCTAACTTGCAACTTCTTTTAAACAATGTTGTGAGTGTGCTGAGTAGACAATAATAATTATTATACACCACGCTCGTAAGTATGTCACACCTAAGCTTAAAAAAATATAATTCACACATTAGAAATAAATATTGCCAGTGCAGTGGAAAAATTAATATTTTTGCCTGTACACCAAATAGCTTTGTTGACTGTACAAAAATTTAAAAAAAAATACCCACCGAATTGAGAACCTCCACCTTTTTGGAAGTCAGTTAAAAATACGACAAGAAATAAAAAGATGTCGCAATCCAGTGAACAAGAACTGATAGGTCGCCAATAAAATTATATGGCCGTCATTTATTGGCGCAGATTTAATGCCATTTTCTTGACCTTATACCTATCAATTTACCGCCACACCAGGTCCAGTAACTGTCAGACCATTTAACATTTAACTTGGGTCAGCTTTATGATTCGTAAATTTATTACCTATCTTTTTACTGTTTTGTTCTAGAAAATTGGTCCGAAATTTTGTAGTGTTATATTTGTATCTTTTTTTTTATATAAATGGCAAAGTTTGTTGTTAACTAGATTACTCGGTAAACCTCACATGGTTGCGGAATGTGTTCGAAAGAGTCACTGCGGCCCTGGAACGCAAAGGGCTTTAGAAGGAACACGGATGGGTTTTAGTCAGTAAGAGTCTGACACGCCCTTCCGCTCTACCCGGAGCGGAAGAAGTCATTTGATGATATCCATCCCTAAAAAAAAACAACGTCAAATCACGTAATACTATATTGATTGTATATTTTTACAACAAACCAATCGGTCAGTTCAAATCGGTCGAGCCATTTTCGAGTTTTTTTTAAGACTGACACACAGCAATTGATTTCGAAGTCTGTAAAAGTTTTTTTTAAACAGTTAAGGTCGATTGCACTTCTAATGAAAACGCCAGTTGTTCAGTATATTTTTCTTTAAAGTATCAAGATTTGCTTATTAACATGGTACCATGGTACAGCAGTAGCTACACAAGTTTTCTAACAATTGCCACGCAAGCATCATTATATTTTTATATAAGTAAATGGTGTCGAGTACAGTCAAGGAAATGGATTATTCATCAAATTTACCTCTAAATTGGCCTTAATTATATAGATAAATATCGAATAATGTAATTTATAACAAGTCACATGAACTGGTTACAACATGCACATGTCACTGGAAAATTGCAAACGTCGTGAGATTGTAAAATATTGCGTGAAATTTTAAACAATTTTTCCTTAATAAGACACGGATATAATTGGAAATTATTGAATTTGGATGGGATTTATTGTATAGAAAACGTTTTTTTTCATAATGTGTCAAGAAATAATAATCTTATAAAGATTTATTACAATCTTACGGAGTCTGTAATTTTTCGGTGACATACATTTCACGTAGAATACCTATACAACTATCTCCCAAAACTACTGAACTCAGTCGTTGTACAGTCGCCAACACATCAAGTTACCACAAATCGTCAAATTTTCTCAATCGATTTTGAACTTAACTACGAATGTTTTAAGGTTTAAAATCATTTGGAGATATTTCACAGTTTGATATAACAGTTATACGCTGGCGACCGTACGTGAACACCGCGATAGCTCTCACCTCAAAGGGTCTTTGATGTGGATGTATCTATCGAGCGAGATGGCACACAGATTGAGGATGGAGGCAGTTGAGCACATGACGTCACACGCCACCCAGGTGTCGCAGAACTGCTCGCCGAATACCCAGTATCTGGGGGTGGAACGCAAGTGTTGTAAAGAAAAGAAACAAGGTATTGAGTTATCATAAAAAACTTGAAGTTTATTTGCTTATAAATTATAAATCGACCGACAAGAAGACTTGTGGCCGAAAAAACGAATTTTCTAAGTATATTTAGAAGTATATTATTATACGGTTCATCTAATTATCTTTTTATGCTACTTATTATGACATCCATTACATTTATTTTACCGAATAATTATAATAGACAATTTTGCATGCAAACAACATCAACAACAACATCAACAACATCAACAACAACATCAACATCTACGGATTATTATAAACCATTCATTTCGACAGATTATGAACGAAAATTCAGGGTACTTTTCAGTGCAAAGTTATAATATATCTATAGAAAGAAGCGGAACAGAGAGTAAAGTCCCGCAAACCTCCATTGAAAAGGGAGGATTCTCCAACCAGACGGTTGTTGTGTCTGGTGAGCACTTCCCGATAGATGATATTCAGACTGTTTTATATGTTCAAATTGCACGGAGAACTTTGCTTGCGCGATCCAGGATTTCATTGGTAGTACCACATTTTTTAATACTTTTGTCCAATTAAATTGTAGATCCCTCTGATTGTTCAGCCTTCCAGGCAGTTCTTGCACAGCTCAAGGTTTCTTTGCTTGCTATATCATATATCATAATATACTCTAAGCACGTTGAATTCGTGAATAGAATAATTTTATTGACAGCAGCCCTAGAATATGTCTAAAGAAAAATCTACGTTAATGTACTCGCAATCCAGAATGCGATCGCAATGTAGCTCATATTAATAAATGTTTTTTTTTACTGTTCGTAGGCACGCGCTAGACTACTATCTTACCTGATGGTAAGCGATGATGTGGTTAAAGATGGAGCACGCTTGCCTATAAGTAACCTATTCACACTTGACTTAAAGACTCCCAGGTTGTAGCTATCAGGAAACACAGACTCTGGCAGGAAACTCCACTCCCAGCTGTACGCACAATGAATGTGTTCCCAAAACGTTATGCGCGTGTGGGTGGGATGTCCACCAGGTACCGGTGGCGCATCGCCGTACGTCTTGAGGTCCGATGATGGAACGGGCTTGGCGGAATTAAACTATGCAATTCCGTCTCACGCTCCTCAAAATGCAAACGATAGAAAACCGACAGGCTAGCAACTCGGCGTCGATGCTCAAGACTTTGGAGCTTCGACTCGACGAGCCTATCATTGCTGATGATCCTCTTGGCTCTTGTAGTCAACTTACCCGAGCAAATCATTGACTCCAGCGAAGGTCATGACGGCCGCAGCCACCAGCATGTCAGCGATGGCCAGCGATGCTAGGAACAGGTTGCCGATGCGTCGCAGCCCCCGGTCCGTGTATATTGCGATGCAGACCAGTATATTCCCTGCTACGCTGAGGAAGATCAGCAGCGACAGGAATATACCTGGAGACAAAAGTTTAAATTGTTAAGGTTTATCATAATGATTAAAATGTAACTAGTTTCTGCCCGGGGCTTCACACGCGTTCAAGTTTATTTTCGCCTATAACCATCCCCAAAGTTCCATCATTGTATGTTTGTAAATGCACCCGCGATACAGGAGAAATTCCTAGTGTGGGGCAATGTATTAAAATAAATACATGCATATATATTGTCCGTTGTTGTTACGAATGACAATTGTGCGAAATTATTATAACACGGAAAATTGGCGCACTGTTTAACTGCTTTATCTTTAAGTAGCTTTTGCCCGCGACTTCTGCGTGGAATGGTTACTTTGGGCCTTTTTTATTTTTTAGATGCTAATTTTCTAAAAACGCTTGAACATATGTTTATTTATTTTTTGTGAAGTGCGTATTTTGGTATAATGACGGACTCCCAACTTTCATCCCAACTTTCATCCCCTATTTCAACCCCTTCAAGCCCTTTTCTCGCAACAAAGGGTCCCATGTCCTTCTCCAAGGTATAATAATATACTTCTAATCTATCTCCGTGCCAAATTTCATCAAAATCGATTCTGCGGTTTAGGTGTGAAAGCGTAATATATAGACAGACAGACAGAGTTACTTTCACATTTATAATATTAAGTATGGATTTCACTAACTGCACATTGTTGTACAATAAAAACGTTAGATTATGTGATTTTTGCCTTTGTTTTCTGGGCAATGTTACCTATTAACGACATCGATCTGTGCAACAACTAAAAATAAACCATTATTCTACTTTGTTAAAAATATATCCACTTAATGCTACTATCGGTGTCAAAAGCGAGCTCTGTTTAAGCAACGACTTATTACAACACAAAGGACTTGTTAAAAGTTATTCAGACTTCATTATAAGAACCAAAGTAACATCTGTGAGAAGTTTCACAGTTCACTATTACAAATTATTTAATAAGACACTGTTTTAGATAACTTCATTATTTCATATTCTGACAAATTCAGATTAACTGTAATATTGAAAAAGTATTTGCATTTGGATCTTTTATTTAAGGCTTAATGAAGTGCCTCCTGTCATTTTTCGCCCCAATTCATAAGCATTTTTCAAAAGTGGGGCGAGTATAGGGGCAAATTCGGAGACTATCTTTTCTGTGACTTATGTATATGGCTTACATAATAAAGAGTATTTTATTTTATACTATAGACCACTTCACTATGCCGCCTCAAAATACCATTTTTTTTTTGTTTTGGGTATGTTTTGTGCCAACCATACAGGGTGAAATTCAAATAACTCAAAAGCAGAAACGGTGGCCCAATATTCTGAACAGCTTGTAGTACGTGACTAGCTCTGAAATCGCAAAAAAACGTGTGCGTCTCGGGATGCCCAACAGAAGTGATAACTTAAACTAATCTAAGTTGAACTATATAATATGGGAAGAGTCTGTCCAAAATACGACTAGCGCTGTGAGTTAGAGTGAGAGAACAAGAGCCTGCCTACCGCTGCCGTATGCGTGAGAGAAAGGGAAGCCAGACAGACTTGCGCCGTAACGCGTTACGTTACGAAGCGGTTTACCCTCCCATAAGAAGTTATCACTTCAAAAACAGGTGTTCCGGACATATTTACATAAGTCGGCAAAATACGAGCAGTTAACAGCAGTTTGATTTCAATGATTGAATTACTCCTCCATATAACAAGTTCGTTTGATATTTTCTTCTGTAACATTTAAATTGTTCGATACCCGCCAACTTCCAACCAACAGAGTCACACAGTATTAGGTAATTAATAACGTCTAATTCACAGGAGATTGATTGGTTAACAGTTGTCACTATAACATTATTGTTGAGACAATAATCTCGAGGTTATAACACCTCCGTGACACCCGCTAATCTCTACCGGGATCTCACGTTCACACATTGCTACGAGTACATGTGTGAAGTGGTACTAGTAAAGCCGGATTTACATCATTGTGTTGTGTCGTGTCGTGACGGCTTCTGACGCACTTGATTGGCGACAAAATTTGTTGTGATTATATGACGTAGGCTCGAATAGATTCGTTTGATTGGCGTAGAACAGTTGTTATTTTATCAAATGCAATTAATTACCACTCTTTGTGAACAAGTTTTTAAGTTTTTTTTTTCATAACGTAATTTTTTGAGACCTGGAAACTTCCCAAAAGTTAATTTATACTATCGAATCACAGGAGATTGATCGGTTAACACATGCCATCATAACATTCATTGTTGAGACAATAATCTCGAGATTGTAACACCTCTCCGTGACACCCGCTAATCTCTATCGGGATCTCACCTTCACACATTCCCACGAGTACGTCATGTTTCAAGTGGCACTAGTAAAGCCGCATTTACATCATTGTGTTGTGTCGTGTCGTGACGACTTCTGACGCACTTGATTGGCGACAAAACTTGTTGTGATATTATGACGTAGGCTCGAATAGATTTGTTTGATTGGTGTAGAACAGTGTGTTATTTTATAAAATGCAAATAATTACCACTCTTTGTAAACAATTTCTTAAGACTTTTTTCATGACTTTATTTTTTTGAGGAAACTTCCCCAAAGTTACTTAATACTATCGAATTCATAGGCGATTGATTGGTTAATACATGCCATAATAACTTTTTTTTTTTTTTTTTTTTTGTTCTGATAACATGTGCTACTGACCTAGTTTTATAAGTTTTACTAACAAAACTATGAATCACGTGTGTTCGATGTAAATAAATATTATTATTATAACATTCATTGTTGAGACAGTAATCTTGAGATTATAACACCTCTTTACCGGAATCTCACATTTACACACACGTACATGTTTCAAGTGGCACTAGTCAGCTTAGTATGTTCTTTTGTAGTTACCGTGAAACACAATATGTTGACTGTACGCATGTGTATGTACGATTGAGTTCTACATTTTGATTAGTATTACGTCTCGGCAAAATTCAAAGTACACTGGTAAGTAGATGGTAATGGTTCACTACTTAATTCAGATACCTGTTGATTAAAAAGTTATATATTTATTTATTATAATTGTACACCGAGAATAACATAAAATAAAATTACAAACTAAAACACATGTACAATGGGCGGCCTCATCGCATTCCGCGATCTTTTCGAGGCAACCTTCAATTCAATTCAATTCAATATTTATTTGCATTCCACAATGTTAGCTTAGGTGGATAGGTACATATAAATTATACAAAATTTTAGATCATTGTGGACCCTGTCGGTCACAGCAAGTTAGGATAGAGAAAGAGGGCTATCATTATAGCTATAATTATTATTCGAAAAAAAAATAAGATATAAACATTTTTCTACTACTCAGTTCGACTTTGGTTTTATTTATTATTTTTGGTACTTATTCATTTTTATTTTGTATATTCTGTTTTATTCATTCATTCAATTTATCATTAAAATATTCATTAATATTATAATAGCATTTATGGATAAGGATTTTTTTTAGTTTATTTATAAATATATTAAATTTCTGTTCGTTTATAACCTGGAATGGACAGTAATTGCCTGGACATAAAATGGGGCTTTCATCGGCGCAACTTCTTTACGACTTTAAATATCATCATATAGTCATCTGCCAAGCCCTTTCCTAACTATATTGGGGTCGACTTCCAGACAAACCGAATTCAGATGAATAACACTATTTATTCGTGGAGCGGCTGGCCTTCTGACCCATGCTATAACTTTTAACTATACATTGCCAAATCAAAACTTCTTCCAAAAAACCTGTCCTGTACCTATTCATCTTACGGCGCGCACCTATCATGGGCACGTCCACACTTGCCAAGATCAGCGCGATCCAACGCGCCACCTCGACGAGTTTGTTACCATCAGGAAATTGAACCGCTAACTTTCGAATACAATGCTTCGAGCCGTTTGGGGTTGAAACTCTCGGGTCCTGGAGTCCGAGTGCACATAACTTATTTAAAGATCTCTCAAGGCGCTTAGTTGACACTTCACGTGACCCAAGGGCTGGCTTTTACCTTGGTCAAAGAATAAGCATTGCCATACAACGTGGCAATGCCGCCAGTCTTTTGGGTACACTTCCAGTCGACAGCGATGCGGATGAATTTTTTGACGCCATATATTAGGGTTTATTTAGTTAGGAGATTTTATTTTAATTTCTATTGTATATAGTTAGTTAACTATTTATGGAATAAAAATGCTAAAGTAAAAAAATATAAGATAGTACAAAAGTTGGACTAACTTATATTTATTATTTATTTACTTTTACTTTTATTTATTTGTTTTGTATTCACTTCAACATTTCACCCGTTTTTTGGGAAATAAAGCAAAAATCCTATTAAATTAAAATTGATGCTAAAAATTGATTTGTTTCCTTTAGGTACTTTACCGAGTCATGACTTCTTTCAAAAACCTCTCTTCTTATATTCATCTTACGACGCGCATCTATCATGGACACGTCCACACTTACTAAGATCAGTCCAGTATAAAACGGCACCTCCACCCGTTTGTTATCATAAGGAAATTGAACCGCTTAGACCGGTTATAAATGATACGATGCAGTAGTATAAAATTGTAAGTTTTATCAATCTGATCAGTTTCTTCAATCGTATTTACGATTGAAGAAACTGATCAGATTGATAGAATCAAAAATCAGCCAGTTGTTTTGCATTCACCCCAAATTTTCACCCTACTTATGGGAAAAAATAATTGTACCGCATACGCCCCTTTTCGTCCTAACTATTAATAAGGACATTTTGAAAAGGGCTGAATGTGGAATAAATCGAAAATTGGAAATCACGTATGCGGAACATCCAGCCATTTCTATACAGAACCCAAACTTTTTCCCTTAAATAACCTAGTTAGTACTTCTTCCAAAAACCCTCTCTTCCTGTACTCATCTTACGGCGCGCACCTATCATGGGCACGTTCACACTTACCAAGATCGGCGCGATACGACGCGCCACCTCCACCAGTTTGTTTCCATCAGGAAATTGAACCGCTTAGCGACGAACGAGGCGCGAAATAGACTGGAAGTATTTGCTCGCTCCACCAGATAGAGGTGTGTATATAAATGTTATGTAATTTCCTTCATTTTCCTACGGGTTTGGGAAAAGTCGGGCAGGTTTTCATGTAAATGTAACCCTTTTTGGCGGTTGTTTAGGAAAGGTGTTTCTTTTTTTGGGAAATGACATTCATTTTCTGTTGATGCGTCTTGGTAGTTCAAGTTTTATAAATAGTGAAATATTTGTGAACTATCTTAAGCTAAAATAGATACTGTGTAGCGGCATCAATGCCGCCACATGAAAAACTAAGAAACGAAATTTGTACGGCAACAAAAAAAGAACCGCAGCGCCGTCTATGACGAACTAACAACGAAATCCGGCATCGCGCAAGTAAAGTTCACCGTGCGATTTGAAGATATACAACAGTCCGAATATCAACTATCGGGCAGTTGCCCACCAGACACAACAACCGTCTGGTTCGGAGGATCCTTCCATTTTTCAGTGGAGGTATGCGGGACTTTACTCTTTGTACCTCCATAACTGTGCCGAAATAAAATTGTTTTATTTGTGCAATCAATTGCTATAACTAACTTAATCTCAGTTAGGAGTTCTTTTTAATTTCTAGTGTATATAGTTAGTTAAGTATTGTAAATATCTATAAAAATAAATTTCACCATGTACCAATTAAAAAAAACTTTATCTCATAAATGTTTGCTAATAATATTATTATAGTCCCCTGCGTAAATTATGAAAACAATTATGACCTTAATTTCTTCTGATATTATGTTAACAAACTATTCACCGTTTTTAATTTCTAAGTTTCATTACATTACAAATAGTTTCTCCATTTAACAACGATAATGCAAGGATAAGGAAATAATTCTGTTGTTCCTCGTGCAGGAAATAATCTTTCAATATCGATCTCTGGGGAGCGGTTTCCTGTTTGCTCCCAAAATATTCTCAGAATGATAAGCGGGCGCTAAACTACGTTTAACCCGGGCTCGATATGGAAATAAGATTCCTACGTGGTAACCGAGCTACCGGGATATCCCAAATCTTTATTGGAGGTTGCACCGTTCTCATTTTGAATACAATATATTGGAATCACAGATGAAAATAATAAGGTTTCACAATTTTAACTTGACTGCCCCAGAAGTGTATCTATACTAATATAATAAGGCTGAAGAGTTTGTTTGTTGGTTTGTTTGTTTGAACACGCTAATCTCTGGAACTACCAGTCGGATTTGGAAAATTATTTTTGCATATGATAGCCACATCCATGAGGAAGGCTATATGGGAACGGGAACAACGAGATATGCGTGTGTGAGTCGCGGGCATAAGCTATTTATGTCTACTTCTTTGGCACACTCTGTTACCTAAACCGCTGGATGGATTTATACAAATGAAACTGATGGTATAGTCAGATTCGTCTTAACAACCTGATTGACATACATACATATTATGCTATATGACATTTTTTGTCGTTTTTTGGTAAAATATCAAAATAAAAGGCTCAAGGAAACCATAACATTATGCCCAATTCGATTCAAATCTTGGTAGCAATCGCAATGTGTTCAAAAGATCTTAATAATAGTTTCAAAATTCGGATGCCATGGTTTATATTCTCCGCGGAAACTTTTTGTGACAGATGGACCAAAAAAGTGATATATTAAAGGTTCAGTTTAATATTTTTGGATTGGAAATCTATATGAAGATAATAAGAGTGTTAGTAGAACAAGCACGCTTGGTAGACAAGACAAATCGGCAAAATATTTGAGGGCACATATTTTGATGGTATTTCAAGGATCAGTCAGACCTTCTCTGCACGCCATATTCGAAGGTTCTTATAATGAACATGTAAAATCGACAAGACTTACTGTTCAGTGATTTAGAACACGCCTCGTTGAGTGCTCACTCGAGGAGAAAAGAGGCGTTAAATTATAATAATGTAATTCTATGAATACAAGACTATTCTACTACCTTCAAGCCAGCTATTCACGTTGCACGTACGTCATTTATAATAGAGTTTTATAGTTTAGCATAAATGTAGGTCCAGTTTTTTACAACAAATTATGTATGCAACGTGTAACAGAATGAATGAAATACCTGAAAAGAGGTCATTGTATATAAAGGGGATAAAATGTACTGAACAGCTGTTTTTTTTCGATTTTGTGGTTAGTCCCACATAGTAAAAGTTGGTCATAATGAGGAGTGCAATGACCCCTTTTCAGAGATTGCGTTCATTCTGTTACACTTTGTATGTCAGCTTACATAAAGGACGGAGTTCTGAGGTTACAAACGTGAAAGAAAAATACGTATAAGTCTGAATTAAGGACCTCCATTATTTATAAGTCGGTTGTATTGTTTTGAAGGAAGGTTTTTTTATAATTGACTGTAGGTACCTATGAACAGTGTACTAACCAACAAGCAGTATGGACAGTAACGTGACAGCGTCCGGGTCATCCCCCTCGTCGTACACCACCGTCGTCTCGTTGAACTGAAGCGCCACCTACGATATAACACATACATTATTATTATTTTTGTAATTCAGAGGAGTTCGTGGCTAAATAATAAGCCGCAGGGATCGATCTACAAGGTTAAGCAACCTTTGACGAGGTTGGTATCAGGATGGGTGCTGGTGACCATCTTAACATACTGACATTCCTCCGTGCCTCGGAAATCACGTTAAGCCGTTGGTCCCAACTATCATTTGTAGATCTTTGGCAGTCGTTACGGATTGTCAGAAGAATCTGACACCAGTCTTGCCAAGAAGTATCGTGTTACCCAGTTACTGGGTGGTGGAGGTCAGATATGCAGTCGCCTCACGTAATATACTGGTCTTCAGCTGAATCCGGTTTGACTGGACGCCGACCCCAATATAGTTGACAAAGAGATAGACAAATTAAAAAAAATATATATTTAGAGAAATCTCCATAAAACACAAATCACAAAAACATAAAAAGGTAATCATAAGAATAATTGTATCTAATATTATGTTAGTATTTATCTCTAACTTATGCCTATGTTTGTCCTCATCCAATGGTTTTGGAAAGGACAGTCAAAACGTGCAGCGATAGCACTTAGGAGGCATACATTATTCATCTGGTAACATTCTCGGGGCGCCGGGCGATGGGAAATCATTATTGAGCTGGTAACATTCTTGTGGGCTGATCGCATGGATATAATTGACGGATGTTTGGATTACAGGATGGGTGGATGTATAGTGTGTGTGGGGAGGGGGATGTTGTGTTTTGTTTTCGAATATATTTTTGTCAAATATGGAACTAATAAATTATGATGAATGCCGCCAGTCTTTTGGGCACTCTTTCGGTTGGCAGCGATACCGAGGACTTTTTTGACGCCATTTTTAAAGTTTACTTATTTAGGAGTTTTTATTGTGTGAGATTTTTTAAAAAATAGCAAGCAGTGAGGTTAATGTCGTTATGATAGATTTGAGTGTAAATTTACAATGTGTTTTGCATAAAGTAGACAAAAAAAAAAACTAAACAAACAATATATGAATTTTGTGAAAGTGTGATGGTGTGATGAGTTAAGTTATCCTCGAATAATATTCAATTAGTTAAATCATTAAAATATCAGTCATAACATTGAACAGATACATGATAAAAAAAAACAAATAATTGAATATAAAAAAGTTTATTAAAAAAGTTAAGTTACTTTTTAAAATATTTTTTTTTATAAGTTTAATTGGTAGTTTTTTATTACGAATGTTGTGGATCCTACGTGTGATATATTACACAGAATTGAAGATCTGTCATTTTGATTTAACTGGAAATAAATAAAATATGTGACAAAATTCACGTGAAACCTGAAAAGACGTCACTGTACTCTTCATTACAAACAACTTTAACTATGGGATAAACCCCGAAATTTAAGCCAAATATGTTTTCGCAATTCCCAAGCTGACATATCAAAATGTTCCTGTCCAAACCAGAAAATCTAATTTTCAATCACAAGTCTTTTAATTACTCCAAACTTAATCCAACATAGTTCCTCAACAACTGTCGGTTAAGCGATTTAACCACATATTGCTGAGATAATACTCATCAAATGTTATTAAACTTAAATAAGTTTAGTTTAGCTCGATGATTCCAGTTAGGTAACTAGTAACTGGATTAGTGAGAAGATACCGGTACGGTTAATATGTGTCGGTTGTACGTCATAACGTGATTTTGAATGGGAAATGAGATATCTTTGAAGTTTTGTTTCTTGTTATTAGTTGTTATTTGCGAGGGAGGTTTTGTAAGTACTTTGATTTAATAAAAAAATTGTAACATTTTTACAGTTTTTGACGTGACAACGTCTAATAAATCGATGAACGCCGGCTGCACGCACGAAAAAGGATGACTCATTGTAACGTTACGATCATTGTAACGTTACGATAATTTCATCAATGTTTTGTTATGACATTGTCACGTTAAACTATTTTCCGTAAACCGACTTTACAGACAACCATTTTTTTTTAGTTTTGGTTTCTGTATTAAACTGCCAGCATTGGGACAATATAGGATGACAAATAAACGGTCTTCAGTTCAGTTCAATAAATGCCAGATATCGTGAGTTAATTACACTGACGATTTACGAAGAACTGTGCGATATAAATCTAAAACATAAATTGACCTGGCCCGAGCTATGTATTTATGAGTATAATTTCAAAAATCAGTCAAAATAAGTCGTAGGTATTCATCTAGTTCTATTGCCACGTTTATTAAGGGACCCATGTTGATGTCGCACTGTGTTTTACTACACAATACACAATCGTAGTGGAATATCGGTTACGGCGTAGCAGCTACTACGAACTTGTATATTATAGAGCGTAGCCAGCGTGCAACGGTAGCTTGCAGAGCGCTTCTACGAAATTGCTACGCAGAGTGCTACGCCGTGCTGTCTACGCTGCCGCGGCTGTCGAGGCCAATTTGGCTTGCATTTTCATGTTATTTCTCTTTCCGAAAGTAACAAGATTATCTGTATTGTGCCCCGTATTCACGGTGAACATTTGTTTAGCATAGCTCGAAATGTTTGATGAAGTTGCTGGAAACTGTGTTTAAATCAATATTCCTTATCCACACACACCAGGAACCGTCAAAATGTTGCCCGAAGAAATAGCTCTATTAATTGCAGTATATTTTCATTGCGCCACACTACTGCCATTATTATAAAGTGGTGCCATTATTAAATATGTCCGCACAGGTTAACAGTTTTTGCTAAACTGATATTTTCAACATGCAGTGATCGAGTGTGCACACACGGTGTTGCCGGCAACATTTTGACAGCAACAAAAGCAGCCAAAGTGACCTATGCGCTGCCATCAACTTTGCCGTGGAAGTGACAATGTTTCGGCCCACTCAAATCTAAAATACTGTTGTGCCAGCGAAACGAAGTAGAAGTAGAACAATAAGTTGATCAACTTGAATGTTTACCATAAATACGAGGCTTAAAAAGGCTTAAAAAAATAGTATTACTGCTTCGCAGAAGAAGGTGACTGCTTCCCAAGCCTCCTCGCTACGGACCATGGATTTAACCAGGGTCGGACGCGAGAGATCACCGCCGCTGATCGCCTCGACGAGGACACGACGGTGCTCAACCCAAGCAGGGCAGATCTCCACCGTATGCTCCACCGTGTCCTCCGGGCGATTATAAAATTAATCGTCTTAACTAGTGAATTGATTTAATTTCAATATCTTATTAGGAAAGAATGCTGTAAACTCACATTGGTAGGTAAAACAGAGGCGAACTCCATTTTATAGAAGTTGACTCCAGCGGTGCTTGTTCATCCTCAGGTTTTCGTGTCGATCTTCATTAGGAAGCTGTGCAGCTGGCTGCGGACCCTGGGCGCGGCGTGGGGGCATGCCATTGTGGCCTGTCTCACATATCTGGAACAATACGGAAATAATATGAATACATATAGAAAGAAAGAAAAGTTGTTTATTTGGCACACACAATATATGTACTAATAAAAGGAAACTTAATTTTAAAACAATTGTATTGTGTGCCCCGCGACTGCGCCAAATAGTTCAGCAAAATGTCAGACAACTAGTAGTTCCCTGACGTTGGTTTTCAACTGAACCTTATGTTGAAGTGTACGGATGTAAATCAGTTTTCTTAAGGTGTTAAATACAATATATATAGATAACTGATATATAGTAAACGATATATATATGTATAATATTTTGGCGTCCAGTGATAAAAAAGTTTGTTTTAATAACAAAAAAAAAAAAAAAATATATATATATATATATATATATATATATAAATAAAACAGTTGAAACAACAAGCACAAATTAATGACATATAATTTAATGAATTTATTCAAAAAATATATATTTAGGTACCAATGCTGATATTGTTTTAAGAGCTAAAAGTCCAAAATAATAGTCTTCCGGTCCGACCTCAGCCATAACTGCCAATCTCAGCGGAGAGTAGCCATCAGTGCGAGAGATAATATAATAGTTCACAAGTGTATGCACAAACACAGATGTATCCCCCCTTCCATCAACCTCGTAATCCCATGGGACGGCAATCCGACACGACCGGAGAAAGATCTGGTGCAGGACAAAAGTCTTAACGTGCTTTCTAATGAGAAGTTCCTAACAGAAAAACCTGGGAATCGAACCCCTGGAAAAATACCCTTATAACTCATACCACGCATTCTTCAATAAAAAAACTAAAAAAATAAAATAAAAAAACTCAATACATAGTACGAAATTTTTCAATACATCATATATTTCAATTTACTTCTTCAAAACTAAGCCGTTTTAAATGAAACTAGCGAACGTCACGCGGCTTCACCCGCGTATTTCTCGTTCCCGTGGGAGTACGGGGATAAAATATAGCCGCTTACTCGCTGATAATGTAGCTATCCATTGTTGAAAGATTTTTTTTAAATCGGTCCAGTAGTTTTTAATTTTATTCGTTACATACAAATCTTTCCTCTTTATAATATTAGATTGCAATAAATCTTGATTAGATTATAATTTCTCGATATATTATGAAAAACTCGTTTTGAATACAATAAATCTCATCCAAATTCAATAGTTTCCAATATATCCGTGCCTTATTTAGAAAAAATAGTTTTCAATTTCACGCGATTTTACAATCTTACGGCGTTTGCCATTTCCCTGTGACATACATAACACTCGTGCCTACCTACTACTACCTAGTACCTACAATAGTACTCATAACCTTATGAGTAGGCCTCATGTTTCCCAGACATCAATATAATCCATATTCGCGACGACAGGTGCGTGTCAAAGCCTTTCTATTTCGCTATTGGTTCGGCGAGTCCTTTGATTGAACTTTCATATTATTACTTACCTATCAGAAGTTCTATTTGCGGATGACGTCATGAAAATGACAGGCTGTTTCCGAAGTTATTAATGTAGGTACGTAGGTAGTAGTTTTGCTGGCTTAGCTTTGGTAAATGACTTTGTATCATGGAAAAATTATGGCTATTAAGAAGCTTGTGTATAAATAAAAATAACCATTCCACTACACAACAATACCACACTTTAACTCGTGAAGAAAACACAATGTAACAATTCAGCTAACAAATGAGAGTAGAAAATAAATCGTAGTAGGTATTTGGTTATTACTTGTAAATATTATAATTCGTTAAATTTAAATAAATACACATAAACTAGACTTCAAAACAAAATCTTTATACATAGTACGATATTTTTACTTTTCTGCTCTTTTAATTTGATATCAACTGAATATGTTTTCTTTAATTTTTCTATAAATATTCAGGTACTTTTTTAACAGTGTTAAAAAAAAAACATGCGGCGCTGTCTTTGGAGACTGCCGATAGAAGTGAAAACTAAGTGAAAACTAAAGCGTTCGGTGACGGTGACGCGAGTTCCATGATGTTTGTTCACCCAAAAATTACATATATATACACAGTATACATATAGCTCATGGAAAGCGTTTGGTGACGATGACGCGAGTTCCATGATTTTTGTTCACCCAAAAAGTGCTCAAGTCGCCTAAAAAAGTTTTCACTTCAAAAAACTAAACCGAGTTTTTTCAGAAATGTTTTACAACATAAAACTGTGTGAAGTACCAAATCAAGATTTCAATCAAATAACATAATTTTTTTTTTTTGCAGGATTGATTGTTTCCTCAATGTCAACATTTGCGATCTGTATGGTGTCTGACGTGAAATCCCATGGGTATCGTAAGAGGCGACTAAGAGACACACCAATGGGCAGCAGCATTTTCTGAGCATTGCAACAGCTATACTGTGATCGCCAACCTGCCTGCCAAGGGTGGCGCTTATGGCAACCCCCCACTCTTTGAGGGAGGCCCATGTCCAGCAGTGGACGTCCGGCTGATATGATGATGATGAACATTCTGCGAACATTGCTTTGTGTTTTGCGTACATTTGCGAATTAGGTGAGAGTATTAACATTCGCGAAAGTAAAATCTACTGCTTAACTGTTACTTTTGCAGTTAAATTCTAATAAGTAAAATATAATAACATATTATTGTACCTAATCAAAATTATATTTAATATAAGTTTCAAAACACTATTCGAGCCCTTGCTGTAAAGTTTCGTGAAAACAGAAGTTTAGTTTGACACCGTTTAAAGTTTCTATCGATCTTCTGTGTACCAGACGAGACAAATGTAAATTTCATTCATTACAATTTGCTATATACTAGCGGACGTCACGCGGTTGCACCCGCATAGTTCCCGTTCCCGTGGGAGTACGGGGATAAAATATAGCCTATGTTACTCGCTGATAATGTAGCTATTCATTGTTGAAAGGTTTTTTCAAATCGGTTCGCTAGTTTTTAAGTTTATTCGTTACATACAAAAATACAAATCTTTCCTCTTCATAATATTAGTATAGATTATCTCACCGGAACCAAATACCGGGTTAAAAAGTATCCTATATGTATACTAATTCAAATCATAGTTGACCCGTTCAGCCTTTGAGGCGAAATCGAAGCATAATATGATGAGGCCGTCTACTGCATGTGTTTTAGTTTCCTTTTAACAACCCTACCCTACCTTTTATTTCTCTTTTTGTTTTAACAAAAAAATACAACCGACTTCCAAATAAAAAAAAACACTATAAAGTATAAAATAACTTTAATTTCGGAAGTCGGTGTTAAAATACGAAGAAACAACCAAACACACCGACTTCCGAAATTATAGTTATTTTATACTTTGTTTTTTAATTTTGAAGTCGGTGGCTTTTTTATTTTACACATTTTGTCGCACCCCTACACCTAACAACGCCACTGGAAAGTCACAGGAAAACAAAACACGCAATGTCTCCAGCTATTTTGATTTAAAAACCAAACTACTGAACCGATTTTTATAAAACTTTTATGATACCAATTGGAACAAATATCCATTCACTTGAAAAAAAGATTTTTTCAAATCGGTTCTTAAATGACGGAGTTATGAGGTAACAAATATAAAAAAATAACTCCTCCTTTTTTTTGAAGTCAGTTTAAAAGAGAAATAAGCGAGAAAGGTTTGGCCTATGGCAGCTTGCCGTTGCGTGGTTTAGAAAGCTTTTCTAAAAATAGCGTGATGCCTTTACATACTAAAAATGGATTAGTGGGGTTATTTCCTGTACAAAACTGTCAATATCTACCCACAAGTACTTTTTGTTTACTCTAAAGTTAATTGTGCTAGTTAGTTTAAAAGAATTCTCGAATATTTTTAGTTTAAACGAATTCCCGAATGTTTTTTCTCAACTGCGCGTCTGTTTATAGCTACATAGGTGGTATGGAGAGTCACGTCCAATTTTTTTCAACTTTATTAATTTGACAAACTTGTCTGCTTGGAAGTACCAAATTATTTCGAGATAGAATTGATTTGTTCGTTAATTGTTTGTAAAAAGTTTTTGATGAAAAAGTCTTGTATATTTGGAGAATATATAAAATTGGGTTTTGAGAAAATTATGGCAAGTCTGTAACTCAAGGTTTACATGATTAAGAAATAAAGTCTTGGAGATTCTTGTCTTAAATGTTGAATTGGTGTTTTTAACTTATAATAGTTTCCTCATCTTAATACCATCAATTATTATTTACTAGTTGCCACAGCTCCGCCCGCGTGATTGTCGAAAATTATCCCAAGGGAACATATTGCCGGGATAAAAAGTAACCTATGTGTTATTCCAGACTATAATCTACCACTGTGTCAAGTTTCATCAAAATCCATTCAGTAGGTTTTGCGTGAAAGAGTAACAAACATCCATCCATCCATCAATCCTTACAAACTTTCGAATTTAAAATATTAGTAGGATTTCCGAATAGACTATGTTGTGACCATATATACCTACTTATTAACACTATTACCAATTAACTTTTTCACGCTGATCTTGCTTCTGATTGCGGCTTCGCTCACTTTCAAGAGGAAAGTAAGCCCAACTGAGCCAAAAATCTTATTTCCTAATAATGTTCGTGGTCTTCCCCTGTGCTAAGTTTCATCTTATTCCGACCAAGTGGTACCTATTGATTAAAAAAAAACTAAACATTTCAGACTTTTCCATTTACAATATTAGTAGGGTTAAGTATTTACTTGCAAAGTTTTGCCATCCGCCAATAACAAAAAGAAATGGCCAAAGTGGAGTTTTATAGGATGCACGAGAACAGATGGGCCAAAATCGTCACGCGGTGGGTGCCTGAAGACGGACGTTGCAACCGAGGCCGGCCTAAAAACGCTGGCGTGACGATTTGGACTCATTCTTGACGGATTTTCCGGAGAAGACAACGGATAAATGTAGATGGGAAATGTGGGGGAGGCCTTTGCTCAGCAGTGGGCAAACAAAAAAAAAAGAAACAAAATGGTTAATTTAAAGGCAAATAAAAGAGCCAGTAATTAATAATATACTTCATCAACACCCGAACCTCAATTCGTTGTATTAATTAGAGAACATTTGGCGCCGTCACGTTCCCATTTATCGCGCCAAAGAATTTTCGCCCGAAACTGTTTGAGAAATATCAGTTATGTTCACGGCTTTAATGTTAAATAAACTCCAATAGAAATTGAAATAAACGCTGAAGGGTCGCAACAGACGTAACGATAATTCACAGCGATTTTAAAATGAAAAACGACGTATAAATGTGAATTCGGCGTAACGTATACGCATCTTACTTACTACATAATAATTTCCTTTCACAGTGACATAATATTAGTTGATATATATATGTATATATATGTATGTATATTATTTGTACACTGGTGACCCTCAATGCTGATTTCTCTCTATCACTCAAAGGTTTGCTGGGAGAAAACTCAACTTTGAGTGCTCGCTTTCGTATATGAACTTTATAATGACTGTTTGTAATATAAGTTGTTTTGGTGTACAATAAATAATTAAAGAATTATAATATTATAAAAGCGTATTATAAAAGCGCGCATAAAAACTTTCACATGGTATTCGTTGACCTCGAAAAGGCATATGACGAGGCCGGCGGGGGGCGGGGGGTTTTGTGGTGGGACCTTAAGGAGAAAGGGTTGCCTGGAAATATGTGCAGTTGATCCGAGCAATGTACAGTCGATGCAGTACCCAATTTGGGTCTGTAGTGGGCACCACTGACAGCTTCAGTGTGGCAGTCGGTTCGCACCAAGGGTCGGCCCTTAGCCCTTACCTCTACCTGATGATAGTGGACGTTCTGACGTCGGACATTCAGGAAGAGGCTCCCTGGTGCATGCTGTTTGATGATGACATTGCGCTGGTTGCCGAAAGCGGCCTAATGTCCAGACCAGATTGGATACGTGGTGGCATAGACTGGAGAGTGTTGACCTGAAATTGAGCAGAACAAAAACAGAATACCTGTTCTGCAATTTGGGCGGTCTCTCCAGTCCTACGCCTATACCGATCAGCTCCGAATTTCGGTACCTTGGATAGCTTGTCCAGGGGGACGGTGATATAGACCGAGTTGTAATGCACCGGATCAACTCAGGATGGATGAAATGGTGAAAGGTCACTGGAACAACTTGCGACCCACGGATGCCCCTCAAGTTAAAGGGCAATATCTATAAGTACCTGTCGTACTGTCTGGATCAGAATGTTGGGCTGTGAATAAATGGATGAAAAAAAATTGCATGTACCTAGTGGAGATGAGAATGTTGAGATGGATGTGTGGAGAGTCGAGAATGGATAAAGTGAGGAATGAGTTCATTAGAGGTAGTTTAAAAATGGCACCAGTGACGGAAAACTTAAAAGGGAACCGCTTATCTTGGTGTGGTCATCTCTTCAGAAATTAAAGAAATAAAAAAAAAAAATATAAATAAATTTGAAGAAATTAACTTAACTAAAAGAGTTATGAATATAAATGTCCAGGCCAAAGATGACCGTCATCTTTTCGATGACGAAAAGATGGATGGATTGTATTAAGAGTGATATGAAAGAAAAGGGACTTAGTAATAGCGTGACTTTGAATTTGGCACATAGATTGATTGGTCAAGAATAGCACATGTTCATTTTTATCCCGGTGTTCCCTTAGGGTAAATTCCGACATCACGTGAGTGAAGTTGCTTGCAGAAGCTAATATAAAAAAAATACGTTTTACAAAAAAATACAACTGACTTCCAAATAAAACTCTACAAAGCCTAAAATACCTTCACTTCGGAAGTCGGTGTTTTTAGTTTTGTTTCTTCGTTTTTGACACCGACTTCTGAAGTTAAAGTTATTTGAGACTTTGGAAGTCGGTTGTATATTTTTGTAATAAAGTTTTTTTGTCACTTTTTAGTTGTGATACTAATTACCCGACCTCATTTTGCTTACTTGGACGACGTAATTACATCATCCAAGTAAGCAAAATGCTCATAAAATAAAAATTGCTGGGCCAAACTGAATAAAATGTATACAGGACGAAATGGCAAGTATTCGACATCGAACGAACGGCCTAGCACGAATGTTTTTGACGTATAGTAACGTAACGTAAAATTTTACTATTACTATAATACATGTATTAGTATGTAGGTAACAAAATTATTACACTGCACAAGTGCTGCCATCTATGTGTCTAATTGATGTAACTATCAAATAATAAAAGTTTAGTTCGTTACGAAGGGCCAATGTGTTTTAATAGGTTATGGGCCCCGCAAGCTTGCGCTGCGCGTTTCGCACACAGTATACAACGCAATACCGTAACGAAACAAAATAAACGCAATACCTCTTAAGAGGTCATTTTGCTCATCATTATGAACAACTTTTACTATGGGACCAAGCCCGAAATCGCAAAAAAAAACACCTGTTCACTACATTTTGTCGAGTTATGCGCACATAAATGTATGGGGGAGTCGATTTTTCCTAATTTCAGTGTTGGTCCCATAGTTAAAGCTGTTCATAATGATGAGTACAATGACCCCTTAAGAGGTATTGCGTTTTTTCTGTTACACGTTGTATATTTGATTTGGATATTATATTCATATTTTTCGACGATACAAATGGTGTAGGTATGTCGCATAAAATTAAACCAAAAGACAACGCGAATGTAGTTTTTTATATTCAAAATTCACTTACGTTAACGATACTGTAACGTTAATATACGTCAAAACATTCATGCTAGGCCTCAGATGTCACTGAAATATCAGCAACAATTTATTGAGACGTGTGTAGCTAGTATTAGCAACCGAACCAATTATTTCAGTAACAGTGGTTGAGTGCCATTTTGTTAGTGTTTAACATTAAATTCCGCACAGTCGAAAATGTTTGAATTTTCGGTGTATTTCTGATGCTGAGTTTGATAATATAGTTAATTATGGCCTGGTGGGATTTTGCTTTTGTCAGTGTCACTTCCAAATCAATCACCTAAAAGCGATATTGATTTGGATAGTCCGTGCAACGTATCTTTGGAAATGGTTGGATTGAAAATGTATTTCTGTGTAAAATACAAATATGCTCAAGAGGGCCTTCATTTTTCAAAATTATTTCAGCTGGAGTCAAAATTCAAAAATTCAAAAGTCATTTATTCAAATTAGGCTGAGTGCCAGCACTTTTTGAACGTCAAAGTTCTACATAAAGACAGTCCCCCAAAACGCCCGCCCGTCACCACTTCCTAGTGTTGTAGCTGGGAAGAAGAAGTGGCGCAACAAACTCCCCAGCAACACATCTGTCTGTTAAGCTTTTAAAAACTTGAATGTATACAATAGTATGCAAAGTATTTTACAATACATGCCACAGAAAATAAAATATTCGAACTGTAAATCAAATTAAATGAAATTAATTGACACTTGGTAGCTAGCACACTCCAGTCAATTGCGGAGAAATAAATAACAGTCGGAAAACGCAACCTTTAATATTTCAATTCATACTACAACGTGGCAATGCCGCCAGTCTTTTGGGTACACTTCCAGTCGACAGCGATGCGAATGAATTTCAAAAGTCGAAAAAAATTAAAAATAGCTTATCAGCTTATATTTTTGCTCGCATATGTTGGAAAAATACAGGGCACAGCAGCGTTTTTTATATTAAGCCGATCAAAAGGTATCACACTAATATTATAAAGGCGAAAGTTTGTGAGTGTGTGTGTATGTTTGTTACTTCTTCACGCGCAAACGGCTAGACCGATTGAGATGTAATTTGGTATACAGAGATTGTTTGAGTCCCGGGAAAGGACATAGGATAGTTTTCATCCCGGGAGTATGTTCCCTTGGAATAATTTTAGACATTAACTCGGGCGAAACCGCGGGCGGCAAATAGTGTAAAATAAAATTAAACCATGTGCTATTATAACAGATACTAGTAAATAAACGTTGTTTCCTACATTGCACTTCGACAGAGTCCATTTATATTTCTCTACAAAATAATAAACTTGAAAGGCTAATCACACTAATATTATACCGGCGAAAGTTTGTGAGTGTGTGTGTATGTTTGTTACTTCTTCACGCGCAAACGGCTGAACCAATTTTGATAAAATTTGGTATGCAGGAAGCTGAAACCCTGGATTAACACATATACTTTTAAACCACGGGTAACGCGGGGTGCAGCTAGTAAATCATATAGGACAGAAGCGTGCACCTGATACATTGAATATTGACAACAACGAATGGGACTGGATGCTGACACCAGTAGGATGCTGGGTACGGCTGCACTATAGACGATATTTTGTGTCTGTGGACTGCATGTAAGCTGAAACGAATAAACTTTTTGGTATACAAGCAGTTAACGTGCATGTCTCTCACTCGCCACTTAGTATTCACTGTTAAACAAGTGTAACAGATATGGCGAAAAAAACAGCCATTCAATATATTTTGACGAGTTATGCGAACAAAAATATATGGACCAGTCCCTCAAGTTGTTTAAAATAATAGAGATTAAAAGCTTAACCTAAAAAGAGATCATTGTATGATCTCTTTTTAGGTATACCTGGCTAAAGTGATGTCAATACCGTCTACAGGTTGTAAAGGATTAAAAGCTTATTTTAATCTTTTACAACCTGTAGACGGTATTGACATCACTTTCCATACAAATGTATCACTGATTACTCATAATGACTAACGGCACGTCGTTTGTTTAATTTATGCCTGTAACATCTGACACTTACTGCCAGAACAATTTACAGACACGAACGTTAAGTTTGACCGTAGATACCTTTCTTCCTCTTCATCTTCTATTGTGTCTGAGATTTTTGAGGTGTAAACTTCTTTAGAAGCGTGGATCACTTTTTGGGTGAACAAAAATCATGGAACTCGCGTCATCGTCACCGAACGCTTTCTATGAGCTATATGTATACTGTTTATATATGTGTACTTTTTGGGTGAACAAAAATCATGAAACTCGCGTCATCGTCACCGAACGATTTCCATGAGCTATATGTATAATGTGTATATATGTGTACTTTTTGGGTGAACAAAAATCATGAAACTCGCGTCATCGTCACCGAACGATTTCCATGAGCTATATGTATACTGTGTATATATGTGTACTTTTTGGGTGAACAAAAATCATGGAACTCGCGTCATCGTCACTGAACGCTTAAGCTTTCGCTTAGTTTTCACTTTTATCGGCAGTCCCAAAAGACTGCCCCGCATGTTTTTTTTTTCTCTTGTTCTTTCATGAGATTCTCGTCAATGCTGACTTTCAATGTTATTTAAATGCGTAGATATTTATTTAGCTAACTGATAATTATGTGTGTTCACATATCAGTAACTGATACGTAAATATCGATCGTGTTCTAATAAGTCAGTTAACGGCCGTGCAACGTTCGTCATGTCACTAATTTGTCCATAATGAGCGTGCGGACCGAGTACGCTCCTACGAACACGCTGATCCATTGCAATTGATTCACGTTAGGAAGTTGCCACCGCATCGGCAATTTCTGCTTTTCTGGTAGTTATTTTAATAAATAGTTTTTATGTAAGTATATTAAAACGTGATATATTTATTTGTTTAGTAGAATACTTCTTCTCGGAAAGCACGTTAAGCTGTTGATCTCGGCTGTCATTTGTAGATCTTTGGCAGTCATTACGGATAGTCAGAAGCCAGATAATCTGACACCAGTCTTGCCAAGCAGTACCGTGTTACCCAGTTAATGGGTTGTGGAGGTCTGGTAGGCAGCCACTCCACGTAAAATACTGGTATTAAGCTGTATCCGGTTTGACTGGAAGCCGACCCCAATATAGTTGGGAAAAGGCTAGGCAGATGATGAGAATACTTCTTACCCCAGCATTAATTATAAATCCAGTTTCTTCAAGCCTAATAAAATCTCTTCAGTAAATCTGTAGTAAAATCTTTAAATCCAACTAAGCTGTTGTTGTTTGTATGGCCTTGGGGGGAGGCCTATGTCCAGCAGTGGACAGCTGATGATGAACTAAGCTCCGCCCGCGTGTTTGTCGAAAATTATCCCAAGGGAACATATTCCCGGGATAAAAAGTGATAAAAAGTATCCTATGTGTTATTCCAGACTATAATCTACAACTGTTTCAAATTTCATCAAAATCCATTCAGTAGTTTTTGCGTGAAAGAGTAACAAACATCCATCCATCCATCTATCCATACTTCCAAACTTTCGCGTTTATAATATTAGTAGGATATTGATTGAATCTCAAATCCTGACAGCGAAGCTATAAACACAACACACACCACATACCACACTTGAATTAAACACAAGTACTCAACACACCAAAAAAGAAAAATACCGTCAAACAAAGATATTGAAATAAATTCCGAATTCCGGAACATCTCGGCTTCACCGCCAGATTTGGGGAGTTCTTTACACTTCCCGCTGAAGAGGCAAAGCAATTTGATTCGAGTGGGTACGATAATGCCATCGAGTGCTATTATTAGGTGATCACAATCTGCATGAGCCTTTAGGATCCGACTAAACATATGTATTTTATTTAACAGATTATATTTTTTATTTGTGATTATTTTATTTGTGGTTTGGAATGATGAATATTTACAAGCTGTAGGTTTTCTTATTAACTTGCTTCGTTCGTATGTGTGTCCTTCATTCACACATAGGAACAAAGCATGCTGCATTCGCATCTTAGTCGCAATCTGTCAAAATATATGGAAATTATTAATATATAATTATATATAATATATTAATATTTTTGACAGATTGCGACTGAATGCGACTGCTAGCTAATTGGCATCCGATTAAGCTTAACTTGGGATCATAATGAACTTCTCAACCAAATAAGATACCACACCATTGTGTTTTAGGTCTATTGACTAGATATATTAACAAGTGAAATTCAAATACATTAATTTAATACATTTTAGTGCATTTAAAGCTTGCTTTAAAAAGATCTTTACTTATTTTTGTTAAGGACATATTTAGGGAATTTTAATATTTGTTGTTCTAAATTATAATAGGCACGCAAGCGTTGTTTCTCTTAGAAAATCATAGCAGCCGTAATTTGGAATATCGGCTCTTTATCTTTTATATTAAGAGCAAAATGTAACATTTTATTACAAAATGGAACACCATATTTTGGCGAAGTAAAAGCCTCATAGCCATAACGTACTTACTCTTTATTAAATAAAAATATTCATATTCCTGAAGGAGTCCTTATACCAGAACCTGAATAAAACTTTACTCAATTTTTCTTTTTACTACTTAATACAAGATTCTGAAGGGCTAGTAAAATATATTCACCTTGTCAACTGTTTATATTGTACCTTATGCTACAGAAAAAATAAAATGCGAAGCCAAATTTCCATGCTATGAGAACCGAGGCGCAAATCGTGCATAAATAAAAGATTTCTCGATAACACGCTTCTTCCTGATATTTATTTCCCATAGGATTTTATTTAAATTTATTTTAAGGTCAAAGGAAAAGGGATAATTTGGATATCCGGACATCTGATGTCATCTCTTGGGATATTGAAGGTAAATCATAATTTATCTGAGATTAACTTTTCCGAAAAAGGTTAAATGTTAAATATTTTTTTGCTGAACCTTCCCTGGGGTGATTTTGATTAATGAGGCAGATTTTCTGTGAATGTTTTGAACGAAGATAAGGTATAAAATTTGAAATGTTAAAATGAGAAAAAATAATACTACCTCTTTAAAAGTGCTTCTGTAAGTCCAAAGTGTAAACTTTTAAGCACTTATATTTTTAATAAAACATACTCCAAAACAAAAATCGCTGACGTCACACAAAAAGCAGCCAAACTAAAGTGGGACTGGACCGGCCACGTCTGCCGTATGTCGAACGGTTCATGGGCTAAAGCAACCACAATGTGGGTCCCAGAAAATTCCCAACGACATCGCGGGAGACCCAGGCGAAGATGACAGGAAGAGCTTGACGCCTATCGACAATATTGGTCCACACTTGCCCAAAGCCGGGAGGAATGGAAGCAATGGGACACAATTGGCTAAAATATATAATATATACTGCATATCGCCTGTATTCACATGAAGTTATGATTTGATTTGAGACTTGCGTGTGAGAAAAAGTTCTGTTTATTTGACACGGAACATTAAGAGGCACTTCTTAAGTAAAACATAACTACAGTACCTACGATAAGTGCGTTAAACCTTAAAACACCCTTTCGAACATAAAATCACTTATCTCAACAGTTAACCCTTGACTAAAACAATACATTTAAGTTTTATTTCAAGCACTTTTAAGTTTTATTTGAAGCACTTTCAGGACTCCAGTTAATTGAAACGATTACTGAGTAATATCGTTTTTTATTGTCCCCAAGGTTCGTTTATAGGTAGTTAAATTTAACATTTGGAAATAACAGTAATGGTGTTATCACGGAGTTGGTAATTGCTTTTACAAGATAACGTTCTGCGATGAGTGTGGATACTGAATACCGATGAGGTTGAATTTGAAATGATTGTTCTCGGTAGATGCATAGTGAAATAGCGTAGGTACGCAACATATACAACGTGTAACAGAATAAACGCAATACCTTGTAAGGGATCATTGTACTCATCATTATGAACAACTTTTACCATGAGACCAACACTGAAATCACGAAATAAAACATGCGGGGCAGTCTTTGGGGACTGCCGATAGAAATGAGAACTAAGCGAAGGCTCGGCGGTTCGGAGATGATGACGCGAGTTCCATGATTTTTGTTCACCCAAAAAGTGCTCAACACGCCTAAAGAAGTTTCCACTTCAAAAATCGACTCCCCCATAAATTTCTGTGCGCATAACTCGACAAAATGTAGCAGCTGTTTTTTTTTCACGATTTCGGGTTTATTCCTATAGTAAAACTTGTCCATAATGATGAGTACAATGACCTCTTGAGAGGTATTGCGTTTATTCTGTAACCCATTGTAGTTTTTGAACTAAAATCATACTTCTACAAGTAATAGGTCGGTACGTTTAGTGGCTTTAGAATAAAAGTTCAACATTCCATGTTCTTACCTAATTAGTGACGGTAATTCAGCCTAACGTAAAAGTTATTTAGAATGCAATGCATTCGAATATCGCCAATATTTCCGTCCCAATTTTGCAGCTAGTTTTCTTTAAATTACTCTGTGAATCTCAGTAAAAGTGCAAGTCAGAATCGAAAAGAACCGAAAAATATAACGTTTATTGTATGCCCTTTAATTTTAAATTGTTTTTATAGCGACATGAAATACACAGTCTCTGTAAATTTAAACTGTTCACCTATTTCGGTATATGAGAACCCGCTGCCAGACAGACGTACGGACAGGGGGAGCTTAAGTGAAATAGTTTACTACAACTTACATCTAAACGATATAAATGTATTGCAACACACTAAGGAGCCTTGGAACCATTGATAAATTCGGCTTTAGTTCCATAACTCCTCATAGGACGCAGCCTAATGGGCACTACACTGCTCCGAGTCAGATGCAGCTACCCTATACCGGACTGCGATCCGTCGTGATTGAAAATCATGTATTTAAATTAAGTGGAAAATAATTTACTACAACTTTACATCTAAACTATATAAATGTATAGCTTAGTAATAGGGCCCGTCGTTGGCTACCTTTAGTCCAGGGAACCCTAAAAATAGAAATAACATATCCTGACGGTAATTGCGCAAAGACGATGCAATGCATTATTATTCTTTGACCTCATATTTAACTCCTCAATTAGAAATTCTCCATTTATCCGTAACGTAAATCGTTTCCGCAGACAAACTTATGATCGCTGTTTATTACTCCGGGCACGAGAAAGTTGCAGCATAACCCTTTGACATAATCCCTTTGTCGGCTTAAAGACACCTGCGTCCCCATCTGCGGTGACCTTGGTCTAAGACGACGTGGCGACGCTGTTTCACAGGGATTTACGATCTACCATCGGCTTAAATATTTGAATTTATTAACGGATATTCGAAAACAGGTCTTGCCGTCCTCCTAATTTATTTGGGATCAATACATCTATATTAGTTTTCATCTCAGTAATTAACCCCTTTCTTGACATACAGTTCATACATCGTTTTTTGATTCCCGTATTCTTATAGCAATCCCAATTCGTACTCAAAACCTTCCTCACGATATTTTTCCCCTTCTTCCGTGTCACATGCCCATACCATTTGAATTAGTGAGTACCTTATGAGTCCTACAAATCCTAATCGCAAATTCTAACTAATTATTCAGTAAAGAAGAATATTTTATTTAACAAAATGTGGTAACAGGATGTTACAAGTATTTTAGGGTAGAACACATTTTGCCAGATACTGCAATAGAATGCTTTTGCAGTATCTGGCGATATATAATAAAGATAAAGTATAACTTTGGTAAATGGGTAATATAAATATAGCATAGGTTTGGATTTACTTTTAGAATTTTAACATTTCATAAAAATTGAAAAGAATTCAACATAGTAGTTGACCTTAAGTCTTGTCTCCCAGTGGGGTGATGACAATCTCCTCTCTTTTAACGCCACCAAAATACAAGCATGTCTTTTTACCGCGAAAAGGAGTCGTTTCGACCTAACTCCGACTTTTCGGGGTACATCTGTTCCTGTAACCGATCGGCTCGAGCTCCTAGGCATGGAGTTGACAACCAGTCTCAACTTTGGTGCCACCATTGAGCACAAAGCCCAAACTGCGGCCAAAAAGCTGGGCATCCTAAATAGAGTGAAGCGATACTTCACGCCTGGACAGCTTTTAACCCTCTACAAAGCACAAGTCCGATCCTGCATGGAGTATTGCAGCCACCTTTGGGATGGCTCAGCTAAATACCAACTTGCCGCGCTTGACTCGGTGGAACACAGAGCTAAAAGGCTCATTGGCGACGTAAGACTGGTGGATGCCAAGCTTCACAGCTTGGCTCATCGCCGCAAGGTTGCCTGCTTGTCGGTCTTCTACAGATTGTACTTCGGGGAGAGTGTCCAGGAACTCCACGATCTCATCCCACCGGCCCCCTTCTACCATCGGACATCTAGACGCACTGCAAGTTACCATCCCTACCTTGTTGCTATTCCACCAATTCGCACTAAACGTTTCCAAACGTCTTTTATAATGCGCACAGCAAAGGAGTGGAACTCTCTGCCTGCGTCTGTGTTTCCGAACGCATACAACCCTAATCTCTTCAAAATTAGAGTGAACAGGCTTCTTCAGGGTAAGCTCGCTCCATCGTCGACTTTGTCTCTGTCTTCTATGACCTAGACTAGAGTCAAGAGCAAACCCATATTAAATAAAAAAATAAAAAAAAATACACTAGAAATAAAAATAAAAACGCCTAACTAAATTAACCCTAAAATATGGCGTCAAAAAAATTCATCCGCATCGCTGTCGACTAGAAGTGTACTCAAAAGACTGGCGGCATTGCCACGTTGTATGGCAATGCTTATTCTTAAACCAAGGTAAAAGCCAGCCCTTGGGTCACGTGAAGTGTCAACTAAGCGTCTTGAGAGATCTTTAAACAAGTTATGTGCACTCGGACCCCAAGACCCATAACATAGTAGTATGTTAAGTTCTTTAATTCATTCATCAATTGATATATTCAAACTAATTGAAGAATGAATTCAACATAATTATTATCAAACGAACCATCACATTTTTTTTTGTATCTCAAGAAATATGTAACAATAAAAGTAGAATTCAGAAACACAAAAGTGAAACAAAAAACGAAATAGGAAAATGAATTCCAAAAGTGATGTCGAAATTCATTTCGCATTTACGAACAAAGAGTAATAATAAACAAACAAGAGATTTAGACATACCAATTAGTAATTAATTAGTAAATTAATTGTTTTCAAACAATGTGGTTATGTAAACGTGTGAGAAACTAAATTACAAACTCAATTTAATTCGTTTCATATTGTATGAATGGAGTTCATTTGTGAGGCTGGGGTGTTAGAACATTTTAAAGTGGCATTAGGGTTAATAACACTAAGAGTTAGTTTTGAATAATGTTGGTACTTTAGAACTGTTAACTTCATAAATTAATCGGTTTGTATTTAAGTAAGTATAAGGCTTTAATGACGAATGGTTTGATTATTACATTTTTTTTTAAGGATGGGAAATCATCAAATGACTTCTTCCGCTCTGGGTGGAGCGGAAGAGCGTGTCCGACTCTTACTGACCAAAACCCATCCGTGTTCCTTCTAAAGCCCTTTGCGTTCCAGGGTCGCGGTGACTCTTTCGAACAAATTTCGCAAACCTGGCAGGCTCTGGCTCTAGCGAGCCCCGTCTTTATATTACATTTACATTTTGATTTTGCGCCTTCAGAATAAAGCTACGTTTTACTTACATCGAAATTTTACAACAATATTAAAAAAGGTGTATTTCCGTGGCGTCGCTTCGCTTGATGTGAGAAACACTGCAGTGCGATTCTATAAACATCTCAGGGGCTTAAACTTAGGTGAAGTGAACACGAAGTGAGCTGTCAATCCATACAAACAAGATGGAATGACAGATCACTTCATGCCCTAAGTTGTAAACTTAGGTGGCATAAAGTGAACTGTGATGTTGACAGAATAGACCGGTCTATTCTGCCGGCCAGGGTTGCGGAATTTGTTCGAAAGAGTGACCGCGGCCCTGTAACGCAAAGGGCTTTAGAAGGAACACGGATAGGTTTTAGTCAGTAAGAGTCTGACACGCCCTTCCGCTCCACCCAGAGCGGAAGAAG
This sequence comes from Mamestra brassicae, assembly GCA_905163435.1. NCBI lineage: Eukaryota > Metazoa > Arthropoda > Insecta > Lepidoptera > Noctuidae > Mamestra > Mamestra brassicae. The sequence goes on from LR991010.1 coordinate 7,762,602, forward strand.
TCATTTGATGATTTCCAATTGTTAAAAAAAAATGGACCGGTCGATGTAGCGACACTTGGAGGATGTCAGTAGTAGAAGTCTTTCAGCTGTGATGATGATCCTCCCGTACCCTATCTCAAAGGATGTTACTACAAAATGTATCTACAGTACTTTCAGTGAATACCATTAATAAACATCTAAACAAAAAACAACTTTACCTCTTCATTCTAACAGATCTGGTAAAGTCCAATGCAACTAACAAAACCATATTCAATTTCCTTTCTGCACAAAATGAGTTGATAACAAAAATGCAATTCCATTTAAGTAACAGAACTTTTGCCATTCCGCGAGACGGCCGGTTTGTTATTCATTAAAAAAAGTACTTAACAGTTCACTTTTGAAACAAAGCTAGGCTTAATTAAAACTAAAGAAAAAGGCAACAACTTGATTCGAAAAGTTTCCTCGTTTGTGTTTATACGTGTATTTGTATCGCCAACTCCTTAGGAATCCCTTTTAATTGCCACTCTGAACTTTTCGTCTGCGGGCTACTTGGTATTTTTTCTGTTGTAAGCCAGACGTGCTTTGTAAAGTGCGAAATACTTATCACATTAAGGCTCACACAGACACAAGGGACGGGAGAGTGGGATAACGATGCAACAGCCATTGTTCATATAAAATCTGCTACGGGTTTATCGTAGTACGGTTATTGCATCGTGCTTGTTTAGTGGTGACTTTATATGAGATTTTTTATTTATTTTAAGTAGGCTTAATTAAATCTAAAGAAAAAGCAAATAAATTGATTCGAAAAGTTTCCATAGACGTGTTTTTGTATCGCCAAATCTTCTAGGGTTCCCTTTTAATTGCCACTCTGAAGTTTTCGTCTGCGGGTTACTTAGATTTTTTATGATGTATGCCAGACGTGCTGTGTCTATTGACCTACCTAAATCTTCGTATTTCAGCTTTATAACGTGCGAAATATTAATTAAATGAAGGCTACCACAAAACACAGACAAGTGCGACACGACAGTGCGATAATGATTTGACAATCATTTTCAGAGAAATTCTTCTACGAATATATCCTAGTTTTGTTGTCGCATTGTGGCGTTGTATCTGTTCTGTGAGTGCGAGTTTTATACGTCGTGCCACCTGGTAACAATAATTAAGGTTAATTAATTATAATTGACGTTTAAAACAATCTAAACACAATTTGTACAAACAACAAACAATCTGTACAAATTGTTAGTGATATTTCACTAAGTGAGAGATGAGAGTGTTGATGCGTTAACGTAAACGTTAATTATAATTAAAGTTAACGTTAACGCATTCGAGTAATTTTAAAAATTCGCACTCAGGCCTCAGATTGTTGTACAAAAACGCTCGACTAGTTTCAAGTTTAACAGGTGAGTACGAAAATCCACAGATTCAGCCTCTTCAAGACCAAGACAAATTGTTAAACTAGTTTAATTAACTTTTCTGATAAGCAAGCCAGAATTATGGTTGTTACTAATTATTAAACGCTAGCTGCCGTCTGCGGCTCTGCCCGCATGAATGTCGAGAATGATCCCACGGGAATATTCTCCCGGGATAAAAAGTATCTAATGTGTTATTCCAGACTATAATCTACCTCTGCGCCAAATTTCATTAAGACCCGTTCAGACGTTCTGACGTGATTGAGTAACAAACATCCATCCAAACTTTCGCATTTATAATATTAAGTATAGATTTTCATTGAAGCAGGCTGAGGCATACAATATTCTGTCCTCAATAGATACCTACCTAAGAAGAGCGTTATCGGTAAACGTTTTTTTTTTTTTGTGACTGGCTTCTCGCAGTTATAAGGTTACCTATAAGGTTGTCGACTGCTTAACCGGGCTTGCTTGTGGTGGCCTTAATATAATATTAAAGCCTCCAGCCAGGGCTTATAAAAACCTGTGGGGTACGGGCCTCGGCTTAGGGCGTCGCTGGGGGGAGGACAGCTAGGGACGGGCTGGATCGACCGCCCGTAATTTAGGTATAGATTAGCTCCCGATGTGTCTGTGTGCATCCGCACAGCACACACGCGCGCTTGCTGCACAGTGCGGATTTTATGAGCGACCAAGCCGTTTCGATCCTTTGGATTATGAAATAAACAATTTTTTTTTGCCTTTCCATAAACAACCTTTCTTACCTAAAATTCTCTTCACACAACATTTAGTTATTTGGAGAAATAAACTGAAATGTTTTAATTTATGTATCGTTTATTTGAATTAGAGGGTTTGAGTATCCATGTTTCATTTATGTTTCAAATTTCATTAAGACCCGTTCAGACGTTCTGACGTGATTGAGTAACAAATATCCACCTAAGCTTTTACATTTATAATATTAAGTACAGATTTTCATTGAGGCAGACTGAGGCGCAGAATATTCTGTCCTCAATAGACACCTTCCTAAGCCTTAATAAAAAAGTTGCTGGACGTCCCCTCTGAAGATTTCTTTAATCTAGCCGCTCTTAGTAATTGCTTTGAGCTAGAGTCGCGTCGACCCGAGGGACGATAATTTTTTCACAAACTCCATTAAAAAAAAGTTTTTTTTTGAGCCGCGTTTATTTAAGAGGTAGCGTTGTTCCTTATAAGCTTAAGTAGGTTGTGTCATTAGATACTAATTAGCGTTTTCCCAACTCTTGTGGGGTCATTTTGCAGTCTAATCGGGTGTATTTTATATTGATAGGCGCCAAATAAACTAGCGGTTGTTGACCTATCTACGTTTAGTTTCATTCGAAATTTCAAAAACGAAAATAAAGACATAAAGCTGTCTTGAATCGACATCTATCGGGATCTTTTACATTTCCTAGTAATGAAAAACGATTCATAAGTTATTTTTCGGTACCTAGGAAGATATGCTAGAGAAAGGTCAATGTACTTTATTGCAAATTTATCTGGCGTCTACTCTAAGACCACAGGCCGGGACCAGCAGCTTTTTTTTATTTATAATGGGTTTACTCTTGACTCTAGTCTAGGTCATAGATGACAAAGACAAATAAATGTCTTTGTCTCTGTCATCTATCTTTAAGTCCTACAAATTTTCAGTTTTTTTATAGAAAGTGAAAAGTCAGTCTCTCTTTCTCTTTGAACCATTGTTCGAAAAATTAAATATGACTAACTTGACTGAACTTAGATTTAGCGTGTATGTATCAAGTTTAATTAAAATCGGTTCATTAATTTCCAACATTGAGGACTTGCGAGTTTGTATGAAATACCATGGGGTATAAACGCTCTTAGGCCCACTTGCCGTGCTCCGCTTAGCACTGGACTAACGGTCTAGTTGCAGAATGATCTTTTTTGGAAGGTTAGTGAAACAACTCCAAATAATAATCATATAATAATATTTTAGCTAGGGCTAACTACGTTTTCGTATTTGTGCAAGCCATTTTGGTAATTTGTAAAGTTAGCCATGGACTAGACTGTTCGCCCACTGCTCAGCGGAGCAGCACAAGTGGGCCTTAAGCAAAATAATAAATAGTGCCCACAATCAACGAAACCACGCAAGCTGTACACTACAGTGCAAATAAAAAGAGCTACCGATGTCCATTTACTAACAGTACGGTCGACTGACCCTTCGCTACACCTCTGTGCAAAAAGAATGGACGTCAGATGAATATGTAGGCCGGTACAAATGGAACTGAATATTTTAGGATCAACTATGTAAGTATACGGGACATACGATCATACGTTTTTAAGGAGAAAAAATGGGGTGGGCCCAATAATGGAAGACAGAAAAAATATATTTATATTTGAGTAAAATGTTTAGATAAATAAATATACCTGTTTATTTTAAACATTTTACTCAAATATAAATATATAGGTATATATTTATTAATAAATACCAACCTCATTTAAACGTATTTGGTACCCCAAATACGTTTAAATTAGGTTGGTATTTGCATGTAAGTACTACAATTGGATTGTGCAGTTATATTCGTTAAAGAACAACTTGCATCGTAGGAGTACTTTTACCCCCGCTGGTAATGCCGAAAAAGAGAGTTATGTGACCTGTCTTTCAGTAACTAATAAATCATTTAGTTAAGCTGAGAAAACATAAAAAAAATAACTCTTAAGCAGCATTATTTGACTTCAAAAAATGATGGTGACTTAGGCTGCATTTTCACTAGAAATGTGCGAGGGATGTGTTTGTTAAGAACTCATAGAATCGTTTCATTCTATTAGTTCTTAACAAACACACCCCTTGCCATGCATCCTCGCACATCTCTGCTGGAAAAGCAGCCTTACGTCTGCACCAATTCAGCTTCATGCATGTAGATATTTTAACTGTTCAATTAAAAAAGAAGAATAAAGCCTCATTTGCACGCTTAAATTTATTCTACTCGACCGTCGCGGCTTAAGGCAAGTTGTAAGTAAGGTTATAAAGAGCGAGTTACTTTGATTGACCTTTAAAACTAAGCGAGGTAAGTTAGCAAGTCTATGTTTAACTTTTATGTCTTGATTAGCCCGGAAATTAACTCTTAAAGAACTTAAATCGTAAGGTTCCGGCTGTAGGAAAATGTGATGTTGTACTTAACTCTGTATATATTTAAAGCGATAGAAAATTAAATGTAGGGATTTTTTATAGGTGGTTTTGATAGATTTCGATTGAGATGCGGATGGGGCGCTGATCAATAAAATAACAGTACGGACTTCAAAAGAGTCTCTGAAGTTTTTCGGTATTTTTCTCAGAGTAGTCAGCTAGGAAACACCGGTGTCATCTAGTGCAAACTGATCAAAACAAATCGACATGTTGAAGTTTTATTTTTACCTATTTACGAAATATAAAGATCATCTACCCGCTCGCTTTCACACGAGTGAAATTTACTTTTTCATCCTACAACGTTTATTGTTGTTTTTTTCTATTCGTCAAACCCTATCAAAAACCATTGCGTGGTTTAAAAGACGTAAGAATTGTGAGCCGTCACGGGACGCCTGGCAGATGTGAAACATAGAACATATGTTGTACAAGTAATATGCATAAAAGAACAGATTACGACAGGAACTAAATATGGCATAATGAAAAATATACATAGACTGTATATTTATACCATCGTATAGCGTGGCGACGCGTGGCTACGGCATGCGTCGCCACGCCTCGGGCCTGCGGACGGCGGGCGTTGGGTGGCTCGCTGTCCGATCACCACCAGGCCCGGGTCGATGGCGCGTTGTGTTTCATGCGCGCCTCAAGGAGATGTCAGCATAGAGGACGGGGCCCGCTACGGCCAGAGCCTGCCAGGGTTGCGGAATTTGTTCGAAAGAGTCACCGAGGCCCTGGAACGCAAAGGGCTTTAGAAGGAATACGTATGGGTTTTAGTCAGTAAGAGTCTGACACGCCCTTCATTGTCAGTCATTTGATGATTTCCATTCTTTAAAAAAAAAAATGCGTCGCCACGCTTTCAATTGGTTTTACCCGCGGCTATAGATGTTTCACATCAAAAAGTTTTTCTGTTTCCTTCTTCTTATCTATTTGTGTGGACATAATCTGTTAAATAAATAAATAAAAGTTGGATTTGGGTTGTAAAAGGTTTTAAGCCCAAAAATGTAGGTTTGCTTGATTTGGAAAACCTAGACAGAACCTAACTGCTTTCAAATTCTTTACTGCCCCACTCCTTGTCGGTCAGTTAGAGAGGGGATAGAACCACAGTATAAATATGATAGAACTATTGTGACACAGCCCCCGCCCGTGCCCAGCTGCTTCGTTAAAGTTAAAGTTTCGGCGCACGATCTATCATTCATAATATATGGGTAGAGGACACTGAAACAAACAAAATATGGTAGCAATATCTGGGGCCTAGAGTATGCAACTAATCACGTGCTTTGATTGTATTCAATTAATAGTTCCCAGATTGATTTAGCCATTCATTAGAAGAGAAGAGAGTAAAAGTAAAAACTACTCTATCTCCTTTTTTTTTTCAAAATATCTCGATCCATGCTAGCTCCCATAGAAAATGTTCGAACCCCTTTCCAGCGTGTGCGTTACGATTGCTCCGCCAAGTTATCCAAACAGCAGAACACTTCGCCAAAAAAAAATTCGGAATATGTCAAAATCAAAGGGAACAAACCAAAACAATGTCATATTAGATATGAAGAAGTTATGAGTATAAAGTTGACTCCGCGAACGTAACGTGGAGGATTGCGCGGCCATAGAGATCTCCGCAACTACTTGGGTTAAAAATATAATTCTTTTTGTCAATCTGAATGTGTCAAATACTTTCGAAAAAAGAATTATAAGCTCTAGATCAATATTTTTAAATATACACCTTGGTCCCCCAAGTTATGGCCGCATAATCTTTGGCTTGTTGTTTTTTTACTGTTGATTATTTTTTTAAAGCTTACGTCTTATATAGAAAAACTGTAACAGGAAGAAAGATCTTAATTTGTCAATACTAACGAAAGCAATAAATTCTACTAAAGTTTAGTTAAACAGACGAAATCAGTCCAAACAAAAGTACGTGGCCGCGCGGTCGAAACTGATATCTTATTATATAGAATTGCTAGGATATCGGTGTGAACATCCATTTATTCGACATACTCGTATTAACCTCATTAGAATAACATATCGTTTTACCCTCAGAACAGTTTTTAACGCCTGTAATCACAAAAATGATGTTATCTCATACAATGTTCAAGCAGGGTAACCATATTTTCAATTTGATTTGGGAATACGTCTAACTGGAGACTGGCAATTTTAATGGACAACATCTAATTCAATCTGCAAAATTTATAAAAATACTGGGTATTTCAATAATTAGATATCGTCAACCTAATTCTAATAAACAAGCCTAAGTCAAAATTTGGCCTATCAACGATTTTTTGCGATTTAGGTAGAGTGATCAAAACTATAGGTATCCGGTCCCATTGGTCGTAGCGTGAGCATTGAGCATATAGTCTTCCTCGATAAATGGGCTATCTAAAACTAAAATATTTTTTCTAATCGAACCAGTGATTCCTGAGATTAGCGCGTTCAACTAAACAAACAAACTCTTCAGCTTTATAATATTAGTATAGATTAGTTTAGATATGTACAGTCAACAAAGCGATTTGGTATACAGACAAAAATATTACTTTTTCCACTGCATTGCCAATATTTATTTCTAAGGTGTGCATTATAACTTTTTTAGCTTATGACATACTTACGAGTGTGGTGTACAATCATTGTCTACTCAGCACACTCACAACATTGTTTAGAAGTAGTTGCAAGTTAGCTGCCTGCATACCAAATAGCTTTGTTGACTGTACCTAAAGTCTGATTTTACAATACTCAGATTACTTTTATCCGAGGAGTAAATATGACAGCTTTACGGCTCTAGTATACGAAGAAATACGCCAAACCGCAAAATTTACTCTTCAAAAAACAGTCATCTGGCTTTTCAAAAATCAGCCATTAGTCTAAGAAAATCTGCCAGGGTTGCGGAATTAGTTCGAAAGAGTCACCGAGAAACGCAAAGGGCTTTAGAAGGAACTTGGATTGGTTTTAGTCAGTAAGAGTCTGACACGTCCTTCCGCTCCACCCAGAGGGGAAAAAGTCAATTGATGATTTCCCATCCTTAAAAAAAAAGTCTAAGAAAATAAACGTAAAGATAGATTTTCCTGATGACTCACCAGCTGTGTCCAATCTAATTCTGAAACATCTAACAGGATCTCCGGCTGTCAGTTGTCATTTTTCGCACAAAATCTCCGCCATTTTGTCCGACTTTATGAACCCCCGATAATAAGATTACTCCGTGTTCGTCACAGGGGCTAACTTCGTTCCCTTCATTATCTATGTTCAAAATTGAGCTGCATCGAAGGTGAGCTTATGTTATGCAATTTAAGTAAAGTGAAATGCACAGGGGCACGTGGCTAAGTAATAATAGTAGTACGGGTCGATTCTTGCCGAGGTCGGTCTGTGGATGGGTGACCATCCAATACTCCACCGTGCTTGGAGCTCATTAAGCTGTTGGTCCTGGCTGTCATCTGTCGTTACGGTACTTGTTGCCAGAAAATCTGACACCAGTCTTGCCAAGGGGTTTTTTGTGTCATCCAGTTACAGGGTAGTAAAAATCAGAGTAGGCAGTTATACTTCCCTTTATTTCTATGTACTAACGTAGAAATAAAGTGAAGTGGAAATGGCTACCAGGCACCTAAATGCTGAAGATTGAAGAGACAGCTCGAAAGTTACACTGGCGCTCCAAGTTGAATACTTGATGTTCTAGAATTTGAAGTGGTCTATGTCGTCCTAAGTTTGCGGAGCAGACGTGGGTAGAAATCGCAAAATAGAAAGTTGCTTGGAATTTGGAATGTAAGCCTTTCCTTAAACCTCACTGAAAACTAGTTTTTATAAATTTCGTACAGATTATTATTTTTACATAGGTAATTGATTTTGTAAAACAACAGATATTTTTAGGAAATATAAATTTTTGTTTCTATTTTATATATTATTATGTATTTGTCAAAGTTTACTGGTAGAGGCTGCCTTGTTGCATTAAGCCCGTTTATGTGCTGCTACTGCTGTATAAAAAGTCTATCTCAAACTTACTATTTTACTATCTACTATTATATAAATGCGAAAATTTGATGGATGGGAAACAAACATCCATCCGTTTGTTTCTCAATCACGACGGAACGGCTGAAAGGATCTTTTTCAAAGTTGCGTCTATATGGGTAGAGGACACTTCAACAAATAAAAAATGTTGAAAACATGGTGCCCTAAAGTGTTACGTTGCCGAGATATATAAAGTCAACATGTGACAATCATGATTAAATCATAAAAAAAACTTATTTAAGTGCTTATTTAACATTAAGTCTAAATAATAGTTCCGTAGTACAAACATACAAACACACAGCCAGACCCGGAACAACTATCTGTAGGTCATACAAATATTTGTTCCGTGCAGGGATCGCACCCGCGACAAGCAGCGCAGCAGTCAAACGCTCAACCACTGCACCAACCGTGTCGTATTTGAATACAATCTACTGCATATAAGTACGTGATTAGTTCATTTTTAATGATTTTCATTGTTTTCACAAAGCGACTTTACCTCTAAATATATCAGCAACGTGACACTTTGGGGTACCATGTCCCTGACATTTTCTGTTTGTTAAAGTGTATTCTACCCATATGCATGTTAGATCGAGCGTCGCAACTTACAACCACAACGGGGGGCTATGACACAAAGATTATATCCCCTTTGGCATTCAAATTATAGCCTGGAATAGGACGGCTAGTTTTAATCCCGGGAGCATGTTCTCTTGGGATAATTTCCGACTGCCTATTTTGTCTTTAAACGTTTTGAAACGTTCTGTCAAGTGCATTTAAAATTATAGCATCCATTTCCTTCTATTGATATAAAAGACAAAGGCAATTACGTCAAGAATTGTACGTTTTCTTCTGACTCGTAAGCTGCTTATTCCTGTTTTGCTGTCGGTCCCAGAGAAATACAGAGTGATATCTTATGTATTTTGTTCGTTAAAGATAAGCTTTTGTTCTAGGACGGAAATAGAAATGCTTTCTTGATATCGACTAGAACATGGCTAACGTAAGACAGAGGTTATCAATTTAAGTAGATATTACTTTTTGATGTGCAATTTATGTACTCTTATAATCAGAGATCGGAATAGGTAGACTATATTATTTACCTAATGTTCGTGGAAGGAACATAGAGTTGATAATACCTTATGAAAATCCCGGAATAGGCAAAGTATACCTTCCAATAAGACATTACAACTGTAATGTCTTATTGGAAGGTATACTTTGCCTTACGCTACGTTAGTAGTGGTCAAGGAAAATGAATTCATTTTCCTAGACGAGTCACATGAAGCACGTGGATAACATTTTTTAATGTAACTCGAGTCACATGTAGTAATTGAAAGGCTATGTTTTGTCCCCTCATAATTGTTTTTTGAAGTGAAAACTTCTTTAGGAGCGTTGAGCACTTTTTGGGTGAACAAAAATCATGGAACTCGCGTTATCATCACCGAACGCTTTCCATGACCTATATGTATACTGTATACATAAGTGTACTTTTTGGGTGAACAAAAATCATGGAACTCGCGTCATCGTCACCGAACGCTTTAATCCCAAAAGCCAGTCCCAAAAGACTACCCCGCGTGTTTTTTTTTATATGCAGCCAAAAAACGTGTACATGTCAAACCTGGTCCCATAACAATTTACCTTCCATTAAAGTCCAATTTCTTCCCCTCATACTTCCCTTAACACCAATTTTCTTCCCCCTCACCTATCACGTTTGATCACCTAAAACCTGATATCATGCGATCCCAGGCCATTATGATTGTCAGGTATACTCCATCATTTTGTTCGTTGGGTGTAATTCTGTGTAAAAATAAGTAATTTCGGGCACATCGACTGAAGAAAGTATGGTAGATATGCCATTTGTAAATACATAGTGGACTGGGCGCAACATTTTATTGTTTGTAATAACTTCTTTTTTTTTTTTTTAGGGATGGGAAATCATCAAATGACTTCTTCCGCTCTGGGTGGAGCGGAAGGGCGTGTCAGACTCTTACTGACCCATCCGTGTTCCTTCTAAAGCCCTTTGCGTTCCAGGGCCGCGGTGACTCTTTCGAACGAATTCCGCAACATGGTGGTAACCTCTTTCTTTTTGCTTAACGTCTTTCTAATATACAAATTGGAGCCGACGATACGATAATAAATGAAAACACTGGAAATACCAGTTCATACGTATATGTTGTCTTTTATCACAGATCTATTTCATGTCACTAATTGCAACAGACTACTCAGAATATTTCGTCAAAATAGTAGTCACTAAACTATAGAGTTTTTTTGACGTTTTATGCAATTGGAAAGTTTATTTAATTTCGGTGACAGGATTTATAATAGTTTCAATTTATTGTCGTGTCGATGTCTCCACGTTGTACATAATTGTAATTAAAAAAAAAACGGTTTTTGAAAATAAAAACTTACGGTGGGTGAGTCCTACAGAGCGGAGGTAGGTCTCCCAACAGCGGGAACGTTAAAGAAAGAAAGAAGAAAAAGGTGGAAGGTTTTAAGAAATTGATAATGCTTGAACTACGAGAGGGAAACTTTCTTGTTTTCATGCTCATTTTGATCATAATGCGGCGACATAAAACAATCTTGACAAATATTCCTGTCTTTAAGATCAAGGAAGGCTTGAGGAGTAATCGTTTCACTCTCGAGTCTCTTGAAGATCGGCTTTGTAAAATGAGTTTGTAAGCCAATAGATCTTGTTGCCTCACTGATTTCCTGTTTTCCGGGATCAATGGCTTTATAAATTTGATATTTTGTACGTGTTTCAGACTGAAAATAAGAAAAATAATGTCAAAAGCAAGAAAGTCTGACACCAGTCATGTCAAGGACAAGTCTGTGTTATCTAGTTACAGGGTTGTGAAGGTCAGATAAGCAGTATCTCCATGTAAAATACTGGTACCTACTCAGCCGAATCCGGTGGGACTGGAAGCCGACTACAAAATAGTTGGTTGTGCTGGCGCTGCCGCTACAGCTGCAGAGAACCTCAAACGGCGGAAATATAAAAAACTAGTTGGTAGTTATATTTTCGAGCCGTTTGGGGTTTGAAACTCTCGGGTCGTGGGGTCCGAGTATTCCTTCTTTAACGATCTCTCAAGACGCTTAGTTGACACTTCGCGTGACCCAAGGGCTGGCTGGTCAAAGAACAAGTATTGCCATACAACGTGGCAATGCCGCCAGTCTTCTGGGTACACTCCAGTCGACAGCGATGTGGCTGAAATTTTTGACGCCATACTTTAGGGTTAATTTAGTTAGGAGTTTTTATTTTTATTTCTAGTGTACATAGTTAAGTATTTATTAAACTATTAGTATATACATACAAAACATACCTTTGGGAAAAGGCTAAGTAGATTGAATGTACGTTGATCAGATGACAGGCTCGTTTGTTATTTTTGGTGTTGATTTTCATTTGAGGCCTCCTTACTTTTGCTCTAATTCTCAGGCAGATAATTATTTAAAGCATAAAAGTGCATAACATAGGATATTTTAGATATAATCTTATTTTAATTAATAACGGACTAGCGACCCAGCATTTCAAGGGTTAAATTTTGTACAAAAACCTTTCTCGTTTATCTCTCTTTTTGTGAAACCCGTATCAAAATCCTAAGCGCGGTTTAGAAGAAAGAAACGGAGAAGCAGACAAAGGCAGTCAGCGAGTTTGTTTCGCGATTTAATGTGGCAGGTACCATCAGCTCCTGCCAGGGTTGCGGAAGTTGTTCGAGAAAGTCACCGCGGCCCTGGAACGCAAAGGTCATTAGAAGGAACACGGATGGGTTATAGTCAGTAAGAGTCCGACACTCCCTTTCGCTCTGCCCAGAGCGGAAGGAGTCATTTGACGATTTCCCATCCTTAAAAAAGGTACCATCATCTGTTTCGAATTTTCCCAACTACGCTGGGGTTGGCTTCAAGTCCAACTAGATACTACTGAATACCAGTATGATACATGGAGCTTGATCTCCACAACCCACTTTCTGGCAGCAGGAATAATATAGTCCCCGCAAGGGTCATGGAAGAAAGTAGTGAGTTTATAGCATGATTTGATGAATTAGTTCGCAAAATCAATTCATTTTGGAAGTATTTACGATTTATACAAAACTTTTTCCATTCGATTATTTGTTAAAGTTAAATATAATTTGAACCCAATAAGTGGCCATATTAGTAGTAGCATCAGTGGTGTTAATTAAGTCCTCAAATGGACAGGTGAATGGGCACTTGAGGAACCCCGTTTCTGTTTCACAAAATGGTTCAGCTAAAGTTAGTTAACTTTCAATAATATTTAGTTAATTTATCTTACCTGTAGCAAAGGTCAACCGAAACTAAATTAATTATTGGTTAACTATAACTTATCACAGTCCGGTGTTTCTCTATTGAACATCGACAATAAATCTCACTGTGGTCTGATAATTCTAGAACAGCCGAGTTCAATTAACAAAGACGGTTTTAAGTTTATACTAGACATTGAAAGACAAGGGAAGATTAACTGATTCTTGTTTAGCTAGTTAGATAGGTAATGACCATCTAATATAAATTATGAGTGGTGTAATTTACAAAATCAATATTCACTCTCTCACTCATTGACTAATCAACGCCTTAATTGAACTACTTAGTAGGTACTTCCCCCTATGAAGTTTAGCTAAATATACTCCGTTCTATCTATTGCGATCAAATCAAATCAAATCAAATCAAAAATCATTTATTTCTTCAGCAAAGTAACATGAACAGAATTAGTGATTGGAGCCTCCCTTTAAGCAAAGTAATGCCTGTGTTGGGAAACTCCGCTCTTCCATAATAATATCAAATATCAATATAGCGATCCCTCATAACTAGCGATTTTTGACTTAAGTGTGCCTTAGCAAACATTTTCATACAGATTTTTTTTCTTACGAAATGCAAAAGCGGGTAATAGGGTATTTTATTGAAAAAATCTAATTAGTCTGTCAAATACATTTCCAAAAAATATTGGAGAAAAGAAAAAATACGTGTCCATTATTTTTTGGAAATATATCTGGTGGACTTATTAGATTGGAAGCGAGTTTATGGCAGCTCAGTGACATACACACGTACAGAAGAATTACACATATAAAGATAATCATAACTGAGTGCCAGTCTATTTTGGATATTTCTAGACACCATCATCATCATAGGCCTCCCCCAAGGGTGCGGGTTGCCATAATCACCACGCTTGGCAGGTGGGTTAGTGATCCCAGTGTAGCCATTGAAATGCACAGAAGCACAGAGAATGCTGTTGCCCATTCTAGACATAATCCTACTAATATTATAAACGCGAAAGTTTGTAAGTATGGATGGATGGATGGATGTTTGTTACTCTTTCACGTCAGAACGGCTGAACGGATCTTGATGAAATTTGGCACAGAGTTAGATTATAGTCTGGAATAACACATAAGATACTTTTCATCCCGGGAATATGTTCCCTTGGGCCCTTTTCGACATAAACGCGGGCGAAGCCGCGGGCGGTAGCTTGTATGTCATATTAATGCCCATTTCTGTACATTATGAACTGTGTACACATACCTAGCTTACCTTAGATATGTCATCTTAAAATCTTAATCTAAGAGATAGCCACTAACGATAACATTTTCAGCTAATGTCAGTAATTAAGCCAAATGTTTTCGAGATGTATTTTCTACAAGCAATTTGGAATCTGAAAATCACCTTTTAACCTTAAATTGCCTACTTCAAACCTTCATTAAGGTTACGACGACGTTCGTTAGTAAATGTTTCTCGTTAATGTTTAGGGTTAATGTTGAATGCTATTTCTTTGTTGTTGTGTTATTAATGGATCATCACAACTTATAGTTTATCTTTTTAACCGACTTCAAAAAAAAGGATTAGATTCTCAATTCGGTTGTATTTTTTTATGTTTGTTACCGCATAACTCCGTTTATTACGAACCGATTTGAAAATTATTTTATTTTGTGAAAAGATGTAGGTACATTCCGATTGGTATCTTAGAAATTTTATCAAAATCGGTTCAGTAGAATGGTTTTTAAATCAAAATAGCTGGGAAAAATATGTCATCCAAGTAACTGAAATTGCCTATTTTACTTTCCTGTGACTTTCCAGTGGTGTTCTTCGGTGTGGGGTACTGATAAAAAATGAAAAATAAAAAAACTTTTCGTCAAATAAATACATCCGACTTTCAAATAAAAAACACTACAAAGTATAAAATAACTTTAATTTCGGAAATCGGTATAAAAAATCGAAGAAACAACCAGAAACACCGACTTCCGAAATTATTATAGAATTGCTGCCAATATCATGGCGACATTTCAGTAGCTTACAGCCCTTTAGTGCGTAGACAAATCATAATTTTTCGGATCATGACTCATCACTAATCGTTTATTTTTTATTTTTATTCCTGCTACTGAGAAATTTGAAACGGATACCCCAACATTTCTGCGCGACCAGGAAAACGTGGGACACCATGCTCACCACTAAACCAACGAGCCAGTCGACCCTTCAAAGTAAAAACTAACTTTGCGGCAGATCACCAATGCGTTGGATCGACCAAGTCAAAACTGCACTCAATGGTCCACTCCACGAATGTACAAGAAGAGCTACAGTTCGGGAAGAATGGCGAGGGATTGTGAAGCTTGCCACCACCCCTGATGTGTCGACCACGACCACTCTGCCAAGAGTGTAACGACGACGAAGAAGAAGAACTTTCGCTCATCATCTACCTAGCATTTTCCCAACTATATTGGGGTCGGCTTCCAGTCAAACCAGATTCAGCTGAATACCAGCATTTTACGTGGAACGGCTGCCTACCTGACCTCCACAACCCATTAACTGCGTAACACGGTGGTTCTTAGCTAGACTGGAGTCAGAATTACTGGCTTCTGACAATCCATAACGACTGCCAAAGATCCACAAATGGCAGCTGGGACCAACGGCTCAACGTGCTTTCCGAGGCACAGAGGAAACTCGGTATGTTAAGATGGTAACCCATCCACAGACCAACCTTGCCAATCGCTGCTTAACCTTGATCGACCCGTGCGGCTGATATTCTTTAGCCACGAGCTCCTCGAGTTCAAGAAGAAGAACTTTCGCTGTGGCCAATAAACTCCTGCGACAGTCAATATTTCTACCTAGCCTTTTCCCAACTAGGTATATCAGCACACACAGCACAGGTAAAGATAACTTTGATCAGAGCCTACTGCCAAAGCTTTTACACCAGCGCCCTATGGACCAACTACACGCAGCGGGCCTTCAATGCTCTCAGAGTACAATACAACAACGCCTTTAGGATTCTGGTGCGACATCCTCGATTTAGCATTGCCTGGGGTATGTTTGCCGATGCGAGGGTGGATGACTTTTACGCTATAATGCGCAAAAAGTCTAATTCGCCGAATTCGAGGGAGTGGCAACGGAATCCTAAGGATGATACATTGTAGACAGACCAGTATCGGCAGCTGTGGGAAGGTTTGTCAGGCTGCATGTTACCTGATTATCTTTTTACTTTTATGTCAGGCTTCCATCGGCTTCCAGTCTTACCAAATATGTATTTTATATGGAGCGACTGTCTATCTGACCTTCATAACCCACTGGGTAACACGGTACCTCTTGGGAAGAGTGGCATCAGAGTTTCTGGCTTCTGACTACCCGTAATGACTGACAAAGATGTTCAAATCACAGTCGGTACTAACAGCTTAACGTGGTTTACTAAGCATGGCGGAAACTCGGTAAGTAATGGGTGATCCACTGATTAACATCGGCATCGCAAATCAAAATACCTGTGAATCGTCCAAAAACATGGAATCCATTAAAATACAATCATGGACGTAATACTGATTAATAATACTGCAATACTGATAGAACACAGTAATATTATTTCATAGGAAATTGAAAACAAATGAATCCATAACCTTTAACGTTCAAAACAGACGTTCACATTGCAACGCGTACTGCAATAACTTGATTAAGCCACACACGAACGCTGGCGGAAATAACCGAGCGTGCACGAATGCTGACGGATATAACCGATCATGCACGAACGCAATTGCTTTGAAAAGCAGCTCGCATTCTTTCGGTACCGAATATGCGTGGAATCCGACGGATAGATTCGAGTACCTACGTACAGTTTTACCGGCAGATATATATAGATTGGGAAGAATTTGAGAACGTTTGGGTGTTTTGGCAATATGTACGTGTAAAGGAATTCGATTTATCGCTTTATTCAGTCATTCATTTTATTTCAATTAGAATGCTATTCAAAATGATTTTACGTAATCATTAAAATACAGACTATCTGATATCGACGTCTGCTAAGAGAAAACGTTGGTATTTTTCAAATATATAATCATCATCATATCAGCCGAAAGACATCTACTGCCAAATATAGTGGTGACACTTGGGGAGGCCCAAGTGTCACCACAACTGGTCCTGTGCGTCTCGCATCCATCGGTTACGTGCAATCCTCACCAAGTCATCACCCGGATCTATTCAGACACCGTCATGCCACCTTTGCGGCTGTCAAAATATTATCCGTGTTACTTTCGGCATGTTTTAAAAGTAAATAATATAGTTGAAATAAATATGATTTCCCTAGGCGCGAAAAGTCTCTCAGTCTCTCCAGTTCCACCAATCGAGACGCACTAATTCACAAAATATTTTTTAAAAGAGTACCTGACGTTTCAGCCCTCCTTAGGGATTCTTGCTTCTGATGAATGTTGCTTGCCGAATTTCTGCAAAAACTTTTCGGTAGTCAAAACTGTGTCTGAATTTTCACGTAAGTACCTGCAAGAGAAATGAAATATTTTTATTCTTATTTTTAGTGTTTTTTGCAGTTGTTAAATAATGATAAATCGGCCAATTGCGAGTCGGACTCTCACATCAAAGGTTCCGTACCTAACATAAACCGAAACACGTTTCTTGCATGGGATTTAATTTTACTAATTTGTTGTTATAGGGGCAATAGACTCTCTGTGAAAATATCAACTGTCTACCTATTACGGTTCTTGAGATACAGCCAGCTGACAGACAGACGGTCGGACTGACGAACGGATAGCGGTGGCTTAGTAATAGGGTTCCGTTGGGTACTGAACCCTAAAAACTAGGTAGGCAAAATTAAGTACATATGAAATTAAAGAATGTTGTTGTGAATTTAATGATAATTTAATTTATTTAAACTTTATATACAGAGTGCATTTGTATTAAAAATATTACATTCAATATTTGTGTATTTAATATAATTCTGCAAACAGAATTCATGTGTGACATCACACATAAAATGTGCTCGCAGAATTTGATTCTCTCTTTAAGGCTGAGTGCACTGATGGAGTATTAATTTTTTTGCGACAAAAATCACCTTGATGGTATGTTACTATGTGCTATTTTGGGCAAATATGTATGAAATTGATTTAAACCTAAGCCCAAAGAAGTTGCCAGTTGGTCAGGTATTTTAAATTAGTTTATCAAAGTGGTAGGTGTATTTTCACAATTTCAATGCTCCGACAGTTCAAAATTACGATTACAAAATTACCATATAGTTTCAGTAAAATAAATATTCCAAGTCATCATCATCTTCCTGTTATCCCATGCTACTTGGGGTCGGCGCAACACCTTTTTTTCTTCCATTCTGTCCTGTCCACCGTCACGCTATCACTAACTCCCTTTTCTTTCATATCACTTCTAACACAATCCATCCATCTTTTCTTTGGCCTCCAGAGGGAGCGCCCTGTCCATCCATCCACATTTATATTCATAACTCTTTTAGTTACGTGCATTTCATCCCTCCTCTTCACATGACCATACCAAGATAAATATATTTTAAGCAACCATGCGTATTTCACACTTGATGAACACGTTCGATATGATAAGTTTGCCGAGCCAACTATCGCTGATAACTGCCAGGGTTGCGGAATTTGTTCGAAAGAGTCACCGCGGCCCTGGAACGCAAAGGGCTTTAGAAGGAACACGGATGGGTTTTAGTCAGTAAGAGTGTGACACGCCCTTCCGCTCCACCCAGAGCGGAAGAAGTCATTGGATGATTTCCCATCCTTAAAAAAAAAAACTATTGCTGATAAAAGAAAACTACCCTGTTCCAAAAAAGAATATTGTAATGTTGTGTTTAAGTTTCAAATCACGAAAATGTTTCATGTATTTGAAGTAGGTCACGAAAAATAAAGGTTTTATTATAGCCGAGATCTCCTTGTGAAAAATGACATCTGGAAAAGTTATTACATTGGTATCTACCTAGTTCTACTGAAAACAAGGTCTGCGAGTAAGTGCTCTGATTTAAGTAAGAATAAGTACAAGTATGTTTTCTTTTAGTTTTCTTAGTAAATTAGATAATGAAGACGAATATATAAAAAAACCAGCCAAGTGTGTGTCGAAACAAGCACAGTGTTATAGGGTTCCGTAGTAACCCGTCTTCTAAATTATGCCAGAAAATGTACTTTACTATTATTAGATTACAAATACACTTGGTTTTAAGTCATTTTCTATCGAATTATTCGAATTTTTTTACTTACCCAGTTCTATTTTATAAGTTGGTAACAATTACTCATTAACTCGTTAAGCCTAGGTAGCGGTGATAGTTTTCCTTAAAAATTCGTTATATATGCTACTATCATGAATTTTTTCACGTCTCCTAAAACAACCGTTTAGCTGGCAGGGGGGGACACTTGACTCTAACAAAAATTAGCCAGACCTATCCAACGATACCCCACACAATGGGGTAGACGATAAAAAAAAATTCACCGCCACTTTAAATGTAGGGGGCCACCATAAAAGATTTTACTACTTTGTCGGCGTGATTAATATGTGTACCCTTACACACATACATGTCAACTTTCTAGCGCTAAGCGTGTCTGAACTTAACCGCGGACGGACAGACAGACAGACGGACATGGCAAAACTATAAGGGTTCCTTGTTGACTACGGAACCCTAAAAAGGGACCAAAATACAAACTAAAAGATGTTATAATAATGTTATAGATCATCGACCCAAGCAACTCGCATACATTTTAAATTACATTAAGGGATATGATCGTACGTTTGATCACATTATACCTCTCTTAAACCGCATTGTAGTGCAACTTGCGTGAGAGCTAGCTGCAGGTGGAAACACTGCCTTATATGATTTTTCCTAGGATAACAATAGCCGATAATACACGTAATTGTATCAATATCTTATGGCCTCTTTGTACATATGTTAAGATAGTGAAGTCGGTAAAAATACAAAGTCAAGTATAACGGAGAGAGATTCGTATCCTAAAACAGGTATAACAAACGTTTTGCGTTCCTACATAACAATAAACCTTTACTATCATTTTATATTTTAATATAAAAGCAGCCAATATGTTTTTATTATATTAAAGCATAAAACAGCAAAGAAAATAGTCTCACGATTATTCAAACTCAACCAAATACCAATCTGTTACCTAAGCTTTGAATCTCCTGAAAATGTACATCTAAAAGGTCGAACCAACGAGAAAATACAGCCTGAAGCGATATTTCATAGGTAATACAAGTGGCTCCTAAACGCTTGACCAATTTGAGTATATTGCCGGACAGAAATAACGGCTCAATATATATCATTTTTATTTGGGATTCAATTTTAGTCCCAAGAAAAATATCGGGAGGAAGGTTTTGAGGATAAATTTAGATGAGTATGAGAGTTGAGGAAGACCATGTTTGGCTCCTAAACTGGGGCAGACTGGGGGTGCCTTCAAGCGGCTCCTGCCCAATCTAGGGCGTCCAAACGCCTCCTGAGGGGGGGCTTTGTTCGGGGGTCGTGCGGTTCATGGCCCTTCACGGGGCCCCGGTGTGGGAATTTTCGTGGAAGCACTGATCAACTCGCCACCTTATCGCATCCCAGAGAGTCAAGGCCATCCGGTTGGCCTGGGGATACCGCACAGTCTCCGGCAATTGCATGGGATCTGGAGGCAAGAGTGGCGCGTGGAAGTTCTGCGCCGGGGTGAAACTCCGCTGCCGCGGAAAAACGCAGCGTGGCGGACGGAGCTCCGGCAAGATCTCATGGCGGTATGGAGAGAGCTTTATTTTTTTCAGATATTTAAGGCAGCCATATAATGCGACAGTTATGGTCTGTCTGTATATACTATATAGCTATTACTACTATAAAAAACAATTTAGTTTATCCCCAACGTTGCTCCAGAGGCCGATATAAGTAAATTAATTGGCATAGGAACAGAAAAAATGATAAAGAATAAGGAACCAGCCTTTCTGTAATACGATAGTACGATATTTATTCGAATAAAACAATTTGGCGTATCGGGTAAGTTAGCCGACTAAGTATCCCTAGTTATAACGGCTTTGGCAAATTGTTTCTGAACAAAATATGTAACTTGGAATGAAATAACTGTTATGCTGTAGATTTACAGCCGGTTTCAATAAAGTACCTATCTACCTTTAACCAAATGTCAAATTAGCTACCAACGGTAGCTGGAACGTCGTGAAACATGACGTTTCAGCTACTGTTGGTAGTTAATTTAAAAGATGGTAAAAGGTAGATACGTTATTGAAACCGGCGTAGTCCTTAACCAAACCGAGCCAAAGGAATGTAGATAAACTTTCTTTAACAATACATATTTATTTATTCAAAGTAACGAGTAAATCGCTATGAAAAAAAAATATCACACCATAAGTTGATTATGTACTACGTGAAACTGAAGTTAATATGTATGATCAAGTAAAATCCGGTTGAAATTTGCACAACCGGACCATTTTATTTGATAGTTAATTTGTTTGTTTATCAATGAAGATCTTTGAAAAAAATAAATTGCTTTTATTTCGCAAAGGGTGATAAAAAGGTATTTTTAAATCGCTGCTTTTTAACCGTCAAAAAAGAGTGGGCCTCGAGTTTGCGCCAAATGGAATGACATTTGTAACGGGTAGTCAAGAGCCCGAAAGTATTGCCAAGGAATACCTTATTACCCTTATTTGGGAAAAGGCTAGGCAGATGATAGATAAGTCAATTTGTTTGTCAATCAAGTCCCCAGATTTTATAATAGAATAGAATAGAAAACATTTATTCGAAACAGACACAACACAACAGCAACAAAACACAAAGTAAAAAAGAGAACAATCATAAGACATAACAATTATCTAGTAAAATTATGCTGAGCGTGCCTATACCGAAAGGGTTACCATCTCAGCATTTGCTGGGTGTCAGACACCCAGCGCTGGTTTTCAGTTGGCACTCTGCAGTGACACGCGGACGTGGGTGAAACTTGAATATTAAAAATAAATAATGTTTTAGAATACGTTATTAAGTATTGTAAAAATTTTACATAAAACCAGCTTTCTCAAAGATGATGAAATGAACCAAGAAGGTTTAGTAAACTCAATCGTAAACAATGTGACGTGGCCGCGTAGTTCGGCCACCTATAAACGTAGCTCGGGGCGGTATCGACCCTAAGATGGCAGAGATATCCGAGGTTAGTCCGTTTGCCAAACACAATTTCTAAGCCTATTGGTGAGTTATCGTCTCGCAACTGCGAATTCTCGATAGTTTATCGAAGTCTATTTGTATTTAGATTTTGTAGATTTATAAAAGAAAATTGGCTCTTTCCTTGTAGTCTTTTCCGTATTAATATTTAATATTGTGATACTACGAATTTCTATATGAAAAAAACTGAAAAATCTTGCTGTATCTATTTGAGTTTTTGAACCGACTTTGAAAAGAGGAAGTTCTATATTCGACCTCTATGTATATTCCACGATTTTCTCAAAAACTACTTATCCGATTTGAATAGGGTTTTGGTGTTATCCCAATCAAATGTTATGATGACTGTAGAGCCTCATTTCAAGAAATATTTGTATTTTAAACCGACTTCAAAAAAAGGAGGAAGTTCTCAATTCGGTTGTGATTTTTTTTGATGAGTTTTACCTCATAACTCCGTCATTTGTGAACCGATTTGAAAAATTATTTTTTCATGTGAAAGGATTTACGTTCTAATTGGTTTTTCAATCAAAATAGATGGAGGAAAAAGAAAAGAAGTATATCATACCAGTAAACGAAATAAACGAAATTGCGTGTTTTGCTTTCCTGTAACTTTCCAGTAGTGTTGTTAGGTGTGGGGTACCTCCAAAAAGTGTAAAATAAAAAACTTTTTTACAAAAAAATACAACAGTCGACTTGCAAATAACAAAAAAAAATACTACAAAGTATAAAATAAGTTTCGTTTCGGAAGTCGGTGTTAAAATACGAAGAAACATCCAAAAACACCGACTTCCGAAATTAATGTTTTTTGACAGTTACTTTTTCACTGAAATTTATTCGTAACTGCTGTGCCTGTGAATTCGCTCACGTGACTTGTATAATCGTAGATACATACGTAGGAGTTTACAGTACCATGAAGTCAAAGCAAATTATCTGTAAAATTAAGGTACAATTTGTTTCTAGTGAGTTAGATATAATCCTAATTAAAGTTTGGTAGCTCGCCAGCTCAATGGTGAACAAAATTACCACGAAAAGAAAGGGGTGAACATGCCTATCCATCTTGATGTCAACTAAGGAGGTAGATACAGAAAAGGGTCAGCGTCAATGACCGCTTAAACTTCTTACTAATGTCAAAGGTTTGCAGGTGAAGAGCCTACAATGAACCATACGTATGTTTATTTTATACTAGTTGCCACCTGCGGCTCCGCCCGCGTGATTGTCGAAAATTATCCCTAGGGAACATATTCCCCGGATAAAAAAAGTATCCTATGTGTTATTCCAGACTATAATCTACCTCTGTGCCAAATTTCATTCTTTAGTTTTTGCGTGAAAGAGTAACAAACATCCATCCATCCATCCATACAAACTTTCTTGTTTATAATATTAGTAGGATTTTCTACAATTAATAGTAAATTGTCTAAAAGTTTACTATTTTTGTTGTTTCCATGTTGTCGCTGTCAGTCAGTCGGGCGTTATGCCATAGACAACTGCTGAACTGTGTTCTGTTTTGTCTGTGGTTTGATCAGAGACTCGTTTTAATTAATGTGCGGTCCTGACATGGGCTGATAGTGATGCGTTTTTATTTAGTTTTGTTATAATTCTAGTTGATACGTTATTTATCATTAAGTGTTTCTGTGCTGATTTTCTTTCTTTATTTTATAGTACTGTACAATTCAGTTTAGAACTTTTAGCGTGAAAGAGCAATAGTAGTACGATAGGACATGACATGTTATTCTGATGTGTAAGCTATCACACTTATTACACTAATATTATAAAGGCGAAAGTTTGTGAGTGTGTGTATGTTTGTTACTTCTTCGCGCGCAAACGACTGGTCCGATTTAGATGAAATTTGGTATCGGGAATGTTTGAGTCCCGAGAAAGGACATAGGAGTTTTTATTCCGGGAGTATGTTCCCTTGGGATAATTTTCGACAATCACGCGGGCGGAGCCGTGGGCGCCAACTATAGTAGGCGCCAGATAATCGTGGAATATCGGTCATTGACCCACCTACATTTATTGACATTGTTAATTTGAAAAACGGAATTAATGACACAAAACTGTCCCGAATCTCTCGTGATCCTTAACATGGTCTAATAATGAAAAACGATTCATATTTAATTGTTCAGGTACCTATGAGCAGTTATTAGGGAAAGGTTAATATACTTTATTCCACATTTATCTGGCGCCTACTATAGTATTACTATAAAGTTTCATAATAATCCATTTACTAGTTTTTGCGAACAGCATCAAACATCGATCCATCCAAATAGTAATTCACATCATAGTATTGAATCATACCCTCTGTTAAAAGTTATAGAATGTGTTTGTGATAAACTGTTTTCTAAACTGCCTCCTTTTTATAGCACAAGCATTTGCTTTTAGCCAGTTACTTGAAAGCCATTACTGCAACATCAGAATTCAATTAAACTAAGCTCCCTGCATCAGAGCGGAACTAGAATTAAGCTTCCTCACACCCGCTATCACCTACAGAACTAAATAAATAATGTATAAAGTTCCCTTGACTGATATATTTTACTTTCTCAACGCCACTGCAACGTGTCAATTAAATATTAAAGATCTTTTCAAGTTAGGAGACAAGATGGCGACTTTAAAAGATGATGATAGCAAAGTGAAGAAATATTTTGTAGAACGAATTTTAATCTGACTTCCTCTAATAAATAATCATACCAAGCAATCGTGGTAAAATCTCTTCAGAATTACAGCAGTACTGAACATACGTATTTACAAACTTAGTAGTACATACGTTCAGAAAAACAAAAAAAAACATGTTCCAAGTTCTTTAAGAATAAAAATAAGACCTTAAGAAAAAAACCAATACCACAATAAAAACAGAGAAGGTCAACCTTTTTCGAAATCACCTAAAAAGTAAAACAGATTTTTGCTACCAGCCAGCATCGAACGGCCGTTCGCATTTACCCTCAACCTATAAATAAAAATAAATATTCCTTTAACTTCGGCCCGTGTTATGAATGAGAACCCCTGGTATCTTGTCGGGCTCCCTCCAGCCACTCTTGTGGAAACTGTTTCCATTCCACTGGGTTTTCTCGCCCAAGCATACGGGACTCGCTTTGAACTTATTATCCACTTTAAGCATTTGTTTTCTTTCTCTGTCACCGTTTTTCGTTCATATTCAAATGTATGGATCGTCAGTTTTAAAGGGGTTTGATAATTTAAAAAAAATCATGATATTCTGATTCAGTTTTTAAAACAAATGAACAGTGATTCAAACATGATTGCCTCAGTATAAATAACATGCTAGGAGGTATATTTTTGACCTACTTTATTATGAAACACCGTTAATTTGCTATTTTTGTTGGTGTACAATTAAGTGTATAATATTAAATTATGGTTTTTGAACCTCCAAATAAAAAGAGAAGTCTTATAAGTTTGCCACAGTTTTATAACCACGAATTAAGCTGCCAGTTTATAACCAAATAGTGTAGCATACGATTTCAAGAACCCCACACTAGCTTTAAAATCAGCATTTATTTATTTATTTAATTTCAATTACTCTCTGCACTTACAGTAAATACCAATACGTTCAGAGAGCCATAATCTTATTATAAATTAGATATTTCATACAAATTATTATTGAATGTCAAATCGGATTAACAATTAAATTAGATTAAATTTTACATTAGAATTCAATAAAAAGCAACACACATATTACAAAATAACAAAAACAATACAGAATAACAAATAATTAGAATACCAATAAATACAATTAAATAATTAAGAGATAGAACAAATAAAAAAATAAAAAAAAAACATCAGAAGCGTGATGATGACATGATTTTGGCATAATAGATGATCTATTATGCCAAAATCATGTTAACAGCAACAAGTTCCCACAATATTACGAGTCCAAAGCGTTTAGGGAACACGTGTGGGTTCTAACGATCCCAACGTAATTCGCACTCGGCTTACCTGCGAGGAAAATATTCGCACATGAATGCTGGAAATTCGAACGTGGGTTGCGTGCCCGCTTTCGTGAATAGAAGTGAAGGTCCTAAATGTAGTACAGTGTGGTGCGCTACATATGGTAGAGCGAGTTTTCAAAAGTTCAGCTTTATAGAGCGTCGCCTTTCTACCGCTCTTTGGTATGAATGTCAAACTAATAGTGGCATACAGGTGTGTGTCAGATTCTTTTTAAAACTTGATGAGTTATTTTGATGTACGGGTTGAAAAAAGTATTGATAAATCTATAGAGGGTATGCGGAACAGGGTGTAAATTCCGCAAACTTCCATTGAAAAGGGAGGATCCTCCGACCGGACGGTTGGCTACAAATCTACAACGTATCCCTAGTGAAAAAATAATGAACCACCCATGTTATGTTAAAATAAAATAATCTGAACCATTTACATAGATATATACTGTGTAAAGAAACTGCAATTGTACCCAAAAATAAAAAATTAAGCTTTTGCATTGAAGCCCTAAAGCAATGATCCACAGAACTGTCCCTCGACTGCAATTAAATTTTGGTTTTTATTTTTCATGAAATTTAACAGTTCTTTTGAAGGCAGTTTTGCTTAAAGACTGAAACACAGGAACATTCTTACGTTTGTACACCGATTAATGTTTAAATAACAATTAATAACAATCTACCCTTACAAAACCCAAAAACATACTTAAGTCGAGGTATTATTTAGTTACAAAGATTTTCCTAAATTTAGCAAGAAAAACGAAAACGTGCAGGCCCGATTGTATTGCAGCTTGAATATATTCATATGATTTGTTTACAAATCCCAAACACTACCCAATCCGAGTGTGTTACTCCAAAAAACAATTCAAGCGCATCTCCCGTCTACAGACTGGAATATATTAACGCTGTATTCAGCGATTCAGCGAGTTGGTGAGATTAAAATCTGTTTTCCCAACTCAGTGTTTTCCAGTTTGTTGAGTATATTGTTACCGTGGATGCTTTAATGCTGTATACAGCGCTATCTTTGCTGATTCTGCTGTATGATTTAATTTTGTTTTCATGACAGAAGCAACGTGTTTGAAATTGGAAGCTTACAGAGTTCTGATGGCTTTTGTTTTTTTTTTTTTAATTTGTACTGGTTTATTAAAGAGGTTTTTGTCTAGACAATGCATACATGTAGGACGTTAAGCTTTTAAGATTAAGAATTTGCTCACCTACACCGTTATGATAAAACGTAATATTGTTGGCTTGTTTGTTAAAGGTAATCTTTGGGATTACTGATCACATATCGAACATTTTCCGCTGATAGAAAGCTATATAATCCCTGAGTGTCTAGGCTAATTTTGTTCCTTAAAATGGGCTGTTTCAGTGGAATGGACCACGTAAAAGAAGCCGCAGGGTAAAGCTAGCTAGATACAGTGATTGTTTTCAAGTTACAAGCTTATTAACGGACGAACAGTTATAGGGACAGTTGAATATGCAAGAATGAATTGAATATTCTCCTATGTAATTTCCACTACATATTGGACAGATTCGATTTCCTGTACATAGTGGTGTGCAAGCTCAATTGATTAATTCATGGTACATTACCCCAGTTCCCTGTGAAGCGTATGACAGTACCTAGATGTAGGTACATACTAGTGTTCACTGCCCTGCCAGCAAAATGTTCCGCGATTTTGGGTATATCTCATAATATTAAATACAGGTCAAATAATACATTTCACTAAGAACACTAGTCAACAAGATTTTGTCACAAGGGATTTGCTTACTAATTGCGAATTACCTGCCTACCCTTTTTCCAAAATCATATTTGTTTTGTTTTGATCAGGTTTAGTTTTTGTGTTACAGCTACTACCAGTAACATAATTTTCCCTTAAGCTTGTCAATTACGATTTTTTTTTATTTTTCAATAAAGTAGCTGTTATTTTAGTTTACTGAGTTATTTTAAGCTTATATAATGTAGAAAAAGTGTTCAAATGATTCTGTCAAGTTTGTTTACATTTATGGTGAAATTATTTTTAAAACTCAAAAAAGAAATTCTGCACCATCACATAAAAAAAAATGTGAGCTTTATTTTGGCATTTTTTAATATAAAAGGATAGTTGAGTATACTGACGTGCCATCTGCTACACAACTAATCCTTTAATATGATAACGTGCCTGTATTAGAATCACTTGAAAACTTCAGTTTTCGTCTCAAAGCACCACTTCAAAATCATATGACAAGAAAACTGTTCATGTCTCGATAATTCTAATTTCAGTTGTATGATACTTAAGCATGTTCTTAACATAATTAGTTAAAAAAATCTTGTGACACACAAAAAGTGTTTCTTTGTTGACCAGTGGAATCAGCCGGTGTGTTTTGTAAACATAGTTAGTGTAAACTAAGGTCAAGTGAGCTTGAAGTGAACTGTAATCCACCTTGATTGAATGGATTGACAGCTCACTTCATGTTCACTTCACCTTGGTTTTCGTGGTCATTAATCAAGCAGACCAGCGAGACACGATAATTCAACATCGATATTGTATTATCGTGTCACGCTTATCTGCGATGGATATTATATCTGCATTGTAACCTTAATTTCCTTAATTGCTCGACTAGTATCGTAACGAATCAACTTATTCTGTATATCGAACGAATACCTTACTTATCAAAACATTAAACTACTTAAATTTCAAGGTTTTCTAAAGGAAACTGGATTTTTCAGTCTTAATAGGGAACGTTGAGTAGGTACATGAGTATTCCCCAGTTGTAAGTCATTAGACTACGTTCTTGAATTTCGCGAGTCAAATTACGAAAACGAGTGGAATAATTTTAAACAACATAATAAAATTACCTTCTAAGAAATAACGGTAGGAACAAAAGCTAGGAAAATGTTTTGATTTAAATCTGTTTTATCTATCTAGTTTTATTATAATAAAATTTATTTAAGTAGTTAGAATATTTAAAACTCTGTAAGATTAAGATTGTTAATAAAGGCTATTATTATTATTATTATCTATCTAGTTCTTTTTTTGGGTACTGTATCCCACTGCTGGGCATAAGGCCTGCCCAAGTCCTACCAAGTATTCTTTTCCTGCCGCCACTCGTCTATTGAAAGGTTCATTAGAAAACCAGCGTCAGACAGCATCAGTCTGTCTGACATATCGCTGAAATGGACCTTTTTAGTGCAGCCGTGAGACACACATTTAGTTCTTAGCATACCTACATTTTATTTTATTTTTTTTATTTCTATGTACCGTGCGTGTTTCATGTAAGTGCTAAATAAATATTATTCTTTCTTTTCTTTTTCTTTCTTTCTTTCTTTTTCTGGAATACCCGGATAAAATTTGTTACCCGTTTTGATATCCAAATCCAGGTACCCTACAAACCAGGTATGGTCTACCTACATATGTTCCAAAATCCATCCAGTCTGGGTCATCAGTTGAAGCCTGATTAATTAAGAAACATGAAATTATTTAGAGGTTTCAAACATACACAGTTTTAGGGTTATTTGAACCCTTATTTTATATGATCACTTTTGTCGATTTGCGCCTGTCTCTTAAATACATATAACTTTATCCCTAACCTTTATTATGTTTTTGTGCAATTTGAGGATACTATTCAGACGTTTGCCAAAAGCTTATTTTTAAGCCATGACGTTACGTAAATTGAAAACTGTCTTGATTAATGAATCCAATATCGCTTTTGTATATAACGCTGTAAAAACTCGAATTGTGAGTGTTTCATAAATAAAACGCTGCAAGAAAATGAACTCATACTTTTTCAAAGTATGAGTTCATTTTCTTGCAGCGTTTTTCATTCACACAGCATTTCATACAATGTATAGAACTTGAACTAATGAATGAAGCGATTCTATTGGTTCTTAATTAACAAACACATCCCTCGCTACACATCCTCGCACATCTCTGGTGTAAACGCAGCCTAAGCAACCACTCTCCAACAATTAAATTTTAACAATGACACTAAATGTTCAATAAACCTACATGACCTATATATAACCTTTTCATGGACTGTGTTTTAAAAGGATCTAGTAGAATTGATCTCTTCGGGGTCTTGGGTTGAACCGAATTGATTACGTCACAATCCATAGAATTGTCGATCACCCACTTGATGATGACGCGAAAAGTCTTTTCAAGTTCAAAATGCAGGCCCAAATGTATGCAATCCGTAGCAGTATGTTTGTATTTAAGCTATATAGGTTATGCCCCTAATTAAATATAGAAAGAAAAAAACACTGAATTCAAGGGAAAATCCTAACTCATGTTAATTCTAAAATGAATGAATCAAATTAAATTAGCGGTTAAACCATACAGGGCAAAATACGGGTAGGTGTGATGATAGGCTTATCTGATTAGAATGGGAAGACTTTGGGCCCGAGGCTTTTGAAATCTTGCCCAAATCCTGTTAGGCGAACCTTCCAAGGGTTAATTGGGCATGCAATGGTGGAAATCATTTGAATATGGTTGAGCTATGATACTGCGTAGATTTCTGTGTTTATTTATGGGTTTCGTGAAGTTTAAAGTAAATCTAACTTTGATCAAGTTAGATCAATATACCCGATTGTTCGTATGATTAGGAAACCTCAACGCAGAAAACCTGGTTTCTGTTCCCGAAATTGGTGAGCAACTATAAAACTACAATGTGAATAAAATCCCAGAAATGTTATATTGTGAAAAGTGTTCCCCGTATTGCATATTGCCTTTAAAATTAATTAATTTACGTTCCGCGTACGTTTGCAAAAGTTCATTTGTGTACCAAATTTCAATTGAATCTTTCCAGTAAATTCGGAGTAAATTGGCTATGACAAATTGACAGCTTAAAAAAGGTTAGGTATTTAAGAGAAAGGTGCGAATCGATAATGCGACAATGAAAATGTAGAAAATACAATAGTTTTGGAATCGTTCATTGCTGTCACATCTGTCACGTCTGCGGAAACCTTAATAATGACGACCTAAGCAAAGATTAAAGTCTTAAACAATAAAAAGATTTCATCTCATAATAAATGCCACGACCATAAACGATTTAGCCCGCCTCGGAGGGTTTAATTTTCCAGTTCCCTTGATGGCACTAATTAGAATTTTAATAAGACCTCTTAATGACGTGATTAGTGCTTCCGTATCACTAGCTGGGATGCCTGATCCGCTATGTAATTAGGAAGTAAGGTTAAAACCAGGGATGTAACGGAGGTAGTTTTATCGGAACCGAAGTCGGAGTCGGAGTTTTTAAATTTGATTTATCGGAGACGGAATCGGAGTCGGAATCGGAGTCGGAGGCAGGGTCAGAAGTGGTGGCATGAGAAAGAATTTTTATTTAAGGACAAATAAAACATTATTTAGTCAATTTTTTTTTATTATAAAATAAAACACAAACAATGAAAAAAAATTAGCATATTTCCAAATAAACAAGAACACACATTATATTAAATGAACAAAAACTTTAAAACAAATTAAATCAAATGAATTGACGAACAAAAGCTTTGAAGCTTTGTCTCCGTCCAATCTATTTCTTAACGAGTCGTAGATTAGGCCAGCGCCACTAAAAAGTTGTTCGCTCGCTACCGAGCCTGGTGGACACGACAAATATTGGCGGGCAATTGATTGAAGGGGCTGGAATTTTGTATTTCCATTTACTTTCCACCACAATAACGGATCATCACTAATACTTATACGTTTTCTTTATTGAACTCATTTAGTATGCTTTTCATTAGGTACAACATGATTTTGGTTTCATTGTCCAACACAAGTACAGATCACTTTTATTGATAATAAGCCGCAAACATCAAAACAAATATCTATAGGTAACCTATGAACGTGTCGTGTGCGTAACAAATTAACAACAAGTGAAAAAATAATTCACGATTGAGTGCACGTAGCGGGGGTCGGCGAGATTCCCCGCGCGACATGTATGAACCTGTTCATAACAGTCGACACAGGCCGCCGTCGCCGCTATGTTATGCATCGACCTCCGATTAAAACCTCCGATTTAAAAGTGTCGGAGCTGAAGTCAGAACCGAAGGTGTAATAACAATCGGAAGTTCTGACTTAACGGAACCGGAGTCGAAGCTCCGTAACATCTCTGGTTAAAACTGTACTTTGTGTCTATCTCCGCAAATGCGGAGTCACTATCATCATCATAGCAGCCGAAAGACGTCTACTGCTGGGCATAGGTCTCCCTCAAGTGTCGCCACAACAACCGGTCCTATGCGTCTCGCATCTATCGGCTACCCGCAACCCTCACCAGGTCATCGGCCAGTATGTTCAGGACCAATTGTGTGTAAAAGTGACCGTTTAGTTGAGCTGATTGACTCATTGACATAATTATAGAACCACAAAAAAAAACCAAGGTGATATAGCTACAAACTGTTTTGTGGATAAAATGTACAGATTACCACGGACGAGACTGTGGCTAAATAATAACAACGGCAAGGTTTGATCTTCGAGGTTAAGCAACGCTTGCCAAGGACAGTCAGAAGACAGATGGGTGACCATCTATTTTCCCCAAAGCACGTTAAACTGTTGGTTCTGGCTAATATTCTGTGCTGTGTTACAACATATACCTGAACTCCATTTTCGTAATTTAAAACTTAATAACCATAGGTCTCCATTTTTTTTTAGGGTAAACACAGCATTTTGAATTCATCTTCCACCACCTCGCTTAGAAAGAAAGAAAATTGCATTCATTGTACAATAAAAAAATGAAGTACTTTTGACAATATTACTAGACTTATTATTATTATTAGACGTTACGTCCCTATCAGAAGCTATCTTATTACCTAATTAGCGATGTTCGTACACTGTTATATGCTCGAGTTGGTTATCCGATACTGTCCGTGGCTAGGTGGAGCTCCTTCGTAGATATAATAAGATTGCGAGACGATTGGGTTTCCATTTTGTCTCTGGGGTGGGAATGCATCTGCTGTGCTTCTGATATTGCAGAGGTTCATGTTCTTCTTAAAATTAGTTAGATATATATTTCAGTCATCCAATAAGATAAAATATTAAAACTTTGTGTATGAAGAAAATGGGTACATTTAACTTACTTAAATAATTGCCAAAACATACTTAAAGCTAAGAAGACTAATCAAAGTAATTACTTAAGGTCCCTAGCAAACAGGCGCGATGCGCCAATTATGTAGTGTGTGTAGTGCAGTATGTCTTTTTATACTCAACATTCTACAATAATCTGGTACATTTATTTCTTAAAACTCCTAGAAGTGTTGGCAGAGGACACAGAATGCTAAGAAGTTTAATCTAAGTCCGTTTTCCTTACTAGTCCAGACTAGAAAAAATACTAGGGAACTACTAGGGACTAATTTGCCTGGGCAAATTAGGATAACTTTGCAATAATTCTTAACTCTATTTTGTTACCGTTAATTCATAAAAAATAGGTAAAGTATGTTAAAATGTATTCCGCCAAAAGTTAAGCCCGATTGTTCGTTTTTTTTTAAATAAAATATCTAATTTCTATAATAACTCGATGTGAAAAAATATTAACTGGAATGTGTTTGCAGCATTTTTAGATTAGATCGAGTTTTACAAGTAGGTCAGTAAATGAAACATTTTGAATCCGTGCAATTATCCTATTTAATTAAATTTTCATAGAAACTGGTCTGAGGGTAATTATATCCGTAGAGAAATTTGAAAAACTAAAATTTTTGTCGTATCATCGTCGCATCGCGCCTGTCTGTGGGTGCCTTATTTTTGTTTCATCGAGATGGTCAACTATCATACATCTTCCCATACACAAGGACTATTTATAACTAAAATAGCGTTGTAATAGACTAAGGTACTAAGATTATTTTCATCTTTGTTCCTCCAACAAAGTACCTACGTGGGTTGGTACCTACTTTAATTACTGGGCGTACGTGATAACAAGCGGTATTTCTTTACCTGATGAATGTTGCTGCTACAATGATTTAGTAATAGTGCCGGGGTTAATAACAAACTGTTATGAATTGTTTCGTAATCATTTGTTAGGAATGTGTTGCTACTCTCAGAGACTACTGGAGCTATTCTGCAAATGTATCATCGTGAACTCTCATTTTGCAAAGTAAATGATAAGGATTGACAGCTCACTTCACCCAAGGAGAAAATTGTTTTTTTTTTTTCTTCAACAAATTTACATTTGTGTCGAAAACTTAGTGGTTTAAATATTAAATATAGCCGGTCGATTCTATAAACATGTCGTGGCTTGGGGGAAGTGATCACGAGGTGAGCTGCCAATCCATACAATCAAGATGACACGAGATCATGGAGTGAGCTGTCATTCCATCTTGATTATATGGATTGACAGTTCACCTCGTGATCACTTTACCCAATCCATCACTTTGATATGTTTACAGAATCGACCAGCTGCATAACACTACAAGAGCTTAGACGACGTCATTATTCTGTCATAGATTACGATTGTTGAATAGTCCAAAATTAATGGGATTGTCATGCGCTATCGAAACGGCACATGATCGATCCCAATTTGGACTTGAAACATGGCTATCGCAGATAGAATGTCACTATGCCCAGAAATCACAATTGTTTAAATGAGAACAAACCTGAAATCGCTTTATATGTGTATTTTGTCGGGTTAGGTGAAAAGAATCATGAATATGAAACTGTTTTTTCAGGATTGGTCCGATAGTAAAAGTTGCTCATATTGAAAATACAATGACCCCTTTCCTGGTTTTGAGTTAAATCTCACCTCTTAGAGCTCAGTAGGGTTAAGCATGTTACATCAAAATTAAATAGTTAATTATTATAATACGGTTAATCCATGTTAAGATTTAGCATTTCACAATATCTGGTTCTACAAAATGTTGTAAACACTTTACTTAGTTATCATGAATAAATAATCCGAGCTTGATGTTCATTTTAAGACCTCAAAACGTTAATTCCTTTCTGCTTTCAAGAGTAAACGTTGAATTTTCAAAGCAAAGTAATAGGTGTTATAAATAAATAGCTATGTTCGTATTAATCAAAGAGAAGAAGACGTTAGAGGATTATGTTGTCTGCGCCATATTCAATAAGCTTTTCAGTTCCTTGTTTTTTTCTTGAGAAGTGGCGTTTATGAACTGGAAGAAGAAGTGGCGGTGTTTGGGTCGTGAGATGGGCATCTTCCCCTTTAAAGATCCAGAAACGATCGGGGGACATCTGTCGCTATCCACTAATCAGGACACGAAATGGCGGCGCGAAGGGTTCATTTATTTTTTAGACAATTTCGAACTAAATGCCTTATGCATTCTGTACCAGTCAAACAAGCGTGGTGATGAGATAACATGTCAGGTGCGCCTCTCTTAGACGTAACGAGATTTAACACCTGACTCTGCATTTCAGGACGGCTAGGCACGCAGACAGCGGGCCAGCACTAGTCCAGAGCAGCAATCGTCACAGTCGCACCCGCAAACTCGGACGCAAGTGTACGAGGGGACACCGGAGTGTATTTAGTCAAGAGTCTGACAGTCCCACCACACAGTGCAACCAGCTGCCATTCATATGGCGACGCTTGGGTCTTCCGGCTTAAATTATAACCGAGATCATTCACTTCATTTAAAGTCTATTATAAAAGAAATGTTGATAGGTATAAAATAAAAACAACTACGCGTATATAAACACAAGAACACTACACGGCGCAAAGTGGCCATTAGTCGTGCGATGAGCTATAAAACTGCGTGCGATAAAACACGTTATAGCTTGCTGTGGAGTAATTGCTTTACACTATCGTACGTGTGCTCTTGTTTATGGACTTCTGAGTATCTTTGTGGCCAAGTTGAGGCGTTGGTAGTAAAGCTGTAGTTTATACGACGTTATTTCGAGCCCTGTACGCATTATCTATCGGGAAAGACGTCACTGTCTATATTTTATGACTGAGTCTGATCTAGACAGTTAATTGCTATTAACTGCCTAGATCAGAATCGGTCATAAAAGATAGACAAGTGGGACTATTATAAGCTTGTCATAGTCCCACTTCTGGGACTCAGTGGATTACGGTCCAGTCCCGCACTGTGCCAGAGACTACTCTGGCACAGTGCGAGTTGGTGGATAACATAATGTATCTATGTCATTGAATTGACATGACATGTCATTTTCTTCACAATGTTGTTTTTCACAGTCTTGAGAGCAGTGGTGATGAAATAATGTCAAGTGTCTGCCAACAATGTCAAGTGTCTGCCAACTGCTTGTGTCTGCCAACTGCTTGTGTCTGTAACCTTAGTGGCAATGGGCAAGGCACAATGGGTGAAAACGTATATATAAGCGGCGTCGGAAAGCCCCCCACAAGGTGGACCGATGACCTGTCGAAGATGGCGTCTTTCGGCTGAAATGATGGTGAAAGGGCCTGCCAGGGTTTGGGCTCACGTATGCTAGAAAGTTTAGAACGGTACCACTGGGACACAACTGTGACGCACTGGTCGCAGAAAATCAATAAGCAATTGTAAAACGGACTTACACGATAGTTTTATGTTCAGTTGGTATGCTTATCGTTTTGTCCATAGTGCACGCACGCACGACATGGAACTATAATGCAAATGCATTTATCAGCATAAATGCAGGGCGGTTTAAGTGCAAGGTAACTCCAGGCAACTATTAAAAGTAGCCACACGCATAATAAAAGTTTGAATATTTTTTATATCGCAAAGGGAGCCAGATACGACGCCACATTGGGACAATGTTTTTTCATAGTGTTTGACCACTATCTCACCTGAAGGTAAGCGATGATGTGGTCGAAGATGGAGCACGCCTGCCTAGAAGTAACCTATTCACTCTTGACTTAAAGACTCCCAGGTTGTAGCTACCAGGAAACAAAGACTCTAGCAGGGAATTCCACTCCTTAGCTGTACGCACAGTGAATAAGTTCCCAAAACATTTAGTGCGTGTGGTTGGGATGTCCACCATACACCGGTGGCGCACCGCCGTACGTCTTGTGATCCGATGATTAAACGGGCTTCGCGGAATTAAACTATGCAATTCCGTCGCACACTCTCCAAAATAAAATCTGGAACTGCCAGTCGGATTTGGAAAATTATTTTTGTGTATGATTGTCACATTCATGAGGAATGCCTGGATGATACGATGTGATACCATAACGGGAAATTCCTACGGGAACGGGAAAAACGGGATAAGCGCGTACGAAGTCGCGCGCTAAAGCTAGCTTTTAATAAAATACTTAATTGATAAATTAGATTTGGTATCGGTATTTTGTTAAAATAATGATCAAATAAAAATAAAATTTTAAAATTATATTATTTGCACTATTGACAAAAAACCAGCTCAAAACATTACACCACCCCCGCCAAACAGGCGGGAGCTTTATAAAATGTCAGTCAACACGTTTAACGCTGTCAGTCACGGAGGCCATGTTGGAAAAGATAAGTGACGTCATGACATGAAGCAATCTATCATCGTTCATAATATGTGGCATATTTAGGTACACAGTTTTTTATTAAGGGTGGCTCTTTGAGCTCCTCGGTCTGAGAGGACACTAGATAAAATGAAAAGTCGTAAGCTACTATGACTTATCCAAAACACTTTAGTACCTATTTTTGCTTTTAATAAATACTTATAACTTTGTACCAGGTTCATTATTCATTTCATAAACCACTTTAACAAACCGCCTTACATAGCCTTACAGAGCTCGATAACATATTTATTCATGACGTTTACCCAACTGGTTAGGATTACCTTTCAGTATTTCTCGTACGATGCTATAATATCAATATTCCGTTCTATATATTTCACACTAATTGCAATATCGACGCTCCACTACCGGAATTTCCCGTATATAAATAAACGATGGGAATCAGCTAACAGCGGTACAGAGTGCAGAAACGCCGTGCCGCGCAGAGCCATCTTTATGTATTATGTCAAAGAGTAATGTAATGTCAAAATAACAGTTTTTTGCTTAATGCGTATGACTGTACACTGTACCTACTTCTACAAAAAAAAAACTGTCTGTCTGTTTATTCCGGATAATCTCTTAAACAGCTGAGCCGATTTTGATGGGACTTTCACTGGCGGAGAGCTGATGTTGTCCATACAACTAAGCTTATTTTATTAAAAAAATAATAATAGGAATCCATGCAAAAAAATAACCAATGAATTTGTGAACAAAAAGTTTTTACAATGCCGCCTCTAGTGTTTCCCACCGAAAGTTGCTCTGTGGAATCAACCAGTAGCTATGTAGTAGGGACCTGCATTGATCGCTTCTGACCCGAGATGCTTTATAACCAGGCTGTTTTGTGATGTTATCCTGATTAAAACATCAACAGCTTCTGTGTATAATAAATCTTAAGAATAGGATTATACGACTTGGTCGGACAGGCGGCAATTACTGGTTAACCAGCATTTACAAAAATTTGTACACACTACATACTACAATATTTGTACATACTAGAAAAAAATACAAATTTAAGTAAATGGCTTTAGAATTAATAACATAACTCCTTAAACTTAAGAGTATACATTAACATAGCTAAAAATGACAAAAAAAAAATGAAAAAGAAACAACCATATTGCAAATACAGTACTTCAGCATTACTTACTTAAAAATATAACTAAATAACTATAAACATTACCATTGTTTAAAACTCAAAGCCTGTGGTTTTTTTTGCTTCAACTGCGACTGCTGATTCCCGGGTGGGGTAATGTGTCATTGGGTTTCCCCTTGGCGAATTTCTCAGTGGCAGCCCGGACCTTGGAAGTTGGTGTGTCCCCCGTGGCTTGGTAAACACGTGAAGCATTTGGTCCTACGTCTGATCTCCCTCCGATTCGTGTCGGACTTTCGTCCCATCGGACTGTGAGACCGACGGATATGTAAAAACAAGTCCTGTGTGCGCAAACACATATGCAATATAATATTTTTCACGCCGAAATGACTAGTCTTAGCTGAAATCGATCGCCCTTGCCGAAATTCGGTCTGGAGGACTAATACATTAATGAAGAGGCCATATCATTTTTATCATGTAGTAAAAAGAGAGCCAGAAGCCCTGAAGATGGGTGACGCCAATAAAAGTAATATAAAATTAATTCCACACACGTGACAACATGAAACGTGCCGCGTCAGTTCCCTAGTGAAATAACACGATGTGAATTGCTCGACTTACCCTGGAGGCCTTTGACGGACCGCAATGAGATTTACACATACGAGTATTGCATGCATTTCAGAAGGATAATATTCTGGATTTTTCATGCTATTTGTGATTTTTGACTGGAAAGCTATGTTTCGCTATAGATCGCATAGATTTGCAATTAACAAGCTTAAATGACAATAATTTTCGAACAATATTTTTTGTCCAAATGTAAATCCGTGACGATTGACTAAGACTTAACATTAATAAAAAAACTTGTTACAAAAAATACAACCGGCTTTCTTTTTTTTGTATATTTTTTCACTCTATCAATCAATCAATCAATCAAATCATCTTTATTGTGGATCATAGGTACATAATACAGATGGTGTTATTTAAATGTTAAGGACCAGCTATGTCCTACCCTTAGGGCGTACAACAGAATGTAGGTAAGTCTCCAATGAGTTTACTCGTACATGCATGTCAACAATAATGTAATACATTGCAATATATTAAATTCTTGAATTTTTGTTAATCATTATTATTATATTATATGAATCTACACAGAACGCATCATGACTCAGGCAGATTGTATTTTAATAGTGATTTGTCATCAAAAAAGTCTTTTATAGAGTAATAACATTTGCTCACTAACAGTTCATGGAGTTTCTTCTTAAATGCTTTTATTTCAGTAATTTCTCTTATAGGCCTTGGAATATTATTAAATATACGTGGAGCAGAGCTAAAAATACTTTTGCGCAAGAAATGAGTTTTACTAGGCACTATGTCTAGTTTGTCCTGATGCCGTATACGCGTACGATATTTAAATAGGTCATTATTTTTTACAAAAACTGCGACCTCAAAAATATATAGACACGGTAATGTTAGTACATTCATTTTTTTAAAATATGGTTCACACGAATCAGTTTTCTGTAGATTGAAAATTGCTCTGACACACCGTTTCTGTGCAATGAACGCGCGTTCTTTATCAACACTATTACCCCAAAATATCAAGCCGTACCCCTTCACAGCGTACCGGCGTGATGTTAAGTTATGAACTGGTGTAAAAAATAGACAGACATGAGATTTCAGCAATCGCAGTCCATTTGCTATCATTTATTGAGAACTTCGGAGATAGGCAACGGAACTCCGTTGCCTATCTCCGAAGTTCTTCCTCAGATCTTCACCAAATTGAAATTGAATTACTCCGAGAAAGTACTCTTCCAAAAACTACCCAAATCGCTTCAAGTGTGCCTAAAAAATTTGAAGAGTTCTCTCTATTTCTCCAGAATCCTATCATCAGATCCCGACTTGATGATCATGGGACCACCTGGGAAATATACCCTTTCAAAGAAAAAAAACATCCATATCGGTCCATCCATCTTCGAGTAATCGGGGAACACACATTTAAAAAAAAAGGTTCCTACGATATGGGAACCTCCTCCTTTTTTTGAAGTCGGTAAAAAACCTTAAAAAGCTACGCATATTGCGCGCAAGGAAGTAGTATAAGATTGAGCATTGTTACAGTTATAAAGAAAATGAAGGCAGAAAGCTATAATTACGGTCGAATTTTAAGTACGTTTTAGTATGTGTATGGTCCCTTAACCTTTTGAAAGCTATTTCACGTATACACGACAAGTAAGCGCGTGCCCTGTACGCCAAACGTCACAAATATGTGATAAAAATTACGGCGAATTTGTGGCTTGGCGTCGGGGGCACGCCAATACGATTATGGTGTGGCGTTCAAAAGGTTAACTAAGGTTTTATTTAGTCCAATGTTTTATTTTGTAACGAGCGCTCAGTGCCCTATTTGTGTGTGCCCTATCTGCTCTAATTCAATTTACTTGAAGTCATTATGTGCTATGTTACTGGAAAAGAACGGTCTGATATAAATCTCATTTTTACGAGACTCACAATAAAATGCTGGGTAGATATCGAACAATGTTTCTTTTAGTGGATTAAAGTTCCATTGTGTGGTGTCTCCGAGGAATAACTAGCACACATCTGTCTATCCTTTGCGCAACTTCCAGTTTATACATAAACTAGTTTTAACATACACAAATTATATTAATTTTTGTACAACTATTTACGAGATACACTTAAATTTAAAAAAAAAACGTACTAAAAATAGTCTAAAATATGGCGTCGAAAAATTCGTCCGCATCGCTGGCCACTGGTAAAGTACCCAAAAGGCTGGCAGCATTGCCACGTTGTATGGCAATGCTTTATTTAATTACCTTTGTCCAAGGTAAAAGCCAGCCCTTGGGTCACGTGAAGTGTCAACTAAGCGCCCTGAGAGATCTTTAAACAAGTTATGTGCACTCGGACCCCAAGACCCGAGAGATTTAACCCCAAACGGCTC
Source organism: Mamestra brassicae (assembly GCA_905163435.1). Classification (NCBI taxonomy): domain Eukaryota; kingdom Metazoa; phylum Arthropoda; class Insecta; order Lepidoptera; family Noctuidae; genus Mamestra; species Mamestra brassicae. Next base: position 7,803,896 of record LR991010.1, read on the forward strand.
GAAAATATAACTACCAACAAGTTTATTATATTTCCGCCGCTTGAGGTTCTCTGCAGCCGCAGCGGCAGCGCCAGCACAGCACGAAGAGCTAGGAAGAATGTATGGCGCAAGAGTATCGACACAAGTAGCGTCCCACACTAATGGGCTACCCATCCATACATAAATTAGTTTTAACATATACAAATTGTAACAAAATGAATTCAAATCTCGAAAAGGGGTCATTGCACTCCTGGTACTTGTGAATCTTTACCGCTCATATTTCTAGCCCCGAAAATACTTCACCATACACGTGTGATTTGTGTTTGTTAATTTTTGTTCATAATAGAATTGCCGATAAGATAGATGTACTTTCTTGTTCACTGAACCAATCCCAAGTTACTTGGGGTCGGCGCAACACGTTTTTTTCTTCCATTCTGTCCTGTCAACCGTCACCCTATTACTAACTCCCTTTTCTTTCATATCACCACTCCTAATAGGTACAATCCATCCATCGTTTCTTTGGCCTCCCTCTCCCTGTTCATCCATCCACATTTATATCTCTTGTTCACTAAATGAGTTCGCAAAAGTCACGTTACACATTTTAAGTTACTGTAGTTAGTTAAATTTAGATTCATTGAAATAATTGTATTATATTGATTACTTTGTTGTATTGTATTGTTATTATATCATAAATGTTAATTGAATTGTATTAATGAACTGAAATATATTTTTATTGTAATTATAATTTTATTTTCTGCACTATCGCATTGGGTTACTGTAACGATAGCTGTATGTATGTCTATAATAAATAATAAAATAAATAATGATAGTAAAATGACTTCTCTTCTGGTTTTGCATTTATTCTCTAATTTCTAATTACACTTTGTATAAATGTTAGTGAAAATTAAAACAGCAACGTGAAACCAGGACACATAAAGTGTGCTCACAAACAAAACCGTAAAAAAAATAATCCACTTCCACTTCGCAGAAGCGGACCGGATCAAATATATGTAATTCTTTGTTTTTAAAAAGTAATTTTATACAGTACCATTAGTGTTAGGTTACATTGTGTATCTGTCACAGCCAACTAGCTTAATCAGCCGTTTAATGGCCGGCCTAGTCTTTTCATTGAACGGCTTTGTTAAATCAGCGGCCCAAGTAACATCCCGGCATGTAATTGAACAGCTAGGCAAATGACTTGGTTCAATACCGTTTAATATGCGGAGTATAGATAGACAACTTAGGGCAAAGTCAAAGTCAAAATCAAAGTCAAAGTCAAAACGTTTATTTCAATTAAGTAGGCCATTAAACGGCACTTTTGAACGTCATCGTTTACAGTTCAGTAAAATAATAATGTTACATTAATAAAGTGACTCTACTGTCCATTCGGAAAGGTAGATTCTTATGGAGAAGAATGGACAAGAAACTCCATAGTTACTCTTTTCAAATAATGATTTTACAAAATTTGGTATACAAAAATTAATTTAACATTATGTGAGGACGATGCACCCAGAGTATGCTACTTAAAGAACAAAGTATCACCAGCAGAGGTAAACTTATTAATTTCCTAAAGAAATTTAGGTAAATGGTACTCACATATTTACAAACATTGGAACCATTAATTAAACAACAGTGTGTGAGTCAACAGAAAAATAAAAACACAAAAAAAGAAACAGTATATCTATAAAGTTAATACATTAATCAACCGGTACACCCCGGACACACGGATAGGTTAGGTTTGAATGGTATGACGGGAGCTAGTGTGAGCGAGCGAAGCGTGCAATTAGCTCCCGTCATGCCATACATGTTAGGTTCCTTTAAACCCTGCAGACGGAAATAGGTGGAAGAATATAACGGTTGCCCAATTCCATGAACGACCTAAACATCTGCCAGCCTGTGCATTAAATGTTGTATTAGAAGCATTAGCTGGATCTCAGTTATACTGCTGATTAAACGGCGCCCTTTTATGAAAAGTCTAGGCGGCCAATTAAATGGCGGATTAAGCCAGTTGGCTGCGACATATCCTTCTGATAGAGATCTGGCTGTCTGTGATTTAATATAGATATATTATATTGTAAATATGTGAGTACCATGTCCCTTACTAGCAAACTTAATTTTATCTCTGCTGGTATTGCTTTGTTGTACCTATAGTATATAAGTGTGTGCTTTATGTTAGTGTAATGTTGGATGCATTGTGCTCACATAATATAATCAATTGATGATGTACAACTTATATTTGAAAAGAGTAACTATGGAGTTTCTTGTCCGCTCTTCTCCATAAGAATCTACTTTTTGCGAATGGACAACTAGAGTAGAGAACTGTAAATTTGACGTTCAAAAGTGCCTTGTAATGGTCTAGTTGAAATAAATGAATTGACTTTGACTTTGATAACTCAAACGAACAAAATACCTACTTGATACAATAAAATATACTCGTAATAGAAAAATATTTATTATGTACACCATATGATAAATGGTAATATAATATTTATTTTGTAAGTAGGTTAAACATAACACTTTTACACGTCAATATTTTTGGGTAATTTTAAACTAGATGAGGTCGGTGTTTCCTAGCTGACTACACTGAGAAGAAACACTGAAACAAACTCAGAGGTTAATGTCTCTTTTAAAGTCCATACAATCGTACTGGTCAATAAAAACAAATATCGTCGCCATGACGTTCGATAATTATAATTAAACACAATTATTATTAGTAAGTTAACCTGACTGCATGACAGTGGAAAATCTAAAGGCGCGTCTAGTTTTAAAGAAAAATTGTTATTTATTGGTAAAAGATAAATCTCTGGAAGTATTAATCCGAGAAAAATCTGACTGAGAGAAAGCTAACACTATAGCTAAGTGTCAACTTGTAGCAGCATCAATGCCGCCACATGAAAAACTAAGAAGCGGAATTTGTACGGCAACAAAAAGAACCGCAGCGCCATCTACGACGAACTAACAATGAAATCTTGCATCGCGCAAGCAAAGTTCTCCGTGCGTTTTGAACATATACAACAGTCCGAATATCAACCATGGGGCAGTGTTGCCCACCAGACACAATAACCGTCTGGCAGGAGGATCCTCCCATTTCCAGTGGAGGTATGCGGGACTTTACTCTCTGTTCCGCATACCTCTATAAACTTTACAGCAGATAATTTTCCAGCTCCTGTGGAATATTTCACGGAAGCGAAACTACAGGAAAATGTGAGCTAATAAAGATTGTAAATATTTAAAAAATATTATATGTTTGTGACAAAAATTGTGAACCACTTTGTTCTTAGGTAGATACCCAATTGTTTTTGTCTTTTAACCATCATTAACTTAAAAATCATTCAAAGTGCATGGAACGTGTAGGTACATACTAAAAAAATATTCTTGCACTCAGCCGCGTACTTAGCGAATCGTAAAGCTACCATTAAGGGGAAGCCTCTCCCATAAATCGTTGGGCTAGGAAAAGTTTACGGTTTTAAACGAGAAGGATTTAGTAGGCTTAATTGCCGGTACACATAGATCTAGCACTTGATTTTGAATTTATGAAACCTTTTAGTATTACAAATTGTATGTATACACGGAAACTATTGGATTTTTCCTTTTGTTTTAATGGGTTTTAAATAGAACGTGGTTTTTATCCGCAAAGAAGAAAGCCAAAAGGAAGGGTGTTGATTTTAGTCGTCTATATACGTACGCATTTACATATGTATGTTCCATCGTAGCGCCTAAATTTAGTAAACGGGTGAAGTAAATAAGTCCAGAAGACAATGCGGTAGACCACGGCGAACATTGCGGGAATATTGCGGGTTGGTAGGAGTCGACTCCTACCGAGGAGACTGTTTGTTACTAACCGAATTAGTAAAAGTCAGAGTTTTTTGAAAAAGGGAGAGGAAGACCTTAGCCCAGCTGAGGGACAAAATAGGCTAGACAGGTATCATCTGCCTAGCCTTTTCCCAACTATATTGGGGTCGGCTTCCAGTCAAACTGGATTAAGCTGAATACCAGTATTTTTACGTAGAGCAGCAGCCTACCAGACCTCCGCAACCCAGTAACTGGGTAACACGGTACTCCTTGGCAAGACTGGTGTCAGTTTTTCTGGCTTCTGACTATCCGTAACGAATGCCAAAGATCTACAAATGACAGCCGGGACCACCGGCTTAACGTGCTTTCCAAGGCACGGAGGAGTCTCGATATGTTAAGATGGTCACTCATCCACAGACCAACCTCGGCAAGCGTTGCTCAACCTTGAAATTCGACCCGTGTGGCTGTTATAATTTAGCTAGATATTAAATAGGCATCGACAACGCCTGGAAAAGCTACTGGTCCATGAAGACCTAATGAAGGGCGATCTCCCGATGTCCCTGAAGCGCAAACTCATCGACATGTGCATTCTGCCCATCCTAACCTACGGTGCTCAGACTTGGTCGCTCACCGAGTCGCAAAAGTTTCGCCTTGGGGTATGTCAAAGGGCAATGGAGCGCAGTATTTTAGGTTTAAAAAGAATTAATAGAGTACGGAACACCACGCTGCGCTCCAAAACCGGTATCATTGACGTAGGCAAAAAAGCTGCCAGGCTAAAATGGGACTGGGCGGGTCACACCAGCCGCATGCATAATGACCGCTGGGCAAAAGTCTCCACGCAATGGGTGCCAGAGGATGGACGGCGTCGCCGAGGCCGGCCCAGAAAGCGGTGGCGAGATGACTTGGATGCACACCGCGAAGGCTGGTTCGAGGTGGCACAAGAAAAGAATGTCTGGAAGGATATGGGGGAGGCCTTTGCCCAGCAGTGGGACACAATAGGCTAAGGGAAAAAAAAAAAAAAAATTAAATAGGCTAGATAGATATATAGATGTTCAGTAAATAGATTTTTGTTCAAGTGATTTGGTTGAAGCTTTTTTGATAGCCCAATAAATTATATTTGTTTTGTAAGTTCTGTCATCAATTAATTCTCATAAACAATGACAAAAATACTCACTCGATATCCATTAAGATATTAGCCGAAACTTAATAATACGAAGTGCCAAGTAGAAACCTATTTAGGTAGGTACCTATAGCATGATTGATGAGTCGTGGGTTTTACTAGTAAATTCTTACGCAAACATTTTCTTGCGAGCCTACTTGACTTGACCAGCACAAGTCTATCAATAGTCAATAATAATATACATGAAAGTGTCTAAATACCTGTTTCATATATTGATTTTCTAAATTTATTATATTTAAACCGTATTAATTTATACATAGTTCGTTCATCATTTCGGAAGTCGGTGTTAAAATACGAAGAAACAACCAAAAACACCGACTTCCGAAATTAAAGTTATTTCCTACTTTGTAGTGTTTTGTTTTTATTTGGAAGTCGGTTAGTATTTTTTTGGAAAAAAGTTTTTATTTTTCATTTTTTCGTGGCACCATGGGGTGCCACTAAAAAGTGAAAAATAAAAACACCACTGGAAAGTCACAGGAAAGTAAAACACGCTATTTCGATTACTTTTTTTTTTTTAAGGATGGGAAATTATCAAATAACTTAAAACTTCTTCTTCTACTTGGATGATATGTTTTCTATTTCCTCCAGCTATTTTAATTTAAATACCAAAGTACTGAATCGATTCTGATTACATTTCTATGAAACCAATCGGAACGTAAAGTATGTCCTTTCACATGAAATAATAATTTTTCAAATCGGTTCATAATTGACGGATTTATGACGTAACAACATAAAAAAAAATCAATTGAATTGAGATCGTCCTCCTATCTTGAACTCGGTTAAAAATTGAAATGTCTGTCTGTAATATCAATATTTTTTTTACTATTTTCATATGAAAGTATATCCGATACTATTTATTATACGATACAAAAAATTATATTTAAAATTGTTTTGTCGAAATTCCATGAAATTTTCGGAAAATATTATTTGGATTCTTATTCCTTTACACCTTTTTAGGGTTCCGAACGTACGTATGAAAAACGAAACTCTTGTAGGATCTGTCGTGCGCTGTCTGTCTTTCTATCACAGTCGATTTGTTCCGAATTTACCGGGTCGTCTAAGTGGTACCTACACATTTATTAACTTTTGAGACCTAAACACGAACGCGAAACGTAAGTAAATAAATTTTTAGTGTGAGGTTTCTTTTGCGGAACAATTCAGAAAATTAAAAAAATATTCACTCTATCATATCTAATGAAAGGTTTATTGTGGGGGTCCCAATTTTCACGGTTCCGTATCCAAAGGGTAACCAATGGAACCCTATTACTAAGCCTCCGCTGTCCGTCCGTTCGTCCGTCTGTCTGTCATCGGGCTGTATCTCATGAACCGTAATAGGTAGACAGTTGAAATTTTCAGTAAGTATTTTTGTTGCCGCTGTAACAACAAATACTAAAAATGAAATAAATTAAAAGGGAGCAATATATTTAAAATACAAGGAACCTGTATTTTTTCGGCAAGTCCGACTTGCACTTAATTTCAAAATATCTAATTTAGAAGTTATACTCTTGGCCGGTTTTTGTTAGAGACAGACACGTTTGTACGAATAACTTCACAAAAATATTATAACGTTTTGAATAGAAAGCAAGGCCGGCTCAGTTATCTGGCAAGATCCCACGTTTCAAATCCTCAAGGGATCTTTGTGATATTTGGCACCCAAATAACTTCTGACATACCGGACATGGGCTTACTAAAATCTTAGTGACGGGAGTGGAGCCAAAGCCGAAGTAAGGCTGAGCCTAGTGTCGTGTGTAATTGGAGACTACGCTTTGAGCAGGCTTGCTGACAAAGATAAGATTGGATCTCAAGAACGGATACTGAGAACTAGGTATGTATCACATACGTAACATTACATCTATCTAAATATATAGGAACTTAAAACCACCGTGTTTCGCTAGTTTTGAAACAGAAAAGTTTGTTTTACTTTTGTGAATTTATGAAACCGAGAAATGTGTTCCAGTTTTGAAAGTTTTAGTTTAATGTTAATAACGTGACGTTCTCTAGTTGATGAATAATTATAACTCGAAGACGAGTATAACTCCGACATCTTAAACTACTATTTACTAATTATAAGACCATACGTAAAAGTTTTCTGTCGCTACTCTATTTAGTGCATTTGATTTAAAACAGAAGCATCGATACGACAATAAATGAAAATACTGGCAAAATTGGTTCATAGGAATATTTTGAAACTATTATAAGTCCTGTCACCGAAATTAAAAATAAACTTTCTAATTGCATAAAACGTCAAAAAAACTCAAACTAGTCAAGGATAATGACTACTATTCTGACGAAATATTCCAAGCAGTCTGTTGCATTAAGTCACATCAAATTAGTGATAAAAGACAATATAATCGTACATATAAATTAGTATTGCCAGTGTTTTGATTTATTGTATCGTCGTCTCCACCTTGTATTACACCTATGGTAGGTACTACTTTTAAATAACAAGCATAAATTAATGAAACGTGGGTATTTTATGGTTTGTCATTATCATCATTTCAGCTGAAAGATACGTCCACTCCAGCTGGACATCGATGCCAGAAGTATCAATTAACGTAAGGGACATTTTAGCATTTTTGTTAAATGCCACTTAATACCAATTGCTGTAAGGTACATTTTGGCATTTTGGGTAAATGTCCTTACGTTAACTGATACTTCCGGAATCGATAGGTCTCCCCCAAGTGTCGCCCCGTCGATCGATACTGTGTTTCTTTTATCCTACAGATTCCCGCGACCTTCATCAGGTCATCGGTCCTTCGTGTTTACCTTTTTGGATGTTTAATATGAATTATTGTTTCAAGACTCCCGGGAGCCTTACGTCGCCTTGCGGATTATGTATTAGATTTAAATTTAACATTTTGACTCCATGTTCGTAATGTCGATAGCTTCGAGTAATGAGTGGAATGTTACTACCCAAAAAATCCTAAAAACTTAAAAAATATACCTGAATGTTACCAGATTTTCAGTAGTAACCTTCCAAATATTCAAAAAGCCAACCGAATTTGAAGTCTTTTAGGCAAAATATGACCAATTATGAAATATGTAATCAAATTGGTCACATGAAACCTTTTTGACCCTCTAAATGACTTGCATATTATACGTAATGGATTTTACTTAGGGACTATTATAAGGGAACAATAGCTGTAATACTGAATGGTGTGTCATTTGCTTATAATAGAACTATTAGGCTATATTTAACTTTGAAACACACTGCTAAGATATGAGATGACTTGAGTTTCTTTGTGACGTAGAAATGAAAAAAAAAAACAGCCACTGACAATGTCTCTATTACGAGGCAAAGCCCTTTTTTTCATAAAGCAAAGGAGGGTTACTATACTCTTTTATTATAGCAAGTCAATATTAGACGAAAGTCAAGTGTCACGGGATATTAAACCTGCCCTGCAAAGGATAATGATACCAAGAAATGAGCATAACCAAGCATCAGTAACCATGCTTGGTTATGCTCATTGTTGACGATTTAACTTCATATTAATTTTATCATGGCGTTTTCCTTCAGCTTGCAAGTAGGTAAGTTGTATCGAGGTTCACTTTAAGGTGTAATATCATTAACTCCTGTAATTTTATCATTGGTTTAGCCTTTTCTGACTATGAGGGGTTGACTTTCATTTTAACCGGATACTCAACGTCATCAAGATGTTACTAAAGGCTCATAGCTAAGCCACTGTCTTCTGACCTCCATAATCCACAACCCAGATACCAGGTAACATGATATCCGGATTTTATTTTTATACTAAAAGAAAATTCAGGCCGAACAAAAGCCTGTTCACACGTGCATAAGCGTCTACGTCGATACTCGCAGCTGCTTCGCTTCGTATAAGAAACCAACGCTGCGTTATAACTGCGTCAGCGTTATGTGAATGGTTCTAAGAATATGTATAAATTGAACATCTGCGACAACTTCAGCCTGTATAATGGTAGCAAATACATATTGTGGCTGTACCTATATAAATAAAAAAAATATATCGCTTTTTTTAAGTGAACTTATTCTTACTTAATAATACACATGGCTGTAGCTTGATAAAAGTTTGATATTAGCTTGGATATCATAGTAACTATGAATTGATGACACAAATACATTAAAGCTAGGGAATCAGGCGTTATTTGGCGCACATCCCAGCTAAAAACCAGATAATTGGTTTTAATACTATCAAAGTTAGCCAGGCTTTTGTGCAGAATGCAGTATCACCAAGCTCAAAAATGGAGATAGTAAATATGCAACCTCGAGTCACTGGACACGTGTTTCGTCCCTCTGCGCTCCGAAGAGGGATGAAACATCTTTAGGGAATGTTGACGCGTCTCTCAGCGAGTTGTTCAGGAGTCAACAATTTATATTATTACGAGTATATTTGCTGCACTATCTGCATTTATATATTGCTAAATAAAACCAAATATTTCAATAATTGTAAAACATATTACTTCCCTCATGCACTACTAAAATGCACTTTACAAAGACGGCTTGAATACCTTAGGCAGTTAATCGCTTGAGATGGACATTGTAGTTTTATTGTAGCATAATATTTTGCCTACACGATTAAGCTCTTATCGTTGGCATCGTCCCAAATGAGGGCAATAATAGGATCGGAGTAAAGATCACGACCGTTCATAGGTTGTGACAGGTAGAAGACCTATTGACTCCGAGTACAATGATAACCCCACTCGGCTTTGTTGAGACTTCCTACCTTCGAGGCTTTATTCGAATGATGTCTTTATTTATTGCAAGTTGACTCTATATATTTGTTGTGTCGTATCTATTGCAAATATGTTTGGAATATTTGCAAGGGACAAAATATTGAGATTCAATTCACTGGTCAACAAAAAAAAATGTTTTTTTCCTGTGATTTCTTTTTTGTTTCTGGCCGAGTTTGCCGCCTATTTTTTTAAATATGGCATCATGTTTTCTGTAAAAGCTTTTGTTTTTGAGTTATAGCAAACTACCCTCATTCACCAATTTTGTTCAGATTTTTGAGTTTAGCCGGACACTTAAATGCATTTTGTTTTTCTTTTCGATATGGCTTCCAAGTGAAAATGTTGTTTGCATAATTCAAATTGCTTTTGCTATATTTGTGGCGAATACATTTTTGAAAAATATCGAAAACATTCGTAAAAACTGTGTATCTTCAATTTCTTAATATAAAATTTCCTCGTGTTGTAAGTATACTTATAAATACATATAGGAAAGAAAGCCTTGCTTGAATTCTTTTTTTTTTGGTTATGTCGTTAACTATGTCGAGCTTGTTGAGTGCATGCTATCGAATTTGCAAGAGCTAAGGTGCAACTTGAGCATTAAAAATTACATAAACAAACCTGCACTCGCATTTAGACCGATTTCCACAAAATCTGGGTGATTTTAGTGAGGAGCAGGGTGAAAAATTTCATCAGGACATACGGACTATGGAAGGAGTTTGCAACGAGTTTAATCCGAAGTAGTTGATTCAAGGAAATCGTATAAAACATCATTTAAGAGTAGAATAGACATTTTGCTTACATTAAGATTAATTTTCTAGTATTTTAGTCAAAATAGTAAAACTGTATATTTCAAAAAGTAAAGCCGTTAGCAATCTTTCAGTATTTTAATCATAATCAACGCCATGGAAATAAATACCCAATAACAGTAAAAAAATAAGGACACAAAAAGTGTGTTGATCATGAGTGATCAATGTTTTTTTTATATTCATCACCCATTGTAAATTAACAATTTTTTTGAATTTAATTTTAATATCTATTGGGGGAAATGAAAGGTTATACACCTTTCATTTTTCCCAATAGATATATTTTTAAAAATTATAGTAATTCTTTCATACTATGTGTTGAAGAGCGAGATATTATTTTTGTGATATGAATTTAATTAACGTCAGCTGAATCATTCTGGTTCGACTGGAAGCCGATCCCAATATAATTGGGAAAAGGCTAGAGAGATGATGATTAAATAAACGTTTCAAAAATAGTAGGAAAATTAAAACATAGTTATGAGTGTAGCATCAAACTTTGAGGTTTTAAATAAGAAAAGTTATACTTGACTCGTAAAATTACTTATTGAAAAGACAACGACGTGTAGCTAACGAAATTATAAAAAAGGTAAATGAAGGTTGACTGGTAGAGAATGCCTTGATGCATTAAGTCCGCCCATGCATGTACCACAATTGTACATACATTTTAAATAAATAAATAAACACTCTTGAAACCGGACATCAAATTGATTTGCAATTATGATTACCCATTTAATTCGAAATAAAGTAAATAAATATGAATGCGATTTCAATGAATTATGCTCGTTTTCTCACCAATACCCACATCAACAATTCCAATAATTTGACAAGTTCAACCGCAGGATTTTGCCGCTTTGGCACCCAATAAATTCTCATTATTATCGGTTAGTGACATAAATATCGGTCGAACTCTAGTATTAATTATTTTCCATTGTGAAATGAGACTTTAATTGTAAAAATCTTCGTCAGAAACATTTTTTAATATTTTTTGTCCGATTCAGAAGATAGCACATTTAATTTGGTTTGATTTATATTTGATGGAAATAAGGTGTGACCAATACTGAATAAAATATTGGCTTCCGAACCAAGAGGTTTTTTTTACTACTGGTAGGTACGCGTTTGACCACTATCTCACCTGATGTGGTCGAAGATGGAGCACGCTTGCCTAGAAGTAACCTATTCACTCTTGACTTAAAGATTCCCAGGTTGTAGCTATCAGGAAACACAGACTCTGGCAGAGAATTCAACTCCTTAGCTGTACGCACAATTGATGTGTTCCCAAATGTTTTGCGCGGGTGGGTAGGATGTTCACCATGACTTTGTTAGATAGCTCCTCTCATACTCAGTGACGATTTCATTTGATTTCATTTGAAACGTAGGTAATAGACAAAAGGAATATGGTTCTACTAACTAACAGGCTTACTACAAAAGCGTTCCAATTTCAAAGCTCCTTTGAATATTAGCAAAGACTTTAATTTTTTTTTAATAAACTTCCATGCGTCAGAAAGCGGTAAAATTCTAACCATTTCCATTTCTTTTTAGTATTATATTATAAATTTCTCTTTTTTTTCTACCTACTTCAGGGACTTTATACATAGCCGAAATGATATTACTTCAGTACCTATGAATATGAACAACCTTTCATATAGAAACCATTCAGCAAACGAGAAAAATCAACATTCTATAAAAACAAGTGCCAATTCAGCTAAAATATATGGAACAGTTTGACTTTTTTTTTCAATTCTTGGTAACCTGCAAAAACCGGTTCATATTCATGAATGCTTTTAGGCATTTTGCCCCAGTATTATTTTTACTTTTTAGGCATATTGTGCCTACAAAGTGTAACAAAGAGGAGAACATTATATTTTTCAGCGGGTTCAAAAGTTGTTATTTGAGTCCATTTATTTGAATTAAAAGCTAGCCCTTTTATTTGTACATGTATTGTGTGTATCTGTGTGCGTCAAATAAACTAGTTTTCTTTCTTTAAATCAAAGAATTGTCAATCGATACAGGCGTGCTATTTTCTGCCATGACATGAAACGACAGCGGAGAAGTCGTGGTCGGCACGCTTTTAGATATAAGTACATTTCATCTCGGACCAGGGCGAAGAGCGTAAGGCGTGGGCCATTATAATTTTGGATTGTTTGAATCCACACTAAAATCACTGGGACTAGCCTAGCGCGACTAGATTGAAGCGACCCAGCTGGTAAGCGATTGTCTTTTGTTATCCTTTTTTTTTTTTTGATGTCGGGGGGAAATCCTCATGGAAATCCTCCACCCTGGGGCGGGTGGAGGGGTTTGTCAGACTCTTACTGGCTAAAACCACCCCGGTGTTCCATCTCGCACCTACGCCGGGGATCGCGGGAACGTATGCGACTTCCGCAATCCCCGGCTGGTGCCGGCCCGCCTCTGCGGGCCACCTCGCGTCGGCGGGGGGAGTGAGGTGTTTGACTCCCCCGCTACGTCAAAGAGGGGTGCACGGGAACACCACGCGCCGCCACCTCGGGTCCGGATGAATGGGGGGCGACGGACATCCCCAAGTCCGCCGCCCCTGGACCCAGTTAGGGGGGCCGGAAGAGGGTAGCGTATGCCCTCCTCCGACGCCCGATGCGCCTGCTGCGGGTAGGGAGAGCGGTCGAGATCTCCCTCTCCCTTTCCGCAGCCTCCTTCTGCGCGATAACTGTCTCGCAGAAGGAGACCACCGCGTCCCAGGACTCCTCACTGCCGACCATAGCATGAACTACGGCCGGCAGCGAGAGGTCTCTGCCTACAACAGAGATGAGGGCACGGCGCGGCTCCTCCCAAGCTGCACATTCTGCCAGCGTATGCAGCGGGCCGTGTCCTCCCGACAGTCGACGCAGTGGTGGCATCGAGCGTCCGGCTCCCTGCCTATGCGACACAAGAACCTCCCGAAGCAGCCATGCCCCGAGAGGACCTGCGTCGCACGAAACGTCAGAGAGCCGTGCCTTCTCCCGAGCCACAGGTCGAGCACTGGCCGGATGGCCTCGATGGTGATGAGGCCGGCGGAAGGGCTCGAAAGCCTGTCCCGCCATTCCGCAACCAGGACCTCGCGCAGCTGCGACCGATGCAACTCCAAGTGTTGCTGCGACAGTCTTTCGCCGAGCGCCCGCGCGCCCTCGCGTCACCTATGTAGTGACGCGAGTACTTTCGCCTCCAGGTCCCATGGCGGAGATCCGGCCAGTGCGCAAGCCGCCTCGTAGGAGATCGTGCGATATCCCCTGATGACTCTGACGGCCATCACCCTCTGCGGCTTCCGCAGAACAGTGATGGTGCTGGCCGTCAGGTCAGCCGCCCAGATCGGGGCCCCATACAGGGCCATCGATCGCACGATCCCCACGTATCTTTTGTTACCCTAAAGCAACACGTCTAGTTCGTACTGTCTACTACAACAACTCGCGATGCCCTGTAGCCACCTTATCGCGCCCGCTACCGAGCCCGTACCCGCCTTATGTCCGGTTTCTGGGGTTTTTATCGGTCGTTTATCCGTCCGTTAACGCTATTTGTCATAACGCCATTGGTTGGTTAATGGTTAACGGACAGATCAACGATCGATAAAGTACCTCAGACACCGGGCATTAGTATCCGTGCATTAACTCTAGAATCTGCCGGTCGATTCAGCTGGTCGATACTGCCGGTCGATTCTGTAAACATGTTGAAGTGAAGGCTTGGGTGAAGTGATCACTATGAGCTGTCAATATATATATCTAATCAAGATGGAATGACAGCTCACTCCGTGATCACTTCACCCAAGCCTTCACTTCGACATGTTTACAGAATCGACCGGCTGGACAAGTTCACCCACTAGCCAAATGGCAACACACATGTTTCCGCAGCCCGAGTACGATGCGCCAAAAACAAATGAAAGAAGTTGTTCTTTCATTTGTTTTCCCCGCTGTCGCCGTCTCATGACGCCTGTTGCTTGAGCATGTAGGCCATAGCCAAGCAGTCAGAAAGATTATCGTGTTTAAAAACAATGATGTCACGCACACTCTTAACAAAAGTCCATTATTCTCAGTCAAACGTCAGAGGCACTGAAACGCGTTTTAAAACGAGAAAAATCTTTTTTGGTCATGAGTGTGAGCATTATGACAAATGGAATGCAGTCCGAAAACGAACTCCTACTAAAATAAAATATTTTCCAGGTTTTATTTCACATTTTGGTAAACCTGATTAATATCTATAACCACGCTAAATTACAGACTCACAGCATCAATAGTTTTTAATGTCGAAAACTTGTCAAAATGGTGAAAAATACGAGAATTGCCTGTGCTTAAATAATGTGGCGCTTTTCAATGTTCATTTGTTACTCTGGCTTGTCATTTACCGCCTCACCGCTCAGAGTCGTTACAATTTTACAATAATGTCCCTTGTGCGGCATTGCTGATGAGTTGTATCTAGATTTACATTCATTTATTTAATTACGCAATGTGTTAGGATTTTTGAGACATTTTGTTCTAATTTGGTTTGGGAACGCTGGCATATTATGTATGCTTTTTAGTTTGAATTTACTAATGGAATGTTCGGTCCATTTACAAGATAATTCTACTCATACGAGTATATTTGAACAAAACCATTCACAAGCCCTTTTGAACTGACCAGGTCTTGTAAAATGACGTGCCAATGATATCATGATTCCGTTGTGAAAAAGGAATAGTGCTTTGTGCATTTTATTCTGTAGTTGTTGTTAGGCTTATTGTAAATAAGCCCCTAAACGTTTCACAAACGAATCAACACACCCGTTAAATAAACACACAAAATTAGTCGCCAAAATCAAGGCCCTCATTGCAGCCGCAAAAGCGTCCAAGTGAAAAAGCACGTAACCATTCCATTGCAATTTCCGCTAGGCATGCACCTGCAATTCCGCTGAACACAGCAGTATGAAGGCTGTCAAACTCAAACAAGAACCTGTAAACTTTAATTGCAATTTAACAAGCAACGCTCTGAAAATTCCAGCTGGGTTTAGTGAGAATCTATTACGCCGTTGCTATGGTAACCCGGCTGTAATCCCGGTTTAATTGGCTGGTACAAGCCTCGTGACTCACGTAGGGTTGAGTTTAACGCGGTTTGTTGAGCTGTCAGCTTGAAGTTCGAGTGACGAGTGACGACGAATTGATAGGAAATGGCTTTGCATTTGCAACTGTTTCAAACAACATACATATGTTGAGCGAGCTAAAAATATAGCGATTTATTATGTTTGTGTGTGGAAAGGTTTGTATTAGAAGATGTTAACTAAATTATCACGCAATTAAACTTTGTACGCCAGAGCATAAAAGTATAGGCGTTCCCCCTTTGCAAGCTATGATTTCGCCGTTTTTTTGTTACGTTTTTATAAAGCTGACGTACAGCGCAAGCTTTCGTTTGTCACATAGATGTGACAATGGCGTTCAAATGGTTATAGACCATTTTTCATAATAATACACTACTTAGTTAGATACTACTGTACCTATACTGTGTACTGTATACTCTATACTGTAACGGTTTTTTCACTTCTTTTAGGTATTGTGATAAATACATCAGTCAACCTTCAGTCACCTTTAAAACTTTTCTTGAATAAATCTATCACTGTAAAAGAGTCTAAAATAAGAAACAAAACTTACTTTTTTTTTCATCAATATTTAATAGGTGAGTATTTTAGGCAGCCTTAAAACGAAGTACGTTTCGCACCGATTGTATAAATAAATCATAACTACGGAATTCTTTCTCAAGCTCAAGTTGTAAAAAGTTTGGTTGAGATTTGAAAATTTAAATTGTGGAAGTGAAGAATCAAAATACATTTTTGTTTCTTTGTTTCCTGTTCTTTCTGTTTTAGCTCTAGTTTTCAGGTAGTAATGGCTTTTTAAAAATTATACTTATGATTGAAAACTTGAGGATTATTGTCACCTTCTTGCGTTCGATTATGTATTTCTTTTTAATTTTCCCTTGTCAACCGTCACTTATATAAAAGTTTAGAAAATCGCTGAAAAAACTGCAGCAGGCATAAATTTATACAAATACACGTTCACTATACAACGAACATGGCATTTTTAATCGGCTTGTGTTTAAACGCCTACCAGAAAAGTACCTATTATACTACCAAAATATTCGAAATACCTGCCAGAATAGATAAATGCTCAAGAAAAGGCGAACTCGGGGCTCGCTCACTAGACCCCGCCATCCCCTTCTAACCTAACTTGTCTGAGTCTAAGTTCTCCTAGAAACAGAAGTAACATTGTATTTCAGGGAAACAAGATTTGGTGAGCATTTATCCATTTTGGTAGCCAAAAAGAACACTTACAATTATTCTGATGAGTGTATAATTATTTTTGAACTTAAAACGTTGTTCTTTAGACACCTCGGTATAGAGTGGGTTTATTTTATTTGAAATTAACATATTTTACTTGGTACGCATTTAAATTGTAGCCATTTTAATATTTCGCACACACGCTCTCGAAGGTAACCGACCGAGAGCCGATTTCACTTCAGTGTAGACGGGCCTATTTTGTTCCATGATTATAAGCGTCAACAAGGCGAAAAAGACTAAGTTCTTCCTAAAACATTTTGTTTCCTTTTAAAGAAGATTCTTATTCTGGACCAGGATTTGTTCAGGACCACACATGGATGTTTACAGTATACAAACTAACTTGAAACAATTGCTGAAACACAAATATTTGTGCCGACGCCGAACAAGAGCAAAGAAAAAGATCCTACCATTATTCGGTAAATTTTCCTCAG
This sequence comes from Mamestra brassicae, assembly GCA_905163435.1. Taxonomy (NCBI): domain Eukaryota; kingdom Metazoa; phylum Arthropoda; class Insecta; order Lepidoptera; family Noctuidae; genus Mamestra; species Mamestra brassicae. The sequence continues at coordinate 7,821,086 of LR991010.1, forward strand.
CAGAAAGTAAATAACAACAAACCTTAGGTAAACATTAGCTACCCCTTTTTTGCAATAAAGTTCTGGTGGTACATACGAATATCTATAATACCAGTCGACAAAGTCATGCGTTTTTGTATATAGAAGGCAACAACCAGAAACATGAAGCTCGTGGTTAAAGAATAACAGCCGCATGGGTCAATCTTCAAGGTAAAGCAACGCTTGCCAAGGTTGGTCTATGGATGGGTGACTATATTAACATACCGAGTTTCCTCCTTGCCTCAGAAAGCACGTTAAGCCGTTGCTCCCGGCTGTCATTTGTAGATCTTTGGCAATCGTTACGGGTTGTCAGAAGACAGTAAAGCCAGGAACAAGGCACCTTGTTACAGTTTATGGGTTGTGGATGCCTGGTAGGCAGCCGTTCCACGTAAAATACTGGTATTCTGCTGAATCCGGTTTGACTGGGAGCCGATACCAACATAGTTGGGAAAAGACTAGGCAGATGATGAAACGGAAACATGAAAGGGAACGTTCGAACTGGCAAATAGATTCCTACGTCAGGGAACAAAATTCCTACGTCACGTCGTCAACGTCGTTACGTCAGTCAATCAATTTGCGAAGTCTTTTCCCAACTACGTTAGAGTCGGCTTCCAGTCTAATCAATGCAGCTGAGGACCAGCCTTTAATATGGATTGCCTGTAGTTAATGGGTAACACGGTACCCCATGGTAAGACGTTTTTTTATAAATTTTATTAAATCATAATTTAAAAGTAAACATTTAAATAAATTAAAATTTTACCTTATATTTTTTTTTATTATAGTTAAATTTTTTATTAATTACTAATAAAATAAAGTTATAATTTAGAAAAAAAAAAACAAGTAATACTAAAATAATAAATCGCATTATATTTGATTCAGATATTATGCATTTATGTTTTTCTTGGTCTCAGATTTTTGGAATTTGACTATCCGAAACGAATGTCAAAAATCTACAATTACAGCCGGGGCCAACGGTTTATTGTACTTTTCTAGGCACAGGGGAGCCTTGGCATGTAATAGATGGTCACCCATTCACGAACCGACCTCGGCAAGTGTTGCTTAACCTCGAAGATCGAACCGTACGGCTGTTATTATTTAGGCCACGAGCTCCTCTTCTCTCAGTGACGTCCAAGGTAACTAGAATTTATCTGCAGCGAATGCTGTGCAACACACAAAACGTAGGTAATACAAAGATGGATTGTTTCAAATAACGGGGTAGCTACAGGTTGGCTGGAGCAAGTAAGGCTGTGTCTTTGGTGAGGAGCTTGTGCGAGTGCTGAAGCGGACGCGAAATATCAAACACTAGATTTTGAAAAACCGAGCTTTTTTCGGCCTAAGAATAAATGTAGCACGCGCGACGGTGGGGCGAAGTGGATTTGGGGGACTGCCTTTATGTAAAACTGTCGTTAAAAAATACTGGCTCTAATATGAATGATGATTATTTATCTAATATGAGTGATTTATTCATTCACTTTACGTCTGTTTGCCGTCAGTCAATTTGCTTTTTCCTTATTAGTTCAAAGTAACATGATAAAGAAGTACCTACACGTAAATTTAAAAAATAACAAACATATTAATTCGTCTCAGAATTAACTTAACTGAGTCCAGCGGTATCTCAATATCTTGAATCGCACGCGCCAGTGCTCCAATCACAACGCTATATGTGTTGTTTGTGTGTGTTGGGTTATGAGAATTACGGGTATAAGGAGCTTTGGCATAATAAGATATAGCTAGAACTAGCATCCAGGTTATTAGAATACCCTTCATTCGTAGTAAGGAGCTTTGGTAGAAGATATGAAAGTAAGAACTAGTTTCTGCAGAGACTTCATCATCATCATCATCATATCAGCCGAAAAAGGTCCACTGCTAGACATAGGCCTCCCCCAAGTGTCGCCACAACAACCGGTCCTGTGTGGTCATCGGTCCACCTTGTGTCCACTCCAGAACTCTTCAGCCCCATCAACCATCTATTTCTGCGAGCAATGTGCCCTGCCCACTGCCACTTCAGTTTGGCAATCCTTCGGGCTATGTCGGTAACCCTAGTTCTCTTGCGGATATCGTCATTCCTGATTCACACCTTCGCACCTTTTAAATTCTGAAATCATCGCAAAATAACCCACTCTCGGGATAAAAAGTGTTCTATGTCATGATCCGTCTTCAAGGCCCAATCTAACTCCATAAAAAAAATCAGCAAAACAATTAGTATAACGTTTTAGGCATGAAAACGTAACAATTAGATGGATAAAGTAACTTTCGTATGGATGTGTGATAAAGCTGGCGTCGTCATGTAGCAGTCGGTTATTGGATATATGCCTCTCAATAGTAAGCCATTGCACTGGATTCTAGGTTTATCCGATCCAGTTGCTACCGGCCGACGAATATAGTCGATCTATATGTATGGATTGAACATCATTCGAGAACACGTCCCAATCAGTCATCTTATAGAGGTATGCGGTACAGAGAGTAAAGTCCCGCATACCTCCACTGAAAAATAGGAGGATCCTCCTGCCCGACGGTTATTGTGTCTGGTGGGCAACTGCCCGATAGTTGATATTCGGACTGCGGTATGTGTTCAAATCGCACGGAGAACTTTGCTTGCGCGATGCAGGATTTCGTTGTTAGTTCGTCGTAGATGGCGTTGCGGTGCTTTTTGTTGCCGTACAAAGTTCGCTTCTTAGTTTTTATATGTGGCGGCATTGATGCCGCTACAATCTATCGATTTACGGTTACTGTGGCTGACCTCTTTGATACTTTAGATGGACAAAGATAACTAATATTAAAACAATAAACTAAACTTACAACAAACTAAAATAAAGCATCAAAAAATTCGTCCTCAGCACCGGCAGCTGCTTATGTGCACAAGACTGGCGGCATTGCCACGTTGAATGACAATGCTTAGCCTCTGGCCAACGTAAAAGCCAGCTCTTGGATCAAGGGAAGTGTTAACCAGCCATTTCGAAATTTCTATGAAGGCTGTGATCTTTAGATAGATAGATTAACATAAAAAAATAGTTTACTTACCAAGATCACATCACATCCAATCTACTTAGCTTTTTCCCAACTATATCGATGGATAGATAAAAAAATTATTTCCTACGAGAATAGAAAACCAAAAGCACAATTAAATAAATCATAAGACTAGAAAATACAAATATTAAAATGCAAACAAATAAAAAAAAAACAGAATTTACGGCAATCTATGGTTGAAGTGCCAAACTGCCAACCGATATAAAAATACCAATATTGGGTCGGCTTCAAGTCAAATCTATATGCCGCTGAATATGAATACAGATTTTGCTGCAAATAAATTTTACTTATCTTGCACGTCACTAAGATACCGGATATTTCCCAATTTCCTGACGTATCCAATTTCCATTTCAGACTTTATTTATTTATTTAAACTTTATGTACAATAGTGGTACACGGGCGGACTTAATGCATCAAGGCATTCTCTACCAGTCAACCTTTGGGTTATAAAGAGTGTGGGTAGTGAGAAGTGTGGTAGGTTTACAATAATTAAAATAAAATTTAAAATTGAATTTTATCGTTTTGGAAAGAAAATACAGATAATATGTATAATACTAATAAAATACACGGAAAGATTGTTTATCTAACTCCAAAAAAACTCGGACTGGGCGCTTATATGCTCTGCGACCCACGCGGAGCCGGAGCGGGTTGCTAGTATTTCATAACCTTCCTAAAGGTGCCAATGCCACTCTTCTGGACAGAGTATCGGCTAAATCTATTTTAGAGAAAATCAATAATGACCTAGCGGCTGTAGCTTAGCTGAAACACATTTCAAGGTTTCAGCACTGAAAATATAACTGTTGACTTTTCAGCAGACCAGACTGAATTTTTTAGTTAAAGTAATACGTGTTTTAAAAGCCGCTTTTAAATTAATTAAAATCACAATTCTTGTGTGAAAAGCTTTTTAATTTTTGGGAAGAAAATTATATTTCTAAATGACTTTTAGTTTTTAGATACCTGAACAAAGGAATTATTACTGGTGCAAATTTTATAATTATACGTATAAAAATCTCTGTTTTAATTAGAATTACAATTTTTGTATGAAAAGGTTATAATTAACTCATCTTTTTTAATTATTGTGAAGAATTATGTTTTAAAGTGACTTTTAATTTTTATATAATTGTAAAAATAATTCCTGGAGCACTGTTGAAGAAATTAATTTTAATGTTAATAGCGACAATGCCTAACTGGTTAAAGGACTAATTGGCGAGTGAAAAGTGGTGTATACAAGCAGGAATGTAGTTGAATTTGTCATCAAGCTTATCGTAGATAATCTAAAACAATTCAGAATCAAATCCGTTTGCTAACGGTTCTTTACCTTCAAAACTGATATTTCACATTCTTTTATTTCCATTCAAAAAAGGAACTAGTGGCTAAATAGTGACAGCCAAACGGTCGATTTTGGAGGTTCAGCAAAGCTTGCAAGTATCGGTACATGGAACGGTGACCATTCATAGCATAACCAGACTTCACCATGCCTCGGATTCGATTTTACTTTGTTCAAGATATTATGGTCCGAGGTTATGTCATTCGAGATTTCATAAATCGTCAACTCAAACGTAAGTGTTCAACCTGTTCTTATTCAAGCCTTTGAATAAAACCCTTGAGGTAACGAAACCCTAAAAAATGCCTGTGTAAAGTCAAATTTATTCGACCTTTAATAAAGTCCTTACGTCAAAAATATTAACCTACGAACACTATGCAAACTGCACGTAACACTCCTAGAATTCCAAGTACCAAACATCATACAAACAACAGGATCATAGTTGCGAACCACGCACTGATGTTAGTTTAAACACCACATCTGTGAATAATTGATAACATGTAGCCGAACTAACTCGCTTACTGGTAAACTGGTAAAGTGGCAACTGTAGTTAACTAGTTGCTTCAATTACTAACTATTTTCGTGAAATTGTGTGTGCAAAATTAATTTCAATACCATCTTAAGAGCGATAACTGCTTGCGGTACAAACTCGCAAGTCCTTCGGAAATGAATGAATCGATTTTAATGAAACATGATACAAATTTATTACGCAAGATTTCTTGGTTTTAAGATCGTCAAAATATGATAATAATGAACTGAGTCAAAATAGAAAGAGTGGCACTGGCAAACAACATTACTGGGATTTTCCATTACAATTCGTCAGTAGACCTGTTCGTAGCTTAGAAGTTGGTGGAGTGATACCCTCGCGCCTCGGACACAGGAAGGCCTTTGGTCCTGCACCTGTTCCTATTTGGTCGTGTCGGATTGTCATTGCATCGGACTGTTAAGAGAAGGCACCTGTGCTGTGCTGCCTCTTAGGGTAGCTGTCTCCAATTGGTGTGGCAGCTTTGGCTGATTGACGGATACCGGTCTCTTATAATGCGCACAGCAAAGGAGTGGAACTCTCTGCCTGCGCCTGTGTTCAAAATTAGAGTGAACAGGCTTCTTCTGGGTAAGCTCGCTCCATCGTCGACTTTGTCTCTGTCATCTATGACCTAGACTAGAGTCAAGAGCAAACCCATATTAAATAAAAAAAAAAAAACAATCGATCAACCGCCGATCATTGCCATCGATCGACGTTGATCGATTGGTGTGGTGTGTGGTAGCTTTGGCTGATCGAAGAAGTAGAAACTACCGATCGACGTCAACTAATTCATTCTACCTTCGATCGATGGCATCGATCGACGATCGAAAGATTGATGTGGTAACACCCACGTGACCGAAATTCATTCGGAAGAATTATTATTATTTTTCTCCATCACAAACCATCCCCCAATCCTAATTAAATATTATCACATGTAAAACATTTCCAGAGATCAGCAACCTTTCAACCTTCCTATTAATGTCGTTAGATGCCTACTAACTGTTCATTATTTAATTTCATATTTCCCTATCCGCCCCTGCTTCCTCCATAATTCAATTCTTAGCTCCCGATCAAAATATCTCCATTTATAAAGCCGGTTAAAACAAACAAGTTGATTTAATAATCCAAAGCGTTCGTTAAGGAATACGAATATTAAATATTTGATCAGAGCTTCCCTTGTCACCAAACAGCAGTTCTAACTCAATAAGTGCTTAGTGTTTCGATTTTGCTTTGAAAGTACCGTGTATCTTTGGTAAAGATGTGCTCACACCAAAGATTCAGTCAAAATGTCTTCACAGACTAGTTCAACAGTGTAAAAACTGTTAGTCAGATGATCGCTCAATGAAAACAATAACTTCTCACAATTGTACACCACGAAACATCGTTTGCAATTGACGAAGACGTCAATGAATCTGATTAGTCTTTTCCTTACCTCGTTAATGTCCTACCTCAACATAGTATACAACGTGTAACAGAATAAACGCAATATCTCTTAAGGGGTTATTGTATTCATCATTATGAACTACTTTCACTATGGGACCAACATTGAAATCGCGAAAAAAGATCTTCTTCTGAAACCATGTATTTATGTGCGCATAATTTAATAAATTTACTGAACAGCTGATTTTTTTTTTCGTGATTTCGGGGTTGGTTCCTTAGTTAAATCTGTTCATAATGATGAGTACAATGACCCCTTAAGAGGTATTGAGTTTATTCTGTAACAAGTTGTATATTAGTTTAAGTTATTACATTACCAGATGCAGCTTTTCTCAACTTGGACTTTCCTTGGTTTCGTAGTGTTCGTACCTGTAAAAATAATTGTATGTGTTAATATATAAATAAATATGTTTTTTTTTAATGCAATGCGCAATAGAGTTACACTTGGCACATACAACATTTTTTTTTTTTCATTCTTTCTTTCTAATACCAGTATTGAAATATGTCAAAGTGTGTCAAAAACCATTTGTGGGGTTTTCTTGTGTCTTGTGTATATTGAATTCAATCGTAAGCTATTACATTAGTTGGACATGATAGTTTTGTCTACAATGTTTGTCTTAATATATATATTTCTTGTATACGTGTGTATGTCACTGAACTCCTCCTAAACGGCTGGACTGATGTTGATACAATTTTTGTGTGTGTTTAAGGGGATACGAGAATGGTTTAGATTTACAATTGGACCTGGTAGGTGGCGCTGCAATCGATTTCTATAATTTTTCGTCAGACACAAAGCAAACGTTCGGACAGGGCAACGTCTGTCGGGACCACTAGTGTATTATAGTTTTATTTCTAGTATACTTCTTAACTTTGGTTAGATCTTTCGTTCTTAAAACGAATGCATGCTTTTATGTAATTATTAATTATGCAAGATACCCATATATTATAGTCCAATAAGTTAGTATCGAGAAAAAAAGAGAAGACCAAAAATAAGAGATTAGAGAGACAGTGAGAGCAATTTTATTGTATCTTTCTGTAGAAAGTGAAAAATTTACCTTTTTAGATTCGATTTTAAAGTTTCATTAAAAACGATTCAATTTATATTATAACATTCCGTGTAATACCGTCTTTAAAAATTGACCGTGTGCCTCACTGATAAAGTTTAAGATTTTTCTCGTGACCTTATTTTCTGTTTTATTAGGAGTAAGTTCACTTTGTCACGTAGAAATAGTGAAAGGTTTTGTCTTTTCTTATTCTTTTAATAGACGTTTGAAATCTATACTAACATTATAAATGCGAAAGTTTGAATGTTTGGATGAATGTTTGTTAGTCAATCACGTCAGAACAGCTAAATCGATCTTGATAATATTTGGCACAGAGGTAGATTATGGTCTGGAATAACACATCGTATAATTTTTATCTCGAAAGTTTGTTCCCTTAGGATAATTTTTGACTTTCACGAGGGCGGGGCCGCGGGCGGGAGCCAGTCTAATATGCACATATTTGGTGCACGTATTTAGGCCCTATGAGCTTTCTGATTTTGGGATTATTTCAGAATGAAATTATTTTAAATGATTTTGATTTCAAATCAGTATTAGATTTCATATGAGTATTATTAGTCTTATTAACTCAAAGATTGACTGGTTGAGTTTGTTGCATTAAAATAATAATCTTATAACATGATATGACAAACATAAAGGTTAACTATAATTCATCGATTGATCGATTTGATTTTAGGGTTAAATAAAACCCTAAAACTTGAAATGAGCTCGCACTTGTCACCGAACAAGTGCGAGCCCACTTCAAGTTGGACTAAGACCTTAACATATTTCTTCAAAACTAAAGTCTTTTTATAGGTTTACCTGTTATCTATAAGTAAAGAACCCATCATTAACCACCATTCTCCTCCACTTAAGATGCAATAATTAACAGATCAACACACATGTTTGCGATGTCCATAGAAATAAAGGAAGAAACACTAACAATAAGGATAAGAAACACAATACTTACCACCAACAAGATATCTTCGGACCCTAATTCAGTTACTTTTACGTTAACACCCAGTGGCTTAAGTGACGCCTACATTATCCTGTGTTAATACGGGTTTTCCTATTATTTGCTTACTTCTAAGTAGCCAATCTGCCTTTATTTGTATTGTTGGTACTTGCGTCTAAGGGTTGGTGTTGTCTTTGATTGGGATTTAAATGATAGTCGGATTCATGGGTCTGATTTTCATGTGAGATTGATTCCATGTATTAAATTTGTATATTGTCACCGTATTATTGTAAACATACGTTTGTAGCAAATCTTGCGAGATCATAAGTTTTTGATATATTGTGAACTGATCGTTTCAAACACAATAAATCCTATCCAAATTCAATAGTTTACACTATCTTCATCATATCAGCTGAAAGATGTCTACTGCTGGATATAGGGCCTCCCCCAAAGGGCGGGTAGCCATAATCGCCACGCTTTGGCAGGTGGGTTGGCGATCGCAGTGTAGCTGTTGCAATGTACAGAGAATGCTGCTGACCATTCTCTGGTGAGTCACTTAGTCGCCTCTTACAACACCCTCGAGGTCCCAAGTGATGGGATGCTATTATTGCTGGGGAGTTTGTTGCGCCACTTCTTCTTTGCATCTATTACGCTAGGAAGTGGTGACGGGCGGGCGTTTTGGGGACCTGTCTTTATGTAGAACTTTGACGTACAAAAAGTGCTGGCACTCAGCCTAATTTGAATAAATGACTTTTGATTTTGATTTTATTCTTTTACATCCGACCCCATACAGAATATAGTAAAACATAGTTAGTTGAATATTTTGTTTACACTACATACATCAGTGTATAATCGAAGAAACAGAGTTTGTCATCCCACGCTATTTATTATATACTTACGATGTTTGCAATAAACATATTAACATAGTATTGAATCCTACATTTTTTAAATAAACTAAGCGTTTTAAAATATAAAAAATAATCGCCCACCGATATCGGGAACAGATCTGAAGATGCAAATTTTATCAATAAATGATGTTTATATTTGTATTTTAAACATGTACTACTATATGCAGACCTTCATACATGGGAACACTATTCTAGTAGGTACCAAACCATTGCCAGGGTTGCGGAATTGTTCGAAAGAGTTAGCGCGGCCCTGGAAAGGGCATTTGGAGGAATACTGCCGGTCGATTCTGTAAACATGTCGAAGTGAAGGCTTAGGTGAAGTGATCACCAGGTGAGCTGTCAATCCATATAATCAAGATGTCACGTGATCACGAGGTGAGCTGTCATTCCATTTTGATGGTATGGATTGACAGTTCACCTCGTGATCACTTAACCCAAGCCTTTACTTCGACATTTTTACAGAATCAACCGGCTGGTGAGTTTTAGTAAGTGATACTACCTTCCGCTCCAACCAAGGCGGGAGGAGTCATTTGATGATTTCCTATACAAAAAATAAAAAAGGTATCAAACTATCTCCTGAAATATCCAACAATGCATTATATCCGAGCAACTTTCACGAACTTACACCAAGAACGATAAGTTCCCACCTTTATTCATAACAATAACTAACATAGCCATTGCTCAGAACTCAAACTTTTACCATTTTATAACGTCATAAGGGAAAAGTTTTGCCTTGTGTGCAGCTGTAGCACTAACATGTCCGACACATCTCGACATGTTCAAACATTAGCCGGGTAACCACGGAACCACGTTTAGAATTTATTAAACGGACATGTTCCAGGCGTTCTCCCTTGATGTGAATGTGGCGTTTTATCAATATTTGAGGTGGAACTGTAGGTGCAGTATTGGATGGCTGGCGTTGGAATTGAAGTCAGTAATATCACCTAAAAGCAATACTTTACCACGTGCGCATTATTTACTTTATTCTCTACTGCACTCCACATTGGTGTGCAATAATGCTTAAACACAGGTAATACAATAAACGACAAACATTTATGAAACAGTAATAACAGTCTACAGACCTCTGTAAGACTATTATTGTATTTAATGGGACCGCTGATACTGAGCGGAGTGGTCCCGTTAGGAGGGTTCGAACTACTTGATGGCTTCCAAAAGAGTGTCCTCTCTATTTTTTTTGTGAGTTGCCTCTCGCAGTTAGCCTAGGAGCGACGACAACCAATTGCTTAACCAGACTTGCCTGATGCGGCATTAATATAAATATTAAAGCCTCCAGCCAGGGCTTATTATAAAAAACTTACAAACTAAGCGACTACACGATAAGGGCACCCCCTGCGGGGTGCGAGCCTTGGCTTAGGGCGTCGCTGGGGGGAGGACAGCTAGGGACGGGCTGGATCGAACTAGGATTAATATTTAGAGGTATCTCGGCCCCTTCCTAACGATTCCACTCACGGGACTCGTGACGTCGCGGTGCAACTCAGCCCTCGTACAATGAAATCACTTGACTACGTTACTGAGTGACTGACTGATTGACAGACAACGCACCGCCGAAACTACTGGTCGTAGAAAGCTGTTTAGTTTCCCAAAATTCCTATGGGAATGGGCGTACGAAGTCGCGGGCAAAAGCTAGTACACCTCTATTATATAATCCATCTCTCCTTTCTTCCTCTACTCTAACAATCATTCAAATTCATAATCCAAATATCACGCTGCATATAAAACATCACAGCAAGCTTTTAATTACTAGTCCCCGATTCCTGGACACGATAAAATGTTCCTACTAATCCCCCGTCGTGCCAGTGTGGCAACGCGTCAAGTAATTAAGTTCGCCATTGTTCAATATGCGCTCAATATTGGTTGTAGGGCTTGAATTGTTGTTGCGGCGATTAATCAGGAATTGTGCTAATTGGATCATAAATCTGGAGTGAGGCCAAGTAACCGCCAATCCTTTATTTTCCCTTCTTCTTAGGTTCGTTATTCTTCTTATGTACAGGGTGTAGGACGTCCAGTGCTGGACATAGGCCTCCCCCAAGTGTTACCACTTCGACAGGTCCTGTGCATCTCGCATCCAGCGGATTCTCGCGACCTTCATTGGTCTTCCTCGTCGAGGAGGGTCTTTGAAAGCAGCGTATTCTGTTTGTGCTCCGATATGTTTTACACCCTGTCTTCTCGATTTTTTCACATTGTATTTGAATCTAGCCTCTACTTTAAATATTAAAGTAATTTGATGATGATCTCAAAATAGTCAATGCATTTTTGGAAAAGGATTTTCATGTTGGTGGCCTCATTCTGAAACAAAATGTACCAAAACATGATTTACAATCATGTCACGTTATGTTTTAAACAATTTCAAAAGTTAATTCGCATTAAACTATCTGAACCGACGAAATAGCTTTCAATAAACTGCACTGTGCCATAGAAACCGCGATTACCCTTTGGTCATGTCCAGAATGAACGCGCTGTCACCAGGGTGGCAGCGGGAGCGATGGCGCGTTCGAAAAGCACCCGAAATTAATAATGTATTTCAATCCCAATTTAGATTTCGGTCTTTGACGATTACATAACTACTGTTCACTGTTCTACGTAAGATTCTGTATGGTGTCGGACGTAAAACAATAGCACCATCCCATCACTTCCCGTGGGCGTCTTAAGAGGCGAATAAGGGACTCACCAGAGAATGGGCAGCAGCATTCTCTGTACATTTCAACAGCTACACTGCAATCGCTAATCCGCCTGCCAAGCGTGGCGATTATGCCCCCTCCCTTTTGGGGAGGGCTATGTCCAGTATTGTCCAGCAGTGGATGTCTTTCGGCTGGTGTGATGAAGATGATGATAACTACTGTTCTCACGAAAATCTCCTATGGGTATGTATCAATCTTTCAAAAATACCTTCTATTTAAGTTTTTGAAAGGCATTTTGTAAACGTTTTAATTTTTTTATTATCTTTTGACATTGATTGGCACCAAAATGAGACGACTCGACTTTCAAAGAGATTGTAAGAGATTTGTACTTCTATTGTTTATCTATCTGTTTTTTTTTTACCGGATTGACTACGTCAGACGCACATGAGATAAGTATCCAGAGATGAGTCATACGATATCTTGTAGCAAGACCATCATACCGACGTACCACTTAGATTGAATCGCTGAAATGGACCTTTTTAGTGCAGCCGTGAGACACGCATTTAGTACTTAGCATACCTACATTTCTTTTTTTAATTTTATTTCTATATAACGTGCGTGTTTCATGTAAGTGCTAAATTAATATTATTCTTTCTTTCTTTCTTTTCTTTCCATAGAGTTGGTCTGGGCTGACTTTAAAAACAACATAGCTCAAAACCATATTAACTTTTCTCTAGGTGGAAAGATAAACTTATTGAATAGATTGTTTTCGGTGTTCACGGCGGAAAAATGGATGAGATATGATGACCATGTCCATGGGCGTATATAAGAGCGGGTAGGGGAGTCCCAGGGGGTTATGACCCCCCCTTCCCCTTAGCATATGCCGTATCCAGGTTTATCGGAGCGCCTAATAATAAATAATAATATCTTGGGACAACTCACACACGGTCATCCGATCCCAAACTAGGCAGAGCCTGTGCTATGGCAATCAGACAACTGATAAACATACTTATATATTTCTAAATACATACATATTATAGACAAATTACACCCAGACACAGAACGAATGCAAATAAGCAAATAATATCCCGATGTTGCTCCACTTTTCTACTTTGATCGATATTGTAACAAGAAAAACGAATACAGCTATACTATTATAATATCTCGTAAAAATATTTTTGCTCTCTCATATTTTTCACCAAAATCGGACCCAACCACAAAAATGTCATTTAGGTCGCTGATTAAACATCGCCGTTCAATGAAAAGGCTAGGCCGCCAATTATACGGCTGTTTGAGCTAGATGGCTGCGACATATGCATTTTGTCACAAAACGTGCACGCCTCAGTACCCGCTTAAGTTTATAACTCTGACCAAGCTCTAACGTCTTCACAAGTTTTATGCCCGGCCACATAAAATTGAGAAATCTTTCGTTCACGACGATGTTTAGATTGAAAACTGTTTGATATTGAAAGAATAAATCCTGTTCGTTGGTTGCTATTTTCTAGCTAAAACTAAAAGGATTAAAAAAAACAAGTTTTTTACAAAAAAATAAAACCGACTTCCAAATTAAAACACTACAAAGTATGAAATACCTTTAATTTCGAAAGTCGGTGATTTTGGTTGTTTTTGGAAACCATTTTTTATTTTCCACTTTTTAGTGGTGATACAACTAAACTGACATTATTCCCGTAATGAGTGGTTGAGCTATTTGCCTTTGTGTGCCATCGCAGTTCAAGGCCAGACCAGCTCATAGTTAAATCTACTTTGCTTTGGAACTAGATTTTATTGATTTTAAGTTGGGGAGGTCACTAGTTTATCTTTGAAGTTCACCGTCCATTGCAAATGCAATATTATTGCGGTTAATAAACAACAAACTTATTTCCGAATAGAAAAACAAAGTAAATAACCCCAAAAACATAGTAATTCAGGTTGACTTATTTGCATCTGCGTACCTCTTCACAGCGTACCGGTGTGATGTTATGTTATGAACTGGTGTTTGGTGTAAACAATAAAAAGACACGCGATTTCAGCAATCTCGGAAGATTTTCCATCATTTATCGAAGAGTTCCGTGGCCTATCTCCGAAGTTCTTAGTCAGATCTACACCAAATTAAAACGGGACCAGTTAAAAAAAAACACTTTTCCAAACAAGAAAAATCATCCAAATCGGTTGACAATTGGCAAAAATATCGCTGAACAAACATTTTTTCCGAGATCCCAGATCCTTACTTATACCTTCTATTATCAGCTGCTCAGCAAGATGAGATGTTGATTACCAGGCACAATTATCTGAATTGCGGTAGAAAGTATGTGTAATCATTGCACGTGCCTTTAAAATTTGAGGGTTGCCCTCAATATCCTTGGGAATCATCAGATTCTGATTTGGTGCCAATGGGACCATCTCATAAGCTTTCGAATAAATCAATCAATCAAAAGTCATTTATTCAAATTAGGCTGAGTGCCAGCACTTTTTGAACGTCAAAGTTTTACATTAAGACAGTCCCCCAAAACGCCCGCCCATCACCACTTCCTAGTGTTATAGCTGGGAAGAAGAAGTGGCGCAACAAACTCCCCAGCAACACATCTGTCTGTTAAGTTGTAAAAACTTGAATTTATACAGTAGTATACAAAGTATTTTACAAAACATAACACAGAAAATAAGATATTAAAACTGTAAACCAAATTAAATGAAATTAATTGACACTTGGTAGCTAGCAAACTCCATTAAACCATCAGAAATAGACAAACTCAAGCATTAACAAGTAAACCAAACTAATTATGCCTTCGGGCAGAAATGGTGTGCCCGCTTACACGTGCAATAGTATATTCTAACAATAGGATTATGACTGGAGCCACAAGTGATGAACTAGAGCCAACATAATACTAATAATAAACAGTAGTTTAACGTTATAACAACAATAATAATAATAAAAAAAGAATCCTACCCTCAATACTGATCTCTTTCTATTACTCAGAAGTTTGCTGGGAGAAAACTGAACTTTGAGTTAAGCTCGCCTTTGTACATGAACTTTATTATGACTGTTTTTATAATATAAGTTGCTTTGGTGTACAATAAAGAAATATGAATAAAAAAAGAATCATCAAAATCAATTCATGATTGGCGGAATGATCGCACACACAAAAACAAAGAACATACAGTCGAATTGAGAACCTCCTCCTTTTTTTATTAATTTAATATGGGTTTGCTCTTGACTCTAGTTTAGGCTATATATGACAGAGACAAAGACGACGATGGAGCGAGCTTACCCAGAATAAGCCTATTCACTCTTATTTTGAAGAGATTAGGGTTGTAAGACTGTTAATAAGGTTATGTTAAATTTATATTTTCAAAGTTGGTGCATCAAATTTGAATCACTAGATTTAAATAAGCCGGGAGTCTGGATTTGTGCCCGGTTGATGACAATAGGCTCAGACATCTATCTACAGGGGTTTGGTCTCTACACTTTACCCTGATGTTGGACAATTGTGTGTGAGCCATGGCGACCGTCACTCCAACCAGCCAACCTCCCTCCAGAAGCAGATTAGACCTCCTAGTATGTTCAGGATATCTGTAAGCGATATCTCTATTGTTTGCCTCCGTATCTCAGCGACGACTGTGCACTCAAGGAGCTCGTGCAATACCGTTTCCTCCTCCTCCATGTATGCTCTGCACAGTGGACGGTCCGTTTTACCTACCGTGTGGAAATGTTTGTTCAGTGAGAAATGTTCGGTGATGGTCCTCGCGACCATTCGTAGGTTGCCCCGCCCCTTTGCAATCGCAGAAGGCGCTTTGGAAAGGCTTGGCTCGCAAATTTTGGAATTTCTGTTTAAGACCCATTCAATAGGGGTATTATATGGAACTTAAAGTAGGTACACCTCTGCATAACCCTTAATATTTTTTTTGTTAAAACCTCATGTAACATGTAGGTAGGTACTCTACCAGTGAACTAAAGGTGTTGAAGATATTTAATATTGGTGTGATAGTAGTGATTATGGTATGACTTTATTATTTATTGTACAGACCGTTTAAAAAGGATTTGACGACACAAAGATGCGACGACCCGTTTTCAGAGAAAATACATTATCGCATAGGCACGTCGTGCCTGTTCACGGGAGCCTTTTGAATACACCTTTTGACACTTTCTTAAGGATTGCCAAAAGCAGTACACAATGCAAGCATAAGCAGTGTTTTATGGACAGATGCATTAAAAAAATATTCTGAACACCGTTGATACTAACATTTTACTGTTACATAGTAAACAATAAACTCGTCAAATAAAACCGGGAAACTGTAGTCATAAAACAACTGACTATCATATAAAACCATAACACAGCACCTACATAGCGACATTAAATGTGCAATTTTATCACATAGATACCTACGTATCTGGCGGGACACGCTCGAGGTAGCTTCTAGAGCAACCTCAGACGTAAAATGGCTTACTTAGTCCATATTATATGACTCACAAAGATCTGTTACCTTGAAATGTAACTAAGTCTTGGTTTTTTGTTTTGGAAGTCTTTGGAGCATTATTTGTGTAAGTAATAATGTAAATACTGACTTTTTAGTAGTTTGTGTTTCCAAATTGAGATGATATTTTTATTACAATAGAAGAGTGTCTAAATTGGACATCATTTTGTATTTCTGTCAATCTAAAGTTAATAGTGAAGATAGTGTCAATGGGTTTATGAATGGATAGAAAGAATTTATGAACATAAAATTATACACCAAAACAATATTCGTCCTTTCACGGGCTAATCCAAAAATAATTAGATTTAGAAACAAGTAGGTACCTAAGCCTTTAGGATTAGGTAATCATATAAGTACTTGTTTTTCCTAAATTTTTTGTTTGTATAGACGTTGACAAACAAATTACCTGAAGATCCTTAATTAGGTACTTCAACATTAATGGCGATACAATGGCCGGAGAATACAGACGTTACTAGTGCTTCGTGAATGAATGATACAAACATCGACGTCTCTCTATGTAAGTACGGTCAGTTACTAGTCCTTAACACTCGGTTTAGTATGTACCTAGTTTTAATAATGATGTATGCAGCAATGTATGTATGTATGTCCTGTCGAAACTGATTTTGACCATGGACTTGCAGTAGAATCCACGGTCTTTACATATTTATTCTAGGTGTATTTGCGTTTTGCAAGCACGTCAGTCCTCATCTTCAATCCTAGTTTGAGCAACATTTCGGAATCAAAACTAAAATACCATGATACATGCTTCTATTCCGAGAATATCCCTTAGAATATCAGTTTCCTACAGTAATTCTGTTACGGAAACCCAATTTAGCATTCGCATGTTCAATACGGATAGTCATCATATTTGTTGGAGGGCTATTCTAGATTTTGACGAGCAAAAACTTGTTCCTATTTGTGAAAGTAAAAAAAAACAATTTGTATGTTGAAATAGTAAAATAATCTTTAATTACGATAAGCAAAAATGTCCATATGGGCTAGTTAACAAAGATAATTTATATTTATGTTAAGAAACATACTATCTATGTAACCACAGTCGGTGACAGATAAATTTCAAATAAAGTTCATTGCCCTTTCCTTAATTTCTCTGCGCATGTACCCAGACAATAAATTATGGATCGTTTATCATTACTAAAAAAAAGTAAAGGATCACGATAGATGTCGATTCAGGACAACTTTATGTCATTATTTTTTTTCTGATTTCGGAATAAGATATGTCAATAAATTTATGTGGGTCAATGACCGTTATTGCACATTCATCTGGTGTCGACCATATTTTTAAGTTCGAAGAAGTTTGGATTATGTACGAAGCCGCACGCGCGAATGCATCTTCGAACAATATCACGTAACAAAGGAAAATCGCAACTGCCCGCTATGGCTTTAGGATGGAGTAGGAGCTTACTTATTTTAAAAACTTAACGTATTTAATGTATAATAGGTACGTGCAGTCTTTTATTTGATAAATCTAGTGTCGTATAAATGTCGAGCTTACTTATTAAATTACTAACGAGATACGCGGTAACAACGTGAATAACGTTGTTATCTTTTGTAACGCATTCTTTGGTAACGCAGTCATTTTTTATTTGGTTTCTACATTTTTAGGGTTCGGTAGTCTACAAGGAACCCTTATAGTTTCGACATTTCCGTTTGCTGTCAGTCAGTAGTTTAGCTCAGAGACGCTTAGCACTAGAATATTGGAATTTGGTATATATTTATATTAATCACGCCAACACAGTGGTAAAATAAAATCTGGAAAAAAATATTTTTACTATCGTCTGTCCCATGGTGTGAGGTGACGATAAATAGGTACTTAGAGAAGGAAAATTTTGCACAAATTCCTCTTCAGGTATATCGTCCTATGTGGGCCCGTTTTAGACGTTCATAGATACAAACAAAAAGCACCATTCCAAGACGGCAATTGTGACGTGCAACTGCGAAACCCACACTGCGCGTGGTCCGACATGCACTTGGCTGGTTTTATTATTATTGATAGGCTTGCCACCATAATCACACCCGATGGAAAGCGATGATGTGCTCGATGATAAGCCCGTCTGCTAAGAAATGATGATCTATTAACTCTTGACTTACAAACAAGATGTTATAGCTATCAAACACAGACTCCGACAGAGAATTCCACTTCTTAGCTGTTCGCACAATGAAAGTATTCCCAAAGCGTTTTGTCCCTCGAGAAGTAGAATCGCCCCGGAGTATATTATTTACCCTGACACGACAAAAGGCTAGAACGAACGTAAAATATCTTTGGTCTTTTTATTTTGCCAAAGAATAGGCTAGTTCATTGCTCCGATATTCATTTTAGATAAAAGGGTTGCCCTTTTTACTTGGAATTGATTAACTGACATCATAACGTTCTCTTTGAGTCTGGACGTAATGCCGTGAAAAATAGTAAAGTCATCTACATGTTTGCATGCAAAAAAAATTAATCGCCACTTTACGTATAGAGTCCCCACCCTACACGTAAAGTGGCGATAATTTTTTTTATCGTCTATCCCATGGTGTGAGGTGTTGTAGGATAGGTCATTTAAAAATATTGGGGGGTCATGCAAGGATCCGTTTTTGACATATGCCAAATGCGGCGATTATGGCAACCCCTCTTCCCTTGGGGGAGGTCTTTGTCCAGCAGTGGACTTTTTTCGGTTGATATGATGATGATGATGCTTTAAAGTGCTTTTTTTTTGTTGGAGTCAAGTGCCCCCTCTTCCACTCTGCCAGCTAAACAGTTATTTTTCAAGACATGAAAAATGCATGGTATATATGTATAACGAATTTAAAAGGAAATCTATCACAGCTAAGTAGGCTTTACAAGTTAACGAGTAATAGTCGACCAATCTATAAAATGTAAGTGGACAACTAAAAATTTCGTAAATATTCCATAGAAAATTACTCGTTCGCGTCAATTTAGATTTTCACCTGTCCAGATTCCCATCTATCTCTGTATCTAAATTGATGAATTTTGAAAAGTGTAAGCGAATCAAGCAAAGTCACATTTATCATATTAGTTAATAATTAACATTCGAAAAAACTATTTTCTATTAAGTTTCGGCTGTCATAGCTATAGTTGCTAAGTAAATGATGTCGCTCACTGATAGGCTGCTGCGTCGGAGCGAGGCAGTGAAGCGGAGCGAAGGAGTACTGTGTCTGTTCATTGGTGCGGAGTGAGATAGTGCGGAGCGGAGTTGCGGACTGTGTGGAGCTAAGCCAAGTTCACACGACGAGTAATTTGAGCAGGTGGCCAGTTTTTTTTCCTCTTCCCCGCTCCGCTTCCCTGCTCCGCTGCCTCGCGCCGCTTCCCGGTTTTGTATGATTTTTTAAACCAGTTCGTAAATCTCTGTTCACTTAAGCGGAGCGGAGATTTTATGCAATTAAATTTGTCAATATTGGCACAGCTCCGCTCCACTCCTCTCCTCTCCACTCCAGTGAACAGTCAGCTTTACGGCTGGTTTGTAAGAAAAGTTTAGACAATGCCGCCTCTCGTATCAGTGACAACTGAGGCACTACCAGAAAAAAAAACAATTAATAGATCAAAGAAACCTCAGCAAGTAGTTCAGACTACCTGAAACAGAAGTAGGTAGATAGGTACTTAACACACAGTCTGTATGCATAGCCTCTATAGTTACCTAGAACACGACATACGCATAACGGTAATGCCAGAAGTTGATCCTTTCTCGCATTAAACTTATTAACACGCTACATGAACTTCTTGGTAAGCCGAAGTTGAAGTCGGCTACGACACACAGAAATACTTTGAAAGAACGTGAGACTTAGCTAAGTAAACTGGGACCAAATATGTTAATTATAGCGTGGTTTTAATATTAAGGTGTAGTAGGGTAGAGATTTCGTTTTCGTGATGTTTAGTCTGTTATGCGTGGGTTTCTTGGCATAGCCAGCCTAGCTTCGCCTAGAAGCAAAGAAGCTTCATGAGGCTCTCACAATTTTCACACATTAACATCTAGAATGAGGCTACTGAGAAACACGGGGAGGCATCTCCCTCTCATCATCGCCCTTGACATCTCGAAGCCCCTCCAATCCCCAATCCCAATCCTCTCAATTCCTTTTGCCAATTCCATTCATTTTTGATATTTTGACAATCGCCTTTACCTCGCTACCGCTGACGGAATTTCATTGCTCACTTGTCTAGAGCCTCACCGGGCTTCACACACAGGCTTCACGGCGTAACCTCAGCGTTCCGAGGATTAGTGCACATTGAGAAACCACGGTCTTGCATTCCAGGATGACGTGAGCAACTTATTCCTCGGGCCAAACCCTCTGCTGAGTGGGCTATTCGTGGTACCAATGTTACAGAGATGTTTGTGGAGCAATGACCCATAAATGCCCTATTATTATTATTCTGAGGTTAATTTATTAAGGCGCACAACCTTATATAACAAGTTACCTTGGAGCTTCGAGGAAATAGCAAAGTGACTTCTTATAACTGCTTGCGTGTTTGACGTAAAGTGAATAAATAAAGGCTGCTACAAACTATTGGACGAGACATAAATGTAACTGTTGGTTGCTGGTTTAATAAGTAGTTTGCAATACACAGTTACATAGATCATTCACGGTGATAAGGGCTTTTAAAGTTTGCCGGTATGGAAAAACGGATGTCTCGTTGTTTAATTCCTGTGTCTGTCATAGCCAATTTTCTACGAATCTACTTTACTGATTCAGTTGAAACTTGGTACTCAGAACCACTGTGGCCTAAACACGGAGGCATAACTAAACTAAATACATTTTGAGTATGGAGTCACTTTTGGGGGACAAATTGGAAACTACAAAAACAAAAGATTTTTAAACAGTGCCATGTGACATAATTATCAAATGAAAAGGCTCATTGTCAGTCTCTTTAAAAAAATAAACAATAATGGAATTTAGAAGTTATAGTAATTGTCCCTCCACCTCATCTTCGAAACTACAAGGCGTAATATTTTGAATAGTTGTAGTGTCTACAGTTCTTCATCAGATCTTTACCAAATTTAGACAGGACAACCTCGGTAAAATATTATCCAATTAAAAATTACCATCAAAATTGTTGGACCTCCATTTTTGAAGGTTCTGGTTTACACTAAGTTAGGACCGTTTCATAGTGGCGGCATTCCTCTTAGTAATTTTGTACTACGTATAAACCAACCCAGCAGTAGATTTGTCAGAAAATTACTAGTGTACACGACGATTCGTGGAATTCGTATAGAGAAATAGGGTAAAATATGGACTGTCCTTGGCAAATCATTAAGCTTGCATAGAATCGATCTAACCGACATACTGAACTATAATAGAACAAAATGGCCTATGTTGCACTTGAATAAGATAATATTGTCTTTAAATAAAACAAAAGCTCGAGGAAAAAATCAAAATTGGAATACAAACAATTTTCATATCACCCAACGATGACAGTTTCAAATTGTCGGTCGACCGCGTTCGAAACGATCCGTTGAAACTCAAAGACCGAGCGAATGATCGAGAACGACCGAATGTAATTTTATTGTCATTCGTTCTTTACCACAGGTGTCATCAACATCTGGATGATGTATTGGAAGTATTTGGGGCATTTCCACTTATTCTTAGAAATATTTGGCTCCATTTGGATAATATCCTGAATGTAATGTGAATGATGTCATCTATCATTCCGATGATATAATAGGATACAAACAGGAAATTCTGGAAGAGTTTTGTAGTAGATTATGTTTTTCGTATTGACCTGAAAGCTCATGCTTTTGTGAAAGTATTGGCTGATTGTCAAGGTAGTAATGGGGCTGACTGCTTTAGGCCTTCAAAAAACATCATTATTTCTTTATAAAGTACTAGCTTTATCTATCGCTTATCCCGTTCTTCCAATTCCTCAAAAAAAAAAACAAGTAAATCCCTTCTTAGTGCTCTACACTCCTTAAGGAAGCTATATGCCAAAATTCAGATTTCGACGACCAGTAGTTTCGGCTGTGCGTTGTCTGTCAGTCACTTAGTCAGTCACTGATCAATAACGGAAGAGTTTTAAACAGTAATTTTGATGTTTGTGTAACTGGAAAATTGCAGACTCCGGAAGATTGTAATAAATCTTAAATAATTTCTCGATTTATTATGAAAAAATCGTTTTGCATACAATTGGAATTGGATGGAATTGAAAAGTATTTATATACGGTGAAGTTTACAATTTCACGCAATATTTTACAATCTTACGGCGTTTGCCATTTTCCGGTGACATGCACATTACCCTTCCGGCAAAAATTCCCTAATATAGTGAAAACCGCATTCAAATCCGTAGCGCAGATCAAAGACTTTGAACTATAACATGGTTTGCCCGCGGCTTTGCTCGAGTGAAGGTGGCAAAATAAACCTACCTATGTATTTTTCTGATGTATAAACAGTACTACGTACTGTGAGTTTGATCAAAAACCGTTCAGTGATTTTTGCGTGACAATCATCTATTCATTCATCTCCACAAATTTTAGTGTTTTAACAATAGTAGGAGTACAGGGTAACTAGACATATTACTCGGGAATCGTTTGTTTAAATTTCTAGATACTTCTATGTACAGTTATCTACGGGTTTACTCGTTTAATAAACTCAGTAATTACACACGAGGAGTGAAATTCCATTAAGAATGGCTGTTTACAGTGAAATACAAAATGAGGTCATGTGAGTCAAGTAATTGATTCCGTATAAATCCAATTGAACAATTTGTACAAATGGTTTTTTTTAGAAGTGAGGAATTTACTGCTTTCTTGTGAATATGCTATTACTTTCAGATATTATTATTGGGTTTTTTTAATATAACATAAATTGACGCTTGTATTTCCCGAAGGATGAGGCTGAGATGACACCTCTGCATCATCCTTCGGGAAATCTGCCTAATCCTGTCAGCCGTCACGCTACCATTATCTCCGTTTTCTTTCATATCACTCCTCACACAATTCATCCATCTTTTCTTTGGCCTCCCTTTCCTTCTCCATCCATCCAAATTTATATTCATAATTATTTTAGTAGCATGCGCTTCATCCCCTCCACTTCACATGACCTGTACCCACAGCACATCCACATTATGCCAGTTAAGTTCTATTAAGGCCATGTCATTCAGCAAAAAGCCTAAAACTCAAAAATTGAGGATTATTTTAAGTTTGAGGTTACAAAAAAAAAACGTTAGTCTCAACCATTGCATAGTTCTCATAACTTGGTTGTTTCAGAAACAAGTTTATAAAAAAAAATCGATTATAATGGACGACAAACTCAAGTGGAACTTTAGCCTTAAAAATAATTTTCTGCATTACATGCTAACTTACGTCGATAAAATTATTCATTATGAATTCGATTCAATGCAGAACTTCGTTCTTTTCTTAATCTTATTAATATTTTGAGTACATCAAGTACATTGTGACATCGCGCAGTCGCGCATATTTCTCTTTTTCTATGCAGTCAATCCTCTGTGATTCTTGTTCATGGCATAAGTAACAGACAGGGGGCCTCTTGCCATCAACGGGGTTAGACTTCGGGCCGCTACCCAATGATCTCATACTCATGGCTAGTTTACACAGTGCGAGCTAGCGTGCGAGTCAGCCTGCCGAGTAGCTGCAGTGCAGTAGCTACCTAACTCGCATCGATTGGACGTATCTTAGGAGTTACTGCCACGTGCGAGTTGGATCGCTCGCATCCGTGTTACTTCATTATTTTTTGTTTCCACTCGCCTCTCGCCTGACAGTAACTCGCACGTGGCAGCAGCTCGGACGTCACTCGCATCGTCCAGACGCGCTTGGCAGTAGCTCTTTCGTGTCAGCCAGGCAGTTGCGAGCGGAACCTGTATTTTTTGCGTGATGCGCCTCGCAAGAGACTGGGCAGCTACTATCGTCGTGAGACAAGTCGTCAAGCCGAGCTACCTGACATACGAGCAGACAATCCGAGTAGCTGTGTACGGTCTAGTCATCAGCTCGCACTGTGTAAACTAGTCATCCGCACCAGCGTTTGCAACCACTAGAGCCTAGTAACTAAACCAAAGAGCACATTATTTGGGTCTTATTCTCGTTACTTGCGTTTCTAAGGACCATAACAGTTACTTATAGTAAAGAGCATAAAAGTGTTAGAAACCTTTCTCTCCCACGTAGACGCCCGATAGTATCGTAAATATACTAAACACGTGAATGTGTTGTGTTAGCACGTAACACGTTGTTTGTGACTGCGAATTTTTGGGGTACCTTTTCTAGGAGCCAAAATAATGGTGAAATAGTTTCCGTATATAGGTTATTTAGTTGAAAAGCGCCAGGTATTGTTTCAAACTGCGAATCGTGTGGATCCTTTTAATATAAAAAAAAAACATAATAGTCACATTTTTGCGAAAGGAGCTATTTTACCAAAGTAGAAAATGTATGAAAAAAATGTACGAAATTGTCGTATTGTCACATGTCATCTTTCGCCTGTCAGCTGTATTGAATAGTCATCACAGAGCCAATTCTGCTAATTCTTAAGCACCACAGTATCTCAGTCGCAATCTGTCAACTCAAATCAAGGGTCTAAAATATTTTTTTCATAATTTTAAATAAATAGTTTTGAAGTTATTCGAGAAAATAGACTACTTTTTCTCCGAAACTATTGAGTCTAAAACTTTGGAAAAAAACACAATAGTGAAAAGAAGTCAATGGTTTGAAAGTAACATGCTATAAAAAGGAGATTCGTTCGGAACCCTTTGCACGCGAGTCCGATTCTCACTTGGCCAGATTTTTTGTTTTCGTCTCACTCCTATTCAAACATATTTTGATAACATGTTTGCTCGTTTTCACTATTTGCAATATGTAACTAAATAAAACGTACTAAACGCATTGATTATCAGAAAAAAAAATGGTATTATAATTAGGTGTTGCGTAGCTTTAGTGAAAACGGTCATAGGTTTGGTAATATTACCAGAACCAAGGTACCTAGTGAAAGGTTTAACGGATACCGAACCTGACGGACACCTGCCCGTCAATACTGATTGAGCGACAGGTTTTGTGTCCGTCATAATAATAAATATTAAAGCAGCCAGGTACTTATTGGCAACTGTATTTCTCTAACCCTTTAGGCAGGATAGACCTTGTATGTCAGATGCTCGTGTTCATTCGGTTTAATTCGGCAATTTGTGTCGAGATATGTCAAAGAAGTAAGGATGGTATATCAAGGGTAAACACATTTTCTTTCGGTAGCTTATAAATTCACATTTTCACACACAGTTGCCGATGTGACCTGGAGCCCTACAATGACGTCTTAAAACCTATCATGATTCTATTGTGGGAAAGCGATGGAGCTATACAAGACGCATAGTACTGTCAGGACACGTCCACTCAAATCTGTGAGGTACATAGTTCTCATATGTTTGACCAGTACGATTGTATGGACTTTAAAAGAGACTGACCTCTGAGTTGGTTTCGGTGTTTCTTCTCAGGGTAGTTAGCTAGGAAACACCGGCCTCATCTAGTTTAAAATTACACAAAAATATTGACGTGTAAAAGTGTTGTGTTTAACCGTAACATTTATCAATGCAATACAATAGAATACTTAATCCATATTATGTACACCATAAACTATATAGAAAAGATAGAAGCAGAATACATTCCATATTCCTTAATTGTCGCCCTTATCGCATGCATGGGCTGTTGGAAATTTAAAGATCTGCTCTTGTCTTCTCTTTGCATGTGAGAGCATACGAAACTCAAGAACACAAGGGACTAACACTACTGCTGTAAAGTGCACTCTAAGGACAGCTAGCTCCAGATTTGCATACAACATTGAAGCAGGATTCTACTGTATTTGCCGATTTATTGTAGGTACCTGTCGACTGACTATTACTGTCGGCAGAAAAGCAAAAAGAAAACATCTTGTGTTTGTGATGGACGGCAGTAAGAATGTGATAAAATCACACCATTTTCACAGAAGTCAAATTTCATTTTAATTTTATTTTTGTGACAAAATGTTTTGCACCGGTGTGCAATGTCGTGTCACTTTGGCAATTACCTTACCTTTATTTGCCTACATTTTGACAGATTGCGACTGAGATGTGAATGCGAACGTTGCATAAAACATAAGTTATTTGACATTTTATGACAAGTTTATCGTGACTAAAGAATATCAGCCCCAGATCAAGGTTAAGCAATGCTTGCCTAGGTTGGTCTGTGGATGGGTGACCATCTTAACATACCGGGTTTTCTCCGTGCCTCGGAAAGCACGTTAAGCCGTTGGTCCCGGCTGTCATTTATAGATTGGCAGTTGTTACGGATTGTTAAAAGCTAGTAAATCTGACTTCAGTCTTGCCAAGAACTACCGTGTTACCCAGTCATTGGGTTGTGGAGGTCTGGTAGGCAGCCGCTCCACGTATTGAGGAAATTAATTAAAATATAAGCATAGTATGACCGCTATGGTTTATACCCATTTATATACTTAGGTTGACCCTTTAAATATCTATCTCATCACGAACCCTTTGTAACTTACATATACTTTTTTCCCAGTAATGTACAATTCCTGCCTATCCCACAGGGACCTTGCATTTTCCTCAATAGTCCTCTATACCTCATGAGTAAAACCGTGAGTAGAAGCTAGTATACCATAATGCGTTACAGCCACATACCTATATACTGCATATACATAGATAGAGGTGTGAAAAGAGGGTATTGTGGCCGTCTATTTATACAAGCCGGAGATCGATCGACGGACCCCGAGATGGGATGATAATATCGTGAATAAATTAGTACTCTATTATAATAATCGGACAATGGACAAGTTTGAGTCCGTTAGTGTTTGGTTTTGATTAATTGAAATGGTTTGTAGCTGGACGCCGAATTAATCGAGACGAGACCATTGAAAGCTGTATTTGAAAGCATTGAAATTACAAATTGGAGTGTAGTTGTAAATTCAGTGCAGCTTCGAGAAAGCCGATACTGTGTTGTTACACGCCAATAGTTTATGAACATTCCAGTGTATTTGTTTTGTTTAACTTATCACCAACATGAGAAATGAAAACGAAAAAAACAAATTGGGACCACAAGCAGAAACTCCGATAAACAGACATTACATACAGACATTTGCATTTTTGGATCGCAGATCTGTAATGATAGTTTTAGGTAAGTTTTGTATAAATAAATAAATAACTTAAATATAAAACTATCATTTCTGAGTCGGTATGAGTTAAAAAAAAGTCCTTTGTTGTCCTAGGAGACCTTTTCTGCATCGGTAAATGAATTACTTATGTAATGAAATCTCTAGAATAATACCATGTTTTACCTATGGGTTAGCAACGAACCCTAATGTAACAGTTAATTAAAAATAAAATACGTTTCATTTTTTTTTTTTAATTAATATGGGTTTGCTCTTGACTCTAGTCTAGGTCAAAGATGACAGAGACGAAGTCGACGAATTTAATTTTCGAATTGGGACAAACCCGTCAATCTACTGCCGACCACTACAACTCCTTAAAGTCAGAATCAACGGTGGCGAGCACCAGAAAAGCGCCTAGGCAATGAAGTCCCAGAGAAACAATTCGACTGTCTTCGTTGCCGGAGCAAAAAAGAACAGCAGAAGAAAATCTTAATTTTAAGAATGTTTTGTAAACAGCATTAATCCGGAAACAACAGAAAAATTACAACTGAAATAATCTTTCAACATCTTTCAAAACACATGTGAAGGAATCCTTTCGCATTGAGTGTAAGAAAAATGCACATATATTTGAGTAAATAAGATTTATCACGTTCTCGAAGAATTATTTATGAACGTTCGCAACGTGTTTCCACCTTTATATCTTACAAAGTGAGGGATCAATGTTGAACTTGAATTGACATGTTCTTTTCTCCCATAACAGTGCAAACTGAGCCATTTGTTCCACCTGTGTCTTTTCTATTTTTGTTGTATTTTCTTTCTTTGTACTTACTGTACTTTTTACTTGGTTTTTCATCGGAATATGTGAGTTATGGAAAAGGGAGTGCATTTGTATAGGGACTATAATAATATCCAGCGCAGATAGCAGATCTTCGTTGACATTTGCCGCCATGGCCAAAATTGGTCAGGAAGACTATTACTCGGTTTTATTAAATAAATAAAATTGGTGTTACCGGACCTGTACTATAAAACAGTAGTAATGAACTGTGAAAGAGTTTCATATAAAAAAAGAATATTAACATCTCTTATGCCATTTTTAGGGTTACGGAACCCTTACTCCTATAAGGGTTCCATTTTTTCCTTTGTTGTCCGTCCGTCCGTCTGTCTGCCTAACAAGACCCCTTATCTCGGGAACGCGTGAAGGTATCGTGTTGAAATTAAAATTATATACTCAAGTTTACAGCAGTCCCTTGAAGCTGTGAAAAAATCAAATTTCTAAATTAATGAAAAAAAAAGATACAGACGTTTATGCCGCAAAAAACGTATATTTCGACACTCTCAAGGGAATCAAAATTTATAAGGTACTTCCCGTTGACATAGATTCATGAAATTTGTCAAGAAGATAGATATCTTAGAGTACAAGTACAGGAAAAAGTCTGAAAATTGAGCAAAAATATTGGCAAATAGTTATATCATATAAATAATCATTTTTACGATTACAAACTTATATTTTTGGCTGAAGAATTGATCGTGACGTACACTGATGTATAGGAGCTAAGCTTGTCTTTCGATTTCACCTGCTATATTTTGCTTTCACAGTTTATAAACTTCCATAGGTAATGTATGTTCGAAAAAAAAAACACTACTCGATCGGAACCCTCGGTGCACGAGTCTGACTCGCACTTGTCCGGTTTTTAATTAATTAAACTTGATGCTCGTACGATTTTCCTGGAATAAAATTCCATATACTTTAAGTTACGAGTGATCTTTCAGGAGCTTTTAATTTTTTTATAGAGATATAATACCTTATGAATTAAATTGCCATCTGTCTAGCTTCATTCCGACTATAAACGTGTCAGCTTTCAGCCTAGCCGGGAGAAGATGTATACAACGTGTACCAGAATAAACACAATACCTCTTAAGGGGTCATTATACTCATTATTATGAACAACTTTTATTATGGGACTTTTAGCGAAAAAAATTCAGCTGTTCAGTACTTTTTGTTGAGTTACGCGAACATAAATGTACGGGGGCGGACGATTTTTTTTCGCAATTTCAGTGTTGGTCCCATAGTGAAAATTGTTCACAATGACCCTTTATGAGGTATTGTGTTTATTCTGTTACACGTTGTATAGAGAGCGATTACTTAACGGCTTGTGTTTAAACGCCTACCAGAAAAGTACCTACCTACCAAACAATTCGAAATACCTGCTAGAATGGATAAATGCTTACCAAAAGGCGAAGTCGGAGCCCCGCTTCACGAGGCTATATGGTTTAAAAAAAACAACCACAATAGGGATAGTGGGGTCTGATTCGCTCGCTTCGCTTGCTCGCCCACTAGACCCCGCCATCCCCTTCTAACCTAACCTGTCCGAGTCGGGGTGCCCCAAGTTCCGAGCTCACTTAGCTCGCTCTTGCATCCAAGTTCTCCTAGTATCATAAGGAACATTGTATTTCAGGGAAACAAGATTTGGTGAGCTTTTACACATTTTGGTAGGCAAAAAGAATATACGTACAACACGTACCATTATTCTGATGAGTGCATAATTATTTTGGAACTTAAAACGTTGTTCTTGAGGTATGCCTAAAGAACAACGTTTTAAGTTCCAAAATAAGTGGGTTTATTTTTTTGAAGTTAACATATTTTACTTGGTACACATTTAAATTGTAGCCCTACTTAATTGACCCCTATTATATAACTCAGTAACTTTCTACGTTCAAGTACCGCAGGTTATGACGAGTTTTTATTGCTCTCCCAAACTTTACATCTGTATGTAAAGTCAGGATAATAAATTGATTGTTTACCACTTCTGACAACAAAAATCCCAGTAAATTGAAAATGTATTAAAATTGAATTTATCTCACAAAGACAAAATATTTACCTTGTTGTTATATGACATTTAAGATTCAACCTTATATTCATAAATAAGTTTTATTTCTTCTGATTGTACATCCTGAACATTGTTTTTACGTCAACTGTTTCTTGACAAGTCGTTTGGACTATCACACAAAGAAACAGAGTAACTTGTACATTGTTCTTTGTATCACAAACTTTCAAACAAGAGTAATCGTGACACAAAAACTCAACAAGTTTGTTTTCTTGTTAACAATATCTTTTAGTAGGTCAATTCACATGTAAGCTGTAGACGTACCTATTTATTCAATATACAAAAAAAAAAATAAGTGAAAACTTCTTTAGGCGCGTTGAGCACTTTTTGGGTGAACAAAAATCATGGAACAAGCGTCAACAACACCGAACGCTTTCCATGAGCTATATATATACTGTGTATATATGTATGTGTACTTTTTGGGTGAACAAAATCATGGAACTCGCGTCATCGTCACCGAACGCTTTAGGTTTCGCTTAGTTTTCACTTCTATCGGCAGTCCCCAAAGACTGCCCCGCATGTTTTTTTTTTTGTACTAATTAATTTTTGCAAATGATAAATGATATTTATTTTGCAAGTAGGTTAAACATAACACTTTTACACGTCAATCTTTTTTGGACATTTTAAGCTAGATGAGGCCGGTGTTTCCTAGCTGACTACCCTGAGAAGAAACACCGAAACAAACTCGGAGGTGGCTTCGCCTGCCTGCATGGAAGTCGGAAATTATCTCACGGGAATGTACTACGGCTATAAAGAAATCTTGTGTCCTAAACCGGCCCATGTTGTATCCCCGTTTGTCAAGTTTGATCTTTATCGTAATCAGTCATGTTTCAGCTTTATAAGAGTCGTATCCACGGTTTCTGGAAAAAATTATCGGCCCGTCACAAATACAACACAAGTCAAGTGATGCGATTGGCTATTGAAAATTATTACAGTTAGATAACGCCTGTGAGATAATTTAGTCACAATTATTTGGTTTGTTAAACTGGGCCATAGTATCGATTCCTGCATGAAACAAAGAAATATAACGCCCTAAAACTTCTTTCTTATCTCGATTATAAGAGAAAGAAAGCTTTAAATCTTTTCTTTCATAAAATTCAATGAAAAAATTCACACTTGCAAATCTGTATGCAACCATTTGAATGAAAATGATTAGGTATGCGAACAGTTCGTATTCAATGAACTGAGTGTTGAACAGGAATCTTTTTATATGAACACATTCGTACGATGAATTTTTCAGTAGATTCAAAACAGAATCAGTTGACTTTCTTTAATAACATAAGGGTCGGGCAGAGGGAGGTAAGTATAGTAAACCACATTTTGCTGGTGATCTTAAGATCCCGTATGATCTATTAATAGCACTTTTTTCGGGCTGCAACTAAAAATTTCCTGATGGGAAATCTCAAAATTTAAGCACTTTTGAATATTTCTTTTTAGAAAAGTTTTCTTAAAACCAACTGCCCCAGAATGAGAGTAATGTTTTAATAAAGTAAAAGTTCACGGATTTTAAAATAGTTCAGCAGGCCTATATAGAATCGAAGCTATTACTTCTTAGTTATTCCCTTGCATACCTTTCCGCCATTCGTCCATTAAAAGGTTCATTAGAAAACCAGCGTCAGACTGCATCAGTCTGTCTGACATATCGCTAAAATGAACCTTTTCAGTGCAGCCGTGAGACACACACTTGGTTCTTAGCATACCAAATTTTTTTATTTTATTATTTCTATGTACCGTGCGTGTTTCATGTAAGTGCTTAGTAAATATTATTCTTTCTTTCTTTCCAACCAGCTTCACTAACGGTCGCCAAACTAACGTTGTAAGGGACTAAATATATCAAACGGACATCTAAATAGTCAGCCATTGTGTTTTATCGGCTCTAAGGAGGCTTTCGACCGGTAATAAGGTTCTGTATTGAAAGTAAGCGAGTGTTTTTACTGTTTTGTGACGTCATAAAGTTGTTCTTATAATTGGTTTGTGGCTTGAAAAAAAGAGTATATTATAACTGGCATTTGACTGAGTTCATCAGTAACATTTTCTTTTGGTCTATCGAAGGAAAACGTCACTGATGAACTTTCAAAAGTGTTATTAGAACTTCTCTTTTGTAGTAATTTGTTTGGGTTAAGCTGGTCTGGCTTCCGTCCAAGCTCCTGTAAAATGTGGTTTAATTTCTAGCCTTCTTTAATCCTAGAGATATTGAGGGCAGAATCTGGCACTAGATATCGTGTAGTACCGCAGGGTTCCGTTCTTGGTCCATTCCTGTGTATCTATGGGGGTAATGTTTTATATGTTGGTATTTATTTAGTTATTGACAGCACTACCCACTATCCAGAGTCCAGAGTATGTAGCTATCAATGACAGTCGTTCAAAGATAACAATGATCGCAAAAAAGTCAAAGTCAAAGCATGTGTTCCAAATAAACCATTTACTACTACGTACTTTTGAATTGTCAAAGTCAGGCAGTCAAAAACATGAAGCTATTTGCACGTTCCAAAGTGTAGATCTCTATGAAGAAGAATGTGCAAGAAACTCCACGGACACTCTTTGAAACCATTTTATGTTTTACAAAAATCCTGGTCACATTAATCTTGTTGCTTCTATATGTGAGAACAATGTGAAGACAGAAAAAACATTTTTTAGTATCAAATATTAACAACACAATGGAGACCGAGCTTTACAAAGATGAGGACGATTTATTCTTCTGAATGAAGCTTTTTGTAATTGAGGGTCGATAATTCTTCTGTGTCTTATATTATTGTTTGCTTATTATTTTTTGGGGGAGAAATATCTGTCGGCTGTTTTGTTTTCTGAATGAGATGAGGTCTTTGTCTCAGTGAAGATGATAATAGCAATTGTTTTCACTGAATATAATATGACTTGTTTTATTAAACTTTTTCTTTGGGCTGTCTGGATCGAAGTTGTAATTATCTTGTTGGGATTAGTTCGAGTTTAATGCTGTTTGAGGAGACATGCCTCTAAAGTTTTAAAGGATAATTTTATGATATCTAAAAAAAAACATGATAAAACGCGTAGTGACTTAATGAAAGCCTTTTTATCTTTTCGTTTTAAACCTGTTTAAACCTGTTTTTGTTTTAGTTATTATTATTAAGGAGGTTTGTTAGACCATGAAACACACTATTATTATTACTAGCCCGTACTGTCCCACTGCTGGGGAAAAACTTCCCTCCATTCCTTCCAATGCTCACGGTGTTGTGCCTCCTGCTTCCAATTCGTAAGGAAGACGTACAAGTCGTCCCGCCATCTCCTTCGCGGCCTACCGCGGCCTCGTATCGCTGTTTCAGTGCTCTCTCTAAGTGCCCTTAAATAGCTCCTTCATGGACCAGTAGCTCTTCCAGGCATTTATGAAACATACTACTATAATTTAACACCTCAACATACAAACAAAAACATCACAACAACTCGACGCATCCTAAAATCAACTTGTTATAACAAGCTGTTGATTTATGTCCACCCCTGCAACATGCCGCCCTGAAGTGTAGCGATATGTGTGAATAATTACTGCCAAGATACTGTTAACTCGATCTAATTGCCACTATCATGTGGGAAGTAGTGGGAGGGACGAGTATTTATGTCACTCTAGTGACCAATAGGAGGTATTAACTTTGACCCTTGTTAGTTGCGGCATGCGTGTCAACTGTTGATGCATGTGCGGGTTAATGGAATTAAGAACTCTTTAAATAAATTAAAGACAGTTTTAAAAGAAGAAATGCCATCATTTGTCAAGTTTTTGTCCTGCCAGCTATCCCTTTCTGACCTCCACAACCCAGTAACTGGGCAATACGAGACTCGACAAACTGGGGTCAGTTTTTTTGTTTTTTGGTTTCTGACTACCTGTAACGACTGTCAAGGATCTACAAATTACAGCCACCAACAGCTTAGCGTGCTTTCCGAGGCACGGAGGCATCTCGGTATATCAAGCTGGTCACCCATCCACAGACCGACACCGGCAAGCGTAGCTTACCCTCGAAAATCGTTCAGCTGTTATTATTTAGCCACGAGGTCCGCAACACACCCAACATAAGTTTAATAGAAACGAAGAAGTAGCAAGCAAAAACCACGAGTCTCCTTTAATCTCTTCTGCGAATCATTGAAATAAATTACAGAAGCATAAATAGGAAAAAAACAGTAGGTAATCAGTGTCGATTGTGAGAAAATTTAAAGCGGACTTTTGTCGAGAATATTCCTGACAATTGTCGCGCGACAAAGCCTCGACACAAAGAGATTAAAAAACTTCTGTCACTCCGAACTCGTTCGTCATTGTTAGTGTTTTCGTTTTTTTTTGCAGTAGTTTAACTTGAATCGAATGTTTCTGCTGTTGTTTATTGAACTATAGGTCAGCTTGTTTATGTGGTTATGTACTGGTATACATTATATACCATACCATGATGCATGCCCCCATGCCAATCCACCACTTAAGCACATTGCAATTTTTGATGCGAAACATCTAAGTATAGCCGGGGGTAAAACCGATTATTGCCACGCTATACGATGGTATATATAAAATACAGTCTATATGTACTTTTTCATTATACCATATTTAGTTCCTGTCGTAATCTATTCTTTTATGCAAATTACTTGTGCAAAATAATTTCGATGTTTCACATCTGCCAGGCGTCCCGTGACGGCTTACAATTTTTTATTGATAGGCTCGCACAATCTGACCTGATGGATAGCGATGATAATTATGGTTGAAGATAGAGCACGCTTGCCTGGAAGTAACCTATTTACTCTTGACTTAAACCTACTAAGATCCCCAAGTTATTGCTATCAGGAAACTCAGACTCCGGCTGGGAATTTCACTCTTTATATGTGCGCAGATTTTAAAAAAAAGTAGCGCTGCTTACACACTAAAAGTGGATTCACATTTTCTTTTAGAGTTTGACGGTTAACTCTTTACATTGTTCGGGCCCAGTAGGTTAATTGCAGTGTCGGTGGCATACATTAAATCCTCCAAAGTACAGGTAAATGGGCACTATGGGCTCATGTCCTCACATCGCACTCACATTCCGTACAGTACTTTAAATCCCTTATAAATCGACAAAAAATTTACACTTAGCCTGTATAAAGCTCTTTATAAAGAAGTATTGCCACTTAACATACATACCGATAGTAGACGCCACGCAGTGTGGCAGCGTTCCGGTTTAACGGGGGGTAATTACAGACACATAAAACAGTTCAGCTATTTGCTTAGTAAGGGCAACGAACCTTTGTTACCTCTAGCTAGTATTGTTTATCTGTGCCTCTGGTATTGCCATAGAACAAGAAACGTTCTGGCAGACGTTGCTACAGACAGCACTATAAAAACAAGCGTGTTGAAGTGACAATTCATACTATTTCTGTGACCGCCGAAGCTTAAATGAAGTAATGGTGTCTCTAGTTGGTGCCAGTGCCACGCTTCACCGTAGACAATGTGGATATCTATTGCATCTAATTAGTCTACTTTTGTAATTATATCTAACTGGCGTTTGCTCGCGGTTTCACTCGCGTCAAAGTAGCATTTAACTGTATGCAGGAATGCGGAACAGGGTGTAAATTCCCTCAAACTTCCATTGAAAAGGGAGGATCCGCCGACCAAACGGGCGTAGACACAACGCCCGTTTGGTCGGAGGATCCTCTCTATATGGCAGGGTGGGCAGTTGGCCGATAGTTGATATTCGGACTGTGTATATGTTCAAATTGCAAGGAAAACTTTAATACCGCGATGCAGGATTTCATTCAGTAGTTCGCTGCTGTTAGTTTTTGGTGGCGGCGTTTATGCCGCTACAACCGTCTCCAGGTTTCCATTTATCTCTGTATAAAAATTCATCAAAATTAGTTCTACGATTTAGGCGTGAAAGCGTAACAAACAAACAACCAACTCACTTTCGCATTTATAATATTAGTTAGCAGTTAGAGAAGGCGGTGGTAACCCTTGACAATTTTGTGCCTGTTTGCACCTTAATATAAAATTAGGAAAGATAAAATAAGTAATTTCAGTAGTAACTTAAGATCCATTTTCTAAATTAAAGTTCTGCAGTAGTATTCCTTTTTTCATTTTCATTAGTAACATGAAATTGTATCCGTGAACTCGCAATGAGACTTTTATAGTCTAGTAAACATTGATTCTATTCAGAGCTTGACATTGTGCACCTAACAAAACATTTTTCGCAAGCAACACTGCTATCTTACATCCGAAATGAAACCTCGAAAATATTTCCTTTATTTATTTTGGCGCGGAAGCTGACTCTAAAAGTCGGTTTTATAATAGAAATTATACGTTATATGTATAACCGTTGTATAATACGTTATATAACCTTTGAAACTATCCTATCTTGTTTTCAGTACGTGGAAGTGGTGAAGTTCAAATATAGCGGATTCTCTCGAACGCCAATACTTTTATTGGAACAATGATTTTATGTTGAACCCAGGGGTTTTGGGAATCCGCTAGATACTAGAACCACAGACTTCGCTGAAATAATGGTGTCGCTTGTATTTTTGGCGAGTTTTTTGCTGCTTAGTTTTTTGAAGAGAAATTATCGTTTTCCTTATAAATTGTTAAACGTGAGTTGCCTGCTTGATTAAATGAATTTCCAACTGCCAATTGGGACGAGTCGATAATTTCTTTCTAGAAACCGGGTCTAGCCAGCCACAGAGTTACAGTTTCATACTAATCGCGTGATTGAACTTCGGGGCACCTCGGTAAGTTCGGTAATCTTGTTGCATGCTGCGGTCAAAGTTAGCTTCGCGAATAACGGGTTACTGCCTCTGGAAATAACGTTGATTGTTGCTCGAAATGTCGGCTGTACTACGAAATATGTTGGTTGTTCCGTGAAATGGACGACTGTTAGCTTTTAAGTGTAATTGTTTTGTGAGCTGTATTTTTGTTAAAATGGATTATTCTGTAAAGGCATGCAGCAGCTTTTTTCCATTTGCAATTCAATTTTTTTTGTGTGCGAGTCGGCTCATCTTTCCCAGAACAGCTTCTATTTGGATAAATAAATTGCTTTTTTTAATTATCTCGCCAGATGCTTGGACCAGACGGAAGCGCGCCAGGACATCAAGCAACCCGAAACTGTCAAATTTTCCCAATCAACCTTGAACCTAATGTTTTAGCGAAAAAGTTGAAAATCAATTAAAGAAATTTGACAGATTGTTGTGCTGGCGTCTGTACTAATTTTATAGTTTAAGTAAATAGCAAGAATTTCCGCTATCGCAGTTATTTACATGTGTAGTGATATGGTGTAACGACCGATTTTTTCTAATATTACACAAGTGTGGCTATTATTAAAAAAATTGGCAAAATACCGCGCCTAAATTGAATGCTTAATTAATATTGTTAATCAATTAATTTCGAAAAACATAGTGATTAATGAAGTCCACACGATCAATGAGTTCCAAAGGCTACTTTTCATACCGAACAAATACATTTTTCTCTAGGAATAGGATGTTTCGTGGTCTATCCTCTGAAGCAGTACGCCATTTTTGTGCGAAATGAAGCATTCGCCAAGGGGTAGTTATATCTCTATAGTATCTTTAAAGTTTTATGTATGGGAGCCCTATATGAAAGTTCCTATAAGCCACGATACTGTGAGAAAAGATTTATTAAACTTTTACCATTTACCCAACCTAATTAATTCCATTTATCTTTCATTCCCATTACAATGTTAATAGTTCTTAACCATCAGCAAATAAAGACTATTGTATGAAAATAATTACGCGGTTACAAATTACACAGAAGGTATAACAGCTACTGAGCGTTTGTGTGTCTCTAGTATTGTTTTTGTATAATTTGGTTCAGTGCCTTCTATTTGTGATCCTGGGGCACGCACGAGTGTGTCAATTTAATGGTATTTACTTGGTTGAGTAAGTGAAAATGAGTTGAGCCTTTAGTTCATGTAAGTTAAGGAATGGATAGGTAAGATGACAATAAAAATATCTCCTTGGAAGCGCTTTTGCTCAATACGTTTGTCTCACTTTAATACTAAAGAGAAAATGAGACGAAAGATGAAGCTCTAATTTTAGCCACGCGCACGTGGCGCAATTTTCTAATTCACGCTATTTTCTGGAACGTCAAAAATTGTTGCGACTTTCCGACTAATATCTAAAAACAAAAAGTTTTTTTATCTATTGTATTGTTCTCTCCCAAATGTGTTGAAAAAAGTTGAATGATACACGTGTGGAAGTTTGTTTTTAGAAACTCGTGACTATGGAAAACCTTCGAATTTGTAACTATTAATGTTACTTAATAAGAATACAGCACTATTACGTGGATAAGCGGATACCGGTCTGGTATAATCCTTCCAACCGAACTTCGGTAACAGTGGCGAATCTCAAACCCGATAACATTTCTTGCCTGACCAAGGAATGTAACTGGTGGTTCTAGGCTGTTAAGCTTGCGATCTCAATTACCAACTGCGCAGTCCGCAATACCAACACTACTAAATCGATCGTGTATCCCAATAACAGGGTATATATTTAACTACATAATAATATGTTACCAATACTATATCTAATACCTTTAAACGAGCAATTCTTGTATATATAATCTCAATCTCGGAAACGGCTTCAACGATTTTCATAAAATTTTGTATGCAGGGGGTTTCGGGGCGGCGGCAACCTCTCGCGTCCGGCTCTGGTTGAATCCATGGTCCGGAGCGAGGAGGCTTGGGAAACGGTCACCTCCTTCTGCGAAGCAGTAATGCTAGCGAAGGAGGAGGCAGACCGCGCAAGGGAAAGGCAAGGCCTTCGCCCCAACCGCCGCAACAGGAGAAGACGCCCCGGGCGTCGGGAGTCGCAGAGCGATCTCCGGCCACCGTAGGCGCGGGCCTGCGGATGGTGAGCGTTGGGTGGCTCGCTGTCCGATTACCACCAGGCCCGGGTCGATGGCGCGTTGTGTTTCACGCGCGCCTCAAAGAGATGTCAGCATAGAAGACGGAGCCCGCTAGGGCCAGAGCCTGCCAGGGTTGCGGAACTTGTTCGAAAGAGTCACCGCGGCCCTGGAACGCAAAGGGCTTTAGAAGGAACACGGATGGGTTTTAGTCAGTAAGAGTCTGATACGCCCTTCCGCTCCACCCAGAGCGGAAGAATTCATTTGATGATTTCCCATCCTTAAAAAAAAAAGGGGGTTTCGGGGGCGATAAATCGAAGCTAGGTTTCATTTTTACAAAACATTTACCAAAAAAAAAAAATCGAGCAAAGCTCGGTCATCCAGGTACCGGAAGCCGATCCTAGCCTAATTGGAAATTACTCAGGTAGATGATGATAGCTCTACTAAATACATACTGTTAGGTGCCACCGTATACATACATGTTGACGAAATATTATTATTATTAACATCAACAGGTTTAATTAAACTAGGTGTTAGTTTAGGTATAATAAATCACTATAATATGAAATATAATTATAATAAACTCAACCAATAAGCAAGACAGCTTCAATTAAAAACTAAAAATGACTTTAATTTACAAATTCCCCAAATTAATACTTTTGTTTATTAGCTTTGTTTACTTACTAAATAACATTGGAATTACAGCGTTGTTCACTAACTAAACTCCAATTAATTCTACGGACTTTGTAATGTCACCAAAAGTTTGCTTATGATAATCGCTTGCCAATTGTTTGTAGTAAAGGATTAAAGTTGGAATATTAATCTTTATTAAGTTTTGTTGCAGATGCTACAATAGTTAACTAAGGTGAATAAAATATTTCCGATCGAGACCGACCGACCGATGAAATATACAGTATTCCCCGAAGGATTGGGCAGAGGTGTGGAACATCCAGAATCCATCAGTTATGTGAAGTTCCTCATAATAGTGGGCGAGACTATTGCCATCAACCGGGCATAATTCCCGACTCCAGGCTGTTACTGAAGCGAGCCTGCGGACGGCGAGCGATGGGGGGTCACCATCCGATACGTGGTAGAATACGCCCGCTAAGCCCGAAACTACGGACTTCGCGCTTAGAGAGTAGCCCCCAGGCCCGGGTCAACGACGCGTTGTGTTCCACGCGCGCCTCAAAGAGATGCCAGCATAATGGACGGGGCCCGCTAGGACCAGTGTCTGCCAGGGTTGTGGAATTTATTCGAAAGAGTTACCGTCACCCTGGAACACAAAGGGAATTTGGGGGACACTCCCTCCCGCTCCACCCAGAGCGAGTGAATTCATTTGATGATTACTCGTCCAAAAAAAAGGGCTGTTTCTGTATCTCAAAAACAACGACCCGCGAATCAAACCTAGGACCTCATGTTAGCAGTAGCACTTGCAGCAACTAAACTCATTCATTACATTATTAAATTTAATTAAGTTTAGCATTATTTTTGAGCTTTACAGTAGATATTAATATTTAATCAATCCATTTAGCTTTCGTTTTGCTGAAATTATTTCATCAAAACATCGTCATTTCATTATTTACGGGCTTTTATTTACATTTATGACATTATAATGGATTGTAGCCAGTTATTTTAGTTGGAGTGATTTTTCGATTAATTTATTAGTTCTCAGGTATATACTCGTATATCTATTTATTTAACAAAATGGATGTGTTAATATTTTATATCAATAGAGGAGGGATGAAATGCACGTAACTAAAAGAGATATGAATATAAATGTGGATGGATGGACAGGGTGAGGGAGGCCAAAGAAAAGATGGATGGATTGTATTGGGAGTGATATGAAAGAAAAGGGAGTTAGTGATAGCGTGACGGTTGACAGGACAGAATGGAAGAAAAAAACGTGTTGCGCCGACCCCAAGTAACATGGTATAAGGGCAGGAAGATGATGATGACTTGCTTGCTACAGGTGAAGTTTCAAGATGAAATGGAATAATATTTTCTCGGTCAGTAGGTCTGAATCGCTCCCTTTAATTTTTTTTTAACCAGAAACCAATAGCGGAGTGCCTATCAATTTGTTACGACTAAAGCCAGATTCATGGCTTGAAAAGCTGGTTTAGCATCACTTTGCCGATGGGCCCGATTGGATTTGGTTCGGTAAAAACTGCTAGAAATTTCGGATTATTTTCGAAAACAGCGTATACCTCGTCATTTCGTGTGCAATAGTTTAGTAAGGTTTATTAATATGTATTAGTTTATTATTGTTTAAGTTTTTTTTTGTGTATTGTGTCTATGGGCCTCAGTACTGTAGCCTGATAATAAAATGATTGATATTGTTATTATAAAAACAGGGCCACTGCAAAGTTTTAATTTTAGTTAATGTTGATTTTAACAATAATTTTATTACGAATTAAAATAACGTGAAACGGGACGTATTTAAGCACAACAATCAGCGTCTAGTGATGTCACTGCTGTTATGACAACGAAAAGACGAACTTAAATCTTTGAGTCATGACAGACCACTGACAGACAGTAGTGACTCATCGTCCGTGAACGTGCGAAAATTTAAACTGTCACTCTAAAACCGCAATCTTGGCAATAAATTAAAGCGTTTTAAATTTTGAATTTAGGTATAGTCTTTTTTAAATGGAATTCTTTAAAATGATTATTATTCTCTTATCAAGACAAACCTCTTTTGTAAAAATTTTATAAATTTGAGGGACAGATATTTTTGTTTCAATTTTGATCATGTTTTCATTGTTATTAATCTATTTTTGTATTTTCACCGATAGCCTGAATGGATAGCAAATATTTTGTTTACATTTCAATTCCCTATTGCATCACCATTATTTCTTTGAGGTAGTAATAACAATCTGGGAAACCATTCAGATGCTGTGTCATCTCATACCTCAGGATTATATCAAATAGAGTAGACGTATTTGTGTCGCTTTGTAATATGACATCAAAGTCTTCCTCAAACGCACTCAAGTGTCAAAGCAGACAAATCCTGTGTTCTCAATATCTATACCCACTTTAGTAAGTCTATGTTATTCAGATTCATTTCAATACTATCTAACTTTGAATAGATAGTGTGACTAGTTCATATCATATTAAAATTACGCCAGGATGATACTGAAATTTGATGTGGAATACTAAGTTACTAAATAGATTATCTAACCCAATTTTGTATGTTTGTGTAGGTACGTAATGTTATAATGGTATATCTACATTAATTAGAGTATTGGTGGTATGATGCAGGCTGTAATTAAGTTTAATTAATATGGCGAGGTCAATACATCTATACTTATGTTATAAATACGAACTGCGATGCGATATGTGTAACTCTGTCCGTCAACTGGTTTTGCTCTTCATGTCTAAACGGCTGAATAGATTCAGATGAGAGTTGTCATACGGGTAGACCATGTCCTGGAATAGGACATCATGCCAGGAGTATGTAACCTTGTGATAGTTTTGGATTAACACACAGGCGAAGCCGTTGCTAAAAGAGAGTTTAGATAGTTGTCTCGAGTGAAATAAATTATTTTATAATACCTGTCCTTGATTAGCTACGATTTTGTTACAGTAAAAAACGTTCGCATTCAAGTTCCGTTGTTGTGTATCTCCAGCCTTTACAAGGTCATCGGTCCACCTTGTGGGAGGCCTTCCAACTAACGTTCCGACTTCCAGCACGCGGTGACCGGTAGTCCAAAATGATTCGGCCCATCAACCTGCCGACTACGTGACATTTACCTATATAAATAACTACCCACTTCCAATATCTATTACACCCGAAATAAACGGAAAACAAAAGACACAAGTTCAATAAGAGCACTCCTCCACTATATCACTAGGTATATAAACGTGGACATTATTAACAGTGACCGGTGACAGAACGAAACGAATGGGCCACATTAATCCGACGCTAGGGAACGAGAAAAGGTACTGAAACAAATTCGTTGGTGATATGTTATACCTAAAATTAGATCGGACTTTGTGTGTGGAAAACTTGGATGGTTTGGGTGCTCGTGGAAATGAGATCGGGATGGGCAAGAATCACCCTGTGGGTACCTACAGATAGGACGTTACAAAAATAATACGAAACCTAAAAAGGGGTAATTCTACTCATCGTTATGAACAACTTTTACTACGGGACCACGCCACAAATCGCGAAAAAAAATCAAATGCTCCGTACTTTTTGTTTCTATAACAAAGGCTGCAATTTAAATGCGTACCAAGTAAAATATGTTAACTTCAAATAAAATAAACCCACTCTATTCCGAGGTGCCTAAAGAACAACGATAAGTTCCAAAATAATTATATACTCATCAGAATAATTCTACGTGTTGTATTTATATTCTTTTGGCATACCAAAATGGATAAGAGCTCACCAAATCTTGTTTTCCTGAAATACAATGTTACTTCTGTTACTAGGAGAACTTGGATACAAGAGCGAGCTAAGCGAGCTCGGGACTTGGGGCGGTTTTTTTTTTCAAACCATAGACCACCCCGTCCGATTTCGCCTTTTGGTGAGTATTTATCTATTCTGGCAGATATTTCGAATTGTTTGGTAGTAAAATAGGTACTTTTCTGGTACGCGTTTAAACACAAGCCTAAAACAAAATACTCGGCAAAATGGATGATGAGTGATGTTAAATTCTAGATGCAGCTAAGTGCCAGTATTTTACATGGAGCGGCTGCCTATCTGATCTCTATAACCTCAGTAACTGGGTAACACGGTACCCCTTGCCAAGATCGTCGTCAGATATTCTGACTTCTGAGTAACTGTAACAATAGGGTATTACACTAAAAAAATGTAACAAGTATGTCAGATTTCCAAAATATATTGGACTCGTATTTTTTCTTTTGTCACGAAAACAAAAATTAAGACGATACAGTGCGTTGAAAACTCGTGTGACGTCACTTACCAGTACGTACCTACACTTTTTACTAGAAAGTGACGTTTTAGCCCTCACTCCTTATCTTTGATGCGTTTTATCTTCGTAATTTTTTATTGATGTAATAGAATAAAAGAATACGTATCCAATATTTCTCGATAATCTAACTGACGGACCAAAAATAATCATACCTATGTATTTAATCCAGGCAACGTTCCTATTGGATAATAAAATTAAAAATACGTATCCAATAATAATCTAACTGACGCACTAAATAGAATCATATTTTTTTAACCTTAGCAACATCCCTAATATTTAACTAAG
The DNA here is from genome assembly GCA_905163435.1 of Mamestra brassicae. NCBI lineage: Eukaryota > Metazoa > Arthropoda > Insecta > Lepidoptera > Noctuidae > Mamestra > Mamestra brassicae. The sequence goes on from LR991010.1 coordinate 7,865,437, forward strand.
ATAAACAAATGAGACAGCCGGGATCAACGGAAAACGTGCTTTCCGAAGCGCGGAGAAGTCTCGGTATGCAACGGATAGGTACCATCTACGAGCCGACCTCTACAAGCGTTTGCTTAACCTCGAAGGTTGAACCCTGTAGCTGTTATTATTTAGCAACGAGCTCCCCACTCTTGGCGTTATACGAGCAAAAATATTAAGAAGTAATTTTTCTTAAACTCCATACTCACACATCATGTATTTTTAGAGACTCGGAAACATTTAAGACATAACATCGGGTAAAGAAAGCAACTGTTGCCAATCTGTATTTTCAGAAAAGCAATATTCTGAAATACGTATTTTCGTACGAATTCGCGCTTCAAAGGTTACCAGAAGAAATTCATCAAAATGAAAACACAACTCCAGACGTGTATGTCAATATATTTTTGTGAGAGATTTAAAAACAATTAATTTGATTGAAGCCAAAAGAGGCTTTTATATATAAAGAGATTAAAATTTCGATTAACGTCATAATGGATATGATGGCTTAGCGTTGACGGGTTTGAGCTCCGCTTGTGTCAGTTGTTTTTATATTATCCTCAGTTTTATAAAAAACAAAAAAACCGGTCAAGTGCGAGTCTGACTCGCTCACAAAGGGGGGGAGAGATTTAATTTTAATTATTATTATTTATTGTTATAGTGGCAATAGAAATACTTTTTACAGTTAGAGTCTAACTGTAAAAGGTCAGTTGAAATAGTAATTGATAGACAGTCGAAATTTACATCGTCGGATGGACGGACGGATGGAAAGAAACATGAACGGAAAGCGGAGGCTTCGTTATTATTAAGCCTCCACTTTCCGTTCATGCTGCGTTCATGTGTCTATTGAGTTCCATTAGTTACCCTTCGGGTGCGAATCGGGCTTGCATACAAAGGTTTCCATTCTATTTTCACTTGACTCCAAAAAAGGAGGGAGTTATCAATTCGAATGTTTTTTTATGTATGTTCGGGCATAACTACGTCATGAATAAACGGATTTGCAAAATTCTTTTTTGTTCGTAAGAAATTTTTCCAAACATGGTCCTTTAAAAATTTCATAAAGATCTGATGAAGAACTTCGGAGATACACAATTAAATTGATATGAAGTGGTTGGAATGTGTGGAATGTTGGAATGTGTAATAGTGGGTATCAGCACTTATAAAATAGAATCTTTTAATCAAATAAAATATAACTGACTTCCAAACCACAACAAAATATAAAATAACATTCATTTTGGAAGTCGGTGTCGAAAAACGAAGAAACCAGACCAGAAACACCGACTTCCAAAATTATAGTTATTTTGTACTTTGTAGTGGTTTGTACTTGGAAGTCGGTTATATTTTTGTAAAAAAGTTTTTAAAGATTCCTTTTAAAAATAAAAATGTAAGTCGCCATGTAAGTCCTTTTTAAATGAACTCGGTGACGTAGACTAGTCTCATAAAGTAAGGTACGGCGTTGGATACCTGGTGTCAAGGAGATTTACCCTTGCCAAGTAATAAGAGAAGCTAGATGACATGATGGAGACTCTGTCGTGACTTTATTTGAACAAAAATAATGTTTGATGAAAATATTGTGTTGAGTGTCTTGGGACAGCTGATATTACGAGTAGTTACAATGATATTATGTCGTTTTTACTGTTATATTTTTAGAAGATTGTACACAGGTATTATAGTGAATAACAGTTGTGATTTTGAATCATATTTTTTTAATTAAGTAGTAAGACGGTGTAGTAAAATAAATGAAGGTGAAAATTTTGTGAATCCGTTTTTCAAAATATTATTTTTAGAGTAACGCATTTTCATTTCTATTGAAACTATACCTACAACTTTCGACTTGCAGAAAATTATGATTGCTAGGCAAGGCAATTGGAAACCTATTAACATACAGATTAAAAAACATGTGGGGCAGTCTTTGGGGACTGCCGATAGACGTAAAAACTAAGCGAAAGCGTTTGGCGACGATGACGCGAGTTCCATGATTTTTGTTCACCCAAAAAGTAAACATATATACACAGTAAACATATAGCTCATGGAAAGCGTTTGGTGACGATGACGCGAGTTCTATGATTTTTTGTTCACCCAAAAACTGCTAAACGCGTCTAAAGAAGTTTTAACTTCAAAAATCACGTCAGTCGTCACACGCTAATTTACTGAAAACCAAATGTCACTTGTCGCACTTGATCTTGATAGTAATAGAATTTCATCTTCCCAACATGTTAGGTAAATGTTGGGAAGATGAAATTCTATAACTCACTAATTCAATAAACTTTTTGATCGCGTCGGACATCGTTACCTTCCAGTTTTTGCAAAAAAATGGAACTCCGACAGAACGTAGACTGCTAAGCCACCAATCACTATATAGATTACAGTGAACGCGGAACCCTGAACTCGGAACTCTGACCGCTAGACCGCGCGCAGTGGGCGCCTTATAGTAAGGTTTTTATGCATAAATAAGGCCATTATTGGTCCTTAAGTTCAATCTAAAATTCTAATGTAGGTAATAATGTATCAATGAAAAATGATATTTATTTGTAACTAGGTTAAACATAAAACTTTTGCACGTCAATCTTTTTTGGTTATTTTTAAACTAGATGAGGCCGGTATTTCCTAGCTGACTACCCTGAGAAGAAACACCGAAACAAACTTAGAGGTCAAAGTCTCTTTTAAAGTCCATACAATCGTACTGGTCAAATCATATGAGAACTTAGAACTTTAAGGAATTCAACGTTTTGACGAACAGTACCAAAGTAAGGACATTTGGATAGGCCGCATAAAGAACTCAAACTACCAGACTAACATGAAAGGAACCTCTATCGCGATCTACATGGTCCTCACATTCACAATACGTTCACACGTATCGTGGTATCGTCGTATCAATGGTTATCACGGTGTAATGAGTCTATATTTCCCCTATATACAACTAAATTGATTAAAATATATACAAATAGAAAATCATCTCAATTAAAATAATAAACCAGCCACAAACATGAAAAGAACTCACGTCTAAATTCAACCACAAACTATTCCAAACAATTTCTAAACAGGCTATCTTCAACACAAAACGCGGTATCTGTCCGGGCAACAGCCACGCCACCGCCACATGTGACCGCCAGAACCGCAGTCATTTGCAGCAACATTCAGCCATGTGGGTCGCTTCCGGGAAACTTTGCCAATAATGATATTGAACACGTTTGGAAGTTGGCAGGTATTGTGCTATGGTTGGTATGGTTGGTGGAGACCAGCTGTTTCCAGTGTCGTTAAGTTGGTAGTTCCTTATTCTTGGAAGTGTTTGTCAATTTGTTATTTCTTTACTTATACTTAGCGAGCAATGGAGAGCAGCATTCTGGGAGTCCGATTAATGGACCACGTTAGGAACACAGTGCTGCGTTCCAAAACAAAAATCGCCGACGTCACACAAAAAGCAGCCAAACTAAAGTGGGACTGGGCCGGCCACGTTTGCCGGATGTCGAACGGTTCATGGGCTAAAGCAACCACAATGTGGGTCCCAGAAAATGCCCGACGACATCGCGGGAGACCCAGGCGAAGATGGCGGGACGAACTTGACGCCTATCGGCCAGATTGGTCCAGACTTGCCTAAAGCCGGGAGGAATGGAAGGAAGAAAGGGAGGCCTTTGCCCTGCAGTGGGACACAAGTGGCTAAAAATAAAAATAATAAAATATTTACTTATAATAGACACACAGAGGTGTCGTAAGAGGTGACTAAGGGACTCCCCAGAGAATGGGCAGCAGCATTCTCTGTGGCTTTGTGCATTGCAACAGCTACACTGCGATCGACAACCCGCCTGCCAAGCGTGGCGATTATCACAACACCCCCCTGGAGGAAGGCCCCCTGGGGGAAGGCCCTCTGGGGGAAGGCCTATGTCCAACAGTGGACGTTTTTCGGCTAGTATGATGACGATGGTGATGAAAAGACTATTCTGCTAAAATGGTTTTATGAAAACTTAGGTGAGCTGAGCGTGACTGTAAAGTGAACTGTCATTTCACCTATGAAGACGAAGCTATGCTCACTTAAAGGTCACTTCACATTAGTTTTACGGTGACATTTTAACAGAATAGCAGTGCAAGATCAATTTGGTAACGAGCCATTTGCGCGGAAGTATATACCATCGGGCAAACAAGACTATCTTGCACAGAAACTTTCAACCCCTAACAACCCTTAAGGGAGATAAGAACTTAAAAAAACCAGCGCTTCACCCGCGACTTCGTACGCGCATATTCCGTTTTTTTCCCGTTCCCGTATAGCCTATGACACTCACAAATAATGTGGCTTTCTATTGGTAAAAGAATTTTCAAAATCGGTTCAGTGAATCTAGAGATTACCCCCCCCCCTACAATCTAATAAACAACTCACAAACTTTACATCTTCATAATATTAGTATAGATAAAGGCACCATTTTTTTGTTTTTTTTTTTGCTACTAGGCCCATCGGCTTAGGCTACAAATTGTTTGTACATAGCATATTGTGTTGAATAATTTAAGTATATATAAATTACCTTATACACATTATAAGTAATACTAGAACAAAAAAAAACCAGTAAAGTCGACACTACCATCAATAAAAAAAAGAAAAAAGCTATTGTACTCCAACATGCCATGTAACATAAATACACAAGATTTAATTAAATAAAGCCATGTTTTCTAAGCTCACAATACCAGGTCGAATACCTCTGCTCTTTACCTATCGACTCCATCGGAATTTCTTTGAACAGCAGAAATAAAAACATAAACATAACATGGTCCTGAAAAACTTCTTTCAGGTATTTTTATACGCTGAGCTGAAATTGCGAATGTTTCTTATTTTTTTAAGTTTGAAGTATATTGAAATACTTGTGCTTAAAGAAATATTACAAGTCGTGAAAAGTTTTGTGTGTACAGAAAAAATGAACAGATATTTTATTTTGAGAAAAAAAGTATGTAATTTATGGCATAAGTCATAACATGACACACATTGCGTGACTTGTGTAGGGCCGTTGTTTTGTATAGAACACAATTCTGAAATATTTTAGACCATTCCTTATAGAATTTCGAGTCTCGAGTCGTACCACAAACAAAAAAAAAACCGGTCAAGTGCGAGTCATACCATAACCCGATAAAAACACGTTTCTTGTGTGAGAGCCACGTTTACCTTTTAATTTTCATTATTTGTTATTATAGCGGTAATACAGATACACATTGTGTGAAAAATTCAACTGTCTACCTATTTTGGTTCTTGATATACAACCCACTGATAGACGGACGGACGGACGGACAGCGGAGGCTTAGTAATAGGGTTTCCGTTGTTTACCCTTCGGGTACGGAACCCTAAAAAGTAGGAGTAAATGGGAACTGTTAAAGAAAATGTGTATCTACGACTAAAGTTTTAGAAGAAAGTAGTAAAATTTTAAGTTAAAATAGTTTAATAAGAAAAGGAACACGCAACTAATAAAGAAAACAAACCACAAAATATACTCCGGAGCCATTTATTTGAACCATTATCCGAGATCCAAGAAAACGATCCCTCCGAGTATTATAAACCTCAAATGGAACGAATTACATCAATTTGTTATATCATTCAATAAAGCATAGACATTTGTATTCTGGAAAATAAATATTATCTGGTACATGATAGCTTTTATATCTTTCTTAACTTTATAAATGGTTTGAGCAGATGTAGATGAAAAAGTTTTAATAACTTAATGATTTTATAAATAAATAGTTTTTGCCCGCGACTTCGTACGCGCATATACCGTTTTTTCCCGTTACCGCAGGAATTTCCCCGTATGAATGTCATCATAATACAAAAAGAAATTCTAAATCCGACTGGTAATTCCACAGATTAGCGCGTTCGAACTAACTCTTCAGCTTTATTATATTAAGTAAGATTGCCAAATTATTTTGAAGTCTAATTAATAGATAGATATTTATTCCATATCACTTCAAAAATTCAAGCGCCAAGTTCATCAAAAGTAACCACCATATTGACTTTTATATCCTTGTCATCTTTGTATCTACTGTGTTTCCAAAACGACCCACTAGTTGTAGTAAGTGTCATTTCTGCACTATTATTGTAATTTTATTGATATTATAATTTTGTTTTTATCTACTGTGTCTACCGCATCATATTGTACACTATGTTTGTATCATATCGCTTGGATTATTAGGATAAACAGTGTAACAATTGAAGATAGGCCAATAAATAAACAAATAGCATGGAGTAAATGTTGGTGATTACTTTTAGTATTGAAAATGTTGATAAAACGAACAGTTTTTTTTTGTACATTAGCCTTTACTTAAGTGGTTCGTTTTAGTAGTGGTTGCTCGAGCTGCTACAAATAATTTATTAATAGGAATTAAGTTTACATTCATGTGTTAATTTGCTTATTAATGATAAAGTTTGTTTCTGAAAAGACACACTGCTTCACAGTACCTAATGCCTCAACAACTTCAAGTTTTAATAAAGGCATTCAGTTCACCAGTACTGTATTTTTACTACAGACTGCATATAGTTTAATAAATTATTATTGATAGTTTAAGTTTTAACGAAATTATAACATTGCCTTGGATGTGTGTATATATGTAGGTACAGGTAAAGTAACCATAAATAATTCAAGTGAATAAATAAATATGTATTACTAGATAAATAATGAAGGCAAATAAGAATATCAAAGCCGTTCTGATTTTATTAGCACCAGCAGAAAATACCAATAATACAGTGTCTAGTTTCTCTATCCATGATAATAATAAACATGAAAGGAATAATTTCTGAACGGTATTTCATATCCCCAATAGATTTGACGTCAATAAAGCGATCAACGACGACGTAATGAAGAAATACCTCCGTCTTTAATATATAAAGTAGCAGATTTTCCTCGATTTACGTCATCAAGAAGATTCTGGAGGCTTTTTATCAAATTTCGGTAGCTTGTACTTTCGTATCCGAATACAGTAAATTGAAAATCAATGTTTTCCGCAACGGTTTGTAGTCAGTTGTATCACCGGATAATACAGAAGTTCAACTCCATACATCGAGCTAAAAAGTAGTACAAACCTTTACCCTCTTTTAGCTCGATGCTACGCGATAGATCGCGCGCGGCCGCGATGCACGGAATTGTACCTTTAAGGTGCGAAAATAGTCAGAGTATGATAATGTACGGCGCCGTTTCCGAAGTCTGCGACCGACGCGTGCGGCCACTTTGGAAGCAGTCCCATACATTTTCATTCTCTGACTACTGTCACATCAGCCGCGCGCGACAGCCGCACGCGATAGATGCCGCGCGACTGCGATAGGCCGCGATGCACGGAATTGTACCCGTTCGTTAACACTTAAAAGCATATGTACGGCGCGGCAATCTAAAACAAATGCCAGTCGCGAGTGCGCTTGCACTCGCTTTACGTGTAGCGTGTCTTGTCCTTCTGTTATTATATTTTCTGTGTTCATACGAACATATTGGCACTTTATGCCTTTTGTTACTATGACCATTGTTTGTGATGTACGGGATTTGTAGGGAAACGAATTGTAGCTCGTATTTTATGTGTATGTAAGTCAAATAGGGTTTCGAAATGTATTGGTCAGGGATTTTGTTTACTGTAATGTAGGATGCAAATATTCTGGCTGGATCCACGAGTTTTTTTGAGGAATCTACATTTTATGTTGCATAATGACTAAATGATTTGAAGTTTTAAAATTAAAAAAATCTGCTAAGTGCGAGTCGGACTCGCACAGACCGATAAATCACGTTTCTTGGATATTGTTCCTTTGTTAGTATCTTTTTTATTCCTATTTTTTTGATTTATGTTATTTTGTTTATTTTTGTAATAGTAGTTAAGGAAATACCACACTGTGAAAAATGTAATTACCAATCGTCCCAAAAATGAGCAGAAACAATAAAAAAAAAGTCGAAATTAATAAAATTTAATCAAATCTCAAACTTATTTTTGGACAAGATGGTTCTGCCCTTCTTAAGGTCTTCCAGACATCTGTCATAACTACTGTGTTTTGGGTCCAGTTTCAGAAGTAAACTGTCACACAAAGTGTGACTGATGACAAAGACGACCTTTTTAAGTTGGATTTTTCCTTAAGTTTGATGTGTCGGAGGGATAAAAACCAGGGATTTTATACACTTTCGTATTATTAAAAAATTGTAAAAGTAATTACAAAATCGCCTGCTGTGTCTTGTTGGACAAAAGGATCTGTCATAAAGTGTTTCATTTAGACTACCCCCTATAGTAACTGGAAATTTCACGTAGATCTTGTTTGTAAAAAAAATCACAATTTTTCTTACGCACTTCGAAAAATAAAAATACAAAACGAATAAAGAAACACCACAGTTTGTATGTATACCCAGTTAATGGGTAGTGGAGGTCAGGCAGCCGCTCCACGTAAAATACTGGTATTCAGCTGAATCCGGTTTGACTGGAAACCGAGCCCAATGTAATTGGGAAAAGGCTAGGCAGATGATGACAGTCTGTATGTATACCTATTTCAAATCCGCGGTCTTAGAACTTAAGCGACAAAAGTTGTTGTTAGATTTATTTCAATGACCTCAAATACCTATTTAGAATAAAGTTCACGTCTACAACATTACAAAGAAATATTCCAACAAACTTACTTTCTTCACCATAAAAGTGTCACGAAAAAAAACATTGGGTAAAAAGCGGGATCTTGATAAATGTGCGTGTCTACACGCGCTTACAGCCCGGGATGGAGCGAAGTGTCCAAGTGTACAGTAATGATATCGTTACGAGCTACAGATAGATCTCCAAGTAAATTGGGCCACTTGTTACTTATCAACGGAATTATTTTAATACTAGCGTTTGCGTGCAGCTTCGCTTGAGGGATTGTCGAAACTTCCGGAGCATAGTTTATCCGTGTTCCAAATTCATTAAGTCGGCGAGGAGACGTGATTGTTACATCAAACCATACTTATATTATAAAAATAACCATACTTATATTTTGTAGTGTTTTTTTTTATTTGGAATTCGGCTAGTATGTTTTTGTAAAAAAGTATTTTATTTTTCACTTTTTAGTGGTACCCCTAACCTAACCTAACCTAACAACACCACTGGAAAGTCACAGGAAAGCAAAACACGCAATGTCGTTTACTGACTTGGATGATATATTTTCTATTTCCTCAAGCTATTTTAATTTAAAAACCAAACTACTAAACCGATTTTGATGAAATTTATATGGAATCAATCGGAACGTGTATCCTTTTATATGAAAAGAAATGTCTCAAATCGGTTCATAAATGACGGAGTTATGAGGTAACAAACATAAAAAAACCGAATTGAGAACCTTCTCTTTTTTTGGAGTCGGTTAAAAAGCGAATTTGTCTGTCTGTGTGTTACGTTTTAATGTATAAACCGCTGCACGGATTTGATTGAAACTTGGCACACGGATCGACTTATTCGCACCCTAATTATATTTCTTTGTATAACGCAACTAAGCTGTTGGATTAGAACATATAATAATCAGTATTTCGGTATAACATAGGGTATCAAAATTACACAGATAAGAAAATACCTGTTCACATAAACAAAACCGTAGGCAGAAGCTGGTTTATTTAACATCGTTACGTGTTTCAGATAGATTTCCAAGTAAATTGGGCCACTTGTTACTTTCAACGGAATTATTTCAATACTGAACGTTTCGGAGCTCGTTTTCATTATTATAAATTGGAAATTCTGGAATGTAATATGTGAAGTGCTGAGTGTGAGTGATTTCGTTATTGAGGACTTGTTAAAGGACATTCAGGCTTATTCTAAAAAAAACAAAGCTATAAAGATTACATTAAATAATAATTCTAAATCTGTATAGAAAATTTGGATAATCAATCTAATAATTATTTTATTTATTTGTATTAAAAGTATTTCACACGTAAAAATTCGTCGAAATATTAATTTGCTAAAGTATATTTTAAAAGTTAAAATTGACATCATTCTATAGCCGTTTTTGTAATTTATTTGGGTTGGCGCAACATGTCTACTTCATCAATACTTCTCTTTTAGTCGTAATCTAAATAGTTAACCCTTTCTAGCCATTCCATCATTCACAGTCCATCATTAAATATCCACTGTTCGTTACTGATTAATTTCTTTGGGGAAGACAGTTGAATCGTTTCTCCAGAATACGTAAGTTCGCTCCATCGTCGACTTTGTCTCTGTCATCTATGACCTAGACTAGAGTCAAAAGCAAATTTACCTCAAATAAAAAAAAAAAATACGTGAATGTTATTCGAATCAGTTTGTTTCTGATGAGAGCCAGAATCAACAGCGAGAGTCAACAGTTGCAGTTGTTGGGTATGGGAATAGTGTACCAGCTTGTACCAGGGTTGCGGAATTTGTTCGAAAGAGTCACCGCGGCCCTGGAAAGTAAAAGGCAGGAAGAAGGAACACGAATGGGTTTAGCCAGTAAGAGTCTCACACTCCCTTCTGCTCCGCCCAGAGAGGAAGGAGTCATTTGATGATTTCCCATCCTTAAAAAAGGGGGGCTTGTAGTCCATCAATCGTTTCTTTGGTCTTGCACTTATAGCCATTCGCATTTTATTCTCAAAAGTTTCACGAAATCTTTAGTGCCATACCAAAGAAAGGAATTATGTCTTTAATTTATCAAAATAAAGTGTGCGACAAATGGCGTCGTTATAACCCTAGCTAAATTATAAACAATAAAAGATTAAGCAATATTTTCTTTTTAAGACACGGTACACAAAATTCTTACGACAGTTTTATTTTAGAACTTTGAAATTAAGCGTAGAAATTTTGTTGTACCTGATAATAAAAAACTGTCAAGTGCGAGTCGGACACGTAAAGGTTTCCGAACGAATCATTCAATTTTAACATTTTTATTTTATTTTTAATTAGGTATATTAAAACTGAAACCGCTTAGTTGATTCGGAGCAAATTGATAGTCAGACGACAGACCCATGATTGATCCTAAAGGTACGAGCATGCCTACCGTGTCGGGCCGCAACGGGTCGGGCGCACCAAAAATCCGCTCAAATTGCTCGTATGCATTTTATATGAATTACATAGTAAACTATGCCGCCGAACTTAGCATATTAGTGGCAGGCCGGGTCGCAGTTTGCAGCGCATGAACGGATAAGGTACTACTGAACTTTATCCGTCAATGCGGATTACAAGATTGATAAATTATAATAATGCGAGCGCGCGTGCATTCTCATACGCTTGGTATAGCACAGTGCTGGCGGGGCGTAGCCGGTCGGATTATTCCGCAGCGGATTTTGGTGCCTGCGATGCGAGCCGCCTCGCCCGATTTTTCAAAAATTGTTTTTCAATCTTGTAATCCGGCAGTATACTGTACATTATCCGTCAATGCGCTGCGACCCGGCCCGTCACTAATATGCTAAGTACGCATTTTGTACTGCGATGCGTCCCGCCCCGATCCGTTGTGGCCCGACACAGTTTGATCGTACCTGGAAAGGTTTCCGTTTTATATTCGGACTTACGGCACCCTAAAAAAGAAAACGACAAGGCTTACAAAAGTTTGATAAAATTATTTCAGGCAGCTCTGAGGTGATTACGGAGATTAAACTAACTCCTCGCTAGCGTTATTGTTATGCGGGCACAACCCTGATAAATGAAAAGGGTGGAATCGGTCATTCGTGACCACAGAGGGAAACGCGGGCTAAATAAAGCAATAGAATTAAACCACTCAAAACTTACCTTTTAATATTTAAACTAGATCCAGTATACATAGTTTCGCAGTCTTAATATGAGTTTAACAAGTTAGTTCTGAAAAGAGGTAATGTTAGTTCAAATAAAATTAAAATTTCAAGTTTCCTTACAGAACGAAGGAAGTCCTCATGATAATTTCTTTTCATACTATTCTTCGAACTATACAATTGAGTGAATATTCTATAGCCGGCCTTACAATGCTTTTGTAAGCTAATAACAATAAAAACTATCGTTTAGTTCAGGAATTAATAAAACCTCAAGTCTTCACGTAATATAAATAAAATTAGCTTTTCTTTTCACTTGCTGGAGTTTCTTGTCCGTTCTTCTCCATAAGAATCTACTTTTTGCGAATGGACAACTAGAGTCACTTATATTTTAATTTTAAACTGTAAATTTGACGTTCAAAAGTGCCTTTTAATGGTCAAGTTGAAATAAATGAATTGACTTTGACTTTGACTTTGCTCGTGAGTCTTGTGGGCTCTTGTTCTAGCTAGAGTGAGTGAAGAGAAAGTACACCTGTTTTTGCGCGTATACAGTTCTGCAGTATTATATCTCCCACGTCGCGCGTCGATGGGTAATCACCGCCAGATTGTCCACCGTAACTGAAACCCGGTCAATAGTAACTTATTGATCTAATGGCCGCTAATCCAACTGTAGAATCTCTGAAACCTAAATTTTCTCCCCAGAAGTGAAAAATTTCGGATATCAAAATTTCGTTTTTAACTTTACGCGTATGTATTCGGGTCATAGAATCATATTTTTACCAAATTTCAATTAAAACGGTCACAAGATTCGTATCAAAATGGTTGTGACAAAGGGAAAAACCGACTCACCAATGATCCTATAAAGGTTCCGTTTTTTCATTCGAACGTTTGGAACCCTAAAAATAAAATTATAACACCTAATATTATGTTTTCGTTGACAACCTTTAATTCAGGCCAGTTCTTATAATAACACTGCCAACTACAATTAAGTCTTTGAGCACTAATTAGGTGCCTTCTATCTATTGGGCGATAGAAATTAAATGCTCCGAGGAATGCTGGCAAGTCAGTAACTAGTCTTATCATTAAATCTTTGGATCTCGAGGGTCGTAATAACTAGTATTAAAAAAGATATATACTTTATAGTTTCTTAGTCTATATTTTGAATAAAGATGTCTTTTATTGATTGTCCGGAATCTTTTGATAATTTCAGTATACACTGTAACCTAGCCAGTGCTTTAGGTTTCTATGTAATTGGTAATTGAAACTTCAGGGTGACTTCAGGGAGGCATGCCTTAAATATTAAGTCTATTTGAACTTAGAATTCCAAGTCAATTCGATAAATTGACCGAGTCCATTCATGCGATTGCAGAACCTAGTCCGTGTACGTCATTGGTATTGTGTGCTGTTTGAGAGGCATGGTTTCCAAGCATTAACTCATATTAAAAAAAAAACACAAATTTTCTTGGAGTCTGTTTGTAAATATGACAATATTACAGAACCACAAAACCCGGAATAAATAAACGACTGAAGTTGAAAAAAACATCAACACGTATTGAAATAAAAAATGAATTTCCCCAAAGTTTTCATAGTCTAAAGTAGCCGAAAAGAAGAGCAACTTCAAGTAAGTATAAATACAATATCTAATTTGTCACTTGTCAATGACAAACTCATGACTACATAGAATCGCATAGCAGATTAACCTTTTGAATGCCATTGTCACGTATACATGGCAAGCAAGCGCGTGCCTTGTACGCCTAACGTCACAAATATGTGACAAAAAGTATGGCAAGTTTGTGGCTTGGCGCCGGAGGCACGTCGATGCGTTTATATTCTGACGTTAAAAAGGTTACGGGCCTGTTTCACGACCTCCAAATAGCCAGTAATCACCGAATAAATTTGAAAATAGAATATAATTTGTTTTGAATTATCTGCCAAGTAGATTAACGGGAACTTAATCGCAGGTGGTGGCCATAAAAGTAACAATATTAGTGTTAAATTGCGCAGGTACATAAATTAATAAATAAGCAAAAAGGGTAAAGCATAAGAGCGGCCGACCGAATAAATCTCAAGCGGCTACAGTAAATAAGTTATGGTTTGAAACATTTGTTGCAACTAGATTTTTTGAATCAAAATTTTCAAACAAGAATCATGAAGGATTTAACATTTTAATAATTGTTTTAAAACGATTTACTTTAAATATTTGCTACAGGTTTTCTGTTTGTATTTAAGTTTTGTTTATTTTTCTAAAACACATCAATATTTATCAAGTTGACAGGTTATTTTATTGAATCTCAAATGTTACCTTCTAAAATAATTTGAAAGTTGTGATAATATCAACCTTTTGGAAAAGTTTAAGTATTGGAGACGTTGACAGTAAGTGTGTTAACAAAAAAATAAATTACAATTGTTTTTTAAACATGTTTTACAATTATTATTTTTTTTACATTTTTTTTCAGTCGCCAGTGGTGATTTTGTTTCAATTTTTTTAATTATGTTCGAAATAAAAACAAGAACATGATTTTCACCAAAGAATTACAGAACACGTTTTGATTTTTCATTATCCAGAGAAGCAGATTTAAAAAATGCCTCCAAGGTGTATTTTGGCCTTCACTTTTCCTCCATCATTTAACGTTCTATCAAGCATCTACGCGAAGTTAATCCCCTTGATAAGTGTCGGCTTCCACGACTTCTGTGGCATCAGTAAAGGGCTTTCACAGATAGCAAAAAACACCAAGCAACCTTGGCATTCAAGGTTTTAACATAGATAAGAGTATAGAGAAATATAACATCTTGTTTGAACGTAAACGAAGCAAAATGTGTCTTTGTGTATGCAAAAATACCAGGTAAGTGCCTCCAGTCAGGGTAAACTGCAGTGTTGTATAATGAAGATTATAGGAATGTGTAAGTGAGAACTCAGTGTTTATTATTATACGGTTTAATTACTATAAAAAACAACATAAGTACACAAACAGAACTAGATGAGAAATTACGATCGCGGTCAGATCGGTTCGCGGTCACGCGCACGCATGCTTACTCGCAGGGTGCGTGTAAGCGAAAAAAATAAGGTATATAAGATTATAATAATACTTAAAATAAGTTTTTATTTTATTTTATTAATAATATTCAAGTGAGTCCGGGGTCTAGAGTCGAACTCAAATAGAGCTCATAATTGTGAGCAGCGCACAATCAGCGTCATCGTTTACGTCAAAAGACGTCCACTGCTGGACATGGGATTCCCTCAAGCATTACCCTATCGACTGGGCCTCCACTAGTTTAATGAAAACATGTGAGTAAAGGTCAAAAATAAACCATTTTTTTCTAATCGTGAAATTCAGACTAAACATATTCGCTTGAAATTAACTTGGAGCGACATGTGTCAATAACAACGAATACAATTTATGTTTTGTTACGATCCCAACATTTAATATTCGATACAATTTCGTAAAATGTTTACAGCTACAGCTGCAATAAATATTGAAAATGAAAACACCAGCAGTTTTACAGGGTTAACTCAACCATATTTCTGTTTGCTTCCAAAAAAGTATTCCTAAAACTTTTTGTAGGTCAGAGATCCTCGGTTTAAATTGGAAAAACTAGTGTATTTTTAACCCTGTAACGCAGAGGCTTTTTACTGTGAAAACATAGTAGCTAAGTAACTTTTAACGTACAAGTGAAACTAGCAGAAATAATACAAAACTAGAAATGGATTGAATCGCGCAAGCTTTTTTAATCCGTAATCTG
Source organism: Mamestra brassicae (assembly GCA_905163435.1). NCBI lineage: Eukaryota > Metazoa > Arthropoda > Insecta > Lepidoptera > Noctuidae > Mamestra > Mamestra brassicae. Next base: position 7,880,871 of record LR991010.1, read on the forward strand.
GGTTAAATACTATTATTCAACCGTAACGTTTGGTACCGTAAAAATTTGGGGACTGCCGATAGAAGTGAAAACTAAGCGAAAGCTGAAGGGATCGGTGACGATGCCACGTGTTCCATGATTTTTGTTCACCCAAAGCGTTCGGTGACGATGACGCAAGTTCCATGATTTTTGTTCACCCAAAGCGTTTGGAGACGATGACACGAGTTCCATGATTTTTGTTCACCAAAAAAAGTGCTCAACGCGCCTTAAGAAGTTTTCACTTAAAAAAACTAGCAATAGGATGAATAAGGGCTTAGAAAAGAATATCATGGTCTCTTTATTTACTAGGTACTTTTTTTCGAGTCGATGACTAACTCCTTCGACTTATTCGCTCAAACATGCGTATAAAACAGAATTAAAATATTAACACCTGCAAGCAAGATCTTAAAATAGGAGTGGCTCACGACCTGGTTGCCATTTTTCATTGCGTGCAAATATCTTTGAATAAATTATTTTTAATTTTAACACTCATATAATAAATATCAGTCACAGTTAAACAAAGGGGGATGCCAAGCCGCCATAGTGATTTAGGCCCTGAGTGCCGCCCACAAGTAACATCGAATGCATTGGGACTTCTATAAACAAAACGACAAATAAATAAAGTACAATATGTGTAAATGTCAAATCAATGTTTTGCAACTAATCTTTTTATTTTTTCCTGGATTTTAAATTGGCAACCTAGCAAATGTCCGTTTATTTCGTTGTATCGTTTCAATATTTATTAAAAAATGTTACTGACTTGTATTGCGTCGTGAATAGAAGAGTTAATTACGTAAAATTTACATTTTTTTTTTTACTAAATTAAATTTCTTGGGCATCGCAAGGCCTAAAATCGGCATTCCCCTTTCTTATATTCAATCATTTACATTATCCAATTATTTATTATTTAGTGAGAAGCGATCTTTCTACAATCTATCATATCATTTTTGGTTTCTTCAATTTCTACTATGAAACAGCAAATGGTGCTAACCTATAAAAAATTGGTTTGACCTTAAATCATATAAAACCATTTTTGTTTCAGTGTAAATAATTAACAGATGGCCAATAAAATAAAGAAATTAATCATGCTACGACTCCTTTTATTTATTTCTCCGCATTTATAATATTTTATCACAAGATTCATATGTTGATAGTAAAAGACTTAATGTTAGAAAAAAACCACACTTTATATACAATATTGAAACGACTGACACCTACATGTGTAGCCATATCCAGTGAGCCAGCATGGGGCTGTCCCACCTATCACACAATATGGGAAAAATATTGCATCTAAAACAAAACCCATTATTTATGATGACAAACACCATAAACCCGACACATGTCAATTGGTAACGATCGAGCTACGATTACGGACTCCATGAGTCAGCATGAACTTTAAATTGAACCCAAAAATAGCTGAAACCAACCCTTTGTGCAATCATGGCTTTGTATTAATGTATTCTATTGTTAACACCACAACAGAGAACCTTGAACTTTTTCAGTTGAAGAAAAGAAATGTGGTAGAAGACGGGATTATTTCTATCTTTTAAGTACTTACCGTGTGGGCGCAGACTTTCAAATTGAAATGATTTAATTTCTCATTAACTTATATGGGCACATAAGTAACGTCTAAAGAGGCTAGTGAATGGTATCAATTGGACTTCAAAAGAACTGGCAAGAAAATCTAGGGTTACTATGTTAATGATTGTTTTTTTTTTTATATTACAGTGTTAATACGTATGACAGTGAACGTACAAAAAAGAGAAAAAGAAAACGGTCAACAAATCAAAGCATTCATAATTCAACAAAACCTACAGCTTTAAAAAAATTATATAATAGAAAAAAATCAATACAAAGCGCATTTAAAATAAACCAAAAACCGGGCATTAAAACAAATGTAGACGGCAGTCGCAATAAAATACCGTGGACGGGGCCTATATTTACTCTCAAGCAAATAGTTGCGGTCACCGCTCGGCAAGGCACGGCTAGCGGTGACGGGTAGGCAGAAGGGAGGGATGCAATCCACCAATGCTCCGTGATCGTGGCTGTGACCGAAGCTGGGACAAGTACGCATGACAAAAACGCAAGTGTGGATGTATAGGATCACGCGGGCACCTTTTGAAAAATAAAATGCACGTCTGCACTATCTCGTATAATTACCATACATATTTCAATGTTATATACCAATATTTTGGAAGTTCGAGGTGGATAGCACCGATATTGTATGTCGGACTTTTGTTCGCGTGACAGAAATCGTGCACATCAAGACAGTACAGACACGCGTTGCTGGCACGGTCACGAAGCCATGTTACAGTAGAATGTCACAAATGTCCCACCTTTACACATGACATTGTCGTGCAACGATTGCGTAGCACGGCGTAGAGAGCTTCGTAGGTGCTACGCCGTAGCACACATGAAATCGTCGCCGCCGTGAATTGATTGAAAGTATTCAATCAATTCACTTTGCCAAATTAGGATCTCATTTTAGTTTACAGTTGTTGCACTTGGTAGATACCATATTATACGACAATCAAAAAAATTAAACTTAAATAACATATCATTCCTGGGACTTTTCATAAAGCAAAAATTATGAATGATCATCATACTTGCCCAAGCTATACGCACAAATCGTTTTGGAAATATTTTAATTGAGCGTACAGCTAAGGAGTGGAATTTCTTGCTGGAGTATGTGTTTTCTAATAGCTACAACCTTGGGTTCTTCAAATCCAAAGTGAATAGTTTATTTCTGGGCAAGCGTGCTTTATCGTCGACCACATCATCGCTTACATTCATTAGGTGAGGTTGTGGTCAAACTAAGCCTAACTTTTTTTTTTTTTAATAATAATAATTATTGATTATTTATTTGGAGCAACGATGACTCATATATTGTTAGTAACAATAAATTAACATATGACTGTTAGTGATACAAACACAACAAAAAAAAAATGAAAAAAGAAAAAACTAAAAAGTGCAGGATTTTTCCTGATGTTTTCTTTCACCCTCATATATTTTGAAGTATAAAATTCTTCCGTAACTGACTGACTGAGTGACTGACAGACAACGCACAGCTGACTACTGATCGTAGAAAGCTGAAATTTGGCATGTAGGTTGCTTGGGTAGTGTAGGGGAGCACTAATTGAGAGGCATTCCCGAAACTCTTACAGGAACAGGAAAAAACGGGATGTGCACGCACGAAGTCGCGGGCAAAAGCAATATAGAGGTAAAAGGTACTTCTTGTACTTTCCATCGGCTCCACAACCAATCTCCCAGACCCTGACCTTTTCACTGCAGCTTAAACTATGTTCGTACAAACTATTATGTCACAAGCTTCGAGAAGGGGAAAATCTCATTTATGAAAAATCTGTGTGGGCTGTGCCTATCAGAATGTGATTCTGATAGGCACACGTGGGTTTATGGTGATTTAATTGGAGATTCAAATTGATGAAAATATCATATCATGATGCAATGATCTGTGAAATTGCATTGTAAACTAAGCTAAGACTTAAAAAAGTTCAAGAACTCGAATTGTTTACTATAATTTTGAAATCTTATTAAAAAAGAATTAACATTTGCCTGATTCATGACTTTCAGATAAGTTACAATTTATGGCTCATACTAAAGTAATTAATTTATTAGTCTAGTTGTGAATTAGTATTTGTTACTTAGTTATGCGTTACCTGTATACAGTATGTAACAAAATCCCTTAATTTGAACCTTGTAGCATTTTCAGAATCGCTTTTCGATGTTAAATATTTAAGATATTTTTGATAATTCATTTTTTATCCTTATGGCAATAAGTCCTCCTTATGTACCACCATTGTACATTGAAATATTAAATTTAATAATATTTAGTCATTAATATTTGGTAAGTAAAACTAATAGCTAACCTCTCCACCGCCCTCTGTGTCTCAGACGCACACACACTACTATTGTTGTACAAATGTTATTTCTAATTTTTCTCAATGTGTCGAATTTCAAAGCAAAATGATTGAGAGAGAGAGATTGAGAATTTCAAAGCAATATTTTGGCCACTAATTAAAAATAAATGGTAAGGTAACCACAGGGATTTTGTAACATAATATTAATTTAAGAAAATATCAATAAAGTATTTCCAAACAATACGACACAACAAATTATGTTTCAGTTTTGTTTTGGATGTGCCTGTGTATGTGGTAACTTAAATATTTTACCTCAAACATTTTTCAGCAATACTTTTCCTCTCATTGTAAATAAATTAATTAATAACCCCTCATCCCGGTTTTTTTGATCCATGTCAAATATTTACTTAGAATTGACCCAATTTTAGATACTTTTCTAGTAACATTATTTCCAAGTGAAAAAGCCCGAAGCAAAAAGAAAATTATTGCTAACGATTCACGTGGACTTTCAAGTGGTATTTGAGGAGCAAAAGTAGAACCTCGAATCGGCTTTCTAATGTTGTTTTTATATGAAATACCCAAATATCCCTTTTTGTGTGCTTGCTTTAATATTGTTGCGTTATATTAATGTGATGTACTGTAAGGTGTCGTCTTAATAATTATAACGGAAACATCGCACGAATACGCGATCGTCGCGTTCATTTGTTCGGTAAAACCGGAAAGCGCCCTCTGTAGGCACGATGATGCGACCGGGGTTGTCTTACAAATAAATATGGCTGATGCGCCTCTCCACTATCGATCTCAGAAAATAATAAGCTAATATGCTTATTTTCTGGATGGCTAATCATCAAATGACTTCCTTCCCTCTCTGGTCGGAGCGGGTCAGACTCTTAATCTTCTTAGCGTGTCGGTGACAAATACAATTATCAAATTTTCGATTAGAGTTTATGTTTGCCATCGCGGTGAAAGGATTAGCCAATCGACAGAAATCGATTGTCCAGGGTGCGCTGGACGTAACAAAAGGTCGAAGAGTACGTCGCTCGGGGAGGCTTCTTTCATGCTGACTCTTAGTGACTTAAACCCATACGTGCTCCTTCAAATGGACTTTGCGTTCCAGGGCCAAGGTAACTCTTTCAAAAAATTCCGAAACAAGCGTATTAAGACAGGAAAAGATTTTATATTCCTATTAAGAAAATGAAAAACCAGCGCTTAGACTAACCAAACGGTTAAGGAATTTGTTCGAAAGAGTCACCGCGGTCCTGGACCGCAAAGGGCATTAGGAGGAACACAGATTGGTTTAAGTTAGTAAGAGTCTGACACTCCCTTCCGCATCATTCCCCATTAAAAAAAAAGAGTAACTAAATAGTTTTCAAAGAATCTTATTGATGAAATTTTATTGCAGACCATTCAATGAACCTCAACCTTCTTTCAGAAGAGAAAATATTTAATGTGCATTTTCTTTTACCTTTTTCACTTACATATAGATATTAAAAACAAAATGTTTGACCTATTTCATTAATCGAACAAATCCTGCTTTAATTAGTAAGTTGACATTTGCATTTGTATGTCGGTTTTTTGCAACAGTAAACTGTATAATTATGTGACAACCTATCTAACTAAATAAGCAAAATCTGTTTTATAACTGCATTTCCTACTCCTATGTTTAATGCATGCCGTGGCAGCCTTTAATTAAGGCGACACTATAAAATGTAAAAATAAATATTAGAGTACTACAACATGTTTTTGGTGTATGTTTTGTTGGTTGTTGTCCTAAATAAATAATTCCGTTGCTAACCTAAACCACTGCCGCATGTTTTCGAAAATATTTTCCTTTGAGTCTGTAATAGAGGTGCTCTATAAAGAAGTGAATTTTCCGAAGTCCGAAGTTGTTTAAAGTGGGGGATTTGAAGTTTTGTAAACGAAATTGCGGGCAACTACAAGGAGGTTTTATTTAGTTTGTGATATCCTAAGGCAAATACCTACTACCTATAAAACTTTATCTGTCATTTATTGTCTACAATTCGGTCAGTTAGCTATTAAGTTGAAACTATGTAATGAAATGATTAAAAAAATGAATAGAATTGGCACTCATAGCTATGAAAAAAAACGTGTAAGAAACCCCATGGAGACTTTTTCAATCAAGTAATCTATATAAACAAAAATTAATCGCTAAATGTGACGCTAAGCGCAAAACTCGAGAACGGCTCGACATATTTAGCTAATTCTTTTTTTGTTGTGTTTGTATTGTTAGAAGAAGGTTCTTATGAAAGAATATAATACGCACTACTACATGTAGTTATATTTGCTAATATAATAAAACTGAAGAGTTTGTTTGTTGGAACGCGCTAGACTCTGGAACTGCTAGTCGGATTAAAAATTAAAAAACGGAAAATATTTTTTGTACATGGTAGCCACATTCATGAGGAAGGCTTATAGGCTATACGGGAACGGAAAAGTATGTATGCGCGTACGGGCAAAAGCTAGTTTATAATAAATTCCTGGTGACTTTATAGAGGCATGCGGTACAGAGAGTAAAGTCTTGCGTACCTCCTTTGAAATGGGAGGATCATCCGACCAGACGGTTGTTGTGTCTGGTAGGCAACTGCCCGATAGTTGATATTCGGACTGTTGTATATGTTCAAATCGCACGGAGAACTTTGATTGCGCGATGCAGGATTTCGTTGGTAATTCATCCCTAACAGGATAGATGGCGTTGCGGTTCTTTTTGTTGCCGAACAAATTTTGTTTCTTAGTTTTTCCTGTGGCGGCATCGATGCCGCTACAACTTTATGTGAGAACATTATGTAGAAATTACAAAAATAAAGATAACTAACCTCATCAGTTAGTTATGAGATAACCACTGTCCAGTCTCAACTGACGACGGCTACCATTCACAAATCTGATCGTGGATCAGTATTATTTAGCTCACCTATGTTGTGGGGAACTAAATGACGCAACAGACGCGATGACGCGACACCATCAGTGAACAAGAGTATGACTCTTTTTAAAACTTGAACCTAATTTAGTCGGAGTAAGTTAAATCGACAATTATACAGAATGTTCCAGAAAAAGAAGTAAAGGCACAATAAAAAAAAAAACTGCAGAAAACGATTCATCATCATCTGCCTAGCCTTGTTCCAACCATATTGGGGTCAGCTTCCAGTCAAACCGGATTCAACTGAATACCAGTATTTTACGACCGCAGAAAACGATTAAAATGTAAAAATTAAAAAACTTTTCAAGCAGTCTGATTGACTGAGCATTTGGTGACGTCTAATATTTTAGTTCAACCACAGATTCGATGCCAGCAACTGCATCAAACTGAGCCTGTAAACAGCTTTTAATTTTTAAGTCGTTTTTCGAGGTAGAGTTTTTTTGAAAAAAGGAAATATTATTTTATTTTTTATTTACTGTGTAGCAGCTACACCTATTAATTTGACCAAGCACTTCTAGAACATCCTGTTATAAAAAAGTACAAAGTCAAAGTTCAGAGTTATTTTAATATTTTTGGTAAGCCCTCTTTAAAACCTTCTAATGGTGTTGTTACTGCAACAATTTATCGATTTCAATCGACGTTGATCGATTGGTGTGGTAGCCTTGGCTGATAGAAGAAAGAAGTAGAAACTATCGACCGACGGCAACTAATTCATTCTACCATCGATCGATTGGTGTGGTAACGCCCTAAAGCCCACTTGCATAATCCAGAGTAATCTTTTAACTCCAAGTTAGTTGTAGCCCGGGGCCATTATGTAACATAGAGGGCCTAAGTAAAACATACAAGCTCCCAACATTTCCGTGTCAATATTTATGAAAGGAGAACATTGCACCACTGAGTCTCTTATCGTTACACTCACTGCATCGGGGAACGACGAGGAATATAGGTTACTGTGTTGTATTGAAGTTCTAACGTATTACTAATGCATAGCCATCGTAAACTCGATACGTAGGTTTGTTACATTCGTTTGTAGTACTTGGAAAATAATTATGGAGCCTACTTGTTGCTTGAAACCGTGTTAGTAGGGAATATATATGTTATTTTTAATTGGCTAACTAAAAAAATGTATTAGCCCACAAAATAATTATAAAAGAACTAACGTTTGCGCGCGACTTCGTACGCGCATATCCTTCTCACCTAACCTGTCCGAGTCGGGATGCTGCAAGTCCCGAGGTCGCTTCGCTCGCTCTTGCATACTAAATTCTCCTAGTAACAGTAGTAACATTGATATTTATTTATTATTTTATCCAAGTCTTACAAAATATTATATAAACTAGCTAGATAATTTAATTGATTCTGTGTTCATTATCACTTTGTCCAAATTGAGTAGATATTACCTCTATATAGAATGACTAGATAGTATATATAATATCCGGATTTATTACTTTCGCTGTGACATATAAATATTATATTATAATACATATATTATATTATTAATATAGATTTTAAACTATCTTCACCCACGACGTACCAACGTTCAAAAGTAACCAAAGATATCGAACGGGCATAGCTGGACACGCAGACAACCCGGCACAGAGCATCCTGGCACCTACGAACGAAGAGGACCGACACCAAGTAAACAGCAAGGAGCAGGAAGAAGAGCGGCGAAGTTATAAATCTTTAGAGTTGTTAATTAGAAAGAGAAGTCCGACGAGGCCTCTGGCGTCAAAATCCGTGACGCCCACAAAGCTGTCATAGAAAACAGCGTTTTCGTGAAAGGCACAGATTAATATTCATCCTGTTTTCAATGTTAGCATTATATTTTTGTATATTATTCGATAAACTAGTTAGGCAAAAAAAAATCTGGTTGATTTTCCCTAAATATAACTATAATAATTGGAATACACTTAGACAGGAATATTCGTTCACGGAACAGGGCATAAAAAGTGACGTTAACTCAGTGATAACGATTGTCAAACACTCCAAAATGTATGGAGTGGACATGATGCGCCACTCACTCAGTTCTTATTTGGTATCACTCTTTCAATATTGAATGGTAAAAAAAGGTAGTCATACTTATAACTTACTCTCTTATTACGTAAACCAATAAACATCTAGCACCATCATCATATTTTTATTAAAAATTCAAATGACCTACGTTAGTCTGGCAAAAACTTTAAAGGGTCAACCAATGAGATCTGTATTTCTTTATGTTCACCTCGTTTGCCCTGGTTTAGAACAAAAAAAAAACAATCAAATAATTGTTTGTTGATACAAAGTTCACCGGGTTATTTAGTTAATTAATAAAATACAACTTTCAATTTTCCTACTCCTGGTTGTTGATCTGACAAAAATTCAAAATCAAATTATTCTTTGTTTAAAGGAATTTAGAAGTGAGAATTTACTATCAATTTTTCGTTTTGACCTTTGACCTTCGTATCACTTAATTAATCGATTAAAAGCAATACTATTATTATTTCTACAATAACACTCTAATTTACTTTCTCATCAGAAATCTTCAAAGCGATAACATCACCTACCTAGACTAGAGTCAAGAGCAAACTCATCTCAAATAATAAAAAAAAAACATCTTAGGCCAGCCAAGCCATTACAAAAATATTGTCTCATTCAGTATTTATAAATACAAATGTTATGACGACAAGATCACAGAATCATAATAACGTATCTATTTCTTCTTTGATTGAATATTTACTTGTGTGTTAACTGTTATGACTGGTTGACCAGAATAACAAATAACAACAACCAATAAAATATTTAATGCTAAATATATACTAGCTGCTGCCCGCGGCTCCGCCTGCGTGTATGTCGAAAATATTCCCAAGGGAACATACTCCCGGGATGAAAAGTATCCTATGTATTATTCCAGACTTTAATCTACCTCTGCGCCAAATTTTATCAAGATCCGTTCAGCCGTTCAAACTTCCATCCATCCATCCAAACATTCGCATTTATAAAATTAGTATAGATTATTATAATAGAACGATAATGGGATTTTTAAGAAGCGCTCGTATTCGTATCGCATTCGCAAATTCTAAAATCCTCTAATTTCCCTACATTTTAAATCGTTTTTAACATTGATTTATCACTAAGGTGACATTGCGACGCGAATTTGAACGCATTTTAAGTTCGAGAATAGCCCTTAGATTTCATTATCTTTTAAACCTTTTCTCAACTAAGTATAATGGGGTCAATTTCAATTTAAACCGATGCAACCAAGTACCAGTATTTTTATGGACTGGTTACCTCTACAACAAAATGACTAGGCAAATTTCGTGCCTTAAACGACTATCAAAGGACTACAAATAACAGGTGAAACCAACGGCTTAACGTGCTTATCGAGACTCGGAGGTGCCTCCGTCCAAAATAAATGGTCAATCATCCACCGATCGACGACCTGCAAGCGTTGCTTAACCGAAAATGTGTGAGGCTGTTATTATTTAGCTACGAGTCCTTATAAAATTGCAACACATTTATCTACTTATCAGAAATTATAATAGAATAAGAATATAATAGAATAATTTATTGTCCTTAAAATTTACAACCGATAAATTGATTCCTGGAACTCACACTAGGATTCCCTGTGTCGTGAGATCCAGGCTCCTTCGTTCCGTTTACACTTATTGCTACTACATGAAATATATATTATAAATTAATTTTATTAAATATATATTATAAAAAAATTAACTCCCAAACTCTCAGAATCCAATGATAAATCACACATAAAAAGCATATTATTTAATCAAAATACTCGTGTATGATTAATACATTGCTGAACGTTTATTATCAATCTCAATTACTAGAACATTAATGAAAATTAAAGCCAAAATTAATTCATAACGAACCAAATTGAAAACGAATATCGTAAATTGAACCACACAAATACATTAAGATTACCACAGTTTAATGTATTAATTGATTAATCACGCTTAATTTAATTGATTAATAATTTTAATCGTTAAAATATAATTTTTGAAGATTCATCATTTAAAGAGTCATTATTTTGTAGATCTCTGACTGCCTGTGACAGTCAGTCAGAGATAGCCAAAAAATCCGACACCACTCTTGCCAAGGGTTATCGTGTTACAAAGTTGTGAGGTTATGGAAGACAGATAGGCGGTCATCATTATCATCATCATATCAGCCAAAATACGTCTACTGCTAGTCATAGACCTCCCCTAAAGGGCCATTATCGCCACGTTTGGCAGGCGGGTTGGCGATCGCAGTGTAGCTGTTGCAATGTACGGAGAATGCCGCTGCCCATTCTCTGGTGAGTCCAAGGTAGGTATGTAAAGGCAAGGTTGATTATGGGCCTGTTTCACGACCTGCGAATAGCCAATAATCACCGAATAAATTCGAAAATGGAACATAATTTGTGTGGAAATACCTGCCAAGTAAATTAACGGAAACTTGATGGTAGATGGTGAAGCAAGCCATAAGTGTCTTAAATATTTGTGACTTATTAATTTTATAGTGAAATAATAAAGTGCTGCAGGAGGCGGTTAAATAACAACGAAACGAATGCGACGGCATTTCCTACGAACTCTAGACAGAGTATTATTATTCATGGCGTACCGCAGTAATGGTAAACGTTTTCCCGTATATTTCTTTTAATATTTCCCGATGAAATAGTTAACAATTCAGTAACCATTAGGTTCTTCTGTCATCCATTTTAATACATTTGAGAATCTATTGAGGCGTGGCGTAAATAGCACACCTTATGTCCTATGTCTGATATGCGATGAAAGAAAACATAGTAAGAAATTCTCCTCAGTGAACTCGTCAGATTAATCTTAGACGAACTCATTTGTTTTCATATCATCACGGTTTTGATTTAGTTCGAATTTTGAAATGCTGTTTTGAAATATCAAACTCCTTTCTCTGCTAGTAAAAAACATTGTAAAAAGGCGACTTACTTAGATACGTATACATACATACAGAAAACCTCTTTAGTAAACATCTCTTCACTCAAGTGACCACACACTATTCACGGACACTCATTTGTTTTTAAATCAGTCAGTCGTCTTCGACTTCGTTCGAATTTCGAATGCTGTTTTGAAATTTCAAACTGAACCTGCATGTCTAGGAATCCTTTTTTTTATCTAATAAAATAACTGACTGGTAACAAGATGAAAGGTATTCATCAATATGTTGCTTAGCTAACCTACTGGACAGACTAATACGTCTGCCAATCGAGCTGAATACGCCATATTCCTTCATGTCTGTATATTTGTGTGTGTCTATGGGCTGTATGTGCCTGTCTGTATAAGGTTGTCTTCCTATACTAGGTAAGATAATATTAATAACATAGGTCAGAACATGTCTATTACTGACCATAGGTGTAATAGACATTCTGACCTATATTATTAATATTATGATACCTAGTATAGGAAGACAATGGATTGATTGTGTGAAGATTGATTTAGCAGCAGAGAGAGAAATATGGAAAAAGAAAACATTTTGTGCTGAAATAGGTTGGGATAAGGGCAATAAATCATTAATTAAGAGATATTAAAGTAATTTTGTTAAAAACTAGCAGACGTCACGTGGTTTTACCCGCATGATTCCCGTTCTCGTGGGAATACGGGGATAAAATATAGCCTATGTTACTCGCTGATAATGTAGCTATTCATTGCTGAAAGAATTTTTCAAATCGGTTTAGCAGTTTTTAAGTTTATTCGTTACATACAAAAATACAAATCTTTCCTTTTTAAAATATTAGTATAGATAAGCGGTTTCCTTAAGTTTGCCATGTACCTACTGCAGAATTTGATCCTGATTAGTGACACTTTCGGATAGTATAATACAAGGTGAGATTTTTTTTCAAAATCAACTGGTTCAATTCCTGGCTAGAAATACCGATTTTTCAAATATTCAATAATGCTGTTTTAGTTTTAGTCAAAATCAGGCTCGAGACTCCTTTCACTGTTTTTCGATATTATTCATAGTTTTGGATTTGGCTATTCATATACATGTCACCGAATCATTGCAAGCACCGTGAGTTTGTAATAAATATTGCAAGATTATGAACTCTGGATATTTTGTGAACAGATCATTTCTATTAAAATATAATCTCAACCAAAGGCGTTAATATTTTGCAATAAATCCGTTTGCTTTAAGAACAAAGAGTTTACAATCTCGCACCATTTATTATAAACTTACGGTATTTGCTATACCCGGCGTATATAAAGATAAGATTATATAAAATATCTTATAAGTTAAAAAAAATCGTTAGAATATAGTAATAAGATTTTTTCGCATGTTTAATAATAGCTTGAAATCTTAAAGATTTCTACGGGACAGGCTTAGCCTAGTGCAGGAAATTTTTGTAAATTTTTAATAGCTTAATTTTAAAGAAAACCAAATATTCTTGTATAACACTCTCTGTATTCTATATATTTTTTATAAATCTATTCTTATTATAAGCTATACTTATCTTTCAAAAATATTAAACGGAAACTGTAGCCAGGGTACGTCATTGAGAGGAAATAAGTTATTAATAAGGTTGTTGATACAAATTAAGTTAAGCCTGTATAAAAGCAATTGACAGAAATAAGCTTAATTGGTTTTATGAGCACCTCCAAGTACAGCATAATCCTGATCAGATAAAATAGTTCTGAGTAGTCGTTAAATGAATAATAATTCCACTGTGCGTAAGTGCTTTGTATTCACGGAAAATACGTAATAGAAAAGTGAACCGCGGCTGAAGAGGTCTGCTCTCCTGTGAAAATCTCATCGGATGAACTTTGCTAAAGTGAACACGAAGTGAGCTGTCAATCCATCCAATCATGTCGTGATGACAGTTCACTTCAAGCTACAGCCACATAATAGATCGGCTGATCATGTTTGCTGGGCAAACCTGGCCAGAGGTCGTCCAAGACAGAGATGTTTTGGAAGGAGAAAAGGGAGACCTCGTAGTGAAAGACAATAAATTGTAGGCTACCAAAAAAAATCAAGCCGAATAATAAACTGCCTTTAACTTTATTTTTGAAGTGAAAACTGCTTTAAGCGCGTTGAGTACTTTTTGGGTGAACAAAGTCATGGAACTCGCGTCATCGTCACCGAACGCTTTGGGTGAACAAAAATCATGGTACTCGCGTCTTCGTCACCGAACGCTTTAGCTTTCGCTTAGTTTTCACTTCTATCGGCAGTCCCCAAAGACTGCCCCGCATGTTTTTTTTGCCTTGAACTATTTAGCACCTGTCAAGTAAGTAATTAGCAAAATTTTCTATAGAGAACTTGAAGTTTACTAAGACGTGGTCGTGTCAAATTCCTCCATCCAATCCAAAAATCACTTCTGCTCTATTCAGGATTTTCCTGTCTTCGGGGAACCTTTATAACACTTTTCTTTCCCTAAGAACCTTAATCAGTAATACTTGCATTTAAAAATAAAAACAGCCAAAACGGTTGAGCCATTCTCCAACGAACAGCTTTTCATTTCCACTATTTAAATCTGTTTTATAGGTGCTGAAAAGTTCAGCGAGTATTAATAAAAAAAATACTGATTATTACCAAAAGGCTTTGCAATTTCAATCCGTAGTATGTATTACTATTTAATTATGCCTGGTGCAGACAGACGATACAAAATGCTGATGACTAAAATCGAACATTCAAAATTTGAATGATAAACAATTAAGTCATTTGATCAGACATCAAATCAGACAGTCACATTCAATTTTGCATTTAATTGAAAACACAGTTCACATGTTATTTAATAATATAATAATATTAATATTGTCGTATCGGTAATTAAAATTCAGTCAGTTTGGCTTCGGGGAATCGTGTCAACGTTTTACGTGTTTGACGTAAATAATTGATTGGCATAATTTAATTGTTTGCTCTTAAATGCAGTAGAATGTTTAAACTGGTGATTACTTGTTAATAATATTAGATACATTTTTAGTCTATTAAAAATAAATAAGGATACACAATTTCTTTTTTTATGACGAAAACGGCGAATAAAACTCGCTCAAATGAAAATAAAGAAAACGTACATAAGGAAGCTTACTTAAATCCTCCGTAATTTAACCTTTAAGGGAGTTCCCGAAAAACGAATCTCACGGAAAAAAAACCCTTAGTACTTATTTAATTCTTAAACAAAAGTGGATTTACCTGTACAACTGCCAAATTCGTCCAAGATAACAAAACTTCGCGGCGAACTGAAATAAAAGTTTTTTTTTCACTTTTCCAAACGTCACTAAAACACACTCACGAAATTTGCGTTCAAAAAAAAAACAAATGAATAACTGAATTTAATATTCAATTCTAGACTTTCGACTTTTAAATTAAATTTCGGGGAATGTTTATTCGAACTTGAACTTCGCGATCGCACTCAACTGGTGGGCGTTCTGTCCGGCGCCTTTCTGTCTACTGACGCTTCGTAGAGAGCGCGCGCGAACACCCCGCTTAGAGTCGTCAAAGTTTCAGCTGCACCACCCGTGTGCTACTTGCATTCGGCCCTAGGGCCATTCTAATTTTGACAGACAAATACCTATCTATAATGCTACCTATAGTGAAAAAAATCCCATTTTTATTGTATTTACGTTTATGAAATACTTTACGTATTTTCTGCACAATTCGTAAAATCATTTTATTTGATGAACCTATTGCCGTTTGAAATCAAATTAATCTGCCTAGCCTTTTCCCAAAGCTGTTGTGGTGGGCCCTCAGTCTAACCAGTGGCAGCTGAGTACCAGTATTTTACAAGGAGCGACTGCCTATCTAACCTCGACAACCCAGTAACTGGGTAGCACGATTATTGCCGATTAAAATACGAGCTAATATTTTTTTAGTAAATAGGTATACGGTAACAACGTTGTTTTTCTTTGGTAACTGAGTCGTTTGTTAGTACTTGCAAATAGTTGGTCCAAAAGCAGAATGGCCCTCTCGCTATTATTGCGGCTTCTGATTGTGATGAGCAATTTTGGTGGCCTTGTATTGGGGTGCGATTTTAGGTCGGATTTAGCGGTTAATGCGCTTAAGCGACATGTTTGTACAGTCGTTTTGTCCTTCCGATCAATCCTACTGCGTGGTGAGAAATAATTGTAATGTTGTGGAATTAGACTTTTGGTTTTCTTGTTTTAGGGTCAGGAATGATGTGACGGTTGAAAGATTTATAGTTGGAAATAAATTAGTTTAGCGGATTGTTTTGCAATCAGTTTTATGGATAAGCGTTAGACCGGTTACGAACTGCATCCGATCCGAATCCATGAAAATTTGGATATAAAAAACTCGGACCAAATTCGGATACTTTTCGCACTGCATCCGATTCGAATTCGTAAAAATACGGATCTAGAGTCTAAAAAACTCGGACTGAATTCGGATATTGCTTACGCACTAATCCGATCTCTGATCCAAATCCAAGCTATTCAGGGGCCATCTTTGGATATGTCCGATTTTAATACGAGGTAATGCGAATCCGAGGTAATGCGAAAGCGTTCATACAAACAGTACTACGGCTACGGACTGAACCGTCAATATTTCTTCCGAATTGGAGACTCACGGATGACGGAGAGAAATCGGATGATGGAAGTCGGCCCTTATTTAAGGATGGTTCTTATTCATAAAATAATCATATACCTAGTTTAAATATTGATTAGAAGACTGTTTAATTCAATTTTTATTTATAATTGCGTTGTGAGTGAATAACTTGTTATTTTAATGTTTGGGAACAAAACTTTGGGTTTCCTTGATTTGGGGTCAGGAACTTTGTGATTGATTAGAGTTGAATAGTTTTGGCTAAGAGTAAATTAGTTTAGTGGATTGTTTAGCTCTCAGACATTTTTTTTTAACGGTCTAGGTTTTTTAAAACTTATGTCGATGAATAAATAAGTTTTAGCTGTTTTAAGTTACTTTAGATTTAGAGAAACGAGGTATTTGTAGGACAGACAGAGTATAAATGCAGGTCATGAAAGAAAAATGATTACAAATGGTATTACCATCGGGTCCATTTGGTAAAATGATTGCTTTTAGTTAAAGTGTTTCTAGATTCGAAGTTATAGCACTTTGAAAAGTTTAAAATTATCTAAAGCAAAATATACCAGTACCTTTGTGCTCTTTTCTTTGTATAAAATTTTCTTTTTTAAGTGTATTTGTATTGTATGTACATATAAATAAATAAATATATAGACTAGTAAAATACAATACAATCACAATACATGAAAACAAAAAAAATAAATGTAAATATGTCAGATGTTTCATGTTTCAGTGAAAAACCAACCTATTTTCATTGGCAGGTGACTCCAAGAATTCTTTCAAAAACGACAACTAGCGCTCGAAAATCATTTTTTCTTTAGTAAAATCAATCCTAATATATATAAAATTCTTCCGTTACTGACTGACTGACTGAGTGACTGACAGACAACGCACAACCGAAACTATACTGGTCGCATATAGCTGAAATTTGGCATGTAGGTTCCTTGGGAAGTGTAGGGGAGCACTAAGAGAGGATTTGCCGAAATTCTTACGGGAAAACGAGAAAACGGGATTTGCGCGTACGAAGTCGCGGGCAAAAACTAGTTTTATACAAAACGATCGGTAAAATTGAATCAGTGATTTCTTGTTAAAAATTTTATATTTGATATGAAACAA
Organism: Mamestra brassicae; assembly: GCA_905163435.1. Lineage (NCBI taxonomy): Eukaryota > Metazoa > Arthropoda > Insecta > Lepidoptera > Noctuidae > Mamestra > Mamestra brassicae. The sequence goes on from LR991010.1 coordinate 7,898,310, forward strand.
TTTTATGAAGTACTTATGACGATATGGTCGGTTCACACATACGACATGCCAACTTTTTAGTATAAAAAAAAGAAATGAATGAATTAATGATCTTTGCAGCGCAAGGTGTTCTAGTAATTGCTGAAATGCTATGCTGTTTAGTGAATCGTTGCTTCAGTATTTTGTTTGGAATGCTGAAGCAATGATTCCAGACCAATCAATAAGGTTACGCTTGGACACACACCTATTTCCAGCAGTGAATGTCTCTCTTTCTTCTAATCATTTGACGATATTTTTTTATGTTATTTTTTGAGACGTAATTTACCACAATTTATGATCGTGTGTGTAAACTATTAATACGGTAGTATGAGTTTATGGGACAAGAAAATAGTAAAACCTATTATATGTATTAAAACCACGAGCCGGAAAACAAGCAATAAATAAATCCAGTAAATTCTATTCTATTCTGTTTTTAATATATGGCAATCAAAGCCGATGGCGTCTATTCTGCCAATGTCCCAAGTAAATTGGAGAAGCAAGTGTGCAATATTTGAATGATTAGGAGAAAACGACAATTGCTGCAGAAAATATTTCGATTCTTCTATGGATACAGTGGATCAGGTACTTGATGTGTTAATACGGGACTGAAACAAACATATAAGTGTTAAAACATTAATTACTTAAATAATCCAATAAATTGAAAGTTAACTTTTGTTAAAAGTAGTTTTTATTCAAAACTTTTTTGTTTGTCATCATCATCATTTCAGCCAAATTTATGATGATGATGATTCACATATTTAAAATGTTTTTTTTTATCGAATTTGCCAAGTAGTACAATTCACATGTTGTGGAAAATTGTTCTTCTTATCCAGCTTTGACCTCAGTAAAACAAGGTTCACAAAAACCCACGTAAGCAGTTCATTTGTATGTATGTGGGGAAAGTGCTTAATGCTTGTAAAGTGGTTCGATCTCCAGATTACAGAGTAAATGCTATTGGTTTTTCTTTTACTTTCTTGCTTTGAATGGATGTGTCAGGCGTCACTGTATAGACAAGACGATAGTGTGTTCTGTCTAAGGTGTGACCATTGAGACCGAGTAGGCCTTGATCGTTTTATAGTTTTTTTTTTTTTTTTTAATTTTGGTTTCATTTTGCGAGTCGGTCCTGGCGTTTTTATTTATTTATTTTGCTTTCTTTGCCAGCACGTTTGATGGAATAATGTTAGTGGGTGTATGTATATTCGGAAATCACTTCTATTCTCGGTATAATACGGGCTAGCTCCCACAGCATCCTGAGTGTATTGTGTGATAGGTGGGACAGCCCCATGCTGGCTCACTGGATACGGCTGCACGCGTAGGGGTCAATCATTTCAATTTTTTAATTAATTGTGTATTTTTACTAACATCAAGTTAAGACTTGTAACATTTATGGATCTTGTAATTTTGTCGGAAATAAAACATTTATTATTATTAATAGTGTGTTCATAGAGTTTCTCCTTTTTTAGAAATTTAACATCATCTATGAAATACCTAGACCTTCAGCAAGTAGCAATTAATCAACTATTATCGACTTTAGCTTTTACAAAATTGCGCCTAATTCCTCTAATAAGCGAGATATTTTCCTGAAACAGACGAGGCTTCTGAAGAGGGTCAGTGACGGAAATGTGAGGGTACTTCAATATTTCCGTCACTGACCCTCTCGTGTATTAATATGACGCTATTTCCAGGCAGTATCACAATTTTTTTCTCTTTTTGTTTTGCAAACTAGAAAATAAAAAGAAAAGTTAATACCTTAGTAAAGTTTCTTCCATTTTCTTAAGAAACGGCTTATTTCTAAAGGAACCTCTTCCAACAGATTTACGAGACTTATTGCAGATGGAATAAAAAAAGAGAGTCGTACACACAGCGTGTAAAAGGGGAACTAAATACATTAATAAACTGGCCAAGTGCGAGTCGGACTCGCGTGCAAGAACGAATTTAATTTTTGTAACATGTTGTTTTAACACTATGGCTTTAGGTTTTCCTGTAATCAATAGGTAAATAATTAGTATCTGCCTTTAAAAAAAAATTAAGGCCACGCTTGGACAATTCCCACCCCCATAACTCCGAAACCACTGGGTTTCGGAGTTATGGGGGTGGGAATGGCAATTTTTCGTCTAATTTCTTTAATAGCTTCAATACTTTTTATTTCATCTATACAATGAGTTCTCCCGCTTTGGACAGTGCGAGAGGGAGTATCAGACTTACTAAAACCCACCCGTGTTCCTTCAAATGCCTTTGCGTTCCAGAACCGCAGTAACTCTTTCGAACAATTCTGCAACCCTGGATCAGTTTAGAACTTAAGAAGTATATTGGCATTCATATGAGTCCTGTTTGAAAGTTGGTAATGTGGCATCCGTGTCTCGGGGAGCACGTGAAGCCGTTGTTCCTGCGTCTGATCTGTACTCGTTCATGTCGGATTGCCGTTCCATTGGAATATAAGAGTATAGGAGCAGAGTGTGAACTTGTGTTTGCACACTTGTGAACAATAACATCTCCTGCACACTTGACTATTATCCTTTGAGATTGGCTACCGTCACCAAACCTTAGTCTAAAGGATAACTTGTGTTAACTTAGTACAAAATCACCAAGTAAAACTTCAAAATTACATTGCGTAAGCTTTATTAATTCCGTGTAGTACCAATAAACTGTCGGTTTCAGCTAATTATTCAATCGGATGCAAATATTATGCGCATAAGTAATGTTGTGCGCGTAACTTGGCTCAAGTCGAGCGTATGGTCAGAATTAATGGCAGGGACCATTTCGTAAATTGTACGCAATCATGGACTGTTTAGGAGGTTCCTTGGTCAGGGATGGCGAAATATTCTCGGTTAAGTGTCCGCCTTGACTTCTGCGAGTCAGTTCAATTTAAAAAAATAAGGTTATTGCTCGCAGGACAGCGCTTAAGGCTATTATGATCCTTTTTATGTTTAAAATGCTTTTCCCAAAAAAATTGGGGTCGGCTTTCTGCCAAACCGGATTCTGCTGAATACGAATATTTTACATGAAGCGGCCGCCTACCAGACCTCCACAACCCATTAACTGGGTAACACGGTACTTCTAGGCAAGACTGGAGTCATGTTTCTGGCTTCTGTCAATCCGTACCTAACGACTGCCAAGGTTCTACAAATGACAGCCGGGACAAACGCTTAACGTGCTTTCCGAGGCAAGGAGGTGTAGCAGCATCAATGCCGCCACATGAAAAACAAAGAAGCGAAATTTGTACGGCAACAAAAAGAACCGCAACGCCATCTACGACGAACTAACAACGAAATACTGCATCGCGCAAGCAAAATTCTCCGTGCGATTTGGATATATACAACAGTCCGAATTTCAACTATCGGGCAGTTGCCCACCAGACACAACAACCGTCTGGCAGGAGGATCCTCCCCTTTTCAGTGGAGGTATGCGGGACTTTACTCTCTGTACCGCATACCTCTATAGAGGAATCTCGATATATTAACATCGTCACCCGTCCACAGACCGACCCGTGCGGCTGTTATTCTTTAGCCACGAGCTCCTCTCCGTCGAGAGTGGCAGTCACCCTAATAAATTTAGGAAAAAGCTGGGCTAGATAATTTTGTTATCGCTGATAGAATTTCATTGTGTCTACGTCTAAGCAAATAAAGAAATCGTACCTAAACAGCGCAACAGCACCGTGAAGGAAGTTTTGTATTGCGTGCCGCAGGTTCGCCGTCCCTGTTCCACATTGATTGTGTAAGTATGTAGGTATGTTTGTAAGGGAAGTACGTCTTGCGGTGCGTGTAAGCGTTTCGTTACTATTTCTATTTAGTTAATACTTGCGACTTTAGTGACGTTCATTGCGTGTTACTTTTGTTGCTTTTTGTTAACAAATGAATCGTGTACTACTGTAATGGGGTCTTAAATACGTGTGAAAGTTTAATTAAAATTCGTCGTTCTCTGTAGGTGTAATTAAGTTCTGAGAGATTATAAATGCCTATGTATATGTTGCTAGGTAATTTTGCTTGCACGCTATGTCGTTTGCATTCCTTCATTGTTTTCATACGAACGTTTTGTGCTTGAAATCCTCTCAAATACAAGAAAATTGTCGTTGTAGAAACTTTTAACTTTCACCAGAAGTGTAAATAAATCCACCAATTCTCACTAAACGTTTCCAAACGTCTTTTGTAATGCGCACAGCAAAGGAGTGGAACTCTCTACCTGTGTCTATGTTTCCAAACGCATACAACCCTAATCTCTTCAGAATTAGAGTAAACAGGCTTCTTCTAAGTAAGCTCGCTCCATCGTCGACTGTCTGTCAAGAGCAAACCCATATTAAAAAAAAAATAAGGATTTTGGTGTCCGATAACAGCAACGGGAATCTTTTCATACAAAAGGACGTTTGGCGAAGATTTTGTTTTAACTGACGTGCTGCGTTGTCTATAAATAAAAGTAACCTCTTGATATACGGATAGGTTGTCCACATTAACACTAGTGATGTTGGTCCTATATAATACGAGACGGGAATACGGGACGAACCAATTGCCAGCAAACTTTAACTCCTGGCTAATCTACTAAGAAATTAAGATTGAGAAAGCAATAGTAGTAACCCAGGAGGAATGTCAACTTTAGGATGGCCCAAAAATCCACTTAGATGAAATGAATGATGTGACAATTTCAAGTGAACTGTCAATCCATACAAACAAGATGAAATTGAAACAACTGGAGTTCTCTTCCACCTCACTCTACCTAAGTATTCACAGTGAGATGTTTACAGTATAGACCGGTACTATATGTTTACTATGTCTTTGCCCGCCACTTCGTCTTCGTCTGCGTAAGTAGGAACTCCACGAATCTCAACGTTTCGTACCAAGTTTCAAGTAAATTGGCCTAACGAATAAAATTTACCATACCAATTTTAAACCTCTATTTCACCGCTTTACGGGAGGAGTTTCTTAAAATACTTACTACTATAAGCTAACTGCTCATAATCTACCTCCATGCCAAATTTATTCTTCATTAATTTGTAAGTAAATTAATGAATCGTTTTTTTGTTTTTGTTTTAAGGAAAACGTTGCCCCACACTAGAAATTTCTCCTGTACCGTGGGTGCGTTTACAAACATACAAACTCACATACACAAATAGCCAGACCCAGAACAACTATCTTTAGGCCATATAAATATTTGTTCCGTTCGGGGATCGAACCCGCGACACGCGACGCAGCAGTCAATCGCTCAACCACTGCGCCAACCGTATCGTGTCGTGTCGTTTGACCTTTCGCTCTTATATACGTAGATAGAAGATAGATGAGTCCCGATTTCCCGAAATCCCGATCTGCTTCAACACAATCTTGGCTCAGTTCGAATAGCACAAGTACCAGCTGCACATAGCTTTTAAGTTACCAGTTACCTACCGCTACTAAATAACTATTATTGTTGTTACTACCTCAAACTCGGTCCGTTCGGGTTAACATGAATAATTTCCGTAACTTATATATAGCTCTTAGGAGGAAACTATGAAAGCTTCCTCTTCGGGAACTGAGGTAGTTAAGTTCGTAATAATATTGAGATATTGGCAATGCTAGGTGCTATCCGGCTTTCCAGTCAAGGCGGCCCCGCCAGGGTGTTATAATGATCTTAAAATGATTTTAGTTGAATTTACAGGTTTGATGTCACAAAATGCATAAGACTGACTGACTGAAAAATTACTGACTAAAAAGTGACTTGTTTCGACCTCTTTAGTGTGGATCGGACGCGCGCGCAGAGGGTGCCGTACGATTCATATTTTTTAAAGTTATTTAGTTATTTAAACACAGAGTTTTATTAAGGTTTTCTTGTAATCTACAAAAAAAAATGACTTTTTTCAATAAATTCCACTGCAAAAAAGAACTAAAAAGATCCAAACAAAATAAACAAAAACAAAGCTCTTCAAGCAGCCTCATGCAGTTGGTGGCATTTATTTTAGTTCAATCACAGATTTGATGCTATCAACTGCATCAGACTGCTTGAAAAGTGATTTTTAAAACTTTTTAGACGTTTTTTTGGGGTCATTTTTTTAAGTCGATATTTTTTTATTTATGCTATTGTTTCTTGACTTCAGAAACACCCTGTATAAGCATTGAACTAAAACAAAATCATTGATTAGGTAACATGATGACTATTGGCAACATCGGATATCTGGACTGTCTGTTTGTCACATTATCGGGCTTCTGACTATAAAATGTCAAAGTTTAGGTAATTTTGACAGTCAAGAACAGCAGTTTAATGTGCTTTTCGATCCTCGGAGGTTTTTCGATATGCAATATATAATCAACCATTCACAGACCAGCCTCGGAAAGTGTAGCTCGCCAGTTTAAAAGATCGGTTCGTGAGGTATTTTTTTATTAAACGCCTGAATAAGTCTGCAGATCATTTTACTACACGTTCAAATATAAACACTGTTGTTTATCAAGTTCTTTAGATAAGTCCTTGTAAATTATTGACGCGTTGTTGACGGCTTAATGCTCCATTACTCGAAGTAGGAGCGTCTTATCATTTATGCACCGATGCACTTCAGACGCGACAGACATTAGTGCACGGGGTAAGTGACGGGAGCTGTTTTAATAGTTTGGGTTCCGATTAAATGTGCTTAATGAACAGTGTGGTCGATTAAAACTTCGTCAGCTTAATTTTTTTCGTCAGCAAACTTGTAACGAACAACATGTCCCTTAAAAGTACGGGGCTTGTCGTCTCATTTCAAAGGAACATTTTCTTCGCAGTTTGTTAAAAACATCTCTCTATGCTTTGATCGTCGTTGAGATGATGTTGCGAATTGAATTTGGACGTACGACAATTGGCTTTATTTTGAATTTGCAGCACTAAGTGAAACACTGTGTAGAAAACAATATTTTTATCTTTGGAAACAATTATCAAAATGGCTAATTGACATCAAACTTAACTTTTTTGTGAACTGACCATTTTATGATAAAACGATTTTTTTTGTCTATGCTATTAAAAATGCTGGGCAGGTTGATCTTTCAGAGTCAAATTAATAGTATATAGTTGCAATCCAGCGTTTGTTTTGTGACATTAACGGTATGACAAAGTGAAGTTAAGCATATTTATAAATTAATGTTGCGAAATAAAATAGATCTTAAAGTGACGAACCTATTTTTACTCAGACTGTTTGTTTCTAATATCACAGCCTAAGAATGTTCTATGATAAAACGTCGATAGTTTTAAGTAGTAAACTGTAATACTTTCGGTAATGCGGTTGTCCATTATTAGTGTCCACTTACGATTAGATAAATTGACAGTCTATAAGCGAGCGAAAGGTCGACGTCGAAACGTCAACATGTTTCTACAGAATTAATCCAAAAGGTATACTTTTGGACTTTTTGACAATCTGTATCGCTAATATGATGTTGTTTTGACGGAAAGACGACAGTAGACCAGATGGCCTACTATCGTCAATTAATTCTTAATGGTTAGGTGATACGGAGTAGAATACGCCCGCAACTAAGTCCGAAACTACGGACTTCGGGTTTAGAGAGAAGCCCCCCTGGAACGCAAAGGGCGTAGGAGGAGCACGGATGGGTTTTAGTCAGTAAGAGTCTGACACTCCCTTCCGCTCCACCCAGAGTGGAGTCATTTGATAATTTCCCAAAAACCGATGTGACAAATTTCATATTAAGGTGTTATTAATGAACAAACATTCAAACATACACATTTATTTTAATAGTAGATCATATTATGCGCACTCAAGAGAGCAAAGATACGTTTGAGCTGTAGGTAATCCGAAAAATAATAATAAATATTTTTGCAGTAGATAGGTATTTTATGGGTATTCTTAGTCCCCAGTGTCCCAAATGGAAGGAATTTTCCTAGCAATATGTAGCCATATTTTACGAATTAGTAGATAGATAGTAAAATAATCTCTAAGAAAATGTAGGGCTTCTTGATGTTACGAGAATTGAGTTACCTAAAACTAGGTATATGTCTCGAATAAAATAAACCACTTTTTATATGGTATAGGGATGTAAAAATAAAACCGTATGTTCCTCTTGATAAGTTATCTTAATAAGTAGGGAGAAAAAAAAAATTAAAAAGTGTTTATTCACAGTGATACATTGCTAACAATATAATTATTACCTCTGCCATACTCCTTTTCTTTAGCACCCATATGTTATAAACAAATACACACAAAAATATAAGTTTTCATTCATTATATTAATTATTTATCTTCTGAACATCGCGGACATGGTGTGGTGAGGTATATGGTGGACATCCATCCCACGTACAGCTAAGCAGTAAACAGGCTTCTTCTGGGTAAGCTCGCTCCATCGTCGACTTTGTCTCTGTCATCTATGACCTATACTAGAATCAAAAGCAAATCCATATCAGATAAAAAAAAGAAAAAAAGTAGTGGCATTCCTTTCCGGGGTCTGTGTTTCCTGAAAACTACAACCAAGGAGATTTTAAGTCAAGATTGAATGGGTTACTTCTAGGCAAGCTTGTTCCATCGTCGACCACATCTTTGCTTTATTTCAGGTGTGATTCTGCACGCTTCTATCTTCAGGTCTAACTCGACCCATCAATAGAAAAATAACTATCTGTCACAATTGGAAGCTTTCCTGAAAAAATCTTATAAGTCCGTCAGATACATTTCCAAAAAATATTGGACATGTATTGTTTCTTTTTTTAGCTAAACTAAAAATTAATAAAACGATACAGATCGTTGAAAACTCAAGGACGTCACATTTTCCAACATTTTTTAATCAAACTTGACGTCACTAGCCCCCACTCTTGAACTTTGTTGCGCTGTATCTTTATTAATTTTTATAAATTTTAAATGGCAAATAGTACCTACATGTCAATATTTTTTGAAAATGTAAAAAACGGGTTTAATATAATTATTTTATCTAGGAAAGTACCCAATTTGTCTATTTATAAATCTCTCAAAAGTGCTACATTAATAAAAATACAAAATAGTGGGACACCCTTTGAAAACTTATAACGTACTTATAACTTCATATCAATATTCAAAATATCACATACTAGCTTTTGCCGATATCGTACGCGCAAATCCCGTTTTTCCCGTTCTCTAAGAAATGTTGGGAAGTCCTCTCTACCTACCTCCCAAACCTTAATGCCAAATTTTAGCTTTCTAAGACCAGTAGTTTCGGCTATGTGTTTCTGTCAGTCACTCAGTCAGAAACGCAAGAACTTTATATTATACGGATAACATACAAACATAATCCAACCAAAAAATTTCCACATAAAACCACTATGTATTGTCAAAAGAACTTCAATCTCAATTCACTTCTTTACAGCCAACATAGACTTTCATTCGACTCGCCCTCAAGGGTTAAGTTGAGCAGCTCTTAACCCAAACCTAACTTAAAATATCTTGTTCTTACTTAGCTCCGAAACTAACGAAAACAAATACTTTAAAAATTGGTTTCAGAGTTCGGGTTCCGTCGGATATAAATAGATTTTCTGTAGAAGGGTGATTGGGTTGTAAATTCTGTTTACTGTGGATAATTTAGTTACGTGAATTTAAACAAAAACAGAAACGCTTTTTGGTAGATTAATTGCGTAGTGGATCTTTGTTTCTTTTTCAGTGTCTGAAATAGGTCTGTAGTGCTTTTCTGTATCAATCTCACCGAAAGTGAAGTGAGCTTTAAGTGATGTTTCAATCCCAAGCATCAATTGGAATGACAGCTAACTTTATGCTCACTTCACGTAAATTATTATGGTGATTTTTTTACAGAATCGACCGGCGGATCCTCTTTTTAGTGTGCTTTGTATTTGGCACTATCAGTAGCGTCCATTAGTTTCTGTAACTTGCAGGCCGCAGGATACTCAGGAAGTATTGAGTGTCTCGTAGTCGGTGGACCACATTTACACTCTAGAGGTCGTAATCCTAAGAGCATCATGATTCCGTCGTGAGAAAGAGATAGTGAGAAGGCCGACATAGCTGCAGGTAGGCTGTCTCCATAAGTAGTGGTGGTGTTTAGACTTGAGATAAAGTTTGGTCGAAGTAATTCGAACTTGGTCGGGTGGAGATTTAAAGATACCCTGGGGCTACTATTACTTATGATTGTATCTTAAGGGTAAGTAATAGATGATATAACAACAAAATCTCTAATCTTTACAACATATAACAACGGAAGCTATAATTTTATTTAATATAACGATTAGTTTTTTTTTTTTTTTTTAAGGATGGGAAATCATCAAATGACTTCTTCCGCTCTGGGTGGAGCGGAAGGGCGTGTCAGACTCTTACTGACTAAAACCCATCCGTGTTTCTTCTAAAGCCCTTTGCGTTCCAGGGCCGCGGTGACTCTTTCGAACAGATTCCGTAACCCTGGCAGGCTTTGGCCCTAGCGGGCCCCGTCTTTTATGCTGACATCTCTTTGAGGCGCGCGTGAAACACAACGCGCCATCGACCCGGGCCTGGTGGTGATCGGACAGCGAGCCACCCAACGCTCGCCGTCCGCAGGCCCGCGCCTACGGTGGCCGGGGATCGCCCTGCGACTCCCGACGCCCGGGGCGTCTTCTCCTGTAGCGGCGGTTGGGACGAAGGCCTTGCCTTTCCCTCGCGCGGCCCGCCTCCTCCTTCGCTAGCATTACTGCTTCGCAGAAGGAGGTGACCGCTTCCCAAGCCTCCTCGCTCCGGACCATGGATTCAACCAGGGCCGGACGCGAGAGGTTGCCGCCGCCGATCGCCTCGACGAGGACACGGCGGTGCTCAGCCCAAGCAGGGCAGACCTCCACCGTATGCTCCACCGTGTCCTCCGGGCGATCCTCACAGTGCTGACACCCGGGCGTGTCCTCCCGCTTAATCCGAAACAGGTACCTCCCGAAACAGCCGTGTCCGGTTAGTACCTGCGTCAGGCGGAAGGTGAGGACGCCGTAGCGCCTCTCCAGCCACTCCTCAAAGAGGGGTCTTATCGCCGCAATTGTGGCGTGCCCAGCGCTGGGTTGCGACAGTCGCCGTTTCCATATCGCCATGGTATCCTGCTGGAGCTCCGTCCGCCGCGTAGCAATTTGCCGTGGCAGCGGAGTTTCGCCCCGGCGAAGCGCCTCCAAGCGCCACGCGTAAACGTGCGCGAGGGCTCTCGCCTCCAGATCCCATGGCGTTAATCCGGCAAGGAGGCTCGCCGCCTCGCCGGAGACCGTGCGGTATCCCCGGGCCAGCCGGATGGCCATGACCCTTTGGGATGCGTTGAGCTGGCGGGCAGGTCGCCCCTTCAACGTCAGTGCCCACACTGGGGCCCCATAAAGGGCCATGGACCGCACGATCCCCGCATAGAGCCTCCGGCAGGAGGCGTTTGGACCCCCTAGATTGGGCAGGAGCCGCTTGAAGGCAGCCCCGGCCCGCTCCAGTCTTGGAGCCAAACGTCGGAAGTGCTCCTCGAAGTTCCATCGGCTGTCGAGAACGAGCCCCAGGTACAAGAACGAGCCCCAGGTACGAACATAACTAGTAACTAATTACCACCTGCGCTAAGATAGTTCGACTATATCTGGGTGGTTATAAAAAAAAATAACCACGAAGGCTAAGGCGGGAGTTCCGCTCCGCTTCGCTCCCGCCTTGGCCTTCTAACCTAACCTATCCGAGTTGGGGTACTCTGAGTCGGGGTGTTAACCATAATGACTTTTTTTTATATATATTCAACGTTAGACTAAATGATTTTCGATTACATAAACGTTATATGAAACAACGTTACACGAAATAAGTTTTAGAAGAAATAAATGTTATATGTAAAGAAATTATATCAACAGTTGGTAGGTATATCTCACATTCATTTTATCTCATAAACGATAATAAAATGAAATTAGACCAAATGAGTTTAGACGTTATGAAACGCACGCTATCTAAAAACCAACATGATTCTGATTTGGGAGGGAGAAGAAGCTATCTAATACGCACTAAAAACGACTTTTACAACGGAACATCATCACATTGTCATAGTAGCAAGCTGTTGCATAAAAATCCTAGAATTATACAATCTTAATGGAAATTAATTAGATAATTAACCTAGCTATACTTTTATACAAAAACTAGCTCAGTGAGTTTAACCTAATTCGCAATAAACTACACGTCCCGCTACAGTACGTCGGTACCGTTGCCGCCATATAATTTTTACTTGTCTTCATCATAATTCTGGTATAGGAAGGAGACGGAGCTATATAAACCGTATAGCGCTATCTCATTTTCACAACAGAATAATGATATTAGCACGTCACAGTACGGGGACTGTTGTGTAATAAACCTTGCACAGACGTACTATCTCGAGGAACTCAGGTCTACTTTTCAAGTATAATAACTATATAGCTCAGTGAATTTCGAAACGTCTGGTTGACACTTCGCGTGACCCAAGAGCTGGCTTTTACTTTGGCCAGAGGCTAAGTATTGCCAGTCAACGTGGCAATGCCGCCAGTCTCTTGGGCACATTACCAGCTGACAGTCTTGAGGATTTTTTTGATGTTATGTTTTAGTTTGTTGTAAGTTTAGTTTCTTTGTTAATATTAGTTTTTATGCTCAAAAGCTGCCAGGCGGAAATAGGACTGGGCGGGTCACAGCCGCATGCATGGTGACCGCTGGGCAAAAGTCTCCATGCAATGGGTGCCAGAGGATGGACAGCGTCGCCGAGGCCGGCCTAGAAAGCGGTGGCGAGATGATCTGGATGAGGTGGCGCAAAAAAAGAATGTCTGGAAGGATATGGGGGAGGCTTTTGCCCAGTAGTGGGACATAATAGGCTAGGCGTCGCGTCGGTTCCATTGAGGCAATACCACTTTATTTACGTCTTCATCATGATTCTGATTTTGGAGGGAGACGGAGCTATACAAAACCAATAGCGCTATACCATTTTACAACAGAATCATGACGACATTGGCACGTCATAATAGGTTGTTCTTTAACATCGTGGCACCGATGTACAATCTCAAGGAAAATGAGTTAAGTTAATTAACTTAGCCACACTTTTCTATAATAACATGTTCAGTCAAGCCATTACCTGCTACAATACACAATGATTTGTTGTAAGTTTAACCTAATTAGCAACTACACGTCCCTCTGTAGTACGTACATATATGTCATCCAACTTTATTTTCAAAAGCTCTTCAAATGCACTGATTAGTTTGCCGAGTAGGAAACCAATCGATTGGAAACGCGTTGAGCTCAAGTTGTTTTTAAATTGAAAGGGACGTTTTGCATTTTATTTGTTTGAATAGAAACTGCTTGTTTTATTAGGATTTATGAAACAGGTGAAGTTTGTTTTAAGGCAAAAAAAACATCGATCTATATAATCCTTATATGTTCGAATTATTATGATTTCAACTTCACTCATTTTATCGAAAATCAATTTCGAAGAGAACTTATTGTTACGTTTATAATAAGCCCGGGTTTCTCGTTTCTGTAGTGCTCCCTTACACTCCCCAATGAACCTACATGCCAAATATCAGCTTTCTACGATCAGTTGTTTCAGTTGTGCGTTGTCTGTCAGTCACTCAGTCAGTCACCAGTAACGCAAGAGTTAAATATAAATTGATATAAGCATTAAAACTAAGCCAAAGAACACTGGAAATAAAACAAGAAAATCGGGTAAGATGTTTTTGACAACGTCTAATAAATCGATGAACGCACGCACGAAAAAGGATGACTAATTGTAACGTTACGCTCATTGTAACGTTACGATCATTTCATCAATGTTTTGTTATGACATTGTCACGTTAAACTACCGTCCGTAAACCGACTTTACAGACAACCAATTTATGAGTTAGCGCCTAGATAAAGATAAGTTTATATTTTAGATTTTAGAGAAGAACTCCACGCCTAAGGAACCCCAAAACGGAACAAAAACGGTGTATTCCCTAAAGAAGACCCTTTTCGGTCAACTATCCCCTTAACTACCAAACTTGACATTTAGCCTCACTTACTGTAATTGTGTCCGGGATCTAACGGGGGCTAAAAAATAAATCAGACAGGATTTAGACTTGGTCTTAAAAACCCATTACTTAAAAAGATGAATTGTTTCCTATCTTTTAAAACAGTTTTATGATTAAAATTTTGGTTATTAAAAGAAAATTTTCTGTCCTCGGGCGAAGTTGGAGGAAAATATTTATGGTTCGTGTCTAGAAAGTTAACTATTGTAAGCAAAGTTTGTTCGCAGTTTGTTTTTGTGAAGGTAAATATTTACAGCATAGTGTTTGAGAAATTATTTTGTAAAACTTACAAGGTCTAAGTGCTCTTAATTTATTTACACTACAACTAGCGGTCTGCCCAGGGTTTACTCGGATTACATATACAAAATATGCAATTCAAGTTTTTCAAATAAGTTCAGTGGTTCCAGAGAAAACCATCCAAATATACACAAAAGTCACAAAATTCGCACTCTCTTTGCAATATTCAAAGTATAAATTATATCTATCGACTTACCAATTAAACCTCAATTATCTTGCTCTTTAAAGACCGTCTAACAATCGAAGAAAGATTCAGACGGAAGAAAATAAAACCTGTCGAAGTGAATGACCAACTTTAGAATCCGCCAGGAAATGCCACCAGCGAGCAACTTAGCTGAAGTTTCAATACGGGGTTTGGCAGCTCAAACGGTTCCTTTCTTTACCTTGCATTTTACCTTTTGGTGTAGAAAACTGTTTTATTTATTTAAAACTAGCTTTTGCCCGCAACTTCGTACGCGCACATCGCGTTTTAGTCGTCGTCTAAAACCATCTTCGCATGATTGCCTGTCTAATGAAAGGTTTGAGGCACATCGGTTGGACGGTTTCATAGTCTATAACGGACTTTTTTTTGTCTTCTACCTCTATTTATATGTAGATGTCATATCAATTTTTTTTTTGACATTAGTGTTGGCAACTCTTGTCAGTTTCTATGTCCAAAATCTCTACTTACATCATCATGCTTTTGCCCTTATCCTCATTTATTTGGAGTCGGTGCAACACGTCTCTTCTTCTTTCATATTCTTCTATTAGTCATTTTCTAAGTAGTCCCCCTTTCTAGACATCTCAAGGATTATGAAAAAAAAATCTAACTATTATTATAAGCTTATTTGTTGTAGGTACTGCTGAGCAGGTTTAAAATTCATATCCATAAATATTTTATTGAAAATTGCTCTTTTAATTGGAATTAAGAACCTATCCTATGTTCTATAAGTTTATGGGAGGGAATGCTTATGCCCTAGGTCTCATACAACGTTTGGGTTTATTCTACTCAAATTCCAATTAAATTAATAAGGCTTCTCATTTTTCACACAGTCCATCGACCGCTTCTACTCCTAGGGTGTTACCACACCAATCGATCGATCGTCGATCGATGGCATCGATCGACATCGATCGACGTTGATCGATTGGTGTGGTAGCTTTGGCTGGTCGACGGACACCGGACGATACAATTGATCGACCGCCGATCAATGTCATCAATCGACTTTGATCGATTGGTGTAGAAATAGAAACTATCGATCGACGTCTACTAATGCATTCTGCCATCGATTGACGATCGATCGATTTGTGTAATAGAAACTATCGATCGACGTCGACTAATCCATCCCACCATCGATCGATGGCATCGATCAAAGATCGATCGACTGGTGTTGTAACACTCTTATAGCGGTAGCAATCGACAGCCATGCTCAAAACTTTCCCCACAACATTTCCTCCAAAATTCACCTAAATTAGACTGCAATTTCCTACATGAGTTGCTCGCTTTTAACTTGATTAAATCGAGTAGGTATTATTCAGCTTACTTATGCTGCATTCGCTCCTGTTCACTGTGATCAGAGTTCGATCTTCGCGTCGAGTAAATATTAGCATAGTCGATAGGTATTTGTTTGGAGTCTAGGTTCCAATGTTTGTCCGTATAATGACACTCCTGGGATTGCCTATGTTAGGGGAATATAAAGAAGTTTGTTTTATGATGTTTGAGAGTTTGTGTTTTATTGTAATAGTAAGTAATTTACTTGGATATCTTACCTTAACAAACCAGTAACTGTGTAATATGATATCTAAACTCACTAGACTGCTGTCAGATTTTCTGGATTCTGACCCGGAACGACTGCAAAAATGTTCAAAAACAGCCGACACTAACAGCTTAATGTGCTTTCCGAGGTACGGAGGGAACTCGGTATGAGCTGGATGGTCCACCACGAGCTCCTTTTTCACCGGTTCACCTTTTTCGCTGGGTTGTTCACCAGTTCGATCCCCGCATCGAGTAAATATAAGCCGCGTCGAGAGGTATTTGTTCGAATCTAGGTTCCAATGTTTGTCCGTATAATGAGACTCCTGGGGTTTCCTTTTGAAAGAATCTGAAGAAGTTTATTTTATAATGTTTGAGCTGTTGCTGTTTGTTTTGTAGAAAGGTAATAGTGAATAATAATGCCTAGATTGATATTATTGGTTCCTTTGAAGAGAAGCTCAAGACTCCAGAAAAGGTAACATTTACAAGCGATAACGATATCCTAAACGTTTGGAATCAATGAAATGACATTTCGGTAGCATTTTCAAACCCATAAAAATGTAAATGGCAGGCAATATCGCTGAAACTGATGTGCTACCCTCATTCAGGTTTTATTCGCAATGGCATCAATATCGTCTGCCCATCTCGCTACCGGACGATCAACATTCTTTCTACCAGTTCCTGGACGACACTGTCATTGCCCTACATACCTGTCATTACCAATCCTTGCTATTCATCATCATCATCATCAGCCGAAAGACGTCCACTGCTGGACATAAACCTCTCCCAAAGGAGGGGTTTGCCATAACCGCCTCGCTCGGCAGGCGGGTTTGCGATCGCAGTGTAGCTGTTGCAATGCACACAGAATGCTGCTGCCCATTCTCTGGTGAGTCCCTTAGCCGACTTTTACGACACCCACGGCAAGTGATGGGATGGTGCTATTCTTTTACGTCAGACGCCATACAGAACAACTCCTGCCATTGATCCTGTCCAACTCCTTTTGACAGCACTTAGGGTCGAACAAACCAGCCGGTTTATTGTGTCAACATCGCACATGGTGGAGTGGGCATGCAGTGAACTTGCATTCCATCTTGTTTGTATGGATTGACAGGTCAATTCATGTTTACCTAAGTTAACAGGGTGAGATGTTGAAAGAATCGCAATGCTGACACAGTCTTTTACTACACTACTTTATTTACAAACTAAATAGAACCCGTATTTCGAGATTGTGCTGCAACGTACCTAATAAAAGAATTTAGAAGCAATTAATGACAAATCCCCTATTACAGGAGGCCTAGATATAAGTAAGAAATGGGGTGTAGGGTGTAGCAACCAGAGCCTTGATGAATACTGTGCTGATGAGTTTTAGGTTTTTTTTTTATAATATGCTATCTACGTTATGAATCCCAAGGCTAGGAGGACTATTCTGAAAATAATACCTCGCAACCTGAACTAAAATATTTGAATTCAACAAAGCTATGCTGGGATATACAGACCAGACTCCGATCCAACGTAAACGGGGTTGAGGATTAAAATTAGATTGGATCCTAAATAGAAAAATGTCAGGTCGACTCGGTTCAGGTAGATATCACACAGTACACTGCTGGTAAATAAGCACAGTTAATTAATGTTTATTTCATATGTTTAAAGGTCAACTAATCTAAAAACTAATTTTCATCTTTTTCGCCAACAGTTTCATTGGAATGTTTGATGACTATAAGGCTCACGGATGGTTAGTGGTCATATTACATACCGCATTCGAAAATTAAATTATATTTAAAAAGTCACAAAAATAAATCGTAAATCCTAAGTTCAGCTCTATTATTATAAACTTTTTAATGATATTATTCGCTAAAATACTAGTCAGCTGATATATGCTAAATAAAGAATCTACTAATCGGCCCGTGATGAAAATGAATAGGTACACTCGCGGATTACAGATTGAAAATAAAAAAGAATGAAAATAAACGACCGATTATTTATTTAGCTCAAAAAGAGTTTTGTTTCAATATCGTAGGATTTTATTTTATTTAAATGGAAACAACATAATATGGAAAATGAAAAAAAAACAAATAGACATGAATCAACAATATTATTTATTATAAATATTTTAGAAAACCTTTTTGTAATTGGTATACAGTGAAATTCCCTTGAGGTCGAAGTTTCGTGAGTTAATTGCGTTTATGATGGTCTGATTAATCCAGTCTTTTTGCGGCAAGTTTAGAATTTTAATCTTGTCTATTTTGTTCTTGTCTATCTGTTCTGAAATAAATGTTTCTAGGTGGTCATCGTTGCTGTATTTTGCTTCTAATGTGTTGTTGTACAGTTTTTCATAATCTAGTTCTTTATAATGTTTTCTTTCGTTATAATGAGGAAGCAAACTTCCTATTTGGAGATATATCTGCTTATGATCAGAAAGACTTGATTCAATTACCGAGACGTTGAGAGAATGGTTGTCTATGTTAGTACATACATGGTCCAGTATTGTGTTTGTTGTAGCCATGTCACGCGTGCTGTATGATTTGTTGATTTTATTTATTATTCTATAGCCGGCTTCTTGGATTCCATGTAAATCTATATTGAAGTCTCCAAAAACGATCTTACTGACTTAAACCCATCCGTGTTCCTTCTAAAGCCCTTTGCGTTCCAGGGTCGCGGTGACTCTTTCGAACAAATTTCGCAACCCTGGCAGTACTTACGGTTACTTAGAGTATTTATATTAAAAAAAAAATGTTCCTCATAGTCTATAATATAAGGCTATTTAGAAACACAAAGAATGCTACTGTGACTTCATCGAATACAATGGATAAACAAATTGGAACTCGCCTGTTCTAAAAATTGCAATTGCTCGAGTAATACGGTGTAAAAAACCCCGAGGATATTATTGCAAAAAACATGTTTTATAATTTCAGCCTGTCAGTCAACCAGTCCGTCCGTATGTCACTCCCATTCTCTCATTTTTAAACAAATCAAAAAGTTCCTGACGTGCAACTGTCACATGTCGCTCGCTCGCTGTTTCACAAAACTAATATGGCGCCCTAACCAACTATCGGATTATAGAAGTTTTGCTTTGTAACATGCGTAGTTATGTATCGAAACATGCAGAGTTAAGCCAGTTTTGTTTTTTGCTTGATTAATGACCGGTGTGCGGTCACTTCGACTGCGTGGGCCATTTAATTATAAGTATCTTCGACGTACTAGGTACGTACAGCGAAAGGTAGGTATTCACACAGGTTTTTCCGAATATATGAGGGGGCAACAACGTTCGCTGCACCATCCCCTCACTTACCGTGGGTTCGTAAGAGGCAACAAAGGAACTCACCAAAGAGTAACAGCTACACTGCGATCGCCAACCCGCCTGCCAAGCGTTTGGGGGAGGGCTATGCCCAGCAGTGGACGTCTTTCGGCTGATGATGATAAAAAACCTTCGCTCACTTTGCCTGCTCATTCTATCTCCTATCACCTTTTCGGTACCTAACCTATCCCTGTTGGGATGCCATAAGTTCTCGGGATCGCTTTCTTCGTAAGGAATTAATTAAATCAATGAGCGTCATACTTAATGACAATGTCCTAAACTAATCTTGGATACAAAAAAATATAGCACAATATGTTGTTATACGAACTGAACGTTATAGTAAATGAAAATTATGTAAAGTATTGTTAGACGAATTGAACATTATGTCATTTGAGCATAAGGCTTTTAATTAATAAAATAGCAAATATTATACCGAATGAGCGTCACCCATTGTATTAGAACTAAAACTTTTTATGCTCTTGTTATTGATATAAATGAGCTCAGCACCCAATCGCATCTACAGGAAATTGTATCGATGTCACTCATCTTTGTGTGGGATGACAGCTGTCAAATTGATGATTTATTGCACAGATAATAATCTAAAGTGACTGGGTTTCCTTTTAGTTTCTCGAAATATAAAACAGGATAATCTTGTCCCCATCGATCATATTAGGAAGACACATTTTTGGGGCCTTATTTTTTTTTACTTTCAAGGTCAAATGTCCCTTTTATGGTACGAATGATCATCTATTTACATATAGAATTCATGCTTCTTTAATTTTGAGTCAAGGGCTCTACAAATATACTGGACAATCAGCAACCTGCTGCTACCTTGTTAGCTGGTCAATAGTTTACACCGCAAAAAAACGACTGTTTTGCGATCGGGTTAATTGATACAACTTTTATTTCATTTCTATATTCGATATGACTTCACTTACTGTACGCACCCGCCTTCATATTTCTTTTTCAAAATTCATAGTCATGTCACTATGTTAAGACGAATCGAATGATACCTCGTAATTGTTTTAAAATCCATCCAGCGGTAAGGCCTTGACCGCTGGATAGATTTTAAATATGTTATAAAAAGGGTGTGCTGTAGAAATAGACATACATGCATGCATACTTTCCTAAAACATAACCTTCCTTTTGCTGTCGGGTCGGAAGTAGTATTTAAAATTAAAGCTTTAGGTTCGTTGTTGTTTAATTTTAATTGGAAATCTCATCAGTCAACCAAGCATCAAGCTGTTTTACCAATAAATCGAGTTGATTTTAGTTATAAAAACTGGGCAAGTGTGTATCGGGCCACGCACAGTGAAGGGTTCCGTAGTTACCTGTTTTTTTTTTGTCAAACTATGACAAAAAATAAATAGCTAATTTTGTCGAATATGTCAATTTTCTATGGAATATTGACGAAACTTTTAGTTATCCTCATTTTATAGGTTGCTCGACTATTACTCGTTAACTTGTAAAGCCTACTTAGCAGTGATAGATTTCCTTTTAAATTCGTTATATGCAACTACCATGAATTTGTTCACGTATCCAAAAACAATCGTTGAGCTGGCAGAGGGGGGGGGGGCCGTCTGATTCTAACAAAAAAATTTAAAACTTAATATTTCGCAAACGGATCCTTGGATGGAATGGGTTTTCGGACACCCTCAATATTTTTAAACGACCTATCCAACGATACCCCACAATATGGGACGGACGATAAAAAACGCATCGCCATGTCACGTGTAGGTTACCTACGTGTAAAGTTTTTTTTAATTATTTTGTTTTACCACTTTGTCGGCAAGATTAATATTTTTACCCAAACCAAATTACAACTTTAAAGTGCTGAGCGTCTCTGAGCTAAACCGCGGAACAGATATACAGACATGGCGAATCTATAAGGGTTCCTTGTTGACTACGGACCCCTAAAAACGAGGTAGTACCAAAGGTAAGTTTAGAAATATACAGTAGGTTCATAAAGTTCTAAAAGTTTTTGTAACGGTGTAGAAAGATCAAACTTATACCAACTCGAAGGGCCTTAGGGTACACTGCCAAGAATTTGATCAATATCTCTAAGAAAAACAAAAGAGAAGGTCTTTTCAGTATGTTTATGTATGTTAATTATTTGACTTTTGATCTTCATGTAAATTTTCAGACAAGACAGACTTTACTCGACAATATTTTAAAATAGTTCATAGAATTGTCTGGTCTTTAAAGTTAGGTCTGTGTTAAAATATATTTTCTACCAATAGGACCAATATTGTTTGATCTATTTTAAGTTTATGGTATGACTCACGGGTTTTATTTTGAGACGTGTCCTCTACTTTTGATATCTATTCTCAACCACTGCAAGTCCTGAAAGCCAGAATCAAAAGTGGTGACTCGTGATCACGAAGTGAGCTGTCATTCCATCTTGATTGTATGGATTGACAGCCCAACTCGTGATCATGACATATTTACAGAATCGACCGACTGGAAAAGTTTACCCACTAGCCAAATGGCGACACACATTTCCTCAGCCCAAATACGATGCTCTAGAAACAAATGAAAGAAGTTGTAGGTACTTTCATTTGTTTCCCTCGCTGTCGCTGTCGCATGACGTATGTTTACAGCCGGTCGATTCTAGTTTGAAGTGAAGGCTTGGGTTCTCTTCTTGGATCACTTCACCCAAGCCTTCACTTCGACATGTTTACAGAATCGACCGGCAGATGCGTCAATTAGAAACGATTCAATAGTTTTGGGTTTCGCAATTAAATTATTATAAAAAGAACAGCGTAAGCAGAATCTATCAACTTTCGTTCAGTCCATCCAAAGTTTGTTTGTAAGAGATTAAATGATAGAATTATAGATAAAGAAAACAAGGTAAAGTACAATGGGCGCCTTATCTGTATGATAAGACGTCCATTGTACTGTAACTTGTTTTTTCACATTTTTTTTCCTTCCTTGTTATAAAGTACCTATACATGGAATAAATCCAAACCGACATTACAATAAAGCGAAAGTGAGATGGTTTGTACCTTCCATACAACAAAATCGATGAACCGATTTTGATTGATTTTGATGCAGAATCATACATGGAACTTTAAGGACGTTTATGGGCTTCTTTTTTTGCTAAAATAAATCATGAACGCGAGCGTAGCCGCGGGCTTAAGCGAGTAATAGAGAAATTTATGTTAACTCTTGTTTGGATATTGAACCTATCCATATTCTGAGATTCATAATGTTTTAGAAAGCCCTAAATTATTCTGTCACTTATGGAAACATAAACTCAACATACCAAAATGAAGACAAACAAATGTTTTTGTAAGTTCAACTAACAGCGTACAAAATGATTAATTGGAATTCAAGACAATACTTCGTCTAATGCGTAGGCGTCAAAATATTGGGAGGAAGTTCAAGCAGAAGCTTTACTTATTACAACACATAACATATGTGTCATTTGTATATATTTGGCAGTTGTTATGTAGTTTCTGGGTTGTTGAGGTCACACAGCTGTCATTGAAATATCTTTGGCAGTTGTTATTTATTTATTTATGGCACACAATGTACACACGGTTACAGACTCAAATAAACTTTGTGAGTACATTACCCTGCTAAGACGCAGCAATCAACTTATAGCTAATGATAAAATAATTATCTTTATATAATAACAATAAAAGGAATACACAACACTAACATTATTATTAAGAACTATAGCTGTAAATTTTTGGCTATAGTTCGGTTAGTTTTTACTTAAAAATATTTAAGTATTTATTATATAAATATTTGACGAAACTGTTGCTCTGTAGGTACAAACTATTATAAATAATATAATTTACAAATCACTAAAAATATTATGGGTAGTCAGAAGCCCGAAAATTTGACATCAGTCTTGCCACAGGGTATCGTACTACCCAGTTACTGGGATGTGAGTCAACTTAGTTGTAAAATACTGGTACTACAACTGCATCCGTTAAGAGCCAGCCCCAACATTGTTGGGATAAAGCTAACCAAATTGAATTGATCTTCTGATTTCATTCATCTTGTGGCACGTGTAGACTGTTACATGAAATAACACTGCCTTGTCTTTCACGACTTGCTAAAGAAAACATTCTTGTTTTGACTGTCATACAAAACCGTTCTCCATACTATACTCATACTTCTTGCGCAAGCTACGTTGTTCTTTGTCATTCTTTTCTTGGAAAATGGATTTTTAAAGAAGATTTATTTAGTAGATACCTTAACCTCATCCAGAGGTTTTAAATAGAGTATTTACCGTTGGTAAAAACTTCATAAAAGTTTTACAACGCAATAAATATTCTTTGATTGTCTCATTTTATTGACATTTTCTAAACTAACATGAGAATTGACCTTATTCTCAAGTTAAAAATCGTTCAAAATTAAGTCGCGATCTTATCTTTATAAGAAATGCAAACGCTCCTTGAAAATACGAGAATATCCCCTCTCATCTCACCGTGAATCAATGTCAAAAAACTTGTCAAAGTGTACGAAAATTTGAGAAGTTTGACAGATTGAGACTGTGCCTCGCTAGAAGACGGGCAAGTTTTTTCGAGGTCGCCGCGCTTCTCGACATGTTAATGGCACATGTGGATTCTATTTCAAAGCCATTGCTCACTTTCCAGAATTTATGCTGTATACAAAAAACACGATGACGACATTGATCTATTTCTTACGTCTGTCCTACCATGAAAAGAATTTTGAATTTCGTAAAATAATTGTAAACACTGTTACAGTTCCTGTCACTGTCACTGTATTTAACCTATTTAACTTAATGTGAATAGTTCTAAGTTGAAATTGTTCATAATTTTTTATTGTAAATTTTCGTTGTAAATTTTAATTATTATTTGTTTTTCTTATTGTTTCCATAGCAGTTTATGCGTATAGTATAGTGCATGTAGTGCTCTTCTTTAAGTGATGAGGCACTTAAACTTAAGTCTGGACTGACTTCTCTTAAATGTTATGGTGTACTCATTGTTGAAGAGCCAAATATAATAAAAAAATAAAAATACAAATATCGCATATGAATGCTTGTCATGTTTTTTAATTAGGCTTTCACAATTTGGACATGTGTATCTCACTCTCCAGAGTTGAGTTTCTCGATCAAACGAAGTCGGCTACAATACAGGAGTGAAGTTTTTACTTCTTTACTACTTTAATTTTAAGCGTAGTTACCAAATACATAGAGCGCATTTTACTGTAACCACAAGGTCTCCGGACAGCTGATAGTTCGCCGCGTGTCGACCACGTTGGGTTGGCGGGACCATATAAACCCGCCCTTAGATTAGAATGCGAACGTTCCTTAAAATAAGATATCTGTCCATATGGATTATTTAACATATAAACAGTCATCTAATAGCCAATAAATATTTGTAAAAGAAATCATCTTTTTTAGTCCCCCTTTCTATCAGTTTACAGCATTTTTTATTTGTGCCGACCAAGACGTTCTGTATGGTGTCGGACGTAAAAGAATAGCACCATCCCTTCACTTCCCGTGGGTGCCGTAAGAGGCGACTAAGGACTCACCAGAGAATGGGCAGCAGCATTGTCCGTGCATTACAAAAGTAACACTGCGATCAGCAACCCGCCTGCCAAGCTTGGTAATTATGGTTTGGGGGAGGCGTATGTCCAGTGGACGTCATTCAAATGATGATGATGATGATGATGATGACGATGATCATCATGATGACCAAGAAAAAAGTACTTTATATTTTCAACTTTGGAACAGAAATGCTTGTACCGAGTTACATGCATTTTTGTTCCAAAAGTGATCGGCTAAAAATGATTTCCCTTACTTGTTAGACAGCTGAAGCTAAAAACAACGTGAACTGGCTGTCTGGCTATTTTGTATCAACGTCATGATCCAATTTTATCACGAGCCAAATATTGTCTGCTATCACCACTTGAGATTGTCAAATTGTACTAGATCCACATTATTTATGACTAAAAGTGGATTTAGTAAACATTTCGTACGATAATGGTCATTCATTCAATAAAATGTGGGTGTTCGTGTAATAAATTATGATACTGAAAGATAAGATCATGCGGCTTCATTCATTAAATTGTTTATTTTGGGAAAATATAATTTTGATAACGTGATATCGTGCATTGTGTAAAGACGCCTACGAGCTACGCCGTAGGTGCTACACGGTAGCGCTACGAAACTCGTAGCAAACATTGACCCGATTTATGTAGGCACCCACAAAATCACCTTTCGTAGTTTACTTTTGTACTTTGTGACATTAAACGGGTCACTGTCAATTGTTACAGTTCCTTACATTTTTGACGTGACAAGGGGCTTTAGACAAATTGACATTCTTCCAGCGAAAATGATTGTCGAACAGACAAAAATGAAAAAATAGCGTTCTCAAAAAATTTAGAAAGAACACAACATTTTAAGTAAGTACTATAAGTACTTAATTTGTAAGTCGATTTTTTGTAAGTCGATCAGAAAAATATACATTTAGAATTTAATTGTGCATCGACAAGACGCGAATGTGAGTTTGTTTATTTTGATGAGTTTTTGTACAGAGATAGATGGAACCCCTTACGATTATGGAATACTTTTACGTAAGGGATACCGCTGGGCAAACCTAGTTTAATCTACTCCCAAAGTTAATAATACAATGAAATATGTGAACGACCTACCAAATGAAAGGTCGCGTGAGTGATTTATCACTATTTCTTTATTATTTGTCCGGATCTAACCTCGGCTTCTATACTGTCATGATTTTAATTAAACGACCATAGTGCGTGACTGTTCGATGCTCATTCTTGTAAAGGTAGATAAGGTTTACTATTTATATTTTGGTAAAATTGAATTTACTACTGTGTATCTTTTTATTTGATTGAAAATTAGCGTGTGTAGTACGTTACCCAGTTCAAAAAAGTAAGCACTACCTTTTCTCAAAGACTTTGTGGTATTTTCGAACCCTTATAGTTTCTGTCTGGAACACGAGACGGCCCAAATTAGGCCCAATAGTTCCAAGAACAGAGGAATATTTAACAGCCAAGCCATACATGTTTCGGGTTAGGCCGTATAGAGTTATGATCCAAAGGTTCCATCCAAAGGTTGTCTGGAAGAGATTGCCTTGTGCGATAAGACCGCCCATTGTGCACTTATTTTATGTATGATTGTCCTGTTCTTATTATGAGGTGTACAATAAAGTATATAATAAATAATAATAAATAAATATGATGGGGCTTGTCTCGATTCGGTATCTGATAAATTTTTAACTGCGAAAGCGTTATGATCTTTCGAGTCTTGGCGACCAATTTAGGAGAAATGTTTTGGTGGGATAGTACTATCTTGCACCCGGTCACCTTTAAACGTGAATACCTAATGACTGCGTACAAATGGTGTTTATAATAATAGTAAAAAAAACATCTTTCTCACCACAATATTTAAAGATTACATAGAAATATTGTTTAGTTTAATTCATCAACCTATATTATCCCACTAGTGGGCAAAGGTCTTCCCCAATGCCTTCCCGATGTGTTGCCCTCTCCGACCAATTCGTCATGAACCGTAAAAAAAACAAAGGTTAAAAAGAATATTTACCATCGACACGCTAAGAAGAAAAAGCACTAATAGACAGACCGACAATATGTAAGGATAGTTCAACCAATCATTGTTAAGGATACTTTGTAACTTTAAAGTAACTAACTTTTGCTCAACATAAAACTTGCCTTTGAACATTGAACTTAAAAAACTTTTCCATTGAAAACAAGACCATTGTTAAGAAGTTGCAACCAATGCGAAATGGATTCTCACTATTAATATTTAAAATGCAAAATCGAACGTTTCTGTTTCCTGAAACTGCAGATTATCGAGAATTTACCAAGTTAATGTTCGTAGTAAAATCCTCAATGCTTTCAGAATATCTGGGAAAGACACTTCAGTTTTGTTCGGTATGTTCAAAGAGGTATTTAACAAATCCGATTCGCTGAAAAGCTTAAAGTTTTAATTGCGGTGTCATTGGCATTCATCAGGTCCTCAAAAGTGCAGGTAAATTGGGTACTTGGGGAACTCCAGCGTGTAAGATATATATTCTGGACAAGGGCGCTCATTAGAGTGAACAGGCTTCTTCTGGGTAAACTCGCTCCATCGTCGACTTTGTCTCTGTCATCTATGACCTAGACTAGAGTCAAGAGCAAACCCATATTAAATTAAAAAAAAAGATTTCATGTTCAAATATGGATTCCACATTACGTTTATGTTAGTTCTAAACAACCTTTTGTCCTTTGAATATTCATGCACAAAATGCAGTACCTACAGCCACTGTCATAAATTCGTTTCACCAATGCACGTTATTTGAAAACTATTTTTTTTAAAATAATAGTTATTTTACGAGAGTATTGCTAAAGAAAGACCTACGAGTATATTTGAAATACATATCTATGATTTGAAATACTAATATGCTCATAACACCATGCAACTATTATTTTAATAATGACTTAATAACTTTTGAATCGTACGTGTGTGTAACACAAAGAGTATAGTAAGTAATAGGGAAAAGAGAGCCCTCTCACGTAAATTTTTGAACCACAAATTGAGAGTAACATGAGTACCTCATAGCAGAGATGGCGCTGTGAGGAGTTTTACACATACGCACACAATCACAACCTCTTCACGCACACATACACACACTCTGCACACACACATACACAAGCTCTGCACGCACACAGCTATCTATAACTGGCTGGTGTAACATTACTGAAAAATATAGGGTAGATACCGCTATCAGCAATAAAACTGACATTGTACCCGAACAATTAAAAAAAATGTAAAAGAGTATACAGCGTTATAATGTAGGTGTAAAACAAAGTATGTTCTATCGATTTTACTTCTATCTACACTAATATTATAAAGAGGATTTATTTTTATTTTTGTGTGTGTGTGTATGTTTGTAATTAATAAACTCAAAAAACACTGTGCTGATTTCAAAAATTCTTTCACCATTGGAAAGCTATATTATCAGCGAGTAACATAGGCTATATTTTATCCCCGTATTCCCACGGGAACGGAAAATGTAGGATAGGTTCCTTCCCCAAACGTATCTTAGATTTTGTTGATAAAACAAATCCCCGGTATTATCTCTCGTCGGGTCCCACCGACACGTAGGTAAATCTTACCCAAACATTCTTACATTGCTCGTTATCTCATAAATCCATCTAATTCAGACAACTTTGAAGCTCTGACTTTAATTGTAGGGGTTACAGGGACTAAAGAATTAGATATCTGAGTTATTGACTAGGGTGAGACGCCTTGTCGTCGGTATTGGCTTGAGTACTGGCAATAAATTAAAAGGTTTTAATAAACTTTGTAGTAGAAATCTCGCTAGACGGTTCTATCAGTTAAATGAACTAAATTCATAATATTGGCATTTGTAGATTCCAAGCAAAAATATGAATGTCAACTTTATTAGTAATTGTACTACTACTTTTTATTTTTTTAAGGGTGGGAAATCATCAAATGATTTCTTCGCTCTGGGTGGAGCGGAAGGGCGTGTCAGACGCTTATTGACTAAAACCCATCTGTGTTCCTTCTAAAGCCCTTTGCGTTCCAGGGCCGCGGTGAATTAATAATAATATTAATCCTAAAACGCCAAAGTATTCTTCTCATGTTAAGAAGGTATGATAGTTATTTAGATGGAATTACAAAAAATGCTTCTGTTAATGATAACTAATACTTTATGCATACCTCAGCTATTTAAGCATATAGGTACCCGTGTCTATTACTTAACAAAACAAAGTTGTTCAGAACATTAGCCGTTTCACCCTACATAGATTATATGCTGCTACCTAACAGTCTAATCCCAGCGAGTTGAAGTCTGAGACAAACTTCATAGTTTCGGTCTTAGTTCAGTTTGTTTTACTTGTTACATCAAAACCACTTGGTAACAAAGTGCATGTGAAGTGGCGACGGGGAAGTTTAAATGAGAATGTGTGAAGTGGTGAGGATGGTTAACTGGCTTATGTACAATGTAGTTGGGGTGACTCTTAATTTCGATATCTTAATAGAATCTGTCTGGGATCTGCAATAGGGAAGGTGCAAATTCAGAATTTATGATAACTATGTGATTAAAATGATAAAAAGTATATTAAAAGAAGGGCTGCACTGCAACGTTTTTATTTTAGTTTATATTGATTTTTACAATAATTACGAATTAAAATAATGTTAAACGGGACGTATTTAAGTAATCAACGTCTAGTGACGTCACTATTGTTATGACGAAAAGTCGAACTTAAGGTACTTGATATACAAAGCAGACAGGGTGCGCGGATAGGGCGCTGACAAGATAAAATGTATGGCGTCAAAGGAACAAATATACTTAGCGTCATTAGTAGGACATTTCATTCACAGCGCCCTGGCCGCGCTCCCGCCGCGCGCCTTTTCCGCTTTATATTATCAAGTCCTCATATCGTAGAGTCATGATAGTTCATGACCACTGACAGACAGGAGTGACTCATCGTTCGTTTTCGCGAGAAAATTTAAACTGTCAGTTCAAAACTGCAATTTTGGAAATAAATTAAAGAGTTTATTTCATATCAAATCCAAAATATATTTTCAATTTATATATGGTCTATTTTACATGGAATTTTTCAAAATGAAAGCAAGATGAAAATATTGCAAGTTTCCTATTGTTCCTTAAATATTCACCGACTCGCAAGCCGCGGATTGCAATCCCTTTTTTTATGAATGGGAAATCATCAAATGACTTGTGCCGCTCTGGGTGGAGCGGAATGGCTTGTCAGACTCTTACTGACTTAAACCCATCCGTGTTCCTCCTAATGTCCTTTGCGTTTTAGGTCCGCGGTGATTGTTTCGAACAAATTCCACAAGGATTTCAATTCCTGCACGATACATGTTAGCATGGAAAAGCATGATAGAGGTGATCTCACCTCTCAAGTCATCGTAGTCCACTATAAAGGTCTGTAACTATACCTTTACATGCCAAAGACCTTGTTACATACAAAGAAAGAATAAAACACGGTTTTTTAGACCACTGTAACATCCTAGCATTTCGTGGCTAAATAATTACGGCGGACGCCTAGCTTTCCCTGGTCGGTCCGTGAATGGACGACCATATTATCATACTGAGGTTCCTTCGTGCCGTTGTTGGTTCTGGCTATCATTAGTAGATCTTTGACAGTCGTTAACGGTTTGTCTAAGCCAAGAAATCTGGCAGATTCATTTATTGGGAAAACCACATTTTCTTAAAAAACATCCTTTATAAAATTAAGTTAGCTATTATGTATGGGTGTATAGCGGTTTCCCAAAGATGGTGGACCCATTATTATTATTATTTTTTGCAACCCCATGATATGGGTTTCAAATGAAAGGGTTCTCGAGAGCAATACGAAAAAGAAGTCGGTTAATATTAATGACATCGAAAACTCAATTCTATTTTTATTTAATTTATAACACTTACGATGTTTCGGTAATCATTATCGTTGCTTGAATGCTACTTTTTTAAACATTTAGAAAGACATGAAACATTCCATACACTTACCGCAAATAAGATGGTACGTAATCCTGTATAAAATGGGTCATATTCCGGCCTCCTTAGACCCCTTTGCTAAGGTCTCAAAACGGATAGGTATGCTTACCTATCGTAATCCATCGAAATGTCAGGGAGAACGTTTTGAAAGCCTTTTCTACCTTTCTGGCTAAATCTAGGTTTTGATTATTTATGTACTTATAGACACACACAAAACCCAGACGACAGACTTTTTGCCTGTAAATTCAAGTAACCTAATC
Source organism: Mamestra brassicae (assembly GCA_905163435.1). Lineage (NCBI taxonomy): Eukaryota > Metazoa > Arthropoda > Insecta > Lepidoptera > Noctuidae > Mamestra > Mamestra brassicae. Next base: position 7,929,285 of record LR991010.1, read on the forward strand.
TAACCTGACAAAAAATGCTTTAAGCCTGGTCTCAGAGGCCGTATCACAAGACAAGCTAATTATACGAAAGAAAGAATACCAAGTCACTTATAAAAAATAGGTTGGTCTGGAATAGCGAAATTTTCAAAATAACAACCTCACATTATATTTTCTTTGTAGTATCGATGAATTTGTTTTGACCAGAATTAAACCACGTCGACATCGCATAAGACTGCAGCTGGTCAATTCTGTAAACAAGTCAAAGTGAAGGCTTGAGTGAAGTAATCACGAAGTGAGCTGTCAATCCATGTATTAAAGATGGAATAACAGCTCACTTCGTGAATATTTCACCCAAGCCTACACTTCGACATGTTTACAGAATCGACCAGCAGGTGTTGTTGCACAGATAGTACGACAAGAGGTGACGCATTGTTTGGGACGTAGCTCCGTAAACGCTTTAGAACCCATGTCTGTTCATTTTATATGAGTTTACTTAGAACGCACTTCACTTTTTCATCTTTCATCATCAATTCAGCCAATAGACTTACTTTACTCTTTTCAAATAATGATTTTACAAAATTTGGTATACAAAAATTAATTTAATATTATGTGAGGACGATGCACCCAGAGTATGCTACTTATAAGAACGACGATGAATAAGTTTACCATCAGAGGTAAACTTATTCATTTTCTAAAGAAATTTAGGTAAACGGTACTCACATATTTACAGATAATTTTAATAACCATTTATTAAACAGAAAATAAAAACACAAAAAAGCTCGAGACACCAGAAGATGCAGTCGCCACTCCAGAACAGATGATCTGCCCACTGCTACTGCCAGGTAAGTTTTCTGATTCGATCATGCAAGCAATCTCCAAGCATTGCCCTTTACATGGACATAGTGTTGGACATAGTGTTGCGGAATAAAAGCACTTCACTTTTTTAAAACGTACTATTTTATTCCTTAGTTAAAAAATACAAAAAATCAGACAAAATATAAAAACACAATTGATTTTTAATATTGATTTTTTTTTATTTTAGATAGTTGAAATTGGAAATACCAAAGGTAAAACACGAAAAAAATCAGAGATATCAAATTTTCTTGAGTTTTTTTAATAGTTCTCCGAAAATACGTGCCTAACGTTAACGTAGTTGCAATCGTCACACTCGTATGATGTGGGCACGAAACCAGAATGGTCGTAGGCTCCACAAAGGCTCGGCGTCCAGCCCGTACGGAAAACGAGTCCGGTTTCTAAAGTCAAAGAAATGACTAATCAACACCACTTCTGATAAATCAAAAAGTCTCGTAGCATATAACGCTGCAATAGGTAATATTCCTTCAATCTCAGCCGGTCGATTTTGTAAACATGTCGAAGTGAAGGCTTCGGTAAAGTGATCACGAGGTGAGCTATCAATCCATATAATCAAGATGGAATGACAGCTCACTTCGTGATCACGTGAATCACAGAATCGACCGGCTGTATACATCAGATATTTCAATATGCTTAACCTTCTTTATTAACCTGTCATTGTTATTGTATTATCAATATTCCACACACAAAAACCCAAAGGATTATTAACTCTAAGTACGCTGTTTACGATCGAGTTTCTTCTAATCCCAGTGTTGATGCGGGGACTAAGTAAATAAACTTATAAATTGCTTTTCAATTAAAAAGTTCAGGCGGACGGTATACAGTGCATGGCACATACATATTAACTAGGACGCGAGATGTATAGACGATATCGTCGGGTTCCGATAACTCGATTAAAGTTTTATTTTCAATCGCACTGTAGGTATTAACTGGGTCTTATTCTGATTGGTTTAGGGTACAGCGTGGTATGTTTTGGTAAGTCGCTATGATCAATTTCTTCTCTCTTTTCTTACCAAAGGATATCGTGTTGCCTAGTATAGTCATCGTTGTCGATTTTTTAACCGCGACCCCATGAAATCATCTTCTAGCATTTGCTATATGTGTGTGTTATATGGCTCGCCAGACCGAATCTGGTTTTAAATAACCTATCACTGCTAATGCGTTAGCCGGCAAAATAACGGGATAATTTATTACTACTGGGTATCGGTCACTTTTTGCGTATTAGGGGTTTTTCGTATGTTGCATGGTGTTCTTTTTTTCGAAAGTTTTAACTCTCTTTAGACCTTACAGCGCAAAGATGACTTGTTATGTGTGTTAAACTAGCCTCTCCCGACTTGTTGGGTCGCCCAGTAACTGGGATGAGTCAGAAAAGCTTGGCAGACGATCCATGTAAAATATTGGTATTCGGCTTCACCCAGTAACGTCGGAAGTCAACCGCAATATAGTAGGTAGAAAACTGGCACATAGGCAGATTGAAAAATACGAGTGGCTGTTCTTTCTCAGAAAAACTTTATCTTAAGAAACTAGCACTAAAACAAACTGGTACATAAAAGCAATAGTACCTAGAACCGCGAGTCAAGTGATTATGTTTCCAACCGTAACCGGAAATATTGTAAACTAGCGGATGTCACGCGGTTTCCCCTGTGTAGTTCCCGTTCCCGTGGGAGTACGGGAATAAAGGATAGCCTATGTTACTCGCTGATAATGTAGCTATCCATTTGATTGCTGAAAGAATTTTTCAAATCGATTCAGTAGTTTTTAAGTTTATTCGTTACGTACAAAAATCCAAATCTTTCCTCTTTAGAATATTAGTATAGATCCGTTTATTGTAATATTTCTATCGATACGGTTGAAGAACTCTTAAGTAACATGGCTATGGACGAAGTTATTGAATGAAGAGCTACATTATTCAGTTTTTCGCGATAATAGTGAAGTTGGTTTTGACATACCTATGTACAATTATATTTTTTTTACTATGCATAGGTAAGGACTTACTTATGAAAACTAGCACCAGGCAGAGTAGTCTTATTAAAACTCTAAGTTAATTTAGAACACGGGCCCATATACGAAATATTTGTAACGAGTACTTAACCTCGTGTTAGCTATGAGTGGAGTTTTTGGGCATTTGAACCTTAGAGATTATCATTAAAAAGGCTACAATTTAAATACGTACCAAGTAAAATATGTTAACTTCAAATAAAATAAACCCACTCTATACCGAGGTACCTAAAGAACAACGTTTTAAGTTCCAAAATAATTATACACTCATCAGAATAATTGTACGTGTTGTATTTATATTCTTTTTGCCTACCAAAATGGATAAATGCTCACCATATCTTGATTTCCTGAAATACAATATTACTTCTGTTACTAGGAGAAATCGGATGCAGCAGCGAGCTAAGCGAGCTCGGGTCTTGGGCACTCCGACTCGGGCAGGTTAGGTTAGAAGGGGATGGCGGGGTCAGACTCCGCTATCCCCGACTTCGCCTTTTGGTGAGCATTTATCTATTCTGACAGGTATTTCGAATTTTTTGTAGTGTTTAAGTAAAATAGGTACTTTTCTAGTGGGCGTTTAAACACAAGCCCATTAAAAATTGTATTTACGTCTGTAATACCTCACAATCTCAATTTAAGTTGACAACTATCGCCAAGCACTGGACCTACGTAGCGCAGTCTTTTTGATGTTTTATAAACAGTATGATTTTATAGTTATTCTTCTTTATAACAAGTTTTATTCTGTCAACAAGTTGTGTGCCTTCAAGTTTGTGATACATTTTCTTCATTTCTTACTATTAATCAACGTCACAACTAGCTACTTCTATTAGGTGTTATAATATTTTTACTTCGTTGCCTAATCCTATTAAGAGTACAGCTAATGATATGACGCTGTTCCTAGACACAAATTGGCAAACTAGGTCTATTAAGCTCCTGCCAGGGTTGCGGAATTTGTTCGAAAGAGTCACCGCGGCCCTGGAACGCAAAAGGCTTTAGAAAGAACACGGATGGGTTTTAGTCAGTAAGAGTCTGACACGCCCTTCCGCTCCACCCAGAGCGAAGAAGTCATTTGATGATTACCCATCCCTCAAAATAAAACAGTCTATTTTTGGACAACCCTCACATATTCAAAACGGGTTTAACAAAGGGTTCTTCAAGATTTCCATAGTCAAAACGAGTCTAAAAGAACTGCTAAAACCCTAAATACACGTCCATCTCCAATTTATCTTACCCCAGTCCTCATGATAATTTCGGGCTTCTCACAAATTGCGCCTCCGCTACGCTTATGCCAAAACAAACAACGTTCCGTGTTAACATGCCCACAGTGATTAATTGTGTGCGAATAATGTGATTTAACCAAAATAAATTAGCTTTCCTGATGACCGGAACGTGCCTTGACCCCAATTCCTGTTCTTTTGCTAACTAACCTATATCTTTTATGCTTTTGTTAAAAGCCTTTTGGAATGTTTTTTTTTACTTCGCATGATTATTTGTAGGTTGTAGTTTTGATGAACAGAAAAAAAACATTATTTTTAAATATCAAATATTTTATTGCAATCCATATGTACACATACAGGTGTTAATTTGAAAATAATCGGAAACAATTATGGACCCAGTCGGGCACAACAAATTTTTAAATAAGTAGAGAGAGGAAGAGCACATCACACAGCAGCAATTTAGCACATTGGAAAATTTACTTTATTTTGAATTATTTTATATCCTATTACTTAAATTTAAGTTACTATTAGTTCATGTTAAATATTAAATTGTTTATGTAATATATGAAGTCTATCTATTAATTTAATATTGCGTATTTGTAAACTCGCTCAAAAAAATCCATTATTTTTAGTAAAGTATTATTTATAAAATATTAAATTTAAATAAGTACCTACTCAATATTGTTATTTTGCTTACTAAGTAATTTTTAATCGAGGTGTGAATGTGTGTAATATTTATGTGTATACAAGGTGTTCCAGAAGTACGGGCTCATATTTAAGGGTGATATTCGGTAGCAGATATACAAAACATATAAAAAAAAAACATAAAAATGTGACTTTAAAAAAAAAACGACCGCATGAAACGACTTAAAGTTCCGAAGAAATGACCTTTTAAACAGTCCGATGTGGTTGGTGACGTCAAATCTGTGATTAGTTAACTAAAATAAATGCCACCAACTGTAACAAATTGCTTGAAAAGTTATTTCTTCGAAACTTTTTATCCGTTTTTTTCTAGTCGATTCTTTTGAAAAATGTCACATTTACTTTGTACTCAGCACGTTAAACTTTGTTAACTGGTTACAGTTTTTATAAGTTAAGACTGCTAAAAAGAAAAACAACGAGTTGCACTCCGCGAGTGCGGGTGAAGTGAAAACTTGAACATTAACGTTGTGCATTTTTAATGTATTGGAATGGTTAGGGAATAATTTCGCACGCATTGCTTTAATTATCAGTATAAACGTACTATCATTTATGTGTTAAAATACAATATTCATTCATTGCGCTATCATACACAAACATGACAATTTATATCACATTAAAATTTAACACTTCAGAACTTTCCCTCCGTCTTACGAATTTTCGATCAGGACACGTGTCCTGACGCGAGTGTAACATTTTTTACCCATCCCAAAAAGTGCACCACGGCGCTAAAGAAGTTTTCACTTCTAAAAGAAAAAATGTCTTTCGTTTCAGATTTCCATAACTCTGTTGGCCATTTCCATTTAATGAAAATTTTCACAATTAATCAAACTGAAGTGCATGTTTATTCAAATAACAGCCGCAGACCACAACGCTGTCATTAGATTTAATTTATTACTGAACATTTAAAATTCATGCAATAATATAATTGATGTTGGTGGTGAAAATTAAATAAACTATTAATTTAAATTTATGGTTTCAACTAGAAATTTGTTTGTTCATTGAAAACATTAGCAGTTAATAATTAATTTATAAAATCAATCTGCTCTGTGCTGTATATAAAGGTGTATATAAAGGTTTGGGCTTTGATTATTACCTAGGTGCATAAAATGTCGTAGGATAGAAAGCCACATAATTCACCTAATCTGCTATTTTAATTTTAAAAAGCACAATAAAAAAAAACCAGACTTTATATTTTCATAGTGTACGTAGAAAAAAAAATGTTTAAATTGCTTATTTTTATTTTTATTGCTTATTTTTATATTGCGTGGTAACTGAATTTACGCGGCAAAAACCTATTCTTCTTTTAAACTTTGCTGTACCGCAGTCGAATAAAATTAGTTTTTAAATTTATAAGAAAAAATTTTTCATCACTCTCGCGGCTGGTTACTTTTTTGACAATTCTTATTAATAAACTACCTGAAATATCATCATATCAGCCGAAAGACGTCCAGTGCTGGACATAGGCCTCCCTCAAAGTGGGGAGGTTTGCCATAATCACCACGCTTGACAGGCGGGTTGGCAGTCGCATTGTAGTTGTTGCAATACACAGAGAATGCTGCTGCCCATACTCTGGTGAGACCCCTAGTCGCCTCTTACGACACCCATGGGATGAGATAGTGTTATTCTTTTACGTCCTACACCACATAATATAACTATCGTTAAAGTAAAAAATTGAGTAAGGATAGAAAAGTCTAGTGAATAAGAAAAATCGTATGTAAGTCGCATGAAAATGATATACCAGGGCAGCATGAGATGAAAGAGTTCAAGGCCTATACCTATCTGTCAACTTAAATATATGTTCCTCATGCGACCCGAACGTCCTACACATAAAGCCAATCATCACATAATATAATTAACATTCGGGCCCAGGAAGGCTTTGACTAGGGAGTTAATTAGCCCAACTTTGTCCCGCTAATGACGGACGAAACAATTTAAAACCTTTCCCTCCTGTTAATTCCTGACCTTTGTTTGTTTTTCTTTTCTTTTGATCATAGCTGTAATTATTTTTTGTGAGGAGTGATTTTTTGGGTAGATTTAATTTAGGTAACATTGAACTGTAAAAGCCAGGAATGTAATTTGTAGTAATTTTCTCGACCTCAACTCAATCATATTGAATTATTGCGTTTTTGGAATGGAATTTGCGCGGGTTCAAATTATAGATTTTCGACCAAAATGACTTACGGCCGTCGGCCGGTTTCAATATAACCAATTAGCTACCAACAGTAGCTGAAACGTCATGTGTCAAGGCAAACATGACGTTTCAGCAACTGTTGGTAGATAATTTGACAGTTGGTCAAAGGTGGATACGTTATTTAGACTGGGCGTTAGAGTAAAGGCGTAAGTGTCATAGAGAGTCAAGTTAAGACTATGCTGAGGGCCCTGCTTTGTTTCTAAGATGAAAACGCATCTGCGGTGTTTCTAATCATGAACAAGACTACATATATGTATAAAGCGGTGATTAGTTACCAAGGCGACTACTCGTTAAGAACTTTACAGACTGATAAACAAACGACTGTAGAAGAAATCGATAAACATGTGTTTTGCGTTCCTTTTTTTCCATAATTACAATGTTTCGCTCAAAATTAAAACAAAAAAGCAACCGGTCGACCTTATAATTATAATTTCAAAGGACAAAGAATATAAAAAGGACATAATTAAGGACAGGCCGGATATTAATAACCTATGGCATTTTTGGAATAACTTCGAGATGGTACCGAGGGATACCGACCTACATGTGACAGGATCGGAATTTTATTTTTGGCACTTCCCACGCTTAACTAATTGGTTCAATTTGATTCATCTTCATGTGAATTTTAACTAATATTTAAAAAAGGATTTTTTTTTGTTTGTTTTAAAAGTACCAATCCGATAAAGTTAATACATTTTTATGCATGGGGGCAAACATTGTCATTCGACTCTAGACAAGAAATCGCCTTCGACTTGAGCATCTTTTCCGCTTTGCAAAAACAAAATGGCGACTGGCTTCAACCAACTTTTACAACACACTTACTCGAAAATAAATAAAATTTCTCAAAAACATTGTAACGAGTATTAATTACTCAGTAACATATTATTGTGAAAAAGGCTAGCGGTATTTTTCTTCCCGTCCCAAGATAATTTTGTTAGGCACTCTCACATACTCATCTTATCACACACCATGCTATGATTTAAGAAAGAGAAAGCAAAAACAGTTTTCATTGCCATTGACGACATTCAATGCGTAGCTTACCCAAACGAGTCACAGAGCTGGAACATACACGAATCTCGCTCAAATCTATAGAGCTTTAAGCTTTTTCAGTCTAACTGTTTTGTAAAGCGATCCCCAAAAGTAGGTCGAAAGGAAAAGCCTGTCAGTATGTCACTTTTTGTGATAGCTGTCTTTTTTGTGGAGTTGTTTGAAAGGCTGGATCTTGTTACATCACAGAATATGGAGACGGTTTGGTGGCTGTTGCTAGACACGGCACTGTCAACGCTTCGAGCGTATCAGTCACACATTTTTCATGACTGCCCTACTCAACTCAGACAAAAGATGTTAGTAATGAAAACCTGATCTGTACCTATTGTTTTGTATTGTACGATAGTATTATATGTTATATTTTTTATTATTATTATTATATTACCTCATGATTAATTAATTAAAAAAAAAACACTTTTTACCATTGATTTATAAATTCCTTATTATCTTGCTAATTATTTTGTTAAATATTGTAATTATTATTGTTATTGTAAATGTTAATACTAGAATAAGACCTTATACTTACAATTTAATATCCATGTTTGTGTTGTTAATGTGCCATTAATAAATAAATAAATCAGTGAGTGTCAACTATTGAGTTACAGAAATTAAGAATGATCCCAATGACGATGACCAACACTGAAGTTGCGAAAGAAACATCTGTTATTTTCGCAATTTCTTTGATCTTCTATGGGTACGAATATTATTAGTAAAGACGTCTCTCGTTGCCGAATATATTATTGAGGGCGGTGTGCGATATTTTAAAATTCAAAATTCAAAAAAATTCAAAATTCAAAAGTCATTTATTCAAATTAGGCTGAGTGCCAGCACTTTTTGAACGTCAAAGTTCTACATAAAGACAGTCCCCCAAAACGCCCGCCCGTCACCACTTCCTAGTGTTTTAGCTGGGAAGAAGAAGAAGAAGAATTTAATTCATAATATTGCAACACCAACATTAAAATGCAAAGTATCATATAAACTATGGCAATATTCCCTTCCATCTGTGACACTGGTCCAATACCAACGTGAATTTTACTTGTTCGCCGTTTTATTTCGTCTTCCTCGGCACCAACATACCAGCACCTCATCAACCGCTGCACAGGCGGTTCAAGTGCAGGGCAAGTAAAACTCAAAGTATTTAGTCGTCAGGGCTCGCTAGAACCAGTGCCTGCCAGGGTTGAGAAGTAAACACGGATAGCGTTTAGTCAGTAAGAGTCTGACACTAAGAACGGGAGGAGTCATTTGATGAGTTTCCATCCTAAAAAAAGGTCACAATTGTTAGTTGCACAATCATAAAGCTATTCTAACACTAAATTATCTGTGACAAATAAGGCGGGGTGCTAGATACATCATCAAACACTTATTTTTTTGGCATATTGATTTGAAGGTCAATTCACAAAGGTACTGAATAATCGCACGGATTCAATTTGCACCATCATTTCAGTGACAATCAATGTTAAAAACTTCTCCAAATATAGGGATCTGTTTAGTAATTCATTGTGACACAGATAAAAATACAAACGATATTTTTATAAACAAAAAATATTTAAAAGAAAACCCGACCGCCAAAAACGACAAAAAGTTCCGAATAAGTCACTTTGCAAGCAGTCTGATGCATTTGGTGGCATTCAATTTACTTCCACACTGATTTGATACCACCAACTGCATCAAGACAAATCTAACGCCAATCTCTCAAGCCAAAATCCACCAAGTCCTTTAGGCTATATACCGTGTTAAAAATGTTAAAATTCATGGTCTTCCTTTTATTTCTGACACTATGTTACATAGCAAAAAATTATTCTTATGATGAAGCCTTTTGATCAGTATGATAAAGCTAGAGAGTGATTAATTTTCTCGTGTGTTATTTAAAATTCTATGAATGCAGTTTAAATTCTTTTTTAAATTCAAGTAATGTCTTCTTTCAGTAAAATGTTCCATCTACAATTTTAAATGGTACTTTCCCTCCATGTGGCATATTCGTGGGACGCCCTGTATACACTTTTAAAATATAACCCATCGTTTGATGCAGTCAGTATGGTAACGTCTACCTATTTCCTACAAGTAACTAACTTGAATCATTCCTAACAACAACTGACATATAAACACACCAAGGCAATTCTGAACATAGCCTTCTAAAACCTAATCGATAGGCACGTTAACGCCATTTATAACCATTTCCCGTGAACCAATCAATACTAGTCTACACCTGTTACCTCTTTCTCTATGAACTCTTATGAATAATGCTTCGCTTCATTGACTTGACATAGACAAATCTTCGAGTCAGAGTTCATTACGGCACTGGGAACTTTTGTGTCATGTTTTGGAGGTCATAATTTGATTTGTAGTTTATGATGTAAAGGGATGTTAATGGATTGGGTTGTGTTTTCATGGTTGTTTTTATTCTAGATACTTCGTTTATTATTCTTATTATTTTTATTTTAACACATTCAATCTTTGTTAGACGGCACAAACAAAATGGCCAGTAATCCGGATAGTCACTGCAAGGTCGTTTTCTTATAGATGTTTATTTAAATATTGATCCTTACAAACATTTACATGCTTAGCCTGCGTAAGAACATAGGGTATGCGTTAATGGGTTAAGCAATAAAGATTGTCAAAAAGTCCAAATGTCAATTGCACATTCACTATGGGATATTTTTTTTTATCATTTAGCGAAATGGCAAATGGTCGTTATACACTTTGTCTAGACCTACCTTTAATATGTTGCATCAAACTCATAAATTGTGATGTTTTACTTGGAAAGTTTCATTAACATACTTAGCTCACACTGACTAAAACCATTAAAAGTTGGGGGTAAACTGCCCAGTATGCAACTACACGTATACCTATTTAGTGTTTCGCTTTAAATACCATTAATAAGCTTTTTAAAAACTTACCAACCGCTACTCTATAATATAATTTATTCTTGCTTTCGGGTTTCCAATAATTAAGAATGGAAATTCTAGGAAGGTACTTCATTCATGGAAACGTTCACATACATACAGCACATGTCGACAACGTAGCGCTTGACTGTACTTATTGTACGAGAACGAGAGAGACACTGAGTCAAAACTTAATAATTTGCAGTACTGCTCATCCTCTAAAACAAATAGCGTGACATTTTTAGACTATATTAGCATATTCTACCTAGCCAAAATTCGTATTAAAATTGTTTCGGCGACTTGGGCGAGAAAGTGTAACAAAAAAATTGTGAGGCGACACGGGACGCCTGGCAGATGTAAAACATCGAAATTATTTTGTACAAGTAATATGCATAAAGTAACAGATTACGACAGGAACTAAATATGGCGTAATGAAAAAAATACATTTACATAGACTGTATGTATATATACCGTGACGATGCGTCGCCATGGCATGCGTCGCCACGCCAACAATCGGTTTCACCCGCGGCTATAGATGTTTCACATCAACAACTCACTTTCGCGTTTATAATATAAGATAGGATGTAGTGAAGCTCGTGTACAGATTAATTAAATGTATACTAGCGTTCGTTAAGAACTAAAACGTACTACGTGACTGTACCAGATATGGGATTAATTTTCCGAGTGTACGGGATTTAATTCTGTTAATTAATTTAACCTGTATTTCTGGCGCTGGCGACCGAGGAGTTGTGTGAGTCGCGTGGAAATTTGTTGTGTGATGTCGTGTTGTGACGTAAATCGGGCGAGCTTTGGTGATTTTGGTTTGTGGTGAATGTTACAGGTTAAAAAGTAAAAAAAGGTGGCTATGATCCAGTTGTTGATATAGAATTACAAGTTGAGAACTTCTCAAACTCTACTTTTTCACAAGACCTTGTAAAATTTACCATTAAAGTAGTTTTATTTTTGAATTGAGAAACGAATATAAACTACCAATCAATCCTTTCTATCCCAGTCCACAGCTGGACATAAGCCTATCTCAAGTTGCACTACGAATCTCGATTCTGCATCCAGTCTCTCCCAGCCACCTTTGAGAGAGTCGGCCTAAAAGTAACTTACATGTATTATTTTTAAAGGTCAGATAATCTAGCGATTAAACGGGTGAAATATTCCTCCTATATATGTATATCCTATAAATGAAGTTTTAAATTAATTCGTTACCAATTCCTAGTATTCTGGCATTTATAAATGCTTCTTTTTCTATAACGACAGTATATCCCATCCACTGTTTTAAGGGAGTCGCTCTAAAAGTGTCTTGTTTAATATTCTTAAATTTTAATATTATTCCTGTGATTAAATTTGTAATCCTTTGAATGTTTTAAATAAATTCCGGGGAACGTATTTTTATTTTTATACAACAAACACGTTTTAATCAATATTGGTAAACAGGATTATCTCCGGGTTTATGGATTTTAAACAATTTTAGGGTGCGCGCAATTTAATTCACTAGGTTTTTTAGAAGAACACGGTGACATTAATTTTAAACCAAAGCAGTGCCGGTAGCGTATTGTAAACTCTGTAGGAGCTAATGACAAATCGGATAACTCCGTAAGACTCTCGTAAAATTGTAAACTGAACATTTCTTCTACAATGAGACTAATCTAAATTTTATAGTTCATTATCTCTCCGTGACGTTTCGGGAAATATTTAAATTTATGTTACCTGGGTACTTTGTTTTTATTTCAAAACTATCACAGAAGCCCGTTCACAACAATTTTGAATTTAAAACAAAATTGTAATAAAGAGAACTATAAATAACATTCAAGACAAGTTTTTCCTCGACCACAAAAACACAATAAATAAAAGACACTTTACAAACATTTGCATAAAATAATAAGAGAACTCACAACTAATTGTGTCCATTTTCTCTGATACCGCTGCTTTGTACCGAGGCGCAGTTCTAAAGCGATTATTTTGTTTGCCCGCCATACCAAAGCGTGAAATACTACATTTTAGCGCTCTTTTGTACGTTCCAAATGCGGTTTGCAGCATTTTAGCGATCGTGTTCTAGAGATACAATTTTAATTTGAGTTTACAGTGGAACTTAATATGCATTTATTTGCACCGGTATAAGTAGAAATTGTTGAATTTATAGTAGTTTGCGGTGGTTTTTTATTTTATAGTTTTTTCTTCTGACTATTATTGCATTAACGTTTTGATTTAAGTTTACGTATTTATTGTATTCAATATTTTGAATTCACCTCAGATCTAATATTCGTTATTCAAACTCATTTTTATCGTTCCGTTCTCCACTGTTATTTGTCCGTTTATCTGCCAGCAAGCTATATCACACATACGTTAGGGTAAAGGTACATAAATAGATATATTTGTTTATGGGTACACATTTAAAGATTGTGCATTCAATAAATACTTAAAATTAAAATGATGAGTCAATCTCACACTTGGCCGGCTTCATCAGATTCTGATTCAACTGATAAAAGAATGGTAAACAAAAATATTCATGAGTAATCCTTTTTCCAGTACTTAACTACCGTTATCAAAATTAAAATCCCAACTACTCCCGCATACAAATAATATTCTTATTTAACGACTAAACTCCTGAATTTATTTGAGACCGTTTTTCGTAAACCAAAGAGAAATAGCACCCGGCTTTGGACTTCAAATCACGTAGCGGGACTTTATATTCGTCCCGAGCGTTTATATAATTTAGTTATACAAGTAAAATTGTTTAGTTTGTAGTCGTAATAATATTCTCAAAATGGAAGTGCATATTATCTTTGTGAAGAAATAATATTTGTGCAGTGACGATGTTTGTAAATTTATTTTCTGTCAGATTATGATGTGAATATTTAACATTGTTTTTGGTTGGGAACATTGAATATTCTGCTTCTAGGAGCATACGATGGGTTTTTGAAAATATATTTTTTTCTTACTTATTTTATACTTGAGCAGTTTTTTTTTGGATGGGAACTCATCAAATGTCTTCTTCCACTCTGGGTGGAGTGGAAAGACGTGTCAGACTCTTACTGATTAAAACCCATCCGTGTTTCTTCTAAAGCCCTTTGCGTTCCAGGGCCGCGGAGACTCTTTCGAACAAATTCCGCAACCCTGGCAGAAGACTTTGGCAGTTGCGCCTCTAGACCAAATCAATGAGACCCTCAAAATTTTAAGTTTGAGCTACACGATACCTGATAAATGCTTGCACTGTCTGGAGGTCCACTCAAATCTGTGTGGTTCTTTCCTCAAAATACCACTTCAGACATTAACCTACATGGTTCTCATATGATTTAACCAGTACGAGTGTATGGACTTTAAAAGAGACTTTGACCTCTGAGTTTGTTTCGGTGTTTCTTCTCCGGGTAGTTAGCTAAGAAACACCGGCCTCATCTTGTTTAAAATTACCCAAAAAGAGTGTCGTGTTAAAGTGTTATGTTTAACCTACTTACAAAATAAATATCACTTATCAATCAATTAGCTGGGAGAATTAAATGCAGCACCTCAGCGGCAGGTTGGTTATATCTCGGCTTGGTGACAGAAAAAAATACACAATTTAATTTGTTTAAAAGAGTTGTGGAACTATTTTTATTGTACAATAAAATATATTATATATATATATCTATCAATGTACTAATCCAAATAATATCAGTGTTAAAGTTTGTATATTTGTTTTTCAATCCCGCATAAAGGCTGAATTAATTTGGATGGAGATAGAACATAGTTCACGTCTCATCCCGGTGAATAACTTACCAGATACTGTCGAGAAAGCAAAAACTCGTAGATAGAAGGTAATTATGAGTGGTGAGGAATGAGGACTTACAAACTACCAGGGGCCCAGAATCATTTTTCATTTCTCTCTGGCTTCAATTCTTAAGTCCAGGAAGACAAAGTAGCGGGCAAAAGCACCTGTTTGAAGTTGGCACCCGACTTTTTTTTTCTTTTTTCGTTTATTTGATAGATTTCGATAATTGCAGTAGTGAAGCTCACTCTGATAGCAAAAGTGCCAAAAAAAAATCGTCCCCGACATGGCTCGATATAAAGTTGTGGATAAGTTTTAAAAGCAAAACTTTGTTGAAAACATTCAGCTTGTTCTTACCAAAAACAGTCAAAAGATTTCAAACATAGTTAAAAGCAAGCTTTTCTACAATTTCATCCTTTTATCAAATTGGGACAGAATAATTTACTACCAAACGAAATGCAGATACATTTCCATGTAATGGTTTTGAATGTTCATTCTTTTAAATTAAATAGTATTTTTCCCACAATTTGTTTTCATAAAAGCTACGGACGTAAGGACCAAATTATTCAGTACTAACTTTTCCCGCGGCTTCGCTCCTATGACCTTTCACGCAGGAACCAAGCATTTTTCTGGGATAAAAAGTAGCCCAGAGGAATGAGGAATAGGCGGCTATCTTTGAACAGGAATGGGACAAAAAACTCAGAGAAAGAGTACAAAAAGGTGGACAAACTTTTAGAAATCATTCAGACCACCAAAATAAGGACAATGGTAAAAAATAATAATAAGAAAAACGCATTAGATACTTTCAGGAAAAAAAAAACAAAAAACGAATATACACTAAAAATGTTGGTTACCCAATGCATAAACACATCCATCATTTACAATAAATGGAGAAAATATGGAGTTTCTTGTCCGTTCTTCTCCATAAGAATCTACCTTTCCGAATGGACCGTAGAGTCACTTTATTAATGTAATATTATTATTTTACTGAACTGTAAATGCTGACGTTCAAAAGTGCCGTTTAATGGCCTAATTGAAATAAACGTTTTGACTTTTTTTTTTTAATAGGAACAAACTTGAAATCGCGAAAAAAAATACAGCTGTTCAGCACATTTTGTCGAGTTATGTGCACAGAAATGTGTGGGGGAGACGATTATTTTATTCGCGCTTTCGTTGTTATAATTATGAGTAAAATGACCCCTTTAGAGGTATTGCGTTTAGTCTGTTACACGTTGCATAATAATCCTTTACAATCATATAAACAAACAAACATTTTTAACTCTTCCTCTTCTTAGTCATAACTCGGTATGAATTAATTCAGGAACATTCTCCTACCATTTGTTCAGTTTCAGAAACCAGAACTAGTAATCTAAAATACTAAGAACTAGAGAACTAAGTTGTAGAGGTATACGAAGCGAATTTTCTTATCTAGAAGTGAGTTTTAATTCAGCGGTTCAAGTTAGGGGAATCGATTCGATCGCAAAGAGCTAAGTTTCCGAGATAACACTTAGAAGTGAACGATTGTTTGTAACTTTGTTGTTTGAAGTTGGGGTAAGTGAACGGGTATTTCGGTTGATTAGATATTCTGTTCATTTTATTAGGGTACAAATTGAAAATTATGTTATTTTGTTGGTATTTATCAAAGTCAAAGTCAAAGTCAAGGCATTTATTTCAAATAAACCATTATGAGGTACTTTTGAATTGTCGAAGTCAGGCCGTCAAAAACATGAAGCTATTTGCACGTTCGAAGGCGTAGATCTCTATGGAGAAGAACGTGCAAGAAACTCCACGGACACTCTTTTAAATGATTTTATGTTTACAAAAATCCTGGTTACATAAACCTTGTTGCTTCTATATATGAGAACAATGTAAAGAAAGAAAAAAACAATTTATAGAATGAAATATTAAAATGAGGCAGTGGCAACCAAGAGATGACCAGTCTCCACTGACGGCGCCCGTTCACGATATCAGAAAAGTACTATACTAGTAAAATGCTGTGTGTCGGTGAGCGCTTAGCTGTGGAACGCGGATGCTCTGGTTTTTTAATTTTTCTTAATAGTCCATAAAGGTTTCAGGGAATGATAAATTGAAAAAGTTGCACGTAAAGTTTGCAAATTTTGGCAATTTCTGAAAGTACTGTTTTATGGTACTTCAGCCCTCAGGCGTCGGCCCTGTTTACCTTAATACCAGAAACATGCCACGTAATCGCATGATACCGTCATGCAATGATAATTTTGTGGGTAGACCTTCTTGTCTTATATATAAAATAATCGTGTCACAATGTTAGTTACCATACTCCTCCGAAACGGCTTGACCGATTTTTATGAAATTGTATATGCATATTCAGTAGGTCTGAGAATCGGCTACTATCCCCTGACTTTTTTTTTAAATTTTTTGGACAAAATCTTTTCTTTTTATTTTTTTAGAACGTGGCATTAAAAAATACATACAACCCTAAATTTTCACCTTTCTATCACAAACCCCTATTTTTTAATAGCGATATTAGGGCTTTAATTATTTTCTACTCTCGGTGGTCGATAATTGATCATTTACCCCTCGATCAGTTAGTTCTTCTTGACTATTTGTTTGGTAGAACGCGCTAATGGTACAGTAGTCAAAAGAATACAGTTAAGTGATCAGGCTCATATTCTGATATGTATGGGTTTGATTGTGGGGTGAGGCAGAGGGGGCTGAGTCCCCCCGTCTTTTTAACCTATACATAAACAAACTGTGAAAAAAAAAAAAAAAATATTTGACGTCCATACTTAAAGGTTAAGTTTTTATTTGTCTTACCAGAGCTAACTAGAGCCTCGTGCTCTAGATATGTATGGTGTAGAGCACTCGGCGCTATAGCGGCGCGGCGAGTAGTCCGCAGAACTGCAGCAGGGCTTCGCGCAGGGCTGCGCTGGCGCCGGCTGCGCGTGCGCTAGCTGCCAACCGGACTAGGGCGGGGTAGAGACCTGGAAACAATCGTACTCACTATCATTACTTGTGTTTTTCGATATAGTCAGTGTTTAAAAAATACAGGTAACTCCAAATTCTATTATATTATTAGTATTGGTCTAACTCTATTCTGACTCTTGCTTGATAACGAGGGAAGAGGAAATTATGTTTTTAATTTTTTACTACTGCTTTCTAAACTGTTCTTTTCTGGGGATCCAAGACAGTTGAATCGTTTCTCCGGGACGCGTCGAGCTTCGTTGACTCGGTGTTTTCCTGGTGGTCGCCACTGTTGATTCTGACCCTATACATAAACACGTAAACGGTGTTTGCGTGAACAACATCAGCTACGCTGATGATATGGTGCTGCTGAGCCCATCTATCGGTGCAATGAGAAGGATTCAGGGTGCTTTTGGGGTTGCCGTGGCGATGTAGCGCGTCAGGGATGTTCGCGGAAGCGTGCGTAGACGGGTTTGCAGCGATCATGCGAAAGCGATGCGATTCCATGATGGCGCACTTGCGTTCCTCCTTCAATGCCATCCTGAATGTGTTTGCGGATATTGATATGTGTTCAGACACATTTATCCAAAAAAACTGGTGTTTTCTTTTTTTTTTAAGAATGGGAAAGCATCAAATGACTTCTTCCGCTGTGGGTGGAGCGGAAGGGCGTGTCAGACTCTTACTGACTAAAACCCATCCGTGTTCCTTCTAAAGCCCTTTGCGTTCCAGGGCCGCGGTGACTCTTTCGAACAAATTCCGCAACCCTGGCAGGCTCTGGCCCTAGCGGGCCCCGTCTTCTATGCTGACATCTCTTTTAGGCGCGCGTGAAACACAACGCGCCATCGACCCGGGCCTGGTGGTGATCGGACAGCGAGCCATCCAACGCTCGCCGTCCGCAGGCCCGCGCTTACGGTGGCCGGGGATCGCCATTCGACTCCCGACGCCCGGGGCGTCTTCTCCTGTAGCGGCGGTTAGGGCGAAGGCCTTGCCTTTCCCTAGCGCGGCCCGCCTCCACTAGCATTACTGCTTCGTAGAAAGAGGTGACCGCTTCCCAAGCCTCATCGCTCTGGACCATCGATTCAACCAGGGCCGGTCGCGAGTGGTCGCCGCCGCTGATCGCCTCGACAAGGACACGGCGGTGTTCAGCCCAAGCAGGGCAGACCTCCACCGTATGCTCCACCGTGTCCTCCGGGCGATCATCACAGTGCTAACACCCGGGCGTGTCCTCCCGATTAATCCGAAACAGGTACCTCCCGAAATAGCCGTGTCCGGTGAGTACCTGCGTCAGGCGGAAGGTGAGGAGCCGGACCTGGCCGAATGCCAGTACGGCTTTCGGCAAGGGCGCTCCACTGTGACGGCGATATCGCGAGTGAGAGTCCTGGCGGAGGAAGCAGTGTCGCGGGGCGGTGTGTTGTTGGCGGTGTCCTTGGACATCTCCAACTCCTTCAACGCCCTGCCCTGGAGTTGTATTCGGGAGGCACTGCGTTTTCATCGAGTGCCTCCCTACCTCCGCCGCGTCGTCGGGGCTTATTTGGCGGAAAGGTGTGTCACCTATCTGGGACGCGATGGCAGATACCAGTGCCCCAGGTCGTGCGGTGTTCCGCAGGGTTCGGTCTTGGGCCCGCTCCTGTGGAACATAGGGTACGACTGGGTGCTGAGGGGCGAGCTCCGGCCGGGAGTGCAGCTGGTGTGTTACGCTGACGACACACTGGTCACTGCCCGGGGGAGCTCGCACAGGGAGGCAGCGTTGCTGGCGACGGCTGCGGTCTCACAGGTGGTGAGCCGCATACGGCGCCTCGGCCTGGAGGTGGCCCTCAACAAGTCGGAGGCCATTGTTTTTCATGGCCCCCGGCGAGCGCCGCCGCCGGGATCGCACATCGTGGTCGGGGGGGCCCGTATCGCTGTTGAGTCCACCATGAAGTACCTGGGATTGGTGCTCGACAGCCGGTGGGATTTTGGGCCCCACTTCCGGCGGCTGGCGCCCAAGTTGTTGGGCGCGGCGGGGGCGCTGTCAACGCTGCTTCCCAATCTGGGGGACCCGAGCACCGCCTGTAGGCGGTTGTACGTGGGGATCGTGCGATCGATGGCCCTATATGGGGCCCCGATCTGGGCGGCTGACCTGACGGCCAGCACCATCACTGTTCTGCGGAGGCCGCAGAGGGTGATGGCCGTCAGAGTCATCAGGGGATATCGCACGATCTCCTACGAGGCGGCTTGCGCACTGGCCGGATCTCCGCCGTGGGACCTGGAGGCGAAAGTGCTCGCGTCACTGCATAGGTGGCGCGAGGGCGCGCGGGCGCGCGGCGAAAGACTGACGCAGCAACACTTGGAGCTGCGTCGGTCGCAGCTGCGCGAGGTCCTGGTGGCGGAATGGCGGGACAGGCTCTCGAGCCCTTCCGCCGGCCTCATCACCATCGAGGCCATCCGGCCAGTGCTCGACCTGTGGCTCGGGAGAAGGCACGGCTCTCTGACGTTTCGTGCGACGCAGGTCCTCTCGGGGCATGGCTGCTTCGGGAGGTTCTTGTGTCGCATAGGCAGGGAGCCGGACGCTCGATGCCACCACTGCGTCGACTGTCGGGAGGACACGGCACGGCATACGCTTGCAGAGTGTGCAGCTTGGGAGGAGCCGCGCCGTGCCCTCATCTCTGTTGTAGGCGGTGACCTCTCGCTGCCGGCCGTAGTCCATGCTATGGTTGGCGGTGAGGAGTCCTGGGACGCGGTGGTCTCCTTCTGCGAGACAGTTATCGCGCAGAAGGAGGCTGCGGAAAGGGAGAGGGAGATCACAACCGCTCTCCCTGCCCGCAGCAGGCGCATCGGGCGTCGGAGGAGGGCATACGCTGCCCTCTTCCGGCCCCCCTAACTGGGTCCAGGGGCGACGGACTTGGGGATGTCCGTCACCCCCCATTCATCCGGACCCGAGGTGGCGGCGCGTGGTGTTCCCGTGCGCCCCTCTTTGATGTAGCGAGGGGAGTCAAACACCTCACTCCCCTCGCCGACGCGAGGTGGCCCGCAGAGGCGGCCGGCACCAGCCGGGGATTGCGGATGTCGCATACGTTCCCGCGATCCCCGGCGTAGGTGGAAGATGGAACACCGGGGTGGTTTTAGTCAGTAAGAGTCTGACAGACCCCTCCACCCGCCCCAGGGTGGGGGATTTCCATGAGGATTTCACCCCGAGATCAAAAAAAAAAAAAGGCGGAAGGTGAGGACGCCGTGGCGCCTCTCCAGCCACTCCCCAAAGAGGGGTCTTACCGCCGGAATTGTGGCGTGCCCAAAATAAACTGGTGTATACTGTTGTTTATTATTGTAAATTTAATTTAATACTAACATTAGGGTAAGTTGTACAAGTACTAACAATATATGGAACTACTTCTGAAATAAAATATTTGAATTGAATTGAATTTAATCCTAGGACGTCTATTTATTGAGGAAGGCTATAGGCTATAAATATAACATTACGCTACGACCAATAAGAGCCGAGCATTCATGTAAAATGTGACGCAGACGAAGTTGCGTGGGTCAGCTTGTAAAATATAAAATTTATCAATATAACCTTTCTGGCTGCCTAATGAAATTTTCGAATATATTTTTATGTTAATAAAAAATAATTGTTACCTTTTCTGACCATGATGTGATATTTTCCAATTGGAATTTTTTTGCACAATATATCGAAATTACTCACACATTCACCACAAAAACACTTTATTACGACAGCACAATATACCTAAATCCACTTAGAAACCATTCATTCCAATAAGACACAATAACTACACCATAAAAACTGTTTGTTTACACTACACTCATAAAGATAAGAAACCGAGCGAGTGCGCGATTTCCGCGCCATACTATTGGCGGGGTCAATGACCGATAATTATGCCCACTTATAGTTTTCAATATACGATTACGACGACAGTACGCAATATTATCGGTAGCTTTTAGCTAAATAGATTAATAAACTAGCTACCGTGTATTTCAAACACTATTCAATAAAATTCATCACCAAAACATAACTAAATACGGCGGCAACCGGGAGAAAATGATTGCAAACAAAACTTACTTATTCGCTGACATTTTTACCACTTTTCGATAAACCACTTTTATTTCTCAGTAATTTTATTTAAAATTGTTATGAGTTATGAGATTACTCTCCGGTTTATTTCTTACGATTATTTTTATTTACACACAAACAACACAATTTCTAACGAGTTCTGACAAGATGGCGTCGCGCGTCACTGAACCGCGGACTCATTTTGTTTTCATTCCTTTTGTTCGTTTTAGTGGTGTTCCCATCCAAAAAATTACTAAAACCGTTCAAGTATTAGTTCATTTGTCAAATGATACAACCAGATCGTGTTGCAAGTGCAAATAAACGTAAAAAACCAACGTCTAATGGCGCGAGTCGGCGTGACGTTTAAAGTGTACCTATGTATGGGGCACACGCGACGTTTCGCGCATTGTTCATTGTGTACACACGGGTGTATACGCGACATTTCAGGGCTTCATGTATGAGCTCAGATATAAAAATGAGTCCCAGATTCTCTTAGGTCAACAGAGAATGATTTTACCGAATTAATTTATCTTTTTTTTTAAGTTTTCTAATAGATACCTACATATAGTAGGCGCCAGATAAATGTGGAATAAAGTATATTGACCTTTCCCTAATAACTGTTCATAGGTACCTGAACAATTAAATATGAATCGTTTTTCATTATTAGACAATGTTAAGGATCACGAGAGATGATGATTCGGGACAGCTTTGTGTCATTAATTCCGTTTTTCAAATTAAAAATGTCAATAATTGTAGGTGGGTCAATGACCGTTATTCCACGATTATCTGGTGCCTACTATAGTTTGTAGAATGTTCTTACGGAAAGAAATTTGCGCAGAAAGTTGAATACTTTCAGAAAACGATGACGACTTTTTTAACTTCGCGAGTTGACAGTTCTACTAAAACAGGAGACTCAAAACATGTCAAAGTATTTCTGAAGCTGGAATTGTGATCGCTAAAGATTCTCAAGTACCAGGAGACCAGTAACATGTCGAAGTATTACCATGGCTAGAATTGTGAGCAGATAAGATTCACAAGTACCAGGAGTCACAAGTGTTTCCGAGCCTGGAAGTACGAGCGGTAAAGACTGAAAAACTAAATATTTAACATCAGGCTATGGCCCTTAAGAGCCGAACAAAAAGCGAAATCGTCAAAAAGAACGCTAAACCAAAAATAAGACATGGCGCAGGCAAGTGAAACAGTGGGATACAGCTACGAGTATTTTAACTTTCACTTATGATGTAAGTCGGATTGCACATTTTGATGAGATTTGATTATTATTTCTCTCTGAAGCCAGTTCTAAAGTTCACGCAGAATATGAAAGAATACGAAAGCTGCAAAACGATAATCGAAACACTTTTCACGCGAGCGAAGCCGCAGGCGGAAGCTGGAACTAAATATATAAAAACAAGTAAACTACAATAAATTATGATATTGGTTTAGAACATCAGTAAATATGTTGTCATCCGTAAAGCGATAATATCACCATGCATCATCAGTACACGATGAACATCCTACCTTCACGCACAAAACGTTTTGGAAATACTTTAATTCTGCGTACAGCTAAGAAGTGTGTAATAATTCTCTGCCAGAATTCGTGTTTCCTGATATATGAAACTTCTTAGTGTTTATGTCAAGGAGTTAATAGGATACTTCTAGGGAAGGCTGCTCCATCGTTGACCACATCATTATTTTCTATAAAGTGAGATTGTTGTAATACTGATAAGTGATAAAAATAGATACAATTAGTTAGTCATTTCGTGGTCCCATAACCAATTTCTCACATAATTCCCGACACCACATTTTCGCAAGACTTTGTCTTTGTTGGTCTCCAATAACTTGTGCACCAGCCTCAAGTTCGGGTGCTATGCATTGCAGCAGTGATTCAGCTCGGCTTACAGTTCCCGCTCGAGATGGCGCGCGGTATTGTTTAGTGCGCGCTATGACTAATAGTGGCTTTAGTCGCTGCGATATGATCTTCATAGCTTATAGACTAGTTTGAGAGAATATTGTCTTTGGTTTGGTTTTAGAGGTTTTGTTGGTCAGTCGCTAATAGAGTACTACGAGTAGTTCAGTTGCTATGCACCGCAGCAGTGATTCAGCCTGGCTTACAGTTCCAGCTCGAGATGGCGCGGTATTTTTTAGTGCGCGCTATGACCAATAGTGCAGTCACTGAGCTAATAAATTCATAGTTTATAGACTAGTTTGAGAGAATATTGTCTTTGGTTAAAGAGGTGTTTTTTTCAGTCGCTAATAGAGTACTACGAGTAGTTCGGGTGCTATGCATCGCAGCAGTGGTTCAGCCTAGCTTACCGTTCCCGCTTGAGATGGCGCGTGGTATTGTTTAGTGCGCGCTATGACTAATAGTGCTAAGACCTTGATAGGTAATAGACTAGTATAGTAGAATATTGTCGTTGGTTAATGAGGTACTTTGGTCTGTCGGTTATAGAGTAACAATCAAGTGATTATTTCTCCAACAATGCCACGACAATAAATAAGATTGCGTGTATGAAGCTTTTTTTTTTCGTTGTAATTTTATACACGAACGATACAAGAAGTATCAATGAAAAAGTAATTGTCGTCGTAAGTAGATTTGATTACTAACATCGACCTATTACAAAATTTAAAATAGATTTATTTCTTTGAGGCCCAAATTCATTACCACTGACGTACTAATCCTGTCACTATCTAGACAACTTTCTGTACACAACACTCAAACTGTTAAGATGGTTTGAAAATTAATTCACCGAAACACAATACCGTATCCATTGTGTCCCATCAAAATGCCGTAAGCTCAGTGATAATCCTAATTCGTGGGTAGTATTCGAATTTAGAACAACTGTCGGCTGAAAGGACCAAGTGTTAGAACCCTTCGTGTTTACTTGGGACACAAATGCCGAGATTAGGACCAGACAGTGCCAATTAGTGCTATTATTTTGTCTGGCAAGTCTTACTTGAGGAAAATGGCACGTATTGTCCGTAACTCTACGAGGCTGTCTTGAAGAGATTGCCTAAACCAATAAGACCGTCCATTGTATTATTTTCTTTTTTGTCTTTGTGCCAATTTTCTTTATTATTTTTATTGTCGAACACAACAAAAAATAAAAACAGAAAAACAAATAATGAGTAAAACCATTAACACTTAGCAGAGTGCTGATTTAATATCTTTACCCTTTAAAATAAAAAAAATACTAAATTTGCAGGGTTTCGTAATTTAAAAGGGAAAAATTATTAAGCTTCGTTTTGGTTTGGCTTAGTCGTGTCAAAATCAAAATCAAAAGTTATTTATTCAAATCAGACTGAGTGCCAGCACTTTTTGAACGTCAACGTTTACAAATAAATAGACTGTAGGTTACAAAATGTTCACAAATAAACGAACAAGTAAGATCTCTTTACGATTTTATTTAAACATTATTATTTATACCAACATCAACATCTAAGAGAGAGGCGCATTTCATTGAATGCAGAAGTCGCGTCAAAAAATTCTAGTCAGCCAGGAAATATTTTAAGCAAACTTTATACTAATCACATCTACAGACGAGCCACGACCGGTATGGTTGGGAGCAACCGCATGCAGGCACAGAGGAATGGACTGAGCGATTCCTATCTGTTTGGGTAGTATAGGGTTAAATGAAAACAAAACAAAACTGAACCAATTTTGATGAACTTTGGACAGATTGTACCTTACAAAAGGATATGGGATACTTTTTATTTCGGAAATATAATTCCTTGCAATAAATTTCGACATCCACGTGAGCAAAGCCGTTGGCAGAAGCTATAAGGGTCCAAAAAGTGTCAGAGAGACTTTTTCTATCATTCTGCTTGGTTTATGTATTTGTAGCAAGAACTCTCTTCCTATGCTAAAAATGAATAAATGCTAATACAGTGGCTTTATCTTTTTCTACAGGGAACACAATTTTGTGACCGTACTAGCTTTTTTCTGCGACATCGCGTTAAGTTTTGTTTTAGCAAAAAAGTATCCTATAACCATCACCCAAATTCAACAGAAACGGTTCTGCGATTTAGGCGTGAAAGCGTAACAAACAAAAAACAAACTCATGCATTCCATACATTTAAAATATTAGTTAGGATGAGTCAGTCAGTCCATTCCTCTATATCCATGACACGGGAGAAAAAGACTCGTGTTCCTTTTTCAAATATTTGTCCAATTTACATTCCATTAGCCGAGACGCGGGTGGTAAGACCGAATAATTTCACTCGCATCCAACCAGATGTGAAAGTTGACGTAATTTTACAGAAAAAATCTTATTTACCTACTCTATTGGCTCATTACCTGGAAACGTGGTTGAGGAAGTGCATGTTCAGTAATGTTATGTGGAAGTAGCTGCTATTCTGTTAGTAGCTGCAAATAAAATAGTCGCGTCGACTAAATCCACGTTACTTTCTTTAATTAGAATTATGTACGCCAACAGCCTAACATGTTAAGATATAATGCTTTAAATAATTCGACGCTTTTTAAAACTGATTGTAAGTATACGCTATGTACCATTCTACCGAAAGGTGCTTTATGATAAATGTAGCCTTAACAAGTAATTTGTCATTTACTCTTATAAGAACCTGTAGGTAGTACCTATAGTGCATTTAATATAAATTATATGCATTGTCATCGGCAGTTGCAAGAACGAAATATTATTTGAAAGGAGGTGAAAGGAGGTACAGCATTCAGCTAAGGTTATCGTCTAAACAAACTAAAAATATTGTGCTGCTGGCAATAGTCTCCCTAAAAATACAGCCAAAAATAAGCTAAGCTAATAAGAGAAGATTGAAAGCACACAAATGCCTGGTAACAAAAGCAATCCGTTATGTAACTGACAGTCTTTTGTTATTTTGGGTACATCATAAGGTCCTAACCGCACCACTAGTAACAGATGAGGTGCCCGTAGAAACACGTGTTGCCTATCCATCTGTTAGACTGCATCTCCACTAGAGATGAGCGAGGTAGCTAAGCGGTAAAGCTTAGCTACGAAAGTATGTGTATCTTTTGTGTGTAAGACGTGTAGCGGAGCGAATAAGATGTGTTATGAAGATACAGTTGGCGAAAATCAATCCATAGTCTATACTTATGTATCTATACTTCTATTCTAATATAATAAAGCTAAAGAGTTTGTTTGTTTGAACGCGCTTATCTCTGGAACTAAAAGTCGGATTTGGAAAATTATTTTCGTATATTATAGCCACATTAATAAGGAAGACTATAAGGCTATACGGGAACGAGAAAAAAACGGGATATGAGCGTACAAAGTCGCGGGCAAAAGCTAGTTATATTATAAATGCGAAAGTAACTCTGTAAGTCTCTCTGTTACCTCTTCTTGGCGTCTATAGCATTTAGTGTGAGCAATTCCGTGCTCTGTTTTTGATACCACAGACATCCATCGCTACGTAGATTAAGGGTGAGGTGGGATTGATGGTGGGTCGAGATGACCGATGCGAGAATGTGTAGTGGACTGTTCTCAGTTTCTCGCTCGCACCCAACCTTCGCTTGTTTTGTACGTACAACAACCTCGCGCCGCTAAGTCGTTTCCACCGGAGCTGCGAAGAGCGAGGCTAGGTAAATGAAGTGATTATATTGGTTCTCAACAAACACATCCCTCGCTACTCAACCTCGCACATCTCTGTTGGAAACGTACCCTTAAAGAACGTCTCTCTGGTGGAGTGACAACCTAACGATGCACGTGTCAACTATTCGTCTTACTGACTCTTATATCACGTGGGAGTGTATTTTGTGTTGACGTGTATATGTCATTGCTTGTCATTCATGTCACAGTGTTACGTCAAAGAAGATAAGAAGAGTTGGTTAACGGACTAAAGTCGGCTGGGGTTCAGTGTTTTTAGATAGCGGGACTTCAAAGATTGGTGACGGTACCAGTTACATTTTAAAATATCTACCATCTTAATATTACATACCATTGTTAAGGAATTTTATTTAAAGTGTGTAATTTGAATGCTTGTGAGTTCTATGAGAATAAATACTTATTCTTTCTTTTCGTCTTTCTATATCATAAATATAGAACAGCGGTTGAAAAGTCAGGTTTAATATTGAGCCAGTAGACATTTTGCTGACATTCGTATTTGAATCAAAAACGTATCTAAAGAGTTAATTTCGAACATGAGTCAACAGTCTTCTTTGTCGTCGAAAAACTCATAAACATCGACTTGGAGATCTTATTCAAACATCTTCACAAATTTAACCTACGAGTAAAACTTTGCTGTAATAACTCAAAAGGATCTAAAACATTCTTCAAAAGATATTACTCGTCTAAATGGTCTTCATCTATAAGTTTTAACCTATCACTTCAAACACTTGTACAATCGCGAGCAAAAAAACGACACAACTTGAAATTCAATAATGATTTTCTAAAGAGTTTGATGGAGGTTATGAGTCTTTGCGGAGCCTGACAATGAGGCTTCAAACTTTTGAATAGTCAGGCAAGGACTAAAGCTAAATTCCACACATGAAACTGAACTCGTTCTGCATTTATAACCACGAGAAGAGTTGTCTATGTCAATATTAGAAACATTTCACAACATAGATGATTTTGACAACTTAAGTGTGCTGATCGCGTTAAGTTTAAATGATAAAATTTGCTTTTAACAAGAGGGGATGGTAAAATAATAAACTTAGACACAATTTCCAACATCCAGCCCTCACAATGCGAATTTTATCAAATATGCACATTCGAAGATTAAATATGTGTGGGGTTATATTACTCTTCAAATGCAAAACTTTTGTATAAAACTGGCACATCAATATTTTATTTAAACTTGCTTTTCTCATGAATTCGCTCCTTCAAACATTATTTGAGATGACAGTAGAAAAAACTTTTACTTTATTTTTAATACATAAATTAGTAAATGGCAAGCAACTCCTTTCATAGACACTGATACTTATGAAAAAGTAGTTGGACCGCAAGGAAGCTTTAGCCCAGCAGTAGCAACAATAACATAAATAATGGTTACATATTTTTGCTCTACACTGTACATGTCCCACTATCCGACTGGTGCTGGTGCATCCCACAATTTTCTACTGAAAAATGTAAGAACCCGGAATGAAGAGGAATTTGTAGATTAAACTTTCAAGTTTGGTTTCATAGCTTAGAATATGAAAACGTTTTGCAAGCGTTATGAGATTCGCTTCGAAAATAAAATTCAGGGCTTTTCTTTTATATCCCACTAATATTAGTTTGTGAGGATGTATGGATGGATGGATGTTTCGGCTGAACGGATCTCGATAAAATTTGGCACAGAGGTAGATTATAGTCTGGAATTACACAGGATACTTTTCATTCCGGGAATATGTTCCCTTGAGATAATTTTCGACAAAAACGCGGGCGGAGCCGCGGGCTGTACCTTGTTCAGAATATTTTAGTGACCAAAGAAAATGGAAATGAATTATGTGAAAGATTTTAAAGAAAGACGTGAAACTAAGATGACTGCTTGGAGATTTAGTTGACATGACTAACACCAATCTAATTGAGATAAAAGGACACCAACATGTTAACTGCTCTATTCTTAACAAACGAGAGTCGTGAATGAGTCTTCTAATATCGGTATATGGCTGGCTCAAGCTCGTGGGTTCAAAACCAGACAGGCACATCACAAATTGTGTTATCAGAACTGCTCTCGGTATAGGAAAACTTCATGAGACGCCGTCATGTCAATTTTTACACTTACTGTGTCAAATCTATATTTATATAAAAGTAAATAGCAATCCATACATTACTTAAATATTAACTAACTATTTATACTAAACCTAACTACGTAACTATATATTTGTATATGGCATTAAAAATCAACTGCAAAAAATAAAAATTATTTACGAAACAATTTTTTTACATTATAAAGATCCGTTTCAAAACTAAGCAATATTTTCACTACGTATACATTTATTGATTATGTGCACTGTACTTCGCGTGGGCCGCTGCTGCCGCCCGCGCAAGTGCGGGCTCGTTTTCAAATAGGTACGTAAACAGCCCCGCAGTACAGTGCACATAAAAATATTTTGCCAAATTATTTTTAAGTGTGAAAAAATAACGTCGGTCAAAAGTATTTTTTTGGATACGTTGTTTAGATGATACCGAGCATGTACAAGAAATTCTTGCCGTTGATTTTTAAAACCTGATATAAAAAAGAAAAAAAACATATGATTTGGAGGATTATTTAGAAGCATCAATTAGGCTTAGAATATCGCCGTCACGCCTTAGATAAACATAAACTTCGGAGAAATGTGACACCAAGTAATCCACACTTAACCAAACGGTGTGGCAGCGACGGGAAAATTTTAGGCAGATGACGTCACAATTCCCAGTTTATGAGCAGTTCTCTACTCAGTTTTAAACATCGTAATAGCTCCACATAATTTTGAGCAACATTGCACACATTAATACCACAGCTAAAGCGTAGTATTTTGAAAGGTTAATCAATAATTAGGAGACTGACGTCACGAGTCGAGGCCCGTGTAAGCAATAATAGCGGTTGGGTGAGCATTCATTGATTTTAAAGATGTATTAATTACGTCCGGTCCCTTGAAAGGTAAACAAGGGAATAAAGCGGCGATATACTGTTTTAAACAGTTCGCTTGTTGTTTACAATTATTTGCATATAACGATTTTAGGTAAGTATATGTTGATAGTTAATTTTGGTTTAAATCATTGAAAATCATTTAGGGGTGAAATTATTCAGGAATTTGAATGAATAACTCTATGTGATTTACCCGGAAACCATCATATGGTCAGGCTTGTCTGAACTATGTTTGGGTCGACTTCTAGTCGGGCTATTTGATCCAGTTATGCCTTATATATGTCACCGGAAAATTATTAAATATCGTGTACTGTAAGATTGTGAAATATAGTGTGAAATTGTTTTTTTTTTATATAAGACTGATATATCGTAAACCATTGAATATGGGTGGGATTGATTGTATACAAAACGATTTTTTCATAATATATCGAGAAATTATAATCTAATAAAGATTTATTACAATCTTATGGAGTCTGCAATTTTCCGGTGACATATAAATACCAATGAATTAAAATTTGTCCCATATAGTACAGCAGTGTTTTAAGACTTTAATGTACACCAGAAATAGCTAGTTTGTGTAAAAGAGTTGTGTCTTTTACACAAACTTAATTCTATGGATATAATGGCGGTCTTATCATTGACAGAATTGGCTACCAGACAATCTTAGGACGATTACACGTCATATTAATTATAACTCTAAAAATATTGCTTTCAAAGATTGAGTAATTATCGACTTTCGTGCTCTTTCACATTCATTATTAATTTACACTTCGAAAATAACAACTTTCTGCCTTTTTACTGATAAGGGTTGCGGAATTAGTTTGAAAGAGTCATCGCGGCCCTGGAACGCAACGGGCTTAAGAAGGAACACTGATGGGTTTTAGTCAGTAAGAGACTGACGCGCCCTTCTGCTTCACGCAGAGCGGGAGAAGTTATTTGATGATTTCCCATCCTTAAAAAAAAGTTTTGGTAAGGATAACCAACACCTTGACAAGTCAAAGTTTTGAATTTAAATTTACGAAATACCAGCTTTAAAAATATGAAAATATATTAGTTATCTTCAATTTGCCGAGCCTATTCCAAAATATTCCTTTTAAATAGCTTATTTCTTTTGGGAAGGCATACAACACTAATATATTCAAAATTAGAGTGAAGAGGCTTCTTCTTGGTAAGCTCGCTCCATCGTCGACTATGTCTCTGTCATGACCTAGACTAAAGTCAAGAGCAAACCCATCTCAAATAAAAAAAATACGTTGAAGTTGGCTTCAAGAGTTGAAGGGTGCAACTAAATACCATAATTTTACATGTTTCCATGTCCATCTTACCTCCACAACCAAGTAACTTGGTAACAAGATACCCCACAAAGCAGGTACCAGGAAAAATATTGTTGTTTTATAACAACAAATAAATAAATAATGCGTACCGATTTTGATAAAAAGATTTTAAAATACTTTGTTCTGCTTAGCTCCCAGTCAAACCGGATTCAGCTGAATACCAGTATTTTACGTAGAGCGGCTGCCTACCAGACCTCCACAACCCATTAACTGGGTAACACAGTAGTTCTTGGCAAGACTGGAGTCAGATTTACTGGCTTCTGACAATCCGTAACGACTGCCAAAGATCTACCAATGACAGCCGGGACCAACGGCTTAACGTGCTTTCCGAGGCACGGAAGAAACTCGGTATGTTAAGATGGTCACCCATCCGACCAACCTTGACAAGCGTTGCTTAACTTTGATCGACCCGCGCGGCTGTTATTCTTTAGCCACGACATACTTTGATAAAAAACTTTTTTACAAAAATACAACCGACTTCCAAATAAAAAAAAAACACTACACAGTATGAAATAACTTTAAATTTCGGAAGTCGGTGTTTTGCGTTGTGTTTTTCGTTTTTTGACGCCGACTTCCGAAATTTACGTTTAACATATGTACAGTCGAATTGAGAATCTCCTCCTGAAGTCGGTTAAAATAGTAAAATACTTTGTTAATTTTGATTAATTTTGGTTTTATTCAGATTCTAACAACAGACCACGATCGCTAATCCGTCTGGAAAGCGTGGAAAATATACACAAACTACAAATCAGTTTTTCAAAGAGAAAGCCCACGTTAAGCCTTGGATATGTTACGAGATTCGTCTAACGGTAAGCTGCAAAATAAACTTATTATTTTGGCATTACAGAAGAAATAAAGCTAGAAATGTTAGGCGTAAGTTTTCATACATTTATAAAGTATTTTAGCTTTAAACTTAGACCCTTTTCAATGTCTGGCACTAAGACCTGGTCACAGGTGTGAAATAGTGACTGTTAGAAGAGTTTAAGGCTCTAGATGTTTTGATTAATTAAGATAGATCGTCACTTCGTTAGTGAAAGGGTTTTCACTTATTTCTTTCTGTAAAATTGTGAAATAATCTATAATTCTGTACTTACCGGTTTTTTATGCTTTGGCAGTTATTTCAAGCCGAATATTGGTATTGAACTGCATATTTGTAATCCCAATATAAGTTAATTAAATATCACGGCTTGATAAAATATAAGCATTTGCCAATGATTCTGCTTGCGCAAATTTTACAAAAAGCACCCTACAACTGTCTCCAAAGTCCCGGTACGAAAATTCAACAGGATCGGTTCAGCAATTTAGGCATGAAAGCGTACCAAACAAACACGTTTCCGAATATTAGCGGATCATCAAGGTTTTAGTCCAGGCTGTCGAAAGTGCACCAAACGCACGTTTCACTCGCAGAAGCCAAATTTAGGGATATCATGCGACAAAACGCTACATGTCATAATAATTATGACCAAGTACCTAATGGTACCGCGTACCGGAAGACGCAGCGTTGTAAGGCCTCCCACAAGGTGGACCGAAGACCTGGTGAGGGTCGCGGGTAGCCGATGGATGCGAGACGCATAGGACCGGTTGTTGTGGCGACACTTCAGGGAGGCCTATGTCCAGTAGTGGAAGTGTTTCGGCTGATATGATGATGATGATGACCTAATGGATCTAGAGAGCCTTGTATCCACCGTTTCCAAGAATAGGTATAGACTTCAAGTTAGTAGAGATTAAACTAGCAGAGCTTTCAAAAGACTGCAATGAAGCCATAGATAGAAGTTCATATCTTGTTACATCGCATACGGAGTAAATGGCTCTCAGGACGCTTTATTTGAAATTAGTTTCTCTTGGACGAGGCTTATGCGCCTGGAGTAATTACTGTTAAGGAATACGTAGAAAAAGTAGGGGAGAGCGGGGCTAAACGTGCCGTGGAGAAGTTGTTACGACTGAAGTAGGTTTTATGAAAAAAATTGATAATTATATCAAGTAAATTAGTAATAAAACGAAACGCTGCAGCGCACCGATGGCAACTATCTTAGTTTGGCCAGTAACGTCCGGTTATTTA
The DNA here is from genome assembly GCA_905163435.1 of Mamestra brassicae. NCBI lineage: Eukaryota > Metazoa > Arthropoda > Insecta > Lepidoptera > Noctuidae > Mamestra > Mamestra brassicae. The sequence continues at coordinate 7,962,838 of LR991010.1, forward strand.
ACAATTTTAATTACATCGGAACAACTACCCCGCGGCACGTTTAGCCCCGCTCTCCCTACAAAAGCGACGTTTAACCTTATAATTTAACGATAGTTCAGAGTAAAATTCTGGTCAACTTACCTTGTAATTAAGTTTTTTTTTGTGTCCTCATCATGAACAGTTAGCTGAAAAACATCCAATGAAGTAAATTTTGAATCGCTCTCAAGTATCGCTATAATGAACGATCCCGTCAACTTTATTTTTGATTTATTATTTGATAAGACACATTAGCAACTTTAAGATGATCGCTTAAGTAGTACGTCACAACATATTTTGGGAGTCCATTATATGCTGTTATAACTCCGTTCGGCAAGAATTGGTTTTAAGATTTTTTCCTAAATTAATTTAAATTTTAATACAGTTGTACGATTTTTGACGTGACAACGTCTAATAAATCAATGAACGCCGGCTGCACGCACGAAAAAGGATGACTCATTGTAACGTTACGCTCATTGTAACGTTACGATCATTTCATCAATGTTTTGTTATTACATTGTCACGTTAAACTATCGTCCGTAAACCGACTTTACAGACAACCAATCTTTTTATTGATCGTTTAGTAGTTAACCTATCTGGATACACATTCTCTCTCTCTTTTATTCTCACCGAATATATAAATCCCTCCGATGCTGAGTGGTCTCCACAAAAGTATTACCAGTTTTGAACTAGAAAATCTATTTGAACTTCTGTTATCGGCAAACCACAATAATTGTTATAAAAACACGACTGCCGTTTATACTGTAATGTAAAAATACTTTACCTAATACAAAAATAAGCAACGAAAACGTAACAAAGCTCTCCATTCTCCACCTTGCACCGAGCACTCTTCCACTGGCACTTTAATAAATATCCCTACGTCACTTAAATATACCTCACTGTAATATGCCTTTAGAAATAACAACTTAGGTTCTTGCAATAGTAAACAGGACGTAATAAAAGAGATTAGGTTTGCGAGACTAGCGCAATGGAATAATTTACGACCTAAAGTGGTGGTAAATGGTTATGCAAAGGCATTATGTGTGGAATGTACTGCGATACGGGCACTTAGTTTAAGGCGACGGGTGTTGGACAGACTTTTTGAGTCAATATTTTATTTAACCTTTTGAACGCCAGGGCATAAACGCATCGATTTACCTCCAACGCCAAATCACAAATTCGCCTTACTTTTTGTCACATATTTGTGACTTTTGGCGCCTGTCACGTTGGCGTTCAATAGGTTAAAATGAGAATTTAGTGATTTTTCTAAATCATTACAGCTGTAAGACGTCCGCTGCTGTCAATAGGCGTTCTCCAAGCTTCGTCATATCGACCGACTTTAGATTTCAATTCATTTAAATCCAGCAGTTATTCATTCTGTTTTGCTTCTGCGGTGTATCGCGTAGAAATCGGATATTATCTGTGATGGTGAGCCGGTGACCCACTCCGACACAGAAACTAGGTAGGTACGCAAAAAAAAAACACGCCGATCGGTATCTACGTTGCTTAGTGAAAGAAAATCTTATCAATAACTTTTTTGTTTTCTATTATTAGGAGATAAACATCTGCTGATAATAATGTAGTTTCAATGACGATACATAGTTTACAAATAAGACTTTTACACTTATTTTATACAAGCTGCCGCCCGCGGTTCCACCCGCGTGAATGTCGTAAATTATCCCGAGGGAACATACTCCCGGGATGAAAAGTATCCTATGTGTTAATCCAGACTACAATCTATCTCTGTGCCATTAAGATCCGTTCAGCCGTTTTGACGTAATTGATTAACAAACATCCAGTCATCCATCCAAACACTCGCATTTGTAATATTAGTAAAGATCGTATATAGTATAGATAATATTTTTTGTCATATTAGTCTACATAAATCCAGGCAATTACAAATAGGAACACGTTATAACTAAAACTGCATTCATAAAACATTGTATAAAATGTGTGGGTCATATGGAATAATCTAGTCTTTATTATTTTGATATCAAACAACCTCTACCGAAAGGACACAAAAATGTAAACCAATTTTCTGGTGAAACAATAACAACGGTTCCTTATTGTGGTCCCACAATCCGAAGTCGTCATAAACTTAAGATTTTTGTGTAAGTAGCATAGTCTGTTTACAGCCTACAATATAAAGAACCTACGACAAAGTAGCTTAGGTTCAAACCACAGAGCATAGAATTGATTAGAGATGGCACAACTATTTCGTTTTAACATGGCAATCGCAGTCTTTCTCTAATCACTTCGTATAACATGAACAATACACTATGTACGAGTAGGTGTATGTTAAAGGTGCGTTTTCACCAGAGATGTGCGAGGTAGTAGAGTGACGTGAAGATGCGTAGCGACGCTGTAAAACGGTGCGCAGATGACCGATACCAGGTAGTGTAGCGGACTCTTTTCAGTTTCTCGCTCGCGTCTATCCCTAGCACACATCTCTCGCACACATCCTTCGCTCCCATCCCTCTCACCCATCATTCACTTGTTTTTCACGTACAAAAAAACCTCGCGCCACAAAGCCGTATCCACCGGAGCTGCGAAGAGCGAGACCATGTAAGTGAATTAATTCTGTTGGTTCTTAACAAACACATCCCTCGCTACGCATCCTCGCACATCTGGTGGAAACACACTCTAAAACTGAAGAATTCAATTCTTTTATGCTGCGTTTTAGTGTGCGAGTTTACTTGCTTACTCGCCACAATCACCATTTATGTCTATTGAGGACGCCGGTCAAGATTTTAGGGGAGGATTTTGCTACTTGCTTCAATTAAAACAAACATCGGTGTAAACAATCTACAAGCGAAATAACGCATCAAACATTATTTTTCGGGTTAAGGTTGAAAAGAGGGATCGAGTTTGTATGAAAAATCTCATTCCTTCGATTTGGATCTCAGACTTTGTACAAAAACTAGTCTGGACTAATAATAAAAACCATGATAATTATATTTCCAACACCACCCTTAGTGTTTAGGAAGTTCTGAAGTTTGCAGAGGAGAGTGCTAGTTTATAAATAGAAAGCCAAATATGCATATAGCTGGATTAATTAACGCTTTGGTGCCATGCCACGCCATAATTAAACGCAAAAACTTCGTAACTACGCACTGAGCACAACTTTTGTATGTCCTAACTATAGTTAGAATAGCAAGCCGTCAATTTCCACCAATTTTAATAAGTAAACATTGACACACACTGACACTTTTGGTTTTTATGAAAATATTTCACAATACCGTCTAGCAATGGCCACACAAACATCTCCGTACTCTGTGGTCCAGATTTTTTGTTCGGCGAACCGCGTATGTTTGAGCGGTAATATGCTGAAACGCTTAAAGCGAAAAACGCTTGCTACCATTTTTGCCTTATTTCCATACTATGCTAGAATTTTAAATATGGAATGGGTTAATAACCTAGTGGAGCTTTTATGAGCTTAGTTTTTCTTTTTTAATTATGTATTCTGCTGATATGTTATTTGTGAAAAGAGGATTGCTTTTAAGGGATCATGTTTGACTGATTACCGAAAATTCGATTTGAATAAATTGAATTAAAGTCGTAGCAATTGCAGATAATCAGTTCGCATGATTGGCTGTAGTAGAAATCTATATGATTTATTGTTTATTTGTTTTTTTTTTTTTAAATTTATATTCATAAGGCTTTTTTGTTAGTTAACATTATTTGGGTAATTCGTTATTTAATATTTATGACGTTTACTGGCAGAGGCCTAAATCCGTTTTGATTGCTCTAGACAGCGTTTTTTAGGAATTCCTCTACGTAAATTGAATTTCTCTTAAGTGGACTAACGAGTACTCGGATTAGATTAAAAGTGACAAAGTAATTTAATTAAAGTGCAATCTCACTAAATAAAAGGTTTTAATGAGATCGCACTTTATTTAATTACTTTGTCACTTTTAATCTAATCTGAGTACTCGCGATTTAATTCGCGGGCTGCATAGCGCGCCACGCGAATCTTAATAACATCATCCGACGAGCTCTTGTCACCGTCGGCGTTCCGGCTGTGTTAGAACCCAATGGCCTGGCACGCGACGATGGCAAGAGACCGGACGGCATGTCATTATTTCCATGGAAGATGGGTAGGCCATTAGTGTGGATTGCTACTTGTGTCGATACTCTTGCGCCATCCCATTTCCTAGCTCTTCGTGCTGTGTTGGCCCTGCCGCTGCGGGAAACCTGTTGATAGTTATATTTTCGAGCCATAATACACGCAAGCCACATAACTTGTTTAAAGATATCTCAAGACGCTTAGTTGAGTTTACCTTGGTCAAAGAATAAGCATTGCCATACAACGTTGCAATGCCGCCAGTCTTTTGGGTACACTTCCAGTCGACAGCGATGCAGATGAATTTTTGACGCCATATTTTAGGTTTTTTTTTCTAGTGTATATAGTTAGTTAATTATTTATCAACACAGGTGTAAATACTTTAAAATTGCACTTTTTATTGAGATCGTACTTTAAAATATGTAAGTAATACTTTATCTCAAAAGTTTTCTTCCTCTAAACTTATTTTCCGTTTCAAATATCGGACGGGACGTTTAAACTTCATTTAATCAGGGGAACGTTAGAAATTCGAACTGAGCTGGACATTTTTATTAAGTTTTCACTTCTTCCAAGCTTCTTTCAAAAAGTTTTCAAAAACTGGATTGTTGTACTCGGTCTTGCTCCTTGGATGTTATTTAAGCCTTTGCTTGACAGATTTTTCTTTAACAGTATAAAAGTTGGTGTAGAAACACTGTCATACTCGTAAGTTCTTTTGATTTTTATTATGTCTATTACGAACTGACAAAAGTTTAAACCTCAAAGGATATTAACATAAAAATTGCAACTTGAATGTGTTCAACGGAAAGTTTAAGAAAAGAAAGATAGTAAAAAGTTCTTTAGTTATTATAAAATTTGCATAGAGCTTCATCACTTACGCGGTAGGAAATAATATGGTAAAAACTATAATTATCTGCCAGACTTGCGGAATCTTTCAGGGTTGCGGAATTTGTTCGAAAGAGTCACCGCGGCCCTGGAACGCAAAGGGCTTTAGGAGGAACACGAATGGATTTAGGCAGTAAGATTCTGACACGTCTGACACTCCACCCAGAGCGGAAAAAGTCATTTGATGATTACCCATCCGTAAAAAAATACTATGATTATGAATACATTTATTTATCAACCCAACTATGAGGTGTAAATGGCATCTGGAATCGGTTTTTCACAACGAATCATAACCATGTTTGCACTTCGTAGTACGAGGGCTGATAATGTCAGAATTTAACAGAATTTGTAAGAAATTGTCTGATAAGTAAACTTATCCGAATGACATAGACAATTGAAGTGGGTGTTCTTATAAAAAAAAAAATGTGTGCTTTTACGCCACGATTACGTGCATCTTACAGCACTCTCGATATGCGCACAAACCGTTTTGGTAAAATTTTCATCGCACGTGGGTGTGGGTACTGCTAGTGTGGCAGCAGTATAATTCCACTAATTCAAGAAGCTATAACTCGGTCTTTTAGTCAAGAGTTAATAGGTTACTTCTAGGCGAGCGTCATCGTCGATCACATCATCGCTTACCATCAGGTGAGATAGTGGTCGAAACTTATCATATAACCGATATTTAAGATTTGATTTTAAAAATAAATCAAATCGAAAGTCACTCATTCAAACTAGGCTAAAAATCAGCACTTATTGAACGTCAAAAATTTACATGATGACAGTCCTCTAAATACCCGCCCGTCACCACTTCCTTTTTCTTAAACCATTATAGGCCCAAATATTAAAAAAAAAACATTAACCTTAAAACGTTAAAATCTCACACATTAAAAAACAATCCCACCAACTCAATTTACCCACAATAATAAGTGAAAATAAACTGATATTTATTTAATTAACTGCATCAATTAAGTAGGTAATCGGTATGCAACGGCTTCGCAAACAGAATCGTTAATGATCGTCGACTGAAACTCGTATTTATGAAACAAGGCTGTTTACTTGTGCCGAAAGCGTTTCACTTTATACAAACGACGACGGTATCGTTCAAAATGTAGGGTTGATAGATTCATATGAAGACAGTTATGAAATTTTGTAATGTTTATAACTTCTACATGGTGATTTGACATTATTTGGCAAGGTTTACTAATGATAACCATAAAATATATTGGCACAATTTACATTGGCATAACGAAATTCAGCATAATGATCATTACGCATTATATTATAAGGCATAAATGTTTTGCCATGAATACTGCTGGCATTATAATAATGAAGTATAATTTTATAAAACATTATGTTATAAACGCATAATGATATAAACACATAATTTTCTTTGGAATAGATATAAAATCATAACTAGTAACTGATTACCACATATTAGACTAAATTATAGTTATGCCAATCTTTGCATTATGCCAAAGCATTATTATGCAGCAGTATTATTATGCTAATAAAAGTTATGCGAAAACGTTATGCCAAACTATATTATGCCATAAATTCTATGCCAAGAGGGGTACTACCATTTGGCAATATTACAGGGGCTTAAGTACTTATGATAAAGACAGCTTTTACCGTAGGACGAATTCATAGAATATACATTATTGTAAAACTAGCCCAAGTAGAAGTTAGACTTTCGCGCATAACATTCTGAATAATTTAATTTTATGAACTCAAGAACTATTTTTTATAATTGTTTTAAAATTTTAGACTAAGCAGTTTTGGAGATAGGGGTTAGTAGAGGTTAATTTTCATCTATTAACGGAACCCATAAAATAGGTGTTACCGAAATGTTCCAAATATACCAAACAGCTCATTTTCTGTTCTATATTATTTCAGAATTTGGAGGTCCCATACCTAACCAAGTTGTAAAAGTTTTCCAAATCTGTGAAAACTTTTCCGCACTGAAAGATTGATATTATGGCCAATGAATTAAACTATCGTTACCCTTTATTTTCAAAGTAAGAGAGATTTGAAATAGAATTTAGAGCAAGCTCGTTCAATCTTACACTTCATCCATCGCTTTCCATCAGGCAAAGAGCAAGCCTTCCACTAATCAAAATAAAATACTAAAAGGTGGCAGAAAATACTTCGCCAGAGGCCAGATAAAAGATTGTTGATCACTATGGTCAGCAATCTTTTATCTGTTTCTTTTCCTTTTTTATTTATTGGTGACGAAAAACAAGTTTCTTACAAAACACAATAAAATTTTGGATAGAAAGCATTTTGAGCCTAAATAAACAGAAGGTGAGCTTTTTGGAAGACGTGACCGCGCATTAATATTTGCAAATCTGATTTTTAACGTCTTTTCGATGAAATATTAGGATGAAGCTGGTTTAAACAAACATTTTTACGGAAGTTGGGTTCTTCGAAGCATTTCAATTATTTTTTTCGACTCCTATCTAAAAGACTGGCCCTATCTTGACAAAAGAAGGCATAGTGAGTCAAAATAGGTTAGATTGATCGATACAAATATTGATACAATTATGCATTTTAAACTATCATTCGTGATATTTTATTATCCAGTGGGTGACGGGAACTCAGAGTAAAGATTTAAGAAATGAGCCTGCAGTATGCAATGAAATCGAAAATAGCCGAAGTTCAGCAATAGAGGTAACTCCAATTCTAGCTGGATACTTGGACCCTGTTTGCTACTCAATAAATTCTTGTTACAATAGCATTCTCGTCTAAATGACGCATCGGCCCATCTATTGTGATTTCGCGACAAATGCTAACGTTAACTATTATTGAATTTCGGCACGTAACATTAATATATATAGTTTCTATCTATGGAAATTAACGATAAAAAATGTTAAACAGTTGGTCCTGGCTGTCATTTGAACATTTTTACACTGTCAGAAGCTAGAAAATCTGACAGCAGTCATGCCAAGGGGTATCGTTTTATACAATACTGGGTTATAGAGGTCAGAAAGAAAGGAAAGAAAGAAAGATATTTATTTCTTTTTTTTCTTTATAAGTTATCGTTCCATGTAAAATACTGGTATTCAGCTGCATTCGGTTAGACTAGAAGCCGACTCCAATATAGTTGAGAAAAGGCTAGACAGATTTATAGTTAGTTCGATCAGCTGATGATAACTTTGTATGGAAAATATATTATGTTTCCTAATAAAGTTTAAAGTACATTTCTTCGAAAACTTTGTTCAGTTTCATGGAAAGAAGAAATATCCAAAATATGGCTACATCTTGTCGTTACACCCTGTATAAGTTGCAGTCTATTTCAAACATTAGCTAAATCGAGCTTCACGTAATTTAGTTATTTATAAGATGGAGATTGCCGCTGTTGTTTTAGTATCTTAATAATGTAAGGGGCATTCTCCCCCTTATTTTAGAGTTACCTGTGCAGAATGCATCTTCATCGCCTTATATAATTTGATTAGGTAAAGTATTACTTTAACATCTCTTGCATGTTGACACTTTTGTTGTATGTATTGTACTCATGTTTGTGCAAATAAATAATTGATTGATATATTGATTTTTCCTTTCATTAATTTTGCAACTAAGTAAGTTTGAAATTTTTGATATTAAGAAAATCTCAACGTAAAGATGATGAAATAAATTTCTTTAGGATTACTTTACTTTTGTTTTCTCATAGAGACACTTACATAAGTTATAGAATGGTCGCAATTTATTAATTTAACCAAGCACAGCCAGCACAGTCGTTTAACAATTTATCATATTTATTTTGCGATTTTTTTTTTCCGGAATCCTTTACATAGATAATTATTATTAATATCAATGTATGAAAGTAACCAGGTCTTCACATGTTCATATAAATCACTGGTTAGAAATATCTAATACCTGCAGAAAATATAAAATTTTTAAAACCAGAGCTAATAATCTACGAAATTTAAAGTACATTAACTAGGCAGCCCTACTTTAAAGCAACATGAAAATAACATCAAACGCTATGTTATATGAAACTGAGACTAAATTGTCGGTTCTCATTCCGTTTTAATATGAAACTTGTATTTGGCTCACAGTTTTAAACGACACGCCGCCTACAACGGACCAATTAAAAATTTTTGAACAAATTTTTGGCAGTTGACGTAGATACGCAGAGTTTTGCACGGTTTTAATTAATACGAGACAGTTTTTTTGCCAAAAATGGTCTTTTGAGTCAAAAATATATGATAGACTAACTATAAATAGTTATCTACCAGTGCCAACTATTTTTAGTTTTTGTAACTGATATCGTTTACAGGTACAATGCTTATTTAATCGTTTGTTTAAAATTCCACAATACCAGCAAATTCTTATGCGAAGTTGACCTTCGAAATCTGTCAATATAATCCCTGTAATCTTTACATTCAACTACAAATATAAATTAATTAAATTATATTTAGTCCTGATATTACTAGGTTCGCCCTCGTGAAAATCTGAAATTATTCCAAGGAAACATATTCCCTGTTATATTCCAGGACATGGTCTACCCGTATTTCAACTTTCATACATATTCGTTCAGCAAGACGTGAAGAAGTTACAGAGTAACTTTCGCATTCATAATATTAGAATGCATGATAATTTGGCCAATAAATTAAATAGTCTGAGATCCCAAGTAAGATCGACCTTCACTTACCTGGTTTATTTTAAGGGTGGGAAATCGTCAAATGACTTCTTCCGCTCTGGGTAGAGCGGAAGGGCGTGTCAGACTCTTACTGATTAAAACCCATCCGTGTTCCTTCTAAAGCCCTTTGCTTTCCAGGGCCGCGGTGACTCTTTCGAACAAATTCCGCAACCCGCAGGGCCCGCGCCTACGGTGGCCGGGGATCGCCCTGCGACTCCCTACGCCCGGGGCGTCTTCTTCTGTAGCGGCGGTTGGGGCGAAGGCCACGTCTTTCCCTCGCGCGGCCCGCCTCCTCCTTCGCTAGCATTCATGCTTCCTAGAAGGAGGTGACCGCTTCCCAAGCCTCCTCGTCCCGGACCACGGATTTAACTAGGGCAGGAGGACAAAAGTCGCCACCGCCGATCGCCTCGACGAGGACACGAAGGTGCTCCGCCCAAGCAGGGCAGACCTCCACCGTATGCTCCACCGTGTCTTCCAGGCGATCCCCCCAGTGCTTCACTCACCTGCTTACCGGATGAAATGAACTATGTTTCTGAACCAACTACGGCAATCAATAGGGTTGACGTGAAAAATATGGTCATGGCAATAAATAAAAATAAAATAATATTAAAATGTCACTGACTACAATACTGTATTCACAATAAAATTGCCTTGATTTTGATATATTTTTCAAGTGTGATGCATGTGAATGCAACTACTAACTCCTACTTGAACTACTTACCTATTACCTGGTCAGTGTGTTAGTAGTTCATTGTGTAACACAACATTATGTAACAGGTAGGCACCTGTTACATGAGCACCGCCGTGTCCTCGTCGAGGCGATCGGCGGCGGCAACCTCTCGCGTCCGGCCCTGGTTGAATCCATGGTCCGGAGCGAGGAGGCTTGGGAAGCGGTCACCTCCTTCTGCGAAGCAGTAATGCTAGCGAAGGAGGAGGCGGGCCGCGCGAGGGAAAGGCAAGGCCTTCGTCCCAACCGCCGCTACAGGAGAAGACGCCCCGGGCGTCGGGAGTCGCAGGGCGATCCCCGGCCACCGTAGGCGCGGGCCTGCGGACGGCGAGCGTTGGGTGGCTCGCTGTCCGATCACCACCAGGCCCGGGTCGATGGCGCGTTGTGTTTCACGCGCGCCTCAAAGAGATGTCAGCATAAAAGACGGGACCCGCTAGGGCCAAAGCCTGCCAGGGTTACGGAATCTGTTCGAAAGAGTCACCGCGGCCCTGGAACGCAAAGGGCTTTAGAAGTAACACGGATGGGTTTTAGTCAGTAAGAGTCTGACACGCCCTTCGCCCTTCCGCTCCACCCAGAGCGGAAGAAGTCATTTGATGATTTCCCATCCTTAAAAAAAAAAAAAAAAAAAAAAAGGCACCTGTTACATATTCAGAATGAACTAGTTAAACAATCGACTATTAAATCGGAGAGGGTTTTCCTATAGATACGACTTGGAATTTGGAGTAAAGACCGAATAGGTTGCTTTTAAGCAAGAATTCTTCATTATCAAACACGACCATCGCTAACTATCAGACCTGATAGTGCTTAAACAAGTCTCGCAATTATAAAAAAAATCCTGAAAAGAAAACAGTACACGTGCAAAAAGGTTATCTGCTGAAACCAAAATGTTCAATTTAAACCAACGGACAGAGCAAGTCACGTAGAAAAGAGGCAATCTGTGGCAGTACAGTGTTTTATATTGTTCCACTTACATCACACAGCAACCCACCGCAGGTACAGAACATATTGAAAATTCTTGACATTATAAACAAGAATTCCTTTGTACTTGTAAAAAGGTTCACTTGAGACATATTTTGTGTATAATGAAAGAATTAGTGATGTAGTGTAATTGTAGGATCGATTGTAAAGGCGAGTTACATAATTTCACTAGACTAACGACTAACTCTCAGTGCCGTTCACGCATGTGTGTTTGGAGCAAGTGTCCTTCGCGCAAGTGCCTTTTGTGTAAGTGTGTTTGGAGCAAGTGTCTTTCGCGCAAGTGCCTTTCATGTAAGTGTGTTTGTAGCAAGTGTCTTTCGCACAAGTGCCTGTTGTGTTTGGGGCAAGTGCCTTTCGTGCAAGTGTGTTTACAGCAAGTGTCTTATATATATTACGAATTATTTACGAAAAAGTCATAGTTGCTCATGCTTTGAATTACAGATACATAAGAAATGTTTTTAGTATGCAAACAGTCTTAGCCAACACTAACGAAATTAAAATATTTTTTGCAAACCTTACCCGTTTATTCAAAATAGCCTAACACTTTTCTAAAAACTAATTGGAGATGACGAACGAATACCCAAGTGGTCTAACTAAGGACAAAGTATTCTAGTCTGTGAAACTGCGAAGTAAAACAGCTAAATATAGTTTCTAGGGAGCCACGATGACGCCCTTGGGAGAGATTTATCAATTGAGAGCTAGCCGGCGAGGGAGCTTGGATATAACGGATGATACCATGTGAAAAGTTTGATTATGTAGCGCAGTATGTAGGTCAGACCATTTGGAACTGATGTATAAGTGTTTTAGTTTATAATTGGTTTATGAGTGTGGTACGTCGATCAGGAAAAAGTAGCGTTTTCGTACTCCTCTTTTCTGTTTAATTTTCTTGCGAGATCCAATGCAATGTGTAATTTTATCAGCGAAAATGATGCAATTAAATGCCGAAATGTATGAGACTAGCTTTTGCCCGCGACTTCGTACGCGCATATCCAGTTATTCCCGTTCCGGTTGGAATTTGAAATCCTCTCTTACGTGCGCCCCTACACTCCTCAAGGAACCTACATGCTAAATTAACATGCTAAGTTTCGGCTGTGCGTTGTCTGTTAGTCACTCAGTAACGGAAGATTTTTAAATATATTGATTTACCATGTGACTTTTCAATAGCGCATGTCAATCATATTACATAATTTTTTGACATTCCGACAATCGTTAGTGATGACAGAAAACACATATGTGTGTGTGTTATGCGATCATTCCGCCAATTATGAATGGATTATTGTTTATTTCAAAGCCTATACGTTCTCCTGAGGTGGTCCCATTGGCACCAAGTCATAATCTGATGATGAGATCCTAGAGAAATCGAGGGCAAATTCAAATTTTAAAAGCACTAAATTTTTTTTTACATAGATACTTTCTAACACAATTCTAATAATTGTGCCTGGTAATCAACATCTATCTTGCTGAGCTCATGATGGAAAATATAAGGATCTGATGCTGGGATCCCAGGAAAAATATTTGTTCAGAGATATTTTCTTATGGAAGAGTATTTTTCCAAACTGGTCCCGTTTTAATTTGGGGAAGATCTGATGAAGAACGTCGGAGGTAGGCAACGGAACTCTTCAATAAATTATAGCAAATCTTCCGGGATTGCTGAAATCACATGTCTGTTAATTGTTTACACCAATTCATAATATAACATCATGCACCATACTGTGAAGGGGTACGCAGATGCAAACAGGTCAGTCTGAATTAACACATTTTTGGGGATATCTATTCGGGCATAACTTTATTGTTTAGTAACTGATCTTAATGATTATTTTTGCGTTGGGTTAGTTATAGCTAAATTGCATTTGCATTGGACAGTGAACTTCAAAGATAAACCAGTGACCTCCTTAACATCAAATCACTACAATCTAGTACCACAGCAAAGTAGATATTTAACAAAGAGCTGGTCTGGACTTCAACTGCGAAGGCACACAAAGTAATTCCTTAACGGCAAATAGTACAACCACTCATTATGGAAATAATGTCACTTAGTTGTGGGGTATCATCACTGAAAAGTGGAAAATAAAAAACGTTTTTTACAAAAAAAATACAACCGACTTTCAAATAAAAACACTTCAAAGTATAAAATAACTTTCAGAAGTCGGTGTCAAAAAACCAAAAGCAACCAAACACACCGACTTCCGAAATTAAAGTTATTTTATACTTTGTAGTGTATTTGATTTGAAAGTCAGTTTTTCTAGAAGCTCTTGAATCATATGAAAAATTAAAGATACAATAATAAAAATATGTTGCATATTGCGATGTAAATCTGTATGTAAATGCTTCTCGTAGCGATCCTAATCGATGTTTTGGTGGTAATCCCTATCTATCTTATATCTACAGGGTTAGTGACCGCAAAGAGGGTCTAGCACTGACCAACTAAAATATAGTGGGCTTAGAACATAAATAACTGTTCTCAGCTCGATACTATTATATATCGTACCTGATTTTATTTTTATTGAATTTTAGCAACCCTTAACTAACTAAAACTAATCAAATATCTATGCTGTCGAAAAAATATTGCGCACTTACAATATGACCAAAAAACTGGCGGCATTGCCACGTTTTTTGGCAATGTTAACCTCTGTCCAACTCCAAAGTAAAAGCCAGCCCGTGCAAACGGCGTCTACAACAACATCTAGGCGTCTAGATAGATCTATCGCATGTTTAACCTCGAACTTTCTACTTGCATTGCTGTTCCTTAAGTCAAAATGAGTTGCTGAATAGATCTTTGAAGGGTTTGTAAGTAAGTACCAAGGTTTGCAGGTTTTTCTCTGAAAAGACAACATGACTGCGATGATTCTGGCTAACAAATACCTTAAACGCTAATGCCCAGTAACCGAAAAAGGGCCATAATCAGCTTCAAAAATCGATCTCCGTATTTCATTACTTATTGACACAAATGTTCTTCGTAACAAATTTTTGTTACACTTGAAAGTTTTAAAGAAGCAATTGGGAACAGCTGGTAAGTAAAGACTGTGCGGTGCACATCTGTAACAAGTAATTACGGAGCGTGACTGGTCAGACTGGTCAACTGAGTCTTGTTTTACTAGACATATTGGTGTAGAAGGTTCATGGCATAATAATATGGTATGGTGGACCTTTAGTGAAAGTGAAGGATACAAATTATCTCAACGGAATGTTCTGGCGGGATCAAAGTATTCTTTTTCAAGGTCCAAAATCGTATCTCTTGACCTTGAAATTGTCTAAATTACCTGTAGTAGAAAAAGAAAGAAAGAAAAATATTTATTTGGGACTCGCACAAAACAAATAGAAAAGTAAAAAAAAAAAAAAATAAGTAAAGGACATCTCTGACAAAAGCTTGCACTGACTGGATAATTTCAGACACTGGTATGAATGGTTCTCATAATTATATAACGTATTGTGAATGTGAGGACTATGTTGATCGCCATATTAGGGTTTCATTTTAGTTATTTATGCGGCCTACCCAAATGTCCTTACTTTGGTAGTGTTCGTCAAATCGTTGAGCTCCTAAAGTTCTAAGTTTAAGCTACACAAAAACTGATAAATGTTTGCACTGTCTGGACAGATCCACTCAAATCTGTGTGGCACTTTCCTCAAAAGACCACCTTAGACATTAACCTACATGTTTCTCATATTATTTGACCAGTACGGATTGTAGTACAGACTTTAAAAGAGACTTTGACCTCTTAGTTTGTTTCGGTTTTTCTTCTCAGGGTAGTCAGCTAAGAAACACGGCACTGGGGAATTTTACATATACAAGCGTATTCGTAGGACATAATGGGCTAGCCAGCGAAGACCAAGGGTCAGAGCAAAAGGTTTCCTGCACAACTTAAACGTTTTTGGAGCCCACGCTTGTTTCCGGATTGGCAAAATCAATCTTTGTAGTTCGTCCAGACATTTCCGTCTCATTATAAATACCTACGGTACAAAATATTAAGTCTTCCACTTAGAGCACCTATTTGAACACTTTAGTACAAGTAAAACAAGGGCTCCGTACCTTTATCTATAAATACGAAAAAAAAATCATGTCTGTTAAATATTTATTGTATTCTGTTTTTAAGTATTTGTTGTTGTAGCGGCAACAGAAATACATCATCTATAAAATTTCAACTTTCTAACTATCACGGTTCATGAGATACAGCCTGGTGATAGACGGACAGACAGACAGATGGACGGACAGTGGAGTCTTAGTAATAGGGTCCCGGTTTACCCTTTGGGTACGGAACCCTAAAAAAGACCAATTCAAATGGCAACCTTCTGGTTTCTCTTCTCTTGAACTTGTACGGTTTGTCGAAGACAAATTGAAAAGTGGTATCCGTTGTAGTGATTAATTTGTCTCTTGTACCTTGCTTGGGAAGACTCATTTTCTCTTTTAAAGTATTAAAGGATTTAAACCACACAAACACAGTTTATGAGCCAGCAGCTTTTTCTCCCGGCATTATTTCTACAGATACATACAGGGACCGTGCATTTTTCCGGGATAAAAACGGCCTATGGTACTAAGCAATAATCTTACTATCTATCAGTGAAAAAAAAAATGTAATAAGATAAGTACGTCTAGAGGTTACCTTTCTTCCCATTCACGTCGTAGTTATTTAGACTTGGTTGACCCAAAACATTGCCACTTCCACGGCATCGTTGGTGGTAGTCAATAGGTTACTTTGGTTTCATATTTTGGGAAAACAGAGGGGAGAGGGAGACAGAGCTTACCCTTTAAATACAGAAACACAAACAAACAATGTATCTATTTATAAATAATTGCTTCAAATGTTCGTTTTGTAATAAAAAGTAGAGCTTTTGGAAACCTGTTAACGCATTTTACTTTACCGCTAAGTATTATCGTTTGTGGTCAGAATACAAGATTAGATAAAAGCTCGAATAATAAAAACATTTTATTAAATGTGTTACATTTTACTCACATAAATCATCTGAAAGAAATTTTCTCAACTTAAGTAGCACTTAAAAACCGCAAAAATATTTTGAGGTTGACAGAGGTTATTTCTTTTCGTTTAATTAAAGCAATCACACTTCACACTAATATTATAAAGGCAAAAGTTTGTGAGTGTGTGCGTATGTTTGTTACTTCTTCACGCGCAAACGGCTGGACCGATTTAGATAAAATTTGGTTTATAGATTGTTTGAGTCCTGGGAAAGGACATAGGATAGTTTAGTTTTTTATCCCGGGAGTATGTTACCTTGGGATAATTTTCGACATTCACGAGGGCGGAGCCGCCGGCGGCAGCTAGTACATTAATAAATTTACCAACGTAGACTAACAATGTAGAGAACAATTACGAAAGATATATAAGGCCAATAAGTATTGTTTAATTGCACGGAAACAGTCCTCCTCTTTGTGAGAGGGTATTCGGTACAATATTTGCAACCGAACAGCCCAAGCACTTTTGGCTGCGTGCATTTCCATAAATGCATGTATCGCAACTACTACCAGTTAATACGTGTTCGACTACCAATCGCGCTACTCAAATCAAACCATCTTAGTTCCTTTTTAGCTTAGATTTACCATTTTATAATTATAATTGAATGTGGTATTCAACATGGTATTCAAACATATTAGTTCGTATCATTCAACCAGTGATCGTGAGCTAATTACCAAACCATAACAACCAACTTTAAGTCTCCATGCAACAAAAGTGTCCACGCAATGGGTGCCAGAGGATGGACGGCGTCGCCGAGGCCGGCCCAGAAATCGGTGGCGAGACGATTTGGATGCACACCGCGAAGGCTGGTTCGAGGTGGCGCAAGAAAAGAATATCTGGAAGGATATGGGGGAGTCCTTTGCGCAGCAGTGGGACACAATAGGCTAAGGAAAAAAAAACAAGAGTGCTAAACCACGCAGGCACTAAACTCTACAGAGGGAGTGGGCCGTAACAGCGGTTACGCACTGCATCCGATCCGAATCCGTAAAAATACGAATCTATAAAATCGGTCCGAATTCGGAAATTGCTTTTCGCACTACATCCGATCTAATTCGTAAAAATACGTATCTAGAGTCTAAAAAACTCGGGCCGAATTTGCATATTGCACTAATCCGATCTCTGATCCAAATCCAAACTATTTAGGGGCCATTTTTGGATATGTCCGATTTAAATCCGAGGTAATGCGAAAGCGGTCATACAAACAGTACTACAGTTACTTCGGTCCATCAATAGTTTTTCCGAATTGAAGACTCACGGATGACGGAGAGAAATCGGAAGACGGAAGTCGGATCTAGTGCGTAAACTACCATACAAATAGTTCTATGACTTGGTACTTTGGAACGTATTTTCACGGATTCAGATCGGATGCATTGCGTAACTGCTCTTATCGACCATGCGGCCACAGTGAGGATTGGTAGATGTCATATGTCCTCAAATATATAATTCTAGAGCCCAAACGGGTTCTAGAATGTTCTGTCACCGTTTGAGAGCAGTGCTGATGTAATAAATAATACAAATTAAAGTGCCAGCCTTGGTTCAAACCCACCGCTTTCTATTCGTAAGTCGACACAACAACTGGGCTACCATTGCTCTCGTGTTTACTTAAATAGAGAAGACATAACTATCCTAACTTTTGAAACAAAGTAGTCTATTAATGACACCATCAAACAGTAATCAAACCTTTTAACTATAAAAAATAAACATAAACCCATTAACAGTCTATCAAATAAATATCTAAACCAGAAGTTAAAATAAGTTTTGTTAACGGTTTCAACCAAAATACGCCTGTTTCCCGACTTTCATTGGTCCCAAAAGACAAACTTTATTCTGTAACTCTTCCTCAAAATACTGTATCACTTGACCAAACTTTTTGTTTTCCCTCTTCCGGTTCTTAAGGAGTTTTGTATTACTTTTTGATAGATAAAATTTTGTGTGGCTTTATACGGAAGTTTTTTTTTTTAAGAGTTTTCTCTTGACTCTAGTCTAGGTCATAGATGACAGAGACAAAGTCGACGATGGAGCGAGCTTACCCAGAAGAAGCCTGTTCACTCTTATTTTGAAGATATTAGGGTTGTATGCGTTCGGAAACACAGACGCAGGCAGAGAGTTCCACTCCTTTGCTGTGCGCATTATAAAAGACGATTGGTGGAATAGCAACAAGGTAGAGATGTTAACTTGCAGTGCGCCTAGATGTTCGATGGTAGAAGGGGGCCGGCGGGATGAGGTCGTGGAGTTCCTGGACACTCTCCCCGAAGTATAATCTGTGGAAGCCCGACAAACAGGCAACCTTGCGGCGATGAGCCAAGCTGTGAAGCTAGAAGATACGTAAAATGTGGCTTCTTTTGAGAATGGCTCTTATTATATGTATGGGCTTACTTGACTCTGTAACAGTAGAGTTGATATTTTTTCTTATAATTATAAATACAGATTTATTATTGCTTTATGATCCACTTCCTCTTTTCATCTTCACTTTTCAGGGTTCAAACGACCGTATGAAAAAAGGAAGAAGGATCGGAGGATTCTTGTAATGTGTCTGTTCGTCTGTGACAGCCAATTTTCTCCGAAAATGTTTATTTCTTTGCTTCGTGTTGTACTTAAACCTAACAGGCTTAAATTATTAAAAAAAAATCTAACCATTGCTTACCATTCTCTGCCATAATATATATCGTTTTTGTTTCTGCTGCTCAAATTCTTCATTCGATTTTTAACCAGATGATAGTTAACTATCTTGTGGTGTTGAGAATCGCATCCAACAAACACGCAGACGGCACGTGCAGGCGACGTGACCGACCTACGTGTTATCGTCAGCGGCGAGCGAGCGGAGGTGCGGCGCGGGTGAGCCAGCCCGGCTGGCGGCACTCGCTTTTTGAAGACTACCGCAACGGACGACACTCTCGACATTATTAGATTTATATGTTTGTCTGGACAGTTTTAGTATTGTAATTTTATCGGCAATACACCAAGCCTATTTAGATACAGTCCACTTTTATTTATCACTAACGAGCGTTTCGGAAATGTGGTTAAAAAGTTTTTCTGATTAAGGCTGACATTGCTGACAATACAATAAATTCCTACGTGAGAGTTCTCATAATATTTCAATTATCATAATATCTAAATATTCTCAAAATGATCATTATTAAGTTATGTTGCCAAATGTATGTTAATAACGTAGAAACAAATTTATCATGATGATAAATGTTGGCAGTTTTCCAAATAAGAGCGTTTTTTACTGTGGATATATAATAATACTATATATAATACTCAACTGTAAACATTAACAGGGTGATAAGATAATAAATAACACCTCTTTTGTTCAGTACGTACATCTTTTTGTTAATTAAAATGTTGCTATCCATCTGTCTGTCCATGTATACCTATACCTATATGCCTTCCACCAACTATCTTCAAGTAGACATACAGTCGCAGCGAATGTAAGTCTACTCGGATGTAGTTGGTAGTGCGGGAGTGGGTTGTGATCTTCCAAGCGGGCCCTTTACGGACTGGTATAAATCCAGACCTACCGGTCGCAAGTCGAGTACCAGTATTTTACATCGAGCAAGCGCCTATCTGTGGGCTGAGTGCAAGTTTTTTATCGTTCTCGATTGCGTTAGCGTGAACGTCAATTTGTATTGAAACTGAAAAAGCGACGTCTGGTGACAATAACGGAAAACCTTTTTTTTCATACTATTTGACATAAGCGAACGTTTACGTTAACGCGAACGCGAAAGTATTTGACTTTGAAAAACTCGCACTAAGCCTTCTGACCTCCTTAAAGCCCTATTTACATTGGTAAAGTGTTTAGCGAAGTTGATAAGTACAGTGAGTAAGTAAGTGGTGTAAGCCGATCGGACAGTAGCGAGTCAACTT
This sequence comes from Mamestra brassicae, assembly GCA_905163435.1. NCBI lineage: Eukaryota > Metazoa > Arthropoda > Insecta > Lepidoptera > Noctuidae > Mamestra > Mamestra brassicae. The sequence goes on from LR991010.1 coordinate 7,982,976, forward strand.
GGCTTGCAAGCTGCCTTGTAAGTGTATTTTTTTGGGCAAGTGATACGCCTCGGGCGCCCGCTCAGTCCCCCGCGTGGTACTTGACCCGCCACTTGGTGTAGTGTAAACAGTCAAATTGCATTAGTGGCCGGCAACAAGACGAAGTGCGTGTACAGCTTTTTTTGTGTCATTGTAAACAAAATGGCGGATAAATTATCCGAGACCACAACAGTGCAGTTTGTCAATGCATACATATTTAAGTCACACATGTTTATGGAACTGCAAAAGCCCGTTGTATACAATCAAAATCTGGCATTTTTAATTTATACAACGGTCTTTATACAACGGGAGACTACATCAGGAATCATAAAATAAAGAGCTGGTTTTGATACTCAAAATTAGAAATACCTACTTATTAAAGAACTTTATTTCTCATAAGAACAACATAGATCACTTAAAATGAGATTTATAAATTAACTTAAACTAAGATACACTTTTTTTGCTCTAGTATACAAAAAATATATTATTATATTTGTTAAGTAGGCAAACTATTTCAAGTTGCCAGCAAAATTATATAGCTGCCTGTCATTTTACCTGGTATTGCACTTCTCAGAACTATAACGTGTTTTGAACTTTTCTGAGTAACCAATTAAATGATTCCTCTATCATACGCATACAATCACGATATTCCATGCAATCTTCAGTAGCTAGTTCAATAAGTAATAAAGCGCTAGCACCGAGCGTTGTCCTTCTATCAATCCATTTGCGCTCCCGTAATCGTTTTGGTTTATATTTATTTAGTACAACATTTCTGCTAGCATTTGTTCCATAATAATGGAGAGAATTTTGCGCAAACCACACATGTTTGTTTATTTATTTATTTATTGCACACAATGTACACACAGTTACAGACTTACCTAACTAAACTTTGTGAATACATTACCCTGTTAGGGCGCAGCAATCAACTTATGGCTAATCATAAAATAATTATCTTTAACAACAATTTAAAAACAATTTGTCGACGTTGCCCGTCCATCGCGACGGAAAAATGCTACTTGACTCGCTGTAGTGTAAACAGTGACTGTCCTGGCGCTCGCAACTCGCCACAGTACCTGCACTCGCCACTCACCACTGTCCTTGACCAATGTAAATTGGGCATAACGCAGTTACTGCGTAACACGATGGTCATAAGACTGGCGTTAGATGTTAAGGGTTCTGACTACTGACTGACAAAAATATTCAAATGACAGCCGGGACCAACGGCTTAACGTGCTTTCCGAGGCACGGAAGAGTCTCGGTATGTTATGAGTGGTCAGTCATCCACGAGCCAACCTCGGCAAGCTTTCATGAGGTTCCAAGTCATATAAAAAACACCGCAAACGTATATACATATATACATCGTCCTCGCTGTTGCTACTTTAAATAGTAACGAAAACTTTATGTTATCTCTTTTAATAACTTTCATTTTGTTTTCATTTACTTTGAATGCGCTCGTAGTTTTTATTAGAATTATTATGTTAATAAGAATGGTATTGCGTTTTTTTTTTAATTTTATTTGTTGGAGCCGTTGGGAATTCTTTAGAGCTTGTCTCGACGATGAACGTTTTACGACTTAGAAAGATAATAAGATTCATAGCTTTACACGGGTTTTCATAATTTAAATATTCTACTTTGTTGAATTCAAGTATAAAAAATATGTAATTTAAAATAAACTAACGCTTTACTCATCCAGGTTTAAGATGATTTTCGATGTCACCGAGCTTGGTTGAATATTTTAAGATTTTTATAAAATGGATTCTTAAACTCGATAAAAAGGGAACCGTTTATTTTGGTATGGTCATGTGAAGAGGAGGGATGAAATGCACGTAACTAAAAGAGTTATGAATATAAATGTAGATGGATGGACAGGGAGAGGGAGGCCAAAGAAAAGTTGGATGGATTGGAAAAAACGTGTTGCGCCGACCTCAAGTAACATGGGATAAGGGCAGGAAGATGATGATGGATATTTAAACTCAATTCAACGAGGAGCTCGTGGCTAAATAATAAAAGCAGCACGGGTCGATCTTCAAGGTTAAGCAATACTTGCCGAGGTCGGTCTGTGAATGGGTGACCATCTTAACATATCGAGATTCCTCCGTGCCTTGGAAAGCACGTTAAGCCATTGGTCCCGGCTGTCATTTGAAGATCTTTAGCAGTCGTTATAGATTGTCAGAAGCCAGTAAATCTGATAAACGAGTACCGTGTTACCCAGTTAATGGGTTGTGGAGGTCTGGTAGGCAGCCGCTCCACATGAAATACTGGTATTTTGCTGAATCCGGTTTGACTGGAAGCCGACTCCAATATAGTTGGGAGAAGGCTAGGCAGATGATGATTATTATGTCCTGTACTATCTAAACTTATTTAAATAGGTATCACGTAGAAGTAATATTGCAAAACTTTGTAATAATTACCAAAACACGTCAAAGTTATAATTAAAAACTTCCATCATTAAGTATGCACGCTCATACAGTTAATATTTACAAAGTACTTCGCGACCATCAAATAATTTAACTTTATATACATTTTAGTGACATAATGTGCTGTTAAATACGTAATGGGCTACACACACGTTTCGCTGAATTGCCTATGAACAAACAAAATGTTTTAATAATATTATATATGTCACGTTTATGGCGTACCCAATGCATTCAAAGTATGTAGAAGTCAGTTTCCAAAGTTGATCCTACTACAAGAAATTTCTCTCTATCACTAAAAGATTTTTCAAAAATTCAAAATTCAAATTCAAAATTCAAAAGTCATTTATTCAAATTAGGCTGAGTGCCAGCACTTTTTGAACGTCAAAGTTCTACATAAAGACAGTCCCCCAAAACGCCCGCCCGTCACCACTTCCTAGTGTTTTAGCTGGGAAGAAGAAGTGGCGCAACAAACTCCCCAGCAACACATCTGTCTGTTGAGTTATAAGAACTATCACTTATACAAAGGTATGTAAGTAGTCAGTATTCTTACAAAGAAAACAATACAACAAAGGTAACACGTAAAAACATAAAACTTAATAATTCGCTACTTGTAAGCTCAACACTCCATTATGCCAGCATAAACAGACAAACTCAAGCATAAAAACAATATCAAATCAAACTAAATAAGCCTCCAGACATGAAGGGTGTGCCCGCTTACACGTGCAGAGGGTAGAATTTAATAAAAAGATCTGTGACTCGACGCCACAAGTGATAAACCAGGGCCATCAAAATTAAACATTAAGCATATAATCGTTATAACAATAGTAAAATCCATGGCTAACAAGACGACCTTTCACCACAAGCAGCACCCGTTCACGAGCATAACGCAAAGATCAGCCATTACCCCCCTCGCCATATTTGAGGGAAAGAGGTAACCCGACCCCCGACGCTACCGCAAGCAGTAAAATCTAAGGGAGCATGACGATTGATTGATTGCTTGCATGATTTGCTCGGAGAGAACTCAACTTTCAGTTAAACTCGCCTTTGTACATGAACTACATTATCATTGTACTATAACTTGTTCTAACTAGCCTAGATAGTCCCTTTGCACTACATTGCGAGAATATCTCTTGCTATTCCATTCAATTCTGTTTTCTGCGAACTTTTAAAAAACATTTTGCTACTAACGGCCGGTGTCAAGAACGAATCTACCTCAGATAGACAGTAGCTGAAACGTCATGTTTGCCTTTCAAAAATGACGTTTCAGCTACTGTTGGTAGCTAATTTGACAGTTGGTTAAAGGTAGATACGTTAATGAGACCGGCCGTAAGCAGTGGAATCTGAAAATCTGAGATAGTCGAGACAACACCGTCTTTTATAAAAAGTTGTAGGTATAGAAATTTTACTTTTATTTAAGAGAGACAGTGGAACAATAACACCCGTCTTTGTACTACGTACGGCAAGGTTAGGTGCGTAATACCTACCTACACACAACTGTCGTGCATCAAATGATAGGGAGGGAAATGAGTATGTTACAATCGTTACACGTGGTTTTCCGTAGTGTCTACATGAAGGTTACATCTTTACATCGATCCCCTTTTTTTTTTAAGGATGGGAAATCTTCAAATGACTTCTTCCGCTCTGGCAATGCTTATCCTCTGTCCGAGGTAAAAAACCTTTGCCTTGGGTCACGCAAAGTGTCAACTAAGCATTTAGCTAGTTTTTTAAATAATGCATGAGCACTCGGACCGCATAGTCCAAGAGTTTAACCACCAAACAGCTATAAAATATAATTGCTAACTATGTTTTATGTTTCCGCCGCTTGAGGTTCTCAGCACAGCACGACGAGCTGGAAAGATGGGATGGCGCAATGGTATCGATACAAGTAGGGTCCCGCACTAAAGGCCTACTTATCTTCCATGAAAATAAAAACATACCGTCCGGTCGCTTGCCATCGTCGCGTGCCTGGCCATTGGATTCTAGTACGGCTGGAACGCGAATGACAACAATAGCGCGTCGAATAATGTCGTTGAACACCTAAATCGCTGTACCGATTTTGATGAATTCTGGTACAAAGATCTATCTTTCAATACCTGTAGAAATGTGTACCGAAACTAATTTAAATGGAGAAAAGTGAAAATAACTTACTTTAATCCTAATTAATTTTTGAGAGATACCGTTATAACAACACTACACCAAACTACTCATTAAAAACTCGACATAAAAGTTGTAGCTTAGTTATGAACAAAGTGCACAAAACGGGCGCTTTAAACTAAAGAATAAATTAATTAGGGCGCACCGTATCGGAGCTGAGTTAATGTGGCGACCTCGTGTTTACTCAATGAGCTTACTTTGTTCAACTTTACTACCTAGGGGCTAGTTTATTTATTTAGATCTAACTTCTACAAGCGAAACCGCATGATGTCGAAAGCTAAAGCCGAATTCGTTGATCCGTTAGCAGTAAAGGGTACTGCTAATTGATTTAACCAAACATTTAAAAATCTTTTTTTTTTTTAAGGATTAGAAATCATACTCTTACTGACTAAAACCCCACCGTGTTCCTTCTAAAGCCCTTTGCGTTCCAAGGCCGCGGTGACTCTTTTGAACAAGTTCCGCAACCAAACATTTAAAATCATTTAAAAATCTTAACATATAGATTTTGACACTTACAAAACACATAATACTCGCTTTTGCCAGCGTTTTCGTCCCAACCAAGGTCAAAATATCAAGTTTGAAGGGACTCAAATTGAATTGAAGTTCTACTTCAGCCGAAAACAGAGATAACTTACTTGTCGTTTCTTGTGGAAATTGTCTTAATTACCTAGTTAAGCTAAGTTAGATTCTGTAAGATTTATCCTGTGCCATTTTGGAAGCGCTTGTTAATCCAATGTATTTGGGGCATTTTTTACAATCATTATCGCTACCGCTGATAGAATCTCATCTTGTCTAGAACCCCTTTTCTCGTTATCTAAGACTAAATGAAAACATAAATACACAGACGAAGTCACAAGATAACACAGTAACTAGATCAAAACATTAATCAAGGAGGTAGTAAAACTTACAAATTACTGAGCGTAAAAATCACAAAATCAAACTATTTCAATAAAGCTGAAACATTAATTTAATTTCTTCAATCTGCAGTTCCGAACTAACATGCAGGCTAGTTCGAAAGAAAAGCAATCGCGGAAAGTTTGGGAGGAAACAGACGCCTCGCTGAAATCAATTTATATTGTGAGACGAAGATAAGAAATATTATTGTAATATGGTTCCTGAAGAAAATGGATTGATGTGTTTTTTGTTAGTGGGGCGAGAAATTGATTTATACAGATGTGTTTTTATATGTTGTGGGGTGTTTACTTGATAAATCTGTAGTCAAATCAAGTTTTTTTATTATAAACTAGTGGTCCCGGCGAATTTCGTACTGCCTCACAATAAATGTTTGTCTTGTTTTGTTTTGGTCATGAATCAGAAATGGCGTTGTATTCGAAAATGATTTTCCTACATATTTTTTTTCTTTAATTTCTTCAATGTTTAAATAATTATTCAGCTATTCGGGGCAAAGACAAATCCAACAAATCTTCAAAATCGGTCCAACTGTTTTTGAGTTATAAATGGAGTAACTAACCCGACTTTGTTTTATACAAATATACCTAGATCAAACCTAGACCTGGACTTAAAGACAATCCACCTTGAGCATGGGAAGCGTAGTTATCAAAGTGGGGCATAATTCATTAAAACTGTATGCACAAATAAAAATCGTTTAATAATAATAGGCTGGTATTTTAATGCAACAATGAATAATACATTAAGGGCCGGCGGGCGCTGTAATAATTGTGTGGTAATAGTAATCATATGTAAACTTAGCAAGTTCTAAACAAGCAGAGTCAAGTTGCGGTCAACATTGAGCACTCTGAATAGGAGAAGAAGAATTCTAAAGAAATGATTCAATATCAATCCCTCTGTCTATCACCAGGAGATTTACACTAATATAAAAACGTTTAACTATAAAAATTCGCAATTTTAACTATATTCAAACTGAAAACATTCAATCCGAAGAAAAAACAATTGAAATCGCAATGTAAATACAAAACAAGTCCCGTTTGAATAACATCTATTCAATTGCACGTGCAAAACACAGTCAACGGAGGATTAAAATAAAACTAACAAACTATCCCCTTCATTTTAAACATAAATAGTGACTCCTGATAGTATGAAGATAAACACGAAACAGTGGTCGAAAACGCGAAAATTTTCGGAGAGAAGTTTCGAATCCTTAAATACTTTGTAGACTCTCCACTTGTAAAGCTGTGTGTACACTTTCGTATACGTAAATTAACGCTTGTATTCCCCAAAGGGTTAGGCAGATATATTTACATTTAGTTGGATATTTTGTGTAATAAAGGGTGAACGTCTTGTCATCAATCGTGAACAAATCCAGACTTAGGTAACTTAATTGATCAAATATAAATGATATTTCATTTTGTCATTTTAACAGTTCTCATTGCGTGTTTCACTTTGTCGAGCGGACAATTTTTCAAATATATGAAGCAATAAAGATAAAGGTGCATTTATGTGTATAAACATGTGTGACATGATACATATATACGCTCACATGGATGGAAAGAGTTAAATATTGCTGGTTCAACATGTTTTGCCATATTTGGCGTACAAAATACTATAGTAAAAATTTAATCAATTCAAATACATACCTCCTAGTATCCAATATTCATCTGATATTCGTTTCAATTGTGAAAAATATACGATTATAAGCCATTACAAACTGTTTAACAAATATTCTTCGAAACATTTGACGTAAAAAGTATGAGTTATAGAATTGGGGTGCAAATTACTACTGAGGAAGTCCAGATGGAATACCTAATGTCACTTAGCCCGACCGAGAAATCGAACCCAGGATCTCAAGTTCGGAAGTAGCCCTTGCGCCCAACGAGTCAGTCAATACGAAGATTTGGAAACCGTATTCCGCGGTTGAATAACCTTTCGACCGACCGAATGTACTTCAGAGAGCGCATTAAATCGCCTATCTAAGTTGTCATAAGAATGCTATCATAAATTGTCACTGGCAATTTGAAGGTCTATAAGTTTGATTTATGTGTCTAATTTTATATCATTGGTGCAATAATTGTGTTGGGAGACTTGGGAATTCAAATGACAACTATTTTATCTGAAATATTGATATTAAGTGGCGTCTGTATTAGAGATTAGAACTAGAAAATTAGGACTAGGAGATTACATCTTAAACCAAGTAGTTGTAGTAGTAGTAGTAAGTTGTAGTAGTAGTTGTTGTTGTAGTAGTAGTAGTAAGTAGTAGTAGTTGTTGTTGTAGTAGTAGTAGTAAGTTGTAGTAGTAGTAGTAGTAAGTTGTAGTAGTAGTACTATACATTTTCGACGCTTTTTTCAATTACATTTGGTATTAATAAATATTTCATTTGGTATTGTATGTATGTATTTTGTTTAATTAACATTATTGATGATATTTGTTCACTGACAGCCCAAAATCTAGCTCCTTTCGTTCAGATCATCCTACTATTGTCAGTATGAGATTGCCCTATGCAATAAGACGGCCCATTTACTTGTCTTTAGTATGAGTTCGACACTAAAGTATACACAACTTTATCTAAAACTAAAATCACTCGTATAAAGAGGTAAAGTTCCTTCAAAAGTTATCACAAAAAAAAAGAAAACTAATTTAATTACAAATAAAGTTTCAAAGCTATGTATACTTTTTTTTGATGGCAGAAAAAATGCAATATTCTTGTATATAAAATGTTGATATTAAGTTGTATATGAATTGGATCGTAAACTCCACATAATTATGGAAAAAATGGATTTAAAAGTCACCCAAAAACCCCAATCACAATCCGAAAGTGCGCACACATCTTTAGAATGTTCCACATTAAATTAAATAATGTTTCAAAAGAAGTTGATGCAGCCCAGATCCGACGGAATTCATTTAATACTTCATCAGTGAACTCAGTTTGTAGAGCGCCAAGACTCCGGCTCTTCTACATTGCATTTTCTCTCGTAATTTCACTATATTTTAAGTTTGCATTTCGTGTGGTACAAGTTAAATCTTTATTTTATTTTTGTTAATTTAGAAGAAGCTCATTAAAAGTTCTTGAGCCTGGTACTGTGTGTTGGTCTTGGTGTAGGTTTGTTTTAAAGCTTAAATAAAATAAAATAATAAATTTATATTTCAGAAGCCTGCCTCTTCGGTCTAGTGTTTACAGCATGCGGTTCAGCCGGTCGATTCTGTAAACATGTCGAAGTGAGCACCCAAGTGAAGTGTCACGAGGTGAGCTGTCAATCCATACAATCAAGATGGAGTGTCATTCCATCTAGATTATATGGATTGACAGCTCTTCACTCAAGCCTTCACTTCGACATGTTTACAGAACCGACCGGCTGGGCTCAATTCCCGGGTCAAAGTGTTAAGTGTGAAAGCGTAGTCACGGGAAAATGATAGTAAGATTTTAATTAGAACATGTCACTTAAGTTAATTAAATGTATCAGGCAGAAACTACACAACGCTAAGCGTCAATCGTAATTCGGCAATCTGATTGCGTGATTGGCAAATATTGAGCTTCACGCTACGCCTGCTTTCACGCCCCGAGAAATTTGCTAATTAGCCAAAAGTACATAAATTAAATCTAATTATCTTGTACTAGATACACAAGGATAATCAGTATTGGTTTATTGCCCTCTGCTCTACTAGTTTAATTATTCGCTGGTAGTAAAGACAAAGATGCTAATATAATTTGGTGAAACGCAGGATTATCGATCCATTAAGCACCAAGTACGTGTGCGGTTCAGTTCAGACTATGTCCCATTTGCTGGAGTGTCCTAAATGTCCGTTCACCTGTATTCTAGATGACTTGAACAACGCCTCCAACGTAATACACGTTGTAACCTAAAATTTGATGAACCGTCGGCGTGATAAGAAGGAGAATATAGACAAACTTCTAATGCTATTAAGACTAGATTTTTTTAAAATAAGGCTAAGAGTAAGTCGAACTCGTGTGGTTCTGAACATATAACATTTTTTTTGGATGTTATTTTGTAACCATAGACTTCTACTAAGTTTTCCTGTAATCTCAATTTTTTCAAAAGGTATTTTTATCAATTTTTCATAAAAACTTCAAATTATAATATTTGCAAATTAATAAAAAATACCTTTGAGCTTTAACAATGAGCCCTTTTATTTTTCACATGACATAGTTGGAAAACCTTTTTCTTTTTCTATGATTCTCCCCAAAATGTGACCCCATTTTCAAAATGTATTTATTTTCGTTACGCATCATTGTTTAGGTCACGTGAAATTTGATATACCTACGTATGAACTTCTGTGCCAAATAATACCAAATTTCAACTGGGTTCTAGTAGATTCGGAGAACATCAGCTGTGACAGAGGGACAGACAGATGCACGAGTGATCCTATGAGAGTTCCGTTTTTTTAAGGTGGAGACGACGATATGACGATAAATCAAAACACCATGTTACGTGTTCTATACATTAAGCGAATTCTTTACCATAAGCAATGTTGAAATCTCTTGACGATCATAGGTCCCACAATAGGTAAATTATGTCGCTAGTGATCTCACTAAAAATATAAAAAGGAAAAACTTTTAAGTTAAATATCTATTTAACTTAAAAGTTTTCCTTTTTATATTTTTTATTTGTATAAACAAAATGCAAAATCTCAGAAAAAAAATAAAGTTTTAATTTTTTTTTCTTTTATTTTGTCTTGCATGATCTCAGATAGAATTTAAGTGTAATTATAGTTTTAAAAATGATCTCTGTACCTAGTTTATATTAGTTGTTTTCTTAATTTTAAGTTTTTTTTTTTGCATGCTGAAAATGAGTAAGCAAAATATGTGGAACTATTTTAACTTAAGAGCATTATGTACCATATTTTACGCAAAATAACTATTCTATTCTATTCACTGGCATTACTAGTTCATAAGAATATTATGTTGTCATTTATCACAGATTTGATGTCAATAACTGCAGCAGACTGCTTGGAATATTTGGTCAGAATAATAATCTCTATTATTGACTTGTTTAAGGTTAGTAAGACGTTTATGCAATTGAAAAGTGTATTTTAAATTTCGGTGCGGGGTTTCTAATAGTCTCAAAATATTCCTATGAACAAAGATTGCCAATATTTTAATTTATTTTCGTATCGATGTCTCCACATTGTATATTTGAATGTGGTTCATGTCACTTGAAAAAATAAGACAGTTATTTCCGGTAAGATAAGATAAGATAACCTGAAAAAAGGGTAGTAGGTAAGCAGAAACAATATAAAGCAAAACACAACGTGCTAGAGGTACAATCCTATCCACCCTTTCACTTCGTCCACGTCCAAAATAATGAACCTGGAGATAAAATCACAGCCATACACTTTAAAATTCCGTATCAACATAATTCAATCAGTCTGTCAGTATCGCAATTTTGTCGCTAATGAGATTCATTAAGTGCCATACACCTCATTACGGCAGCATCGTGTTTCGTGAGGCCATTGCTGTATTTCCGAAATAGGTTGGAACAGAAGGTTGGCTTGAGAATACGGAAACACTGCGGCGGACATAAACCAAGCGTGTCAGTGAGTGTCACCATTTCACCAAAAGAAACTCAAAGACGACCCATGAAATTTTGACTTTGGCTGCGACGGCTAACACAAATGCTCAGCGCACATTTCCCGGTCATGTATTTTAGTATTATATTGGTTCTACATGTACGTTAATGTTCGATGACCAAGTATCATCAAGCACAAATTAAGCCAGGTGAATATTGCTCTTCAAATTAGTAGATAGTAGTAGTAGATTTTGGTTCGATTTCGAGCGATAAGTCCTAAGTTATCGGGGTCTATACGTTCGATCTTGCTCGAATGAACGTGAAAACGTCGATGCCGAGGCATTTGTTTGAAATACACTTCTATGTGTACATCCGCCTGTTTCTGGTGGAAAAGGTCGTGGCTAAGAAATAACAGCCGCACAAGTCAATCTTCAAGATCGGTCCGTGGATGAGTCGGAAAGAACGTGAAGCCGTTTCGTCATTGCTGGGCTGCCTTTTGTTATTTATACGTGAAAGGTGCGTAACCTTCCACGCATACGTATAGTACCCAACTGTTCTTACTCATTGTATAGAGCCAACCTTCTGCACCTACTATTCTGTGCGTATTGGCTCGCTCTACGGCCTATTCGCTGATTGTTTGTATCAGTAGAGCGGTGTTTGTACGGGTAATGACGTTTTAATTGGGTTCTAAGCGGAGGATACGTTGCTAGTAAAGCCTGGGATTATTGTGTGGTAGTAGATTAATTTGCGAGATTGCTAAGTCAGTTCTTGGTACAGTGATTAATTTCATCAAATTCTGCTGGCATCCACTACAAACACACACACATTGTACCTAACACTATTTGTGTCTGCATCACCTAAAGGTTGAATGGTAGAAAATGCTTAAGGCATTAAGTCTACGTATGTGCGAAAAGTTTTAAATAAATAATGTTTATACATTACTACCAGGCAGAATTTGTTGCTATTGATTCGGATTATATTTTCGTTGAAATACAGGGTTTAAACGCAAAACCTGAAAAGAGGTTATATTATATTCATCATTAGGAACACGAAATCATCTGTTCATTACATTTTGTTTGCGTATGGGCCAGTTTGCGTTTCAAATGTTAAAATTAATATGAAAGCTTTTTAGGCATAACCATTTTCACAATTTGTTTGTAAGCGACTGGAAACGATTTTTGACGTCACGACGTCTTATAATTCGATGGAGCCGGCTGCACGCACAAAGAAACATGACAACATGCGGCGTTACCTCGCTCTGAGGCGTTCCATTCAAGGCTTGAAGTGCAAGCGAGAACGCGGAACGAGCGACAAAGAGGCACAATCGGCCTCCGCGTTCGGCAGCGTTCGACATCTGATTTTCTTTTGAACAATAAAACCATTCCATCAGTATTTTCTTATGACGTTGTCACGTTTAACTATCGTCAGTAAACCGACTTTACAGACAACCGATTTTTTTTTGATTAATCTATATTAAAAAAAAATCGTTTCCAATCGCTTGTCTATCTTCACTTGGGTCATCTTTAGGAAACAGAACTCGCAAAAATCCTGAACTACAGATAATGTAAACAGATAATTATTTAATTAAGTCAGGTGTTGGTTCACTAGGTATTCTGAAAAAACTCCAAATGTGCGACTGATTTATTTTTAGTTTCAATTCACTTTGCTTTTTATGTTAATTCCGTCTGAATTCCGGGTCGCATTATTCATCAAGGTTCCCGTAGCAATGTCATAGAATAATATATTTTAGTCTGAATTCATGAAAAGCTGAATAATGAGACGGAAAAGTACTTCGCAGAATAACCCTCTTTTTACTTTTCTTGTTCTACAAATTTATAAATAATACCCGTTTTCGCTAACCTTGTAAATGTAATTCCTACATTTTTTTTGTTCTGCTGCACAGTGCAAAAATAGTGTAGTACATTTGTACTTCGAAGTGCGATTTCGCTTAGCGTAAGTAAAAACGGGTATATTACATACCTGTGTTATATTTTTACACAGAATTTAAGAGAATTTTTTACAGAAAATCCCATAAACGGGCAATGTTCAATATAGGCTTTTTGTATATCGTTCGGCATAAACCAATTAATATTGTCAGGTAGGATTACAACGGTGCTACGGCGTAGCAGCGCTACGATATCGTTGCTACGCCAGCGCTACGCTTTTGTAGCCGATAACCGTATTGACCTTTTCTGTGTATAAAAGCTGTGGAAAATATTGTTTTGGTTTTAATTTTCGCGTTAAAAAGGAACACAATTTAAAGACTTGTCGGCTTTAAAATTGTGTTTTTTTTTTCTCGAATTCTGTTATTTATAAAAAAAACCGTAAAGCAAATTAAAACATTAAAAGTTTTCATCCATCAAAATCCAATATTATTGATAATTTACACGTATATCAAAACTTGTCATAATTATAAAGATTAACTTACATTTGTGGTCATTATAACATCAATGGTTTTTTTTTAAATCAGGTCTCAATCTATCAAAGCCAACGGTACGCGTACACCAGAACCAAGTCATCGGCCGATTTCGGGTCTGAACTCATCGGACGACTGTCTCGGACGTTCGTCTGTATATACTTCTGCCGACATCGGACGTTGCCGGTCTTGATGTGTATTCTGACTGTGCAAAGTACAAAGTGATGAAACGTTTAAAAAAATTGAGTATTTCAAAGAAATGTATCTTTTAGAAAATTCGAGGCGCCATTTAATTCGCCGATATCAACGTCGGTGATGACGCCCGACCCAGCCCATAACCGTTTTGCAATTCCTTATAACTACAACCTGGGAGTCTTTAATTCAAGAGTGAATAGGTTACTTCTAGCAAGCGTGTTCCATCTTCGACCTCATCATCGCTTACCATCAGGTGAGATAGTTATAAAACGCGTGCCTTCCTATAATAAAAAAAAAACGTTTTGAATGTTTGTCCCACAGTAGTGGCCTATCATAAATACAACTAATTAATTTTTCAACATCATTTTTTTTAAATACGAGAAATCCCAAGAGAGTTCGGACTCGCCGGTTGATCGACCATATTCAGGCGTCATTGGATGATGGCGGTTGTAGTAGTGTACGTGCTCTCTTTCTTTTGCAACATGCATTGGATTCGATTGGCCGAGTTTAGCCGACTACGCCCGAGCATACTTCGGCCGATTACAGATACGGGTATTTAAAATTAAATATGGTGTTTCCTTTTTTTCTATCAATAAAAGCAATTTTTTATCTTAGTATACAACAAAATTTACTTCAAAACTGTCTCATTTTGTCATTTCACTTAAAAGAAGAAAAGAAGAAAAAGATAAATTATTTATTTGCAACAAAACGACATGCATAAATTAGTTGCAGATGCCTGGTCGCTTCAAATTAAGTGAGCATTGCAGAGATATTAGGAAAAAGTATGTCACATTTCGTTCATTTTTCTCGTTGAAAAATTCCTTTGACATAAAATGCGGGTGCTAAAAGTCCAGAATTTAACACCTTCAAATTGTTTTTAGTAATTTATTTAATGTCTAATGGACTACGAACATGTTTTAAACTCCCTTACTGTGTGAGTCGGGTGTAGGACACACTTATTTAAATTTTAATGAGTTTTAAATAACATATACATACATAGGTAAGACACTAGATAGATACTTAATATAGGATAGGTACTTAACATCTTATCATACACATATTTGTATAATACGCATACGAAATGCACTCAGGCATCGAAGTACTCCTTCACGTTGATGTCATCCGGAAACGTGCCCAGAAGACTTGCAGCTTTTCAACTTTGAATGGCAATGCTTTTTTGGTCTTATTGAACGAAATGTACAAAATGTAATGTAATGTTAAAAGGGGAAATTTTTCAATAGTCAAATATTTTTTAACTGAAGAATAAAATAGCTGTTTGGCATATTTTCAGTACGAGAGCTGTCAAACCGCCATTTGTATTTCTCAGGTAAAAGTTATCTGACTATAAAAAAATTGGACCTAAGTCACTTCACTATTCCGTGGTTAACTTGACAGACAGACAACACATTCACAAAACCTCGGAAAAACGACAAAGTAGTATAGAAGATTGTAAACTTAAAGAAGTTTTTGTTTAAGTTGTACCCTTAGCCAGGTTAAGCTGGTTACAAAGTTGTTTGCAATAGTATTGTCAACAGTTAATCCAGTAAGTACTAGCTTTAACCCGTAACTTCCCCCCCCCTGCATATTGTAATACAGAGAAATTATTATTTAAATACTAACTCTAGACAATACACATGATTTCTAGTGGTACTTCCCGACCCAAAGATATTAACATCGCAGGGCTAGAAATCTCCCAATTAACACAAACTAAGAGTGGCAGTATATGTAACTGTCATTGCACTCGGTATATATAAAGGCCCACGCACACAGACATACATACATACACACACACTTACACATACATACTCACACACACGCAAAGAGTCATACCAGCGTCTTAACCTTTTCATTAATTCTGTTCATGATTGTAAAATTTACATAAAATAGTTTAGTTATCTAGTTACCTAAAAATAAGTACATAATTGATCCTAGGGAGGAGCAGAACCACCCAATACAAGCATTACTACATGCTGGGTAGTTTAGGCACTGATTAATATTGTAAAGAAACGTTAAAGAAATCAAATATTTTTATATCTGGCAGGAACTGTGGAATTTTCCAGGACCCAGGATAAAAAAATGCCGATAGCAATAAGAAATAGTGTTGCTAGCTTCAACCAGTGAAATATGCCCTAAAATCACGAACAGCTAAGAAGCTGTTCGTGATTTTAGACAACTAAATTTTCGGAAAATTAAAAAAAAAAACAAATATAACGTAAGTACCTACTTACGTTATTTTTTGTCTAATTTTAGTTCACTAAATTACGCGCTAAAAAGGCAAGGTTCGAAAAAAGAAATTAACGCAGCTCCTGAGCCAATGATTTATATCTCAGATTGTATAGTAGCAAGAGTCTTTTGGGTACACTTCCAGTCGTCAGCGACGCGGATGAATTTTTTGACGCCATATTTTAGGGTTAATTTAGTTAGGAGTTCATATTTTTATTTATAGTGTATAAAGTTAGTTAAGTATTAATTAAAATAGTTGTAAATTAGAAAGAGTAGTTATAAAATATTACGAATTCTTCAGTAATTTAAATCACTATCTCCCATCAGTTGGCAAACATTATGTGTGGTAACATTACTTGTGGGTACTTTCGCTATAACCGTGCGGACGTGTTTCTAGCGTTCTCCAAAGAAATACTCCGTAATATTTATAAAAATGTCGATGGACTGTCGAGCTTGTGGTGTTAAAGTGCCAGATGGACAATTTATGAAGTGCTCTAAAAAACAATGCAAGAAAGTGTACGATATTAAGTGTCTGGGGTTTGCGGAAGGCGAGTTCAATTCTTTCTCTAAGGACCGCAAACTCGACTGGATTTGTCCTGAGTGCGTTTGTTCCAAACCCAAGCGAAATGACCCGGGTACACCAGTCCGGAGCACCTTCCAGATGAAGGCAGACGAGACTAGTGCTAACGTCAACACTCAGCGAGGCAGCCGTTCGAAAACAACAGCTGATGTTTCGATCGTCGAGTGTGATTACGATTCGGTTTTGCTGACAGAATTCAGACAGTTCAGACTGGAAGTACTTCAACGTTTGGACATGCAAAACAAGGTGGTGAAACATCTTCAAGAAGTATGTTGTTCTACAAAAGCTGAATTGCAAGAACTTAAGGCGAATATGAAGGTATTACAAGAAAAACCACCGCAAAAGAACTTGTTGTTTACTGGTAACCAACCAGGTAGGAGTATGGAGAAAGTGTCAGGCAGCTCAAAATCGGGTGATGAGGTGGCTATTCAACCCACTGCCACATCTTCATATGCTATTGTTGCCCGTACGGATATTAATGTAAAGAAACAAAACATTACTACTACCCGCGTCGCAAGGAAAACTAGTGAGGCCACAAAACCAGCGTCGGTGAGCGTATCAGCTGCGGAGTCTCCAACTATTTCGCAACCTGAGAATTCAACCAACACGGTTCTGGCGGTTAAATTGAATAGTTTAGAAGACAAGGACGACATTAATGAGTGGACCACGGTCCGAAGAAATAAGGGAAGTCTTAAATCTAGTAATGTTAAGAGGGGAAGAAATTCGGATTTGGTAGAAATACAGGCTACAGAAAAAAAGAAGCATCTTCACGTTTGGCGATTAGCTATAGAAACAACGGTGGAAAAGCTTACATCGTATGTAAAAAGGGTTTGTGACTCTGAAGTGTGCGTCAAGATTGAGAAAATCAAACATAAAACCGAGAGGGACTATGCATCTTTTATTATCACGGTACCAGAGTCAGTATATGAAAAGTTGTGTCAACCAGAGATGTGGCCAGTCAATGCTGAATTTTGCGAATGGATTTGGTTTCGTAAATCGACCAGCAAGCCAATTAAATAGTATAAAAATCAGCATCGATTTTTATTACCAAAATGCTAGAGGACTTCGAACAAAGTTAAGCAGTTTTTGTAACAACATAGAATCATTAAATGCCGACATATTTGCAATTACGGAAACGGGATGTAATGATTCTATAATGGATGCAGAGATCGTACCACCGGGTTACCAAATTATTCGATGTGACAGGGCTGACGGCCGCAAGCAAGGCGGCGCGTTTCTCGTGGCCACACACGGATTCGAACTTCGACGAGTGAATACACCGGGTGACGTCAACGTCGATAACTGCTCATTTGAACTAGTTTGTGCCACCGTACATGTTAAATATAAATTCATGTTTTTGTGTTGCGTTGTTTACATACCACCAAAGACAAATGAGTATGAGTATATGATATTTTTTGGAATCATCGAACAATTATGTGTTAAATATAAGAGTGTCATTTTATTGGGTGATTTCAATTTAAACTCAAGTAATGAAAACACTAAAAATTATTTTGATTTTTTTATGTCTTTTTGCGAATTCGCCCAGATGAATAAAGTACCTAACTGTAGTGGGAGACAATTGGACTTAGTGCTGTGCTCGGTATGTTTGTGTGAGGACGTGCAGGTGTGCGAGGCGGACGAGCCCCTGGTGCCTGTGGACGCGTATCACCCGCCACTCGAGATAGCCCTGCAGCTCAACGTGAGAGAGGTGCGCGTTCCATCGGCCGCCGTGGCCGTATCTCCGGACTACCAGGTACCTGTAGGGGTTGTAGGCCAAAACGAACCGCAATGGAACTTTTATAAAGCAGACTATAGTTTACTGTATTCCTCTCTAGTATCCACCAATTGGAGTGCCGTTTATAATATTCAGGAACCAGATGAAGCTTTGCAGTGTTTTTACAATGTTTTCAATGGTATTTTAGATAATTGTGTACCTAGGAAACAACCCAAGCGCGCGCACAAGAGTAGGTATTGCTATCCAGAGTGGTATACCAAAGAAATCATTTCTGATATACAATTAAAGGCGAAACTACACAAGCAGTATAAATCCACTGGTTTGCGCGCTGATTACAATGTTTTTTCCACATGCAGGGCGCGTATTAAAGAAAATATTGAACGGGAATACCAAAACCAGCAGGATAGAGCGCAGAGTAATTTAGCAAAGGATCCTAAGTCTTTTTGGGATTATATTAGGACTAAAAATAAATCCACCACTCGAAATAAAATTATTAAAAACGGGTCAGTGTTATCGAATTCAGAATGCGCGACGGAATTTGCAAAATATTTCTTTTCGGTATACAATGAGGAGCCAGCTCGGCTTGACGTAAGCAAAGCGGTGGAGGCCGGTGGCGCAAACAGCGCGCGCGTACACGTCCCTCAGCTGACACTCGAACAGGTGCAAGCGGCACTTGCTCGTCTCAAGCCCAAGCGCTCAGCAGGCCCGGACGGAATCCCTGCATTTGTTATGCGTGATTGTCGATCGGTATTAGCGGAGCCACTCGTTCACATTTTTAACATGTGCCTGAATACTTCCTACTTTCCGGAACGTTGGAAGGTCACCCGCGTAATTCCCATACCAAAAGAGGGAGATGGAACAGCGGTCGAGTCTTTTAGACCAGTAGCGATTCTGTCGGCACCAGCGAAGGTATTTGAATCTGCCATTCAGCGGGATGTTCGGGAACAGGTGGCTTCGCAACTATCAGACGCACAACATGGTTTCCGACCTGCGCGTAGTACAACCAGTAATCTTTTAAACGCCATGACGTACATGGTTCCTCATATCGATGCAGGGGTGCAAGTAGACGCCGCCTACTTTGATTTTAGGAAAGCATTTGACCTGGTGGATAATGACATCTTATTATCGAAGTTGGCGAGAGTTGGTTGCACACCAAAATTGCTCCACTTCTTTGCAAGCTATATGAGGGATAGACAGCAATACGTTGAGTTCAGTGGTTGTCGGTCTGAACCTTATTTCACTAGGTCGGGCGTGAGTCAAGGCAGCAATGTAGGGCCGTTACAATTTATTATAATGATCAATGACCTAGCTGACGTAGTACGTGATGCCAGATGTCTGCTATTTGCGGACGACCTCAAGTTGCTCCTGGCCATAAAAAACGAGGAAGACTGTCATCGACTTCAGCAGGACATTGATCGTGTTGTTGAATGGAGCCGAGAAAACAAGCTGCAGTTCAATGTTTCGAAGTGTTTAATTATGACATTCAGCCGTGCAAACACAACACTTCGTTACACTTACAAATTGGACGACACGCCTATGAAAAGAGAGGAAGCAGTGCGAGACCTGGGCGTTCGTATGGATGCGCAGCTGAGATTCCGGGAGCATATCGTGAACGTTTGTAAAAAGGCATACAAACGGCTGGGATTTGTGCTTCGCAGAGCGGCAGCGTTCACGAATGTTAAGGCCGTCTCGGCATTGTACGACGCGCTAATTAGAAGCCAGTTAGAGGGTAATGCAGCTGTATGGGCCCCACATGAAGCGAAATATACTCTCATGTTGGAGCGCATACAAAATAAATATATGCGTTACATGTACCTTAGGCTGTATGGGGTATACCCTCTGTATCCCTTGATGTATCCAACCTTGTTTGTTTTAGGCATGGTGGGATACAACAGGTTGGAGACGAGAAGGGATCTAGCGTTGGCATCATACGTCCTTGGAGTGTTCCGGGGTAACACAAACAATCCGGGTGTGTTACAGGAAATAGGTTTGTGCGTGCCCGATGGGTACGTACAGCGTCGTAGACGGCCTGATTTGTTCGCACTGCCGCGCGGTCGCACCAAGCTAATGGCCAGGGTCCCGCTCTCGCGGACATTGCGCACACTAAACCTGGTTGCCGATAAAATAGATGTACTCTCTTGTTCACTGAATGAATTCGCAAAAGTCACGTTACACATTTTATGTTACTGTAGTTAGATTAATTTAGATTGATTAAAATAATTGTATTATATTGATTAATTTATTGTATTGTATTGTTTTTATATTATAAATGTTAATTGAATTAATGAACTGAAATGTATTTTTTATTGTAATTATTATTTTATTTTCTGCACTATCGCATTGGGTGACTGTAATGATAGCTGTATGTATGTCTGTAATAAATAAATTATTATAATAAATGTTTTTTGCAAGGCGGTCTTCACAAAAACACGTTTCTGTTCAAAATATTCATCATTAGTTATTTTACGTACAAGCTTATCACTTAACCTTAACGCAAACAAAATTCAAAGTGGCATTACAATTAGATAAAACAAAATATTGTATAATAAACAAAACAATATCTTTTGTCCCTAAACCATCTAATGATGCAATTTTCTCTTTAACACAAAGATCTGCACTGAGTACAAAACAGTTTTTATCTCTGCTCCCTCGAGAACAATTACATCTTTTGTCCGTTGACAATTAGCGAGGAATAAGAAAAAATGCAGATTTTTCCTTTGAGCTGCCAATGCTGCCATTTTGAATTCTCGTCTAGGCAGTTTTACTGTTGCTTTATCATAGAGATTAATTAAAGACCAGATTATGGAGATTTTTTTCAGGATTCTAACATAATATCCCTATTCCCTTTGGTGTAAAGGCAGGCGAAATTGGAGTGTACTTAGGTACATACCTAAGAACACTCACATTTCACTTTCTTTTGATTATAGTTTGGCAAGACTACCTCCTACAAATATTTTTTTTTGCTGTGCCCGACAGGGTCCATAATGATCACAATTTTTATTTTTAATTTACCACATAAGTTCACATTGTGGCATGCAAATAAAGTATTGAGTATTGACTTTAGGTTGTTAATGGGCAATCATAGACACAAAAACTCAATACCTACCACTCTCCGTAACCTGGAAATCGAATCCAGGATCTTATGTTCAGGCCCGACCGCGCCACATCCACACACTGCTGGCGATCCGACAAAATTACTTATCAAGGTTCTATCACATGGGATTAAAACATAACTTGTGGTAGGTGTATTAAGATATATAGGTACCTAATTACATTTTTGCCTACCCGAACCCCATGGGGATGTTGCTATGATTAGTTATTTTTCAATTTTGTTTAGCGGACAAAGCGGAGTGAAAGCTTGTGGCGAGTTGCCGTCAAGATAAAATAGTTTTGCATTTCATGAATAGCTAAGACGTGAATTTGTTAAAGTCTCACAATAGGTTATTTAACTGAAAAAAATAGAACTAGTCCGTCAGATAGATTTGCAAAAAATATTGAACACGTATTTTTTCTTTTTTCACGTAAACAAAAAATGAAGACGAAACAGTGCGTTGAAAACACGAGTGAAGTCACTACGACGATGCCGATGGTACAATTTTTACCAGCGAAATTACCAACGGCTAGCGTGCTTTCCGAGGCACAGATCTCTATATTCTAGCTCAATACATTATTGATGATTCGGCAAGCGTAGCTTCAAATTGAAGATATTATATATTAAAGCTGAACAGTTTGTTTGTTTGTTTGTCTCATCATCTCTGGAACTACCAGTCGGATTCGGAAAATTCTTTCAATACGGGAACGGGGACAAACGGAATATGCGCGTACGAAATTGTGGGAAAAAGCAATATTTTATTAGTTTATTTTTGTATGTAAACATGAGCCACCGTACTAAATTCAATAAAAATGGCAATTTTACTTCAGTTCAAAAGAAGAAAACATGTTTTCATATCATAAACTTCACCGTTTCTATAAGAACTTAGTTACTGTAGTATCTAAGAGGATCTTATTTAATTTGGGCGCCTTCCAAGTCGTGTTGTAAACTTGAGAGCTCGCCAATGGCCGCCAGATGGCAGCACAAGACACACAATATTGCATTATATTAGTTACAGATGGATCTTCTTAGGTGGGTGCAAGTTTGTCTTGCTCTTGAAGATTTTACGAAGTTTAATGATACCTACATTTCTTGTTGATTTTCTAGCAGATCTTTTAACATTAAATGTTTATTGAGATTATGTGGTGTTACGCAATGGATGTAATATGAAATGAGTCGTGGGAAGACTGAAAATAAAACGGTTGTCATGGTATGGTCGTGTCATCGTCATCATTTCCAAAGAAGAAGACCAAAGAAAATGTGAATGGATTATACGAAAGAAAAAGATAAAAGGATAAAACCTTTTATCTTTTTCTTTCGACTAGAAAACAGGTGATTTCAAATAGAGATGTATAAAATAACAGGAGATGCGGCAACTCAACACAAATTAGCATAAGGGAAGGACAGGACGCATATAATCTTTCTAGTCATTGAATTATTACGTCACACAGCTGGTCCAGTCCTCAAAATGATGGATGGAGATTGCTGACAAGCAAATTAACTTTAATGGTAACTAAAAAAAATATCTAATACACCATTGAAAATTGCACGATATTTTGTCTGGTTTAAAAGCTAATCAACATCTGCCTAGCCTTTTCCCAACCATATTGGGGTCGGCTTCCAGTCCAAATGGATTCAGCTGAATACCTGTATTTTACGTGAAGCGGCTGCCTACCCGACCTCCACAACCCATTAACTGGGTAACACGGTACTTCTTGGCAAGACTGGAGTCAGATTTACTGGCTTCTGATAATCCGTAACGATTGGTTTAAAAGCAAATAAACAACAAAATTAACCTGGCCAGTTGGTTCTCACCGTCAAAATAAACGACGAAAGACGACCAAACGAACTTTTAAATAGTCGAATGTTGAGCTCAGCATAACTTGCAAAACATCAGCATTGATGGTAGTGATGGCGTCTAAATACAGCCCGCGCAGATATTCCGTGCTCTATTACTGGCAACAAGATAAAACAAATGAGCATAGTAAAAAAGAAAGAAAAATAGTTAATTAATCGCAAACAGACGCACAAAACGATGAGAAACAGCCCCATTCATAAAAAACCTGACTGCCTGCTCAAATTTTCTAAAGAGAATTGGACGCTCTATTATTGCTTTTACGTGTAAAAATCTTCTGTGTAAGTAGCGATGAATTTTAAGTGACTAAAACCACTCTGTGGCTAGTCACAGCCCATTTAAAGTGGGTTTCCGGGATTTTTAGTGCAAACCTTTTAAAAATCCTTGTAATAGTACCAAAATCTTATTGCGTTGGCATGTCAAGCATCAACTGGCTAGAATTTTCGGTTTCCCTAAACTGGTTTGTAGCTAAACGTTTTACGTGTACAAATATTTTTGCAAAATCACAGGTATCCGTGAGCAATCACAAACAGTTTGTTTAAATTGGAACATAGGCTTTGTTTACCGTGGATAGTTTTATTTGTGGTTGTTATTTTTTAACTGAGTTTTTCATTTCAAAAAGCGTTGTTTACAAAGCTATTTGATTTTCATTTCTAATAGCTGAGAGTCCTCTAGTGGACACTAAATAAAAGGGATAGTCCAAACTCTTTCGCGAAATCATCAAATAACTTCTCTAACTCTGGGTAGAACGGGAGTTAATGTCAGACTATTACAGATCTAACCCACTCGCGTTCCTCCAAATGCCCTTTGCGTTTAAGGGCCGCGGTAACTCTTTCGAACAATTCCGCAACTCTGGCAGATCGTTCCACAACTTGCGATTTGCCGTTGACGTATCCTGTCATTCAAATAGTATGGATGTTTGTTACTCTTTTACGCAATAATTACTGAATGGATTTCGATAAAACTTTAAAGTAATAGCTTAGATCAGAATAACACAGGCTATAATTTATTTATTTTTCTATTGATAGGCACGCATTTGACCATTATTTTGCCTGATAATAAGAGATGATGTGTTCGAACATGAAGCACGCTTGCCTATTCACTCTTGACTTGACTCCCAGGTTGTAGCTATCGAACCTGCGCTTGATAAAGTTCGAGCAGCTGTACCGGCGCGAAGCACCGTCTCACTTTTTCGCATTTATGACGGGAGAAGTAACGTTTTTTTTTTTTTATGGATTGGAAATCATCAAATGACTTCTTCCGCTCTGGGTGGAGCGAAAGGGCGTGTCAGATTCTTACGGACTAAAACCCATCCGTGTTCCTTCTAAAGCCCTTTGCGTTTCAGGGCCGCGGTGACTCTATCGAACAAATTCCGCAACCCTGGCAGGCTTTGGCCCTAGCGGGCTCCGTCTTCTATGCTGACATCTCTTTGAGGCGCGCTTAAAACACAACGCGCCATCGACCCGGGCCTGATGGTGATCGGACAGCGAGCCACCCAACGCTCGCCGTCCGCAGGCCCGGGGAGAAGTACTAAATAAACGTAGGCGAGGCCGCGGACGCCAACTAGTGAGATGAAATGATAAGTCAGAGCTACTTGGCGATCGTTTGACACTTCCTATATTCGTAGAAATTAAAGTGTATATAGCGGAACTCTAAAAGACTAAACCTTCATGTTTTACCTTAAGCATGGAGCTGATTCTCGTCAAATATTTACTTCAAACTAACTAGGCATATGAGTTTAATATTACTTATTCAGTAAAGTCTTCGTATTTCAAAGTCGGTCGTGAGTCGGGAGTGTGTAATCAAAATATCAAGTTTTTGTGAAAATATGAGCACACAAAACTCTCTCTAACGGGGATTCTTCTTGTCGTCAAATTGATCATACTGATTAATAGGAACGAGTTTTAGTTTTGAGTACATATTTTTTCTCAGTTAAATTACAACGCTACTGTTGATCTCAATACCTTTTTTTATTTTTTATTTAATATGGGTTTTCTCTTGACTCTAGTCTAGGTCATAGATGACAAAGACAAAGTCGACGATGGAGCGAGCTTACCCAGAAGAAGTCTGTTCACTCTAATTTTGACAGAATTTATGACAGAATTGTGGCTTTGCAGAAAACGGTTTTTGTTTTTGTAATTTAGGTTCACTTTTAAGCACTTCATGAAGTCCAATATTGGTGTCTCATATTTTGTGCATAGAGCATTACCAGCATATAAAGTTAACAATGTGGGGCAAAGGCCAATTTCTTGACAGAGGGAATGGGCACTAACCAGTGCCGGAGTGGACGGACCAGTAGCAAGAGTCAGCAAAAACATGTCGCTGATAACCTGCGCCATGGCGAGTCCTAACTCCTTCCATACTGACTGGGCGATAGCCGTTTTGCGAGGATGTGACGCATATTTTCCCAACCTGTGTAAGTTGTCTAATTTTGTAGGTTTTCATCGCAAATAAAGTTTTTTTTTTATCTGTATATTTCCGAAATGTTAAAATTTATTTATTTATTTAAACTTGATGTACAATAGTGGTACATGGGCGGACTTAATGCATCAAGGCATTCTCTACCAGTCAACCTTTGGGTTATAAAGACTATACTGTGGTAGGTGTACAATAAATAAAAATAAGATTCAAAATTGAATTTTAACAATTCGGAAAGAATATACAGATAATATATATATGATACTAATAAAATACATATATATGCTAAAATAATAAACTAATAAATATGATATATAATAATCATACCGATTAAGAGAATTCATAGTAATCATGACGAAGAACAACTAAGAATGACAAGCTTTTAAGTAGTGTTTTCGGATTTTACGCTTTAAGGAAATTTTTAACTCCGCCTTCTTGATGTCAAGGGGTAGCATATTCCAGAGTTTAATTGTAGAAATAGCGTAGGAATTAGACAAAAACCCGGTGTGGTGAGAAGGGATATGAAGAAGTAAGTTTTTAGATGCTCGAAGGTTGAGACTGTGAGAACTGCCCAACACTTTAAAATATTGTTTTAAATAATCAGGAGCACAAGGATCGTTCATGATAGTGAAGAGAACTTATTTTACGGGATTTCTACGGGACCCGCGCTGGCACAACCACAACGTGGGCTAGTGAAGGTTGGTAGATGTCATTTTGTCAAATTCATATATATATATACAAATATATATTTTTCAACATAGGCCTAAATGGGCAGTTACACATAAATTGTCAGGAGCAAAAGACACGGTAGTCGTTTCCAATGGAGAAAAACCAGTAAAATCTTTACGGTTTTTTAATTCTCTTTGGATATTTAATTCGTTTTCCTAACAAAAACACAACATCAATCCTCTTGAGCTCGAAGGGATACTTATTTTTATATTTAATCATTCAGTGGGTTGAGTTTCTAAAACAGATTCCAGTTTAGGAAAGTAATTGGCTAGATAAATATCAACTTTGGAAGCCCGAGAAAGGTTGTAGACATAATGTGAATGCTATAATATGTAAATTTGAACAAATATAGAAAGGATTTTTGGGTTTTGTAAAATTGAAAATTGTAAAACTGGTCGGTTTTAGGCTATTTTCAACTTAAGTCATTATAAAACTATATTTGTTTAACCTTTACGGGTTTGTACATTTTTGATGTGTATATTATTATATTTATATTTCGTTTATTCATTTTTTATTTTCTTATTTATACATTTTTAAATATTTCTTAAAAATACAAAAATAAAAAACATTTAAAAATATAAAAATAGTAGCCCACCGGTATCGGGAACAGGGTCCAAGCTACCGGCGGTCAGGGCTCAAGAGAGAGGAACCTCCTAACAATACGAGCCGTGTCCAGAAGTACCGCTTTCTGAATCAGGCCCTTGATCCAGCTGCCCAACGAGAGCCTCCTGAGGTGCTGGTCGAGGCTCGTGGCTATTAAGCCATTGGCTGACACAACTATCGGTACAATGATTGCTGAGTCCACATCCCACATGTCGACAACCTCGCGAGCCAAGTCAATATATTTGATTTGCTTATCTTTCTCGGCTTTCACGAGGTTCTCGTCATGCGGGATTCGGTCCACCACCACTATATCAGGCTTATTGGCAACAATAGTCCTGTCAGTGATGATGGACCGATCCCAGTACAATGTGATATTGCCATTATCGAGAACTGGGTCGGGCGCATACCTGTAGTACGGCACCTCCGATTCCACAAGAGAGTATTTCAGAGCAAGTTGCTGATGGATAATCCTGGCTACAAGGTTGTGCCTATGCAAGTATTCTCCGTTAGCTAGACGAGAACAACCAGAGACAATGTGGCGAATCGATTCTCCCGGACGGTGACAT
The DNA here is from genome assembly GCA_905163435.1 of Mamestra brassicae. Taxonomy (NCBI): domain Eukaryota; kingdom Metazoa; phylum Arthropoda; class Insecta; order Lepidoptera; family Noctuidae; genus Mamestra; species Mamestra brassicae. The sequence continues at coordinate 8,010,417 of LR991010.1, forward strand.
GCCCGACATATGTCAACCGTGCCGTCCTTCACAATAAATCTCCGGTAGTTATTCGTCATGATAACTTCGTCCATAATTGCACAGACAAAACCTTCGGTTTCTCCAAAGAGATCACCGAAACGCAACCAGGCTACGGACGCTAATTGATCTACGTCGGGCCCATGTAGGGCCCGGAAATAGCGTCCGTGAAGTTCCTTACTTTGCCATACCGCCCTGCGATCGTCAGTGTCTAGCACCGCAGGTTTGCGCCAGTTCTCATTTGCCAAAGAGAGCGGGGTGAGTCCCTTGTCCACCGCCACTACATCTCGATGCATACCCACGTCGACAGCTAGGAAATATTCCCTGAGACTGCATATCTCGCGATTGTGGAGAGTCTTAGCATTTAAGAAGCCTCGACCTCCACACTTTCGCGGGATATACAGTCTCATTACCGACGACCGTGGGTGATGCATTCGATATGCAGTAAGCAGTGTACGGACCCGCCTATCCAGGGCGTCAAGTTCCGTTTGAGTCCATTTGAGTACGCCAAAAGAGTGCATCAATACCGGTATGACCCAACCGTTGAAGGCGCGCACCTTGTTTCCGCCTGATAGAAGGCTATTGAATACCTTCTTCAGGCGGCCAAAGAAGCGCTCCTTCAACGATTGCTTCATGTCAGTAACATTGATACCTAACGCTTCCGACATATATTATATTTATATTGTTGTTATTATTTTATTATGTGTAATGTGTGTGCTATGATGCGTTATTGGTCGAAATAAACGATTACGTGTTTTTGTATTTATTTATAAAGTTCCCTACATGCCCTGACATTGCGAGACGGATCGCGTCCGGCCAAGCAAGAGATGGCGGAATGATTTCGAAGTCTTCTTTAGAAATTGGGAAGAAGTCACAGGGCCGGGAAAAATATAAGGTTTGGAGGGGGCCGTACTTCTCCGCAGTTCTTTTCTGATCAATTCCATTGCAGGATCCAAGACAATTAAATCATTTCTCCGGGATTTGTCGAGCTCCATTGAATCGGCGTTCTTCTCGTGGTCACCACTGTTGATTCAAGCTCTCAGGAGTTGCAGTGATTTGGAATTTCTACGGGATATCGAGCTGTTAGCAATCACCTTTTATATTTTGGTATTTAATCCAACATAGGTCAAACCTAGTTTATTTATATAAACCAAAACATACTTAGTAAACACACCAAGAATATTCTCAAAAAAAATAAAGAGTAATTATGGTGAAGCATGGAGTAAATAGCAAAAAATTCATTCTGTGTTTCAATATTTGTAGAGCTGCCTCAATACAAGTGTTTGTACAACCGCCTCAGTGGTAAGATGTCTTTAGAGTTGTTATAAATGAAAAAAAACGTTTAAAAGTGTTGAGATTGTTTGTTTAACTTATGGTGTGGTTACTTTCGAAGATAGTTCTGTCGTTTTCGCTTTTAGAGATACATAGTTGGAGGTAAACTGTCTTGAAGTTAAGTTGTGTTTTATAAAATAATAAACTAGCAGACGTCACGGTTTCACCCGCGTAGTTCCCGTTCCCGTGGGAGTAAGGGGATAAAATATAGCCTACTGACTTGCTGAAAATGTTGCTATCCACTGCTGAAAGAATTTTTCAAATCGGTCCAGTAGTTTTTAAGTTTATTCGTTACATACAAATCTTTCCTCTTTATTATATTAGTATAGATATAAGTATAAGTATAGAAGTATAGATTAGATAAGATAAGATTGGACTAGTTTTTTTATGAGGTTTCGCTTATCGCTTATACGTTACCTTTTACTGAAAGTTTTGACTGAACAGCTAAAACTGACTGTGAAAAGTGATCGTATGAAGCACGAAAGGTATTATGTATGTTATAATTGATGGACAAAATTATTTTCATGAAACGATGAAAATGTTCAGTATTTTGATTTTCCTTACATTTCAAACAATTTTTTTTTATAGTTTAATTTTAGTTGCGAAGAAAAACATCCATATGCTGTGAAGAAATAAACGACATAGTTAGGATTTATTAAAAATTGTAAAAATGTGATGGTATGAAAAGTCGCAAAAATAACATTGTTATATAACACATAAACTTACACGTTTTGTCCGTAAAACCTCTGCTATGCAAACATTTTATACAAACTATAATATTTTATACCTAGCGAAAAGTAAATGATATTTCATTCTATAACATGAAATATTTTGGTTCGAACCTTTTTTATTACAAATCTTAGACTGAAAATACATTGACTCTTACATTGAAAATATCAAATAGGTATAGATTGAATACTTTATTCACATATATTTTCTATAGCCTTTCTTGTACATCTAGGATTGGTGAAATAGGTCCATACTTATTTGACTCGTTCTTTACTTGATTCAGTTTTATTAGGTCTTTTCTTTACCTCTGAAATATTCATTTTTTTGAGCCTTTTAAAATCTTTGGTTAAATTTGGAATTTTGAATTCAACGAGGAAAAGTTATTCATGATAATAAATAAAATGACCCCTTTAGAGGTATTGCGTTTATTCTGTTACACGTTGTATATTTATGTCACCGTAAAATATTGCGTGAAAATGTAAACTATTTTTTTAAATACTTATACACGGATGTATTGGTAATTATTGAATTTGGATAGGAAATATTGTTTACAAAACTATTTTTTCATAATATATCGAGAAATTATAATCTAATAAAGATAAATTACAGTGTAACGGAGTCTGCAATTTTCCGGTGAAATACATACATATACACATAAGTGGTGGCGTAAGTGTGCCATTAAAACAAAATTCATCGAATCAGGAATGACGATATCCGCAAGAGAACCAAGGTTACCGAAATAGCCCGAACGATCGCCCAACTGAAGTGGAAGTGGGCAGGGCACATTGCTCGCAGATGGTCGATGGGGCCGAAAAGTTCTGGAGTGTCGACCGCGTACCATGAGACGCAGCGTTAGAAGGCTTCCTGCAGTGTGGACCGATGACCTGGTGAGGGTCGCGGGTAGCCAAGGTTGTTGTGGCGACACTTGAGGAGTGTCGAGCAGTTGACGTTAAGTTTGGCCACCCTGTATTTAAACATTTAATTTATTTTTATTTGATCCTTTGGGTTTTGTTTTATCTGTAAAAAGTCGATGTACCATCATTTTGCATCATCGATACATAATCACGAAATCTAAAAAAAAAAAATCTTATCATTTTTTTATGAATTCCAATGTTCAAATAGCCCAAAAATCCCTATTAGCTTACATTTGTGACAAAAATAGACTTACTCCTTAATATGTATGTACTTATTTGCAAATACTTTAAGGGTGCGTTTCCACCTGAAATGTGTGAGGATAATGAATGGCGCGAGGATGCGTAGCAACGCTGTGAAACGGTGCGCATACAAATACAGACATGATGTTTTGTTCCCCAACGCGTTTCGGAAGCGTCCGTACATTTTCAGCATGTTTGACGAACGCTTGAACAAGCCTCGAGCGGTCAAGCTACACGATGTCTGGCACACTCTTTAAAGTTCGTGACTACTCGGTTCTGTTCGTCTCTCTTCATGTATTTTCGTGTTAAGAGCAATGCATTGTTGCATCAGTTGTGTACTCAGCTGTGTAGATACCAATATTTTATATGAAGCGATTTTATTTTTTGAACTTTGCCCCGCACTAGGAGATTCTTCTGTATCGTGGATGCGTTCACAAACATACAAAGTTACATACACAAACAAACGCCGTATTTGGAATCCTATTTGTAATTAAGGGTGACCTGCTGAGAGTCGCGGGTAGCCGATAGATGCGATACGCACTAGACCGGTTGTTGTGGCGCCACTTGGGGAGGTTCATCAGTGGACGTTTTTCGGCTGATATGATGATGATGATGACAGCTTTATCATTTGCTTCGCTCAAGTGTGCGCGACTGGCTACAAAGGAGGTGACGCGAGTCCTGTGAAGGCGTGGGTGCTGGCTGATATAATGATGATGTCCTATTTGAACTCGATAACTAAGTAATTGGGCAAAATGGTACCCCTTGGCAGCTGAAGGATCAATTTCTACAATTATTATACAGGGTTATTTGTAAAACACTAAAAAACTTTTAGGGCCACCAAACCAGAAAACTTGAAAAAAATATCTGCAACATTTTGGGTAGTTATAGACACATGAAGTATGGAAGCAGCCAATTTTTTTCCTAATTTCGGGTTTGGTCCTAAAGAAAAAGTTGTTCATAATCATGAGTGTACTTTCACTCCCAAAAAGTTTGTCAGTGTTTACAAATAACCCTGTATTTCTATGAACACCACAGCCAGGTAGATGCTATTAAATATAGAACATTCAAATAACATTACGAATTAAAAATAATCTTACTGAAACCTCAGCTTTAACTTTGTCAAGATTTCAATTTTAAAATCTTAACTTAATTTTACCCGTAAATTGCACATTCATTCTCTACATTTGCTTTGTTTTAAAACGTTCTGTATTATAACTTTGAAATAAAGTGGGTAGGTACACTTAATACCAACGCTTTCAAATGGCGTGCCAAATAAACGCGTACACTTTTCATGGCGCACACTGTTAAGCCAAGTGTTCTGTGACATGGCCCCTTTTGGGCACACTGGGGTGGCGCACCTTGGGTGGTGCAAGTCAGATACTTGAGGTATATACTAATAACCATTAATTAGTACCTTTTCAGTGAACGGTGAGTCGAGTATTCACGTGGCAAGAAAGCTGGTCGCGTACAAACACACAGACAACAAAGAGACAATAAATCCAAAATAATCGTTTTGGTTTTTATTGCTTTAATAAAGACCTCCAATATGCGTTTATGCGTACTATATTTATACTATTTTTCACGTATTTCTTCCATGTACAGACAGCGATCGGTTATAGTTTAATTACATGTATAAATAGATAAATTAGTTCTATCGTTTGATGCCTATTTAAGGATTTTGTGAAGAACTTAAAACAGCTACCGAGTCAGATAATAATTGTAACAAACGCTTTTTTTTAAACCAATTGTGATTTATGGAATCATGTTTCAGAGTTTTTGTACACTGTAACTTCAAAAATCCGTCACGATGCTGACGTACCGTAATAAAACGCTGATTCTCATAACTTGTACCACACAACAAACGTCACACGTCCACATAACCGTTCAATTTGGCGTCGAGCCGCGAGCTGACACTGAGACGTGATACAGTAACGTTATGACGAATTTAAACTCAAACTTCAGCCAACTTATATAGGTACTGAAGCAAAACGTGTGATTTCTCCAACGCACGCAAAAAAACATATGTAAAAAATATGTTGGTAAGTTATGTGCCCGAATATGCTTAAAGAAAAACTTATTGTTGATCTCTCAATACAAAGCTTGAGAAATTAATTCTTTATGTACTCGTTAAGAGTAAAAAACACTACAAAAGCATAGTAAAGTAGAGTAGAGTAGGGACTCCATTTTCCGCACTTAGACTCTTATTCGGTCCGTTGTACGTAGGTGTCCTGGCTACGTTAGCCAGCCTAGCTCCGCCTAGAAGCGCAGAAATTTCCTGGGAGCTTCACAGGCTTCGCGGAGCGACCTCACCGTTCCGAGGATTTTTTCACGTTGGGTAGCCACGGCCTCGCATTCCAGGATGACATGGGCGGCTGTTGGATGTTTCTTCGGCATCAAAGCAGCCTCTGCAGAGTGGGCTGTCTGTGGCGCCTATGTTAAAAAGATGTTTGTTGAGGGGGCAATGGCCCGTAATTGTCCCTATTATTGTTCTGAGGTTAATTCTACTTAGGCTGAGTAGTTGTTTTGTTAGTCGTGGGTGTACACTCGGCATTGCCATTTTTGACTGCCTGCAGTCTGTAGCCCGTGACCATTTGTTGTTATGCAGTTCGGTGGATCTCTGGCAAATCCATGTACGAAACTGTGAGAAAGGTAGGGGAAGGAGTGGGTACGGGCCTAGCACTGCCATCTCGGAACCTCTCTTTGCAAGTTCGTCTGCGGCGTCATTGCCTAGGGATCCACTGTGCCCCTTGATCCACTGGAGGGTGATTCTGTTGGACAGCGATATACCCTCCATGGCGATGTGACACTCAGAGATTAATTTGCTGTTAGTTTGTTTGTTTTCTAGGGCTTTGAGCACAGCAAGGCTGTCAAACACGAGTCTGATTGCGTAGTTGTGTATCCCTAGGTGTATTACGGCTGTTGCGGCTTGTGTTAGGGCGACACACTCGCATTGGAATATCGAGCTGTGTTCGCCAAGTGGTAGGTGGAAGTTAATGTTGAGGTCAAGGGAATGTACGCTAGCCCCTGAACCCTTTGGAGTTTTTGAGCCATCTGTGTAGATGCGTACTTCATCTACTCCTGACTGATCCCTTTCTTCCTCTGTTGTTTGTATGTTGTAGCTTACTACAAAAGCATAAAATAACTTTAATTTCGGAAGTCGGTGTTTTTGGTTATTTTTTCGTTTTTTTGACACCGTCTCCCGAAATTTAAGGTATACTTTGTAGTGTTTTTTTATTTGGAGTCAGTTGTATTTTTTTGTAAAAAAGTTTTTATACAAATAAGTATCATTATTCCCATAATGAGTGGTTGTACTATTAAACATAAAGGAGTTACTTTGTGTGCCTTCGCAGTCCAAGTCCAGACCAGCTCATAGTTAAATATCTACTAGTTTTTACAGATTTTAAAGTGAGGAGGTCACTGATTTATCTTTGAAATTCACAGTACAGTGCAAATGCAATATAGCTATTACTTAACCCAATGCAAAAATATCATCATGATCGGTTAATAAACAAAAAAGTTATGCCCGAATAGATAACCCCAAAAAACATGTTAATTCAGTTTGTCTTGTTTGCATCTGCGTACCCCTTGACAGAGTACCGGCGTGATGTTATGATAAGAACTGGTGTAATCAATAAACAGACATGCATTTCAGCAATCCCGGGTAATTTGCTATCATTTATTGAAGAGTTCCGTTGCCTACCTCCGAAATCCTTCATTAGATCATCACCAAATTGAAACCGGACCAGTTTGGAAAAATATTCTTCCAAACAAAAAAATAATCAACCAAATTGGTAGACAATTGGCTAAAATATCGCTAAACAAACATTTTTCCTGGGATACCAGCATCAGATCATCAGCACAGCTAGATGAGAGGTTGATTACCAGGCAAAATTATCTGAATTGCGTTAGAAAGTATATGGAAAACATTGTATGTGCCTTTAAAATTTGAGGATTGCCCTTGATTTCCCTAGGATCGCATCATCAGATCCTGATTTGGTGCCAATGGGACCACCTCAGGAGTATAGGCTTTCGAATAAAAAAATAATCATTAAAATCAATTCATAATTGACGGAATGTTTGTTATGCGAACAAATATACAAAAAAAAACCATACAGTCGAATTGAGAACCTCCTGCTTTTGGAAGTCGGTTAAAAAAAGGAAACTCTTATAGAATCATGTTGGTGTTTGTCCATCGGCCGGTCTTCCGAATCCATTGGATCAATCCAGTTACACACATGAACTTATGTGCCCCGAACACGGTCGCTTGACGTATATAAATAAGAATGACCCATTAAAAAATAAAAATATTAAAAAAGGGTTCTTTTGAAAAGATAAATGTGGTGATTCAAGCAGCCAGGTAAATTATACTTCCGATTCTTGAAGGGCATTTGTAATTGTAAAAAGTTTAGCTTTTGCCCGCGAATTCGTCCGCGTAGAATAGTTACTTTGGGCAGCCATTTTATTTTTATGATACTTATTTTTCGAAAACGCTTGAACAATATTTTTATTTATTTTTCAAAGTCAAAGTCAAAACGTTTATTTCAATTAGGCCATTAAACGGCACTTTTGAATGTCATCGTTTACAGTTCAGTAAAAATAATAATATTACATTAATAAAGTGACTCTACTGTCCATTCGGAAAGGTAGATTCTTATGGAGAAGAACGGACAAGAAACTCCATAGTTTTCATCAAGTGCTTAAATCAAAGTTTTATTATTTTATCTTCAATTATGACGGACTTCCATACAAACTTTCACCCCCTTTTTCAACCCCTCCAAGCCCTTTTTCGCGACAAAAGCCTATGGCCTTTCACGAGATCTAAACTCAAATTTCATCCAAATCGGTTCATCGGTTTAAGCGTGAAGAGGGAACAGACAGACACACTTTCGAATTTATAATATATGAATACCGAGCGATAGGAAAAAAAAATCTCGCGATTTAATTGAATTTTGGCATGGTTGTTCCTTCACATTACTCATTTTCCTCCATAAAGTTTTCATACCGACTTTGCATAAGTCCGTACCCACCTGCTCAGTAAGTACATAAACGAATGTACAGTCAAAGAAAGATCTTGAAGCCTTTGACGACGTATTCAATATAAGTGGGAAACCTATTTCCTGGCCTCCTACTACTTCTCAATTTATTTTACATTGAAAGGTATCAATTGAAAGATATTCTTTGTTGAAAGATATCAAGTTTTATTCTCAACACGATTTTATTTTCCATCGAAATCGATTCAAGAAAATTACGAAACAATTTTCACTTTGAGTTAGAAATAAATGAAATATTGATGTGATTATCAAAGTCATTATGTTTATTTTATGAAAATATTGGTTTTTGATCACAGATTAAATGGAATTGACGTTAAGAATAAATGAGATATTGATCAGTAATTACTGTTTATTCTTGTAACAGATGTTTGTAATTAGTATTTAAAGATTAAGCGGTTAGGTATTGCTGAGACTCAAATAATAAATTATATTTGAAAAAAAAAAGTATGATAGTGAGGATCGAACCTATAGCACGAAGTGATATTCTATCAACGACAAAGATTGACAATATTTAGGGTACATACGCTATTGAAATGTCACGTGATTAGTCTCAAACATTTTCGACTCTTGACATTCAATTCGTCAAATTCATAGGCATAAATATATTTTATTTGAACAAAAGCTTGTCTTAATGTTTTGGACAAGCTTGTCTTTGAAAAAAGTACAAGATAATGCTAAATACATCATAACAAATCTTTAAAGTAAATAGTATCTATGTATAACTTCAAATCACGATTTTTAGAATTAAAAATAAATGTTAGTACGTCGATAGAGCTACATATCATGCAACCATTTTAAATGTGATCTCTACACTAGCTGCAATTTATTAAAGTTTTTTTGCTTATATTTGTACATGGTTAGCGACATAAACTGCCGGAATAATGTATCTTTGACCTTTCTACGTGCGTCAACTGTTTTTGGCGCGGATGTTAAATTTTAATTTGGAGTTACCGGGTAAAACGGGGTGGATAGAAATGATGGGGCGAATAAAAACAAAACTTTGATTGGAATTTTCGCATTATTTATTTATTGTTTACATTTATTAACAATTATTTTATATTTAAATGGACGCTTTGCGAGAAACAATTAATCTGGTATTTATGTGAAAAACCCAATAAAAGTTTCGTTTTTATTCACCCCTGCATTTCTATTCACCACGTTTTACGGTACTCATAACATGATTATAATGAGAACTGTTTGGAGTTCAAAATCAATTAATGCCTACTTCTTAAGGTACTTTATCGGTCGTTTATATGTCCGTTAACCACTAACCCACCAATGGCATTATGACAAATAGCGTTAATGGACAGATTAACAACAGATTAAGTACCTCAGAAACCGGGCATTAATCAGCTGGCTGTAGCAGCAACTAAATTATAACTATTGTAGTCTCGTTGGCCGTAAACGCTACGTCTGAGCATGACGTCCTAGTTTGATTCTCTTCCGTTACGAATCTGTCTTTTTTATGACTCCTTCCGCTCTGAGCGGAGTGGAAGAAGTATCAGACTCTTACTGACTAAAACCCATCCGTGTTCCTCCTAATGCCCTTTGCGTTCCAGGGCCGCGGTTACCCTTTCAAACAAATTCCGAAACCCTGGTTCTCAATGGTCTAGATTTGTGTCCAGATAGCAAGTTCACTGCAAACTTTCATTAAACAAGGATCAAATAGAAATAAACAAAAACATTCATTCATTTTGCTAAAAATAAAAAATACATCAACAGACGTAGATTGTAATAGAAGTAAGGGTTAAGAGAGCTATATTCCGCCGGATGCTCATGATTAAATTAAAGCGTTAAACGCTTACCTCAGCAGTAATAATACAAACCCCACTTCAACTAGTTTTCAACTAAATAATGTTCTAACTAACACAGCTATACATTCTAAAATATAATTCGTTAGATCTAGGAACAGTTTCAGACTAATTTGCATCGATAGCGGGGACTGTGCGACAAAGGGAGTTCTATTCAGTAGGAGTTTATAGTTATCTAGTGTCGCCTTTGAGTTGCGGCTTCATTTGAAGACTTGATATTTGTAAATTAGGTGGGCTGAAGGTATTGCTAGTTGGTGTTCATGAATATAACTCAGTACGAAGTCTAGTTATTGGTGTAGTAGAGATTTATCATTGTTGTTTCAGCCACAAGACAGCAATTTCTTAACGTATACCTCCATTATGCGTCTTCACATTGATCGGTTCTATGCGATCAGCCGGTCGATTCAAACATGTCAACAAAACATGTAAACATGTCAACGTGAAGGCTTGGGTGAAGTGATCACGAGGTGAGCTGTCAATGAGTGTACGTAAATTGTTAAATACAAAAATAATTTGTAAACCATGAATTATAAGGCTTCAATTAAAATGCGTACCAAGTAAAATATGTTAACTTCAAATAAAATAAACCCACTCTATACCGAGGTGCCTAAAAGACAACGTTTTAAGCTCCAAAATAATTATACACTGAATAAAATGGATAAATGCTCACCAAATCTTGTTTGCTAAAATACAATGTTACTTCTGTTACTAGGAGAACTTGGATGCAAGAGCGAGCTAAGTGAGCTCGGGACTTGGGGCACCCCGACTCGGTTATTTTTTTTAAACCATAGTGCCCCGCGAAACGGGGTTCTGACTTCGGTGAGCATTTATCCATTTTAAGAGGTACTACGAATTGTTTGGTAGTAAAATAGCTACTTTTCTGGTAGGCGTTTAAACACAAGCCAAATTATAATGCTGATGAGAGCGCGAGTGTTCTATCTGATCAGCTTATTGCTCTTTATATTCACTGCAGCATGAGACATTTTGGGATTATTTGAGTTAGTGACTAAACACGAACTTTATGGTACCTAGACATAAAGCTCTACTCTGCTCTCTCTCTTTCATTTAGATGAACGCGAATAAAGTTTATGTCTAGGTAGTATACATTTCTAATATGCTTATCCTAATATCTAAGTTCCTTTGTAGTTTCTAACATCAACCAAATCTAGACTTCAGAATTCCGCAACATTTGAATGATTTTCAAATTAAGATCTCGTGGCTCAATAATAACAGCGGCACGGTTCGATCTTCGAAGTTATGCAGCGCTCATCGAGGTCGGATATGGGTATCGTAATGAATAATTACATACTAAGACTCTTCCGTGCCTAGGAAATCACGTTAAGTGGTTGATCTCGGCTGTCATTTGTAGATCTCAGACAGTAGTTACAGATAGTCAGAAACCAGAAAATCTAATAGGTACTAGGCTTCCAAATTGATACCTTGGATTACCCAGTCATTTGGTTGTTGGCACCGAAAAGGCAGTTAGACAGGTAGACAACATAAAGCCCAACATAACAACATAGTTGGGAAAAAGCTTGGCTACTATGCCAAAAATACTTCCCAATAATTATTTTTCAACTCACTAAATTTGTTACTACTCATTATAATAAATTCCAAACTTCTTTACACAAAAAAAGTGTAAGCGGATTTTTTTCACACCCTAGAATCCACTTACAAGTCTTGTTCACCTCGAGAATTTGCACCTTCCCGACCGCGGGGAGAATACATGAACAGTCGATTTGCATACCCCAAAACTCTCACGTACCAGCCCTTTAGTAGTTGCTAACTTTGTACCGCACACCCGCTTATTGAAACTGGTGACATAAAGTCGCTTGTAAACGGGACACTTTTTATTAACAGAATTATTTGGGAGCGATATTTTCTCAGTACGTAAGAACTCAGTGGCTGCCAGATGCATAGTATTGGTCGTTGTGGCGATACTTGGGGGTGGCCTATTTCCAGAAGTAAAAGTCATTCGTCTGGAGTGATGACGATGTTCATGATATTTTAAAGTATGGGCAATAGCTTAGCCTTATGATATTGTTATAATAAGCTTTATTTGCGTTTAGTCTGGCTAAATTGCCGTCAAAATCATCATTCTCCTGTTCTTATCTTAATGTATTTGGAGTCACCGAAGAATGACAATAAAATTGTAGCTAGCATCTCTAGCTGTGTCATATTTAACTTATTTTAACTTATTTTTATTATTTATTGTTTATTATTTATTATTTATTGTTATTTGTGTATTATTATTTGGATAGTAATCTGGCAATAAATAATTTCATTTCATTTCATATTTCACCAAAGTTTCTTTGGTTTTGCTTAACTCCTATATAGCCAGTGTTTCAACAAGAGTTTTTCTAGCATTTCAGGTGTTTCCGGGCCACACTTGAAACATTGTGTTGCAGCCACACATTGCCCACAAATATGGCCCGTTTAGAAGTGCCTTAATTCAAATTTAGCATGGCATAGGGCATCAAAACTAAGCCAATTGCATCAGACAGACCGATTATTTAGCTGAGTTCAGTGCAGCTCTGGCTTCAAATTAACGAGCTGACTTTCCACGGAGAGATAAAGCTCGACAACTGTAATAGGAGTACTGCCCTGGCGTTGTCATGGAAAAGATTAGGGCTGGCAAAGAAAGGAAGTACACAATCCCACAATATGCGCGCATTGCTGATAACAGCCCACTCTCTGTCATAGAAGAGAGGCTTCCCACATTGTAGATTGATTATGCTAAGTAGAAAAAAGTTGACCAAAAATCTTTTCTTACGCAATTTTAAACTAAACTCAATTAAAAAGCAAATAGGTTTATATCACACAGTTTTTTAGAGTCAAAATCACTGCTTGTAAAAAGATCGTCCATTATTCGTAGGTAAAATCTCTCGGTTGACCACTTTTCGCCCTGGGTAAGCGATAATGTGGTCAATGATGGAGCATGCTTGCATAGTACTAACGTCGTAACTCTTGACTTTAAATTCCCTTGGTCACAGCTATCACGAACTTGGGCAGAGAATTCCATTCCAAGTTGGAACATATTTAATACGTCATGCGGTTGGAATTTCCAACCAATGACGTAGTATATATGTATGTAATATACCCACGTCATACGACAACACGCCTTTAAAAAAACCGGACAAGTGAGAGTCAAACTCGCGCACCGAGGGTTCCGATCGAGTCTTGATTTTTCCGAGTAAACATTACCTACACAAGTTTATATACTATGAAAGCACTCTCATTACTCTGAGAAAAATCTCACGTCAAATTTTACCTGCTATATTTTGCTGACAGACGGACAGACAGACAAAAATAAAAGGATTCCTTTTTTGCCGACTGAGGTACGGAACCCTAAAAAAAGCGCAAACACTTTCGGTAAACCTTTTATTTACGGTCAGCTGTTGTGTTCGACCGAATACCCAACAAGAAACATAGATAATTGAAAAAGACCAACACAAACTGCCAACCCTAGACAGTGATGAACTCATAAAAAGGTAGTGTACTTCACCCCAATAAATTGTAACGTCATCAAGATTTCAACACTATCCAATTTAGTTGGAACAAACCTAGGATTTACGTCCAGCAGTTCAAACTGAATGGATTTTAGAACCACCCACGTTTGAGTGGCAACTTGTGTATTCAATTTAATATTGATACGTTTTCCATATTTGAGACTTTGGCTCCTGTTAGGCTGCATGTCCATTAAAGCGAAGCGGTAGCAGATATAAATGAGTGAGATATTGTGCGGAGTGCGGGTCCCGACAAGCCGAACCTGGTACACCATGTTTCATTCATTTCAACTTTGTACACCATGTTTTATGCAAATAAAATTGATTGATTGATTAAACTTATCGTACAATTGTATGGACATGACTGAGACTCAACGGTCGTGACGTAACTGACATAGTACGTAAATAGTCCATGAAAAAAAGACAGAATTGTCCATACAAACCAGGACAGATGGTAATCCGAAGCAGTGTTTCCCGATCCTCTGAAGCTGAGCGCAGCGCTTTGCTAGACCGATAATGGCGGAGAATGTGAGCGGATTCTGCAAACTTTGTAAATCTGCATAGGTACATCTCGCGATTGATAAAACGCCTACAACCATGTTGAATTTAACACTCGTAGGCGAGGTCACACCTGGCAAGTCGCGGTGATGATAGGTGGAAGAAGACAGTGACCGAGTGGCGCCCGAGGACTGCAAGAAGAAGTGTTGGTCGGCCGGTGGCGAGATGGGCGGACGACATTGTTGCCATCGCGGGTACAACCTGGCTGAGGCTGGCACAGGAACGTGGGGATTGGCACAAGAAAAGAGAGGCCTATGCTCAGCAGTGGGCGAGGTCGGGCTGTGGATGACGATGGTGAGGCGAGGTCACAACTCGTGGAAATCGGAATGATTGGATTAAGGAGTTCTATCGGTAAATGATTTCTGGAAGTAGAGCGCAGTTTGGACGTTAATCTAAAGTAATATTACAAAGGGACTATTGTTTGTTTGAAGCAGGTTAATAATTACTGGAAATGTTGATTCGAATACAAAATTTGTTCACTGAAAAGCTACAGTATCGCTGTGTGTCCGTTTGCCATTGGTTCTTGTGGGATAGACGACTGAGCACCGGTGAATAGCCGTGGAAAAAAAGTAGTATGATAATATGATATTCAACAGAATAAACTTGACATTAAGCTCGCCCATGTACCATTGTACAAGCAGTGATTTTGACTCTAAAAAACTGTGTGATATAAACCTATTTGCTTTTTAATTGAGTTTAGTTTAAAATTGCGTAAGAAAAGATTTTCGGTCAACTTTTTTCTACTTAGCATAATCAATCTACAATGTGGGAAGCCTCTCTTCTATGACAGAGAGTGGGCTGTTATCAACAATGCGCGCATATTGTGGGATTGTGTACTTCCTTTCTTTGCCAGCCCTAATCTTTTCCATGACAACGCCAGGGCAGTACTCCTATTACAGTTGTCGAGCTTTAAATAAATAAATTATAGATGAACTAATAAAATAAGGTTATGTTCTGTAGGTAGGTACAGTCCGTGTCCTCCCCAGTGGACAGGCAGCTTTATATTTTTTACAATTTCATCTGCTGCCCATACTCGTGAGTTTTATTTGATCGAACATAGTAACCGTTTGCACCTCAATAAACACGCCCAAAAGCAAATCGAATTTCATATGAATCAATGTGAACTAATGATATTATAAAAAATAAATTTAAAATTCTAACAACACCCGACGACGGTTGGACCAAAATATTCTACCATTATTATTATATTTATTAAACTAAATGGATCAATACATATTATGTTTTTCTTTCAGTGTTTTTTGTTCGAGGGTTGTTTAAATTATTATTTCCTTTTATTAAATTCTACCCTCTGCACGTGTAAGCGGGCACGCCCTTTATGTCTGGAGGCTTATTTAGTTTGATTTGATATTGTTTTTATACTTGAGTTTGTCTGTTTATGCTGGCAAAATAGGGTGTGCTAGCTTACAAGTAGCGAATTATTAAGTTTTATGTCTTTCCGTGTTACCTTTGTTGCATTGTTTTCTTTGTAAGAATACTGACTACTTACATAACTTTGTATAAATGATAGTTCTTATAACTCAACAGACAGATGTGTTGCTGGGGAGTTTGTTGCGCCACTTTTTCTTCCCAGCTAAAACACTAGGAAGTGGTGACGGGCGGGCGTTTTGGAGGACTGTCTTTATGTAGAACTTTGACGTTCAAAAAGTTCTGGCACTCAGCCTAATTTGAATAAATGACTATTGATTGATTTTGATTTTTAATTTAATGCTTTTATACTTTATTTACCTATTTAGCTACTACTATAAACCCTACGATCTACACTCACCTAAATGGCACTACATCGTATACCAAAATATCATAACGATCGAACGAGTGAAAGTAGCTGAGCATTACTCACCAATGTATTCACCCATTTCACTTTTCTGCCTCATCTCCAGACTCTTAGTAAAATCTATTTATAACCTATTCATAAAGACCATTTAAATGAGCCCAAACACGAAGCGTCTGCTGTATGTAAGTGAAGAGCAGGGTGTCCTGCAGACTCCAGGTCATGCTGCAGTATCTGGTCAAGGTTTCTAATTTTCCTATAATCTCTTCATTGAAATCATTCCAGTGAGCCGTATTTTGCCTGACCTCAGGTCTTGCTGCAGCATCAGGTCACGGTTACCATATTCTTGCAATACTATTGAAGTAATAGAATACTAAATTTCTCGCTACGGTGCCACAGACAGACACACTATAGCGGTCAAATTTATAACACCCCTTTTTTGCGACGAGGGTTAATAAAGAAGCAAAACCGTTTCTTTGTAGGTGATAATCATAAAATTCGAATTAGTGTTTATGGGTTTTGCTCACATTGTGCTATTAAGTTCCTTAACCTCTAAAGAGGTCCTGATGAGAGAGGATTTCTACAGTACTGTCCGCCCCTACCAACACACAGCTTCACAACGTATTCAATGTCATCTGTTACCCATACTCGTAAGTTTTATTTGGTAAGTCATTGTCACCATGTTTGCACTCCGGTCTGAAAACAAAGGTCTCAACTTATCTGTCATATTGGTCAAACCCTCTTCCAAAGTTCTGAGTGAGTTTTTGTGTATGTCGCTGGATAATTGGAAAAAAGTCTAGGATTTTCGTAAAAAACCGTATCACTGTCGTTGTATATGAACACTATAGTAAAGTGACATAAACCTAACTATAAGCTAGTCTGGACTTGGACTACGAAGGCAGACAAAGTAACTCTTTAACGGTAAATAGTGGAACCACTCTTTAAGGGAATAATATTATTATCAATTTAGTTGTCACCAGTAACCACCACTAACCTAAAAAAAAGAAAAATAAAAATCTTTTTTACAAAAATTCAACCGACTTCCAAACAATTAACTCTAAAAAGTGTTAAATAACTTTTATTTCGAAAGTCGGTGTCAAAAGACGAAAAACAATCAAAAACATCGACTTCCGAGTTTAAATGTTTGTAAACGCACCCACGATACAGGAGAAATTCTTAGTGTGGGGCAACACTGGGAATTTCAGGGGCGAGTCGATGCTACCCGCTGATGCCTCCTAGCTACCTTTCTGTAACAAATAAAGATTCTAAACTTATGTGCACTGATTTTGTCAATTAGTTAAAATCACAATTTGGGTTCCCTTTGACGGTACGTATGTTTTTGAAATTTCATTGGGTACATAATTATGTAACTAATAGTAAATAATATTTTTGGTAATCTATTGTTAATGAAAATTTGATAAAAATGTGTAGTTAATTTTGACACAATTTAACGTTTACATAATTATTGGACACAGTCAGAATACTTATTATTGCAATTAAATGTAGCTACATGAATTTGATTTTTTAGGGCGTTTCTATGTTATTGCTCGTAACGTACATACAGCCTTAGGTTTCCAATCAGCCTAAACAGTCTAGGCAAACATTAATTATAATGAAATGCATTCTCACCCTTATTTGATTAAATCTAGCGGAAGAAAAAGGATATTCCACACATTGCCGGGCCATGCCCGGGTCATGGTCCGTCTGGAGAGCAAAAAAAAAATCGATGCGTATATTTTATATGAACTCGTTCACACACGTCCGTGTCCGGGCCGTGCCCGGAACGGGTAAGATCACGTTGTGACGGAACACAGCCTGAACACGTCCCAGTCATGGCCCTTGAACTTTTAGTTATTTCCTCCGCTAGACTCAATGAAATTGGCAGTAATATTTCGTTATTAGTTTGACAATAAATTAGTTTGTTTTCCTTTTCGTGGCTTAGTAGCCACTAACTATAGAGTACTGACTCGATTGGAAATGAGGAAGTTACCTTCAAAAGGGCTTAGAAGGGTGACCTTAGTTTTTTTTTTTTTTTTTTAAATAAAACGTTGCCCCACACTAGGAATTTCTCCTGTATCGTGGGTGCGTTTACAAACATTCAATCTCACATACACAAACAGCCAGACCCGGAACAACTATCTGTAGGCCATACAAATATTTGTTCCGTGCGGGAATTGAACCCACGACACGAAGTTTCCAAATAAAGATTTTCCAATTATCATAACGACATAAATACATGCATATTTAAACAGTACACGGTTCGTTTTTTTACACATAGATAAAAAAAAACTGATTAACTCCTAAATAGACCCATTTATCTATTGTCATGTCAGTCATAAATCTTGGAAACGCACACAAAAGTTAATGCCGACACGTTAATTCGCAGAGACAAGATAAATCGTTATTTATGATCAAATGCCATGTATTGCTGCCATATATCATTCTTTAGGTTTTGTTTTTTTTTAAGGAGAAACTGAAATATTTACGGGCATTTATCTTTAGTTACAGCACAGGTAAAGGAATGTAGTGTTATAAAAATTCGGGTGTCTTTCTGGATGTCCGTCTGTCACAGCCAATTTGTTTCGAAATTACTGGACCGTTTCACTTGTTTGGTACACATAACACATATTGAATAATAATCAAAATTTGGTGTGCAGGAAGCTGGACCCTTTTGAACCGCGGGCGCAGCTGGTAATTATATAAATTATTTTTAGCCTTTTTGCCTGATATGAATAGTCTTCTAAAAAGTTATAGCATAAGGATAATCAGCCTACAGTGCACCCACTACTGGCTGAGACACAGGCTTGCTTTCCGTGAGAGCTCAACGTAGGCTCAATACGGTTTAATAGATGTCACATGTGTTCGAATGTTTGGTTCTAGGACATGCCGACAACCTCAGATGTTTCAAATCATACTTTTTAAATTACCAAAGACAATTTTACAGTGACGTCAACGACAATCGTTTAAATCCATGTATGCAAAATACATTATCCACTAATACCTAATACTTGAATACAAAGAGAACTACTCGTATAAATGCCAAAGGTCACGACATTTATAACGATGGCTTCCCTTCGCTATCGGATCGCCCTTGTTATCTCGACCTGCCTTTTAAATCCTATCCCGCAATCCGTATCAGAGAGAACCGTGACTTATGTAAGTATAATAGGTGCTGACCGAAACAGCTTAAAAACAAAACAGTTTAACTCAATAACCCATTAGAAATATATTGTAACGCCACACCGCCTCAGCCAATCACAGCGCGCCACACGAATCAGCCTACCCTAGCCAAGCCAAGCCACCACTCCATCTACCGGACGCCTCCGGTGGGGGAAATGCTATAAACTGCCTGCCAGCTACTTGAAGGCCCTCTTTTGCTGCTGAAAACGTTGCAAGCTGTTACTATATCCTAATCCTGTACGAACTTGTAATTTTAATTAAATAGTGTGATTGAAGTTCACTTTTTGTTTTATACCCACCCACTGTTACAATATCTTGTATTTTTGAAGTGAAAACTTTTTAGCGGCGTTGTGCACTTTCTGGGGTGGGTAAAAAATGTTAAACTCGCGTCAGGACACGTGACCTGATCGAAAATTCGTAAGACGGAGGGAGAGTAGACCGCCGGCGCGGCGTAGGAGAGGAAGTAATATCCTCCTCTCTTTCTACCGCGCGGCGAAAATGTATGCCTCAATGCATGCATATGCAATTCGTGCGAAATTATTCCCTAACCATTCCAAAATATCAAAAATGCACAACGTTAATGTTCAAGTTTTCACTTCTGCCGGCACTCCCGGAGTGCAACCCGTTGGTTTTTTATTAGTGAAAGCTACAGCTTCACAATTTCCAGTTCGCAGAAGCTTAATTCAATATAGAAAACCTTCTTCTTTAATTTAGCTTGCAAAATTCATATCTTTTCGAAACCTAATTGAAACATACACGACTCTTCAAAAGTAGCCAAAAGACAAAAGTATTTTTTGTCAGCCTGCATGGTTCGTTACCGCATGTAACCTTCATAATACGAATCACAGTATCAACTGTTCCGTTGCGGAATTTGTTCGAAAGAGTCACCGCGGCCCTGGAAAGCAAAGGGCTTTAGAAGGAACACGGATGGGTTTTAGTCAGTAAGAGTCTGACACGCCCTTCCGCTCCACCCAGAGCGGAAGAAGTCATTTGATGATTTCCCATCCTTAAAAAAAAAAAAAAAGTATTAACTGTTCCAGTAGATCATATTCAGTTGTTGTGTATTGAATAACAAGTTGCCTTAATCATGAAAGTCATGAACATTGGTATTAGTAACTTTAAACATAAGATTGTCTAGACTTATGATATTGTTCCTAAGTTTGAGAAGACTCAACTGCAGCTGCAACCTTCCACTATATGGAAACATTATATACCTTGAGAGAGTCGTGACTATTATTGTTACGAGTTAGTAAAACTATAAACACAAACAGTCCCATTTACAGAAAATCTCTGAACAGCTCAGGACTTGCGCACGAAGGGTTCAAAATCAAAATCAAGACAAAGTCAAAGTTAAAACATTTATTCCAATTAGGGCATTAAAAGGCACTTTTGAACGTCACCATTGCAGTTTAAAGAATATGTATCACAAAAAAGCGACTCAACTGTCCATTCACAAAGATAGTAGGTTCCGTACCATTATGTATAAAAACCCTTAAATATTTATTTTATTCTGCTTTTTAGTATTTGTTATTATAGCAGCAACAGAAATACATCATTTGTAAAAATTTCAACTGTCTAACTATCGCGGTTCATGAGATACAGTCTAGTGACAGACAGACAGACAGACGGACGGACAGCGGAGTCTTAGTAATAGGGTCCCGTTTTACCCTTTGGGTACGGAACCCTAAAAACTGGTTGGATCATATTATGGCAGCTGCTGCTAAATTAGTTTTTTCATAAAAGAAGACTGAAGGACTTAAATATTAGATTTATCTCCACCCATCCCAAGAGCAGTGCCAGCACGCACGCCTTCACAGGACTCGCGTCACCTTCTTTGTTGCCAGTCGTGCACACTTGAGCGAAGCCAATGAAGAGCTGTCATCATCACCATATCAGCCGAAGACGTCCACTGATGGACATAGGCCTCCCCCAAGTGTCGCCACAACAACCGGTCCTGTGCGTTTCGCATCCATCGGCATTGGTCATTGGTCCTTGTTCCCATAAGGTGGACCGATGATGGCCTTCCAACGCTACGTCTTCCGGTACGCAGTCGCCACTCCAGAACTTTTCGGCTCCATCGACCATCTGTTCTGCAAGCAATGTGCATGTGTTGCTCACAAAAGAGACAATAGAGCTGTATAGGCCTATAAATAAGAATGAAAAAAAAACAATTCACCGACTTAAAAAGAAAAAATAATAAATATAAAGTATATTCAACCAACCCGGAAATCTGGCAGCACGAGTTTACTTACTGAATACAGCAAACCGAATTTTATTCGAAACATTAATTCGATATGCGTCGCAGATTAAATGTCAAGTACGAACTCGAGCAAAGTCGAGAATCGAAAACTCCGCCTAAGAACACTTGAGCGATTGCGAGCGACAATCTAATACCGACAGTCGTCGCCGAGTTGGGTCTATTCAAATAGTTTTGATACTTGACGTCAGACGCAGGAGCTATGATTTAAACAAGATTTATATTTAGTTTGATTAGTTTCAGTGTTCGAGATTTTGGCCGCTATATGCGATGTCGCGTTTGAATTTTTAGGCCCACTTGAAGAAACTAGAGCGATCGCTTAACTCCGTGTTAGCAACTAACTTTGACTTAGAAGATAACTCTGGTTTGTGTAAGTGGGCCTTAGAATGTAAGTCGCATAAACCCTGGTTTCTGAATTGAAGGTTTGAAGTTGAGTTCTTGTTAAACTACGCTTTTATTTAAAAAAAAGAGAAATTCACGATTTCAAAACCCGGGGGTTAATGTCTATATATTTTTGGGACACTCAAATGTGTGAAAGACATGCAAATGTGTTCTTCATTTTATTTTAGTATCATGAAAATGCTAACAAAGAAATGACACGAATGATATGCCACAAGTACAAAGCATTTTGGAAGCTTGCTAAAACTCTAATGGTGATGGGCTGTTATTGAAAAAAAATTCAAAAATTCATCAATCTTATTTTATTAAAAAAATACGAAAATAAAACTCATGTAGTATATCAAACCGTAATGAAAGACCCGAATTTAATTTGTTTCAATTAGAATCCATTCAATTAATCATTTCTATGTAATGCTTAATGTGTTTTTTTCCCTTGAAACAAATGCCTTTTAATTTCATAAGCAAACAATATCCATTATTCTTCTGGCTCATCACGTCAAAATAATCAAAAAGTAATAATAGTAGGCAAATTAAATCCTGCGGAGAGACAGGCAGACAATAGTTGAAATTGAATAAAACCACAAACAAGGTATCTAATTTGGCTAGGACCAACTAAAAATTTCTTTGAACCATTGTTACATAGATACCCAGTCATTTCAATCTTGGAATTCAATTATCTTTGCAAATAATTCCTTTAGTGTTTTCAAACTGTCTAAATCAATTTGTTTCAAAGACAGAATAATGATAAGAAAAAAACGCAAAAGGGTAAAAAGAATCTACAGGGAAATCATGAACAGCAAAGTAAATAGGCCTGATTGAAAAGTTTTCAGTTAAAAATGATTCAACTTCTCGAACAGTTACAGCTATGAATTTTTAAATATCTTAGTAAAGGAAAAATGAATGTTCCGTAAAAAATGATAACAATACTCATTTTTTCGGTTTTAAAAAGTGTCAAAATAACCGACTTCAAAAAAGGAGGACATTCTCAATTTGGTTGTACTTTTTTTGTCTGTTACCTCATAATTCCGTCATTTATGAACCGATTTGAAAAACTCTTTTTTTTGTGAAATAAAATACTTTCTGATTCGTGGTAGAAATTTGATTAAAATCGATTTAATCAAAATAGCAGGAAAAATTATGTCATCCAAGTAAACAAAATTGCGTATTTTTACTTTTCTGTGACTTTCCAGTGGTGTTGTTCCGACTTCCGAAATTAAAGTTATTTTAAAATTTAACATTATTAAGTGAATCTAGTTTTCGATTACGCATATGCATACAAAACAAATATTGCAACCATTGATTAATGTTATAAACAACGTCTATCGAAACAACAGGCAATTAGCTCTTCATTGAAATATTTTCCATTTCTAGATAATAAATATAACAGCGAATAGTGATCGTTATTTGACGCTTAAAAAAAGAAAGAATAAGATTTTTGTTTTAGGAATCATGCTGAGCAAATAAGCCTCCGTAACTTTATAGTATAGAGACAACAATTTTCAGAAACATTCTTTTGAATACCTTTTGATTTACAATGTCATTATATTGTAGCTAGAAAAATATATTTGAGAAATATAATAGATATGGTTTGGCGATGCCGTCCCACTTATAGACAAAGGCTTCCATACTTTAAATATCCGCCATTTATTTGTTGTTGAAAGAAAGTTCAACAACAAGTCTATGTAAAGTATGTTTCTTCTTGGGATATGGAATATTGAACCGTTGCAATGCAATATTTCATGAAACAGCTTTTTCATCTTACCATCTTTGATTGAATCTTACCAAGACAACATTTTAAAGTATTTTAATACAATATTTTCTAGTCTTATTCAAATACTTTATTTTGCTAAAATACAGGGAACATTTGAATCATTCGTAAATACTTGCAAATGCTGCATCAACTTTAGATTCCTCCATCTGTCTCCAACGAATGAATAAAAACAATTGAACGTAACTAACAATATTATTCGAAGCGTAAACAAAGAGAATGAACGGAGAGTATTCAATCCAAGAATCAAGTGATTAAGGGAAAAAAAGTGATCGAGCTGTTTGAATTCCTTTTGCACAACGTCACAAGGTTGCAGTGTTACCAATGCTACCAACATTAAGACCAAACAATAAAGCCCTAAATTTATGTCCTAGACATTGCCTTGTGCAATAAGACCGAGCATTCTTTACTTGTTTTTATTATAAATATTTTGTCCTGTGCTTAATAATAAACGTTTATTTCGACGAACATGGGTAAAGCTCAAGCGCTCAAGCGCGGATATAGCTCAGTCCATTCTCTAGGTCTACGATACAAAGCTGCATGCAGCCCAGCTGCATAAAATCATACTTCATTTTAATATCAATTTAGAATTACAGAAGCCACATTAGCATTTCGGGTGGCGAATGGAAATTGCTCTTTAGGCATTGAACATGGCGTCTATGCACAGTTTAGCGTTTTGTTGACATTTAAATAGCAAATCAGTAGTGGCAGGTGCTTTTTAGACAAATATTTTTACTGTTCTGTGTTTATTTACAGGTTCATGGAATTACATAAAGGTCCCGTTGTTTCTGTACACAACAGATGTTATTATGTACACTTTATATTACTTTACATTTTTATTTTTCAAACTTTATGTATAGTGGTGTTTACATGAACGGAGTTAATTTCGGAACTTTAATTTCGGAAGTCGGTGTTATTGGTTGTTTCTTCGTATTTGAACACCTCTTCCGAAACTAAAGTTATTTTTTTACCTACTTTGTAGTGTTTTTTTTTTGTATTTGGAAGTCGGTTGTATTTTTATACCTAAAATATTCAAATTATGCCACTAAACTCTTGGCACATTCTATTTTTGGTGTGAAAATATTTGTCAGACCAAATAAACAAGTTTGACATTTGCGAATCATATTTGGAGAAAAGGTCCACAATATTGGACTATCATGAAAACAGCAAGTACATTCAGAAAGGGATAAGGGTTATTTGTATTCAATTCTATATTGACAAGTAATATATTCACTAAGTTAGTATATACACTTTCCCAAGATATTGAAAAAGTGAATCCCTTTTTTATATTGTAAAGTCGTAAATGTTATTCGTAGAACGATATTGTTGTTTCGTTTTAAGTAAGATTGGGGATGACTATAAAATTAGAGGATGACCAAAGAAGCGGTGGATGGATTGTGTGAAAGGAGGTGTCCTACGTCAGTTCGAAAATTGTTCGTTCGATTTGTATTTGTCCGAACACTCCTGTCCGAAACTACGCTACTGCAAAACTTGTTAGATCGAACGACTAACAAACAGTATACAGCGAAATTTATTTAAAAAATGTTAACTTTAAAACGAACATTAATAAATAAAACTTTGAATATATAGATTTAAAAGATTTTTTCACAATTAATTGAAGCGAGCTTGACCTATATGTCAGTTGCTGGTAAGCGATGTTGTGTTCGACGATGAAACCCACTTGCCTAAAAATACACTAATAAAACTTTTGTCTTAGACCCCTAGGTTGTAACTTAGGTATCAAGACTCCATCACGGCATTCCGCCCCCGCTACCCAAAATAAAAGTATTCCCAAAACATTTTAGCATGCATTTACCGATGGCGCATCGCAGTAGGCCTCCCTCACTCCCCGGAATGTAACCGATCAAGATCAGTTAATCAAGTCAGTCAAAAATATAAAATTGACCTGGTCCCG
Source organism: Mamestra brassicae (assembly GCA_905163435.1). Classification (NCBI taxonomy): domain Eukaryota; kingdom Metazoa; phylum Arthropoda; class Insecta; order Lepidoptera; family Noctuidae; genus Mamestra; species Mamestra brassicae. The sequence goes on from LR991010.1 coordinate 8,035,884, forward strand.
ACAAAAATCCGAAATAAGATCTATCCTAGTTTCTTTGACGTCTAAAGCCAAAAAAAAAAATATATATGTATATATATTGGTTTCACTTTCGACGTGTGTAGTATTCTTTGAATTAAAGTATTATAAAGTTATTTTTACCATAAACATCATATTTGGGTATATGTATGTATTTGAATTATCTTAATGGGTACTATACATGGTACTCTCAATTGCTTCGATGGTCTCGCGGTCGCAAGCGCGACTGCGATTTCCAGGTCAGGCGAAAAAGTGTTATTGGGTTTTTCCAATAATTATGAATTTTCAGTGACAGCCCGGAGTTTGGAAGTTGGTGATGTGACACCCCCGTGCGTGTGTGAGAGTGATGGAAGAGGCAGAGAGTGCAGGTGCACTCCCTCTTCCACACACTTAATCTCTAGTGACTAGAGATTCCAGAAAGGTGGAATAATGGATCTCTTAGTTGACTATTCTTTTACTCATAAGTAAGAGTGGATGAAAATATCTTCGTCTGAAGAAATAATTAGGGCCATATATTATTGTGTTAGACAACGAGATCAAATAAAACAAAATATTTCCTTGATGACAAGAAAACTACGATAGGTCACAATTCTGTAGAATTGTCGGTCAGAAATTAACATTCGTCTTTAAATTTGGTAATTTTAGGTAAGTAATCCAATAAACACTTTTGTGTTTTTATTTTTGAGTGAAATGAAACAAATGCATTTTTATTTGTTTTCAGTTTAAAATTATTCCAAGCTAAGGAACAAGAACAACAAAACAAGAGACACAAATAGTTTTGTAAAAAGGAACCACTGAGTTTTTGTTTTAATAACTACATTGGTATATACATGTTAAATAATTTTCATCAATATCACATTTGTATACTTACATAGAACAAAGTATTTTATACAATATTTAAAAAAAAACTTTTCCAAAACTACAAATACTTTAAATGTATGCACAATTTGGACAAAAACAGTTTTTTCTCAGAACCATCATCGTGTGGGTTGGTCCCTGTTTGCATAAGTAGTTCAAATTAGGAAATTAATATTCATTGCTATTATTCAAGCGCCTATGACATAATTAGTGCCGCCATATGTCGCAGGAACTAATAGACAATACTAGGAACTATATACTATACCAATTATTACTAATCAAGTGTTTGGCATGACAATCATTGGGTGGGTGTCAAACGTTGATTGTATGACGGGAGTGGTATATTGAACAATTGATTAACTACCTTCATAGTAAATTATAAATACAAATATAGATTAAATATGATTTTATTTTAACAAACAAATTATGCTTTACTATGAAGTCTTAAAACGATCACGATTCCGCTCTAAGAGAGAGACGGAGCTATACATGGCGAATAGCACTATCCCTTTTACATCATCGGAATTGGATGGCATTTGCACATCATAGTACAAGGTTTTTTTTTAAATCAATGTTGTTTCTCTTCCGAAGGTCTCCTCATAGCTTTCCATTCTTCTTTATGAGTGTAACCTTCTCCCATCATTATGGGGCTAAGCAAAAGAAAAAACAATCAAGCACGTAAAGGCGCGAACACACCGCGGCGCACGGAGAGGCTATGCACGTGTGTTAAGCTTCGCTTTGCAAGAAAATGTATATGATTTTGTCCACTGCAACCCACGGACCCGCTATGCATCAATTGACGTCATCAATACACGCCTTTCTCGAATATGGCGCTCACATAGCTCAACGCTGTCAACGCCATGTTCGCTGTGCATGCGGTACACGCTATTATACGAATATTACCCAGACGAGCAGCACCTGTGCCCCGCGGTGGGCCACGCTAGAGTTATACATAGTTGTGGGTGTATCGTGTATATTGCAGTGGAAATGTAGACCAACGTTGTCAAACAAATGAATCCACGCAGCTAAAATGCGCCGCTGTGGGGTTGCGCCTTAACGAAACTGCGATTTGCATTAATTAAGGCGGACAGACGCTCTCTAATAATGTGACCCCACGTGTAGCTGTACTTACACATCCATTATTTTTAATTTATTTTATAGATAAAACAAATTTTACTCGTATAATTATAAATTTTAAAGTAGCATGGTCTGTCTGTTAGTTTTCTATTCACGTATTAACGGCAGAACGGATTTGGCACGCAGATAGACCATGTCCCCACGTTTCCTTCAAATAATAGATAATGGAAAAACGCGTTGTCGCATTGCACCTGTCGATGACAGCATTTATACCAATTTATGAAAATTTTGCACTTTCCGAACAAATGGATATTATTTATTAGTTCCCATGGACATAGATAACATTTCTTATTCATAAAGGCCACTTACCGAAAATCTTGAGATACATAATATAAGTGAGAGCCGTTTACTTTTACGCAGCTACGGTTGGTTCTTACTCACCATAAGCCTATGGGAAGGTACTTTATTTTATGGCCACCATTAGCTTTCTGACTTCTTTCCATACGTTTTCTTTCGTTTGATTTATTTTGAGTACTTTCCTCATTCTTTTGAAATAAAATATATAGGTAACTTCTGACTAATAAGCAGAGGTCGGAATAGGTCGACTATATTTACCTAATGTTCGTGGAAGTAAGTAACATGGAGTTGATAATACCACCGGTAATATCCCGGAATCATAAATGGAATCATGAAAATTAAAACCCAGGATTATAAAAACAAGCACTGGACTTTGAGTAAAGTTCTTCTTCAGTATTCACTCTTGATTTAAAACCACCTCGGTTTCAATTTACTTGTGATTGTAGTCAAAACTGGTAAACCATTTTTTCTTCTCCTTTCTTCATCTTTTGGACTGAATGACTCATTGAAAAAATAAAATTGCCTTTTAAAGGTTTCATTGAAATAAATGATTTGAGCTTGATTTCCCTGGATTTTACCTACTAATTGGCACACATCTTGCAACGTTACGGCTCACCCGACCTGATAATGTCAATATAACAGCAACGCACAAATTATGGAGGAGTTCCTCGTATCCTGATATCCTCGTATCATCATATCCAGTATCCTGGGATCCTAGTTTTTTGACGAACTTCTTCACCATGAAGCAGACAGCAGTTCGAAGTTCGGGTTCGATGCCACAACATCATGCAGCTGAGGCAGTTGTTGGCTTGAAGGAGGAGTTAAAGAACGAGAGTCGGCCTTGCGCCGGGTGAGATCGCAAAGGATCTCCAACCCAAGAGCCAGGTATTAGTTCAAGAGAAGACAACATCCAGTCGCTGTCATTCAGGATAAGGTCACTATTCGAGCTGAATGGACCTTGGAGCGAAGAATTGCCCCGGAGCGCGCGACTAGATATCATCGCGGCTTTCGAGCATGTTGGAGTCTCAAAGTGTGAGGATTAGACTCACCAAAGGTGACAATTAGGTAGCCCTAAAGTCTAAAAGTCGGAGTCCAAGACCGCAGACCGAAGACCGCGTCTGTCTGACCAAGCACCGCACCTCCAGAGTTTTCAGGATTTTCCAATAAAACACAGGTTTTAAAGAGCCAGTCCCACGACTATGTTGGACTACTAACTAACTAACTCTCACTGTATTCTACGTAAGTCACAGGTTATATACTAAATTCAAACTCAGTCAATCAATCAATCAACACATGCATGGGTTACAAAACACTCGAAAGAGAAATCATTCAAAAATAATATACCATAAATTTTTGTATTTGTATTTTGTATTTGTATAAATCTCAGCCAATCAATAAAACCTAACCTTATTGTTGAAAATCTGTGAGCGATCTTGACGAATCTTGACGACATTTTGAAGTTTTACTTTGTTTACTAACACGTCAAAATATAAGAATTCATAATGTCAAAATATATCTCTTAATTTTATATTTTGCAATGAATTTCCAATACAAACGCACTAATAGCATGAATAACAATAAGATAAGCCATCCAGGGCTAAAACATTCATAACAAATGTGAAATAGTGCAAAACAGTTAGAATACCTGAATCCATAAACTGCAAAGATACATTGGCAGCGATTTATCATCAATATACAACACAAAATACAAGCTCAATGCTACACGTAAGTGTCTGTAAATAAGGTATTAAAGAATAGTACCACAAACTACTAATCCCTACAAGATAAATAGCTGTGATGTAATCACACTAATATTATTGAAGCGAAAGTTTGTGAGTGCGTGTGTTTGTTCGTTACTTCTTCACGCGCTAACGGCTGGACTGATTTAAATGAAATTTGGTATGGAGATTGTTTGAGTTCTCTTGGGATAATTTTCGACATTCACGCGGGCGGAGCCGCTGGCGACAGCTAGTCCTATGATATTAGCATATGTAGATATTTACTTACATTATTATTATTTACGGTATTATGATATTGTAGTAATTATTTCTCTGTTACCAATAAATTGAGATCTATTGACTGTAACCTCATTAATATTTATCGAGACCGCCTAAGCTGTCAGCTGCGTAATAATGAACAACTTTCAACATGGATATTATTGAAAACAGAATTCTGACAAGGGTTGTTAAAATTTAAGCTGCCTTTTGTCTATACGTCGTACTCATTTCATACATTTTGGTAGCCGTACCTACATCGCTTTATACCTCTAAAATAAACGAAGGCCCGTTTGTTCATTCAGAACCTAGTATTTTATTAAACAAAAAACTAAAAGCAGTATCATGAAGTAAAATTCGGTCGACTCTCTGTTTTGTTTTGTATTTGGATCCTCGCAAAAATACATTTTCCTTTCCCCAATGTCTTTTCTTCTTACATTTCTACCGTATCATTTTACCATCACTATCTACAAAGGCAGTTTATTTACCGAAACAATTATTTCGCCTTGACCCACCCTTAGATTGTGTACCCCTGGATCCCAATGATGGCTGCCGTAAGATCCCCAAATTCCCCTTATTTTTGTCAGTGTTATCTGATTGTTGTGTATCCAAACCATTAGAAATAATGGCATTGGAATAGTTTTTTTTTCCATCACTTCAAATATTTGTTCCTTTTTAGTTTTTTTCTTTTGTTTTACAAACCGTTTTGAATTGAAATTTTCGTTTATCATCTTTGGTTTTTGAGTTTTCGGCCTTGAATCAAAATAAAATATCATCGATTCTTGAGTAGGTACACGAATAGTGTTGCCAGTGGTGTAACTGAAAATTGGAGAAAATGTCCAAAGGAAAATTTTCAGTCTTATAATAAGTGAATGGCTATATCTTTGGGCCCATTTCTGAATTGAGCATTTGGAGGCAATAATGTGTCGAGCCCCACTTAAGTGCCAATTTTTGTTCGGTTTGCAGGCTAACGTGGAGTTTGACAAATACTCGATTGCATTTTCTTAATTCAAAAATCGGTAGAAAGAGTTTTGAAGGCCCATCAAACGATGGATGGACTATCTAAAAGATTATTTGACTAGAAAAGGACGACTGAGATTAAGACTAACAGAGATATTTTGGATGAAGAAGATAAAGGCTAAAGTTTGATGCTGCTAATGAAAACTGGCCTTAAAAGTTTCGCTGCCACCTACAAAATTGAAGTTCAATCGCAAGGCCAAATATGTTATTCCCACGTAAAAACACAACCGTTCAAGATACGAAAAAAACACAAACACGTAACATTGAAATTTCAAACACAGTGCCGATTCAAACACACGTCTAACGCCGGATGATTTATTTGATTCTATAAACTTATTCTGAAACGACAATGCACAAATCTACCAGAAATGGTCAACACCAAAACATTAAAGCACGAACTACATAATAGAGTTACCAGCGTCAGCTTCCCAGATTAGTCGAGTTAGCATTGCAATCCGGGTTCTGGCGATGCAATCTCCAACACAATAGGTCCTAAGCTTAGGTACACGTTAGCCGTGCTTACTTAGCATCTGCTAATAAATGTATGTATTGAATTTGCATGAATAGATTGCTGTTTGAACACGTCGAATCGTAAGTATGTGCGTATTGTGACCTTAAAGTATGTTAATTATTGAATTATGACTAGAAACAATAATGGTCTTAAGTGTATAGTGGAATATGCGGAACAGAGAGTACAGTCCCGCACACCTCCATTGAAAAGGGAGGATCCTCCTACCAGATGGTTGTTGTGTCTGGTAGGCCACTGCTCGATAGTTGATATTCGGACTGTTGTATGTGTTCAAATCGCACGGAGAACTTTGCTTGCGCGATGTAGGATTTCGTTGTTCGTTCGCAGCTGGCGAGATAGATGGCGCTGTGATTATTTTTGTTACCGTACAAATTTCGCTTCTTAGTTTTTCTTGTGGCGGCATTGATGCTGCAACAAGTGGATAAGTATGTTATCTGAAAATTATAAATCAGCTGGTCTATTTTCTAAATATTTCACTGTGAAAACTTCAGTAAACTGAACTTGAAGTGAACTGGCAATCGAGACCAATCAGTGTTTTAATTTAATTCATAAAGAAAATATATTTAGCAACCATTTGTTAGCACTAAAAACATACCTAGGTCTCTAGTTTAATTTACTAAAAGCAAAACCAGAACATTTCATTGAACTTTATTTACCAATACCTATAATGATATTGGTTTCAATAGATTCAATAGATTTTACTGAAAGCATTAAAACCTCATTCATTATAATTTCATGTCTACGCAGCTAGCCAACTGTCAGGCTTGGAATGTCACGGTCTAATACGCAGGGGCCAAAGTTCTATGCATAACATATATATTAACTTTTGTACCCCTAATTATGCTTTCATTCAAGCTTTATACTCTTACACACGATGTCTACATTTGTATTGTCTACTCTCCTTTCGCTGGTACGCTGGAAGCGATTTCTTATAATTTGACATCACTTTTGCAAACCTTTTTCTATTGCTTCTACTAACTACTTCAATACATTTGTGTATATTGAACTGTTAAATAAAAAAACCGGCACAGTGCAAGTCGGAATCACACACAAGGGTTTCCGTACCATACATTGAAAATATCACATTTATTTTGCGGGAAAATCCCACACTTAGTGAAAATTTCATTTTTCTACCTAGTACGGTTCTTGTCATACAATATTGAAAAGACGTGAAATTGTTTGATTGTTTCTAAAAGATTATATTTGATGAATCAATTATGAAAAATTCTATAGTCATTGAATGTCGTAGGCTACTCTTCAACTCGGGCGTGAAAGCCGCAGGAGAAACACAGTCTATCATAAAATTAAAGTATTGATCATCAGTAATACCTTGTCATAATTTTCATTACATACCAATCTAAGTATTTATTACTTTGTCTATTGAGCTAACTAACCATCGGGCTAAGAATGTTACGGTATATGGTAGGCGCCAGATAAACTTGCAACAGAGTACATTGACCTGTCCCTAATATCCCTTCGTAAATACCCGTACAATAAAATATGAAACGTTTCTCAAGTTACTAGAGAACGTAAAGGATTACGACTGAAGTCGTTTCAGGACAGCTATATATATTCATATCTGTTTTTTATATAAGTCAATGAATGTATGTGGGTCAATGACCGTTAATGCACATTTATCTGGTTTCCATAATATCAGTGTATTAACTGTCGTTCAGTAGTTACAGCTAGGTTATTCGTCTTTTTTTTTTTTATCAGGAACTATATAAACGCAGAGAAAGCAATATCGTAATGAAGGACTTGCACCAGGTTAGTAGTACACAAATATATACGCCTATAGACGAAACAGATGTATATCTGCAGCTGAAACAAGCAAAATCAGATAAAAGCCCAGGTCCAGATGGAATAACCAATGAAGTGCTGAAATTAGGCGCACCAATTCTACTAAGCCCCCTTACAAAATTATTCAACCTGGTACTGGAAACTGAAATAGTGCCAATGCAATGGTGCACATCAGACATTATTTTATTACATAAAAAAGGTAACCCACTGGACATTAACAATTATAGACCAATCAGTTTACTAGCAAATATATACAAAATCTTCTCATCCCTACTTCTAAAACGCATAACACAAGATATTGATAATACTCAACCTATAGAACAAGCTGGATTTCGCTCTGGCTTTAGTACGCTAGATCATTTACAGACACTAGGACAAGTCATTGAAAAGTATGAAGAATTTAACAGGCCTCTGTACCTTGGATTCATTGACTACAGCAAAGCATTCGACAGCATAAGCCACAATTCCATATGGGAGGCACTAAGTACCCTGGATATCAATGCCAAATATACAAATATTTTGAAATATATATATAATAACAGCACTAGCAAAGTCAAACTAGAGTCAAGAGGGGCAGTAATAAAGATCGAAAGGGGAGTCAGACAAGGCGATCCATTGTCACCTAAATTATTTATTGCTGTATTAGAAAATATATTTCAAAAGCTAGACTGGAAAAGAAAAGGTATAAGAATTAACACTCGCAATTTAACACATTTGAGATTCGCTGACGACATAGTCATAATGTCAGAAACCCCAACAGACCTTCAAGAAATGCTACGCTCACTCGACGAAGCAAGCTCTGAAGTAGGATTGGAAATGAATGCCAGTAAAACCAAAATAATGACAAACAGTAAGGAAAGACCGATTGAGGTAAGAAATAACACAATAGATTATGTCGATAACTATACATATCTGGGTAAACAAGTTTCATTTAAGAAAACAAACAATGAAGACGAAGTTGAAAGGAGAGCAAATATCACATGGCAGAAATTCTGGTCTCTTAAAGAAATTTTAAAAGGAGACTATTCTATAACCATGAAGAAGACCGTGATGGATACCTGTCTACTACCTTGCCTGCTGTACGGCTGCCAAAGTTGGGTGTTCACGGCTAGAGCTAAACAAAAGATTCAAACAACACAAAAGGCCATGGAGAGAAGTATTCTGAACATACGGAAAATACATAAGGTCAGAAGCGAAGCTATAAGACAAAAAACAAAGGTAACCGATGCCCTCACACAAGCCCTAAAACTGAAATGGCAATGGGCTGGCCACGTAGCACGATTTAAGGACGACAGGTGGACAGCCAAAACTACTAAGTGGAAAGGGCCCATAGGGAAAAGAAAAGTAGGCAAACCAAAAAGAAGATGGGCTGACGACATAAGCGATACAGCAGGTGACGAGTGGCAAAACATAGCAAATGACAGAGAATACTGGAAGCAACTGGAGGAGGCCTTCACCCGAGGAGGGGCCCATACCCCCGAGCGAAATAATAACCTAGATTATAAAAGAAACTAACAAAATTCAAATTTACACAAACAGAAACTTATTGTTATATTAAGATTATTGTTAAGGGTAATGGGAAATAAAGGCTTTTTATTTTTTTATTTATTTTATTATTCGTCTTTGAGACAGTTATTTTAGCTTTTATATCGTTCATGCTTTCATCTCATATATCTCTAATAGGATAAATGACGATTAATACTCTAGATTTAAATGTACTAAGTAATGGCGAACATTGAACTTTGCTTAATATGAGGCCTGAGTTACTTACATTTGAAAATTATTTATTTACCTAGAAGTTTTACTTGATTAATCCATAAGTAATATTTTGGACATAAATTAGTGTACAATGAGCGTTAAAATCGCGTATCGCCAAATCAACTGGTCCTTTGTCCGACTCTAGAGCCTTTCGACCCCATTGACTATTCTGTTCTATAAGCAATGCACCCTGCCCTGCTTATCTTTAATATTCAACAGGTGAAACATAGACTACAAAGTAACTCTACAAAAAACTTTCGACGTAACTGCTTTAAAATACAATTATTACTTTAAATGAAGCTCCATCTACAGAAACACTCATAAAAACATGTCATTGCTTCATAAAATGTTACATGCAAACACAAACTCACATAAAGCCCCGTTTAATGTTTATTCCTCGCAATACTGGCATAGAATACTGGCTCGTAATTCTGTAGCAGGAAATTATACGAAGCTAGCGCTAGAATGCTAGCTTTTTAATTACTAGATGCCGTCGCCGAGTAGCTGGTTATTAAAAGAAATAAGTTGGAACGAGGCATGCTATCGACTGGGGTGGTTTAAAGAGGCGACTAGGGGCGATTTTTTTGTCGCATGGAAAGTGTCTTGGGTAATGACTAATAAAGTCGGAAAAGTCTAAGAGGTAGATAAGAATATAAATTTTTAAAATGTGCGTGGATGGTCAAATCGAAAAACACTGAAAGGAGTCTCGAGCCCGATTTTGATGAAAACTAAAACTGCATCATTAGATTTTAGAAAAATCGGTATTTCCTACCCAGGAATCAAACAGGTTGATCTTGAAGAAAAAAACTCCTGTATAATTACACCATCCGAAAGTATCGCTAATATGGATCAAATTCTGGGAAGTAATAACACAAGGCAAACTATAGAAAAGAGCTCATTTTTTTCTAATCTCCCTGTTTTTTTTTTTTTGAGTAGCGTCTCGCAGTTTAACCTGAGGTTGTCGATTTCTTAACCGGGCTTGCCTGTGATGGACTTAATATAAATATGAAAGCCATGGCTTATAAAAAACTTACAAACTAAGCGACAACACGGTAAGGGCACCCTTTTTGGCTCGCTGTCTGATCACGACCAGGCCCGGGTCGATGGCGCGTTGTGTTTCACGCGCGCCTTAAAGAGATGTCAGCATAGAAGACGAGGCCCGCTAGGGCCAAAGCCTGCCAGGGTTGCGGAATTTGTTCGAAAGAGTAACCGCGGTCCTGGAACGCCAAGGGCTTTGGAAGGAACACGGATGGGTTCCGCTCCACCCAGAGCGAAAGAAGTCATTTGATGATTTCCCATCCCTAAAAAAAAAGGAGACCCTTTTTCCCTATGTCTTTCCTTTTTAGATTTTATATAAAGAACCTAATAAGCTCATTTTGCTTGAACACCAAAGAAACAATAATTAAGTTACATTATGCCCCCTTCCTGTTTTCTCGATAATGTTGTTCCACTTTTCTTTAACGATGACAAGGGTATGACGCTATTTCGTTAACGCGAAGTTAAAATGTTCACAAAGTAATATTGTTATGTCATCGTCTAATTAGCTCGGCAAAACATAAGATGCGGGGCTGTACTTTGGCTGGCCTATTTATTATGAAACTAGGCTTTTTGTTGATACTTCGTTTGCGTTGATTTCAAATGTAAAGTTAGCAAGTATTTTGTGCTGGAAGATTTAAGGGACTTCATTTTGCTTCTGTGTTATGCGATATTCGAGTGGTTTGGCCAATTACTAAATTATATTGCACAGCTTCATTCCAATAAAATTAGATTATAGCAGATACTGCAAATATACCTTTATGCCTTTTAGCCTAGCTCTAATCTGCCTCCTGCTTCATATCGATGAAATAAGGATGGAAGTGGAAATTATTTTTATTACTTTTCTTATTGGTCTTCTCTCGTATCAGTTTTCGAAGACAGTTCAATCGTTTCTCCGGGACTCGTTGAGCTTCTTTGCTTTGGCGGTTTTCTGGTGATTACTAAGGTAGATTCTGGCTTTCAGAAGTTGCTGTAATTGAGAATAATAATCAATTATTTCAATTCATTTAAGATCAAATGATGTACTGACACATGAAACAAAAAAAAAATAACCACAATAAATATCAAAATAATTAATTTAACAATAAAGAAAGAAATAAAAAGAGTTTATTTGCGACAAACCAAAAAATAAAATAAACAATATTACAAAAGTTATGCAAGTTGGGAAGATAATATACGTCACAATCGCGCAAAACGGCCATCGCTCCGCATAATGCTGGGACTCGTGTGCGAGACAGAGCCACAGCGCTGGTTTTCAGTGTCTACCATCGTTGACAGAATGACGTCGATCGGGGCAGCATAAAAAGTAATTTAAAAGAATAAATAAATATAATTTCGGTGAATTTATAATAAATACTATAATATGATTAATATACATTAAATAAAAATAATTAATAATACGCCTGCCTGTGAGTCATTAGCCTGTACGCAAAAAAAAATAGTCGAGATTTGATCAAATTCCTAAAGTAGATGATCAATTTACGGCAACGTTAAAATAATAACTTTATACATCGGTCCACTAAATGTCTCTGGTGGGCACAAGCCCTAAAGATTATTGAGCGATTGCCCTCTAGCAGTCATTTCGATGCACTTAGCTCAGTTGATTGGACAGCCATGGCAGAAATAGCTTATAAAAATTGTTATGAACCTTTTAATTTAGTTCTGCGGATATTAAAACTTTAGCTCCCAGTAAAATGCTGTGATTTGGCTTCGTAATATTGAAATTCCATTCAATATTGCATTGTCATTGGAGGAGATTGCCATTTTTTAAAAGAACAATAGTTTTTTTTTTCTGGAACTGTTAGTATCTAAGTTATTTACTAAAGATTTTTTTCTTGCGTGCCAATATTTTGCACAAAGGAGTCTGTTTACTGTACCGTAGTGTACCATTATCGTGTAGGAGCGTATCAGTAATTATTTTATTAGTGAATGAGTGCACCTCTGCCCATTCCTTTGGGGAATACTGGCGTGTTAATTATATTGCATGGGATAGTCTCAGTATCTTATGCCTTCGAAGTCGCTAATAAAAACGAGATTTAAATAAATTAACAAATCTTTGTTGTTGTAACTGCACGTGCACACATGTTTTAATAATATTAAATGCTAATATTGTATTTAGTGAGTAATCGGGCTTACCCTATTATTTTACTAAATTAACAAAGCCATACACATACAAGCCATACACGCGCGGACAGTTCAGCGCTTTGCGTGTGCAATATAATAATGCATTCAGAGTGCTGATGGGGCTGCCCCGATTCTGTAGCGCATCAGGCATGTTCGCCGAGTCACAAGTAGATTGTTTCTACTCTACTATGCGAAAACGGTGCGCAGGGTTCGGGTTAGTTTCAACGGCATCCTGAGGGCATTCGCGCAGAGGTTTGATTGTCAGTACCTGAACCATTGTTGTATGGTTCACTTACTGAGCAATTTAAATCAGTAATATGTATGTTTGTGGTATTTTAACGTGTGTGTGCTTTTGTTAATATGAATTGAAATAAACGTTTATTATTATTATTTTATTATTAATATTATCACACCTGCAAACTACGCTCGTTTTTCAATACGTAATTCAAAATGTTTCACTTATTGTTAGTTAAACCTGTATAACTGTTCAATAGTTTACCAGTACCAACTTATTCTAGGCTAATATTATATTGTTAGATTCTATGAATGGAATTAATAATATACTTTACCTTTAACTATTAAATAAACTGGTAACACTATGTACTCGTAAATGTCATGTCAAAACGTTGTTTCTTTTCCCATTCTGTCCGTTTCTTTTTCTTAAAAAAAATCAAATACCTTATTTAGCAAAAAATCACATCACTATATCTACTTCTGCGACCCAATTTAGATACTGTGTTAATCATTTGTAACACATCTATACTAGGGTACTCGTTAGATTGTATGTTAACGCAATGTGCATAATATTATTTCGTCTGTAAAATGAACTGGCAACACGGTGTAGAACTGTCAAGTCTTGACTTGACAGTTCTACAGTGTTGCCGCCAGTGTGACAGTCAGACAGAAAATTAAGAAAAACGGTGGAGACTCCACTTCTTTTGTTAATTTAATTGAATCAATCAATCTAAGCTATTCGTTACTACATACAAGCAACAACTTCACTTTCTATGACCTAAAATATCGCTATGTTGAACATGTAAGGACAACCTCTCATAATTACCTGGTACCTGTCTTCATTCAACAGCACCTTACTTCGTTGCACTAAAGGCGGCTTTCTTAGTCCAAGTACCACGACATACGTGCGGTGTACATACTATCGGATAGAGGTAAATGTTTGCATGTGTATTGAAAGTGCCAATCAGGAGTCGTTTGTGTGCAAGACGCAACACAAAGAGATGCCGACGGTAGGTACTTGTGGGCTGAAGCTTGCTAAAGTGATTGGACCTGGAAGATACTAGGGTGCCTATGTTGTTATTGAAAGTAGTTGGTTGAGGAAACGAGGTTGACAAAGCCTTACTTATCTTCCCACCACGATTCAGTCAATAATAATAAGTAATAATAATAATATCTTGGGACAACTCACACACGGTCATCCGATCCCAAACTAGGCAAAGACTGTGCTATGGCATCCAGACAACTGATAAACATACTTATATATTTCTAAATACATAAATATTATTTACAACATACACCCAGATACAGAACAAACGATCATGCTCATCACACAAAGATTTGTCCTGGGTGGGAATCGAACCCACGACCTCCGGTTTAGCAGTCAAGGTCACTGACCACTCAACCAATAGGCCAGTGGCAACAGGCAATGCATTTACCGTCAATCAACTGTCTATCTGACTCCCACAACCCATTTGTTTCGGTCATTGAAGAACCAACATAGTACCTATTTAAAAAGTGCTTTAAAATTATACCATTATAGTGATTTCAGCCGAAAGACTTCCCACATCCAGTGGATTCATAAATAAGCTATTTGACTTGTTTCAAAAAACTACATTTAATAAATATCAACTTATTTGAAAGATGTTACTTTAATCATTATTAAAATTTGTGAAAAATTGGTGGTAATATAGATTAGTAAGTATATGCTTTTCAAGTCAAAACGTCATTGGTACCTATTGGCGCAAATAAGACGTCACGCGAAATGAATTTATCGATTTTAAAACGCTTAGAACTAATTTATGAGATTTTTTAAGTCTTTTAATAGGTTTTAAAGAAATGTAATAAAACATCCAGTCACCCTATTGTGAAACACAAGTATTTGTTAAATTTTTAATGAATTAATACCTAATGTTAGTTATTCAAATGATAATAAAATAAAATGTCGATTAAACGCAAACACAGTGATATCACCAGCCAAATATTTGCGCCAATGTTGGCCAATCAGCAGATAAAATGATGTTTGTTTGTCTTTAGATTGACCATTGAATATTTAATAAATTGACTGAGCTTGATGGAAAACACTTTAGTTTGTTGAATTGAAAAATAAAAATTATTACAGCGATTCGTTCGTAACAAAACGTTTTGAACTTTGAATGTTCGTTTATTCCCTAATATAAATTGGTGAAATGTGAACACAAAAATTGATTAGATGTGACTGTGTTTTGATGTGACTTATTTTTGACACATTATTTCTATACTTTATTTCTTAACTTTTGAGGCTTATTACGGTCGAAAAGGAAGGAAAAAATATGGTTAAATTTAGACCGACTTTTGATGATAAATCACTGACAAATTCAGGAGTGCAGTGGAAGTTGGTTACGTTACTTCCATGTGAAGAGTGGTACACTATTTACGTAGTCAATATGACTGACGTGACATTTCAATGTACTGCATTTTCTTCATTTCTTTTTTTTAGTTAACGTTTCAAAAAACAAAAATCGAGCCCAATACTTTTTGGTAATCTCACTGACGAACGCACTAATTAGATTCTATTACGAATCTATCCTATTGAACCTGTCAATGAAATCACAATGAACTAACAATTAGGTACATAGTAGTGTTGATGAAGTTCCTTCCTTCTAAAAAACCTTATAATTGGTTGTATTTGTAGCATGCGGTGTAAGTTTTCAATACCCTTTGAGTATTTTCACTATTTCGCATAGTTCTGGATCAGGTTATCCACGCTCACTTGAAAAATTCACCGTGTAGGTGTTGTGGAATTTGTCCGAAAGAGTCACCGCGGCCCTGGAACGCAAAGGGCTATATAAGGAACACGGATGGGTTTTATTCAGTAAGAGTCTGTCACGCCCTTCCGCTCCACCCAGAGCGGAAGAAGTCATTTGATGATTTCCTATCGTTAAAAAAAGGTATGGTTTGAGAAAGGGAAGTTACATATTATGCTAAGGTATTTCAATTATTATAGACGTGCTTAAAAAGACTCTTCTTCCATTATAACTTCAAAAAGATCAGCAAGCCAAAAAATAGGTGTTTCCATATAGACTCACAAAATGTCAATGTCCCACCAATACGATTCTTACAATCCAATCTAAATTCTTCAATTCCAACTTGTACGATTCGAGACTTTAGACATAGCACATTACTCAGAGTTTTATCGAGAACTTGCACTCGTAGCTCGGCAAGTGACAAGTTCCTTCGTAAAACTAAGATCCCACAGTTTTCATGTAAAACTTCCTACTTGCAAGAAGTTTGTTATAAATACGATAAACAGTTGACTGTGTTTATTTATCTCTTTGAAGAAGTTTGCAGCTTCTGCTGCTTTTCGTCCTGGCCGAATGTATCTGCATAGGCTTTTCTCAACAAAGCTTGGCTTAGCACCAGAGCTGGACTGGCTGAGTACCAGTATTTTCTTTCTGATCTCCACAACCCAGTAACTATAACACGGTACCCCTTGGCAAGACTGGTGTCTGATTTCCACTGGCTTCTGTTAATCCTTATCGATTGTCAGAGATCTACAAATGCCAGCCAAGACCAACAGTTTAACGTGTTCACGAGGTACGGAGGAGTCTCAATGTGGAATGTATGGTACCGGCCTTCGACGGACCGGCCTCGCCAAGCGTTTCTAAACCTGCAAGATCCGTGCAGCTGTTTTTACTTAGTAATGAGCTTCTCCCTAACTTGTGGATATTTTTATCTGTGTGTGGAACAGGTAAGGGATACCCTAGTTTCACAACTCTTTACTGTAAGATCAGCAAGGCAACAAGTAGATTTTTACATTATGTCTTTGTATAACTAATAAGATTATTGTAATCCATTTCAATTCACTTCCAACTTGAACGATTCAAGATGTTTCAAACAGCAGATTACTCAGAGTTTAACGAAAACATGCACTCGTAGCTCGGCAAGTGACAAGTTCCTTCGTAAAACTAACATCCCACAGCTTCCATGAAGAAGTTTGTTATTTGTTATAAATACGATAAACAGTTGACTGTGTTTATTTATCTTTTTGTAGAAGTTTGAAGCTTCCCCTCCTTTTTCTTCTGGGAATTCGCTTTTCTTGGCCAAATGTATCTGTGATATGTACCGGTATTTTACATGCAGCGACGCCCTATTTAACTTCCACAACCTAGCACTTTGGTAACACGGTATCCCTTGGCAAGACAGGCGTCAGATTTTCTGGCTTCTGACTTTCCGTAACGACTGTCAGTGTGAAAAATGGAAGCTTGTATCAAGAAGTAATTAGGATAGACATTTAGATCATAGTGGAAACGGAACTCAAACATCTCAAAAAAATAATTTCATAACACAACTACGCTACTTGTGTCGATACTCTTGCGCCATCCCATTTTCCTAGGTTGTCGTGCTGCACTGCGGCTGCAGAACCTCAAGCGGCGGAAATATAATAACCTAGTTGGGACCTATATTTTAGTGTTTGCTTTTATGGTTGAAACTTTTGGACCGTGGGGTCCAAGTGCTCATGCGTTATATAAAGCTTGCTAAACGCTTAGTTGACACTTCGCGTGACGCGCTGGCTTATCCTCTGTTCGAGGTAAACGCGTGACCCAAGAGCTGGATTTTACCTCGGAGATGTTGATGTTTCTTTCTTTTTTTCTTTCTTTTCTTTCTTCTATAAATAAAGTACTCCTTAGCAGGTGATAGTGTATTTTGTTTTACAGAAGGTGTAAGTTTAAGAACCAGGACCCCAACATACAACAACATATTACAACTTCTATCCACATGAAGAATTATGAATGACATTCCTCATCCATGGCTTCTATAGTATAAAATCCACGTTTCGACAGCGAATTAGTGTTTTACGCAATAATCCCGTACTTACCAGCTTGAATTTCGTACCTGTCAATCGATGGTAACGCTACGCTTCCAATTACAATGAAATACCATTACAATACGACAACGCCTTTCAGGTCACTTCTTCAATCAAGTTTGATTACTGAATGAGACTATTAAATACTATTAAATATTAATTAGATATTTTATTTATAAAATGATGGATAGCATAAAGTCTATTTTTACATTTTCGGTGAAGTAAAATACCATGGAAAATACACTTAACAAACAATATTCGTTAAAAATAATTCTACTGTTTGATTTGTATGTAAAAAAAAACATTGAATTGAATTTCTGTGAAATACATATGTTTCATTGAAATAAATAGCCGTTCAAACAATTATATTCGAAATAAAAATACAAGTACCAAATATTATTTAAAATATTTGCTGCGAAACGAAATAAGGGAACAAAATTATTGGATAACTGATTTCCTTGTAACAGCTCCATCCGATATGCCCCTAATTTATTAGGTTAATAAAGATGTTTCGTTTCACCAAGGCAATAGCGGTAATTGTCCTGTGTCAAATATCTCTTCATAGAATAGGGTATATATTGGATCGGATCGGAAAAATATTGGACAAATATTTTTCATTTGCCACGTTAGCAAAAAAATTATACGTCGAGCGCGTTGAAATTTTGCGTGACGTCGTCGTGTCTACGCTAAACGTATACTCCTTCAACTTGGATACGTTATATCTTTGTCCCATTTTTATGATTCATAAATAAAGACTAGTAAATATATTGTAACACCTACTTGGAAGGTGGGAAATGAATAAAACTGACACGAAGATGTCCAATAACAGAAAGTTTCCATTTGCAATGAAACTTTGTTGCGATGTAATATCCCACGGTGAGTTTAATGTGTTTTATAACGGAATTCCTGACTTTGTTATTTGTTTTGTTACTATTTAATTTAGAGTTGTGTTCTTGAATGCAATTACCATTATTTCCACATTTTAACCATTATTTATTTATTTACCCTGAAGTTTCAATGGCATAGGTACATTTTAGTGCTGACATTTTTTTATCTTATGTTTTTTGGCACAGGTATCGATACCTTTTTATTTTAAGGGTGGCAATTTCATCAAATGACTTCTTCCGCTCTGTCCACCAAGAGCGGGCGTGTCAGACTCTTACTGACTAAAATCCATCTGTGTTCCTACTAAAGCCCTTTGCGATCCAGGGCCGCGGTGACTCTTTCGGATAAATTTTGCAACCCTGGCAGGCTTTGGCCCTAACGGGCTCCGTCTTCTATGCTGACATCTCTTTGAGGCACGCGTGGAACACAACGCGCCATCGACCCGGGCCTGGTGGTGATCGGACAGCGAGCCACCCAACGCTTGCCGCCCGCAGGCCCGCGCCTACGGTGGCCGGGTATCGCCCTGCGACTCCTGACGCCCGGGGCGTCTTCACGGGTACCGATACCAACCGATGTTATCCCAACGTATGTCAGGATCATGGCAGGTGGTTCTGTGTAGTTTTTGCCAACCACTGTGGAAAAGAGTGCGAGTTTATGTATATATGTATATAGGTATGTTATGTCAGATTTGACTCAGGGATACTAATGCATCTGCAATGTTAACATCAAATATTCATGGATGGCCCATTTGATGTTAAGTGTTCACCGCTACCTACCGGCTTGTTTTTAAAACATTAGTATTATTTATTTATTTATTTATTTATTTTTTATTTATTTATTTATTTATTTATTTTTTATTTATTTATTTATTTATTTATTTATTTATTTATTTATTTATTTATTTATTTATTTATTTATTTATTTATTTATTTATTTATTTATTTATTTATTTATTTATTTATTTATTTATTTATTTATTTATTTATTTATTTATTTATTTATTTATTTATAATAAGCACACCAACAGCACTGTCACTTATAATTCAAATAAAATTACATTCAAAATCGGCATTTCAGTAACCATGCAAATGACAGGTATGCATGACATTGAACATAATGAATATTAGAGACAAAAGGAAAAACTAAAAACTGCGTCCAGTATACCTAAATCCTGAACACTACAAAAAACAAAACAATTTGAGCTATTAAGACGTACATTGTTCACACTGTTTGAAGAGGGAACGTCTGTATGAAGCAAAACTCATAGAGAAAACTTCGATAGGGTAATTCGTCGAATTGGACCTTTCATTATAATAACCTTGCCATACGTGTTAGGGGTGTTATCATCATCATCATTCGCCTAGCCTATTCGTAATTTACTCGTTGTAAGTTTAAAACAAAAACTTATTCTCATTTCCCCTTACACCGTGTTATCGCAAAGAATCATAATATCAACCGGAACGCGGAGTTTCGACGTAAAACTGTATAAAACTGACAACACATAGCAACATGCAGCGACATCCGACAACTCGGTAACATTTCCATTCGCTATGAAAGTTACTTTCGTTCATAGGTTCTCAACCGGTGGGTCGGACTCCATTAGGAGGGGGCGACGTCTTCAAAAATAAATAGTAGGTATACTTCTCACTATAGTAGGCGCCAGATAAATGTGGAATAAAGTACATTGACCTTTCCCTAATAACTGTTCATAGGTACCTGAACAATTAAATATGAATCGTTTTTCATTATTAGACAATGTTAAGGATCACGAGAGATGATGATTCGGGACAGCTTTGTGTCATTAATTCCGTTTTTCAAATTAAAAATGTCAATAATTGTAGGTGGGTCAATGACCGTTATTCCACGATTATCTGGCGCCTACTATAGTATACTTTGCCCATGGCTTTGCTTTCCTTTTATATCGATTTTCGCAAAAAAAAAGAAGCTCTTAACCGCCACCAGGGTTCTCTCTCAGTGACCTAACTCTACTACTACTACTCTCTAGTGACCTCAGTGATCTATGTATCTCTCTCAGTGATTTAGGCGTGAAAGTGTAACAAACTCGCTTTCGCATTTATAATTTAAAATTAGTAAGGATTTTTTATACCTACTAGACAAAAAATTCTTGATGGCACTAACTCTGAGGTGGCAGTTACTTGAACGTAACCACATCAAGGTATTATAGTACATTATCGTAGCGCACATTCGGTCCACGCTCATTGATTCTTGGAGTTTCACCCTAAGTCCTTGTACTCATGAGCGTTTTTGTTACCTCCACCGTATTATTACGCTCCAAAACCTTTTTTGGAACGTTTTCTTGTACAAATTAGCATTCATGGTTTTAGAAGAAAGCCGGGGGAGGGGGGCAAATCTCAAAAGGTTGAGAACCACTGCTTTAGTTTAACTGAGCGTGAGTAACTCGGCAAGTTACGCCGGCGGTGCTGCAAAGTTGATGCAGTTTGACACAAGTGGGACTTAAATTATTGTAACTGTGATGAATTTACTCGATATGTTAATCGACGGTAAGTTTGTTGTTAGAAGTTGTTGAGAACCGCATAAGTACTGGAAGGTGTGGCGTTGGTGGGTTTCTAACAAAATAGACCGCGTAATTATTTTATATGAGATGGGTTTCCTCTTGACTCTAATCAAGTTCAGAGATGACAGAGACAAAGTCGACGATGGAGCGAGCTTACCCAGAAGAAGCCTGTTCACTCTAATTTTGAAGAGATTAGGGTTGTACGCATTATAAAAGACGTTTGGAAACGCTTAGTACGAATTGGTGGAATAGCACCAAGGTATTGATGGTTACTTGCAGAGCGTCTAGATGTCCGATAGTATACGAAGGCTTTTCTCCTTCTCCCATGGGTCGTGAGTTCTTGGGCACACTCCCCGAAGTACAATCTGTAGAAGACCGACAAGCAGACAACCTGGCGGCGATGAGCCAAGCTGTGATGCTCTTCATTCACCAGTTTTACGTCGCCAATGAGCTTCTTAGCTCTTCGTTCTACTGTGTCAAGCGCGGCAAGTTGGTATTTAGCGGATGACACAGGACAGGTTGTTTTGATGATGTTCGGGAGAGGCTTGTGTTACACTTTTATTATATGAACCTCAGAAAGCTCGTTAATATATTGGTCCCGGCTGTCATTTGGTGATCTTCAATGATAAAGTGAGTCAACATTTCTCAAACTACCCGAGTTTATATTTTCAGGAGGATCTCCTTGGCTCCAGGTCTCTGGCAGACAAGGTGGATCTATGGAAGCATCTGGAAAAAATTAAAAGAGAATTTGAATTAGGAATATGAAAATAGGTTTGGTTTTTATATGGGACTCTGGTACCAGCGTTTGTTGAAGGCAGTTGCTAAATATATTATTAAGTTTAAATCTCAAATATAGTTTTATTTATCTTAATAATATTAAGTAGCACTAGCGCGAGTCCGCTAGTGTTACAATATAAAACATTTTATTATGTAACGCTACTTGCAATTCGTCTATTTCACTCAGGTGCTCGTGGCATAGTGGTTACGTAACGTGACTACGGGTTCTGAAATCGGGAATCTGGGTTGGGAATTGCACGAAACTGGTTTCAGTTTGTTCTGCAGAACGGCTTTTGTCATTAATTTGTGCTTTTTGTTTCAACTGTTTTATTTGGCACACTATCACACTAATATTATAAAGGTGAAAGTTTGTGAGTGTGTGTGTATGTTTGTTACTTCTTCACGCGCAAACGGCTGGAGCGATTTAGATGAAATTTGGTATAGAGATTGTTTGAGTCTCGGGTAAGGACATAGTTTTTATCCCGGGAGTTTGTTCCCTTTGTATAATTTTCGACATTCACGCAGGTGAAGCCGCGGGAGGCAGCTAGCATCTATATATTTTTGTTATAACCATAAACTTTTTTATCATTGGACGCCAAGATATATACATTTAAATATATCGTTTACTATATCATTTATCTATGTACCTGTATATTTAACACCTTAAAAAAACTGATTCACATTCGTTCACTTCAACATAAGGTTCAGTTGAAAACCAGCGTCAGGGAAATCCTATTTGGCGCAGTCGCGGGGCACACAATATATTTGTTTTAGATTTTTTTTTTATTATTTATTTGTACCTATATTGTGTGTGTCTGTGTGTGCCAAATAATCTACTTTTCCTTCTTTCTTTCTTTCTATCTTTGTCAGCCGTTACGACTAGTCCGAGGCCAAAAAATCTGACACTAGCCTTGCGAAGGGATATCGCGTTACCCAGTTATTGAGTTGTAGGTCCTTACGAACGGTTGAGGGTCCTTGTCTTGATTTGTTTTTTTAAGACGTCTTTTGTCTAACTTGAAGCTTTAGTACACTTGTGCTCATTAATAACTTGAGTTTATATAACGCCTAATCATTATTTGTTTAATTGAAAGCTATCGCATATAAGTACGTTTATAAAAATGAACAGATCATTGAATTGAACGTGAATTTATATCATTTTGTGAGCGCACTAAGCTAACAAAATTATATAAATTTACGTTATTTGCATGAATCTGGACTCATACACAAAAAACTGGCCAAGTGCTAGTCGGACTCGCGTGCAAAGGGTTCATTTCATTTTAGTAAAATGTTATTTTAACCCCATACACTTCTCATCGGTTTTCCTGCAATCTATAGGTAAAAAACTATTAATTGCATTTTTTTCATAAGTAGTTTTTCGTCTATTTTCTTGAAAAACTTCAAAACTATTAATTTTAAAATTATTAAAAAAAAATCAAAATCCCCAAATCAATCAATCAAAACATCATTACATATGTCACATGGTACAGTTTGAAAAACTTTTTATTTTTTTATTTTCTTGTTTGCCCCAAAAGTGTAACGCGTCCGTGTTTGGGTCACAGAAGTTCATATATGGACGAAATTTCAACAGAATCGGCCCAGTAGACTCGGAGAAAATAGGCTGTGACAGACAGACAGAAGACATACACCCAAGTGATCTTATAAGAGTTCCATTTACTACGGATGTTCTGAACCCTAAAACAAGAAAACCTACACTTAAACGATCTCGCTTCATCTTCCATATACATAAACTACAGTAAATTAAAAACTATTCGATCAAAAAACTCAGAATCAAAACGACGCAGAACTGTATCTAAATTAAACCTCTGGAAACGTCTTCCAACTGTTCGTCCAAAACTCATTATTAGGGTTCCGAGATCCATTCCAATAAACCCGGTCTTTTTGTAGCAATAAATTATTTGCAGCCGTCGAGGCTTGAATATTCACTATGATAATAGACTCCGGAACAAACATTTTATATTGGAATCTTGGTGCAAGACTGGAGGAGT
The DNA here is from genome assembly GCA_905163435.1 of Mamestra brassicae. Taxonomy (NCBI): domain Eukaryota; kingdom Metazoa; phylum Arthropoda; class Insecta; order Lepidoptera; family Noctuidae; genus Mamestra; species Mamestra brassicae. Next base: position 8,059,732 of record LR991010.1, read on the forward strand.
TTCAAATAGAAGAGTTTCTTTGAACTTTGGCTATGTGATTGTGATAAGGGGCTGTTTTATGACCCCAATATTTGCAGTTAACGAAAAAAATATTGTGTAGCCGCTCATACAGTCCCGTTTAGCATAAAGCTGCTCTTAGACGAAAACTATGCGTGTACCGACTTTTTTTTTTACTGTAGAGAGACCTCACGTCGTGTTATTCCAAAACATTGCTGGTTTACACTTTCCGTGACCCAAGGGGTAGTAGTTTGACCAGAAACTAAGCATTGCCATTAATCGTGGCAATGCCGCCAGTCTCTTGGGTACTTTACCAGCTGACAGCGTTGAGGATGACATTTTAGTATTTTTAATTTTACTTATTTTGTTAATTTTAGTTATTATTGTCAATTTGTTCATTGAGATGTGACCATTTTTTTTTTGTAGGTACTATTGTTAGGCACGCGTATGACCACTATCTCACCTAATGGTAAGCGATGATGTGGTCGAAGATGGAGCACGCTTGCCTAGAAGTAACCTATTCACTCTTGACTTAAAGGCTCCCAGAGTGTAGCTATCAGGAAACACAGACTCTGGAATTCCACTCCTTAGCTGTACGTACAATGAATGTGTTTCCAAAACTTTTTGTGCTTTTGTGTGTGGGATATCCACCACATACCAGTGGCGCATCGCTGTACGTATTGTGGTCCGATGATGGAACGGGCTTGGCGGAATTAAACTATGCAATTCCGTCGCACACTCTCCAAAACGCAACCGATAGAAAACCGACAGGCTAGCAACTCGGCGTCGATGCTCAAGACTTTGGAGCTTCGACTGGATGAGCCTATCATTGCCGATGATCCTCTTGGTTCGTTTCTCAATTGACTCTAGGGTATCAATCAGGTATCTGGCAAATCCGACCCAAAGATGAGAGCAGTACTCCATACACGATTGAACTTGCGCTTGATAAAGTTTGAGCAGCTGTTCCGGCTTGAAGTACCGTCTCACCTTCGCTAGGATCCTCAACTTTTTGGCCGCCACTTGAGCCTTTGCCTCTACTAAAGGACCAAAATTGAGGGTAGATGATCTTACTATAGAATAGCAAGTCACAGATGATTACACGATATGCGATACTGCTTATCGTGAAAAGCAGTGTTAATCATCAAGAAGTATATATTTATTTATTTTACTATTTTTGTACACACAAAGTAAAAGTATAAAAGAACTACTTATTTCTAAAGAAATGTTGTATTTTTCCAATTCAAAAACATTGTAAAATACAGTAGACCTTTTTGCCAAAAAATTCAACATTCTTCGCTTCCAAAAAACTCAATTTACAACGATCCCCTTAATACCGATAACCCGTTTTTATTTAAAAATGAAATTCAATTTCATATTTCAAAGTTCATTTTGGAACAATCCTTTTATGCAGAACCTGACATATTCAGTGTTAAAATTTGTGAGCTTTTCCTTAATCCCTCCCGCTGTGTGCGCGGATTCGGCTTGAGTTTTGAGTCTCTAAAACTCCCGGGATCGTTCTCAAAATACTTTAAAAAATATCTGCTTCGACAGTTTGTTTCAGGAAATTAGGTTGGCTTTTTATTTGTCCGAGTACATACATATATAAAATAATTTAATTTGAATCCTTTCAGGCAATATTTACAAATACATAAAAACTTATAGATACTATTTAAAAGCGAGTAGAAAATATACAAGCCGAGTACGGGGAGGGGAAGAACTCACAGGGCATCGAAAAATTCGTCCACATCGCTGTCAACGGGAAAAGTGCCCAGAACACTGGCCGCATTGCCACGTTGAATTTGCAATGCTGATTCGTTGGCCAAAGAAAAGGAAATGTATTTTACTTTGGTTTTGTGTGCAAACTTTTTGAGGGTACCTATTATTCAATTTAATAAATAAAAAAAACCCGGCTGCAAATAAGTCAACTTATAAGCAATGCACTAAAAAGATCGAAACAAGATGAATCTTCTATTCTCATGAATAGATTTTTTTTTTAAATAAACTAAAAACAAAGTAAACCTAGTTAAATACCCGCATTTGTTAGTAGGCGGCACCCATTTGCAAATTATAAACCGAAAGAAAATGAATGGGTGTGTTAAAACACCTATCTGAGCGGGTTTTTGAGAAATCTAAAGACACCTTAATAGTTGAAATCCATTCATCCGTTTGGAAGATACTTACGAGGTAATAAAGAAATGTCCAACAAAAATAATTGCACATACAAGATACGCGCGAAAAACATAACCCCTCCTTTATAAGGGGATGGTGTAATAATACAGGTTGTATTTTTATACTAATACTTTTAAAACAATTAATTTGCAATTACTGGCCGGTGACCCTTTTTGAAGCACATTTAAAGTCGAGTTCAAACTTCCGTCTTTGCCAAACAAAAAACAAAAATATTGACTTCAGATGAGAAAAAAACTGGGATAAAACATATTCCAGTCGGTCCTACCTCACAGCTGTCCATCCTAAGTAGCCGTCCATTACAAATAATTTCAGGAACTACAACTTACAAGTACTTACATCCAATTATTAAAATGCTTTACATCAAGTCTACGACCGAAGATCGGATATAGCCTTCAGAAGCAAGATTTCCACGAGGAGAGGCAGACAATCGTATCCATTGTCATTCGGCCTCCATTGATGGTAGCCATCCATTGTTCTTAGCACAGATGAACCAGCTTCAAATGCATTGCAGTGAAATGAAATGCAAAATATTATATTTGCTTTTGTGATAAATGTTGCTTTTATAAAATGATTATTTGGACTTTAATATAGAGTGCTTTTTATTATTGTGTTTAAAAATGGCTGTACTCATTTATGCGTATCATATTTTAAACCGACTTCCAAAAAGGCGGAGGTTTTCGATTCGTTGGGTACTTTTTTATGTATGTATGTACAACGATTACTCCGAGGTTTATATGATGCGGTATACTGGTCCATGTGGTCCCGTAAAAAGCAAAGCATTTGCTTAACTGGATGATGGAATTGAAGGTTATCACAGTATTTAGCACTAAAAAGTGAAAATAAAAATCTTTTGATTATGTAGATATAATAAAGATTCGTTCTCTCAGTCCCTCTGCGTTACGACTCTGGCCCATTCGTCCTAATGCCTCCTACATTATGGTGCCCAATCCCACTTCAGCCTTGCACCCATATTTTTTGAGCGATTCCTGTTTTAAAAAGATATAATGTGTCCTTTTCAATGCGTTTTGTTGCCTACTATTTTTTCCATAACCTATCCTACAGTAACCATGCATCTATCACCTAGAAATAAACAAACTATCGTTTCTCTTTATAATATTAGTTCGGAAAACATAGGTACAAAGAAGAGTACTATCTATGCATTATTAAGTATGTGCGTATGTACATACCTGAAAAATGTGTTCAACGTAGGTAAAGAAAGGTTAGAAATCTTTCAAACTAATTTCTCATTCAATTATGAATAAAAATGCACAAAAGCCAGTGCCAAAATGACAGAAAACGTTAGAGATCAAAAACTTTTATTACATTCCCATGTTCCACTTCAGCAGTACTATATTGAGGAAATTCTGACGTAGTAGCGTCTGCGACCGACTTTAAAACTATTGAAATATCGCAGTTAGGTACAGTTAGCAAAAAAATTGGTATGCAAACTAGAAAAAGTGAATATCGTTACTATTCAGTGTTTCCTGATAGCTGTAAAGCTACGGGATAGTTACGATATTCATTTTTTTCCCCGGGGATCTATAAGTCAAGAGTGAAGCGGTTAATTTTAGGCAAGCGTGCTCCTTTGTCGATCACATCATCGCTTCCCATCAGGTGAGATTTTGTACAAACGCGATCCTTTCAATCAGCCTATCAATACCCCCCACGCTCGCCGTCCGCGCCTACGTAGGCCAGGGATCGCCCTGTGACTCCCGATGCCCGGGGCGTCTTCGTCTGTAGCGGCGATTGGGACGAAGGCGAGACAAGCTCTCCCTCGCGCGGCCCGCCTAACATTATTGCTTCGCAGAAAAAGGTGATCGCTTTCCAGGCCTCCTCGCTCCGGACCATGGATTTAACCAGGGCTGGACGCAAGAAGTCGCCACCGCCGATTGCCTCGACGAGGACACCGCGGTGCTCCGCCCAAGCAGGGCTGACCTCCACCGTATGCTCCACCTTGTCCTCCGGGTGATCCTCACAGTGCTGACATCCGGGCGTGTCCTCCCTTTGAATCCGAAACAGGTACCTCCCGAAACAGCCGTATCCGGTGAGTATGTAGCGGATCAATGCCACCACATGAAAAACTAAGAAGCGAAATTTGTACAGCAACAAAAAGAACCGCAACGCCATCTACGACGAACTAACAGCGAAATCCTGCTTCGCGCAAGCAAAGTTCTCCGTACGATTTGAACATATACAACAGTCCGAATATCAACTATCGGGCAGTTGCCGACCAGACACAACAACCATCTTGCAGGAGGATCCTCCCATTTTAAGTGGAGGTGTGCGGGACTTTACTCTCTGTACCGCATACCCTCTATGCTGGTGACCCCGACAAAGAACGTCAGCGTAGCCTTCGTGCAGCCATCTCATCATGACGTCATCATCACTCCTCATCCTAGCCTCAAGCTCTCGAGCAGCAAGTCATACAGCTAGCCAGCACGGCTTCTACGGGTATCCTGACCACCAGCATGCAGCTAACGCGCATTCCTGGTCAGCATCCTCAGCCTCTCATCATCCTCAACCTCTATAAGTAACTGCATCAGGTGGAAGGTGAGGACGGCGTGCCCAAGAATTTCTGACCCTTCATACTGCACTATTTTGTTGACGGTACCACCTGAGTTATGAACTTTAAAGGAAGTTTAAATCTGCTTTGAGGTTTTCGACTTTTGTGTGTGCACGCAGTAAGCCCCTTATTCTGAAGTTAGTCTAACCAAAGGGTTGGGTTTTTTGTTGTACGATGTTATGAAAAAGTCCCACCCTCCTAATCCTAATATGTACTTTTATAAATGTAAAAGTTCTCTTTCACGCGTAAATTATTTGGTGAAAAATTATAGAGCTATAGCTTGTTCATATGAGTAACACATGGGCATTTATAAAGATTAGCAGACTATAAAAAATATTTTAAGTATTTTATGTCTTATTTTTTTGTTTTTATTCATTTTTCATATTTCTTTATTATTAAAACGAGATACCTTTTTTGAAACGTTGCTTTGTGTTTTGAATTCTTTGAAATTATTTTTGAGTTAAACGATAGAGCTAAATATATAAATAGACATATTAACAACTATGTACCTATTCTCTGAATATTTTCAAACATAATTTTCTAATACAAAATATTTCTATTCAAATCAAAAGACATAAGATTTCCATTTAATCACAAGCATTATTTACTCCAACGTTATATCCCTACGTCACCAAGTAATTCAGAATGCCGTATTCAAGTTCGTCTTTAATGAAAATGTACGCCACTTGGCGACGATTGAAATCAAACAAATGTTGTTGGAAACATACGATTAAACGGTAGATTAAATAAATTGTTCGTGATCATTTGTTGTTTGATATAGTAATTTGATTTACGTCTATTCTCGGTATATTTAGTAGTCTTTGGGAGGGGGGGGGGAAAGGTTCCTAAAGCTCTAGACAAAGCACTTAACAGCGAAAGCGATTGTATAAATGCCAAAATATATGGGATTGATCACGTGACATTTCGACGACGTTTTTCAATCCCATTGGTACATAGATGTTTTGACAATCACCTTTGCCTTGTTACCGCTGGCAGAACGTCACTTGAATACAGCCTCTGGGCTTATGGGGAAACTGCGTCGAGTGCGGTGGGTCGCGTTGGTATGTTTACCGTCCATTGTATGAACAAAATTGTTTTCAAAACTTCTTAACAATGCTAAAAGTCTTCATAATACTTACTACCTATAGCTAGTATCGTCTTCATCCAGCTAGTTGGATGGCGTAGATCAAGAAAAACTGTTATAGTCATAGATTCCGGAAGGAAAGCCGAATATGGTTCACTAGAAAGAAAACGTTTGACTAAGCCTACCTTCCATCCTATCTATCCATCTTTTCCATCTATAAAGCTTTAGAAGATGATGATGAGTGCCAAACGTACTGAGAGAGCTGACCTCTTTAGTTGGATCTCTATCTTTAAATATGCAACATTATGAATAAAAAGACAAACGAATTCAAATCATATGACTGATAGATGATAGGTGGCTGTCATACCATAGGCCAATTGAATTAACTAAATAAAAACTAACTATGGCTAAATAATAACAGCCGTACGGGTCGATCTTCAAGGTTAAGCAACCCTTGCCGAGGCTGGTCTGTGGATGAGTGACCATCTTTACATACCGAGACTCCTCCGTGCCTCGGAAAGCACGTTAAGCCGTTGGTCCCGGCTGTCATTTGTAGATGTTGGGCAGTCGTAACGGATAGTCAGAAGCCAGATAATCTGACAACAGTCTTGCCAAGGAGTACCGTGTTACCCAGTTAATGGGTTGTGGAGGTCTGGTAGGCAGCCGCTCCACGTAAAATACTGGTATTCAGCTGAATACGGTTTGACTGGAAGCCGACCCCAATATAGTTAGGAAAAGGCTAGGCAGATGATGGTGATGATCTAAAAGTATTTGATTGAAATGGATTATCATATCTATTATTAATATGTTTTTTATTTAAAACTACCAGGGAGAAAATTCGTTTTTCTTTTAGGCCACAGTGGCCAAATCCTAAGGCGAAGGTGGAGAGACGAACTCCGGAACGAGACGTCGAGAGAGGGACAAGTTCCGGAACGACTGGCCTGCATTGGCAGAGGACAGACGTGTAAAAGGGAGAGGAAGCTCTTTGCCCAGCCGTGGGATACAAGGGGCTAATTTAAATTAGATTAATACTACGTTGCTACGCCCCCGACAGTACCTAAATAGAAATACCACCTTGAAATGGTACAAGCTTCAAGTTGATGAGTTAGCGTGTTCTATGCAAATTTTGACAAACGCGACTAGCTGAAGTTTCCAAAATGCTACAATATGGCGGACAAATCGATACAAGACCTACCGTAGTAGGATAGATTTTGTGATTATTTTTAAAAGAAACTTGATAAGGTATAATTGGTTTATGCCCCCTTTCCTTAATACGAGGCGACATCTAAAATGCCTATGCCATGGCTATGTAATGCACACTTAAATTGACTTTATGTGAGTTATTACATCTAGGCTTTATTGCTCTGTGTGAAGGCTTTTTTCTTTTTAGGGATATTAATTAAATTCTATTTTAAATTTTATTTTATTTGTTTTATTAGGTTTACAACCTATCACAGTGTTGTCTTTCTAACCCAAAGGTTAACTGGTAGACATTGCCTTGATGCATTAAGTCTGCCCATGTACCACTATTGTACATAAGGTTTAAATAAATAAATAAATAAAAATCAAAGTTTTAACGCGGTTATGTTAAGTTAGGTAATTACGCGGTAATTCTATATAATTTAAATTATATACCACATATTTTTAAAGGTGTAAATCGATTCGGACAATTTTTTTTCGGCATTTGCGTTAAGTCTGTTACACGTTGTAAGGGTGCGTTTACACCAGAGATGTGCGAGGAAAATGCGTTGAGCGAGGATGCGTTACGAAGCTGTGAAACGATGTAAGACACATCTCTGGTGGTGACGCACCCAATGTCGCATAATGTTAGTAAAAACATGCGTTACATTAACAAGTTCAAGCCTCATTTTGCAACAAAGTGGCAAATGTAGATACATAATTGCATAGTCCTTATTAATTTGTTCGTTGTACCATGATCATAATAACGTTCTACTGGCTGTAAAAACAACCTACTCCTTTGTAGAAGTCGGTTAAAAACAGTTCCGTTCAGTATGCCACGTAGAGCGAATTCTTGGAATACCGACGAGGTTTATTCGTTTTGGATAGAAAACGTATGTAAATTCCTGTGTTCTCCTGCTTTAGTGGGACCGCTCGTATTCGTTTGGTTATTTGCATAGTTTTGGCTAGCATTGTGTACTGACTGGGGTACCTATAGTAGTTTTTTGTTGATGTTAGAAGGTTCATAGATTTAAGGAGCTTCTATCTAACAGAGAATTTTTCTGTATAGACAAATTGTAATCCTGCTTAGTTCGTGGGTTAGTTTTTAAATAATATAAGACACGCATTTTTTGCCCATTCATAAATATTTAATTCAATGAAAATTGACAACGATTAATCGTCTCAAAGTTTAAGTGACGTCACTTGTTTATAAAATGTGTACCAAAAGGTGACATCACGAAATTTCAAGGCAATGTATCGTCCTCATTATTTGTTTACGTGACAAAAGAAAAAATACGTCTACAATATTTTTTTGGTAATCTTACTGACGTATTATAGAGGTTTTTTAGGAAATTACCCTATTCAAGTTAAAGGGGAATATAAGAAAAACAAGTCCGTAGTAAAAACTGTCGTACTATATGGATCGAAATGCTTGTCTAAGAATAAGACAGATGAAAAAAGATGGCGTTTAGCAGAAATGTGAATGTTGAGATGAATGTGTGTAGTGACGAGAATAGATAAAGTAAGAAATTAGTTTGAAAGTGGCGCCAGTGACAAAAAAGTTGAGAGGAAATTGTTACTCTTGGTATAGTCATCCCTCCTTTTCATAAAAAGGAGGGATCTTCCCCAGGCAGAAATTTACAGAGCTTAATACGATTGTTGCCTCATCCTTTTACTTGTTCGTTTATCTCGACGTGCTGGATGTGAATACTACGCCCCTGAACTATCTCAAGAGCATCACCAATTGTATGTAAGTTTTTATAGGGTGTCCTCTTAAATACCTAGTCATACCTTGATCTATCAAGTTGCAAACATCATATTATTACTTTGTGGTCAATTTTAGTTCGAAAAATCTTTACTTTCAGCATTAATAATATTAACGAGGACCTTGTGAAAGCATGTAAGTTTACCTTGGCGATTGTGCCACTGTGTCTTTTCTTGAATTCCTGAGCAAAAGCTTAGTTTTCGATTCGACACAGTTTTACAAGTTTCAGGAACTTTAAGTTTTAGTTCAAACCACATTCTTGTTCTAAAACTGTGAAGGAGACTTGCTTACAGATTGAATTTTCTGTTACATTTTACTTTAACCACTTTTAAATCTTTCAAATGGGTTTTGTCGATATCGGTCGCACCACATAATGATTTAAAGTTTAGGGGTAATATTTTTTGTTTATTAACAATTATTTTTGTAAAAGTTCCCACAAGATGGACCGTTGACCTTGTTAGGGCGGCGAGAATCCGCAAGGTGAGCTGTCAATCCATATAATCAAGATGGAATGACAGCCCACTTCGTGATCACGTGACATCTTGATTATATGGATTGACAGCTCACCTCGTGATAACTTCACCCAAGCCTTCACTTCGACATGCTTACAGAATCGACTGGCAGGACCGATCGATGTGGCGTAAGTGTCACCAGTTGGCGTTGGGTTGGCCAGTAGTGGAAGGGACTCAGCAGAAATTTTAATGACGAATGATGATGATGGATCTCTGAAAGTAGTGATTTTATTACCAAACATTTTTCACCAATACATAGCTACACTATTGCTGAGTGGCTTTTAGCATTTTATCCAAAAAAATAAACGGTTACTGTCAGACAGGCCGCAGGTGTAAAATGGTGACTAATTTAAAAATACTTTGAAAAACAAATAAAAAGTAAATCTCAGTGAAATCTGTTTGTCTGTTGTTTAAATAATCATTCTTGGTAGTAAAATGTTTTACTACTTGTGAAGATGTTAAGTATTAAAGCCTTAACACGCTTGAATACAGTTTCGTAGTACCTTTAGTCATGTTCTTCCTACTTAATATTATAAACGCGAAAGTTTGTAAGTATGGATGGATGGATGTTTGTTACTCTTTCACGCAAAAACTTCTGAATGGATTTTGATGAAATTTGGCACATTGGTAGATTATAGTCTGGAATAACACATAGGGTACTTTTTATCCCGGGAATGTGTTCCCTTGGGATATTTTTTGACAATCACGCGGGCGGAGCCGCGGACGGCAACTAGTCTAAAATAAGTATTCCGCAATATCATCATCTTCCTGCCCTTATCCCATGTTACTTGGGGTCGGCGCAACACGTTTTTTTCTTTCATTCTGTCCAGTCAGCCGTCACGCTATCACTCCTTTTTCTTTCACAATCCATCCATCTTTTCTTTGGCCTCCTTCTCCTCCATCTATCCACATTTATATTCATAACTCTTTTAGATACATGCGTTTCATCCCTCCTCTTCACATAACCATACCAAGCCAAACTTTTAAACTACACCAAATGAACTAATTTCTCACTTTATCCATTTTCGTCACTCCACACAATACATGCAATATATGTACCTACATATTTTCATCCGTCTTTTTCACAGCCCAACATTCTGGTCCATGCAGGCCTCATCACGGACTTATAGATTTTAAGAATAAGAATAAATTTAATAAAAAGAAAATATAGGTTACAAATTGTGTGTTATAAATAGCGTTTAGTTTCTTTAAAAATTAAGCATAAAAGAATTTTCAAAGTCTTCCTGCACTAGACTAGGCCTTTTTTTTACCCCTTTAAAAATAATACTAATAATACATCTTTATTGCAGACCATACAAGGTAAAAAAATATATTTTTTAAAAATTAATAATAATGATAAAAAATATAATTCAATACAAATAAAATAAAAAAATGTCAATAAGTTAAAAAAAAAAACAGGAAAGATTGAGGGGCATCCGTGGGTCGCATGTTGTTCCAGTGACCTGTCGCCATTTCATCCATCCTTAGTTGATCCGATGCGTTACGTCTCGGGCTATGTCGCCATCCCCCTGGAGCGATCCGCGATACCGAAAGTCGGCAATGAGCGACACAATATTACGCGCCTGTATTCTCATACGGTTAGGAATACCATGACGTCTAAATAACCACGAGTCCGGTGTGAGAAAGAGACAGAGCTATACAAGACGCACAGGACTATCCCTTTTTAACGACGGAAGCTCTTAGCTCTTCACGTCCTTAAGGCTGAGCGTATTTTTAATGAAACTTTGAATTTGGTATACGGGGCCATGACTTTAATAGCGCCATAGGATACCATTTATCACTAGAGTACTTTACCATTATTACGAGTTACTATCGGTCAAATAAATTTCGTCTTTCATGCGAATGAAGCCGCTAGCATAAACTCTAGAAAGGTTTCAGAAATGCGATATTATTAAACTCGATCGAATCAAATATTAATTGATACAGCAGTATTATTCTCATTCGATTTATTTCTAAAACTGTGTAAAGAATCTGCACTGGTTTATTTTCAGTGAACCACAATTTTCCCTGTAATCTTTTTCACCCCTTTTCCTGTTATTTTGTAGATGCTTCGCAAGTACTTTCATTTCAAAGGGATCATTTTACAACTTTTTAAGTTAGGGCAACTTCCCTACGTGCAATATTTTATTTCATTTATTTAGCAGGGATTGAAAGATTTTGGTTTGATGGTGGAGTATCCAACTGTTTTAGAAATAAAATTGAATATTTTAAAAGTCTCACCGTGAAAACACCTTAAACAAATCAAATTTAAAATATAGAATTTACGATAAAATATTCGTCATTGCAAATTTTTCAGTATTGCGGCTGCGATCGCGGTTTGATGCCTAAAAGTATTTAAAAATAACCCAAAAATTATATTATAAACCTTGAACTGCAACCACTAACAAATGTGCACATAACCCTCTCAGCGCTCAAAGAGAAATTTTAAAAGTCGCCCCGATCGTCGAAACGACGCAAATTACATTTGCGCTCGCTCCGCTCCGCTTGCTACGTCCGCTCACTTCGCTCCGGCCGCCGGGGATCACATTTGTTCCCACCTAACCGATAGATTCAATTTGGCAACACTTTTATATTTACACAACTTTGCCGCATAGTCGGCAAATCGGTTAGGATTGCCGTCTCTCAAATTTACCGACGACGACGGGGTTAATCTTGGCATTTATAAAAAATACGAAGTTATTATACAAGCTTCATTTTGATTCATTTGTAATAGTAATTAATCTTGATTATTCTTTTATGAACTAACTTTTTAATTTAGCAAAGTTTATTCTTTTATATATTTTTTTAAAATTAAAATGATAGATAATATGGCTAGAACGGTAGCGATTACTTAGATGCCAATATATGTAGATATGACTGAAAGAAGAAGACAAAGGCTACGCCGAAACCAAATAAATAGGGATAATGGCAGGAGGATCATGTTATATGTAAAAATGAATGTGAATTATTAATAATTCAATTCACATTCATTTTTGCGTCTTTATAACTCTGTTTTTTTTTTTTTAATTTAGTTTTCACTCAATATATATGAAAGATAATAATAGTACTTACTTGAGGAGCTCGTGGCTAAATAATAACAGCCGCTCGAGTCAATCTTCAAGGTAAAGCAACGTTTGCCGAAGTCGGTCTGTGGATGAACCCATCGGTATGGGGTAACCTCGGTGCCTCGGGAAGCTCGTTAAGCCATTGGTCCCGGCTGTCATTTGTACCTAGATCTATACGGATTGTCAGAAGCCAGAAAATCTGACACCAAGGCAAGAAATACCGTGTTACCACTCGGAGGTGGAGGTCAAAGGCAGTCACTCCTCGAAAAATACTGGTACTCAGTTGCCTCCGGTCTGACTGGAAGCCGACCCCAATACACATAGTCGGTAAAAGTCTAGGCAGATGATGAGTAAAACTTTAATTGCGGAAGTCGGTGTTTTTGGTTGCTTCTTCGCATTTTCACACCGACTTCCGAAATTAAACTTATTTTATTTTCTGTAGTGGTACCTACACAGTCACACGCACATCTAACAACACCACTGGAAAGTCACAGGAAAGCAAAACACGCAATTTTGTTTACTTGGATGATATATTTTCTATTTCCTCCAGCTATTTTGATTTAAAAACCAAACTACTGAACCGATTTTGATAAAATTTCTATAGGACCAATCGAAACGTATATCCTTTCACATAAAAGAAGATTTTTTTAAATCGGTTCATAACTAACGGAGTTAAGAGGTAACAAAAATTTTAAAAAAATACAGCCGAATTGAGAACCTCCTCTTTTTTTTGAAGTATGTTAATAATATGTACATGAAAAATATTTCTCACGTCCCCCATTACGACAACTGAAGCAAATTTATTTATCGAAAAGTTCACAGTATTCTGCGTTATCTGTGTAGGCATATCTGTAATGGTGAATAAATTTCCATCATGATTTATTTTATCACGGCGCTTATTATTCATCCGTTGATCCAATGAATTAAAAGATGACGTACATTAAACGGACGTGAAGGCGTTTAATCCCTCAATATGAAAATTCACCGTCTACCTGCACGCCATAAATATTCATCGGATTAATATTAATCAGAGCTTCATCTATGCTAATTGTCTGGCGACGGATTAAGTGAGCGTTTCCACTTTGAAATAATACTCGGAATTTATTTTATTAATTGGAGTAGTTTTTAGGGTTCCGTACCCGAAGGGTAACCAACGGAACCCTATTACTAAGCCTCCATTGTCCGTTTGTCTGTCAGCGGGCTGTATCTCAAGAACCGTAGGTAGGCAGTTATAATTTTCACGGAGTGTATGTATATTGCCGCTATGTTCATGTTTTTGTTTCTGTGTTTGTTTACTAACAATAAATTTTTAGGAAGATTGTTACAAACAATTGGGCATAGTTGCCATAAATAAACAAATATTTCATTTTTATTTAACTCCAACTGTGGTAGTTGAAGTTAAAATGGACAGCTATTGTGACCATGCGGATTATTGAGTCGGCGTCTCAATTTAAAGTTGCAGTTGGCGTTGGGAACCTAGATATTCAGCCATATTCATAAAAACGTACCTCCCTGTACTACCGTACTCGTATGTTTAGTTTAATGTGTGTACAACTGTATACGGATTAGCAGATACTGAAATTATTGAGGATACTTCTTGTAGTTTTATGCAAGTGAAACTACTCAGCAGTGTGTTATTCTAGTAACCATGTTTTTTTTTTAAATATGAGACAAGTGTCTTTAACAATATATCGAAGTTTTGTAACTGATTCTAGACTAGCTAATATACAATCGGGTTTACAAGTTACTCAAAAATAAAATCACAAAACGCTAGAAAGTAGTTTTACACACTTGTGCTATAATCATTTTCCAGAAAATACTTAATACTCCCACGAGTCACAGAGCACCCTCCGGGTCGCATGTCAACGAATCTAAAATAAAAAGCCCTAAAAATGAAAAGGTCACCTTTAGGTCAACTTAAAATAAGAGAGAAAAATGTACGTGAAAATAATACTCCAGGGAAATACTAAGGTTTACTTAACTAAAGGAAATAAAAAAGAATTTCAATCATGATATCTTTTTCACAAAGATATCAAATGATTGGAGTAATATCCGTCAAGTTAAATTAATGGATGACGATTAGATCTAACATAATCTTTTACTGCAATTTTAAGCCAGCCGGTTTTAAAATTGGCCTTGTTTTTTTAGAGTTCCTTATCCGTAGGTTGAAAACCTAAACCCTGTTACAAGGCCTCCGCTGTCCATTCCTGTGTTTAATACAGTGCTGTATCCATGGCTTCGAAATAGATAGACACTTCACATATTTACAGAAGTACCTGGATGACCGAGTTTTGCACGTTTTTTTTTTTGGTAATCGTTTTCTAAAAATGAAACCTAGCTAAATCGATTTATCGCCCCCGAAACCACCTGCATACTAAATTTTATGAAAATCGTTGGATCCGTTTCAGAGATTCAGATTATATACATATGTATATTCAAGAATTGCTCGTTTAAAGGTATTAGATAGATATGTGATGTAATCAAATTAGAAGAAGTTAAATAGTCCAGTTAGTAGTTCAGGTTTGGGCAAAGTCATCCCCCTTATATTTCTAGACAGTTGTTTCCATGCGTCTCCTCAAACCAGACGAGCCACCGCTTTTTGAGCTGGCCTCGACGACGGCTTCTATCTAAAAAGGTTCAAAAAGGTAATACTAAAACTTATAAAAATAAAATTTTGTGTAAAAACCAAAAATAATGTAGTATTATAATATAGTACAAGTGAGTCGGGTTCACGCACCCGATTCACAATGTCCCATATTTCAACATTTGCAAAACCTAAAGAGTCCGCTAGGGCCAGGACCTGCCAGGGTTCTGGAATTTGGTGGAAAGAGTCACCGCGGCCCTGGAACGTAAAGGGCTTTAGGAGGAACACGGATAGGTTTTAGTTAGTAAGAGTCTGACACGCCCTTACGCTCCACTGCGCACGGAGCGGACGAAGTTATTTGAAGATTACCCATCCTTTAAAAAAAGAAAAAAAACCTTGTCTCACGAAATTTCACAAACAGCAAGATCTCTCTCTCAATTGCACGGAACCCTTCGTGTGCGAATCCAAGTAGCACTCGACCGGTTTTTTATTAAATTGAATTCTCTATGTAGGGAGGGATGTTTTAAAATGCGTAGAAAGGCAATTTGGGTAGCTATCAAGTAACATTTTTAATGGTCGGAAAAGTGGTGCAAAATGTAAATATCATTTTCATTACGGATGTCGGAAGCAGGTTACACTTTTTTAATTGAAATCCGGCTTACGGTTAACTCGTATTTTCCTCTTATTTTTATGAATTTACCTTATCTACCTTTGGCTGTTATAGTAGAAAACCATTTTTTGCTACACGATTATACGCAGTTTCTGAGGTATTTCATCGCAGTGGTTTGGTACCTATCTTAAATTCTTGATACATTACGTTTCGCATAGATAAGACTAGAATTACCCGTTATTCGAGTATCCACGACAAAAAAAATAAAGTAAGCACTGGAACTAAGAAAAATTATATTTATGTGAAATAAAAGTAGCTGTTGAAAGATATTGTTTAAATCTATATGTGTGGACTTTTATCCTTATAGGCATGTCAGCCCCATCGTAACAATTTAAATAAACACGATGCACGATTTAGTGACGATTTTCAACAAAGTAGAGCTACGGACACATTGCCATATCTTAAAATTGTTAACACCACCAGTTCCTGGATTAGCAAATATTTCAAAAAAACTTTGGCACCTACCCAAAGTTTTCGGGTACGGGTCGGGTTTATAAATTTTACGCAATAGCTACCTGCCAGCTTCGTTCTTGACACATTCCAACAGAACAGTCATCATCGATAACTCCACACCCACAATAAGATCATGGGACAGATATTGTTCTTAGAAAACAATCAAATCCTTACTAATATTATAAATGCGAAAGTTTGTATGTATGAATGTTTGTTACTCCTTCACGCAAAAACTGCGAAATGGATCTTGATGAAATTTGGCACAGAGGTAGATTATAGTCTGAAATAACACAAAGGATACGTTTTATCCCGGGAACATGTTCCGTTAAGATAATTTTCGAAATTCAAGCGGGCAGAGCCGCGGGCGGCAGCTAGTTTTCTAGTATTACAACAGAACACTCACATAAACAGTCTTAAAGGTGTATAAAAGGTCACTTTGTCCGGGTTAGGGAAAGTTCAATAAGATTACGAACCCAACACTTCGTCCCCAAACAATACATACTTTATTTAAATGTTTGTTCTACTGAACCTTTACACTACTTCCTGAATTCCAGGGCCTGCGATGTATCAATCGTTTTTCAAACAAATGGCGGTCCACTATCACGAATTCACGATAGGTTGAGTAATTTAATGAAAAAGTTCCTAATAGACTGAGATCCCGGAGCTGCCAGACTTCTCTTATTTTCTTACTAACAAAATATGTTGGATAAAGTTGTGTTAGTACATTAGCTATGTACTTTTAACATACGCATACCTGCTCGCTTGGGCCAACGCGACGGCCAATATTTTTTTTTGCATCCTCCCAAATCCTGGCAGACTTTACCTATTAGCTTTCGTTATTTGCACCTTCTAAATAAACTATGGTGGCGACCAGCTTTTAGACTATCAAAAAGACTAATCATTCGTTAAAATATTTTTGTATTACTAATTATTTAACAAAAATCAGCGCCCAGACTTAGACAAAAAAAGTGATTTAATGGCTTTTGCCGAAGCTAGCAGGTATGCGTGTGTTAAGTTACGAACTCTACTCTATCCCACACATTTTGTTATTGAGAAAACAAGTGAGGTCTGGCAGCTTTGGGATCGTGGTCCATCACGTAGGCTCGTTTTATTGAGAATTTGTTGCTTATTGTTGCTAGCTTGTTGCATTTTATGGTGATAATTATCAATCCACTCAGTCTGTGAACAAGGCACTTCTAAAAGTAGTATTATAAACTAGCTACCGCCCGCGTTAATGTCGAAAATTTTCCCAAGAGAACATACTCCCGGGATAAAAACTCCTAATAAATCCTATGTCCTTTCGCGGGACTCAAACAATCTCTATACCAAATTTCATCTAAATCGGTCTAGCCGTTGGCGCGTGAAGAATTAACAAACATACACACACACTCACAAACTTTCGCCTTTATATAGTGTGATTATATTATATAGTATGATTCAAGGGTTAAGATGTTCACCCATCCACGGACCGACCGTACGGCTGTTACCGTTTAGGCACGAGCTACTAAATTGATAATAATGACGTATTTAGACAAAATTAACCTAATTTGCTTGTCGAATAAAACTTCATTTTATGCTCAAACAGCAACTGTTTTCTGAAATAAGCAAACATAAACCATTTATCCCAAACAATAATTATTATAATGCGTCCTACAAACGCAGTAAACCAGCCAATCACGCTAATGCCCTTGTGCCGATGCGGTAAACCAATGCGGTTTACTCGATTAATCTATATGCACTTGATTTGTAATCGGGAAACTATGCTTTGACATTTGTGCATACCGGGGGTCCACGTTGTGTTATGCATGATGTTATATTTCGTTGGTACGTACATATTATGCTGAGACCTCCATAACTCATTAACTGGGTAACACGGTACCTAGTTCTTGGCTAGACTTGCTCAGATTTGCTTCTGACAATCCTGAACGACTGTCAAAGATCTCCAAATGGCAGATGGGACCAATGGCTTAACGTGCTTTCTGAGGCACGGAGGAAATTCGGTATGTTAAGATGGTCACCCATCCACAGATCAACCTTGGCAAGCGTTGCTTAACCTTGATCGACCCGTGCGGCTGTTATTCTTTAGGCACGAGCTCCTCCTCGGATTCTGAATTCTACCGTTTAAAAAAAAAGTAGTCATTTATTCCAATTTAGGGTGCTACTACTCGTGGAGGTATTTTTATTTTCTTTTAATTTCACGACTAAAGCTGAACTCGGTCATAGATTAATCTAAATGCACTTGAGTTGTAATCGGCAAAGTATGCTTTGACGTTTGTGAATACCGGACCACATCATGCGTGATTTCATAGTAACCTTGTTTATTAGTTGGTACATACAGAATATGCGAAGTTGTTGCTTTTATACGTATGGAGGAAAGTGGAAATCATGTTTTTGTTACTCTTCAGCTGTTATTTGTTTAATTAATTTTGATTAGTTGAAACGTTTCTTCGCGAATCGTCGAGCTTTATTGACTATAGTAGGCGCCAGATAATCGTGGAATAACGGTCATTGACCCACCTACAATTATTGACATTTTTAATTTGAAAAACGGAATTAATGACACAAAGCTGTCCCGAATCATCATCTCTCGTGATCCTTAACATTGTCTAATAATGAAAAACGATTCATATTTAATTGTTCAGGTACCTATGAACAGTTATTAGGGAAAGGTCAATGTACTTTATTCCACATTTATCTGGCGCCTACTATAGTCGTTTTCCTGGTGTTTGCCACTTTTGATTCTGGCTCCCAGGAGTTGCAGCAGTTGGGAATAGACTGGCGGGCTTGTCTCAAAAAAAATGGGATTCTGAATATAATTTAATGCCATAAATATTGAGTTTTTGTCATGAAATGATTTATTATAATTTTAATTAGGCTGAGTGCCAGCACTTTTTAAGATATTTGGATTTTCACTTAAACTACAGTCCCCCTTCTTAAAAGTGTCAGTACCATCATGATTCCGTTTTATAAAAGGGATAGTGCTATTCATTTTGTAGAGCTCCGTCTCAATCTCACAACGGAATCATGATGGCCTCGGTACGACATAATAGAGGTCATCAGCCTAGCCTTTTCCCAATTATATTGGGGACGGCTTCCAGGCAAACTGGATTCAGCAGGTATTTTACATGGAGCGACCTCCACAACCCAGTAACTGAGTAACATGATTCTCCATGGCAAGAGGTTCCTACAAAAAGTTACCGTTTAAATATTTTCTATCTAAACAAGTCACGTACTTTCACGAAACGATTCCCTCTACTTACGTACGCTCACTTACTTAAGAATAAAGTCTAAAAAGATATACCAAAAGTAAACTTACGTTCGCAAAATAAGAAAACCCTTTACAGCAAAACGACACCGATAAGTTACAATACAACCAGGTAATAGGAAAATAGCTTCTCGAACATTAAATGGCTTTCAGTGCCCAATAATTTCGGCAGTAAAAGAAACTTCTGTCTCTATCGCAAATCGTGCGCAAACACGTTTTATTCGAAAATTACGCGTATCAAAATAAATACCTTTACTCCGCATTTTTTTACTCAAATTTCTGTTGTACCAAAAATAGGGTAAAACCGACTATTGTCGTCCTGGTTTATTGTTGTTTCCCTCGAGATTTTCATTAGGGATAAGACAAAATGGCCGACGTATTTTGGGAAAATGACGTATTTAGACAGTGTTAACCTAATTTACTTGTTGAATAGAGCTTCTTTTTGTACTAAAATAACAACAATAGTTATTAAAATGATGTAAGTCTTACTAATGATTTTAGTTACACTTAGAAAACATATCCATATCTACTATATTTTAAACGCTACAATAACTTTGTCTGTTTGTCTGTCTGTCTGCTAGTTACCTCTTCATGTCATATTAGCTGAACGGATTTAGATTAAACTTGGCACCCAAGTAGATTATGTACTGGAATACGTCAAAGGATACTTATCAAAAGTATCCTTTGACGTATTCCAGTACATAGTAGACATGGAACTATATTCCCTTGGGTTAATTTTCGACATACACGCGATCGAAGCGGTTGTAAGAAGCTAGTAAACAATAACAGGTATCTCTACCCACATCATTTCAGTAATCGGCTTTCACGGATGGCTGTTATAAGATCTGAAATCGTTTACATGGTTCAAAGTATGTAACAAGCTCTCACATATTCCCGAAAATTACAATTTTCTCAGAATATCTTTACAAATTGCTTACAATTGCCGACTTTGTAGCCTTTAGACGACTAAATTGAGGTTGTTTCATTCGATTTTTTTTTGTAGATAAAATTAGTTTAGCTTTTGCCAGCGACTTCGTACGCGCATATCCCGTTTTTTCGGTACACGCCAAATTTCAGCTTTCTACGACCAGTACTTTCGGCAGTGCGTTGTCTGTCACTCACTCAGTCAGTCAGGTCACCAGCAAACCGAAGCTGCGGAGGTGAGCATTAGTCCTTATCCTTTTTTAAGTAAGGGCGTAGGGGTTGCACTTCCCGCAGCGCCGGAGATGCAGAAGCAACTGTGTTAGTGTTTCGAGTTTAGGTTCCAATAATTTGTTTTTCTCAAGTATGGTGCGTTGAGTGTAGGTTAGGTTAGAACAGTGACCATTAATGCGCGAAGAGATTTGTAATTATATCATATTGTATTACTTATCTTCGTCTTCTTATCTAACGATTTTATATTCAATAAATAATAATAAAGAGAATAGAAATAAAGTTTATTTACCAAAATAGTTACAGAAATGTACACAAGTAGATATAACTAGTGGGTAGACTTATTGAAGGCTTTACAGTGTGTTGCAAAAAAATCTGTACATAATTAAAGTAACCCTGCCTCTTAAACTAGGGTATCCTGTATTTTAAGAGTCAGTGTCTAGCTGATAAACTCACAATTTTTATACAACAGTGGACAGTGTCGATCTACCGTTTAAACTTGACAGCAGTAATAGTTGTGCGTGTACGAGTAAAATGTGGAGGGGACGTGTAGTGGTGTGATGTGGTATGTGCTTGTTGTGGGTTTGTGTGTGTGAATATAGGGGTGAATGTGTGTGGATGTATGTGTGAATATGTTTGTAAGTGTGTGTTTTTTCATTTAGGCGATGTAAGTAAGTAAAGACTCCGTGTATGTGTAGTCTTTCTGTAGTAGCCACTCTGTTACTGTTTGTTTTAATGTGTGTGAATTTAAATCTATAATATTTAATTGTTCGTGAACTTTTAGCGAAAGTAGTTTTGTGCTGAGTACCCGGGATAACACATGTTCGTTTGTTTGGGTCGGACTTAGGAAGACTGGTGTGTTTTCTAAGAATCGATTTAAGCATAAAGAGTTGACGAACCGAAAGGACTTTGCAATCAGAGTAGAGTTCAGTAGTTGGGTATCTATAGGACTTTTAGAATCGCTCTCTGTGCTCTCTCAACTCTCAGAAGGATAGTCTTTGCTGCACCGCCCCAAACAGCGATACAATAGCCAATGACCTATTGACATAGAGCGTAGTACACGATTTTCAGAGTCAGCATTAGCCGACTGTCTAAGAGACTTGAAAATGTGTATCAGGCGCATCGTTCTAGTAGTGAGGGCATCAATTTGTTTGACCCACCGTAAACCGTCGTCTATCTGCACTCCCAAATACTTTACACTGTCAGTTCTAGTGAGTGTTGGGCATGTACAGGGTCCTAAGGTGTTTGAGCATGTGCGAGCAGTTAAATTAAAGGTATTTGTCGGTGCGGTGTTACGACGTATTGCAAAAGGAATGTAGGTGGTTTTTTGCTGGTTAAGTGTAAGTAGGTTTGAGTTGAGCCATTTCATTACTTCAGCCAGAACTATTTCTGCTTTTGTTTTGACTATATCCCACGTAAGTCCCTGCACGAGAATAGCAGTGTCATCTGCATACGCATATATATTATAGTCTAGGAGACTCATTCTACACAGATCGTTGACGTAAATAAGGAATAATGTTGGGCCCAGAATAACCTTGAAGAACGCCATATGACACTGATTCCTCGTCGCTAGGGTACGCATCAATTTTGACACATTGAGTACGATTTCTGAGGTAATCTTTAAAAATATCTAGTAATATGCCACGTACACCGAGAAGTTCCAACTTAGAGGTAAGTAAGGGAATAGAAACTGTGTCAAATGCCTTGGAAAGGTCTAGGAAAATACCTAGGCATTTTATGTTTTGATCCAAACATTTAGCAACCGTTTGCGTGAAATCCAGTACAGCATCTTCTGTTGACAGCCTAGGTCGGAATCCATACTGGTTGTCAGCAATGATCTGGTGTTTGTTAAGGAAGCTGCGTAAACACTTATTGAGAATCTTCTCAAGAATTTTCGATAGCGCTGACAGAACAGATATTGGCCTGTAATTATTGACACAATTTCTACACCCTCCCATATAAATAGGGTGAACGATTGCCTTTTTCAGGGCATCGGGAAAAACTCCAGTCTGTAGGCAACGGTTGCAGAGGTAGGTTAGAGGTTGAAGCAATACATGTCGGCAGCTTTTTAGAATAGAAGATGGTATTCCATCCCGGCCCACTGCACAGTCATTCCGTAATTGAAGGATAATTGATTCTACCTCAGCTTCGTCGACATCCAGAATGGCTGGAGAATTTAATATGGAGTGTTGAGGGGTGTTTCCGATAAAGGGGGCCTTATTACTAGCTGGGGATAACGAACCTAGGTTCTGTGTTATAATATCTGTTGCCAAGTTTTTCCCCATTGTACTAAAAAAGTGACAAACTTCGTTAACGGAGGATTTCGGATTATCTCGTATTTCCAATAGCTCAGAAGGACTGTCTTGCGTTTTACATGTGTTAGTTATTTATTTTATTGTTTTCCACAAATTTTTCGGGTTCTTACTAGCTTTTTCTAGTTCGCTCTACTCATATGAAATTTTTAATTTTTTAAGTAAATCATTGCAAAAATTTCGGTACCGAACGTAGGTAGTTTTAAGAATCAGGTTGTCTGGTGTCTTTTTTGAGTTCATGTGCATTTTGTCTCGATTTTGTATACATTTAAGCAAACCAGGTGTTATCCATGGTTTAATAATCCTTTTTTTTTCTTGGAATTTTTATTTTCTGCGAATGTTTTAATATGGCTGATTTAAATATACTTATGAATTCATTCATGCATGCATTAACGTCGTCTATTTGTTATATACTTGCAAAATTGACCTCTTCTAACTCCAACATAACGGCTTCGTGATTTATGTGAGTTTTGTAGTAACAGGTTTTCCGTTGTGGGTTGGCTTTTGCAATATTAAGTAGGACGGCTCTATGATCTGTTATAAACGAATCCAAAACAATTGTAGTTGATGAAAGGTTAGACTTTAGCAGTATGTGGTCTAAACAATGTTCTAACCTAGTGGGAAAAAGGTGGGTTGGCATGAGCCCGTGAGAAGCATTTAGAGTTAAGTAGTCAAAACTACGGACATCCCTGGTTTCTGGTCTAATGTCAATATTTATGCCCGTCATAGACATTATTCAGGCTAGTTAGGAAATGGTCGAAATTTTCCTTTGAATTGAATGATGGAGAACGGTACACAGCAACCACGGCAAGGTTTTTGTCTATTTGACATACGAGACAATTTCCACCCTTGAATTCCGGTTCCCATACGTACTCGTAGCTATATATTTATTTAAACTTTATGTATAATAGTGGTACATGGGCGGACTTAATGCATCAAGGCATTCTCTACCAGTCAACCTTTGGGTTATAAACACTATACTGTGGTAGGTGGTGTGGTTCGTGTAAATCACGATGCCATCGTTTTGATTTGCATTGATAGCTGTCCAGTGCGACACAAAACCATCCAATGCTGGTAGATAAGTAGCTTTACTAAGCCAACATTCGGTTAAAACGACAATGTCAAAGTCAATTTTAGTTGAACTTAGTAGTACTTGGAGCTGGCTAAAATGTTTGTTCACACTACGTATATTTATCTGTTACATATAAATAATATTGCCACTAGAAATATTGAAATATTTCAAACATTCCTCTGGACTACTGACAAAATAGTTAAAATTTGTTTGATCAAGCTCGTCATTTATATTATTTATGATAGCCATTTGGACTTAGCAGCATAACCAAAAAGTGGAATAGATATATGTATGTGAATTATTGGGATATGTTTGGAGCCTAAATGAATGGTGCATCGGTCTATGGAGATTAGATGTGTCGTTGTGAGTGTGTCATAGTGAAGAAGTATATTGTGCTTTGGGTTTCATGTTTTTTTGTGAAGTATGGCTGAAGGAATGTGAGGTGAAAATTGGTAATCTTTTATATGGAGAAAGTAGAGAAAAATAATTATTTTAAATCTATACATTACTGGAAAATACAATAAAAATAGTCAGATGTTTGTGTTTCCGAGATCTTGAAGACATTTGTCCGAGTGGATTATAATTTGTTTGTCTCCTTCTTGTTTGCGCAGGAAGATATTACCGTTGGATATCCAGCAGTATTTGTAGGCTTCACCTTTCGCAAACTCTCGAGCTTGATAAAACAGCTTTTTAGTCATAGCGGGGAGTTGTTCGGCGATGTAAAACGGTTGGGGCTTACCTGGTATACCGACGAGTGCGGTGTTTAATTTTTCTTCCTTCCCTTTTACTTTATTAAACGATCGAGTTGCAGATAAATAATTGCCTGTTTTGTTTGCACCTTTGTGAACTCCGCAATAATCGGGCGCGGTTCAATGTATGTTATGCTTACAAAAAAAAGTTATTTTGTAATTATATCATATTATACATATTAGTTACTCCGACTTCTCGCCTATGTGGCGCCAACTAATGGTGTATTTTTTCTGGAAACCTCATTTTCTAATTTAATCAATATTTCCACAGCTAATTTCTTATAATAAGTAAATTTTACCCCCTGATAAAATTTTGAATTATTCTTTCTCTACTCTCACAATATCTAATTAAAAAAACAAGCGTAAAACATTCATTAATTTAATGAACGAAGCTCACAATATTGATTGCGGCTAAAATGTAGACCATTATGGAGATGAGGGTAGCCATTAAAAATGTGTTCGCACTTTGTCACTACATTACCGACGATGTTCGGCATTCCTGATTCAATAACGACTTTAATAGATACTTCAATTTTGTTTCAGAGTTTGGAGATCGACCACCTAAGAGGTGTTATTAGGAAGCTCTGTTGTCTTATTTTGGGAGTTGTAAAAGATTTATGGATTCTTTTCTAAACGTCCTTTTTTCTTATGACGGCAGAATAATCCTTACCCTTAACTTCACAAAACGACGTAGGTACACTAACTTCACAAAACGACGTAGGTACACTTAACTTCACAAAACGACGTAGGTAACTGATTTCTGACATTTAAAAAACAGTTACCTACTTCGTTATAATATCTGGTCGGATATCGGTTACTTCGTTTTGTGTAGATACGTCTTTTTTTCTTATGATGGCAGTATTCGTTTAAATAATGGTTTGATTTATTTCAAACTTTTTTGAACCGGAAATCCGCATTAGTTCTCAATTTTGTTTAGAACTTAGCTGTCATCCACATTGGAAGCTACCCACAACGACTACTGTCAAAGGTCTACAAGTGGCAGCGTTTTAATGTGCTTTCCAAAATTCTTAGACACGATCTCATTCTCATCAAAATTTGCAATGCTTATTTATGGCGTTCTAATTTGGATCCGCTTTTCAAGCAGAAGTGTATATGCGGATCCAATTTCGCTTCAAGGTTACGAGTTTAGTCATTAGTACTAACATAATTAAGTAATTATTACTTAAGTGACTGACGGACTTATTCTTTTTTTCTCGTCACGCGAAAATTGATAAACAGGTACATTAGGACTTAACAGGTTGTTATTATGTTGTTTTACCTTTAACGATGGTGATAATTTCAACTGTCGTAAGAGACATACATTGCGCTGTTACATTTTCAACTATCGACGTTGAGCTTAGTTTTGAAAATCAAATAGTGCATTGTCTGTCCCTTACGTCATTTGAAATTTCCACTGTCGATATACCTGTACGTTTGCTCATTTTCCTGATGTAAAGCGATGATGGAGAACGTTTCACGCTAGCATTAAAGTAATCTATTCTATTCGAACTGACGACTTAATATTTACCATACAGGACCTTTTATTAAAACAAAAAATATGCAAATGCCAGTCCCTATTTCCATAGCGATTTTATGCAAACACACGATGAAAAGGTTTTCATATCATGTTATAATTAAATCGGGTTTTCATTTCATGTTTAATCGAGTGTGTGAACAAAAGAGGTAGCTTGTTTGTGACTGGCATTGCGGGTAGACAGATAAAATGTTACAATATGTTTACATTGTACAGTATGACTGGGTAAACGAAGGACATAGAGGATAGTAGTATAACTGAGCTAGTAACTATTCCACTGGGTTTTTTTAAGGATGGGAAATCATCTAATGACTTCTTCCGCTCTGGTTGGAGTGGAAGAGCGTGTCAGACTCTAAGTGACTAAATACCATCCGTGTTCCTTCTAAAGCCCTTTGCGTTCCGGGGCCGCGGTGACTCTTTCGAACAAATTCCGCAACCCTGGCACTGGAATAGCAACTTCTTTTTGTTAGGGGGTTAGCGGACGCGAGAGCTCCTTGGAAGATTACACATTTCGAATATGCGTTAAGGACATACCAGTGATAGACTGTTAAAATAATTCAATCAAAGTTAAGTGCTTTCATAAAATAAAATCCACGACATAGGGCGGTAAGTCAAGTCGTTACTACTGAACCACTACTGCACTGTCTACTGCCAAGCACTATAAAGTCTTAAAACGATTATAATTCTGCTCTAAGAGGGAGACGGAGCTATACATAGCGAATAGCACTATCTCGTTTACATCATAGTAGTAGTAGTAGGCCTTTTTTTTTTTTAAGGATGCGAAATCATCAAATGACTTCTTCCGCTCTGGGTGGAGCGAAAGAGCGTGTCAGACTCTTACTGACTAAAACCCATCCATGTTCCTTCTAAAGCCCTATGCGTTCCAGGGCCGCGGTGACTCTTTCGAACAAATTCCGCAACAGTAGTAGTAGGGCTGCAGTGGTTTTTATTGCGTCTTAAAGGATATGGATCCTTAAATACATGTCGCAGTGCATGGCGCAGTTAAATGAAAAGGCTAGGCAACCAACTAAACGGCTGATTAAGCTATTTGGCTGCGATATACATACAGGGACGTGGGACATCTTTATCTGTAGGATAGTAACGTAATCATTAATACATTCTGCTATTGCAGATGACTGTAGGTAGGCAGCGCTGATCAGCCTCTATCTATGAAGGGTCTTTGCCATCATGATTCCATCGTAAGAAAGAGATAGTGCTATCCGATTTGATAGCAGGTGGACCATCGATTTGTTTTCGTAACAGAAACTTAATAAAGTTAAATATACTATACGGCAAAAAAATATTTTATTCTGTGGCGGTACGAAGTTCGCCGGGACCACTAATACTAGTGGTCCCGGCGAGCTTCGTACCGCCGCGGCATTGTTAATGATAATATCAGCACGATTTAATAGAAACTCGAAACAAACACGACAACCGGTCAACTTCAAAGCTTCTTATTGTCAAATTTTCAATCATCCTTAACCATAGATAACATTACGTATAGCTGTCAGTTGCGTTTTGTTATTCCGTGTCAGTTGCGTTTTGTTATACCATTTTTAACAAGTAAATGGCTAGACTGAAATTATATGTTTTGCCTGATAAATTTTTCGTTTTTCTTATTGTTGCGTTTTGTAATAAAACGGAATAAAAAGTATCCAATGTCCGTCTCCTGTTTCTAAGCTCCACCAATTTTCAGCCAAATCGGTTCAGCCGTTCTTGAGTTATAAATAGTGTAACTAACACGATGTTCTTTTATATATAGATAGATTATGTTCTTAGTTTAACCAGTCATCCTGTTTCAGATGAACTGTTGACAGTGATATAGCAATTTGATTTTGGGTTGTAACGTGTCTGTCACTGAGGTTTAGATTATGCGGTGTTTGTACTTTAGGTGAATTTGAGAATAACAGTGAAACGTATTATTTAGGTACCCACTACATCCATACGTTCATGTTGCAGTATAATCTGGCGGATGATGTCGTTCTAGTTTAATTACTCGAAAATCTAAATTAAGTCTTGGGTGGAGAATGATGCCTGAAAAAATATCTACTTACTAAGTACAAACTACGTATTACACTTGCAGCCTGTGGGTCTGCTATACGCAGAAGGCTTTCAGTGCCCTACGGGTCCTCTACAATAATGGGTTTAGGATGCTGATGGAGTTGCCGCGATACTGTAGTGCGTCAGGGATTTTTGCGGAGGCCAACAAATCGGCCAACAAATCGGCTTTAGGGCGATTGTGCGCAAAAGAGTGGCCTCTCTGATGTGTCGTGTGCGGGGCAGCCCCAATGGCCTTCTAAACCCTATACCGGCAAAAGGTGGAGTGCCCTATTGTGCGGCACTGGAATAGGGTGCATAGTGCGAATGTTGTCCGATATAATTTAAGGTAACTTAATAAGTAGTTTTAAGGTACTAACATAGTTTTTAAGTCTTACTAATCATTTTATATGGAATTTTGTTCTGAATTAAATTATTATTATTTTTAAATTAAACTATCTTCCTCTAATAACTGTCTCGTCCTCGTAAACCAAAGGGTAACCTCCGTGGGGCATCAAAGACTCGAACCTCCGACCTCCAAGTCGTCACCCTTAGTCACAACTCACGACCGCTCTATCCAGTTTAACTAATGTTCTAAGCATAATGTGTGGTTTACCCAATGAGAAGAGTAATTGCTTTTCATAGGGCAACGCTACCATTGAACTTTTGTAAAACGAAGGGAGTCACCGATGCGTTGCCGAAAATCTAAAATGTGCAATGAACTTAGTTGAATGGTCAAAGACCAAATTAAAGTTTCATTGGGTTGTTATGATTGAGTTTTTGAGTTTCTTTATTACATTAGATTGAATTTGACGACACGGTTGGTGCAGTGGTTGAGCGATTGACTGCTGCTCTGCGTGTCGCGGGTTCGATCCCCGCACGGAACAAATATTGGTATGGCCTACAAAAGTTGAAAGTTGCTACGAGTCTTGCTGTTTGTGTATGTGTGTTTATATGTTTGTAAACGCACCCACAATAGAGGAACTCCTAGTGTGGGGCAAGGTTTAAAAAATAAATGTGAATCCACAAAATGACTGCGATCAGAATATTCTGACATCATCCTGTAGCCCGTATCTCAATTTACTTCTATTTTCATACATTTATTTGCGTTGCCATATAAGTATTTTCGTCTTCTTCTATGATAATCTTATTTCTCGAAATACATCCATCGTTAAACCCTTTCCAGACTGTTGTAAACAAGCCCTCCACATCGATCTCCACCGGCGGTTGTAAACAGTGTGAACACTTGTTTGCAACAAAAAAGCGTAATGATCTTCAACAACCTCTGTGGACGGACTCGCATCGTAAACCGCGTGTGGATATCGCCGTTGTAAACACGTATTCCACAGTGCAAACGCTTGTTGTAAACCACGCGCAGGCAGTTGTGCAGTGGCAACCGTCGCATGTGCACGTATGCTAGGTAATGAATGGATGGCACTAATGGCGTCTACGCGGGAAAAAGAAGTCATCGGTGAATTTATTGACCTTTATAGGGACCTGTCCTGTCTTTGGGACATATCTTCGGACTCATACAAGGACAAGGGCCAAAAAAATGTTGCGTGGAATATATTAACGGAAAAGTTAAAGGAAATTGACCCTACGGCAAATACAACAACGGCAAAGAAAAAAGTGGATCATTTGAAATATGCTTACCAAAGGGAGTCAAACAAGGTATTACAATATACCTAATAATAATAATTAATAAGGTAGGTATTACATAAATCCTAAAACTGTCGCTTGTCCGTTCCGTACCTACGTAGTTTTAAAAAAATAGGTACACAGGTGAACCGCATTGGTGTTCCATGGGTAGCGGGGGATGTGTGTACATACGTGTACATAATATTTTATTTTATTTGGATTACCATATTCTAAATAGGTATTTTTTATAGGTCAAATCATCAAAACGCACCGGATCAGCCACCAGCGAAATATATAAACCAAATCTTTGGTACTACGAAATGATGACATTCTTGGAACAAAAAAATGAGACACAAAGAAGTGGAGTAGACTCACTGATGGAGGAAGATGAAGTCGTAAGTTTTTTCAATTATTTATTTTACAAGAATTGTTTGTTTATTATTTAGGTACCTATGTTGAGGGCGCCGCACAGGAGAGATCCCACGGCGTGTCGGCGAGACGGATGAGTCAAATGAAATACAAAGAAAACTTAATAAATTAAAATGTACTTTTTTAATAATATAGTAGCAAATGTAATACGGCATGTCTTAGAACCAAAAAATTCGAAGACATGTGACATCTACCAACACGCACTGGTCCTGCGTGATGGATTATAGGCTGGTGATGATGATAATGATGAAAATATGTAGGTAATACTAAGAAAAAGCTATTATTATTTAGTAGGTAGGTATATTTTTTACCTAAATACATTATGATTTATGACATTATAAATAATCAGATATTGTTAATATTTGCCATTCTGTTTTGGAAATGTACTCTTCCTTCACCATTAAAGAATTCCTTCAGAAAATTTCTTACATTCCTCCCATCATTGGATGCCCGTTGAAAATTTCTTTGGAGAGGTGTTAGTTCATTTCTTACTTGACGCCAAGTACCATCAATCAATGTTCCATTTTCTAGGTCTTCTCTGTCAACACTTATAGGTGTCAAATAAGTATTGGACTTTTTTCTCAAAAAATTGTGAAGAGCACAACTTGCTAACACAACTGCATCTACGTTTTCAAGTTTGAGATTGATTGGCTGCTTGAATACTTTAAAACGTGAGGCAAGAATTCCAAAAGCGTTTTCAACAATTCTTCTTGCTCGACTCAGCCTGTAGTTGAAAATCTTTTCTTCACTTGAAATGTTCCTTTCCGGATAGGGCTTCATAATATGCGTATCAAGTGCGAAAGCACTATCTCCCAGAAAAACGTAAGGTACAGATATGTCTGTTCCAGGTAGTAAATACGATTCAGGCAAATGTAGCTCATTGTTCACGAGTTTTTGATAAAATTTTGTATGTTTTATTATTCCCCCATCCGACATGCTTCCATTTGATCCGGTGTGCACGTATATAAATTCATAATTTGCATTAACAACGGCAAATAAAACAACACTGAATGTACCTTTATAGTTAAAAAATAAAGATCCACTTCCTTGTGGTTTTACTATTAAAATGTGTTTCCCGTCAATACAACCCACACAATTATTGAAATTCCACTGTGTTTCAAATAACTCAGCAGTCTTTTTCCATGCCTCTTCCGTAGAAGGCAACTGTAAATAAACAAGGTACACTTAGTTAGATTACAGAAAAAAAAACGGCTATCCGTTTTGCTGCGGATGATTTG
Source organism: Mamestra brassicae (assembly GCA_905163435.1). NCBI lineage: Eukaryota > Metazoa > Arthropoda > Insecta > Lepidoptera > Noctuidae > Mamestra > Mamestra brassicae. The sequence continues at coordinate 8,091,220 of LR991010.1, forward strand.
ATTATTTGACAAAATTCATGATTATTGATATATATAAACCAATGATTTGGAAAAACAAATTGCACATAAATATTTTGTTTTGCTTCAGGAATCAAGGATTAGAAAAAGGAAGGGGTCAAAAGATATTTTAGGAACAAAAAAAGAAAAATTATATGATACGGCTCAAGCTTTGATGAATAGCAAGGATAGTGAAACCGAATCTTTTGGGGCCTATGTTGGACAGAAATTGGAGCAGATAGAATCTGGTCAGCGAGAAATTGCTGAGAAATTAATTTCAGATGTACTTTTTCTAGGAAAAACTAACAATTTACATTTCGATTCGCGAATCGATACACCATCTATTAGCCGTTTTCCTCACTACAACCTAGAACACCCAGATTCACCCCATTCATCAGAGAACTCAAACACATATCAGTCCCCACCTTACAGTCAGTACAATATCCAAACAATTTCACCACAGACAGTCAGAATGGTGTATTCACCTACGGTAGGTTTACCTTCTCAAATCCCGTCCCTCCCTTCCTCATCTCATATTAAGACACCATATAATTACCAAATAGCTCAAACAACAGTTTCACCCTCCTCAAACTCCTCTTATAACAGTGAACTGCCACCTAGTTCTCTTTCGCACTTTCCCCAGCAATCACCCGTACACCATTCTTCCCAAATAGCTCAACCGAATGTTCTGCCTTCCGCAAACTCTCCTCATGTTCAATTACCACCACCTCAATTGCCCCATAACCAACAACCTCAGCAATCACCTGTACACCATTCCTCACTAATCTTTGAACATACTACAACGCCCTCCACAAAACCAACGACTTTGCCAAAAGACGTAAATGATAAGCAAGTAGTAATGTATGCAGAGGGTCCGGCTGGTGAAATTTTGAAGGAAATGTTGATTTTTAGAAAATAAATATTTTTTAAACTTACCTTTATTGTTTCTTTTAAGACTTTGCTAATTGCCCAACAGGTTTCAGGAATGATTTCCGATAAAAGTTGATTTGAAATTATAGAGCTGTATCTCAGATCTCTATAACATGTTCCAGTGGCTAGGTATCTTAAGGTGACTAATAGTCTTTCTTCGGCAGAAACAGCCTGCCTGAGATGCGTATTTTTTTTAGTTATGAGTGGCCTCACCATTTCTAATAACTCAAAGAAAGTTTCCTTTTCCATTCTGAGAAAGTGGCGCAGGTCACTAAAATCAAGTTGATCCATTAGATTTAGATGACTAAGTTTTATTCTTCCCTTAAGCCAACGCTTCATCCATATTCTTTTCTTTTTTTCTTTTTTCTTCTCCTCACTTGCGTACACAAGTGCTAATGCCACGCCAACTTTTTGGAATTTAGACAGATAAGGAGCCATATCGCATGCGTGCTTCTAAACACAGAGTCGACAACACACTGAGGTGGGGGCATTGTCTTAAACCAGTGTGGACACAAAAACCAACCGAAGGCTCAACAAGCCTCCCACCAAGGTGACCCCTGTTGGAAGCTTGTTTACAACAGTCTGGAAAGGGCATTACTCTACTCTCAAATAATAACATTTGGTTTTAGTAGGTACCTGCATTAACCTAAATGTTAGGCACAGGACTAAACCTTGGTACTCACATAAAAGCCACCAATACTGCCAATACAAACTACCATCAATACTACTACTGCAATACTGCCATCAATGGAACACAAACAAAGACTCCGGCTATTACTGAGAAATTCCAGATAGATACCCAATTATACTTTTCATCCCACCCAAAAATGCACAGAACCTCATACTGCACTCGCGATAACTAGACCAACAAGTCAGGTCCTCTACGCTAAAAGGATGCAGAGGTTCATGACACAGTGCCATTTTGTCAGCGATGGCAATGTTTGAAAAGCAAAAATATTAGGGATTCATTACGTTACATTTCGATAGCGTTTGTAAATCCATAGACTTTTGTCGTTTCGACAATCGCCTTCACCATGCTACCGCTGACAGACTGTCACTTCTCTAGAGCCTCGGGCCACATACGAGTACAGTCAACAAAGCTATTTGGTATACAGGCAAAAACATTAATTATTCCACTATACTGCCAATATTTATGTCCAATATGTACATTATAACATTTTAAGCACCTTTTTCAGCACACTCACAACTTACAACATTGTTTAAAAGTAGTTGCAAGTTAGCTGCCTGCATATCAAATAGCTTTGTCGACTGTACATTATTAGGAACCAAAAACATTTGAAGATATTATAAAATCCACTTCAAAAAGCAAATAAATAAAACGATAAACGTTCATAAAAGAACTGGGACTCGCCCCATCAATCCAGTTCTTAAGAGACTTCAATAAAGAAATAAACACGCTTTCTTATTTCGACTCGTGATTTCCCTCGACTCATTCTTTATTTACTTTTAAATCGCAAAACTTCTTTATAATACTTTTTGCCTAAAAATCTTTTATTTCCCTTCGATTTCATTCAAACGGATTCGAGAGTTTGAAATTAGAAGCCGAACTTTTTTTCCATCGAAAGTTTTTAAAAGGATCGCGGTATGGTTTGTTTTGATGTTCAGGAAACCAAAAAGTTACCTCGTAATGTTAAGAAGAATGGACTGTTATTATATTTTGATGATGTTTAACTTCCACTTCAATATTTTTGAAGGAAAAGCACTTTCAGCTTAGGTACTATGACAATGGGGCGAGGTATTTTCAAATAATATGTTTTTTTTTGCGATTTTCTTTATATATTTTCCTATTAATTCTTCTCTCTTAAAAATTTTAAAGAAAAACTCATCCTACTTCTGTCTTCATTCTTAAATTCAAATGAGGAATATTTTTGCCATATTTATCCCCTGGGTGTCGCAATCGCTATGATCTGTGCATTATTCTTTCAATATACGATAGAAAGTTAACAGATTTATGATTGTGAGTTTAAATCTAATACTAATGAGTAAAAGTATTAAAACTATAAAATACTGAAGAACTGTTTTTACTTTAGTTTACCAACTTCTCCACAAGGTCTGCCTTTCTACCACCACAGGACGCACTTATCTATCGGGGTTTGGTTTCCGCACTTAATCTTGATGTTGGACCATTGTACGTGAACCATGGCGGCCTTCGTTCTAACCAGCTAACCTCCCTCCAGAAGCAGATCAGGCTTCCCAGTGTATTCAGGATATCTGTATTGTACGAGAATTTGGTGTTCCTAATTTTTGCCTTGGTATCTCGGCGATGCCTGTACCCTCAAGGAGCACGTGCGGTACCGTTTCCTCCTCCTCCATGCATGCTCTGCACAGAGGACTGTCAACAAACAGTCCTGTTCAGGGATGACATAGCCTCCTTGGATTGCCTGCAGCCTGGTGCTGAGGCCCACTAACAACCTGGTGCTGAGGCCCACCAGCGTTCTGTTTGTGTGTGGGTGTGTTCTTGTAACCATGTGTTCAGCTGGGTGGAGAAGAGTGGTACTATGGGTTCGGGTCCAACAATCACCGTACTCGATTCCCTTCTGGCCAGCTCATTGGCCGCATCATTTCTTAGTGATACGGCCAGACAGCATCACAGTGTTGCGATTGGTCACCTTGACGTGTTCTAGCGCATTGAGGCATTCTTGTATGAGTTTCAAGGTAGTGTAATTCTTCCCTAGGGATTGGAGAACTGAGGCACTGTCGGAGACTATACGTATATGGGTATCCGTAACTGTCCAGGCTTATTTTGCGTGGACCGCTTTAATAATGCCAACACATTCCGCCTGAGAGACGGGCAGGATGCACCTATTTGTTTTTAATTCTTTTTCCAGGAACAAAACATTGCACAGGGAAAAATTGAATACAGTGAATCTGGAAACGTCGGCACGAAAATATTTTTCATGAATTGCTTGTAAATACCACAAAATGTAAAAAGATTATACGTGTGGCACGCTCTTGTTACAAAATCTTCCATGTTATTGTTTACGCTTTTTAAATCATAATATTCCTACCTTTAAGTTTTTTAACCTCTAAAGAGGTGCTTATGACAGAGGATCTGTCCAGTAAGTAAGTCTGACAATATGAATACTTAGGAGACTTGCTGAAGACTGGTATTGTCGATGTCCAAAGGCATCTGGGACTAGTCAGTTATAATTAGGTGGTTTACCAGTTGGTATTCCAGCAAAAAATAATTTCAAAATAATAATCAATTGCAGAACTTACAAAGAACTTTTACACAATGTAAGCTTAAATCCTCGAAACAATTTTGACACAGTACAAAATTCCACGTAAAGCAATTTGATCCTATCAGTAATTCAATACTATTTATTGCACTCACTCATGCGAGAAAGGGATCGAGCTAGTATCAGATTTAAATTAAATGCCCTGAAATATTCTCATTTGCCTATCACAACTAGTTTTTGGGGCCGGTTTCTGAATTTATTATTTAGAGTTACTAAAGTTCGACAGGTTTTCAGGCTAGAGTTTGAGAAATACATTTTTTTTTTTTCAGAAATTGGAGGATTTTCTGAAGATGAAACTTATGAAAATTAAGTATACCTTACAACATTATATTCTTTATGGGACAGTCAGATAAAAGACAGTGTGTAGTGACAGGGGCCAGTTTAATAAATAGGAAATTTCACAGGTTTTTCAAGCAATTTTTACGTCACAATATTTTGTGTTCGTGTTTTAACAAATTAATAAAGTACGAGTTTTTAAATTTTAAGTATGTAAATAATAAATGAGCAAAGCTGTTAACTCTGAATCATTAAATAAATACTTCCCCGACACTATGTTTATATCCGTTCGACCTACTTCCGAACGATTAATAAATGAAGCAAAATGGCGTCGGCTGCACACCCCAAACAAAGTTATCGGAGCTTAAAATTATAGGCCGTTCGTTTACTGCTGATATTGAAATACAGGTAATTTTACGTTCAGGCCGTTAAATTGTATTTAAAAGCAAGTAAGTAATATTTTTTGACTGAATATTAAAATTGCTACTTAATTAATATAAGGTGTAGGAACCTCTTTATTAACTAGAAAACTTTAGGTTAAAATGAATATTTAGCGTAATTTAAGCTGATCAAACAGAAATACTAGCTTTCAGTTTTTTTTTTTTTAATATTCACACACAGGCCTGTGTGAATAATTCTTGTATCACTCAATAACTGTCGTATCATTCAAACGGACTATGTTTTTTACGTTGACACAAGAAATCACCTCCATCACCACCATTAGTGCTTACTAATCTTACTATTGCGATATTGCGATTGGAGAGGCCCTAACGCAGTCCACCTGCTTAGGTGGACTGCATTAGGGCCTCTCCAATTGCACGTCATTTAAGTCTTGATTCTCGAAAACTCTCACCCAGCTGTTACCAGCTGCCCTACGAAGAACGTCGCCCTACCTAGCCTGAGGGCGAACTTATTTGTTTTTTTATTCGATTTGAAATCATCAAATGACCCGCTCTGGGCGAAGCGTAAGGGAGTGTCAGACTCTTATTCACTTAGTAACTCTTTCGAGCAACTCCTCAACCCTGGCAGGCAATGGCCCTAGCGAGCCCCGTCAATTATGCTGACATCTCTTTGAAGCGCACGTGGAATACCGCGCCGTCGACTCAGCCCTGGTCCTTGTCGGAGTGCGAGGTACCCATCGCTCACCCTCCGCAGACCCACGTCTTAGTCGGTCGGGAATCGCCCTGCAACTCCCGACGCCTAGGGCGTTTTCTTCTGCTGCGGCGGCTGAAGCGTGAGGTTTGCCTCTCCCTCACGCGTCCTGCACCTCCTTTGCTTGCTTTACTACTTCGCAGAAGGAGGTTTCTGCTTCCTATGCCTTCTCGCTCCAAAGCATGGATTGAACCAGGGCCGGCCACGAGAGGTCAGGGAGGGACACCTTACGTGTTCGCAGTCTCCACTCAAGAACATTTGTCTACCCCAACAGCAGTCGTCGTTTCGCTAATTTGGTCAGCCCGATGTTAAGCAACTTATAACTCTAAGAAACGAAATAAATATTATGAAATCTTAGAATGAATTTTACAGTTTGTCCAATAATCCACGCAAATAACAACATAAAGCTGATGTTATTTCAAAAATGTTTCATATAAATCACTTCAACATTTTCCTTCAAAAAACTTTCGACAGCTTCAGAAAATTCAATTAATTTTAATACCCAAATGCGTATGTTTCATGAAAGACCCTAAATTCACCTAATAACGTGAGTTTCAGCTTCGCCGCAGAGCGGGTTCAACAAAAATATGTTTTCGACATAGCGTCACTAAGTTCTGAGAATGTCTGTAGAGTTTATAACTGAAATTGGGTCAGATAGGGGTTCTTTTGAACATTTATTGTAACTCTTTATCTTGTATTACATGTTATTTTATTATTAAAAGGTTTAGTTTTAAGTACATAGACGAGTAAACAAGTTTCATTATTTTAAGTTATTGACATGATACTTGATATTCAATTTTAAGAGGAAATTCGGTCTTGGGAGCCATTTAGGGCGGCACATGCTAGGAAATAATGTCATGGGTCGCCATTATCGAAATCGACAAGAAGAACTAAATAAAATGTCTTTTACAAATCATATAATCAGGGGATGAATTTACAAGAGTGGTTATTTTTTGTATTATATGTCTGATTATAAATTAAGGCTCTTTGACTGGCTTCGAATAAGCAAAACCACTTGATGAGTAGCTGGTCGACAGTAAATTATAGATTCCTTAGACATCTTGTAGTACCTATATTTTACTGATTATATAGTACTTGTATAGATGATATCATGGATCAAACCAACAGTCATTCATTCAAATTAGGCTGAGGGCAACACTTTTTGAACGTTAATTTTACATTATACAGTCCCTCAAAACCTGCCCCTTTGAGCTGGAAAGAATAAGTGGCGCAATAAAGTTTCCATCACTTTTGCGGAATTTGCTCCAAAGAATCACCGCGGCCCTGGAACGCAAAGGGCTTTAGAAGGAACACGGATGGGTTTTGGTCAGTAAGAGTCTGACACGCCCTTCCGCTCCACCCAGAGCGGAAGAAGTTATTTGATGATTTCCCATCCTTAAAAAAAAAAAAAATATCACTTGATCATTTATTTGTAATCAAACATGCTGCAATGTAAAAGCCGCTTTAATTTCCGTGATAATGTACAAATGGCCTGGTTCCCATTCAGAATACAAAAGTAATGTCAATGATGTATGTTCCTGAATGTGAATATATCAGCCAACGCACACAAATACATCAAAATCATAGAACATTCACAGCGTATCAATTTCGGTCATATGTTCAACGTGTTCGTATTTATTAGGGTTTTCAAATGAGCACGTATACGGATTATGGAATAAGCAATATTTTCATGCTTCGCTGCTCACCCCGAAATTAGCAAGCGTGAACAATTCGCCGTAATTTACGTTCAAACGTTTCGGAAGTGTCCATTTCACGTCGATTTTGTCAATAATCGTAATATTATGTTCGTTTTTCGGGAAACGCTTTTTTTTCCTTTGTAAAACCCGCATGTTTGGTTCACAATGATGTATTGTGATATGACTAAGGGATTTTTTTAATAAGGATGATGATATACATTTTTTCGTTTGTTTTCTATGTGTTCTTACTCGCCATTTTAATTATTTTAAGCATTTTCATCTTGTTCCACTACATAAGCAAAGGCCGCCCTTCTCTCTTTCCGATTTTTGCGGTGTTTTGCGGTTATACATCTCTACCTATGTACCTTCTAAAAATGAGTCTAACTAATTCCACTAATCACACTTCTTATTTTACTCGTTATTTTGTTCGCAAACATTATTCTCTACAAGCTTCTGCCAGCGACTCCGCCCGCGTGGCAGACGGAAATTATACCAAGAGAACGTGCTAAAATTTCAGCTGGTATATGTATGTATATTGCTGGGGAGTTTGGTGCGCCACTTCTTCTTCCCAGCTAAAACACTAGGAAGTGGTGACGGGCGGGCGTTTTGGGGGACTGTCTTTATGTAGAACTTTGACGTTGAAAAAGTGCTGGCACTCAGCCTAATTTTAATAAATGAGTTTTGATTGATTGACTGATATTATACATATTAGATTGATCCAAATGAACCGCCACTCGTCCATTGTAAGGTTCATTAGAAAACCAGGGTCAGAGAGCATCAGTCTGTCTGACATATCGCTGAAATGGAACTTTTTAGGGCCGTGAGACGCACACTTAGATATAGCATACCTATTTTTTTTTTATTTCAATGTACCGTGCGTGTTTCATGTAAGTGCAATTTTTTTTTTCTTTTCTTTCTTTCTCCCGGGTGAAAAAATCGATCTACAATTTTACAATCGACTTTTTCTGCCACAGTCACAGGGATCGACCATGTCATGGAATTGGTCCCAATCTCACGACATGGTCTACCCCTGTAGCTAGATTCGTCTAAATCCGTTACGACATGAAGAAGTAAGGGTGTTACTAAACCAATCGATCGATCGTCAATCGATGCAATTGATCGACATCGATTGACGTTGATCTATTGGTGTGGTGTGGTTACGTTGGTTGATCGACGGATACCGGGCGATAAACAATTGATCGGCCGCCGATCGATGTCATCAATCGACGTTGATCGATTGGTGTGGTAGCTTTGGCTGATCGAAGAAGAAAGTAGAAACTATCGATCGACGTCGACTAATCTATTCTACCATAACATCCTAAGAAACAAACAGGCAGACCGCGATACTTTCGAATTTATAATATAAGCCCGCTCTGGGCGGCCCAGACTCTTACTGACTAAAACCCACCTGTGTTTCTTTGCGTTCCAGGACCGAGATGGTAACTCTTTCGAACAAATGCACAACCCTGGTTAGTATTAGTATGGATTTTACGCTTACATTGCAGGTCATACTGGAATCATCCATTCTAAGAATCGCTCGTAGCAGCCAATGAACACTTTGCTAATTGGAAACCCCGAAAATTTATTCCCGTGATTCCGATTTTGCACATGCATGGTTAATTGAAATGTTCTGATTAATTTCCAGTGGCACAATCTAAAATCTTTTTCTTGCGTTAATTTTCCTACCCCTTTTGGAAAGAAATGTACCTATACAACATACTTTTAATTACAGAACAAGGAAGAGGCACTTGGCCTGTTTTTTATTGTTGCTTAGCAATAAAAAACCGGCCAAGTGCCAGTCGGACTCGCGCGTTATGGTTTCCGAATGAATCATATTGATAAAACATGTTATGTACTTTAAAACCACAGACTGCGTATCACTTAAAATATCCTCTTAATAAGCCTATTCATTGATAAGTCGGCCTGTATAGTTTTAAATACTTTTTTTCCTATTCTGTTACCCCATACTGAAAATTTGTTTAGTTACATTATGCATTCGTATTTGGGTGACAGCAGATCATAATGAGAACCAAATTTTAACTGAATCTTTCTATAGATTTGTAGCAGCATCAATGCCGCCACATGAAAAAAACTAAGAAGCGAAATTTGTACGGCAACAAAATGAACCGCAGCGCCATTAACGTCAAACTAAAAACGGAATCATGCATCGCGCAAGCAAAGTTCTCCGTGCGATTTGAACATGTACAACAGTCCGAATATCAACTATCGGGCAGTTGCCCACCAGACACAACAACCGTCTGGTCGGAGGATCCTCCCATTTTCAGTGGAGGTATTTGCGGACTTTACTCTCTGTACCGCATACCTCTACAGATTTGAAGCAAATAGACCGGGGCAAACGAACAAAAAGATAAACAGACATAAAGAGTCATCCTATCAGCGTTTTGCTGTTTCATACGGAAGTTCAAATTCATAATAAAACCGGCCAAATGCCATTCGGACTCTCACACGAAGAGTTCCGTACCATGAACCGAAAAAAAAGAAATGTTTCTAGAAACGTGTTTTTTTGCCTTTTAATTTTAATATAATTTAGTTTTTCTTATTTGTTGTTATAGTGGCAATAGAAATACACACTGTGTAAATTACAACTGTCTACCTATTACGGCTCTTGAGATCCAGCCCGCTGACAGACGGACACCAGAGGTTTAGTAATAAGGTTCCGTTGGATACCCTTACCCTTAAAAGATTCTGTACTAAGTTGTTACTACGTAGTTATTAGAAGAATTTACGACAAATGCATTCCTAAAATTAGTTGAATTGGGGCAAAAATTTGTATGGAACTTCGTAATTTTAACGATTTGGGAACACCAAAAATAATGTCTTTAAATATACCTACCATACTCCATTAAAAATAACACGTCATTATATTCAACGAGAACAAAAATATTCTGAAAATCCAATTCTTTGCATGGCCCTCCCTTTAAGTACCTACCTACCTCCGTTCGGATTCCGGCTATTATTTCTCACTATATACTTCGAAGCTTTAACGTCGCAGCCTGAGCTCTTTGTAACTTAAACTATCAATTAGAGGCTGTTACACATCTAGTATACTTTAGTGTAAGATTTACTGAGAAAGTCTGGAGTCACCTGCAATGGAGCAGGTTCTATAGATATAAGGGTGCATTTAGCTTGCACGAGTGACGACAGTTAAGTACGTCCGGTCGCCGGTGCACCATATGTTGTTACAATCTATCGTCACAAGATACCGGTTGCAAAAAGAGGCGTAACTAAGTCGTATGTTTTTTTCGTCATAATCATAAGTACTTGGATGACCTAGCTTTGCTCGGTTTTTTTTAGTAAACCTTTTCTAAAAATGAAACCTAGCTAGATTGATTTATCGCCCCCGAAACCCCCTGCATTCTAAATTTCATAAAAATCGTTGGAGCCGTTTCCGAGATTCAGATTATGTCCCAGGGATATCACGAAATCACGGTAGATGTCGAATATTCTTGTTACTACGTCTTTTTACTAAAACTATATAGTGATATGACAAAATATAAATAAATCGTCAGTGATATGTCGTTTCACTAAACTAAATCTAGTAAAATGTCAGAAAAGCGGATCCCTGCGACATATACATATATACAAGAATTGCTCGTTTAAAGGTATTATTAAATAAATAGATAGGGTATTCTTCTTGAATTACTGCATAGAAAAATAATAATTCTATTCAGTCCGTCCGTTTGGTGTTCAAAAAGTATTGGACCCGTTTTTCTTTGCAAAGATAAGGCTCATCATAGTTCAGGACTCGGGGCTGGCGATGGCGACGTCACTTTATCTTAAAAATGTTTTCAACGCACTTTATCGTCTTCATTTTTTGATTACGTGAAAAAAGAATTGCATTTTTTACAATACACGAGATTTTTTTGGTAACGGAAATATTAAAGGCCAAAGTTCCAATGTTTTTTTTAAACCTTTTATTTGGCTTAATTATTTTATACTAGAAAAGACATATACATATTTTATTATACCTATTGATGTAGATTTTCGATGTAGGCTTGACGCAACGTGTTGCATATTGAAAATGATTGTACTGGTTCTACACACCTAGTAGTTGACGACACGGTTGGCGTAGTGGCTGAGCTATTGGCTGCTGAGCTGCGTGTCGCGGGTTTGATTACCGCATGGAACAAATATTTGTATGGCCTACAGATAGTTATTCCGGGTCTGGCTGTTTGTGTATGTAAGTTCATATGTTTGTAAACGGACCCACGACACAGGAGAAATTCCTGGAAAGGGGTAAAGTTTAAAAAAAAACCGGTCAAGTGCGAGTCGAACTCGTGCGCCGAGGGTTCCGTACCTACCGTATTCCGTATTATATCGCCATAATAAAATTGGTGTGTATGTGGACACCCTTTAATTTTCAACTTTTTTTTATTTTTTGGAATTTTTCCTTTATTTGTGCTGTAAGGACTTGCTTTTGAAAATTAAGGTTAATTTTGGTACTAATTTGACTAACTACTTTGGTTAAGTTTTCACGAAAATCTAAATTTGCCCATATTTTTTATCGTGTTGACTCAGGACCTGGATTTTTATACACCTAATCAGTATCTGGTATAAATTTCAACCTGCTAGGTCCACCCGTTTCTGAGAAAATCGATGGTGACACACGGACATACAGACGGACAAGAGAGTGATTTTATAAGGGTTCCTTCCTTCCTTTTTACCTTTTGAGGTACGGACCCCTAAAAACAACAAAGTAAATATTCATCATCATCATCATTTCGCCCGCAAGAAATTGTCCTCCGCCATGCGTCATCACGTCGATTAGTTTTATACTTCTCAGAATCCTGACCAACATATGTATGTTTAAGATTTTACATTGTATTTATTCGTTAGCTAGCAGAATTTAATTTTCTGCATCGCCTTTATTTTTCATTTTCACAAATAGCAGTTTAGGGACCCATGCATGAGAATTTTAAAGTCCACGTTTCTAGTTCAAACGAAGGCTTCTGTTTCCGTAGTTACTTTCAAAGTACATTGTGAATAGCGAAAATTTCTCACAGAGTTCGCTTAGTTTTCTTTCATATTCCTGGCTTTTACCTTCTTATTTGAGTTGCTTACACGTGCAGGTATTGATTTTACAGGGGCACAAACTAATGTATGTATTTATTTCTTTCATATTGTATATTCAGAATGGGGATTTTCAGGTAAATTCACGTCACGAGTTGGCGTAATTTAGGCGAGAGGTTTTCTACTTTTTTTAAGGATGGGTAATCATCAAATGACTTCTTCCACTCTGGGTAGAGCGAAAGGGCGTGTCAGACTCTTACTGACTAAAATCCATCCGTGTTCCTCCTAAAGCCCTTTGCGTTCCAGGGCCGCGGTGACTCTTTCGAACAAATTCCGCAACCCTGGCAGGCTCTGGCCCTAACGGGCCCCGTCTATGTGTTCTACGTTCAAAGCAACTCATGACTTAAACATGACAAAAAAGAAGAAAGAAAGAAGAGAGAAAACACAAGCATTATGACAGGTGCCTGAACCGGACGCTTCAGTGCTGTCACCTGGTGTAAGTTATTTTAGAAAATCCGGAACCCTGGAAAATTTGGTGGTGTAATGACTTACCGTAAGGTGAGTAGCTTGTTTGTTTGCCTAGTAATTAATCTGCCTAGCCTATGAACGGCTGATGAAATGACGATATCGTTTTTTGATTGATATAACTTTTAAATTTTGCCTAAAAAAAGTTAGAGAGTATAATAATAATAGCCCTTTATTCCAAACTGACAATTTTGTGTGATATATAGTTACGTATACATACATTATATTGTTATAAAATGTCCCTCAGTTCGGTGTGTCTTCTGACATAGGCCCCCTTCAACTGCTTCCATTACATTCTGTCGGTTGCAACTCTGGTCCAGTAAGGTCCTAAGGCTAGGCGGAAGTCATCGTCCCATCTTCTAGTTGGTCGCCCCCGTTGTCTGCTTCCATCTCTTGGATGCCAGAGTGTTACCTGCCTACTCCATTTGTCTGTTTTGCATCGTAACATGTGACCTGTCCAACGCCATTTCAATTGGTCAATTGGAGTTATTATGTCGGTAACTTTGGTATTGTTCCTTAGTTCAGTTGAGAATTGCCTCATCATTAAGTTTTATTGAAATTATTAATTCTATCATTAAACTGGCTAAGTGTCAGCGGGCAATGGAGAGAAGTATGTACTTCTCTCCATTGCCCGCTGACACTTAGCAAGTTTTTCCCTGTGATTTTGGGTGAGGGACAAGGTCTTACTTCCGTATGTGATGCAGGGGAGTATATATGTATAGTTTATATATATTCGTTTTATTTATTTAAATGTTTGTATGTATTAATTAAATATCAATCGCTTTTTATTCACCATATTTATTTATTTAAACTTTATGTACATGGGCGGACTTAATGCATCAAGGCATTCTCTACCAGTCAACCTTTGGGTTCACCTATCACCATTCTCTGCATCACCCAAAAGTTGACTGGTAGAGAATGCCTATGGCATTAAGTCCGCCTCTGTACATTTGTGCGCGTAAAGTGTTAATAAATAAATACAGGTATTGAAGGTTCGTCTTTTGTTGGTCATGCTTAAATCTTTGCTTTTCGTTATTTAATTTAATGACTAGTATTTTCTCCAGCCACTATCAATTCTCTTGTTTATTTCTTTTAACATTTGGTCTGTAGGGGTGATTATCTGACCCAAATACACATACTCTTGTACATACTCACACACATACCAACATTTAAAGCAGGCCTAAGGAATTATATATCAGACATAAAAGTTTAGCTATTTACAAAAGACACATACGTTTAGCTTGAACTGTTTTGTATTTAATTTAGATTTAAGTTACTGCTTATATTTTATAAATTACACTATTGTGCTCAGTTTCTTAGATGGCTTGAACGACGTTATGTAAACTATAACCTATTGTTAATTTAGTTAAGTTTATCTTTGAGTGAACTGTAATTTGTTCTCTGAGAAATAAATGTCTTTAAACCGAAATTTTACACCCTAATTTCAACCGATGACGTCATCAGCTTCCAAACTATTCAAGTAAACACAAGCTACACTGCAAAAACAATGGCAACATGCCCTTTAAAACTATTGAAGAAAATGTAAAGTGATTTTGAAACTCATTTAAATTATCTTGACTAAAGATATTCAACTTGAACTTAAAGAGATAAGTGCATTTTGTTGAGCGTCCAGAAATCGTTGTCGTTTTATGAAAATCCCTTCAAATCCAGTTTGGACCAGTGTTTATTATCACTTAAGATTAAGTGGATAAGAGAGGAGGGAATAACAAAACTGGGGATTTGACTTCTGCCAAAGTTAATTTTGTTTAGCTGTTTTTGTGTTTTGCGTGACTTTCAATGGATTTACATTGAGATCAAATTGTAAGTGAAAATGTAAGGCGTGCTTCTGTTATCTTTACCAACTTGGATTTAGTTTTATTTTTATAGACTCTTAGAGAATGCTCTGGAAGAGCCGAGATTGAAATGTACCGTCTAGCTTTCAATATCCTTTTCCTGGACATGGTCTACCTTTGTGCCACGTTTCATCCAAAACCGTGCAGCCATTAAGACGTGTACACCATGGATAAAAATAATCTTATGTCATTTTCCAAAGTCCAATATATCTGTTTAGCAAACAGTTTCGCAAAAATTTCATTGAGCCGAACAAACAGACCTCCATTTTGGATGTTAATATTTTAGAAAACACTTCAGTTTTCAGAATAATCAGACAAAACAAAACTCATGTATCAAAATTACGTCGTCCAGTTGGACTTGCCTTTTAACAGCTCTATCAAAGGGCAAGTCCACCTTTAACATCTCACTATTACCACAGGAAAGGTTCTGAAGACTAAGCTGTACGTCACTTCGGCGCTGGAGGAACATTAATAATTCTAGCCAGCGACGCCGTTTGCAACCGCCTTGCAACTGTGTCGGGGCTCACTGATAGCGAGAGTAATATTAACTAATATTATTTCGCTCATTTGCTGCAAGGTCGATATATCTCAAAATTGATGATTTTTTAGTTATAGTAGGCGCCAGATAAATGTGGAATAAAGTATATTGACCTTTCCCTAATAACTGCTCATAGGTACCTGAACAATTAAATATGAATCGTTTTTCATTATTAGACAATGTTAAGGATCACGAGAGATGATGATTCGGGACAGTTTTGTGTCATTAATTCCGTTTTTCAAATTAACAATGTCAATAAATGTAGGTGGGTCAATGACCGATATTCCACGATTATCTGGCGCCTACTATAATTATACAGTTGTGTTGAAAAGCTGTGCGATCCGGTAAAAACTTTATTTCTGTGTGAATATGTGCTCTTTATCTCGTACTATAGAGCTTACACAAATTACGTTTTTACAGTAAACGTAGCGGATTTTTATTCAACACTAGCGGACGCCACGCGGTTTCACCCGCGTAGTTCCCGTTCCCGTGGAGTACGGGAATAAAATATAGCCTTTGTTACTCGCTGATAATATCCAGCTATCCATTGCTGAAACAAATCGGTCCACTAGTTTTTAAGTATATTCGTTACATACAAAAATACAAATCTTTCCTCTTTATAATATTAGTATAGACAACTGTATTGTCTTTCATGCAAGCAAAGTCACGGGCGAAGGCTATTAATTAAATAAATTCATACTAATATTCATACGGAAGACGCAGCGTTGGAAGGTCTTCCACAAGGTAGACCGATGACCTAGTGAGGATCGCGGGTAGCCGATGGATGTAAGACGCACAGGACTGGATCTTGTGGTGACACTTGGGGGAGGCCTATGTCCAGCAGTGGGTGTCTTTCGGCTGATATTATGTTGATACCAATATAATATTATAAATGCAAAAGTTATTCTGTCTGTTTGTTGAATTAATCTGCGAGAGACACGTAGAATGGAACTTAGTCAGTGACATATTATTATTTTATCTTAGGTGTTCGATCCGTTGGGATAATTTTTGTCTTTTACACGAGCAAGTTAATAAAAAAAAAAACGAAATTGCAAGAATAATCATTTTATCCATAGTGGCCGAGTATACTAAGCGCCATGTGTGGTCTTCTTCAATGAATCCGATGGCAGTGACCCAGCGTTATAGTCATTTCTATCGTGAACTCTCCGATCCCGGTCACAACATGTACAGAAAAACGTTATCAACCAATTTATTAACCCTCTTTGTGTATGACAGTAGAGTCACTTTATTAATGTAATATTATTATTTTACTGAACTGTAAACGATGACGTTCAAAAGTGCCGTTTAATGGCCTAATTGAAATAAACGTTTTGAGTTTGACTTTGTATGTTTATGAAGGACTTTTTCTTATTTGGTGCATCCTATCTAGGTCTTTAAAATGCCACAGGTGTAATAATTTCATGTTCTGAACATGGAACGCCAAAGTATTGGATTCAATTCAAAATCTGCAGATTACCGCAAGGGTAGCTCGTAGGCTCGTATCAAATCCCGATCAAATCAATCTCACTTGGATGTTGTTTCGAGCACTTTTAGAAGACCTTTTTCGTTAGACAAATATATTCCACTCTGCGTACCCGAAGGGCTCCCTAAATCTTAGGATTTTTTAGCCTTCCCTCTAAACAGCTCAATTTGTTGTTTCGATTTACGTAGATAAAGATGAAAGTCGGAATATTTTAGAATATCTTTAATAAGGCTCTCTGCTGACCTATCGATCAGCAAAACCGTCATCTAGTGTAGGTAGGGTTAACTATTACATATTATAAAAACTCTCCAATGAAACCGAAAAAAATAAAAAATATATCGTATTAACAATTCGAACCGCAACCTAAAACAGTACTTTATTTTCTTTATTTATTTAACTTGTGTTAAAACTAAGAGAACGAATAAGAAAGGCGGTGTTAGACGTCAGGAATTTTTCACTAGGTACAGCGTGAGTTGCTAACAGTGTTACAAAGTGGTATGCCCATCTTAAAGTTTGAACGAGACCCTAATATTGAGGTATGGTTCTCTTCAATGGAAGTGAAGAAGCTTAAGTAGATGTACTTACTAGCATTACTAATTGTATCGATCTTTAAAAGCTTTGAATCGACAATCGGATGTTAATATTTTTAAGTTAAATTCATTGTACTGAGGATAGAGTGTCGTTCTTCGTGGTTACTCTACGGTTTTGTCATGAATGGTAAGTCAGAGATCTCTGCGAGAGGGAGCAGGCCAGAGTCCACCAAGCGAGCCCAGTGCGTAATGCAGCCTTCAAATGCCTTTAAAATGTCGGTTCTAGGATATATTAATTTCTTTTTAATATCTATTATTGAATTGATTTCTTTGGCAAAGTATTATCATGGTTTTCTGTCAATAACTTCACAGTTAGGTTTGGCTCGCACCGTCAGACTTTATAACTATCTAAACGGGAGTGTCTCCTTAGCATACTGATTTACAACCCGACTTCAGACTTACTTAAATTATCTTCCTCAGAAATAGCTTATCCTTCAATTGCATACTCTCCATACTTCCGAATTAGTTGTCATATCAGTAGTTGCCTTTCTAGCCTTTTCATCTTTGAAACAGCCTTTAATTATGTCTTCCTCTATTTAAATAACCATGTACATTTATACTCGAAACTTTTCCTACAGAATTTTCCTATTAATTTTGACAAGATATTTTTGATTGTTATATCGGTAAACAGGGTCAAAACTTGTTGGGTGAAGCGTGCGTCTCGGTTTGAAAATTACATCCAAATCCGATCCCTAGGGTTAAATGGTGTTAGTTGGGACGTTATTAAGGTTATCAAAACATTTTGTCGCTTGACATTATAGGAGTATTTATGTCAAGCGACAAAACGTTTTGATATATTAAATTATACCTACGTAAATATTTAATGTATCAAAACTAATTATAAATGATTCTAATTTTATGTTGTAAGTAAGCTAAAGGAGCTAGTGTCTAAGTAATAAAAGCCGCACAGGTTGACCTCCAAGGTTAAGCAACGTTTGCCTAGGTCGGTCCGAGGATAGGTGGAGGATGGGACCATACCGAGATTCATCTGTGCCTTGTAAAGCACGTTAAGTCGTTGATTACGGCTGTCATTTCAAGATCTTTGACAGTCGTTACCATAGACACAAGCCAGAATGTCTGACACTAGTCTTGTCAGAGGGTACCGTATTATCCAAGTCGCTTCGTTGAGGTCAGATAGACAGCAAGTCGCTTCTTGTGGAGGTCACTCCTTTTAAGAAACCGAGTTACCATCCCTACTTTGTTGCTATTCCACCAATTCGCACTAAACGTTTCCAAACGTATTTTATAATGCGCACAGCAAAGGAGTGGAACTCTCTGCCTGCGTCTGTGTTTCCAAACGCATACAACCCTAATCTCTTCAAAATTAGAGTGAACAGGCTTCTTCTGGGTAAGCTTGCTCCATCGTCGACTTGGTTTCTGTCATCCTTGAATAAAAAAATTAAAAAAAAACTATATTCAGTTCGGTTAGACTGGGAGCCGATTCCGACGTAGTTGGGAAAAGGCCAGGCATATTCATTGAGCCGCTTCCATGGTTCATGCAGGACTAACATACTATGGTCGACACCAGATGAACATGCTTTAACGGTCATTGACCCTCATACATTTATTGACATAGTTAATTCCGAAAACAGAAATTATGTCACCAAGTTGTCCTGAACCGACATCTATCGTGACCCTTTACTTATTCTAGTAAAGAAATCGATTCATAATTTATTGTCCGGGTACTAAATCAGAGAAATTAAGGAAAGGGCAATGAACTTTATTGCAAGTTTATCTGGCGCCCACCATAACACCCGATTTCCTGTAAAGTATCTAGGAACTCGTCAAACTTTAACGCTGAAATAGGGTCTGGAACGTTCTTAACTTCAATTTCTCAATAAAAAATTACTTAATAAACGTCAGTTCACTCCTATACATCGTCCCGTACATTTTAATACCAAAAAACAAAACAGCAACTGTAACAACACTTCCACAAGCGAAGTTTGGAGCGCACTCAAATTAATGAACTTTTAAATTCTAGCGGCCGCTCTGTGCCATAACTAACGTAAAGTGCTGCCCTCTGTGGAAAACTAAAACCCTGCGGTTCTTTGTCCGACAGTGGTTGGAAAGAGGATGATGCTTTGACAAACAAAATGTGCATGTTTTTGTTTAAGTGGGCATGGATTCGCAATTAAGTACTAACTTTGCTTTTTGTAAAATGTGTTTTTATTTAGCCTATACCGTTCCAATACTTTTATTAATTTATCACACAATCTACACACATACATTACCCTGTTAGGGCGCAGCAAATACTGGGTAAAGGTCTCCCTCAAACCTGTCAAGATATTCCTGATTACCCGACCTGATCTCTCAAACCCGTCTAGATATTCTATTCGAGTCGACCGACGACTACAAGGGCTGGTTTAAGGTGGCTCGGAAAAACATTTATCTAGAAAATGTATTGCTTCTCGTATAACAAGAAAAAAACGTGTTTTGTCTTTTGGATGGCGATAAATAAGAAAGAAGATAAGACTAACAAGTCAGTGTGATTTTTCTTACTTCAAAGTTAAAAGCCAAAGTGAACTTCTATCTTTTTTGTGGTGGATTTAATCAAGTTTCAAGCTAAACTTTTAACATCAATATAAAAATAAACATCATCATTATCATCAGTTTACCCGAAATACGTTCACTGCTGGACATAGGCCTACCCCAAGCATCGCCGCAGGGCCGTCTTCGAAGGATAACATATTTGTTCGTAACGATACTTTCATATTGTAACACCAGCGGACTCACGCTAGTGCTACTTGTTGATATTATTATAAAATGAAACTATGTTTAAGGTTTAAATTTCATAATATATTTAGGTATCTGCCTTCAATGAACGCTGGCACCGGAGTGCCATATAAAAACAAAATATATTTTTATATTCCTATTTCAAATTCTCTTTTACTTTTCGCCAGATGCTTCCAAAGGGTGTCTGCCAGAGACCTGGAGCCAAGGATATCCTCTTTACAATATTTTCATTTAAATGGGAACGTATGTCAGTCCGTTACTTTTTAATATCTGGCCGAAAAAACGGATTTAAATGAAAGTTGGCGCACAGCTAGACCATGGATTAATTTAGGAGAAAAGATATATTTTTATTCCGGGAGGCTATTCGCAGAGGGTAGTTTCTGTCTTTAACGCCACTGGCAAAAGCTAGCATATTAAAATAAAAGCACCAAAATACTCTAAAACTTTAATAAAGGAGATTCGAATTCCCGTCTCTTAATGCGAACTTAGAGCAAACAAACCGAGTTCAGAGAAAACCAATCTGCGAAACGAGTGACAGGTGCGGAAACAGATCCAACGTGACCGCTACCTCCTTATTTATTCTTTTGACACTGTATAATTAATTTCTTGTCAAGTTTTACAAGTTTTTATTTCTTAGTCACAAGCTATTTTTCCTTTATATCAGGCAACTAAGGCTCATAAAACACAATACATAAAAAAAAGTACAATAACTAGTTTTACTATTTACTATATATCAGTATAATTAGTGTATAATATTAAAACAACAAAAAACCGATGAATTTCATTCATTTCTTGTCGTAGTATTCAATAAAGTGAAGGCAATTTTTTTTTTAAGTACTTGTCTTAGGTACTACTAATGATAGATTTTTGGTATGGCCATAAGTTCTACTATAAGCCATTTCAAGGTTATCCATTAATGACCGGACACCCTGTATATAAGTATAAAAACAATAACAATAAACTAATACCAATCTCCGTGTTTAGGAAAACACGTTAAGCCGATGTTCTCGGCTGTCATTTGTACAACATTGACAGTCGTTACGGATAGACAATAGCCAAAAATTCTGACACCAGTCTTGTCAAGGGGTGAGGAGCTCGTGGCTAAAGAATATCAGCCGCACGGGGCGATCAAGGTTAAGCAACGCTTGTCAAAGTTGGTTTGTGGATGAGTGACCATCTTAACATACCGAGTTTCCTCCGTGCCTCGAAAAGCACGTTAAGCCGTTGGTCCCGGCTGTCATTTGGAGAACTTTGGCAGGCGTCACGGATTGTCAGTTGCCAGTAAATCTGACACCAGTCTTGCCAAGGGGTACCGTGTTATCCAGTTACCGGGTTGTGGAGGTCAGGCAGTCGCTCAATGTGAAATACAGGTACTCAGCTGCATCTGTTGAGACTACATGGCCGACCAACATAGATTTTGGAAAAGGCTAGGCCGATTGATAGTTTTTAGGGTTCCGTACATAAAGGGTAAAAACGGGACCCTATTACTAACGTCCGGTCTCAACAACGAATCTACCTTTCACCAACTGACAAATTAGCTACCAACAGTAGCTGAAACGTCATGTTTGCGTTTGTAACGTTATTGAAACCGGCCGTAAGACTCCGCTGTCCGTCTATCTGTCTGTCACCAGGCTGTATCTCATGAACCATGATAGCTAGACAGTTGAAATTTTTACAGACGATGTATTTCTGTTGCCGCTATATCAACAAATGCCGCTATATAAAAATGAAATAATATTTAAAATCAAAGGGGGGCCCCATACAAGAAACATGTTTTCGGCTTATGGTACGGAACTCTTCGTGTGAAAGTCCAACTTGCACTTGGCCACTTTTTTGTCACTGAGTTAGATAATAGATTATTCCAAGTTACCTAATGCTGTATCGTAAACCTTAGAAGCCATGGAGAAATAAACCGTTTCTATCAAGAACCACCGATATACCTGATTGAAACCTTTTGTTACCGTAGCGAAGACGAGGTTGACGCCAAAGCCATTAGAGCCAAAAACGTTTTTAACACACTTGCAACTAATTAAAATTTCATAAACAGTATTTTGTAAGATTTGACGTGACCGATATCGAGTAATAATCATATTATTTGGAATCGCCAGATTTTTCGGCGCCGTTTGAATTCGATTTCGTGGATCTGAGCACTTTTTTGCCGCTTGAAAAATCAGTAAATTAAGGTCTAGTTCAAATCTGATTTGATCGATGTGACAAAAATTTTATAAAAATGAACTTCATACAGACAACATTTTTATATAATATTGGAAACCCAATAGCCCTCGTATCGCAAGCATCGCAATTTTCCGCACGAATGCTTAAATGAAAAAAAATTGCACTGCGTGTGAAATGCACAGCTTTGTAAACCTTTTAGCCGTGCACTAAGCGCTTTTGTTCACTTTACGAGTACGTGTGCTGAAAAATTCTTTATCGGTGTTAATCTTCCAACAAGATGAACGAAAGGTCAATGTAAGTAATTAGGTCGCTGGGACGAGTGGGATGCTCCGTCTGTAAGGTTGGCATGTAATCATTTTATGTCAGGCCCTCGTTTTGACCTAACTGGCCTGTGGCTTGGGTGTCGCTGCAATCTGTTCATTAAATTAAAGTAAGATAGAGGCGAGAATTGTTTGTTGTATTCTATTTGTAAAACAGATGACAATAAGTTGTAGGAAATGTAGTATGTTATAATATGGTGTTGGTAATTGTATGACCTGAACAATTAGCAGGTTAACTGAAGCAGTGCAATTGTAAGGAAACGTTTAGGAACTGTATCACTGATTCACCATTGTTATCGATATCTACCAATGATAGCACTTTCTAAGTCAAAGTTATTTTTTTCATTTTTCTTCTTAATATTTGTTTTGAGAAAATATGTGACTTCCTCTCTGAATTTGTTTAACGACGTGAGTTCATCTGAATAAAACAATAGACGGGCATGAGCCCTCAAAGTCTTATTTATCAGACTTAACTATAAAACAATGTGCGATTAATACTGATCGCATAAAACAATGGCTTTATCATCAGTGATCGGAATAAGGTGAGCTAATTTACCTAAACTTCAAAAGTGGAGACTTCCTAACGACATTTCTTTTCGGGAAAATTGTCCCGGTTTTCGGATAACACTAAAGTACATTTAATGTTATGTACTTTAGTGTTATATATGTATACAGAAAATAATTGAATTCGTTTTTGTTTCCCTAAATTGACACAAAACCAGTAGACCCGTTTTTTATTGTTTTCAAAAATAAAATAGAGTCTCCTTATCTAACGACGTATGAGAGCGCGGAAGCTAATGCAAGGTTAAAGTAAATACAAATTATTTGATAGTTTCTATAGCTTTTCACGCCATGTATTCATTTTGTACAATTATTGGAACAAAACGTAATCAGAAATCCAGTTCAATTATTATGAAACTCACCACTCGTAAGTACAAACACGGTCAGAATATTATTTCGGTTTATGTTGAAAGTTGTTGTTGTGTGTTGTGTCAGGAAGTCTCCACTTTTTGTCTCTGTTCTTTGAAGTTCTGATAACTTAGCACACCTTTTTTCGATCACTGGTAATATCCCAAAACCCGGGATATTAATCCCGAAAAAAATATTTAGGCATAAGGCGTCTCCACTTTGTCTCTGTTTTTTCGAATTTTTCGAACTTTAGGTATTTTAGCTCACCTAATTCAGATCACTGCTTATCATAAAGGTCCTGGTTGGCTGCAGTACCTATGGTGGTGTGCGACAACACCGGTGCAATCTCCGTTCTTTTACTTTCATATTCCGCTATAACCGCAATTCAAATCGAACGGGTAGAGATCAGTTGTAGAACAAACGTCTTCACTTGCTTTCCAAGGCACGGGAGTGATACACCACCAACTTCCAAATTCCAGGCTGCTACTGAGAAGTTTCAGATGGATAGACACAAACATACTTTTTCCCGACCTGGGCATCAAACTCTCATGCTCGGCAGTCACGCTTGTGACCATACCAATAAGGTCATATTGAACGTCGGCCGCTCATATCACCCAAATTTGAAAAGCAGTTTCACCTTTATCAATCAATCGATCAAAAGTCATTTATTCAAATTAGGCTAAGTACCAGCACTTTTTGAACGTCAAAGTTCTACATAAAGACCCCCGAAATGCCCGCCCGTCACCACTTCCTAGTGTTTTAGCTGGGAAGAATAAATGGCGCATCAAACTCCCCAACAAAATCTTAAATATCTACATAATGAGCAGTTTAGGCTTAACATTAACTACTTCATACAGTTCTCATCAGCATCCTCGATTATCGTCCAGTAAATGGAGAAGCAATTCACTTTGAGGCTTAAGCGGCGTCCATTTGATGGTCCGCATTAAAACGGCGAGCATTCGCATCCAATTCCACTGATTGAGTGACGAATTTGGTTTATAGACTTAAAAATGTTTTGGCTCTATCAAAATGTTAGCGAATTGCAATATATAGGTATTTATTATGAAAAGTGTTTTAGATGATGTTATCTATACTAATAATATTATAAAGAGGTAAAGTTTGTGAGGTTGTGGGGGTAATCTCTGAATCTTCTGAACGGATTTAAAAAAATCTTGATATATGTATATGATAGCCACATTCATGAGGAATGCTATAAACTATACGAGACATGGAAAATTCCTACGGGAACGGCAAAAAACGGGATATGCGCGTACGAAGTCGCGGGCAACAGCTACTTTTTCATAATTTGGAAGGATACAATCTGCCTAGCCTTTTTCGAACTACGTTAGGGTCAGCTTTCAGTCTTTTTTTTCATCAAATGACTTCTTCCGCTCTGGGTGGAGCGGAAGGGAGTGTCAGATTCGTACTGACTAAATACCATCCGTGTTCCTCCAAAAGTGTTCCAGGGCCGCGGTGACTCTTTCGAACAAATTCCGCAACGGCTTCTAGTTTAACGGAATACAGCTAAATACTAGTATTTTACATGAAACGACTACCTATCTGATACCCAAGACCCAGTTACTGGGTATCATGATACCCCCGAAAACACTGGTGTCAGACCAATGAAAGAGCGATATAAGTTTGAAATAAAGTGGCGGTTTAATAAAATATTGTGTGATTTGTTTTTTAATCCGAAGTACCATCATCGCAAACCTATCTCAGTCATCTGCCATGTGTTCAGTTAATATTATACCTCCATCAAACTGTTCGTAAATTGCAATATGTATTTATAGGTTTACTAATGATAAGCATAAAATATATTGGCACAATTTACATCAGCATTACGAAATTCAGCATAATGATCATTCAGCATAATACTATTAGGCATAAATGTTTTGACATAATGCTTGTTGCCATAAATACTGCTAGCATAATAATAATGAAGTATAATTTTATAAACGCACAATGATATAAACACATAATGTTTACCACCTGCGCTAAGGTAGTTCGACGGAGCTCCGCTTCGCGGGTTTCTGGTGATTTTAAAAAAAAGTAACCACGAAGGCTAAAGCGCCTTAGCCTTCAAACCTAACCTATCCGAGTCGGGGTGCTCTGAGTCAGGGTGTTAACCATAATGATGTTTTTTTTTTTTTAATATTAAACGTTAGACCATGAATATTAGACGAATAAATATTATGCCATTAAAATTATACAACTCCAACTTATGCCAAAGCATTATTATGCAACAGTATTATTAAGCTAATAAAAGTTATGCGAAAACGTTAGGCCAAACATATATTATGCCAAAAAATGTTATGCCTAGAGGGGTACTACCGTATTTATACACATGTAAAATACAATATAAAAACCCTTTCCCATACACGTGTATACAGACCAATTGATATTCCAACAACTACAAACTGTAAACCGAATCAGCACTTTACCTAACACAGAATCAAAATACAGTGTCATCATTATAATACTGCACAATGAAAGTTAGACCAAATATGAATTGCATTTTGCGTTATTGATTTTCTATACAAACTGGCCGATGGAGCTGTTAAAGTTTTAACTTAAAGCTGAACCCAACTTTAGAGTTGTGCAACTTGATGGGCAACTTCTTGAATAGGGGCAAATGGGGCGCATGTGGAAATCGAAGCAAGTAAATTGAGATTTGGTTTATTTATTTCTCAGTAACAGTGAATTATTTGTAGTCAGTTATTTCAGATCAATCTGAGTTTTCTTAGTTTTATTTTGGAATTATGGACCATTTCAACAGAATAGATAATCGATGGGGTCGAATGGTTCTGGAGCGGCGACCACGTACCGGAATACGGGTATGCATCGTTGGAAAGCCTCCTGCAAAGTATACCGATAGCCTGGTAGACGCCGCGGGAATCAGTTGGCCTGGAGACGTACAAGGCCAGCCATCCTCATCAAAGTCAAAACGTTTATTTCAATTAAGCCATTAAACGGCACTTTTGAACGTCGCCATTTACAGTTCAGTAAAATAATAATATTACATTAATAAAGTGACTCTACTGTCCATTTGGAAAGGTAGATTCTCATGTCTAGCAGTCTTGCAGTATCTCTAATCGTGAACATCTTTCGGCTGAAATGATGATGATGAAAATATTCACCTGACTGTTTTACTGTTAGTTATGAAATTATCGCTTCCCATCACTTCCCGTGGGTGTCGTAATAGGCGGCTAAGGGACTCACCAGAGTAAGGGCATCAGCATTCTCTGTGCATTGCATTAGCAACACTGCGATCAACAACCCGCTTGCCAAGCGTGGTGAATATGGCGAACCCCCTCCCCCCTCCCTTTAGGGGAGGCCTTAATCCTGCAGTAGACGTGTTTAGGCTGAGATTGTGATGAAGTTATAAAAAACCACGCGTTCAACCAACATCACAGGTAAGGGCTAAATATTTATTAAAAAAAAATAAAAAATGTTTTATTAAATAAATTACGGAAGACCTTCATCATCATCCGCAGCCCGACTTCGCCCACTGCTGAGCATATACTTCTCTTCTCTTGTGCCAATCCCCACGTTCCTGTGCCAGACTCTCCAGGTTCTACCCGCGATGGCAACAATGTCGTCCCCCATCACGCCGCCGGCCGACCAACACTTCTTCTTCCAGTCCTCGGACGCTACTCAGTCACTGGCTTGCTCCACCTTTCATCACCGCGACTTGCCAGGTGTCCTGCCCAGCTGCATTTTAGTTCCGCAATTCATTTTCCGATGTCATTACATTACAGTTACAATCCATACCTTTACAAATCAAAACAACTTATCTTAAACACATATTTACCCAAAAATCATGTCCCCTATCTCCTAGAGCACTCCTCCCCAACTTCCTCTTCTAATAACAATTGCTAGCTGAACAAGTTACCCAAGAGGTTGTTATAATTCAAGCCCTGCATAACGCGCTGTCAAGTTTCTCACTGTCTGTAGATCTTGAACGATTTCCTTCACGAGTGCACGTCTAAGAGTAGGGCTGGAAAAATAAGTGGGAGTGAATTATTTTTACGTCTAAAACACACAAAAATAAAATCTTAACACCCTTATTTATAAAACGTCGGTACTTTTTAGCGACAGATTAACAGACTCTTAATTTAAACTGAAGATAATTTAGATGAGCAGATAAATCTGCTCATGTGTTGCTAAACAGCTTTTTGACAGATATTTTTAAATATTTTATAAAAAATTGGGTGCCCATTGGGATTTCTCATCGGTAAAAGAACTTTAATACAAACTTTCATCATCTTTTACGGGTTTCATAAATCCTTCTTTGATTTTAAAGTACTTATTCTCAGTACATTTGTGTATTTATGACCTCTGGGACCTTAAGTTATGTTCTATGTAACTTAAACCGTAGTTATTTTATTATTATGAGTTTAGAAAAAAAAACTAAGCTTTTTAACTTTGTTTATGCCATCTGTACTATCGTAACAATGTCAAACGCAGTGATTGCCATCACTCTAGTTTAAGTTCAACAGAATAACGAGCACTTCGCGCTGTCAAAGACATCCCTAAAACAATTTTAAAACGTCTTTTGACTGGACTTTAATATGTGAGTCGCATTACTTCATGTAACACATTATGCACCAAGGCAGGCTTAATGTACTAGGTATTCTCTATCGGTCAAAATCAATGTTTGTATGTCCTCTATGCGTTCGGAAACCATTGATTGAAACTTTGGTAGGGTGTTCTGGAAACGCCCGCGAGGGTTCCTGGTCCAAAAAAAGCTATATATATAAAAATACGTGGTATTGCAACGCATGCCATCATAGTTACACATTTTTACTTATTTTATTGCAAAATAGCTGAAAGTAAAATCGCCCATAAAATGGACTTAGCTGGTTAATGAATTAGGCCGACGATATTATAGGATAAATATTCAGAGGTCTCGAACTCGATTTCATGAAAACTATACTACATCATTTGATTTTAATTCTGCGTTTGTACAGATTTTTTTACTTGTGATATCAAATAATAAACACAATACTAACAGATAAAAATACTAAAAAATATGATATAATACAAACAGCAAAAGAACAAGTTTTCCGCCGCAAGCAAAACCAACAGTAACGTTAAACAAAAAGTAACTTGGCGCCATCTATCTTTACGGCCAGCAACGAACTACCGAACGAAATCCTGCATCGCAGTATCAGAGTATTCCGTGCGATTTGGACATACAACGTGTAACAGAATAAACGAAATACCTCTTAAGGGGTCATTTTACTCATCATTATTAACAACGATGGAACCAACACTGAAATCGAAAAAAACCTCGACTGCCCCATTTCTAAAACATGATTATTTTGGTCTCAATTATTGCGTTTATTTTGTTATACGTTGTAAACAACAGTCCTAATTTCAACTATTTGACAGTTGCCCACCGGACACAATAACCGTCTGGTAGGAGGATCCTCCCTTTTCAATGGAGGCTCGCGAGACTTTATAGTATACCCTGTTCCACATACACCCTATATCGAGTCGCTTTTTCAATTACTCAGAAAACACATATTTTCAACTTAATAGGTATTCAATTATAATATTATGTAGAAAAGCTCTTCAATATTGTTACAAAAATGGCACTTTAATGTTTTGAAATTACATTTTGATATCTTAAATTTTAAAAGAAAAGCTTCAGCTACTTTTTCAATAACCCGCATCAGAGAATATTTGCAAATGAATGAGCCGATAACTGTAGTGTAATCAAGTATAATGAACATTTAAAAGAAAAAGTCTCCTTTAAAGAATATTTTTTCTTCAAGGACAAAAAGAAATGGAAAATTAGGGACTGGTCGTACAATTTTATTTTATGAAAAGTATTATAGTGGGTACTTTATAGGTAGTAAAGGTTTGAAAAGTATAATATTCTTTGAGAGGAGAAAGATTTGTATATTTCAATAGAAGGAAATTACTTTAAATAAAAATATTTTATACTTAACAACTGAAAGAGAGCTCGAATATTTTAATTTTATGATAAGAATATTTTTTACAAAATAATTTGATTGTCTATGTTACTGTGTTTATTGTGCCAGTCTGAAAAGCCTAGTATCAATTCTGCCGGCCTATATTAATAAAAAAAGACCTTTTTTTGGATAACGTGTTTAAACATTTAAAAACGCGTTCACTCTCGCGATCTTCATCTTCTTCGTGACATGATCTGCCCATTTTCATTATTAGAAATCAAATACAATTTATTCGCCCCATTCTTAGATTATTCTACCACTCAATTATAATCCACATACACTGCAGGAGTGTCAGTATAACGTGGTTCGTACACCGGGAGCTGCAAATCCTCGCCACGACTGCCTACCCAATTACGGACGAGGCGACGGCAGAATCCATTATTGCCAGTCTCCGCTCCAATCAAGACAGTGAATGGTTGCATGGAGGTAGCATACTGGAAGTGAATAGTTACACGTACCTATTCATAGTGACGTTGCCGAATATGTCCGTCGAGGTGTTTTTCAGCACTCAAGATCACTTCATGACAAAATGGATGATGTACCACTACTTTTAGTCATTCTCTGTTCCCTAAATCATAGTAATCTTGTTAATACTAACGGCTTCGCCTGAGTCATAGTCAAAAATTATCCCAAGGAACATACTTCTGGGAATAATCGTGTACATATGTATGTCCAAACTCAAGACATGGTCTACCCGTGTGCTAAGTTTAATTCAAATCTGTTCAGATATAACAGGTAACAAAGAGATAGACAGAGTTACTTTCGGATTCAACACGGAACCCGCAACGGCTTATCGTGCATAAAAGAGTCTCGCGATTTATAATGGATAGTCTCACATCCATTAGCCCACCTCGGTAGTCGTTGCTTAACCAGGAAGTTCGGCACGTGCTAACGTTTTTTCTTAATCTTCTTCTTCGCAATGCGAGTCACTTCTATTCCCACTTTATATCTGAAACCTTCTTGTTATTTTGTCGCCGTGACGTTAGACTATCTGCTGTTTTATCATTATCATCGTTGATTATATTATGCATCAACAGTTTAGCTCAACATTCACTTTAGGTATAATTAGAAATTTGTACTTCGGGCTTTTGTTACTGCGAGACGTGTATATTTTCTTAAAATTTTTGGCAAGTACCTAATTTAACTTTACATAAGGAAACATGTAGAGTAAAATTATTCTCCTACAAGATTTATTTGTGTATTAAAATCAAACTCAATTTATCGCTAATTATTATTTTTAGGTATCTCACTTTCAGAGAAGACCCATCGGTCTTCTCTGAAAGTGAAATATTTCATTTTGATTATTCCTCCGCTAGAAGTATAATATGATCCTGATTTCCAATTTTATAACACACAAGCCATTATAAAACACCTTCTATATTCCCCGAAGTGGCCCCATATAATGTCAGCTTTATCCTTCTCAAGAAAAATAAATTGTTTAATGATAATTTAATCCAGTTATCAATAAAATGGAAGGAAGATTTATCCATCATTATGCTGATTGAAAAGTCTTAACAGCCAATTGGCTAATAGCCAAATCTATCCCTAAAGACGAATAAGGCCTCGTTTACGGAGACGTAGGCCGTCGCGCGTCGCGTTCGGCTACGCGGTTGTATGAGAGCGTTTACGGAGAAGCGATCTAACACGCGTTTGCTTGAAATGCAGGCGGAGCCCACGGATAGCATCACCGCGTCGCACGCGACGTTTACCGCGGCGGTGCACGCAGTGTTGCGACCAGCTATTCCTGCATCTCTATTCACAGTAAAACGTAACGACACCCGCGGCGCGGCGGGGCCCGCCGCGTACATTGCCATTTGTTTGTGTTGGCGCATGTGATGATACGCGCTACACGCGCCGCCTATCTGTAAACAGAAAAAAACGTCAGACGCGCCGCGAGACACCACACTGCACGCGACGCGCGTCTCCCCGCGTCTCCGTAAACAAGGCCTTAGGAGTCATTTCAGGTGTTTTCAAGATTTGTGTTTTTAAATTAAGCACCGAGACTAGTGCTTAATTTAATAAAAACTTTTCGTAAAATGCGACTCTGTACACAATATCGGAAGCATATTTACTATTTGATATATTTAACCGAATTCAAAATGAGGAGCTTTCTTTTGTGTAACATTTTATTTTTATTATTTTAATTAAGTATGTAAAATAAGAATAATAAAGGGCTATTTTAATAATGTATCGATCTAAAATCCTCTAATCCTAACAAGCGAAGTAATAAATCAATTTTTCCAGTTAAATTAAAAATCCGATTGAGTTCTCAACCCGACCTTTAAATAGAAATAGTGGTTTTCAACTAGCGATTTCTAATACGTTTATGTTAGAAATTTTATCTGAAATTGAAATCCTAACAGCTCGCGCCGTCCAATACGGATTAATTGTAGTTTGAGTTTCACGACTTCGGAATATACCTATGTACATATTCTTTGGTATTCTGAATTGATAGTGAATGTTTCAACAGCTGTGTCCGTAATAATCTGGTACATAGAATAGAATGAATGAATACTTCCAGATAGTTAAATGTGGTTAATTTTTATAGATGTCTATAAGAAACCGACTTTCTGATTAGTATGTTGTAGAAAACGTTTTCTTTACTTTTTTTTTACTGAAGTGTAAACTCATCCACGCGTGCATTCTATCCATCTTAACCTACAGTGCGCAAACATGGTCCTTGACCGAGCCTGAAAAGTCCAAACTCAAGGTTTGCCAAAGGGCATTATGCAGCGAGGCGTTCTAGGTATTAAGCTCAGCGATCGAATACGTAATACCACGATTGGCTCCAAAACAGGGATCACCGATTCGGGCAACAAAATCTTCCTGGTGAAGTGGGATTGGGTGGGTCACAGATGTAGGATGCATCAGGGTAGATGGGCCAGAATCGTTACGCAGTGGGAGCCAGAGGACAGGCGTCGTCGCCGATTAAGGCCTAGGAAACGCCGGCGTGACGACTTGGAAGCGTTTAAGATGGATTGGTCGGAAAGGACAACACACCGGAAGACTATGGGGAGACCTCCCCATAGGCTTCCACTCTTCTCACAGCCCAGCAGTGGGACAATATAGGTTGAAATAAAAAAATAAACTTATTCTTGTCATATATAACTAAAAAAATAAAAATGTACGATAAGATTACCCAACAACCACTATGGAAGATTTATGTTCTCCTTTAAGAGATGATTTTTCTAAAATCCTTCCTCAGTATTAGCTTTCGTTTTTTCTAATAAAACTATCGAACCTTTATGCAATCTATACTAATAAACCTGAAGAGTTTGTTTGTTTGTTTGAACGCGCTAATCTCTGAAACTACTAGTCGAATTTGGAAAATTCTTAGCTACATTCATGAGGAAGTTTATAGGCTATACGGGAACGGGAAAAATATGAGAACGTGGCAAAACGGGATACGCGCGTACGAAGTCGCGGGTGAAGTGCTAGTTTTGTGTGTATGAACCGAATAATTGTACAATTTTCAATGCCATTTCAACGACAATGTCACAAAATACTAGCCAACAACGCTCCTTTCAATATTTGTGTAAAGAATTAAAATGATCAGTTTATTTTCGCATTAAAAATATAAACTTAAACGTTGAAAAGTCTTCCTAGCTATCAAAGTTCTCAAGCTCGAAATTGCCTTATAAAATTCTTAGAAATTAATAAAGTAAAGGATATTAATTAACAACTGCCAATACCAGCCGCCGGACGAGAGCAACAAATATTATCGCAGCTTAAGGGTATCGTGATTAACTGGAATTTTTCTAGAAAACGGTGGTCAATTTGTGGGGTAAACAACACTAAGTTGTTTGTTATCGATTTTTTATGTTGTTATATTTAGTTAATCGTAATGTCACGCCTTTTTTCCATGCGGCTAAACTCCAGAGGCTGTAGACAAATTGCCATTATGTAGGTTTGGTGCACGGCACACGCTTTGCAATATTGTGTTGTAGCCGGTCGATTCTGTAAGCATATCGAAGTGAAGGCGATCACGAGGTGAGCTGTCAATTTATTAAGTTTATTATCAAGATGGAATGACAGCTCACTCCGTGATCGCTTAATCGAAAATTTTACGTTATAAATACTTAACATTGATACTGCTGTGCTCCTACATATTTTAGTTACGGCACACTCGCTACCAGCGAATGCAATTACTGAAATGCCTAAAATATTTCTTATTATGTTAATAGGATGCCTAAAAAATATTGCTAAAATTGATGAAAAACACAAACAGAAGGGGTCGCATTTATAGGTAGCAAAAAGTCGAAAAGTGGCAGATGTTATTTACCTATGATATAATCATGGATAAAATATCTGGACATTCTAGACAAAAAAAAACGCAATTAAAAGTTGTATACATCCGATTTGGCCACCCTATATAAACAATAATTGTTTACGTGCCATTTCGACAGCGTTTGTCAATCCCATAGGTAAATTTTTGACGTTTTGACAATTGCCTTCGCCACGCTACTGCTGACTGAATTTCAACTGTCTAAAGCCTCAGGACGCCACCTGCAACGATCCTTACATAGGTATTTACTTCGTTTGCCTCGTTTGTACGCACCCCATGTAGGTACTACGCACCTGAGGCTTTAAACAAAGTGCCATTTTATTAGCGAATGCGATTTTCGGAATGCTAAAATATTATGAATATTTATGCACCCCACAGACACGCACTACACGCACATACAACATGGGAGCACGTGCACAACACTAAGCACTTACCTATTTTAATTTTTACCATTTAATTTGTTTACTATTTTAATTTTTTTACTATTTGTTATTACTATTTGTGGATGGATGACCATCTTAACATACCGAGACTCCTCCGTGCCTCGGAGTTGGTCCCGGCTGTCATTTGTAGATTGGCAGTCGTTACGGATAGTCAGAAGCCAGATAATCTGACACCAGTCTTGCCAAGGAGTACCGTGTTACCCAGTTAATGGGTTGTGGAGGTCTGGTAGGCAGCCGCTCCACGTAAAATACTGGTGTTCAGCTAAATCCGGTTTGACTGGAAGCCAACCCCAATATAGTTGGGAAAAGGCTAGGCAGATGATGACTATTTGTTATTAATCTTTTTTACCCTCTACTGTATTTTAATCTCGGGAATCTGGAACGCTGTCGTCTCCCTCTTGCAGGTGGCCGTTAATAGCTGCGACAAAGTTTTGTAGCTATTTACGTACGCAATCAATTTGTAGAATGTGTTTTTATTCCAATAAAGATGTATTATATTATATTATTACTATATAAAGTATTGATAACGAGACATTTTGACATTGTTTGTCAATCCCACACATTTTTTAACAATCATCTTGGTCACGCCACCGCTGACACAACGTCGCTTGTCTAGAGTTTCAGCACGGTACTTGCTTCGACTCTTACTTACATAGGTTTATATTAACTTTGTTTGCTTTGTTTCCATGCACCCAACTGGCCCCTACAGAACACGATATCCTTCTAGAGTGACGCCTAGTTTACTTTAAAAAAAATAGTTTTGAACAAAAATAACATACTTAAAATGAAATAATAACATTTTATTAATATAAATTTGCTACTAAATTACGGTTTCTGAACCGCATTCCACCTGAAAAGACTTTGACTAATAGCTCGTGAACCCAACCGAACTGAGATTTAAAAGGCAGTAGTGAAAAACAATGGATTTGGTTTAAAAGCTAGCCCACATTAAACTCCAATTAAAAAAACTACTAAATAATATTATACAAAAATGAAAACGTAAATAAATCACAACTAACAGTATTCAAACAGGATCGTTACCCGACCAAATCAGACAGATCCCCCGCATATCTTTAACAGTATATTATAAAAGGGAGAATGGTAAGCAGACGGGTCTATGTAAATCGGACGTCTCATGTAAAGGAGACTTCCCTGTTGAGTTTCGTATAATGCGATCCATTAAACTTATAGAGTCAACTGTGTGGGGCTCTCCAATTTACAAATTGCAAGTAGTAGTACATACGAGATGTTAAACTTTGAATTGAATGTGTTCATTGTGCTTATAGAGGTCAGACTGATGGTCCAATACAACACAAGACTAGCCAATCTTGCAACTTTGGGTCGGTTTCTATTTATTATTTAATTAGCTACCAACAGTAGCTGAAACGTCATGTTTGAAAGGCAAACATGACGTTTCAGCTACTGTTGTTAGAAAGGAAGATACGTTATTGAAACCGGCCGTTAAAGATTCCACACTATCCGGGCCGTTCAAGAGACGTGGCTGGTGTGGTCCGTCCGGAACTTTAACAATTTTATCGATGCGTGCGCTAAATGTTAACTCGTATACACACGTCCGTGTCCGGGCTGTTCCCGGGACGTATCAGACCACGTTGTGACGGATCACGGTCCAGACACGTCCCGGTTACTGCCCTGATATATTATGATCAACCAACTTCGTAGTATTGCTATTTATTTTCTCAAGTCATAAACAGAAAATCATTTGGAAAAAAGCCTTTTCAAATCTCATTACTATTTTCTACGGCAAAACCAATTTAAATTTTTCAACAAACAAATTACTTTTCTCATTATAATAACTATTAAATTGAATTTTAACAAAGGTCCCCAAACAATTTGTTTGCTGCACACAATATTTTTTTTTAATTATAAAATGCTAGTTCTTCCCGCGGCTTCGCTCCTGTGGCACACTCTTTAAATAGTGTATTTTTATGTAGGCACTCAGCGCTAGAAGCACCAACTTCCTACATATTAGTGAAATAACTTGTGTAATCGAGCCAGCACTACTAGAAATTACCTTTCATAAACTATCTATCTATATAATTATATAAATCTTTATATATATATATATATATAATATAGATTTATATATATATATATATATATCCTCTTTTGGCCCACTGTTGGGCAAAAACCTCCTTCTCCCTTTTCCATACAACTCTATCATTTGCTTGATCGGGCGAATCTTTTCGGTAGACATCGGCCGATTTTTTTAACAAATTAACAATTGAATATCTTCGTGATATTAGTAAATTTTTAATATTTCAATGTCGTGTGTAATCGTGCTCAAGGTGATTTTGACTTACATTTAATTATAACTTTTTAAAAGAAGAAGTAATTAATCAAGCAATTAGTGTCTGTCATTAATTCGAGTGAAGTAAATGAAAAGTTATCTTAGGAACGCAGTTTTTCAGTGAAATGTTCTACAAAGTTAATTTAAAATCTACTATATTTTGGTAGAGGTATACACAATACAATAAAACGTATACAATTTGATGTTAAAGCCATATGGGAGCGAGTCTATTTTGAATCAACCGATTGCTACCTAAAAATTTACATTGGAAAAACCGAATAGCACTTTTCACGACTTGATATCGAACCATTTTCGAACCCAGGATTCCATTCTCAGAAGTCGCACTTTCAACCGCCATACATCCTTGCAGTTCATACCATCAGCCTAGCCTTCTCTCAACTATATTGGGTTCAGCTTCCAGTTTAATCGGAAGCAACTCAGTACCAGTATTTTACATAGACCTTATCTGACCTCAGAATCCCAGTAATTGAATAAGGGCCGGTTTCAATATTTTTTCTATCTTTAACCAACTGTCAAATAAGCTACTAACAGTAGCTGAAATGTCATGTTTGCCTTTCAAACGTGACGTTTCAGCTACTGTTGGTGACTAATTTAACATTTGGTCAGAGGTAAATACGATATTGAGATGGGCCGTAAGACAAGACCTTAGGGCAACTCAGTAAGTTAACTTAAAATACAAATAAAAGTCGAAAGGCATACGTTAAAACCTAAAGTTAAGTCTTATTCAATAAAATATACCATTTTTATTCCTTAGTGACTGTCGCTTGGCGAGTGTGAGTGGCTCGTTGAATATCGGAAGGATTGGTAAGGGAAAATCGTTACCTGCGCCGCAGGCTAGTGATGTGACAAGCATCGATGATATGTTTTCGATGGTTACTAGAATATTTAAAATGGTACTGTTATAATAGTTTGTGGGAATTATAATAAAAATATGGTAAGGTAGGTAGGTAATGTGTTGTATAAAAAAGTTGAAAATTAAAAGGTGTCCCCCATGCATACATCGATATATATCTCCGATTTCTGAAATCAGAATTTGAAGTTGTGTTTTTTCAAACTCTTAAGCATGAAAAGACGAAAAACTTCGGCATTACAGTAAAGTTTGACACGTTCTCATCTCCAAATTCTTAATAGAGAAACCTACCCTTACTCCCAATCTGTAGAAACAAATTGATGTTAAGTTTTTCGATAATTTTCCTTTCTAACAATTGGATCTGACTTTTGCATTACATAACAGCATTTGTTTCAATTCTATTAACTTTTAAGCAACGTTCCCATTCGCATGTCTGTAAAAATCTGTCAAAAAAACCTAATTTTTCACACATTTTTGAGCAACTGGTTGCGATTGGAATTGGCACTCTGATCTCAGCTTAGAGTTTTCATTAAGTGCTATATCTGTGTGTGTGTGTAATTTTTGATATTCTCGATTTGTAAGGTTTTTTTTTTTTTTTTTATTGTGCCAATAAATGCAATTTTCTTTCTTTCTTTATTTTATATGTTTTGGGAATAACAGTTAATCAGTTACCCAGTTAATGGGTTGTGGAGGTCTGGTAGGCAGCCGCTCCACGTAAAATACTGATATTCAGCTGAATCCGGTTTGACTGGAAGCCGACCCCAATATAGTTGGGAAAAGGCTAGGCAGATGGCTGCCTAGCCTTTTCCCAACTATATTGGATATGTTATGGGAATAAGGTATTATTTCTACTTTTATTCCCCTTTAAAATAAATGCACCACACAAATATTCATATGCACATCACTACACAAGAAGCAGCCCCTAACCTAGTTATGGAGCGATCTCGTTCGGTCAGCTCTTCAATCTTGTGTATAAATCTAGATCCTAGCTTGTTTGTGCTAGGACTAGCATAGACAACTATAAGTCTAGACCATACAGCTTTTGTTACCGACACACTTGTCTGTGGTTCACAAACAATTTCAAACGGCTATCGA
The DNA here is from genome assembly GCA_905163435.1 of Mamestra brassicae. NCBI lineage: Eukaryota > Metazoa > Arthropoda > Insecta > Lepidoptera > Noctuidae > Mamestra > Mamestra brassicae. The sequence goes on from LR991010.1 coordinate 8,129,675, forward strand.
GTAGTTGATGGAAATTGAATGGCCGGATATAAATCCGGTCCTATGATCGTATTTGGATAAGGCTCTTGTAGTTTTAAAGAAAGAAATCTTGATTCTTTTTGTAAAGGGCGAAAAGAATTTAAATATTTAATCTGGACTGATAAAAGAAGTTAGTTTTAGTTATTAGCAACAATTTATATTAATTTAAGCACAGACGGCAGATGATTGTAAAAACTCTCTGAATTGGCTCGAAAAATATTACCGTATTATTCTGTTACAAAATCTAATCATTTTAAGAAGTTTTGATACTGGACTTGGTGCAAAAGAAATCTTCTCGCAATATTTTACTCCGAAGAAAATTTTAGATTTTTAGGGTTCCGTAAGCAATAAGAAACACTTATAGTTTCGCCATGTCCGTCTTTCTGTCTGTCTGTCTGTCCACGGTTTAGCTTAGAGACGTTTAGCACTAGAAAGTTGGAATTTGGTATGGGTAGACATATTAATCACGCCGACAAAGTGGAAAAATAAAATCTTGATAAACATTTTTTTTAGGGTACACGTAAAGTATTGATGAATTTGTTTTTATGTCTCTCCTGGTGTGGGATATCGGTTAGGTCGTATAAAAATATTGAGGTTGAGCGAAAACCATTTGGTCCATCCAAGGATCCGTTTGCGAAATATTAAGCTTTAAAGTGCTAATTTTTGTTAGAGTCAAATGTCCCCCCTCTCTGCCAGCTAAACGGTTGTTTTTGGAGACGTGAAAAAAAATTTGGTAATAGCATAGATGGGCGGACGACATTTTTGCCATCACCATCGTGGGGTAGAACCTGGATGAGGCAGGCATAGGAACGTGGAGATTGGCACAAGAGAACAGAGGCCTATGCTCAGCAGTGGGCGAAGTCGGGCTGTGGATGATGATGATGATGAATAGCATATAATTATAACGAATTTAAAAGGAAAACTGTCACAATTAAGACGGCTTTACAAGTTGACGAGTAATAGTCGACTAACTTATAAAATGTAACTGATTTGGTAAAAAAATTCATAGTAACCCCGTAGAAAATTACTTAAAACAAAGTGTATTTGTAACTTTGTAATGTTATAGTAAAATTTGCTATTTTTGCCCTGGCTTACGGGACGGGTAACTACGGAACCCTACAGTGTGCATGGCCCGACACGCACTTGGCCGGTTTTAAAAAAGCTATTTTAGAATACTTTGTCGAAGTAGAACTCAAACACAGACGAAAATACTAATATCGTTCGCAAAATATTGCTAAGATCAATCGAAGCAAAGTGGTTTCTGAATTATGAGGCCCGAGTGTGCTCGACGAGTAATATCATAATATTATCACTGTAGTAAACTTTATATCAAATAGGAATTTTATACGTCTGAATAACTTTTAAAATTAAAGGGTTATGATTAACTTTGAAAAGGTCTTTTAGAATGTTCTTACATTATTTTATTCCACGAAAACCACTTTATCTAAATAGTTATAAAGAGTTAAAATAGTTTGTTTGATTGTCAAGGATAATCTCTGGAACAAAAATACTTTCACTATAATAGATATATGCACTACAAACGCTGTGTCGTCTATTTGATTTTATGGAAAAATCTAGAGTTTCTGCGGAAAAAAGGTACTAACATATGAAATGCATGTTTGATTGACACCACTATGAAGGAAAATTACTTTTGACCGATGATACGAAGCAATAGGCTTTTAATTCTCCGATTGTTTTGTGATTTATTGCTATTTTTCCCGTTAAGTACTACAACGACAGGGGCGTTAAGGGCGGGCTTAAACAAAATTGAGTTATTTGCGATTAGACATAGAATATATTCCAATGAATTATTTTAAAATATTTTCCGACAGCCGTCCTACTCCGTTATGCCGTCGTAAAAACGAATGAGTTTTAGGTATGTCTTCTTATTAAAAATGTGCCTTTAAGTTCCTAATCATCTAAAGTTGTCCTTAAGAAAGAGGATCTCTGCCTACCTACAGATTAGTAGGTACACATTTCTATTTAGAGACGCTGTTGTGTAGTTCTTTCTAAACAAGGCCATATTAATCCCGAGGTGGTTCTAAGAAAACATATCTAATTTATTCAAGCAAGTACCTAACCGAGAACGTACTTACCTTTATGAACCCAAAATTAGGCATAATTTAAGTCTTTGACGTTCTTTTTACAGCTGAGTACATTATTTTTTGAGTACGTTGTTTTATATTACAAAAAAAAACACAAAGGCAAAAGAATTTCAATATCATCTTCTTAGTAATCATTTTCTTATTATTAATCTTTATTTTAGTTTTCCATCGCGTGTTCGAACAAAAGATGTTGGTTCTATAAAATCTTTGCTGGGCTTAGGTCTAGCCTACATTCAATTCAAAATAGGCACTTATCAAAAGTTGTTATCCAAGACAACGAACGAATTCCATTGTTGCTCATTACTTTTTTGTTCCCAATAATAATAAATATTTTTAAATGTTTTATTTTTATTTAAATATTTAAAAATATAAAAAAATAAATGTAGGTATAGATGAATAATGGAATAATAATAATAACATTTATTTCAGACCGGTGTCCATAATTTAAAAACTTTAAAAACCAAGTTTTCACTCAACACTCAGAAATTAAAAAAATATGTATTTAATAGACATACAAAAACAGAATACATTTTCATATATAATTGTACCTTGTAATATTGTACAATTAATGGTAACTGAAAATCAGTTGGTAGCAATGTAGGTATTATAATTATCTTGAATTAAAGTCTAGATCCACACGTAACCTGTCCGAACCCCGCCGGGGACAGACCGTGGGATCGATGAAAAAGTGTGAATTGCGGTGGCCGCTATATCAAAAACAATAAGAGAGGTCCCCCGTACATGAAACGTGTTGCGGTTCATGGTACAAAACCCTTTGTGTGCGCTACTCACACTCATACTTGGCTGTTTTTTTTATACCATGTAAATAAAATAAAAACAGAATTATTATTGGTCTCGACGTAAATATGTATTGAAAAGTATGATGCAAGAAAAAAAATAAAGTTATGAGCAATATTTCAACGACGTTGTATTTCGATATCAGCATGTTATCAAAATAATGTTTTCCGCTACTAAAAATAAAATTAAAAATACTCAAATTTGCATTACTTGCTTCTTTTTCACAGCGTATCTTGTAATTTAATTATTTTCTAATGATTCTTTGTTAACTTTGTTTGCTTCGGTAGCTATTCGGAAGCGAGCGGATTTCTGAACTAACTACATATTTGAAGTTAAGAACGTATCAAGCACTACTTAAATGTCAAAGTTTGACATGATTGAACTAAAATAGAGTTGACCATATACTCAACGTCGGAGATTACTCTTTTGTGTAATCATTATTCAATCAAAAATAAGTAATATACCCGATATATATTACATACCGTTATATATCTTGTTTTCAGCATTCTGTAATGTATTGGGATTTCGTTCATGTATGTACATACATATCTCAAGGTTATACCATTACTTCTTATCTGGTAATGGATGTGAATTTGTTGCAGTATTCTAAAAATACACAACTCAAAAATATTTAGCACTTTAATAAACATGATTATATTGTATAGTTTTAAACCTTAGGTAATAAAATAAATTGCTTGTCACTCTTACAGGAATCGAATACTTACGTTATTATTTTGTGAATTAGACTACATCATTAGATTTTACAAAATTGCCTCTTTGGAACCACTTCATAAATTCACGTCAAGTGGTTTTAATTGAGAACAACTAAATAATATCATAAAAAACTCACTAATTTTGTTTTTTTGTTTATGGTATGTATAGTGCTTGGCAAAAATAAATGCTTATTCTTCTTCTTCTGTACATTTTTCTTTTTCTTTACTTTACGGGAATAAGCGAAAGTTCATACTCGATATTAAAAAATCGCGTTTAACAGTGTTCAATTCTTTTCTACAGCGCATTTACATTTTACTTAAATATTCATTAATATGGTTCTTAATTTTTTAAACATGTACATTTTATATTTTCAATACTAATCTAACTTTATATTAACTTTATATTTATGTTAACTTATTGACTTTTTATCCGAATGTTTATTTTCATGTATAAATTTATTTTTGTTTTGTTTCAATATTTTTAACTTTAGAAATTAGTTAGTAGTAACAATATGTCTTGCTGTGCCCTTACAGGGTCTACAACGGCTCTTAGCTCTAAGCTTTGTAAACATCTTATTTAATCTTGTGGAACGCAATAAATGAAAATGAATATGAATATGAACTACCTACTAATATAATCTACTAATGTAACTAAAATAAAGCTCAAAAATTCTTCCGCATCGCTATCGACTGGAAGTGAGATTCTTTTCTTGATAAGCACCTACCGAATATTCAGAAAAAAAAACGCACAAAACATCGATTCTCGAAAATTCAAGTATTAAATGACCTTTGCCAAAAGGAATGTTAAAAAATCTGAGTCACAAGACGGATTGACCTGACGGTCCAACACAACACCTGTCCCGGGCCCTACTACGTTTGACAAGGGTAGCTCTGAGATAGAAAATGAAAATCTTTTTCATTCGTCACGTCCCTTTGTTGAACTGTGTCCTGTACTTTTCAACTGTGATGGCAAAACGGATTCGGAACCAATTATATACTGGACTAGCTGCCGCCCGCGGTTCCGCCCTCGTGAATATCAAAAATTATTTGACTGGTCGAGTAGTTAGTGATCCTGACTGCTAAACCGGAGGTTGTGGGTTCGATTCCCACCCAGGACAAATCTTTGTGTGATGAGCATGATTATTTGTTCTGTGTCTGGGTGTAATTTGTCTATAATATGTATGTATTTAGAAATATATAGGTATTTAGTTGTCTGGTTGCCATAGCACAGGCTTTGCCTAGTTTGGGATCGGACGACCGTGTGTGAGTTGTCCCAAGATATTATTATTATGGTTAACAAGTTTTTCCAGACTATAATCTATCTCTGTGCCAAATTTCACCAAGATCCGTTCAGCCTTTCTGTCGTGATTGAGTAACAAACATCGAATCTTCCAAACTTTCGCATTTATAATATTAACATTAAGAAATTAAATAATTGAGTAAGTATATAAGTGATTAAATATTAAGTATTGGAGCAAAATTTTTTTTAACTAGCTGCAAGCTTAATACATTTATAAATACTGGCTAAGTGCGAGTCGGACTCTCACACGAAGGGTTCCGTACCAGAAACCGACAAAAACACGTTTCGTGTATGGGAGCCCCCTTTAATTTTATTAAATTTGTATCGGTCGCCGCCAGACGGCTTTATAAGTTCTCAGTGCACACGTTATAATCCGCGTAGAAACGCCGCCAAATTCCCAACAACTTGATTTTTTTTTTTCTGAAATATCAGTATCAATTCCGATTCGGCCTAAACCGGGACACGAATCCGTTTATTACTCGCTTGCCCCTAAAACTGGGGGAGGATACATATATGTATGTGAGATCATGTAAGAAAAAGATCCTATCGGCTATAGCAATGGCCGAATTGCCAAAATGTTAAGGATTGACCATTTAACATACCGGCAGTGCATATTGTCAATGATTTTCCAAAAGTCATAAATCATAAGCCAAAGTCTTAAATGGAAGTGTGTCGTTTTCACTAATAGAGTGTCAATTATGAATGGATATGAAACGCTGTTGTACAAACAAGTCAAACAACTATTCAATGAAAAGAAACAATAACCTCCGTTCATTCTATGTCCAGGTCAAACATAGGCCGCAAGTAGGTCCCTGACAAACACGCAACCGGGTGAGCGAAGTCAAATCGGGTTACGCTTCTATTTCCTTTTGCGAATGACCGTTGCACTAACGTTTTCGTTCGCGTTCTATCCATTTTATTTTCAGACTCGCTCCGTTTATTTTGGTAGCTTTATTGAGATTTACGTGTGTTGCGTAATAACTTGTTTGTTTTTTAAACTTTGTGGCGTAGCAGCGGTGTATATCACAGTTCCTTTTTTTGGGTTTTCAGTGCAATCCTATGTTATATATGATGGCAATATTCGCAAAGTGAGTCCAAAGGGGATGTGTTGCTCAAAGTACGAGTTCCGATTACCGACCATTACTATAAATATAGGGTATAGGGTACTTTACTAATTAAGTGTAATGTGTGTATGTGGTCCGCGAGATAGATTTCAAAAAAATATTGGACACGTATTTTTTCTTTTTTCACGTAAACAAAAAAATAAGACGAACGAATAACGCAGAAGCTCGCAGACGTGCTGAAATCAGGAACGATATAGACTCCTCAACTACCAGGAGACCGGAATCACGAAGACGTACATTATAAAGTAACCAGTTCAGGACACAAAATCAATTAAGAAGTCTTCTTGATTGATTCTGTGTGGACTGGCATCATGAGATGAAATATTAATTCCCCAAAAAAAAAAGAAAATGTAAAAAATACCAAGTTCCTATCCCCATAAATTCGACCAATTGAAGTAGTGAGATCAATAACAGGCCAAGCATTCCAGAACTGCAGAATAATCCATGATTCTAACATGTGTCTTCTGAGACCAGTGAACAGAGAGCTTGGATCTTTCCTGATCGTATAAAAATGATGAAACATTCGAAATATCGTGTATTTTTTGTTTTAAATTTGAGATGGGTTAGCTATTGACTTCTGGGTCATAGATGACAGAGACAAAGTCGACGATGGAGCGAGCTTACCCAGAAGAAGCCTGTTCACTCTTATTTTGAAGAGATTAGGGTTTTTTGCGTTCGGAAACACAGACGCAGGCGGAGAGTTCCACTCATTTGCTATGCGCATTATAAAAGACGTTTGGAAACGTTTATTGCGTGTTGTTCCTAATTTCAGCCTATTTTCGAGCTTTCGCGTATTTCGCAGTGTCTGTTAGGCCATTTAAGGAATAAAAATATTCTTTGTATTAATTTAGATTATAAACTAACTGTGTGCAAAATTACATCGAAATCCGGTCAACCGTTTTTGTGTCATTTAAAATCAAAATCTAGTCATTTATTCAAATTAGGCTGAGTGCCAGCACTTTTTGAACGTCAAAGTTCTACATAAAGACTGTCCCCCAAAACGCCCGCCCGTCACCCATTGAAACTTAACATAACAAATTTTCATATTAAAAGTAGGATAGTCGAATATAAAGACTCCATATATGTATATATTATTGATACTATCTTCATGCGAGTATATTCTGCCCCACTAATCCATTTCATTGGACACTCTAAAACTGTGGCATTAAATATGGGCGGCGAACCTTTATTGGAGAACGTATAATCAAATATTACATAAAATTTTACGTACAAATGACTCTCCAAGTGCAACCCTGAATTCGTACAGCAGTCTCGTAAAGTTTACAGTTGTATTTATTGCGTTTATTTGAACTAAAGAGGAAGCAGAATCATTTACGCTGTTTTAATTTTTTTTTAAAAATAAACTCCAGTTTTAAAAAAAATTAAATGGAAAAACTAATTTGTAAACAAAAGTTCCGTACTACCCCAAAAAAATACGTCACCACAGAAATAATTTTACGTAAAAAAATCAACCAATTCACCACGGCCCAACGAACGAAACGCCAGCTTCTTGAAAACTCGGCAAAGCCAAATTAAAAGCCCCAGGTGCGCAGGGAACTATTAAAAAGGATTTTTCTCTAATTGGGGATGAACCGACAGATTTATGAATGAATGCAAATTACGTAGACATGCTGACACGACATTTAAAATATGAAAACCTTTATACTCGAGAGATAAAGGCAAGGAGCGGTTGGGATTTGTTGTTTTTGGAAAGTTGAAGTAGCTGAACGTTTAGATTTAATTAGTTTAATGTTTAATTTTATATCAAAAAGATCGACATGAAATATGAGTAGGTATGTAATTATTTTTTAGGGTTCCGAACATCCGTAAGAAACGGAACCCTTGTAGGATCGCTCTGTCCGTCTATCACAGCCATTTTTTTTCTAATCTACTGGACCGTTCTGTTAAAATTTTATAGATTTAAATTATGAAAAAAAAAATACGTGTGGCACTCGGGGACTGCCGCGGTAAAGCTATTGCATAGCATTTTTTATCAAGTTATGCAATTATAATTATTTGTTTATTTTATTAATGTAGTATTTTTTTTTGTTCTTTGATATTAATTCAAGTTACACTTTTTGAGCGTGGTGACCGATAAGAAAACGTTTTTTTTTCTTATATTGAATAAATGAAAAGTTAATATTGTTTAAAATATTTTATTATCTTACAATACATGTAGGTTATTCAGGATTTTTTATCATTGAAACTATAGGTTTATAGTAACTGAAATAAGAAACATAAGTTTGAGACTCGATATCCTCTAAATATCTGGAAAATACCGCGTCAGTATTGGTCCCATATTTTGTTGTGGATTCTTGTGGATCAATTCATTTTCAAATTCAATTTTTCCGAAAGTAAAGTCGTCAACCGCTCTGATTTTTTATCAGCGAAGTTGATGTTGAAATCGCCAGCCAAGTGTTAATTTATTACCATTTGTACCAAGTATTTTCGACCCTTCTTCAGTGTACTCCAGTAAAGTGCGATGAATAAAATGCTCTACCTCGTCCAATTTTGGTTAAGGAGAAATGTAAATTGCTACCATGACTATGTGTAGGCCATTTCTAAGTTTGCATAAGCACGCACAAATATCTCCAACAAATGAGCGCCTAACATTAACATCGCTAACGTGTGCAATATTTATTTCAATATTCGGAGTCATAATATTACATTATTAATATTCTAGTCGCAGGCTCGTACTCACTCGTCTAGTCGCACGCACACAAACACCTAGTCTGCCGAACTGAAACGACGTTAGACGGAGTGGGGGTGTTAGGTTTATTTTCGTTACGGAATTTCTTGATTCGGTCGCCGCGCTCAAAGCCCGCGATAAAAACTATGCACTAGCACTAGCTTAAAACAGATAACAGTTTTTTACCTATAGATGACTGGAAAACTTATAAGAAGTTTATCGTGATAAAATAACATGTTACAAAAATGAAATTCGTTCGGCACGCAAGTCCGACTCGCACATGGCTCATTTTTTTAATCATGCCATAACAACTACGTATACTATAAGGCCTTAAAAAATCAACTGCAAGAAATTTAAGGAGTTATTTGTTACAGTGGCTTTTGATTGTAGTATGAGATTGTTAATAGTAATTTTTATATCATCCACTTCTTCCTTTATTGACGAAATATCTCCACTCACTTCATCCATAAATTCCTTTTGGTTGGTTGTGATTGTGGCCATTATTTGTAGTATTTGCTGTCGAAATTCGTAGTACTTCCGTAATAATGTTATCAGTAAACTCGCTTATTACGGAACGTTACTTGTTTAAGGTGTTCTGAAAATCTGACACTGTTTCATCACTAAACAGATTTGGTTCTGAACCACTCAGGCCACTTCCAGGAGGTGATCGTTGCACGCTCATGATCTGTGGCACAAATAGCACTAGTGGGGCAAGTTGCGATAAGAATTGAGCAAAGGGGTCAAAAAATAAGGAGCTGTCTCTTTTCCCCGAGGGGGTGAAGAGCGGTTACCTGGCTCGGATGTAGAGTGTCTTCGTAGCAAAAGTTGTAGAATTCCACAGAACTTAATTTTCACAATTTTAAGTATTGGATTCGGCTAATGAGTATTTTTATTCATTTTTAAATTTCGCAAAATTGTTCACAACACGTCTGTACTGTACGCAGTCAGTGTGGGAGTTGTCAAACCTAACTATTACATTGCTCTAAGAACAGATAGGTAGTCGATGAGGTCTAAAGATTCTGGAGTGACGACCGTTAACCTGAAGATGTAACGAAGGAAGACCTTCCACAAGGTGGATGAATGTTAAAGTGAAGGCTGCGGGAATACGCTGGTTGCAAAAAGCATAGAACCGGTCACTTGGAGGGCCTTAGTCCGGATGTGGAAATCTTTCGACTTAAGTCATAATGATGATGATACACCCACATTTCGCCAATAGGAAGAATCATTAGAAAAAATATGTAAAACCTATTTAAACGAATCAGTTTTATTGAACCTTGCCTGTTCAATAGTTGGCATCGAACCAAGAGATACTGAAATTGGAATACCTAACGAACACGGGTTACCAAAAAACCTGTTTCTTTTTTATAGCTGGCTTATAAAGTGTAGCTGTTTTGAAGTCAAATGCCATTTGTACGAGATCAGGACCAGTTGATGTGAGGACGCTTGGAGAAGGAGTATGTATCACGAAAAATTATGATGATGAAAATACTTTTAAATAGCATTGTAATGAGCTGTTACGTTTTAAACAATACTTAAAGCCAGGGAAAGTGAAATAGTCACGTTTTTTTTTTAAATTGTTTTATTATTTCACATAAAATAGTTCACAGTTGTATTTTTTTCCACGTCCATTGATTGTGTGTTACGCAAGTACGTACCCCTGAAACGGAGCTCATGTTCAAAAGCTGAGCAGCAAAGAAAAGAGATCCTCTCAGGATTGAAACAAGTCAAGAAAATTCGTAAAAATAATAAACAGGAACATGTTACTTAGCGACCTTGTTTTGCTAATGCACCTTCCATGTTTTGTCTCTGCATCAAAACTGGCAGAAAATACCTACAGCATTAATGCTGCCTCTACATTATTAAAAAAAAAAAAGGAAAAAATGTTCACTGGGTTGAGATCACACCATAATTTAAGTTTAGCCTCTGTGCCAAATTGGTTTAGTTCATAAAAGCCAGCCAAGTGCGAGTTGGACTCTCACATGAAGGGTTCCGTACCATAAACCGAAAAAAAACACGTTTCTTGTATGAGAGCCGCCATTTTTTTTTTTAGCGGCAGTAGACATACACACTGTGTGAAAATTTAAACTGTCTAACTATTAAGGTTCTTGAGATACAGCCCGCGGACATACGGACAAACGGACGAGCGTAAGGACAGCGGAGGCTTAGTAATAGGGTTCAGTTGTTTACCTTTCGGGTACAGAACCCTAAAAGCCCGTTTCTTGTATGCGAGCCCCCTTTAATTTTTAATTTGTTTGATTTTTATTATTTGTTTTGTTGTTATGAAATTAAATTCTTGAGTCAACAAACATGGCACGCTTATTTATTACACACTACCCAAAATAGAAGCTTTGACTGGTTAATTAATTAATAGATAAACCAATTAGTGTTACACAATGAACATTTGCAACAAACACGTCGGGCTTCTCGTCCAATCAGCGCTATGTAAACTACACACCGATACACAAACACCGGCCGACTGTAACTGAGCCTGCCCTGTTTGTTCCTGGACCCAAATCCAATTTAAATTGTACTAGCGCCAGCAGCATCCTGACGGCCAATTTTCGTACTTAAAAAGCGTTAAGAGGACCAATTCTACCATTTTTAAGCAACGTTCTCATCTCGCAATCTGTCAAAAAACCTAATCTTTTATACATTTTTAAACGTTGTTTGTAAATTAGTAGAATTGGCACTCAGATTCTAGTCGCAATTTCATGTATAGTCGCAATTTCATTCCGCTGTATAGTTACTGGCACGAAAGATTTTCGTAGAGGGGAAAGTTCACACATGTATGAAATTGAGCGTGCGCGAACTTCCCCCACTGCGAAAATCTTTGCCAACTTACGTGCCGGAAAGTAGTCCATTTTACTTGTGCATAAATAAAATAAATCAACGTCAAAAACTACTCCAAATGTTGTTTTTTTAAGTTAACGTTTCCATTCGCAAACTGTTAAAAATACCTTTAATTTTCCTAAATATGACAAAGTTTCGACGTAGTACGACGTAGTAGACGTAGCTTCGACTTTTATGCCAAGATGATACTGCAACATCATCTGTCTAACCTTTTCTCAACTACATTGGCGTCGGCTTCCAGTCAAACCGGATTCAGCTGAATACCAGTATTTTACGTGGAGCGGCTGCCTACTAGACCTCCACGATCCACTAACTGGGTAACACGGTAGTTCTTTGCACGACAGGAGTCAGATTTACGGGTTTCTGATAATACGTTACGACTCCCATAGATCTAGAAATGGCAGCCGGGACCAACGGCTTAACGTGCTTCCCGAAGCACGGAGGAAACTCAGTATGTTAAGATGGTCACCCATCCACAGACCAACCTTGGCAAGCGTTGCTTAACCTTGAAGAGCGATCCATACGGCTGTTATTATTTAGCCACGAGCTCCTCTGATCAGATACTACAACTACGATATGCCAAAGAAATCTATTACCTACTAATTGCTTTGTTATTCCTTTGTTTGAGTTAACTCAACCAATTGCCAAAATAGTTTATATTTTCAAATTATTGATCGAAAAACGCGTATTGACGATGCAGATTTTTGGTCCAACAATTGATCAAAAAACATTACGAACGAAATTAAACCACAATTTAAAACGTTGGTTAAGTTAACTACGGAACAAAAACTCGCACTTCAGAAAAATCTCCAAACCGCGATTTAACTCCTGCTGGGCCTCGTTCAGTAAATCTACGCATCCGGGTTACCGTGTTCTTTATTGAATTTGTTTTCAATCTCAACTTTATCATATTATGTATATTTTTATCGAAGCATCGTTACCGATAGGCTTGAAGGTAAATTCTGTTCCAGTATCTTTTTAAAGTTGGATGAATTTTGTTTTTTTTTCGTGAATCGGTTGATTAAATATTCATTCTAAATTATTATCCGTCTATGTACAACTAACTATTACTTTTATATACACTTAAATAAAAAACTCTTGACTAACTAATATGGCGTCGAAAAATGTATGGCAATGTTTATCCTTTGTCCAAGATAAAAGTTACATACATAATAGTTTGTATATATATTTTGTTTTTATTTTAAAATGTTGAAGTTATACAGAGTATAACAGAAATACCCTACTCAAAATCTGAAAAGAGGTCATTGTACATCATAATTTATCTTCTATCTATATATATTACTAGCATACGTCACGCGGTTTCACCCGCGTAGTTCCCGTTCCCGTGGGAGTACGGGGATAAAATATAGCCTATGTTACTTGCTGATAATGTAGCTATCCATTGCTGAAAGAATTTTTCAAATCGGTCCAGCAGCTTTTAAGTTTATTCGTTACATACAAAAATAAATATTTGTCCTCTTTTCACAATTTTATATAAGTATAGATTTCACCTGATAATTGCAAACACGTTAGATTACAAAATATCTTGATATTGTAAACTCTCGATAAATTGTCGACTGAACATTTCGTCTGTGTATTAAATTATTTTTTAATTATTTATTATGGAAGGTTGCATAGTCCGATGAAGTTGAAACACCGATTAATGATTTTATATAAAAAAAAAAAAATAATTTAGAATTTTCGAAAACAAACTCTTAAATTATTCCCTAATAAACTTCATCGCCCCTTTTCACCCTTTTTGGTTGCTTCAATTTACCGAGGAATTGATAATTATGAACAATCCAAAAGTGGTGTAATTGAAGTCAAGTGGATCTAATGATTTTTTCATATTCAACCGAAAACAGGATAAAGGGCATAGCAGTTGTGCTGATAAACACACACTAAGTTCGCAATAAAGAATTTGAGTTGAATTGAATTGATTCTGAGACCACAGGATTAGCAGCAAAAATGGCTGGCTAATTATTTTAAATCGTTTCCATTAATTTTGAAAAAATGAATCGGTAAAGTCTATCCCCCTTAAGGGGGCGTTGAAGTTTCTGAAGTACCTACTAAATCCGCGCGGACGAAGTCGGGTCCCGATTTTGCAGAACTTTTCTCCTTGTTTGTCCTAACAACCAACTCCACATGTTGGCGAACTTTGTGTATGCAATAAGCGAGGACAATACCTTTCTATGGTTTATTTGTGACTGGCTCATGTCAACTGCTTACCCGCGTGGACGTTGAATATTAGTAAAGTTAAAGTGTGAATGAATTACAAACATCCAAACATACCTTTTTGCACATTTTAAATATTAGTGGGATCGTTTATTGCTATTCCGGTCACATCCCCAAACAGGCCATGGACTGGAATTCTCAAAGAAAAAGGAAGCGTGGTCCCCTGTCAAACCTGGCAACGCACCGTGTTGGCAGAAGCAACGAGTATCGGATTGACGTGGAGCGAGGTGAAGCGCGGTGGTAGACTATTGTGGACGCCCTCTGTCCCAGCTAGGGGACATTGGAAATTAACCTTTTGCGTGTCTTAAGTTACACAGTTCGACATAAGAAAAAATGCTCCAAATGTCTTAAGTCGGACAGTTACACATAAGGGCTTGGTCAGGATTGGACGATAAAAATCTGTTAAGACACGCAAAAGGTTAAGTCAAGTCAAGTCAGGATCATTTATCTAAATTAATGAAGCCAAAATGACCATGATGACGATGATGTGACGTGTGATCATGGCGTGGAAATTTGCCTCCTAAAATCAGACAAGGTTCAGTCAGCCTATAAAAACCTGGAAAATATCAAAGTTAGTAAGTATTCAATTGATTGCCAGCCTCCAAAAAATATGTAAAAGAATCGTGTCCTATCATCTATCTAGACGAATATTCCTGTTAAAACGAAATACTTACCGATCTTCAATCGATTTTTCTATAGGAATTTCTGAAGGCCACTAATAACTTTGGCTACCATCTTAAATAGCTTATCGGATGCGAACTTAGTACAGTGACAGCACCATTAATTTTTGACAGAAAACAATCAGAAAATTAAAGGGACGATGCTTTGATCTTTAGAATTTCAATCAGAACTCCGATCAGTGTATGCTTTGATCAATTTCTTTTTTGTTATTCGTTAAATGATATGCTGGTCAATATGTATCAGTAATTATTAATGAAAATAGAGCAGGTTTTATTCGGCATGCTGTCTTTCTTTTTGGCATCATATTTATTTTAATTTCTTACGGTAGGTAGGTAAATAAATAAATAAAATAAAATAAAAAAGCCTTTTATTTCCTCCAGAAAAATTCGCGCTTACAAAAATTAATTGTTTTTTAGTATCAAAAGTTTTAATTATACAAATGAAAGTTTTAATTTAAAAAGTTAGATAAGTTAATAGTTCCCGTTGTTTTATGCAAGTTTTTAATACTAAATATTAAGTATATTATTCTGTAGGAACCCCTCTGCAGGTAAAGGCCTCCTCCAAATGTAGCCAATTTTCTCTGGATTGCGCTATTTGCATCCAGTTTGGACCCGCTATTCGTTTTATCTCGTCCTCCCATCTGTTGCAAGGTCTCCCTTTCTTTCTTTTGCCCACTGGCCCCCTCCATTCTGACACTTTTCTTGTCCATCTGTGATCTTGCAGGCGTGCTATGTGTCCGGCCCACTTCCATTTTAACGCCAGAGCTTGTGCTAAACCGTCTGTTGCTTTTGTGATGTTGCGTATTTTTGTATGTCTTATTTTGTTTATTCTCTTTATGTTTAGCATACTCCGCTCCATTCCTCGTTGGCACGTTATAATTTTTTCTTTGACATTTTTGTTAAACTTCCATGTCTGACAAGCATAGGTTAGGCATGGTATAAGGCAGGAATTCATAACCTTAGTCTTCAGTTTGATTGGCATGTTGCTCTTAAATATTTCTTTAAAACTCCAGTACTTATTCCATGTCAACTGGGCTCTGCGCTCAATCTCCTGGTAGTTGTTTAGTCTGTCGAAGCTTATTTGTTTGCCTAGGTAAATGTATTTTTCCGTATATGGGAGAGGCACGTTGTCGACGTAAATTGGTACCTTGATGTTGTTGGTCATTACCATTACGGTAGGTAGGTACGTCATTTAAATTCATTATTTTAATTATTTAAGGTTATGAGAGCGATAACTGAATTGAGGACAAGCATTTTTCCACTTCCATGAACAACTGAAGGCTAATCTACTAATTTTTAAACAACGTTCGCAGTCGCATCTCAGTCGCAATCCGTCAAAAAACCCACAAAAACTATACATCTTATAAAAGTGTTCCCTCACTTGGAGCATTCGCCTGTAATGTAACGTTACAGAGTCGAGCATCTCAGTGTGCAACTTGTAATGTTACAGATTGAAGAATTACATGGGTGTGAGAAGAGAGCCGAGCATTACGCAACTTGATGATACAACCGAATCTGAAATGTTACATTACAGGCGAATGCTCGTCAAGTCAGGGAAGCAGTACTGTAATGTTATGCTCAAAATGGAAGCTGAAATGTTACACTACAGGCAAACGCTCCAGGTAATAGCACTTTTAGGGGGTCCAAACGCCTCCTGCCGGAGGCTCTATGCGGGGATCGTGCGGTCCATGGCCCTTTATGGGGCCCCAGTGTGGGCACTGACGTTGAAGGGGCGACCTGCCCGCCAGCTCAACGCATCCCAAAGGGTCATGGCCATCCGGCTGGCCCGGGGATACCGCACGGTCTCCGGCGAGGCGGCGAGCCTCCTTGCCGGATTAACGCCATGGGATCTGGAGGCGAGAGCCCTCGCGCACGTTTACGCGTGGCGCTTGGAGGCGCTTCGCCGGGGCGAAACTCCGCTGCCACGGCAAATTGCTACGCGGCGGACGGAGCTCCAGCAGGATACCATGGCGATATGGAAACGGCGACTGTCGCAACCCAGCGCTGGGCACGCCACAATTGCGGCGATAAGACCCCTCTTTGAGGAGTGGCTGGAGAGGCGCTACGGCGTCCTCACCTTCCGCCTGACGCAGGTACTAACCGGACACGGCTGTTTCGGGAGGTACCTGTTTCGGATTAAGCGGGAGGACACGCCCGGGTGTCAGCACTGTGAGGATCGCCCAGAGGACACGGTGGAGCATACGGTGGAGGTCTGCCCTGCTTGGGCTGAGCACCGCCGTGTCCTCGTCGAGGCGATCGGCGGCGGCAACCTCTCGCGTCCGGCCCTGGTTGAATCCATGGTCCGGAGCGAGGAGGCTTGGGAAGCGGTCACCTCCTTCTGCGAAGCAGTAATGCTAGCGAAGGAGGAGGCGGGCCGCGCGAGGGAAAGGCAAGGCCTTCGTCCCAACCGCCGCTACAGGAGAAGACGCCCCGGGCGTCGGGAGTCGCAGGGCGATCCCCGGCCACCGTAGGCGCGGGCCTGCGGACGGCGAGCGTTGGGTGGCTCGCTGTCCGATCACCACCAGGCCCGGGTCGATGGCGCGTTGTGTTTCACGCGCGCCTCAAAGAGATGTCAGCATAAAAGACGGGGCCCGCTAGGGCCAAAGCCTGCCAGGGTTACGGAATCTGTTCGAAAGAGTCACCGCGGCCCTGGAACGCAAAGGGCTTTAGAAGAAACACGGATGGGTTTTAGTCAGTAAGAGTCTGACACGCCCTTCCGCTCCACCCAGAGCGGAAGAAGTCATTTGATGATTTCCCATCCTTAAAAAAAAAAAAAAAAAAAAAAAAAAAGGTAATAGCACTTTAACGGAATTATGATAGTATTTTAAGACTTCATAGGAATTATTGTAAGTACTTGAAAAACATTCAAATTCAAGTCACAAAATCATGTCAGAAACTTGTCAAAATGTAGGAAAATATGAGATGCTTTTCCAGAATACGACTGAGATTCGAATGTGGAAGTATCTTCAAAATACGGGAATCGCCCGTCAGTCGACACAAAACTAATCAATACCGGATAATTCCGTCCCAACGGAGACAACTTCCGACCTTTGACTGGGTCTCGCATGTTATTTTGGGATGTAATCCACGTGTTTTACTTGCAATTTAAGCACTTTGGACATAATGCTTTCTGATCTTTCGTAGCTACTCATAAAAACTGAATGTCTCATTTCAAGCATAAACCTTGCTC
The DNA here is from genome assembly GCA_905163435.1 of Mamestra brassicae. Lineage (NCBI taxonomy): Eukaryota > Metazoa > Arthropoda > Insecta > Lepidoptera > Noctuidae > Mamestra > Mamestra brassicae. Next base: position 8,147,377 of record LR991010.1, read on the forward strand.
TTTAAATCTTATGTCAACTGAACAAGTAGAGTCTCGAAAAAAAAATTAGGATTACTGTAAAGTGTAAAGGGAGGAGCTCCAGGCTAAGTAATAACAGCTGCACGGTTCAATATTCAAGGTTAAGCAACTTGTCCCGAGGTCAGTCATTGGATGGGTGACCTTGAACATCCATTATATACCGAGACTCTACGCCTCAACAGGCATGTAACAGTTGTTACGCTGGTCAGGAGCCAGAGAATCTTCTAGTCTTTTTAGAGTTCCGTACCCAAAAGGATAAGCAACGGCATTACTAAGATTCCGCTGTCCGTCCGTCTGTCTGTCAGCGGGCTGTATCTCAAGAACCGTAATAAGTAGACAGTTGAAATTTTCACAAATTATGTTTTTCTATTGCCGCTATCACAACAAATAATAAAAAAATATTTAATTACAAATTAAAGGAAAGGCTCAAATACAAGAAACGTGTTTTTTTTTTATTTATGACACGGAACCCTTCGTGTGAGAGTCCGACTCGCACTTGCCGGTTTTATTTTTTGATTGTTTTAAATGGGACAAGCAGCTCCAGAAAACCAGAATCAACAGTGGTGACCACCATGAAAACGCTGAGTCAATGAAGCTCGATGAGTCCCGGAGAAATTATTCAATTGTTTTTGATCCCACAACGATATTAATTAAATATGAATGATGCGCTCCCTCTGAACGTCAGGACGGCAAAAGTCGGTTGTCCTTTAAGGTGAAGGCACGTGAGCACATTCGCAAGAAGTTGGTAAAATCATCATAGCGTTAAATCGTTGGATTCGTTTTTTCTTAATAACTTTGTGTGTGTGTTAGTATCTATGTATTTATAAATGTTTTTATGTAGTCTCACTTATTGTTTTCTCTTAGTTGCACCGGCCATGTTGTCTCTGCACCACCCTAAGGTCGACTGGTAGAAAATGTAAAACCTTTGTACAGTGTTTTTACTAGTGCATAAAGTTTTATTAAATAAATAAATATTAAGCTGAAAAGAATACTGACACCAGTCTTGCAGAAGGGTAGCATTTGCCCAGTTATTGAGTTGTGGAGGTCAGTTAAGAGTAGCTCCTTGTGAAACACTGGTACTCAGCTTCACCCGCTTGGAGTGTAAGCCGACCTTAGGCATATTGATTGGTATTGGATTGAATATCGGTAAATGTAAGCGCTGTAATAACAGCCGAAATGTGGAGCTCTCTGCCAGCATCTCTGTTTCCATGCCAACTATGACCCGTTAGCCTTCAAAATAAGAGTAAATAGGCATCTACTAGGCTCGTTTGTTCCATCGTAAACCTTATCCATCAGGCGATATGAAGGTCGGGAACAAAGGTAAAAAAAAAAAATTAAGCGGACCAAAAGAAGCCAGCCTCATCCAGATTCTATCAGTGATGGCAAAAATGTCGTCTGACTATCTCGCCACCGGACTACCGGCTGGTTTCTATGGTTTACTGAATTCGAATAAATTGGTGACTTTACCTCGAAATATCTCGGCAACTTGTCAATTTAGGATTTAGGGCATCTTGTAACCTAACATTTTTTGTTTTTCCTCTACCTATACGTAAATAAATGTTTCATCGTGCGCCGTGATTTTGAAAAAAGACCAAAATGGCCACCGGATAGCTTTGCCACAAAGGTTCTATCCTCTTTGATACACATAAATGAACTTCTGTTACCTACTCAAAGACAGAACCGTAACTTATCAAATTTTTAGAAAAATTAAAAGGCATTCGTTTTACTTTTGCAGTCGGATGCTGAAAAGGGCTTGGTGGGATTGGTTCCATTTAAAATTAGTACCAATTTTATTGATGCATTATTTTAAATCATACATAATATAACATCAACATACGCCACGCCGTAGTGAGTTTCATTGCTATACATAGGTTAGAACAATTTGCTACCTAAAGACGTCATGTTTCAAGGAAATTATATAACATTATTTAACTTCTGATACTTAGAAAACCCTTACAACTTAATGTAACAATGGATAACCTCCATTATTTTATGCTGTAATAAAATACAATGTATATCTCTTTAATAGATTTTCTTAGAAAACGATGTCTTTCTTATCTGTGGATAACGTAAAATACTCCATTCTAATGTATGAAACCTGCAAAAAGCTCTTTTATTTTATATTTAATTTCTGCAATCGATGCGTAGATGTCCATAATAAATGTGTTCTATGCTCGTAAGAAAGGAAATTAACTATAGGAAATTTAACACGTGAAGTTCAGACATGCCGTGTACCTACCTCGAACCTTAGGTAGGTTAGAAAAGTCATGCACTCATACAATAATTTATACGTTTAGACATAGTGTTACTTCTATGCTATTGGAAGAGTAGTGAATAATAAGTTTTATGATACCAGACAAACCTTAAAAATTAAATAGCAGCTGTAATATTCGATAAGACAGCATCAAATAAATTATTATATAGAAGATGGTTTTTATCCTGGTTTGGTGGGTGACATCATCCCTTGACTTCCAGCTCTAATGATCGAGGGCTAAATAAAAATACTTTAATATGCACTAATACTTTATGTAGTTAATTAGCCTTATCTTATACCAATAAAAGTTAACTGTGGACACAATAGCAGATGGCTCGCAAAGCCTTTGGGTGATAGGTCCGCTTAACGGAAGGCATAGCATGTGGGCCACCCACAAGGTAGACCGGCGACCTGGTGAAGGTTGCGAGACGAACAGGTCCGGCCCATTTAGTGTCTTTTGGGGAGGCTTATTTCCAGAAGTATATATTGGCTGAATGGTAATGATGAGTTTTTTCTTTGTTAGGTTTAGTTTTATGTAGTCCTAGAACTACAACCAAGTATGGAAGTTATCCTTTTCCTAAATTCCCAGAAAGTGTAACGACATTTTTCATGATTGTGACTTCGACATATATTTTCAGGTAGCATCTCTAAGTTTAAAAGAACTGTGCTCAATAATATGAAATTTTTAATTTTTACTAAGGACTGTTTCTTTTTTGTGTCTTTTTCATCGTGTTTTTTATTTAATTCAATGTTATTTCGTTTCATTTAATTCAAGTTTATTTATTGATATTTTGAATTGTTGTCCTTCTTAATATTAATTATTATTGTAGATAGTGAGATCTAAATAAATTAAATGTTGTACTTACCTTTAATTTACATACATGCAATACTGTTGTCTTTATAAATGATATGCACTATGAATGTCTTTGTGTGTATTTAGTTGGTTTGCCTAAATAATTAAACAGTTTTTTCTTTGTTGTGTTTAGTTCTGGGTAGTCCTAGAACTAACACCTCTGCAGCAATAACGTGGTCATCATAACCATTCAGCCAATATATAACACAACAAGACTACAAGTAATACTAATCACTTGTAGTCAAATTCGTGTTAGCTTGAGTAGTAGAATTTGTTAAACTCTTAGGAGTTGTGTCAACCAGATTTGTGGTTCTTGCTAGGCTTGCATTTTCTATGAGATTTGCAGTTGAAGTTTCTAAATATACGTTTGCTGTTGTAGTATTGCTGAGATTCGTAGATGTATTTTTCATTGATATTGTAGTTATTGTGATTTTAATGTTACTATTTGAAGAATTTGATAAAGATTTTGCAGATTCTGAACTTGAATGATTAGTTTCAGTTAAATTAGCAAGCATTTTGCTTAGATTCGTTGAAGTTGCCCCAGTTAACATTACAGATGCAGATTGTTTTAAATTTTTGGAGCTAGCATTAGTTAAAATGGCCGCACCGCCGCCAACATTTTCAACTTTAGTAGTCGTTGTATTTTCTAAAGTGTCAGTCATGTTGATATTAACTAATATTGTAGAGTTGTTATTTTCTAGTTGCATATTTTTTCCTTCTTTGTAATTCTTTAGATTTGATGTTGCATTGGTGTCAGCATCTGCTACCGAAGGGTGTGTCGTAAAATTTTTTTCGTTTTCTGCAGGTCTGTAACAAATTTATTTAACAATGAATGTACAGGCGGACATATGTATAAACAACTTACAAATAGGTAGGTACGGTTGAATTTTATTCCTGACTGGCCTCTGCCAGCGGCTTCGACCACGTGACATTCGCAAAGTATCCCAAGAAAACTTTATACTCTATTCCAAGATATGGTTTACATTATACTTTGCATCCATTTTCACTCTGAATAATTAAATCAAAGAGCATTTAGATCAAGTCTCAAGTATCTAAATCACAATAAAAATATACGATACAAAATTTGCCATTGGGTGTATAGTAGGCGCCAGATAAATGTGGAATAAAGTATATTGACCTTTCCCTAATAACTGTTCATAGGTACCTGAACAATTAAATATGAATCGTTTTTCATTATTAGACAATGTTAAGGATCATGAGAGATGATGATTCGGGACAGCTTTGTGTCATTAATTCCGTTTTTCAAATTAAAAATGTCAATAATTGTAGGTGGGTCAATGACCGTTATTCCACGATTATCTGGCGCCTTCTATAGTAACCTTCATTATTAACTTCGGCCGGTATTTGTACCGAATTTCAAAAACATTGGCCCAGGAATAAGATTAAAAACATCGATATCACGAAAACCACCCAATATGGACCCCATGTTTTCGGGGTCAAAATCGTTGCAAATCAGCTCTAGTTTAATCCATTTCAATAAGGAACGGACTTATTTACCAATGAACCTGAATAGTCCTCTCTTGACCTCGATCTGGTAATCATCAGGCGAGAGCGATGGATGACGTGCAAGTGAGCCCAAAAGATGCCTATTCACTCTTGCTTCAGACTGATCATAAGTGGAAGGGAACATAGATGCTTTCAGGACACGGCTTTAGTGAATCAACTTACCCATCGGGGTGATTTTTCCATGAAATGTGTGTTTGAGATATGTTGAATCCCTTTTCTTGTGTGAGATTAGCGCAAATGTCTCTTCGCCTGTTTAAAATTAATTAAAAAAATATTCAGCTAGTTTATTTTGAATAAATATCATAATATATTATTATTATATTATATTATCATAATTTTAGCTTAAAGCAACATACTGCTAGTCATAGGCTTTTTATTTTTTTGTTATCGGGGGGAAATCCTCATGGAAATACTCCACCCTGGGGCGGGTGGAGGGGTCTGTCAGAGTCTTACTGACTTAAACGGGCACGGCGCGGCTCCTCCCAAGCGGCACACTCTGCCAGCGTATGTCGCGCCGTGTCCTCCCGACAGTCGACGCAGTGGTGACATCGAGCGTCCGGCTCCCTTCCTATGCGACACAGAACCTCCCGAAGCAGCCATGCCCCGAGAGGACCTGCGCCGCATGCTAGTCATAGGCTTCCCTAACCTGTTGTGGTGAACGTTGATAATATGTAGGTATACACTCGTATTTAGTTTTGTAGGAGGCTTATCACAATAAAATTCATAGTCGATATACTGCTATAACACCTTTGTTTAATACTATTCGGAAAGTAAAACCGACAATGCTCTTATTGCTATTTAGTCCTACTGCATTGCCTGAATGTTTTATATCATGAAATACTTCAGCGTAAAGATTGATTTATAATTTATGAACACTTGCCTCGTATCCAGATTCTGTAACTCTCGTTGTACACAATCCAGGAATGCTCCGTTACACTGGGTGCTTGTAAACAAAAATGGTCCAACGCATTCTCCCTCTTCAGTGATTCTAAATGCTGTCGCAACTCCAATGAGCACCTCATGGGCACCTATCCAAGTCACAAGTGGCCCTCCGTGATCGTTCTAAAAAAAATTAAGTGCGAATCGGACTCGAGTTCCGAACGAATAATGTTTTTTTTTAGTAAAAACTTTTTAGGCGCGTTGTGCACTTTTTGGGTGAACAAAAATCATGGAACTCGCGTCATTGTCACCGAACGATTTAGCTTTCGCTTAGTTTTCACTTGTATCGCTAGTCCCCAAAGACTGCCCCGCATATTATGATTAATGAAACTTTAAAATCAGTCTTCTTACAGGTTACCTATTATTTTTAATAATTTTTGTCAATTTCATCTACAATTTTCAGTATAACTTCGGAATGGAATATCTTACAATTTTATATATATATAAAAAGAAAGAAAGAAGTAATATTATACGGTATATTTGAAAAGACTTTTTTTTAATTATCTAATTTTTCCCCCAAAAAGTGACTGATATTCAAACAATTAATTCTCGTGTAATGTCCGTAGTTGGGTCACAGAAGATTATATGTGTACCAAATTTCAACTAAATTTGGAGAAAATCGGCTGTGATAGATGGACAGACAGACAACCGAGTGATCCTATAAGGGTTTCGTTTTTCCATACAGAGGTTTGGAACCCTAAAAACTGTTTTAATTATACACGGAGAAATTTTTAACCATCTTACAATCGAAGGTAAGGAACTTGCCCGAATAGGACCCTGTAAGTACTTCAATCAAAGAAAATTCATGTTCTCACAACGGATTTTCGTATAAAGGCAGTCGCTTTATGAGATCTGACTGAATTTTATAACACTGGTGTTTACGCGAAAACGCGAATGGAAACTTGTGTTTCCCTCACAAGTGTCTACGTGTATCAAACGACGATTTTTTAACATAAAGTAGGTACTTTAAAAAGCAAAAAACTATAAAATATATTTTGTTTCATAACATTTTTGAGAAGTCGTCTAGGCTTGCATGCCAATGCTTTTGACGTGTTCGCTTTTACACACAGCAAACCAACCAACCAGCCAACAATTCTCTGTAGTCTTTAAGTAAAGAGTGATTATGTTAGTTTTAGGCAAACGTGCTCCATCTTCGACCACATCATCGCTTACCGAGTTGAGTTGAGGTGAGGTTGAGGTGAGGTTGAGGTGAGGTTGAGGTGAGGTTGAGGTGAGGTTGAGGTGAGGTTGAGGTGAGGTTGAGGTGAGGTTGAGGTGAGGTTGGGGTGCGTGCAGAAAACCTCCTCGTGTGCCTGACGGCTGCTGGTTCCTTGCGAATGCGTTCGGGGGAAAGAGCAGTTGTCGGGCCGGTGCACCCTGGGCACGGTCAATAGTCTCTCCATGTCGGAGGGGCTATTGTCTGTGGCGGATTTCTGCGGGGGAGGGGGAGCGTTTTGCTCCACGACGATTCCTCCACGTGTCCCTCTGATTATCAGAAGGCACTGTGGAGGAACGTCTGAGTTGGGGTCGCTCCTGTCCGATCGACAGTCGTCGATTGGCGAAGGATGCGACCAATGCCGCTGCGGTGCAGGCGCACCAAAGCGGGAGTTGCTCTCTCTTCACGGAGCTATCCTGAAGAGAGAGTTCCCGACGGGTCCGCTGAGTGGGGTTGTCCGGACAGCGGACGGAGGCATGTATAATGCCACCGTCGGGGGCTCGGCTTAACCGCCCGGTCCAGAGGAAGGATACCTCTAAGATAAAAAACCCCCAATCCTAAGCTCTGAAGCGCGTTGAGAGGATGCATGGCTGGAGGGAGTCCAGTCGTTAGCGCTTCCCCTGCAGAGCACCTGCCGCACTCTGCAGTATGTAGGCTTACCGGGCATCTAGGCTCTGCCCGGTGGACATTCACGACCTATATTATCTCGTGGGAACAGAAATGGACTACACAAATAATAAAACTAAAAATGATGTCGGGCCAGTAATGGCGGTGATGGACAAGTCGTCTGCCGGAAGCGGCAGCGACTTGCAAGGAGGCTCACGCGCTCCCTCAAAATTCTGGGGGAAGCGGTCGCGCGGGGAGGGTGTTAATCCCTCCTCGAGCGAGGAGAAACTGTCGGCCGCAAAAGTGCCGACATCCCGGAGAGGTGGTCGCGCAGTGATGCCACATCGCGACCAAAAGGGTCGATTCTTGCGACCTGCTACGCCGACCCCGGCAGTGGCGGTCCGCATGGATCGGCCCGAAGAGATGGAGAGTGACGAGCTGCTGAGCGAAGATTCCGCTGCGTCCCCGCTATTGCTAGAGAGCAATAAAGCGGAAGCTAACGCTGCAAAGCGGGCGCAGCGGAAGGCGGTCGCTGCCGATGAGGTCGGTGAGCTAGCTCGGCAGGCTCGAGAGCGGTGGGCCGCTCAAGCGGCCTCTGGAGGGGGCTTAACGGCGGCGGCGCTCAGTCGCCAAGTTTTGGACGGCGTGGACGTTGTCCTAAAAGTTGCCACAAAATCTGGCAGCTTGAAGGGCACGTTCACCCGTGCCCTAAGGGAGGCGGCTGAGGGCATCAGGGAGGCGGTTGGGGTCCTCCTTGACAGAACAAGCTCCGAGGAGACGGCGAAGCTGTGGGAGGAGAACGGCCGTCTCCGTAATGAGCTGGAGGACCTCAAGCGGGAGGTTGCTGCACAGAGGGGGTCTGCCCCTTCAAAGAAGCGTGTGGCTCCGGCAGTTGCCGCCTCTCCGGTGGTTGCCTCCCCGCCGTCGACCCCTGCCCCTACAATTGCACCCGATGCGGACATCGAACGGATCGTCCGCATCTGCATGCAGCAATGTGGGGGCATGATGAATGCCCGCCTGGAGGCCTTAGAATCAAGGCTCCTCCCGGCGCAGAACCTCCGGCTACCGCTCGCGGCGGATAAACGGAGGATGGAGGAGGCCGCAAGGCCTGGGCCGCCAGCCATGGCGGCCAAAGCTGGAAAGGGGGGCAAAAAGCCCGCGGAGGGGCCCAAGAAGCCCGCGGAGGTTGCGTCAGCACCCCCTCCCAGCACAACGGCGATCCCGGCGACCGCGTCCGACCCCACAGAGGCTTGGACGACGGTCGTCAAAAGGGGTCGTAAGAAGAAGGTGGCGCCGCCGGCTCAGCCCAAGCCCGCGCCCAAAAGAAAGAGGAGGTCCCGGAAGGGTAAGGCCCCACGCTCGGCTGCTGTGCAGGCCTGGATCCGGGAGTCGGCAACGACCGGACCCGTCGACGTCGAAGAGGAGGCGCAGTGGTTCCACGGGGCGATGACGCAAATTTGCGATGCGTCAATGCCCCGGGTTCGCACACAACCCAGAAGGCGCCAGGTGTACTGGTGGTCCGCCGAGATCGCGCAGTTGCGCGACTCGTGCGTGGAGGTTAGGCGCCAGTACACCCGATACCGGAGAAGACGTCGTCGGGTCCCTGACGAAGAAGCCGCGCGGTATGAGGTGTACCGCGCGGCTAAGAAGGCTCTGTGGCTGGCCATCGGCGAGGCGAAGACGCGAGCCAGGGAGGAGATGTTGGAGACTCTAAACGGGGATCCGTGGGGGCGTCCTTATCGCTCGGTCCGAGGTAAACTCGGACCATGGGTGCCCCCGCTTACGGAGAGTCTCCAACCCGAGCTGCTGGAGGACGTGGTAGCTCTTCCCGGCACGAGCGGAGCACGCTCCGCCGCTGATGGCTCTGCCCACAGCCGCAGAGCCCGAAGAGGACGCCAGCGTCCCAGAGGTGACACAACCAGAGTTGAGGGCGGCCGTGACATGGCTCCGGGCGAAGAACACTGCCCCGGGGCCCGACGGAATTCACGGCTGCGCGTTGGCCCTAGCTCTGAAGGAGCTGGAGCCCCGACTGAGAGGACTCTACTCGGCGTGCCTTGAGCAGGGCCAGTTTCCCGCTCAGTGGAAATCTGGTCGTCTGGTCCTGCTCAGGAAAGCGGGGCGCCCTGCGGACTCGCCGTCCGCGTACCAGCCCATAGTGCTGCTCGACGAGGTGGGAAAGCTGTTTGAGCGGATAGTCGCAGCCCGCCTCGTCGGCCACTTTTGCGGAGAAGGGCCGGACCTGGCCGAATGCCAATACGGCTTTCGGCAAGGGCGCTCCACTGTGACGGCGATATCCCGAGGGAGAGTCCTGGCGGAGGAAGCGGTGTCGCGGGGCGGTGTGTTGTTGGCGGTGTCCTTGGACATCTCCAACGCCTTCAACACCCTGCCCTGGAGTTGTATTCGGGAGGCACTGCGTTATCATCGAGTGCCTCCCTACCTCCGTCGTGTCGTCGGGGCTTATATGGCGGAAAGGTGTGTCACCTATCTGGGACGTGATGGCAGATACCAGCGCCCCATGTCGTGCGGTGTTCCACAGGGTTCGGTCTTGGGCCCGCTCCTGTGGAACATCGGGTACGACTGGGTGCTGAGGGGCGAGCTTCGGCCGGGAGTGCAGCTGGTGTGTTACGCTGACGACACACTGGTCACTGCCCGGGGGAGCTCGCACAGGGAGGCAGCGTTGCTGGCGACGGCTGCGGTCTCACAGGTGGTGAGCCGCATACGGCGCCTCGGCCTGGAGGTGGCCCTTAACAAGTCGGAGGCCATAGTTTTTCATGGCCCCCGGCGGGCGCCGCCGCCGGGATCGCACATCGTGGTCGGGGGGGCCCGTATCGCTGTCGAGTCCACCATGAAGTACCTGGGATTGGTGCTCGACAGCCGGTGGGATTTCGGCCCCCACTTCCGGCGGCTGGCGCCCAAGTTGTTGGGCGCGGCGGGGGCGCTGTCAACGCTGCTTCCCAATCTGGGGGACCCGAGCACCGCCTGTAGGCGGTTGTACGTGGGGATCGTGCGATCGATGGCCCTATATGGCTGACCTGACGGCCAGCACCATCACTGTTCTGCGGAGGCCGCAGAGGGTGATGGCCGCCAGAGTCATCAGGGGATATCGCACGATCTCCTGCGAGGCTGCTTGCGCACTGGCCGGATCTCCGCCGTGGGACCTGGAGGCGAAAGTGCTCGCGTCACTGCATAGGTGGCGCGAGGGCGCAGGGTCGGTCGCAGCTGTGCGAGGTCCTGGTGGCGGATATCCGGGTGCACTGGGCTATCACCACAACTCCAGGGACCGTGCAGCGTAGACGATAGAGTCCCGATCTATCGTCCACTGGCCCTATGGTATCTTATGGCGGCATCAAGTCGGCATTTCGCCGCCTGCGCCGTCCTACCCTCCTGTGACGAATCGGGTCAGCGATAGAGTCTGCCCCCCTAACCCGTTCCGCCGCTTCCTTCTGCGAGATTACGGCCTCGCAAAAAGACGACCGCCTCCCATACCCTTTCATTGCCGATCATACCCCTGAAAAACGGTTAGCAGCGACAGATCTTCCCCAATTTCTGCCACCAGAACATGGCGCTGCGCCTCCCAGGCAGGGCACTGCTCGAGAGTGTGCATTGCCGTGTCCTCGTGGCAACCATACTGGTGACACATGGGAGTCGCCTCCCGTCTTGCCACTTTGTGCAAGTATTTGCCAAAACAACCATGCGCCGACAATACCTGCACTAAACGGAAGGACAACATCCCGTGTCGCCTCCGTACCCACTCCTCTAGGATTGGCTGGATAGCCCCAACAGTCCAGTGACCGGCACTGGGAGTCTCCAACCTCTCCGCCCATTGCCTCATGATGGCAGTCTGCGCCTCTCTGCGCCACCTCATCACCACTTCACTAACGTAAACTCACGTAAACTTTGGCAAGCACTCGCGGCTCTAGATCCCACGGGGGTGTTCCTGCCAATGCGAACGCCGCTTCTGCTGAGATTGTGTGGTATCCGCGTATTACTCTGATTGCCATGACTCTTTTCGGTCGCCGCAGATGAGCCTTGTTCTGGGCAGTCAGAGAGTCCGCCCACACTGGGGCGCCATACAGCACCATCGAACGCACCACCACCGTGTAAAGCCGTCGGTAACTCACATTCGCTCCACCCAGATTCGGCAGTAGCCGACTTAAAGCGGAAGCTGTGCCGATCAGCTTCGGGGCAAGTCGGCAGAAGTGCTCGCCGAAGTTCCACCTACGATCTAGGACGAGGCCCAGGTATTTCATGTGCGTCTGCACCATAACCCACGTTCCACAGTAGTGGCCCTAGGACCGACCTCTGTGGAGCACCACACGTGACAGGTCTCTGCACGATTTGGCCATTGCGTCCCTAATAACTAACACATCTCCCCCTCACATAGTCTGCCACCAGCTGCCTCAGATACATGGGTACCCCATGAAAACGGAGCGCCTTTCCAATGCAGCCGAATGGCAAAGGCCTCCCACAAGTCCTGTCAAGTATTCTTTTCCCCCGCCACCTCGTCCCAGCCCTCTCCCTGGAGCCATCTCTCTCTGGACCGGCCTCGGCGTTTAAATGTTTAAAGAAATTTCTCTCTCCGAAAATGCTTTCCATAAAGGTAATAAAATACTCTAATATCTGAACATGGTGCTATGAAAATATTGAAACGTATATACTTAGTTTCTGTCGCAGGAACGTAGGGATTGGCACAAGGATTGAACAGAGGCTCAGCAGTGGTTGAAGTCGGGCTGTTGATGATGATGAGCTGTATTAAGTTAACCGTTACATAAACCGCTGTATAAAGTAACCCGTTAAAATAACCGTAAACAATCATCTTGTGTCATACCGCATAATAATTAAAAGGTGGAAAAAACGAACGAGTCTTACAGTAGTCGCATAGAATGTGTAACATCTGACGAGTCACCTTGGTAAAAAGCAACATTAACATTAAAAGTACCAACTGACAGCCAACTCGACCACTGCGCGCGCTCATTGGTGAAATCGAATAGGGCGCGCTCATTGGTTAAATCAAATAGCGCGCGCTTCCTCGGCTTCCTGTTACACAATTCCGTCCCATTTCACGAAATCACTCCCACAGATTGCAGGAAAGCGAGAGGAAAGATGATACACATCAAAAACTGATAAATTTTAATGGCTTACGTTTAACTGATCACCTGATTTAGTAAAATATCACAGGCAAAAATAGTAAATGATCACCAGAATATAAAACCGCATTTTAATTTAAAACTAAAACCAAAGTTTGCACATCTTGCTATCCTATTAAAGCAAATGACTCCAAACAAATCATAGTTGACCCAAAAATAGTAAATGATCACCAAAATTAAAACCGCAGTTTAATATGAAATTATAACCAAAGTTTATACATCTTGCTACCCTATCAAATAAGCCAAATATTTAGTATCCGGGTAACCTACTAAAAACAATCTCTTTTTTCTATTAAAATGCAAGTCGTTTCTGGAACACGCCGGCCGCTGCCGCGGCACCGCTCGCTTCGCTCGCTCGACTCGTGCGTAGGAGGTTAAAGTTTTAACCTAACCTATCCTACACATTTTGTTTAAAGAAAATTTGGTGATCATTTACTATATTTGGTCCCCAAATACAATTTGAACTACAGTCGTGAATAAAACAGCTAGAACTATTAATTTTTTAGGCTTAATTTTTTTGGTGTTAAGTATATATTTTTGGTAAAAGAGCTTAGGGTATCGAAGTATTTTCTGGTGGTCATAATATTTATTCCCAATTTTAATTTACCAATTTTATCTACCTTTGATGGTTCATCATATAATATGATAATATGATGATTTGTTTGACATGAATGTGTACCGTAAACAATTTTTCAATACATTTACTCGAAACCAAGCTTTTATTGCCCTGCTGTTAGAGTCGGTATCCTGTTAACTTTATACGTGCTTTTCTCACCTCTAACAGATGAGTTTTTTTTTTAATCCCAGCAAAGAGGTGTAACCTATGTATTTGAGGTCCCAGTTAATATAATAATTAAACTAGGCTAAGAAATTGATCAACATAAATAAATATTATGTTTCATCAAATTATTTAATTGTATAAAACATACAGTTCTCGATTATTATTTTTTATCTATTGATAGGCACGCGTTTGACCACTATCTCACCTCAACCTTTTTTCCTCGCCCCTCTTTGCCTTGCCCCCCCTCCGATGTCCGTCGCCCCCCACTCATCCGGACCCGAGGTGGCGGCGCGTGGTGTTCCCGTGCGCCCCTCTTTGACGTAGCGAGGGGAGTTAAACACCTCACTCCCCTCGCCGACGCGAGGTGGCCCGCAGAGGCGGGCCGGCACCAGCCGGAGATTGCGGAAGTCGCATACGTTCCCGCGATCCCTGGCGTAGGTGGAAGATGGAACACCGGGGTGGTTTTAGTCAGTAAGAGTCTGACAGAGGATTTCCATGAGGATTTCCCCCCGATATCAAAAAAAAAAAAATTATTATATTAACTGGGACCTCAAATACATAGGTTACACCTCTTTGCTGGGATTAAAAAAAAAACTCATCTGTTAGAGGTGAGAAAAGCACGTATAAAGTTAACAGGATACCGACTCTAACAGCAGGGCAATAAAAGCTTGGTTTCGAGTAAATGTATTGAAAAATTGTTTACGGTACACATTCATGTCAAACAAATCATCATATTATCATATTATATGATGAACCATCAAAGGTAGATAAAATTGGTAAATTAAAATTGGGAATAAATATTATGACCACCAGAAAATACTTCGATACCCTAAGCTCTTTTACCAAAAATATATACTTAACACCAAAAAAATTAAGCCTAAAAAATTAATAGTTCTAGCTGTTTTATTCACGACTGTAGTTCAAATTGTATTTGGGGACCAAATATAGTAAATGATCACCAAATTTTCTTTAAACAAAATGTGTAGGATAGGTTAGGTTAAAACTTTAACCTCCTACGCACGAGTCGAGCGAGTGAAGCGAGCGGTGCCGCGGCAGCGGCCGGCGTGTTCCAGAAACGACTTGCATTTTAATAGAAAAAAGAGATTGTTTTTAGTAGGTTACCCGGATACTAAATATTTGGCTTATTTGATAGGGTAGCAAGATGTATAAACTTTGGTTATAATTTCATATTAAACTGCGGTTTTAATTTTGGTGATCATTTACTATTTTTGGGTCAACTATGATTTGTTTGGAGTCATTTGCTTTAATAGGATAGCAAGATGTGCAAACTTTGGTTTTAGTTTTAAATTAAAATGCGGTTTTATATTCTGGTGATCATTTACTATTTTTGCCTGTGATATTTTACTAAATCAGGTGATCAGTTAAACGTAAGCCATTAAAATTTATCAGTTTTTGATGTGTATCATCTTTCCTCTCGCTTTCCTGCAATCTGTGGGAGTGATTTCGTGAAATGGGACGGAATTGTGTAACAGGAAGCCGAGGAAGCGCGCGCTATTTGATTTAACCAATGAGCGCGCCCTATTCGATTTCACCAATGAGCGCGCGCAGTGGTCGAGTTGGCTGTCAGTTGGTACTTTTAATGTTAATGTTGCTTTTTACCAAGGTGACTCGTCAGATGTTACACATTCTATGCGACTACTGTAAGACTCGTTCGTTTTTTCCACCTTTTAATTATTATGCGGTATGACACAAGATGATTGTTTACGGTTATTTTAACGGGTTACTTTATACAGCGGTTTATGTAACGGTTAACTTAATACAGCTCATCATCATCAACAGCCCGACTTCAACCACTGCTGAGCCTCTGTTCAATCCTTGTGCCAATCCCTACGTTCCTGCGACAGAAACTAAGTATATACGTTTCAATATTTTCATAGCACCATGTTCAGATATTAGAGTATTTTATTACCTTTATGGAAAGCATTTTCGGAGAGAGAAATTTCTTTAAACATTTAAACGCCGAGGCCGGTCCAGAGAGAGATGGCTCCAGGGAGAGGGCTGGGACGAGGTGGCGGGGGAAAAGAATACTTGACAGGACTTGTGGGAGGCCTTTGCCATTCGGCTGCATTGGAAAGGCGCTCCGTTTTCATGGGGTACCCATGTATCTGAGGCAGCTGGTGGCAGACTATGTGAGGGGGAGATGTGTTAGTTATTAGGGACGCAATGGCCAAATCGTGCAGAGACCTGTCACGTGTGGTGCTCCACAGAGGTCGGTCCTAGGGCCACTACTGTGGAACGTGGGTTATGGTGCAGACGCACATGAAATACCTGGGCCTCGTCCTAGATCGTAGGTGGAACTTCGGCGAGCACTTCTGCCGACTTGCCCCGAAGCTGATCGGCACAGCTTCCGCTTTAAGTCGGCTACTGCCGAATCTGGGTGGAGCGAATGTGAGTTACCGACGGCTTTACACGGTGGTGGTGCGTTCGATGGTGCTGTATGGCGCCCCAGTGTGGGCGGACTCTCTGACTGCCCAGAACAAGGCTCATCTGCGGCGACCGAAAAGAGTCATGGCAATCAGAGTAATACGCGGATACCACACAATCTCAGCAGAAGCGGCGTTCGCATTGGCAGGAACACCCCCGTGGGATCTAGAGCCGCGAGTGCTTGCCAAAGTTTACGTGAGTTTACGTTAGTGAAGTGGTGATGAGGTGGCGCAGAGAGGCGCAGACTGCCATCATGAGGCAATGGGCGGAGAGGTTGGAGACTCCCAGTGCCGGTCACTGGACTGTTGGGGCTATCCAGCCAATCCTAGAGGAGTGGGTACGGAGGCGACACGGGATGTTGTCCTTCCGTTTAGTGCAGGTATTGTCGGCGCATGGTTGTTTTGGCAAATACTTGCACAAAGTGGCAAGACGGGAGGCGACTCCCATGTGTCACCAGTATGGTTGCCACGAGGACACGGCAATGCACACTCTCGAGCAGTGCCCTGCCTGGGAGGCGCAGCGCCATGTTCTGGTGGCAGAAATTGGGGAAGATCTGTCGCTGCTAACCGTTTTTCAGGGGTATGATCGGCAATGAAAGGGTATGGGAGGCGGTCGTCTTTTTGCGAGGCCGTAATCTCGCAGAAGGAAGCGGCGGAACGGGTTAGGGGGGCAGACTCTATCGCTGACCCGATTCGTCACAGGAGGGTAGGACGGCGCAGGCGGACTCTATCGTCTACGCTGCACGGTCCCTGGAGTTGTGGTGATATCCCAGTGCACCCGGATATCGCTGAAGGAGGAAGGAGCCCGGAGGCGGGTAAAGAAGAGGGAGCCTAAAAGTGGGCTACGCTGGATGGGTCACGAATGTCATGCACAGCAGTTCTCGCGGTCCACCCATCAAGGCGAAAGTAGGTGCACAGGCGAAGTTTTTAGTGGGTACAAGCCCCACATAACCACATCGTCTCCCCGGACGGCTTGGCATGCGTAAGGCAATTTCGTCGCTCAAAAAAAAAGGCCTTTGCCCTGATGTGGGACAACATAGGCTAGTAAAAAAACTTATTTACCAACACATTGCGTAGGTACACTTTACCTGACAAATTCCATATCTTCTAGTTAATGATCTTCTTCCTTTCAATGCAGTTCTGTTCCTTTTGTAAATCAGGGAGGTATTAAGTGAGTTGTTTGCATCTACAAAACTATTTTTTATTTCATTGCTTTGATTATTAGGCTTTTGGCTTGAATTATTGATTGTTAGGTTGGTCAGAGTATTCAATTTTCTTGAAAATATGTTTACTTCATCTTCTGTTTCGTTATGTTCACACTGTTCCTGATCCGGTTTCTGCAACGGAATGTTATCTACTTAATAAAGCCCTTACCTTTTTTTTACTTTATTTTTTTAAGTGGATTGGTATTCTCACAGTTTATTTCCAAGGAATTGTTGTTGTTTGTATAATTCACAAAAAAAATGGGTATTAATTTGTTTTCATTTATGCAGAAGATTTTTTTCTTCGAAACATGGTAAAACCAAAAATATGTCTCTTTTTAGTGTTAATGATGTTGCTATTACATGACAGGACAATGCTAATCTATGTAAAGAAGTTGGACCAAGGGCTGCCCAGAATACGCTTGCAGAGTGTGCAGCTTGGGAGGAGCCGCGCCGTGTCCTCATCTCTGTTGTAGGCGGTGACCTCTCGCTGCCGGCCGTAGTCCATGCTATGGTCGGCGGTGAGGAGTCCTGGGACGCGGTGGTCTCCTTCTGCGAGACAGTCATCGTGCAGAAGGAGGCTGCGGAAAGGGAGAGGGAGATCACAACCGCTCTCGCGTCGGAGGAGGGCATACGCTGCCCTCTTCCGGCCCCCCTAACTGGGTCCAGGGGCGGCGGACTTGGGGATGTCCGTCGCCCCCCACTCATCTGGACCCGAGGTGGCGGCGCGTGGTGTTCCCGTGCGCCCCTCTTTGACGTAGCGAGGGGAGTTAAACACCTCACTCCCCTCGCCGACGCGAGGTGGCCCGCAGAGGCGGGCCGGCACCAGCCGGGGATTGCGGATGTCGCATACGTTCCCGCGATCCCCGGCGCAGGTGGAAGATGGAACACCGGCGTTGTTTTAGTCAGGAAGAGTCTGACAGACCCCTCCACCCGCCCCAGGGTGGAGGATTTCCATGAGGATTTCCCCCCGAGATCAAAAAAAAAAAAAAAAAAAAGGGCTGCCCAGAATGAACGCTTCGTGCATTCCCCAGGACAACAATAATCTTTAAACCGAAGCTCTTCAAATTCTGTCCGACGAAAAAATGTTGTTGTGAATTATTTAGTGGCGGAAAATGAACTTTATAATAACAAATGGACTATCAAATAATATTGACAGTATTAATACTTTACCATTGATGAATAAACGATACAGACTGACCGAGTTTTTATACAATTTTGTGTTAATTGTACTTTTCATGTAATTATTGTAAAAAAATTATCATTTACCAACCCTAGGTTGGTCTAGGGAGAGGAGTCAGATTCAGCGGGAGGACACGCCCGGGTGTCAGTACTGTGAGGATCGCCCGAAGGACATGGTGGAGCATATTGTGGAGGTCTGCTCTGCTTGGGCGGAGCACCGCCGTATCCTCGTCGAGACGATTGGCGGCGACCTCTCGCGTCCGGCCTTGGTTCAATCCATGGTCCGGAGCGAGGAGGCATGGGAAGCGGTCACCTCTTTCTCATCATCATCATCACCTCCTTCTGTGAAGCAGTAACGCTAGCGAAGGAGGAGACGGGCCGTGTGAGGGAGAGACAAGCCCTACGCCACAACCGTTTCAACAGAAGAAGACGCTCCGGGCGTCGGGAGCCATCGTAGGCGCGGGCTTGCGGAGTTTTGTTCGAAAGCGGCACCGCAGCCCTGGAACGCATACGATACCATGGCGATATGGAAACGGCGACTGTCGCAACCCAGCGCTGGGCACGCCACAATTGCGGCGATAAGAACCCTTTTTGGGGAGTGGCTGGAGAGGTGCCACGGCGTCCTCACCTTCCGCCTGACGCAGGTACTCACCGGACACGGCTCTTTCGGGAGGTACCTATTTCGGATTAAGCGGGAGGACACGCCTGGGTGAGGATCGCCCGGAGGACACGGTGAAGCATACGGTGGAGGTCTGCCCTGCTTGGGCTGAGCACCGCCGTGTCCTCGTCGAGGCGAACGGCGGCGGCAACCTCTCGCGTCCGGCCCTGGTTGAATCCATGTCCGGAGCGAGGAGGCCTGGGAAGCGGTCACCTCCTTCTGCGAAGCAGTAATGCTAGCGAAGGAGGAGGCGGGCCGCGCGAGGGAAAGGCAAGGCCTTCGCCCCAACCGCTGCAACGGGAGAAGACGCCCCGGGCGTCGGGAGTCGCAGGGCGATCCCCAGCCACCGTAGGCGCGGGCTTGTGGGCGGCGAGGGTTGGGTGGCTCGCCGTCCGATCACTACCAGGCCCGGGTCGATGGCACGTTGTGTTTCACGCGCGCCTCAAAGAGATATCAGCATAGAAGATGGGGCCCGCTAGGGCCAGCTGTTAGGGTTGCGGAATTTGTTCGAAAGAGTCACCGCGGCCCTGGAACGCAAAGAGCTTTAGAAGGAACACGGATGGGTTTTAGTCAGTAAAAGTCTGACACGCCCTTCCGCTCCACCCAGAGCGGAAGAAGTCATTTGATGACTTCCTATACTTAAAAAAAAATACAAAAAAGAGCGAGGCGCCAAACTAAGAGAGATGTCTTGTTTCTCGTCTCTGGCTTTATTGGCGTGCGTAAACACTGACAAGGATGAGTGGAGATTCGCTAGAGCAAACGTGCCCAGGAGCAGGATGTAGAATACTGTAAGATCCGCCTTATAACATATTTGTGCCTTCCCACCCTATAAACCAAACTATCAACAATCTTAAAATTTTGGTCAAAGCCTACCAGCACCTTACTAGACTAAGCATCCTTCTCCCGAAAACGGTTAATCTTGCAAATCTCTAATCAGGCCGGTTAAGGCAAGGAATATATAGAAGCTTTGTTCCTTGTAATTTTTCACTCCAACCGGTCAATAAAAGCAAGCTGGAGACGAGTAACAAGACTTCTCCTAAGTGATCGAGTCCGTGGGGTCACTACTGCAACAGTTTGCCATAAAACTGTTTTGCAGGTTGAATTTCTCTTAAACTGACTCTTCACGCCTGCCATTCGCGTTCACGCTTCCTGCATAGGCCTAGGATCCACAAGAGCGCGTTTTTTATCCCAGCGTGCTACCGAACGATGACCTGTTGACGCGTTTATTGTTTATTTTGGAGCCTAAAATATCTCAAAATATGATTTATCAAAAAATTTATTAACAACAAAACATGCGATTTTTTTTAAGTTCATAAATGCTCTCAATCTCTAATCTCAAAAGAGGTGCATTCAATCCTGGGCAGCACTTAGTCCAGATCCTGTCAATGTTCTTTGTGCACTGTTTCCGAAGTACATTAGGCAAAATATACACACAGGCAAAAAAATAACTCACGACATAATATATCTCTGTTCGACACCTACTAGATGTGGATCTCAGATTTCGCGAGAGAAGGCATCCTGCTCTCAGTAGAACTAATTTAGGTTATTTTGCACCCATATGAAAATGTGAAAATCTCCGAAAATCTCCGCAGGGAGAGGGAGGCCAAAGAAAAGATGGATGGATTGTATTAGGAGTGATATGAAACAAAAGGGAGTTAGTGATAGCGTGACGGTTCACAGGACAGAATGGAAGAAAAAAACGGGTTACCCCAAGTAACATGGGATAAGGGCAGGAAGATGATGATGAAAATGTGAAAATTCGGGTAAAAAATTACCTAAATTAGTTCTACTGTGAGGCAGGACGCAAGTTCTTAGATTAATTAAGCGGCCACTATTACGAGGGAACCTAATGTTTTATTTTTCTAAAAGCTTGTGAGAATTTATAAGACCATTTATTAGTTAAAGCAAAAGCATTTAATCTAAAGCTGGGTACTGGGTGTTACGGGCCATAATGTAACATTCGCAGCGAGCATGTTATGTTATGCCGTGTCCTAAAATCCGTGTAAAACAAAACACATACGATACGCATAATGTTCGTGCTCATTTCCACGCACTGACTGCTCCAATGCTCGCTTTGTAACATTTTACATTAAGCCCCGTAATACCGGTCAGTACCGACCTTTAAGATTACCTATGTGCGCTTAAATATTTTATTTTATAATCTGTTATCTGAGTAACATAGATGTTACAGTAACCGCTTTTTGAACGCGCTCGATCCGGTCTGAGCGTGCCTGATAAAACGGGTTCCATACCGTACTACAATATTCCAGAACACTGCGAATTGTAAATGGCAATGGTTAAATAGTGGTATGTTATAATGTTCTTTCTTAGTTTAGGTGACTTTACGAGTACATGCATTTCTTAGTAATCTGACCGTAGAGGTCATTATGTTTCATTTTATTAAGATTTATATATTGCAATATGCGGTTAGCTCCTGCCAGGGTTACGGAATTTGTTCGAAAGAATCACCGCGGCCCTGGAACGCAAAGGGCTTTAGAAGGAACACGGATGTGTTTTAGTCAGTAAGAGTTTGACACGCCCTTCCGCTCCACCCAGAGTGGAAGAAATCATATGATGATTTCCCATAATTAAAAAAAAAAAAGACGAGTTAATTGATTAATTTTATTGATGCCTGAAGAAACGGTAGCAGGTTCATCATGCTTCATTTTAGATGTCGCTAATAGCGGTAGCGTTGTGGATCGCGGTGTCTGTAGTCCAGTCAAATTAGGCTAATTTGGCAATAATTCTTAACTCTGATTTTTTGCCTTTAACGTGTAGCGAGGGCAAGGAAGTATTTATGTTAAACTGTATCCCGCGAAAAGTTAAACCACGCCTGTACGTTTTTTTAACTAAAACATCTGACTTCAATAATAATGTAAAAAAATATTAACTATAGTAGGCGCCAGATAATCGTGGAATATCGGTCATTGACCCACCTACATTTATTGACATTGTTAATTTGAAAAACGGAATTAATGACACAAAACTGTCCCGAATCATCATCTCTCGTGATTAATCGTATTTAATTGTTCAGGTACCTATGAGCAGTTATTAGGGAAAGGTCAATATACTTTATTCCACATTTATCTGGCGCCTACTATAGCATGTTTGTTTGGAGCATTTTTAGAGTTTGAGTTTTACAAGGAGGTCAGTATTTTTTTTTTATCCGTACAACTACAGCTTTTTTTTTAATAACTTTAAGTTTACGACAGTCCTAGTTTATCACTTGTGACTTCTTTACAAAAATACGTGTTTTTTTTTGTTATGTTGAATCCGAAAAATCTAATAAATCCGTGAGCAGTCCAAAGTGGGCGGGCACAAAAGATATTAATCTTTTTCAAATTCATCGTAAATCAATTCATGAAATAAAATATGAATAGAAGTTCGATAATTATGCCGATGGATAATCTCATCGGAAACAAGGCTTATTTGATTATGTCATACTTCAGTAATCTCCCCTCGCAGTTTAAATTTAAGTATTGGCTCCATCTTGGTATCGCATCCTTTCGCAGTCGGTTCAGGCGGACTTATCGTCGCACCTGTATCGTCCAAATTTCCTTTATAGTTAGTACAAATCATATATGTGTCTATGACCACATCCATTCCTTCATAATCCGTATACGCCTGTTTACAATCGACTTTATTTATTATCACTGTCGGGGCGTAGTTCAACTTTTTCTGATTGTAGTCATGAGAATCCATTTGCTAAAAATAAGAGAGTCCACAATAAATAATAATAATAAATTTATTTTTCCCAAGAAACTTACAGATACAAAGTTTATGGATTAATTAAGATTAGTAATAGTAAAAACATAACTTATACTTAACATAAATTTTATATTTCAAATTACATAAATAAATGCGACTGGTAGAAGTGAACTAAAAAGGTGCTACAGGAACAAGATCTGTACACAAAATGATGAGCCCTGCCTTTTAAACTAGGGTTACCTGTATCTTAAGAGACAGTGAGCAGCTTTTATTACAAAACATTAAACAAAACTTGTATACATGATGTGACATTAAAAGCTTGTATCATAAGACCACACGGCGCTATTATGGCACATACAATTTTAGAAAATCCTATAATAAATATAAGCTGGATGTGGTAAGACCAGAAGTAGACCCTAACAAGACTGGAGAAGGCGAGTCAAATGGTGATGAATTTAAAAAACAGAATGTTACATATGGTATGACTTCGTATAACACGCGATCTTCGAATTCGGTTGGAACTCGGAGTTAGATTTCGGATTCAAATCTAATGCTGTGCTAAAAAGTTCTTATAAATTCAATAGTATAATGATTGAGAACACGTCGAACTCCACTTCGTAAAAATAAAGATTTTCGGCCACGTTTCCAATCTCAAAGGAGATCAGCAGGAGATATTAGTGTACAAGTGTATGCGCAAATACAGGTCAATCTCTGTTCCATTATCTTTTTCGTCCAATAGGACGGCAATCCGACATGAACAGAGAGAGATCAGGCGCAAGACCATCGGCTTTACGTGCTTTCCCAAGAAAAAGTCCCAAACTCCGAGCTCCTGACTCAGGCAAAGTATTATGGGTTTTTCCATCTGAAAAATTCTCAGTAACAATCCGGAGTCTGAATTTGTACCCGATAAATCGCAATTGGCTCGTTTCTTACTACTTGGGACTTATATAACTGGTGAAATGTGGGTTGTACGTATAGTACAGAGTACACCTCTGCCTAAAGCTTCCAAAAGATACGCACGCTTTTCAGAGGTGAGTGTTATAAAGGAATTGTAATCAATAAAAAAATACGAAGATGAAACGCATTACAAATAAGGAGTGGGGGCTTGTAACATTACTTTTCAGTTAAAAAGTGTACTGGTAAGTGACGGCACACGAGTTTTCAACGCACTGTATCGTCTTAATTTTTTTTACAAAAAAATAAATACGTGCCCAATATATTTTGGAATTCTATCTGACGGACTAATTATATTTTTTTAGTCAAATCGCGAGTATATATAAAAAAAAAACCCTTGAAATGGACAGGATTTCGAACCTAACAGTAGGGGTAATAAAAGCCAGTTTTCGAGTAGTTGTGTTGAATATTTACTTTACCTCTCGATATTTAATAGGATGGCCCCATCCTAACACGATTGCATCGGTTAGTGGCGCCTGGTATTTTTGATCATAGTTGATACTTATTTTAGCAGGCGTATATGAACAAACAGATTCATAAGATTTGTCTTGAAAGTCGTAGGGTGATTCCACTTTTACCACGGCTATGTCTATAAATGTCCATTTCACTGGGTGTTCATAGCTCAATTCGTAACCTGAAAACACATTAAGAGGATTCACAAATCATCGTTTAGATAAAAACCGGCCAAGTGCAAGTCAGTGTCATGTAACCCATGACAAAACAAAATAGCTAATTTTACTATAAGATTGCATAGTTACAAATGCACCTTGTCTAAAGTCATTTTCTATGGAATTATAACGAAATTTGGTAATCTGGCGAAATATTAAGCTTTAATGTGCTTATTTCAAGTGTCCCCCATACTTTTATGTGCATATTTTTAAATCAACCTATCCAAGGACACTCCACACCATGGGATAGACGATACAAAAAGATATACTCTAAAAACCCTATTTTTACGACTCTGTCGGCGTGATCAATATACATAGTATACCCATACCAAATTCCAACTTTCTAGTACCAAGCGTCTCTGAGCTAAACCGCGGACAGACGGATATGGCGAAACTATAAGGGTTCCTTGCTGACTACGGAAACCTAAAAATGGAGAAGATAATAATAAAATTGTCTTACTATAAGTAGCTATTAAACAAGGAGTAACATAAAAGTCACGCGCCTGGACTGTTATTTTCCACGCCTTGCATCCTTTTTTTTTTTAAGGACGGGAAATCATCAAATGACTTCTTCCGCTCTGGGTGGAGCGGAAGGGCGTGTCAGACTCTTACTGACTAAAACCCATCCGTGTTCCTTCTAAAGCCCTTTGCTTTCCAGGGCCGCGGTGACTCTTTCGAACAAATTCCGCAACCATCCTTTCGACGCCTGCGCCGCGACTTAGAGAGGACCGGAATGCATTCCGGTCCCCTCTGGAGACTCGGAAAAAGATGAAATGCAGTAGTTTTCTGGCGTAGGTAAATAGTGACAGGCTTGTAGAAAAGAGAAGTACCTACTTGTGACTAGGAATTTGGATGTTACGAATGAAAATGTTAAACTTTACATGGGACGAGTCGTCGAGTAGTCGGCAAAGACCACTTACTATTGTCCGATGTTTGTCAGTCAATGGCATTAAAACAATCTCATGATTTTTTTTAATTATTGAAGGTGAGGGTTAGAAGTTTGTACGGAAGTTCATAATGTATGGTACACCGGACAGATGACGGCTTGAAATAAAAATAATGAAGTAATTTGTTACAATAACCTAACCTAGACAGGAATAGTTCCTAGATAGTAAGAATGATTGTATTAAGTCTGCCAGCGAGCAGTGGTGATTTGACTCGAAGTATTTTTGGAGTCAAAAACAATGACCACATAAGAAACAGTAGATTTCGTTACAAAACTCAAATCGCAGACGTATGCAACTTAGTCGCCAATCTAAAACGGAACTAGGCTAGCCACATCTGCCGCATGTCGCAACACTCGCAACAGAACTGGGCAAAAATGCCCACTGATTGGGTTCCAAACAACAGGAACCGGCGACCCAACGACTGTCGGATCAGGTGTGCGTCATTCAACGCAACCGTATGTTGGATGACAGTGTGCTTGATCGCCTCTGAATGGAAATGTGTAGCCATGTCATTACTCCTCTGTCGCAGACTGTGGCACCACCACAGTGTCCAGCTACGCTGACGAGGAGAGTAATGACAGGGGTTACAAACGTAAGTATCCAGTGCAATGAAGAATTGAGGAGTGTGCTATTCGGGAATATCGTGACACGCTGCTTGAATTTCAGCCAAGCTTACCTCGGTTGCCCATGCATTAAAAAAATTGTGCGCTGGTAGCTGCTCTGGATTTGCAGTTGTCAAATTATTTTGATGACTGTGATGACCTCACTGATACACACTCATGTAATGCGCGGCTGTATTGGCATATCATGGAGCTCACGTCAAAATAACCAATGACAGAGTTACACGACCAAAACCAGCCAGGATCAGTGCAGGATCGAGCGTCGTATTGGTGGGGCCAGAACGCTAATCGGCAAACTAATCTGCTTCAGGGAGGGCAACACTCGCCCTAGAGTGATGCGTTTTGTGAGACGGGCATTTTCGGGGACTGATATCAGCCCCCGAGATTATATGTCACGTGTCACAGAGCGCATCGACTTCCTGAGGCGGAAGGTGTATGCATGGGCAAACCGTAATCGGCGGCGAGTGGAGCGAAACACCCAGAATCGCACATTCCGAAGCAATGAAAGATGGGTATATAGAGTTTGGGAGCGATCGGAACAAGGTGTGACTGACATGCGCCTGCCGGATGATGACGCCATGTGTTCATTCTGGCGCAGCATCTGAGCGGTGTCTGTCAGTCACACCGAAAGAGATTGGATTCCAGAGGTTGAAAGAGCGTGCGATCCAGTAGCAGAAATGAGAGCAATTACAATCAGCCCCCCCGATGTAGCCCATGCAGTCCGTTCGTTGCCTAACTAGAAATCTCCAGGGCCGGATGGACTGCACAACTTTTGAGTTAAATGGTTATTGAGGTCGCATGCTCGTTTGCACATGCCCGAATTCCTTACGACAGGAGATACCCACCTGCTCCACAAATCTCGTAGCACCGTGGAACCCAGAAATTATAAATCGATCACGTACCTAAGTATCTACCGTCGTTCTATAAGGTTCTTACATCCATTTTGAGAGCTAAAATTAATAATCATATAAACAGCAATAACATCATCATTGCATCTCAAAATGGATATAGGAATGGGTCCTGCGGTACTACGGAGCTACTCCTCTTTGATATGGCCTCTAGCCAACAGGTTTGGCGTTCCCGAAACGATCTGTCGACATGTTGGATATACTATAAGAAGGCCTATGACTCGGTGCCTCCTACATGGCTCATGAGGGTGTTAGAATTATATAAAATAGATGCAAAACACTACACACTTTCCTGATATCATATATGGAGCAATGGAGGACAGTCCTTCGCTATCCAGGATGTCGAAATATACAGAGGAATAGTGAACCGGCAAGGTTCGAGTGGGATATATTTCAGGGCGATAGTTTGAGTCACTTTGATTTTGCCTAGCCTTGAATCCTCTAAGCACACTGCTGCAGAATTCAGGGCTCGGCTATCTGTTGAAGAGAGGTAGTCAGGTTATATCTAACCTCCTTTATATGGATGATCTGAAAATCTTTGCCCCCAGTAATCTGCAACTGATGGAGCTACTAAAGTTTCAGTTACCTTCAACTGAAACTTTCAGTAGCGCCATCAGGATGGAATTTGGTGTGGACAAATGTGCAGTCATGCATGTAAGAGATTATGGAATTCGTGGGAACTCAACTCTCGAATTGCATAAACCTGAGATCCCTCTCTTCAACTGAAACTCACAAGTTTTTGGGTATGTCGGAAGCGTTAGGTATCAATGTTTCTGACATGAAGCAATGGTTGAAGGAGCGCTTCTTTGGTCGCCTGAAGAAGGTATTCAATAGCCTTCTATCAGGCGGAAACAAGTTGCGCGCCGTCAACGTTTTGGTCATATCGGTATTGACGAACTCTTTCGGCGTACTCAAATGGACTCAAACGGAACTCGATGCCCTGGATAGGCGGGTCCGTACGCTGCTTACTGCATATTGAATGCATCACCCACGGTCATCAGTAATGAGACTGTATATCCCGCGAAAATGTGGAGGTCGAGGCTTTTTAAATGCTAAGACTCTCCACAGTCACGAGATATGCAGTCTCAGGGAATATTTCCTAATCATCGACGTGGGTATGCATCGTGATGTAGTGGCGCTGGACAAGGGGCTCACCCCGCTCTCCTTGGCAAATAAGAACTGGCGCAAACCTGCATTACTTGACACTGACGATCGCAGGGTGGTATGGCAGAGTAAGGAACTTCACGGACGCTTTTTCCGGGCCCTACATGGGCCCGACGTAGATCAATTAGCGTCCGTAGCATGGCTGCGTTTCGGTGATCTCTTTGGAGAAAGCAAAGGTTTTATCTGTTTAATTACGGATGAAGTTGTCATGACCAAAAACTACCGGAGATTTATTGTGAAGGACGACACGGTTGACATATGTCAGACATATCACTGTCCGGGAGAATCGATTCGCCACATTACCTCTGGTCGTTCTCGTCTAGCTAACGGAGAGTACTTGCATAGGCAAAACCAGGTTTCCAAGATTATCCATCAGCAACTTGCTCTGAAATACTCTCTTGTGGAATCGGAAGTGCCGTATTACGGGTATGTGCTCGATCCAATTCTCGATAAAGGCAATATCACACTGTACTGGGATCGATCCATCATCACTGACAAGCTACTGTTGCTAATAACCCTGATATAGTGGTAGTGAACCAAATTGAGAGGCGTGCAATGTTGTAGACATAACCGTTCTACATGACGAGAACCTCGTGAAAGCCGAGAAAGATAAGAAAATAAAATATCTTGACTTGGCTCGCGAGGTTGTCGAAATGTGGGATGTTAACTCAGCAATCATTGTACCGATAGTCGTGTCAGCCAATGGTTTAATAGCCAGGAGCCTCAACCAAAACCTTAGGGGGCTCTCGTTGAGCAGCTGAATCAAGGGCTTGATCCAGAAAGCGGTACTTTTGGACATGGCTCGCATTGTTAGGAGGTTCCTCTCTCTGGAGTCCTGACCGCCGGTAGCTTGGACCCTGTTCCTGATACCGGTAGGCTACTATTTTTATATTTTTAAATGTTTTTTTTATTGAAATAAAAAAATGTAATTTACAAGTATACCTAATTAAATAATGGAAATAATTATAATAATTTAGTCTGTCAGTTAGATAATTATCAAAACATATTAGAAACGTATTTTAATTTGTGTCTGGATAAAGGAGTCTTTCCAGACCTAATGAAATTCAGTAAGGTGATACCACTTTTTAAATCCGGGGACAGTAAAGACACAAATAATTATAGAGCAGTATCCGTGGTGCCAGTAATCAGCGAGATATTTTAAAGGTGACGCTTAATCAGATGCTTAATCATTTTAACAAGAATAACACCTTGCACGATAAACTGTATGGTCTCACCAAAGAACATTGTAGACCTGACGCTGGTGTAACTTTACTAAAACATATCTTCACTGTGTGGGCAGAAGATACTTATGGCAAGATGCCATAAGTATCTTCTGCGACCTGTCTAAAGCGTTTGACTGCGTTAATCACGAAATATTACTGCTGAAGGTCGAGCATTACGGACTAGGCAAAACAACGTTGCACTTAGTCAAATCTTATTTGAATGATAGACAGCAAATACCTCAGTACTAACCGTGAAAATAGGCGTTCCCCAGGACTTGATTTTGGGTCTTTTCTTATGTTTAGTTTATATAAATTATTTACCTCATTTATTGCAAAACAAACTAAATATGGTCTTGTTAGCCGACGACACTTCTTTGGTTTTTAAAATAAATATACATAGTAATAAACTTGACGAAATAAATAACCCCCGTATGCAGGTACATAATTAGTTCACTGCTAATAGTTTGGTTTTAAATGAAAAAAATGAAATGCATAG
Organism: Mamestra brassicae; assembly: GCA_905163435.1. NCBI lineage: Eukaryota > Metazoa > Arthropoda > Insecta > Lepidoptera > Noctuidae > Mamestra > Mamestra brassicae. The sequence goes on from LR991010.1 coordinate 8,176,892, forward strand.
GATTTGCCTTACCAAATGTCAAAAGCAGTGATTGTGACATAGTTTTGAACGGGGTGAAACTCGAATTTGTCGATAAACCGGTTTTCCTGAGGATAAAGTTTGACTTAAGGCTACAATGGAGTCCTCATTTGTCATTTCTTGCAGGACGGCTTAGCTCAGCAGCATATGCTGTTAGGAAAATCCGCTAATTTACAGATGTTAATACCGCGAGACTGGTCTATTTTAGTTACTTTCATAGTATTATGTCTTACGGTACGTTACTACGTACGTTACTTATCATGTACGTTAAAACGAATCTGCATCTTTTTAATAAACGAGGCGACCGACATAACTATGTCACTAGATATAGGAACCAATTATTTCAACCAGGTTTCAGACATGCTAAAGTAGCCACAATTTGCCTTTTTACAATTAAACTGGTCATCAGTCAGCTGCCACGGTTTATTTTAATTATTTGTGATGTTACTTGAATTGTTTCTTTTTTTTTTACTACGGACGCTTGATCGTGCAAGTTTTTCTACAAATTCAATACGAATGATATACCTAACCATGTCATTGTAAAAAATATTGATTGAAAAGAGTGTCCGTGGAGTTTCTTGCACGTTCTTCTCCATAGAGATCTACGCTTTGGAACGTGCAAATAGCTTCATCTCTTTGGACTGACCGACACTGACAATTCAAAAGTACCTGTAATGGTTTAATTGAAATAAATGCTTTGAGTTTATTTTTAGTTTAGCTCCATCAAATCAATAAACATACCTTATACATACTAATCGCATCAAAGTTCAGGAGTAGGGGCTTATGACGTCACTTCTACGTAGACACGACGTCTCAAGTTTCAATACAATGTATTGTCTTCATATTTTGTTTACGTGACAAATAAAAACATACGTTTCCAATTTTTTTTTATAATGTAACTGAATGATTTAATAAAGTTATTTTCCATGGAGATCACTCCATTATTTTTATCTTACCATTTGGTGCGCATACGTGCGTAACCTTCTTTTTCTTCTCCTTGGTACACGGATCGCCATGGACGTCGCTTACGTATGTGTCGTATCCTGCTATGGCATACAGATGGGCGACGTCAGTTACACATGCGGCTGACGTCACAATTAACCACTCAGAAATTATGGCCCCACCACAAAGCCAGCCGTCGTAACGTTTAGGCGATACGGAAGCCTTAATAAAATATACCTAGAAATTGATTTTCAAATTATGTTATTTTATTTCACACTAGCATTGCTTGTGTAAAAGTTAAAATTTATTTTTATTTACTCCCGAGATAAAAACTATTATATATTTTTTATCCTTCTCTAAGGTCCAATCTGTCTATACACCAAAATTCATAAAATTTGTTTAGCTGTTTAGGATTGTTAACGTGACAAACAAACATACAGTTTTACTTTTGCAATTATTAGTACACCACATTGGTACTATAAAACTAGAATATATAAATGCCCAAATGAGGCCAAACATTGCTTGGGATTTAGTCGATATTTTTTTTTGTATCAGTCTTGGCTAGGCATAACCAGGCCAAAATGTAAATAATGACAAAATATGCGTTTAGTTAAGGTGCTCCTCGAGGAACAGCAGGTATTATGGAGAAACCAGCCAAATGCGTGTCGGGCCACGCGCAGTGTAGGGTTCCGTAGTTGCACGTTTTACTACCTTTTAACGTACCTAATAACAACTTTATCTAACTAATTTTCAATGGTACCTATTGGTAAAAAAATTCTTTCTCCTTCTAAGGTTTATATGGACAGAGATGTCAAAATCTTATTTAGAACCGTTTAAGTAGCATGACAAAGAATAAACGACATTGCATTGGACTTTTCTATTGAAAAAATCTGAAACGGCAAGATGATCATACATTGTTTTTTACCCGGCTGTCCCTTGTCATGTTCTTTGAGAGCATTTATTAATGTTTGTTTGTCTATTTCTTTGGCATATCATGTAGCTTAAACGTCTGGATAGATTAAAAAATAATAAAGCGAGATTGGCCAGACAAATATTGAAAAAATACCTTCACTTACCTAATGGCCGTTACGTAAGTGAAGTTGTATTTGTATGTATGTATATATTTACGTAACCTATTCATGTAGATGATTATAATTTAAATCGCTAAAGTTTTAGAATTTAAAAAGTATTCGTATCAAGTAGGATTTCAGTTGAATTATTCTTGTTCCTTACCGCATATTTTTTGTTTGTGGTCACTTCCTCTCCTTCATGGATTCTTCTTTGACAATCGTACCCTGAAATGGAGTTATTGTATTTTAATGTTAGTATATTGTTTCGTTTACAATACCTTGTCTTTTACAGTAATGATGTCAGTGATCCGTTTCATTAATATAATGTTCTCCAGTTCTTGTCTTTTGCTCTCGAGGAATAATTATATATTAAGTTAGCAATGAGGGTTTTCAGGAAAATTCACGCTACCAGTTGGCACCGCTTTTGCAAGAGGTCCTTTACTTTGAAAACATATCTTTATGACTTAATCGGTAAACGTGACGATGAAGTAAATTTAACAAATATTGGAAAATATAAGCGGTTTGACAGGAGCCTGGAACTGCCGCCTCAGTGCTGTCACGGCGCACGTCATTTTAAAACACACTGAAATATTGGTCTAGCCGACAACGGTTACCATTATGTGGGACTATGGTGCAGAGGTTGGAACACATAATTATCGTGAGAAAAATGTTCGAGTATTGATGCTTACGGTTAGAGCGCTTACGAACTACGTCCGATCCGAACCCAATCAGTATCCGTGAAAAGACGGTCCGGCGGGCGTAGTCGTAAAGCAATTTGTTTGGTATGCACTACACCCGATTTCCATCATGCGATTTCTCTCCGTCATCCGAGAATCTCCATTTCAGATAAAATTATTGACGGACCGAAGTGGCTTTAGTATTATTTGTATGAATATTGCGCACTACGTCCGAACCGAATCCGAGATGCGTCCGGGCGGGGGGTGACGTGACTCGGCGATGTTTTTGCGGAAATTGAAAATGTTGAAAATAGACCCTGTTTATGGGACAAATCTATAGACTTGAAATATACAAAAACACAATGTTGACAAGGAATGCATGGACCAAAGAGTTATATAATAAGTATACTGAATGGACGGTGAACGGTCTGTAGCGGCTCCACGTAAAATGACGTCTGAATCGCGGATTTGGATCGGAGGTAGTGCGCAAGCAATATCCGAGTTCGGTCCGAGTTTTCTCGGACAATATTTTGACGGATTCTGATCGGATTCGAATCGGACGTAGTGTGCAACCGCTCTTAGTAAAGAGAAAGATCAAGAAACAATGGATTGACCGACGAAATATGGCAAAACAAGAAAGGATGCCAATAATAAATAATCAATTATTTATTTTGTAAATAGGTTAAAATAACACTTTTCAACGTCAATTTCTTTTGGTTGCTTTAAGCTAGATGAAGCCGATGTTTGCTTGCAAATTAGCCTGAGTATTAACAACGATATAATCAACAAAATGGCCCTAAAATGCATGGTCCTCACCATGCAGATTAGTATCTGAAATGGTATTTTATGGAAAAACCACACAGATTTTAGTGGATCTATCCAGACAGCATCTTTGTCAATAAATATCTAGAGGTGTGTTGTGTATGGAAGGAAAAAAGTCATACTCTGAGAATTATGATAATTGATAGATCAATTCAGTAAGTTCTATCTAGCATTGTGTAAAGACTGCTAATTCTCGAGCATAGCTTGTTTTTACTCGTATTTTCAATTTTTCATACAGATATCGAAACTTACTCAAATAACACCAAAAATAACTGCCTTAAAATCTTGACATTATTACTTACTAAGTTTTTGATGTGGGGGAAATATACATGGATCCATCACACGACCACCTTCCCGCGGCATATACTTCAGCCATGAGTCATATGTCCGGGAGGTAAACGGAAATGATACAAAGTAAGCATCAGCCCACCAAACCTAGTGGATCTCATCACATCCACCCCTAGAGGCATGCTTGAAAAACTTCGTGCCTCCTTGTTGGGCCTATTCTGTCGAAAAACCACTCAGCCTTAAGGTAACCTACTCCCCCCCTCAAGATGACCAGAGATTCTCAAGCTTCACTTACTCTAATGCTTACCTTGAAAAATTAAAGGAAATAATACATAGTTCAATTTAAAGGTGAACATTTTAAAATTCATACATAATTCAAAGAAAAATTGTGATTTGTATGTTCCTCGAAATCCACACAGATTTATAGAAAAGTACAAATCACAATTTTACGGTCTACACAAACAATTAATGAAATTGGCAAATCGTTTTTTTTTTTTTAATGTACATAAAAGATAATTGGTAGTTGTTTCCATTATTTGTACCGAACAACAGCAAATTACTCAACTTACTCAAAATCAAAAGTTGTTTATTCAATAGTTTGAATAAATTTGCATGAAAACATTCTGCCCGTCACCACTTCCTAGTGTTTTAAATGGGAAGAAGATTTGGCTCAACAAACTCCCCATGTCCTACGGTCGTTGTTTTGTTGTACAAGAGAATGTCCTTACGTCGTAGAGGGTGAAGTTGATGACTACACTACATCAACTTCGCCCATTGCTGAGCATAGCCCTTTTTTTTTGTGCCAATCCCTCCATTCCTGCCAGCCTCCTCCAAGTTCTTTCCACGATGGCAGCAACGGATGGATAGTCATCAGCCCATCTCGCCGCCGAATGACCAATTCTTTTTCTTCCAGTACGCGGACGCCACTCGGTCACCGTCTTACTCCACCTTACCAGGTATTATGGGTTCATACGTACAATGGGGCTACAGAAGGGAGTAAACTGACTGGAAGTATCTGCTTGTAATTCTAACTCATTGGCAATATTCTTGGTAAAAAAATATATATTTACACTTTGCTCATGAATGTACTTAATATTTATCATTGACTGGGGAAGTTAGAAAAACGGAAAAATATACGTCGAAGTTGATAACTATTTAAAGTTTTTATTTTTATCTTTATGTTACTTCATCTTGCCTATGACTTGAATGCTTAGACTTCTTTAATAAAGTTGATGTATGCATTTGTCATGTGTTGAATGTTCTTATACGAATCATCATCAGTATAAAGCGATCCAATGTTGGATGTAGACATCTCCAACCGCTCGCCACTTATCTTGAATCTCGCCAATCCTGCCACCTTGCGAAGATTTTCCCTCCACCTAGCCTAAGGAAATGCTGGATACATCCTTACGTTTATCGCTGCGAAGTCTCCACTCAAGAACACGTCGACTCCAACGGTCATCAGAGGGTCAATTCTATTAATTTTCGACAGATTGCGACTGAGACGTGAATATTTGCATCTCCTGCGGGTTGTGTCGATCACTATGGGTCTCTACTGGATCATCTCGTTCTGAATGCGATCCTTTAGAGAGATTCCCATTTACGATCATTTACCATATCTACATGTTTGCCGAGTGTTTAACCAATATTTTAAAATGCTAATAAAAATACCCAATTATCTAAACAGAAGAGGTTTAGTTTGAGCATTCAGTTCATTCAGTTTTAAAGATAAATAGATAGACCTTAAGGATGAGACAAATAAAAATAGACAAAAAAATATCTAATTAATAATATAAAACAGGTCATTTAATTTGAGAAAGTAACTTAAATGGTTATACTTGTCCAAATTAATAAAGTAATAAGAATAGGGATTACAAACGTGACATAACAACTAAACTAGTTGTCTCTAATCAATAAAACAAAATCGTTATTTCTGTCTGTTTGTATCTGTGCTTATTTCTTCTAATCCACTCAACCGATTTTGATACGATTTTCACTGTCATTTGAATAATTCCTTCAGAAAGTTGTATATGTATATTTTCCAGGAAAAAAATAATGAGCTTTGACTACCCTCGTTGCCGGTACAACCGCTGCGTTCGTAAGATTGCGTTCGATTGATCTTTCGCCATCTTCGCCAACATTGCAAATCTCATTAATCCTCGCACTGCTTGTGGACTTTTTTGTTCCCTACCTACATTTACTGCGTTCCTTTCGTTATCTGCAGGCCTGCAAAAAATTAAAATTTTTAGAACCATCTCACACATCCTGATACTGATCTCATGTCAACATATCAGCCAATTGCCGTCCACTGTTGAACGTAAGCCTCCCCCAAAGATCGCCAACCATCCCGGTTTTGAGCGGTCCGCATCCATCCGCTGCCAGCCACCTTCATCAAATCATCTATCAATCGTGATATATTTCATGTACTGTATTTTAAAATTATTCTACAGTTTTCGAGAGCTTTTGCTGTTAAAAAACGTTATTGAAAGTGCTCTATATACCCCAGATCGCAAATTGTTGTGAAATCGTGATTTTACTCGAAATAATGAAGGTAATTTTTAATTATTTTGACCGTCAAAATGTTGTATGATTTGTAACATGAATATTGAAACAGATGGTTTTGCCTCTAATGTCACCTCACGCATACGGCCCCTATTTATAACTACCTGTATGTCTTAATTCAAATAAGCATAACCCAGTACCGTGTCCTGCTAGAACAACGATTCTAGTGTCGTTGTCATTTATTTATTTATTTTATTTGGTTTTACAAGAAAGCATTCCAGACTTAGGTTTAAGTGCCTCATCATTTAAAGAAGAGTACTACATGCACCATCTTTACGCGTAAACCGCTATGGGACTAGTTTACAAAGCGCTACTGGGACCTGAAGAGAACTAAATCAATGAATAATTGCTGAAACTGAACAAGTCAGGTGCTGGTTATTACCGAGCTTTCTCAGGACTGTGACTACTTCTTCAGACCTGAACGAGAGGAACATGCTTACCAACTATAACGAACGCTCTAACTTTACAGTAAGCCTGCTCTTGATACGATTGAATTATTCTTGATGCTTGCTCATCAGGTCACTAGATGAGCAATTTATCACGCTTTCTTAGCTCATAAATAATTGCGTTTTGCACGCTATTGCATTGGTATTGATCGTTTGGTCACTTGTCTTACTAATATAAATTTACTCAATTCTTCTATGCTATTAATTCTTGTGTGAAAGCGTACTCAGCTCACTCATTAGGAATTTGTTCGCTTCGCTCCCTCCTCTTATAAATAGGCTTCCTCACGTTTCGTCTATTTGCTTGTTATATTAGGAAGGCAAGCTTGGCGTGATAGAAGCAAGCAAAGTAGAAGCATCGACTTGATTGTTTGGGGATCTGGTGCCCTACTATGACGTGCTAATGCCATCCAATTTCGACGATATAAAAGAGTTAGTGCTATACGCTATGTATAGCTCCGTCTCTCTCTTGGAGCGGAATCTCGATCGTTTTAAGACTTTATAGTAGAGTCCTGCTATCGCTAATTTAGCTGCAACGAAAGGCTTTTACGAAAAAAAAAAAGGCCTAAATCGAACTGCGCCTAGGTACTTATTTAAAAAAAGAAATATATATATTTAAATTTTGCTTGTCCCGTACCAGTGATTAGTAATTGCAGTATTATTTTTTACAAGAAGACTTAACCAACTTACCCAGCAGGATGATGGACCCACGATATGTTTCTTTCGACTGTGTCGTAGCCCCTTTGTATCGGTGGACTGTTGCATATGGCCCGTCTGTTGTATTTAATGATTAGTATGTATTAGTCATGTCATCAGTCTTCAAAAATCACCTTATATTAATGAAAGCATAGCTAACAATCGTAAAAATCGAGTTCTTTCAATAACTGATTTTTGTTTCATTTATAAGAGAGTTACAGAAAAAAATAAAGAGTTTAAGGTTGTATCGTTATTTTCATTAATTTTAAAAGAGACTATTAGTCCATGGTCCCGATAAACCCCGCAATAACTCTTGTTAATGCAATACTGAAAAAATACTTATAACTACATCTCACAAGGATAAATAGTGTAGCCATTAGAAGATTTGTATAGTCATCGACTCCTAATAATCCATTTCAGGCGGAATAAACGTGTTTTATTTCTTTCTTTTTTTCTTAAAAATAATATGTTTCTCAAGTTGCGCAGGCACTTGACCAAAAAGTCACCATCATCATTAAGTCTTTATTAGGCTCAGTTTCATCTAACCAGCTGCAGCTGAATACTTGAATTTCATCTACCCCAGTTTCTGAGTAACATTTTACCCCTTAGTAATTACTGGTAGTCTGACTTTCGAGCTCCTTATCCAGGATTGATGGAGACAGCCAGCCCTCATGTGTAGATCACACATGACAGCTGGAATCAACGGCTTAACGTTCTTCCAAGGCACGAAGGGACTCGTATGACCAAAAACTACTGAAAAAAATCTAGAAATACTTACGACTCACCTGCCGGTTTTGTCTTCTAATTTTGAATTATCTAATATACAATCCAGAAAGGCACCGTTACATTGCGTACTGGTATATAAATAGGGCCCCATACATTTAAAATCATTTGAGACTTTGAACACAGAAGCAATGCCGATTAGAATCTCATTGCCACCCACCCAAGTGACTAGTGGTCCTCCGTGGTCATTCTGAAAACGTTAAAATACGTAAGTCAAGCATACATGTTCTGGGCACGCCACGCCACTATTTTGACGATAAGTCCCCTCTTTGAGGAGTGTCTAGAGAGGCGCCACAGCGTCTTCCTCTTCTGCCTGACGCAAGTACTCACCGAACACGGCTGTTTCGGGAGGTACCTGTTTTGGATTCAGCGGATCGCCCAGAGGACACGACTTTGCCCTGCTTGGGCGGAGCACCGCCGTGTCCTCGTCGAGGCGATCGGCGGCGGCGACCTCTCGCGTCCCTCCCTGATTCAGTCCATGGTCCGGAGCGAAGAGACATGGGAAGCAGTCACCTCTTTCTGCGAAGCAAGAAATAATGCTAGCGAAGAAGGAGGCGAGCCGCGTGAGGGAGAGACAAACCTTACGTCCCAGTCACCGTAACAGAAGGAGACGCCCCGGGCGTCGGGAGTCGCAGGGCGATTCCCGGCTACCGTAAACGCGGGCCTGCGGTCGGCGAGCGTTAGGTGGCTCGCCGTCCGATTAGAACCAGGCCCGGGTCGACGGCGTGTTGTGTTCCTCGCGCGCCTCAAAGAAATCTCAGCATAGTAGACGAGGCCCGCTAGGGCCAAAGCCTGCCAGGGTTGCGGATTTTTTCGATAGAGTCACCGCGGCCCTGGAACGCAAAGGGCATTAAGAGCCTGATACTCCCTTCTGCTCCGCCCAGAGCGGAAGGAGTCATTTGATGATTTCTCATACGTACAAAAAAACCACACATGTTAACATGTTGACGGTTGTACCTGGACAAGTCATGCCAAAAAAATAAATTTTAAGAGCTGATAAAATTGCCTTTCCATATATTCAATATTGCAGTTAGGACAGTTTTGACGGAACATGATTTTTTAAGATCAAAAAAATATTTAATATCTCAAATATTTTTTTAATCTTCTTTTCTTTTTTTTAGTACACAGGGCTCTGTTCTATCAGAAATATTTCGATATTGAAAGATATAGGTAATTTATAACACTTTATTTATGGTTCATGCAAGCCTTAATCATCCACAAATGTTTAGCTGTATGCAGTACCTGACAAATCCCATGTTTTCGTGATTGCGCGTCGGTTCCATTGAAAATAGTTCTATTCTTATTCTGCAAGTTATCAATGGAAGTTTGATTTAATTTTTCATCCTTTCTGCGTGTGTCATCCTTCAAGAGATCTCGATAAATGTTGTCATCTTCACACTTAAAAAGGGACCGACTAAAGAATTGGTAGTTATGTGTGATATGGAAATAAAATGGATATAACGTGATGCACTCAAGGATATGGGACGCGCTATATTAACCTCTTCGTGGAAAAACTTCTTACTGTTCAAAAATGCTTGGCACCATAGTTCGCATTTTGCAAAAATAAGTATAATAACTAACTATATTCTAATTCCAATATTGCCATTCTGTTCGCTATACAATGAAAATTAAATTCACTGTGCTCTTGAATCACAAACACTTCTATATCTCTCTAATCCAACGCGTGTCATTTCTTTTATCATTTTATTCATGTGGCCAAAACAAAAAATATGTCTATTGCTTCAGGGAATACAAGCGTTTTACTATGTTATACGTAAATTATAATGATAAATCACGATTACACAACCTTTTTGGTCAGTTTGAACTAGATTTAGAACTTCCTCTTTTCGTGTCGATTGACACAACTTCTCAATTTTTTTCCGACCAGTACAGCCATTTTTTTTATTGACCGCTCTGTTTTTAACTAAAATACTGGGTGGTAAAGGTGTTTGGGGATATCCTGCGACATACCCTGATTTAGAACAAGAAACTAGAGACTCACTTCATCAGTCACAGAACCATTCCGCATCATTACTAGTTCACCATTTTCTAGCGCAGGTCCGTTAAGCAATTGTTTGTTTGTACATCCATCTACTTTGGGTGCTGGATTGCCAACCATAACAAGGTCTCCTTTGTCATTAATCTCGCCTTTCGTTAAAGCACATATCATGAATTGGTCTATTATATCAGTCATGCTCGGAAACATTTCATAATGTTTTTTGCACGATGGTTTGTCCATTATCTTTGATGCGGCATACCGCATCATCGGTTGGTTGTAATTGTTGTGGTCGCCTTCCTGAAAACATGTAAGGATTTCAATGTTGGTACAGTATTCCATTTGATCACCATTTTCATTTTAATTATAATAAACTTGCTTCGGCCAGCGGCTTCGCCCGCGTAATTGTCGGAAATTATCCCAAGGGGATACTCCTGCGATAAAAAGTACATATTATAATCTATCTAATTTTCATCCAGAACTGTTCTGTCGTTTCGGTATGATTAATAACAAACATCCATCCATCCAAACTTTCACATTTATAATAATACAAAATAATAATAAGTGTAATTAATTCTCTTTTCACAAAGCTGACTTAAAGTTAATGTGTACAAAAATGTCTCAGCTGTATTTCACCTTGTGAGAGACTGGTGCCTGATATAGGTTTTTGGGAACAGGCCCCCTTCCACGGCTAGAATTAGCTTTTACAGAGGTACCGTGCAAGAGTCGAAGTTACAGACATAACAAAAATAAAAACCAAATCAAATTTTAATAATATGCTTAACAAAAAATAAATGAAGAAGTAAAACAAACAGTAAACAATACCTAACTATAGTTCTGCAGAAAATATGGAGTCATGTTGTGAGCCGATGTGTGGGTGAGTGTTTATCTTGTGTGAGGCGTGAGTGAAGGTGAGTTTTATGGACTGAGTGCAGTGAGAGTTGTTTTTAAGGAGGTGAAGAATAACTAGATATGTATGTGTGGGGTTGGTCGAAATGAGTTTTATTTCAGAACGGTCAAAAGGTTCTCAGTTTTATGATATTCTAGGGTTTTTCAGTATTTTTTAATTTCTTTAATACAGCTTGATCGAGTTTTTGGATATAGGTTTCGGAATTAATTCAATTTATTGTGAAGATAATACCAATGGAAGCAATGGAATCTTTTAGGGAGTGTGGATTTGAATTGAGCTTGGGACATACCCTACCCTTTCGTCAGTTGTCTTTGAGTAGCTTAGCGTCGAACTGCATTTGAGAATGTTTTTAAGTAATGTTAGTAGTATGAACGTTTTTTTTTACAAAATCAAAATCAAAAGTCATTTATTGAAATAAGGCTGAGTGCCAGCACTTTTTGAACGTCAAAGTTCTACATAAAGACAGTCCCCCAAAACGCCCGCCCGTCACCACTTCCTAGTGTTATAGTTGGTAGGTTTATCTCACAGTGAGAGTGTCCCATTCTTTGTATAGGTCAGTTGTCGGAAAACGAAAGGGGAGCCCAGCTCCAACCTTGACTATGGCACGCTGTGCCTTTTCAACCTCGATGAGGTGTGTTTTTGCAGCACCTCCCCATGATGTGATGCAGTAATCAATAAGTGATTGGCATAATGCGTAGTAGACCATTTTAATAGTTTTTCGGTCGGCCAAGTGTCTTAGGGTTTTGAAAATGTAAATTACTTTTCGTAGCCTGGTCACGAGGGTTTCTATGTGTGGTTTAAAGGAGAGATATTGGTCAATAGTGACTCCAAGGTATTTCATATTCTCGGTAATTTCAAGGGAAGTACAAGAGCACTGGGTATTTTGAATGTCACAGGTGTGAGCAATGTCGAACAGTTCATAGGCAAAAGCAACCACAATGTGGGTCCCAGAAAATGCCCGACGACATCGCGGGAGACCCAGGTGAAGATGGCGGGACGAGCTTGACGCCTATCGGCCAGATTGGTCCACACTTGCCCAAAGCCGGGAGGAATGGAAGGAAGAAAGGGACACAATTGGCTAAAGTATATAAAAGTATCTAGTATATACAGGTGCGAGCAGTAATCGTTAGAGTTTAGGGTGGGAGCAAGTTAGATCTTTGAGCAAATGCTATATACTTTGTTTTAGGGACGTTAAGAGTCAAAACATTGTCTTGCAGCCAGTTACTAACACGATTTCGACCTAGCAGTTGACCAATCCGTCAACAACAAAGAACAGTGCAGTATCGTTAGCAAAGGTAAAGATCTTCCCTTTTAGAAGAGAAAGTTGGCAGAGGTCATTAATGTACACCAGGAATAATAGTAGTAAGACAACGTGCTACGTGGATTACCAGTGTTTCCTTTCGTTGATGATATTTTGGTGGCCTCAGAAAACGAAGAAGAGCACAGAAGAAACCTCGAAGAAGTGTTCCAGCGACTTAATGACAACGGGTTGCAAATCAACGTTGCTAAGTGTTCCTTCGGTCAAACAAAACTCGATTTTCTGGGATACTCAATAAGTTCAGAAGGCATTCACCCTACAGAAGAGAAGATAAAGGCCATCAAATCATACCCACTACCGACAACCGTTCATGATCTTCGTCGTTTTGTCGGAATGTTAAACTTCTACCGTTCGAACATCCCGCACGCTGCAGAACACCAAAAAGAATTAAACAAATATTTCCATAACGCCAAGAAAAACGACAAAACGAAGATCGAGTGGAGCGAAGCAGCAAAACAAGCTTTCAACAAATGCAAGCAAGACATTGAAGATGCAGTTCTCATCTCCTTTCCATCACTGAGCGACCCATTCGCTATCATGACAGACGCGTCAAACACCTGCGCTGGCGCAGTCATTCAACAGAAAATTCATGGGACATGGAGACCGCTAGGATTCTTCTCCAAGAAATTCAGCGAAGCACAAAAAAATACAGCACATACGACCGAGAACTATTGTCTATATACATGGCAGTACGACATTTTCGACGCATATTTGAAGGGCGTGACCTAATCATATATACGGACCACAAACCATTGATACACGCACTAACGGCCTCAAGTACCAATGAAACAGCACGAAGAACAAGATATCTGGAATATATAGGACAGTACACGTCACAAATTCAGCATATCACCGGTAAGGACAACCAAGTCGCAGACGCCCTCTCCCGTATAGAAGCCATAACCTGCCCAACGCCGATCGACTACGATGAGTTGGCAAGAAAACAATCCGAAGATGGAGAGCTGAAAGCATTAAGAAATACGGGAAAGTATGACTTGAAAAGTATCGCCATGCCCAACTCAACCACAAAAATTATTTGCGACATGTCAACAAGTTCCGTTCGTCCATACTTACCCAAAGAATTCCGGGAAATTGCAAACCAAGCTACTTTCATACACCATGAATTACGTAACTGCTCCCATGTTTATGTCCGTAATGGACGCAGCAAACAAGTCATTAACGCCGACATACGACGGGCCATACGAAGTCATCAAGCGCACAGATAAATATCACACTATACAGCTACGCAACAGGACAGCGAATATAACCATCGATAGGTTGAAGCCAGCATTCAAATTTAATTTAATTTAATTCAAAATTCAAATTCAATTAAGACCATTGCAAATGCAGTGCCATAGTTTAGAAATAAAATTCCAATCAGCTGTTGCCGTAGGTTCCTTTTAAATACACAAAAGACAGACATGGTATTTAAACGACACGGTCGCACCAAACCATTTCCAAAATGTTGAGATATCAGGGCATCTATTTCTGTTCAGCTATGGCTATAAACGGATAACCCAAAAATTATTCAGATTCATTCCTGCTATAGATATTCATGAATGTTGAGCTTAAACATAAAGTTAATAAACGGTTCACCCTTGTTTGATAGAACAACGTTTGATATAATATTACTAAATCGAACAACGTTTAAGAAAATCATCACTTTGTATAATATCGTTTGACAGAATTTTCAGTTCATCGAATATTTATTTGTTATAACAACATTTGCGCTAATGATCAAAAGGTATAATGTTCATTTGATGTAATGTTCAGATGGTATAACCATGTATTTAACACTTAACCAAACCTTAAAATATTCTATGCATGGTCGAGGGTGGGCTTGGTCGACGGAGCCCCGCTTAGCGGGGCTCCTACTTCTGGGTGGTTTATAAAAAAAATAACCACGAAGGGGATGGCGGGGTCTATTCGCTCGCTTCGCTCGCTCACACGACCCCGCCATCCCCTTCTAACCTAACCTATCCGAGTCGGGGTGCCCTAAAGTCCAGATTGCATCCAGTTTCTCGGTAACAATAGTTGAGGGTGGCAGGTGTATAGGGTATAAAGAATAAAATTAGTGCATTTGAAAATTCGGCGAAATGAAATTAGTTCAAATAAATAATTACGCTAAATAAAAATTTACCAATGAATTATTCGGTCAAATGAATAATTCTTCGAAATGACTTTATTGCAACTAAAATTCGATTTAGTAATATTATATCAAACGTTGTTCTATCAAACAAGGGTGAACCTTTATAAACACTTGTAATTCATACCTCTCGCCATTTTTCTAAATGTCCCCAACCATAAACCAAAGCATCGGTACCAGGCTTTTGAAATCTGTTCTCATAGTTTATAGGTATCACAGTTGGTATGTACGAACACAACTCATTGTACGAGTTATCATCGAGCACATACTTCGATTCTACCTTCACCAAAGCTATGTCTATGAATGACCACTTTTCAGTTTTATGAAAATCAAATTCGTATTCTACAAAAAAAGAAATACAGTTAATTAAAAGGCTCTTTCTGTTTTTATTCACAATCGAGTATTTGTTTATTACTTACTCATAGGAACACAAGTGTATATCACTTTCTTTTTCATTGCTTTTGTACATGCATCATTTTCAATCTCTGAGTCTGGGACGTATTTCTTGTATCCTGCTATGGCGTACATGTATTCCACGTCAGTAACGCAAGCTGCAGACGTGACTATGAATAAAGGGGAGACTAGCGCGCCGCCACACAACCATTCGTCGTATATTCTTTCAGAATCTGGCGCTTTAACCAAGTAGACCTGCGAACATATGGTAACAGTAGCTGCTGTCAGAATTTTCGCCAGCGTGCAAGTCGAAACTTCCATCTTCCCTTGTGCCAAGTTTCACGCAATCCCAGCTATAGACGCGCGATTGATTGACAATCAATCTGCTTTACCTTTTCCCCTGCGTAACTAACCTGCACAGCCCAGTTACGGCAAAAACCAACAAAGTGTCAGATTTCTTGAGTTTCAGACTACCCGTAATGACTGTCAGGGATTGATTCTGAGGGCCTACTAAAACGTGCTAATGCCATGCAATTCCGATGACGTAAAAGGGACAGCGCTATTCGCTATTTATAGCTCCGTCTCTCTCTTACAGCGGAATCATGATCGTTTTAAGACTTCATAATAGGGCCGGTGCATAACTAACTACCGGGAGCAATAGATTAACGTGATTGTCGGGCGTGTTAAGATAGTGATCCATCCACAGACCAACTGCTTAGCTTGGCTCCTTGTAAATCGACCCATGCGGCTATTATAACATAACATCCAAATTTACAGACCTTTACAAATCCATTATATATTATTGGTAGTACAGGAAAATACACCCTGTTGAAGAAGTAGAAGTATTTTACGACATGCTTAACAAGGTGTGTGATGAACAAAGGGAACTTGAACAATCATCCTAGGTTACTCCAATTCCAAACTTGGTGCAGGCATAGACTATGACAATCGAAACATCATAAGAAATAATGGTTTGGGTGTTAGAAACTTACGGGGAGTACATCTACTTCAATTTGCGTATGGGCAAAACTTCAGCTATTAGCAACAGCTTCTTCTTTATGAAACAACACCATCGATGGACAACGTAATCACCAAACATGAAATCGACTTTTGTTTGTCTTCGAACAAACAAATCATCTCTAAGTGATATATTTTTAACCTGATACGGTACAGCTCAGACCACCGTCCACTGCGCATAACTGTGAGATCAACGCTAAAATACATAAGAACACAAGACACACAAGAACAGAAAAAGTTGTAATCCAAATAATAATCCGTTTCATCATAAGACACTTTGATAAATCATTCAAAGACACAGACGACGTAGAGGAACAGTATAAACATATTACAGTGACAATTAAAATAAAACCATTAAAGCAAAAACAAAATCGAAGATAGACTAACTGCAACTTATGGCTCACAACAATATAGAAAAATAAACAAGAAAGTAAACAAAAATATTCGATCGGATTTACGACACTACAACGACAGATTAGTACAAATAGCTCTTGAAACCAATAGATCTTTTGGAAATTGGTAAAGGACATACAGAAGGAAAATAATCTATTAACAAAATTAAAGACAATTTAGAAGTGACATATTGCGAAAAATCAATTTATACGAGCAATTAAATTCTGCTAGTATAAAGGTCACTTTCAATTCTTCCTAGAATAATATATCTATGAAGGAGACTTCACAGACCACAAATTTACTCTACGAAAGCCCTCAGGATCGGGCAGTCAAAGCTTCTTCGAAAATTCACTTATTTATTTAATTGTATGCTCCATGTTGATACAGTCCATTCCCTGATAGTTCTACTGCACAAAATAATCGATAAAAACGACATAAATAAGTATCGGCCTATTAGTCTTGTGTCACATTTATACAAGGCGTTTGTGAAAGTTATTGAAAGCCGCATTTCACAGGTACTAGATTCCCATCCACCGGGCAACCTCCCGAACAAGCTGGATTCAGACGAGGGCTTTCTACCACGGATCACCTGCATTCCCTTAACCAACTTATTGAAAAGTGCAATGAGTTCAAAATACCTTTTTATCTAGCATTCGTTGATTATGCAAAGGCATTGGATAGCATCTAACATGATGCACTTTAAACAATTTGATCAACCAGAACATAGAGTCTACCTTTTTTATATCGATAGGAAATCCTCATGGATGTCCTCCGCCCTGGGGCGGGCGAAGGGGTCTGTCAGAATCTTACTGGCTAAAACTGGTCCGGTGTTCCATCTCCCATATACGCCGGGGATCGCGGGAACGGATGCGGCTTCCGTAAACCCCGGCTGGTGCCGGCCCGCCTCTGCAGGTCACCTCGCGTCAGCGGGGGGAGTGAAGTGTTTGACTGCCCTAATAAATAGCTTGCTTTCAGGCGCAATAAGATAAAGAAGTTCGACGCAACAAAAGCGCCTGGAGGAGCGTTTGGTCAATGAAGGATCTTCTCAAAGGAAATCTCCCGCTATGCCTCAAACGGAGAATTATGGACATGTGCAATTGTGCATTATCCCCGTGCTCATATACGGTGCACAAACCTGGTCTTTGACCAAGACGAAGGTGGAGAGACAAACTTGACTCTTACCGGAAGGACTGACCTACGACGGCAGAGGACACCTGTGTGTGGAAAAGGGAGAGGGAGGCCTTTGCCCAGCAGTGGGACATAACGGGCTTGATCAGGTAGGAAAACAAGCTACCTACAACTTCATCACTTACCACGTATCGTTTGTCTTTAGACACTTCTTCGCCATCTTTTATTCTTCTTACGCTATCAGTCACTGAAATAAAAAAAATAGTAGTATAATTATTTCAATAACAACAAGCTTGGAAATATTATAAAATGATTCTGAAACTTAATGCATATATTTACAGGCACTTTTGAATTGTCACGGTCGACCTGTCAAAGAGACGAAGCAAGTTGCACGATCCAAAGCATGGAATCTCGATGAACTAGAACGTGCAAGAAACTCCTCGGGCACCATCTAAATCAATACTACAATTATGAAACAATAGCTAAGGTTATGTTATCCGGCTGTCTTTCTTAATTTCTTCATTGCTTTTACCGAGGCTCAACGCTGTACGGATGTTGGAAATGTTAAGAGTCTCAAGCGAATCCAAAAGTGTATTGAATAGCCGAGTGTCTGTCTGGGTACTGTCGCACGACTTCTCTCATCATCATCCGCTGCCGGACATAGGCCTACCGCAAGAGTCGCCACATCGACAGGTCCTGTGCGGTTCGCGTCCAGCGAATTCCCGAAGCCATCATCAGATCATCGGTCTACCTTGTGGGAGGCCTTCCAATGCTTCGTCTTCCGGTAGGAACGCGGTCGCCACTCCAGAACCTTTCGATCCCATCGACTACCTGTTCTGCGAGCAATGTGCCCTGCCCACTGCCACTTAAGTTTCCGTCTACATCGGTAACCTTGGTTCTCCTGCGGATATCTTTATTCCTGATTCGATTGTGGAATCAGCATTTTACTCGTTACGTCTTAACAAGTCATATATCTAGGAGTAAGTACTCACCATAAAAAATATTTAAAAATAACAAAAGATTGAACTTTATCACGGCCATTGTAGAATCATTGTAAAACCAAATAATTGTACTTCGCTGGACTGTGACATGGTTATAACGGAATTATAAATGAATGATAAAATTTATTGATTTCATTATTTTTCTTCTGTTTCCGATAAAACATTCATGAATGTTTTTGACTAGGAATCGAATCCTAACTATAATTTTGTTTGTTTGTTACACTTTCACGCCTAAATCGCAGAACCGACTTTGATGAATTTTGGTACAGAAAAAAATAGATGAAACCCACGGTGAAAAAAACTAGCCTATAAAGGCTACTTTTTTTTCGAAAATGCAACTTACCGCAAGTCAAGTCATGAACAAAAGCTAGTTGTTTAATTAAATATGACTGTGGTAAGGCATCGCTTACCAAATATACAAGGTGGAGACGACGATACGACAATAAATCAAAACACTGGCAATACTAGTTCATACGAATGTTTTCTTTTATCACAGATTTGATGTCACTAACTGCAACAGACTGCTTGGAATATTTCGTCAGAATATCCTTGACCAGTTTGAGTTTTTTTGACGTTTTGGGTAATTGGAAAGTTTACTTTTAATTTCGGTGTTAGGATTTATAATAGTTTCAAAATATTTCTATGTACCCGAATTGCCAGTGTTTTTATGAATTGTCGTATCGATGTCTCCTTATTGTATCTTTATTTAACACTATCACGCGTCCTACGACGCGGGAGGGTTGCCAGACTTTTATAGTCTAGAAATGAATATGTTTGCATCCTTAGCCTAATTTTGACTAGCTCTTGACACCTGTGTGGTTGTTATTTGTTAGCCACGAGCTCATCATTCCAAAATAAGAACAGTCGAACGACGGTTAAGTTATGCCTGCCAAGGTCGGGCCGCGAATAATAATAATAATTTTTTATTTATTATTATCCGCTTTTCAGGCTACTTTGGCCCATAGACCTTTCAAATAAGATAATTATAAATAATAATACAGATTGTGTTTGTATTCTACGTGTAACAGAATAAACGCAATACCTCACAAGGGGTCATTTTACAAATCATTATGAACATTTTTTACTATACCAAACCTAAAATCACAAAAAGAATTCAGCTGTTCAGTACATTTTGTCGAGTTATGCGCACATAAATGTATGGGGTGGTCGGTTTTTTTCGCGAGATTATGATTACAATGACCCCTTAAGAGGTATTGCGTTCATTATATTACACATTGTATAGAAACTTAAGCGCTCGTGAGGAGCTCGTGGCCAACTAAATAATAACAGCCGTACGGGTCGATCTTCAAGGTTAAGCAACGCTTGCCAAGGTTGGTCTGTGGATGGATGACCAGCTAACATACCGAGTTTCCTCCGTGCCTCGGAAAGCATGTTAAGCCGTTGTTCCCGGCTGTCATTTGTAGATCTTTGGTTACGGATTGTCAGAAGCCATTAAATCTGGCTCAGGTCTAGCCTAGAACCACCGTGTTACCCAGTTAATGGGTTGTAGAGGTCTGGTAGGCAGCTGCTCCACGTAAAATAATGGTATTCAGCTGAATCCGGTTTGACTGGAAGCCAAACCCAATATAGTTGGGAAAAGGGTAGGCATGCAGATGCTGATAAAAACTTAAGCCTATGTTAGTAACAAAGGCGAATGAGTGACCGTCTTCAATTATATATTTACACCCCCCCGTAGCTCGGTAAACACACATGATATCTGTCATCCCGGCTGCCATTTTGTAAATTGTTTGACAGTCGCTACAGAAGCTAGAAGCCCTAACAAACAGAATAAGGGAAAGGAGAAAGGATATTGTATTTAGCAGTAACTGGTAGGTGGATATAACTCCATGTAAAATATTGGTATCTATTTGGCTACTACAGTTTAGAGTTGAAAATAACTCTAACACAGAAATGCAAGACAGTCGATAAGTGGCACTGATTGTGATGAAGACGGCTGGAAATATTTTAATTTTAAACTTGCTTTTGCCCGCGACTTCGTCCGCGTGGGATAGTTACTTTGAGCAGCCATTTTATTTTTAAGATACAATTTTTTCAAAAACGCTTGAACATGTTAATTATTTTTAATCAAGTGCCTTTAATACAAAGGTTTTATCTTCAATAATGATGGACTCCCATACAAACTTTCATCCCTATTTCAATCCCAACCAGCCCTTTTCTCGCGACAAAATGTGTGCCTATGTCCTTCTCCAAGGTCCAAATCTATCTCTGTACCAAATTTCATCTAAATTAATTCAGCGGTTTAAGCGTGAAGAGGTAATAGACAGACAGACACTCTTTCGCATTTATATTATAAGTATGGATATTTGTGCTGATAAATAGTAATGTTACTTATGACAAGCCTGTTCATCTTGCCACCATTTTCTGGATAGATATGGGGGAGGTCCATGGTTATCCTATTATATGGTTATATATTATTAGGGGATAACACTATAGGCTAATAAAAGTAAAACTATTAATGTCAGATATTTTATTGCTGTCAGCGTGATATCACCAAGTTTCTCTAAGGCAACTTTATCCATAACACAGTCATGTATGTAGTATCTACTTTAATCATTTGAAAATATCCACCTGCAAATAACAGCTTACGACATAAATAAGATTCGGTAAACATTGAAGATTAGATCCAACAATTAAAAACCGGACCAGTGCGAGTCAGACTCGCGCGAGTCAAATTTGATTTCTGACTAGCTTTTGCCCGCGACTTCGTCCGCGTGGAACAGTACCTTGGAGTAGACATTTTATTTTAAGATTCTGAAGTTTAGTAAAGTTTAAGTCAATGCTACTAAACAGAGAAAGAATAGATAGATATAGACAGTTTAACAAATGTTCGACGTGACTCTTTAAATTGCCATAACTTTTTTATTTATGAACCGATTGATATGAAACAAACACTTAATATTAAGTGAAGCTTACCACAATGTATTAATGACAATGATGTAAAAACCACATCTCGATCGGATAAGCCGTTTCTGAGATTAGCGTGCACAAACGCACAGACAAACAGATAAACAAACAAACAGACCAAAATTCTAACAATCATTGTTTTGGATGCTATTAGCGTTGATAAAGGTCCCAATAATATTTTTTCTCATATATATCTTCCATGTACAGCCAGCGATTCGTTACATTTTTATTATATGTATAGATAGATGTATAGACTCAAATCCGGCGACTGACGAAGCACGAAGTTTGCCGAGGGGCATTACGGAAATAGTTGTACTGTACAGTCAGCATCAAATAGGGACGAACGGACTGATTACTGGACAAAATAATCTAAACAACTATTTAAATTAAATTTTAGCACAACGACACAAGGAATGTTTTAGAATGAAGAAAGTACACGACAACTGTCATTCTGATAAAAACTTTATCCAATTGAGATAAAGTTTTATTTTTTTTGTTGTAGAGATCATTTTAAACAGTCTGTTCATCCCGATATTATTGACGCTGACTGTACGTTACGGTCAATTTTGGTAATGGTCAACCTTAAAATTTAAGTTTGTAATTGCAAAAAAAAAAAAAAAGATGAAACTACAAAATCCCAATTTTCAGACTTTTTCCTGTAATTGTATTACGGGAAGTTCCATATGGGTTTTGATTATCTTACGAGTGTCAAAACATGCGCCATAAACGGAGCATAAATGGCTTTATCTTTAGATTGCGTTGACTTAGAAGTTTGACTTTTTCACTGCTCTAAGAGGTATCAGTAGGCTTGAGTACTTATTTGATATTAATTTCAGCTTGAGGAACGCGCGTAGGAACGCGTGGAGGAACCACGCGTTCCTATGAAAAAGGGTCTGGAGAGTCGGACAGATAGACAGGCAGACGGACAAAAAGTGATCCTCTAAGGGTCCGTTTTTGCAGAATAACTTACGGAACCCTAAAAATACCTATTTATTTGAACATGCAGTATTTAAGTGTAGAATTATGTTACAAAAATAAACTTCGAGAATTATTAAGGTTTTGTCGGCTATAATATAATGTTTTAATTTCTTCTTTTAAAAGCTCTGTTTTCGGAATTTGGACCAAAACTTTTCAACAATGCCATGATGTTCGTATGTGGATTGGATGGATTTTTCTGTAGTCGTGGTCGTACTCGTACCACTGCCAGCAACAATAGACAAAGTTACATTTTCCGCAGTCCTGCAAACATTTTATTATTCATAAGATAACCTTCACATATAATCATGGAGCCATGCAAGGATGCATTCTGATAAAGTTTACTAACTAGTTTTTTAGAGACGTTATCTAATCCCTTGACCAACCCCTCAGGAACCTGGTATTGTTTTGATGAAAAAAATTTGCCTTTCCCTATGGTATTCAGCGATAGTGTTAGTGGTAAATTAAAAATCGAAAGTTGAGTATTTTCAAACGCTACTTCTGTCTAAAATCGATAAATCTAACTGTTAGGGGCTTTACACGTTCTCAACTCCAAATACTCAATTCAAAAACCGGCCAAAACAGGAGCATATTGACCCTTTTTTTAAGGATGGGAAATCATCAAATGACTCCACCACTCCTTACTGACTAAAACCCATCCGTGTTCCTCCCAATGCTTTTTGCGTTCCAGAGTCACGGTGACTCTTTCAAACAAATTCCGCAACCCTGGGGGCACTGGCCCTAGCCTGTCCCGTCTACTATGCTGACATCTCTTTGAGATGCGTTTGGAGCACAACGCGCCGTCGACTCGGACCTGGTTCTTATCGGACGGCGAGCCAACCCATCCTTAGGCCCCCGGGCATATTGGCCCTTAGTTGGCCCAAGTTGAATTGAGCCATGGCCCGAAGCGCCAGACTGTGAGAGTGGCTGGCTTCTTGAGGTAAGGATTATTACTACTACTATACTCTTGTATCCTGCTGCCTCGCAACACTTATTTTCTATCAAATGTCGAACCTATTCGAGACTGGGTACTAAAATTCTTACCCGACAGGTTGTTCATCACTCCACGTTATGTATTTTTCAACTATGTCGTAGCCTCTTGCGACCGGCGGGCTATCGCAGTTGCTCCGTCTGTTGTGTAAAATAAATTGTATATTTATACGCAGTATTCTGCATGTATTTGAAATGAAGTGTGATAGAGGAGTGATATGAAAGAAAAGGGAGTTAGTGATAGCGTGACGCATAGTTATAATGTATTGGTTTTAAGTGCTCCGTTGGTCGCAAGTGCGACTGCCGAGCGTGGAGTCGTGCGTTCGATTCCCAGGTCGGGCAAAAAGTGTTATTGGGCTTTTCCAATAGGAATGTCTCAGTGACAGCCTGGAGTTTGTGACACCCCCGTGCCTTGGAAAGCACGTTAAGCCGTTGGTCCCGCGCCAGATCTCTCAGGTTGTGACGAGTTGCCGTCCCATCGGAATATGAGAGTGATGAAAGAGGCTGTGCACCTGTGTTTGCGCACACACTTGTGCACTATAATATGTCCCGCGCCGATGTGACTTCACCGTAACAATTTCATAAGAATGACATTTTTAGTTTTCCTTATTATTCATTTAAGTATTCTACAAATCTAACAAAAATTTTGTGCAAAGTATTTTAAAAGTCGTAACTTAAAATCTCGAAAGTTAACGTTTCATAACAAGGGATACAAATATATGGCATTAAGCTGGCGCGCCTTCACTGTCGGTAGTATAGGTTTTCGGAAAAAAAACCAAAATCACTGATTCACGCGTGAAAGTGTAACAAAGAAACTCACTTGCGCATTCAAAATTTGACGACACGGATGGCGCAGTGGTTAAGTGATACAGAAGAAATTCCGAAGAACGTTTTTAAAATAAATCACACCAATATTATAAAGGCGAAAGTTTGTGAGTGTGTGTGTGTGTATGTTTGTTACTTCTTCACGCGCAAACGGCTGGACCAATTTTGATAAAATTTGGTATGCAGGAAGCTAACACTCTGGATTAACACATGACACACACAACGCGGGTAACACCGTGGGGCGCAGCTAGTATATATATGTAAATATATATTACTAGTTAGGATCATGAAGAAAACGACTCACCTGGTTTTTTTATCACTTAGTATACAATCTAGAAAAGAGCCCGTACAAGTGGTAGCCGTGTATAAATATGGACCTTTACAGTTGCCTGACTGACCATCGACTCTATACACGGAAGCAACTCCAATCAGAACCTCAGTAGCACCCACCCAAGTCACAAGTGGTCCTCCGTGGTCGTTCTGAAGATAGTAAAATGAATTATTTGCTTTTCAGACTGATTCAGGAAAAACTCAAGATTGGAATTTTTATCCCTGGAGTATTTTCCTGGGGTTCAATTTATATATATACATATAACTACCTGACAAATTCCACTGGACCTTCTGGTCATGTTGAATACAGTTCTGTTCACTATCTCTGTTGAAGAATCATTCGACTTTTGGTTTGATCTCAAACATCCTCTGCGCGTCTTGTCTTCCACAAGAGTATTCTCATCATCAGCCTTTAAAAAAAACAGTGACAGAGTGAAAAATTCAACCTGGCCTCGGTTTATTTATACAAAGGTCCAAATCTATTGTACGGGTTAGCCGATAACTCGAAATTCATGGCCATATGGAATTAACTAGCTGACCCGCGCAACTGCGTCTGCGTCGCAATTTTTCATTAATGCTCCGCTCCTATTGGTCGTAGCGTGATGTTATAGTATAACCTCGATAAATGGGCTATCCAACACTACTCCTGAGATTAGCGCGTTCAACCAAATAAACTCTTCAGCTATATAATATCAATATAAAAGTATGGATTACTTATAGAAATCGAAGTTTTATGACGATTACACTATAGCTATAATTGTTTGAAATCAAAAGTTAAGATTTTTTATCTTTAATAGCCCGTTTATTGTGTACTGGGCAAGTGTACACCTGCACAAAAATAGTTTTAGTTATAGTGTTTAACTTGTTTATGTTTACTAACAAATTACTAACACCTTGTTATTTTTATTTATTTTATTTTTGTGTGCGCTACTAACAACTCTACTAACACTTTCTTTGTAAAAATATGGACGTATGTCTGAAATAAAGATAAATTATTATTATAATACCGATTTTTTAGAGTGTGTGGCTAGATTTTTTTATTGAGGAATGGACTTGCTCTTGACCTCAATCACGCCTGATGGAAAGCAATGGATGGATTATAACTGTCACACGGGTCTTCGAGGCTAAGCAACGCTTACCGTGCCTGGCACGTTGACCACTCATTAAATGCCGAAACTCCTACGTACCTCAGACACCACGTTAGGCTGTTGGTCCCGACTCGCATTTGTAGAACTCAGGTTAGGACTTAGGTCTGACCCAGTTAGGGGGCGTTCATAAAATACGTGAGATGTTTAAGGGGGGGAGGGGGTCTAGTCAAATCTCATCTAATCTTACGTTGGAGAGAGGGGGGGTCTCGCCAAATATCACGCATTTTTTTTTCTGATTGAAACAAAAAAAAATTATACTATTTTGGTCCATTTGATCCAGATTGTACATAATAAATAACGAATTCGACAGAAAATAATTTCATTCATACTTCGACGTTATATATCTACTGACTGTCAAACCACACATTTTGAAAAATCTCACGTGAGATTGGGGGATGGGGGAGGGTTGAATAAAATCTCACGACATCTCACCAGGGGGGGAGGGAGGTACAGAAAATTAAAAAAAAAACACCTCATGTAATTTATGGACGCCCCCTTACTGGATGGAGGTCGGCTCAATGTAAAATACACAGCTGCTTCCAGTTAGACTGGTAGCCGACCCCAATATATTTAGGAAAAGGCTAAGTAAGCAGATTGATCTTTTATATTGACCCATCACGTCTGTGGAGTTTTAATTTGCAGTATCGAGTTTTATAGGGGATTCTACTAGGTAGAAAAAATATAATTATACTAAGTCAGTCTTTTAGATTTACAAAAAATATTGGACACGTATTTTTCCCATTTAAATACGCTAAAAAATGATAAAGACAAAGCGCATCAAAGTTCAAGAGAAAGGGCTGGTGACGTCACGTCGCTAGTAAAAATTGAACTATCGTAGTGACGTCACACGAGTTTTTTACACACTGTATCTTCGTAATTTTTTGTTTACGTGAAAAAAGAAAAATACGTGTCCAATATTTTTTGGAAATCTACCTGACGGACTACTTAGATTTATTCAGTAGAAAACTTTATTGTAGCAAAAACTTCTACCATCCATAAAATAAGAATACAGTGACACGGGATCGAAATTACTCTGCATTAAATATGAATCAAGCTTGAGTTTAACAGCCATAAGAAAATATACTCACAAGTATATCACGTAAAGACAACACTTTAACTTCTGCTGAACATCCATCCTTTTTCTTTTCTTTCGGTACATTAGGGTCATAAGCTATTGCTCCTTTGTCATCTAACAGCCCAGTTTCCATAGTACACAACATATATTGATCTATGACGTCACTCATGCCAGTAAAATTAACATATTCCTTTTTACATAGTTCTTTTTCCGTTATTGTAACGGATGCGTAATTCAATAAGTTTTGGTTGTATTTATTTTTGTCATCTGGCTAGAAAACAAAAAATCTTGTTTTAAAAAATTACAAAGTGAGTTTTATAAATAGTATGTACTAGCTGTCCAACGCAACTTCGTCTGCGCCACATTTTTCATGAATGCTCGGTTCCTATTGGCCGTACCGTGATGTTATATAGCCTAAAGGCTCCCTTAATAAATAGGCTTCCCAACACTAAAACATTTTTACAATTCTATTTATTTTTCTAATAAATAGTCAAGAATAACTGATCGAGTGGTAAATGATCAATTTATCGACCGCCGAGAGTAGAAAATAATTATCGCTATTAAAAATAGTGATTGTTGATAGATGGGTGAAAATTTAGGGTTGTCTATGTATTTTTAAGGCCAAAAAAAAATAATAAAAAAAAATGTTGTCCAAAAAATTAAAAAAAATGTTAGGTCAGGACTATCACTTAGAGGTATGAAAAATAGATAGTAGCCGATTCTCAGACCTACTGAATATGCAAAATTTCATAAAAATCGGTCAAGCCATTTCGGAGGCGTATGGTAACTAACATTGTGACACGAGAATTTTATATATAAGAAGAAGATGAGTTTGCTCTTGACTCTAGTCTAGGTCATTGCCGACAAAGAAAAAGTTGACGATGGAGCGAGCTTACCCAGGAGAAGCCTGTTTACTCTAATTTTGAAGAGATTAGGGTTGTATGCCTTCGGAAACACAGACGCAGGCAGAGAGTTCCACTCCTTTGCTGTGCGCATTATAAAAGAAGTTTGGAAACGTTTAGTGCGAATAGGTGGAATAGCAAAAAGGTAGAGATGGTAACTTGCAGTGCGTCTAGATGTCCGATGGTAGAAGGGGGCTGGTGGGATTAGGTTGTGGAGTTCCTGGACACTCTCCCCGAAGTACAATCTGTAGAAGATCGACAAGCAGGCAACCTTGCGGCGATGAGCCAAGCTGTGAAGCTTGGCATCCACCAGTTTTACGTCGCCAATAAGCCTCTTAGCTCTGCATTCCACCGAGTCAAGCGCGCTGAGCCATCCCAAAGGTGACTTGTGATTTAGCTGTCCAGGTGTGAAGTATTGCTTCACTCTATTTAGGATGCCCAGCTTTTTGGTCGCAGTTTGGGCTTTATGCTCAATGGTGGCGCCAAAGTTGAGACTGGGTGTCAACTCCATGCCTAGTAACTCGAGCCGATCGGTTACAGGGACAGATGTACCCCGAAAAGTAGGAGTTAGGTTGAAATGACTCCTTTTTTGCGGTAAAAAGATGGCGTTCGAATTGGTGCCGTTAAAAGAGACCAGATTGTCATCACCCCACTGGGAGACGAGGCTTAAGGTCAAATTTGTCCGCTCTACCATGGCCTCTCTCAAGGAACGAACCTCTTCCCCGCTGGTTTTTGCGCTGACCAAGTATCTCTCTGAAACCGAACTTATATCTGCGTACCCAATAATACCAGGCTGAAGCAGGTCATTGATGTGTAGCAGGAAAAGAATTGCAGAGAGAACAGACTCCTGAGGAACTCCGGAATCACTAGCCATGGGGTCAGAGGAGCAGCTCTCAACGACTACTCGGATCGACCATTCATTAAGGAAGTCTGATATCCAGCTACAAAAATCAGCTAGGATGCCATAAGCAGGGAGCTTGCTGAGTAGACTTGCGTGCCAGACCCTGTCAAAGTCAAAGATATCAAGCGATACAGCAAATGCTTCGCCGTGTTTCATCAAATTTTTATATAATCAGTACTAGTATGGTGGTATGCGGTACAGAGAGTAAAGTCCCGCATACAACCACCGAAAATAGGAGGATCCTCCGAACCAGACGGTTATTGTGTCTGGTGGGCAATTGCCCGATAGTTGATATTCGGACTGTTTTCTTTCCAAATCGTATGGAGAACTTTGCTTGCGCTATGCAGGATTTCTTTGTTAGTTCGTCGTAGATGGCGCTGCGGTTATTTTTGTTGCCGTACGAATTTCGCTTCTTAGTTTTTCATGTGGTGCCATTGATGCCGCTAGACTAGTATACTGCGACCGTTTCATTCAAGTTGCAATAATTTAGAACTGTATCATTTTATACAACTGTCAATTTCAATCAATTTGCTTAACAATCCTCGACCTGACATATTGGGCTTTACCTAGTATAGTATCTAGACTAACGGTTTTTTTTTTTGGTTAACGTTTTCTAGAAATGACACTTAGCTAGATCGACTTATCGTCCCCGAAACCCCCTGCATACTAAATTTCATGAAAATCGTTTGGGCCGAGATCCAGATTACATGTATACAAGAATTGCTCGTTTATAGGTACCTATTACATTTAGGTACATGCATCTATTAAGTATTACTTCGTAGTGAATGTAATACCATTATTTCAAGTAATTTAATGTATGATCTTTGAACAGACCCAGTTCTATCTCCTATTCTTCAGTTGTTAGGTAAAGTCCCTGGGCGAAAAGACATCCTGATTTTGCCTTTGTTTTTTTTTCTGTTCCTATTAACACTGAAGTATAAAATAAGTAAATTAATCATTCTTACCGTCCGCCACCTTTCCTTGTGTCCCCATCCCAATACAATGGCATCTGTACCTGGCTTATGAAATCTCGGCTCAAAATTTATAGATATCACAGTTGGTGTATATGTACATAACTTTTTAAACGTTTCATCTTTTGGATTATATGGCGATTCAACTTTGGCCAATGCTATATCTACATATGACCACTTCTCCACTGCATCATGTCTTAATTCGTAATCTACATGGAGAACATGATTTGAGTTTAATCGAGTCTTTTGCAAGCAGAGGCTCTGCTATCGTATCTCTAAGGTGACATTCTATCAGCGAATGCAACTATCAATATGCCAAAATATAAAGGATTGATCACGTGACATTTCGAGAACGTTTTTCAATCCCATACATTTTGAAAATCGCTACGGCTGACAGAATGTGACTTGTCGAAGTAAGATTTACGATTCATTGCGGTAATTACGTGTCTTTGAATACGGGATAGTAAATCAGCCTTCATTTCGTTCTTGCTCATATCCTCAGACGTCCAAATAATCTTCTAATTAGAAGGTTTTCCTCTGAATCTTATTATAGTGCCAAAATAATAAAGCCGGCTTTGTTATTTTGACAGTACTACTATGACCAATCGATCAAAATCGAAAGTCGTGTATTCTAATTAGGCTGTAAGGCAGCACTTTTTCAACGTCAGTTTTAATTGACAGCCCCCCAAAATGCCACCCCGTCCCCACTCCTAGTGTTATGGCTGGGAAGAAGAAGTGGCGAAACAAGCTCCCCAGTTCAGTTCTCTCCTCAGTTAAGTCTATAGAACTTGAATTAGTTCAATAATCATCTTCCTAGCCTTTTTTAGGGTTCCGTAGTCAACAAGGAACCCTTATAGTTTCGCCATGACCGTCTGTCTGTCCGTCCGCGGTTGAATTTTGGTATGTGTATGCATATTGATCATGCCAACAAAGTGGTGGAATAAAATCTTGAAATACATTCTTTTAATGGGGCTCACCCTAAAAAAAATGTATAGAAAAAAAATACATGTTGGACAAACGCAAAATAAATGGGTATAAGGGAAACAGTGAACTGGGTAGGTTGAACATGAGTTCGTTACATATAAATACTTACTTTTAGAAAAACAGGTATAAACAATTTTCTTTTTGTATGTTTTAGTACATTGATCACTTTCAATCTCGCTATCCGGAACGTATTTACTGTACCCGGCTATAGCGTGTATGTATTCTACATCTTCCAAGCAGGCGGCTGATGTGAGAATGAATACAGGAGATACTAAGGCACCGCCACACAACCATTCGTCATATGTTTTGTCTGACTTTGGTGCTTTTACCAGGTATACCTGTTATAAATAGGGTAAATAAATAAATATAATTAGTCCGTCAGTTAGATTGTCAAAAAATATTGGACACGTATTTTTTCCCATTACAAATCGCTAAAAAATTATAAAGATAAACCGCATCAAAATTCAAGAGGAGAGGTTGGTGAGGTCAAGTCGCTAGTAACCTTATCAATATTACAAACCACAGGTTTTATAATAATTCGTTCAAAGTAAAAGGATTCCGATTTTTTTATATTTCTGGTGCTTAGGCACTTCACTATAAAGTAAAATTTTTTTTTTTTTTATTTGGCAATCGGTTGTATTTTTTGTTATTTCACTTTATTTTTCACATTTTAGTTTTACCCCACACCTAACAACACTACTGGCAAGTCACAGGAAAGCAAAATACGCAATTTAGTTTATTTAGATGGCATATTTTTTTCAGCTATTTTCATTTAAAAACCAAAATGCTGAACTGATTTTGATGAAATTTCTTTCGGACCAATTGAACGAATATCCTTTCGAATAAAAAAAAAATCATATTGGTTAATAAATGACGGAGTTATGAGGTAAAAAACAACCGAATTCAGAACCTCCTCCTTTTTTTTAAGTAACCGACTTTGAAAACAAATAAAAAACCGATCAAGTGCAAGTCTGACTCCTGAGTCGGGCACTTGGCCGCATTTTTGACACTCGCAAAGCCAAATCAGTTGCTGTTAAGTCTTGCTGTAGATTCTTCGTATGCGCACTTGGCCTTTTTTTTAATATCTCTCACCATGTAACTTTTATGCTCCTTCACCAACGCGCCACCTTGAATTCTTCTTACGCCATCAGACACTGCAACCCATATAAGAGGGAAAATTCTAAAATATCACTACTTTTTATTTCAAAAACAGCGAAATCCTTATCATGTAAAAACCAACTCTTACTTTCATCGCTTCAAATTATTCAAATCGCAATAACATCAGAGCGACGATCAATGTCAAAAACTTATCAGAATGCACGAAATTTAAAGGTGTTGTTGGCAGTTTGCGACCGCAATGCGAATGCGAACAGAGGGGAACAATAAAATTAGACTCTTTTGAGTTAAAAACACAACTCATTCACCAAATGCCGTTGCAACTGAATGTCATTCATGTTTATACACCTAATAATCAGTGATCGGAGTAGGTAGTGCAATTTTGTGGGATTTCGTGACGTTATCTTAATATGGATATGCCTTTAAATCCCTCTTAGTTGGAATTTAATAGAGTCAAATTTATTATAAAAATTTAAAGTACTACTTGGTAAATGCATTGTTTGTTGTGGCGATGGTTGATAAGAGCGGTAAATCATTGTTACTATGTGCGGAAGAAAGAGCCAAAATTATATTGAGTAAGTATAGCAATGAAGTAAATATTTATTTTGTCAGAAGAAAAACATTTGATTTTATCAAATCATAATCCCGCTTCCCACAAGGCTTATCCATACCAATACAACGTTCAAAGTCATTCACCCTAAATTGCACTACCTATTCCGATCACTGTTAATAATGCTCAAGTGTGCGGAAAAAAAAAAAAGGTGCACTCTTTGTTCCTTGACTCAAGCAATCCGAGAAGACCAGGGAGAGATCAGGAGCAGGATCAACGGCTTTAAGTGCTTTTTCAGGCACAGGGGTATTATACAACCATACAACCGACTTCTAAAGGCTGCACCGAGAAATTCCAAAAACACTTTTCCACCAGTCGGATTTGGAAAATTCTTTTTGTAGCCACATGAGGCTTTATGGGAACGGGAAAAACGGGATATGCGCGTACGAACTCGCGGGCAAAAGCTAGTACCTTATTAAATAATTCTCAAGTGTGTGCGCCAACATAATATGTAGGTGCATTATTTGTTGGGTTTGGTGAAGAAGACCAGGGAGAGATCAGGTGCAGGACCTACGGCTTGACGTGCTTTTTAACCACCGACTTTTAAAGGCTGCACTAAAAAAAACCAAAAACACTTTTCCCGAACCGATAATCTAAGCGGTTGCAGTTTGCGGCCGCTACACAAATGAGATAGTTACCATAATTAAATAAGCATAATTAATTTAATAATAATTCTGAAAACCTCTTTGATAGTGTGATTCCAAAAATGTTACTCACCATAAAAAATATTAAATAATAACAAAACATTAAAGATTATTGCAAACATTTTAAAAGCATTGTAAAACGAAATTATTCAGCATCATTGGACTGTAATACGGCTATAGTAGAATTTTAGTTGAACGAACGATTCTTTTATTGTTTTCATTATTTTTCTGATAAGTAACTTTGAATGCTTTCGAGGCAGAATAATTATGTATTTTTGAAATTGACTGTGGAAACACCATAACTAAAGCATAAAATACAACAATACAAGAAATTCTATAAACATTTCAAGCGTTCATGCTTGGGTGAAGTGATCACGAGATGATGATGTCACCATCTTGATTATATGCATTGACATTCACCTCGTGATCACTTCACCCAAGCCTTCACTTCGACATATTTACAGAATCGACCGGCTGGGCTACGAGTCGTCACGGTTCAGCGTGACAGCCTGATGAAAGAAAATGATTTGCAAACTTTTTGTAGTTTAACTAACCACAGACAATGCTATTGCTTTGCTCTTTTAATCTAATTAGCAAATAATGTCCCATAGAAAGTCAAAGGCCTCCCTGTCCACAGGCCTTTATCTTATTCAAACATTTCACGTGACAGCAATTTGTGAATTAAACCAAAAAATTACTTGCGCTACAATTTTTAAGGTAAAAAAAAAACCTTTTATGTTTTTAAAATGAAGAGGTCATAGCGTCTATTTGGTAATACTTCTTTGCATTTGGAATTAGCTTTCAATCTTAAAATTATTTTCCTTTGCGAGTAAATTTAAGATTTTTCGTTTCTGAGCCTGTTTCTCGACGAAAGCTTAGTATGGTGTAAGTATGGTATGTACATTGTACAAGTGCCATATTATTCCAGTTTTTTTCCCAACTTCAAGGATCGTTTTTACAAATGAACTCCATTACTTTATTAATATTTACCAAATAAAAAGCAAAATATGCCAACTTAACATATTTAATAATAATTAACTTATTTCTTAAACAGAGCTGTCTTGGAGTAGAAATATTACAAAAACTGGCCAAGTGTGAGTAGGACTCCACCTTTATTTTTTTTATTATTTATCGTTATAGTGGCAATAGAAATACATACTCTGAAAAAATTTCAACTATCTACCTACTACGGTTCTTGAGATACAGCCCGCTGACAGACAGACACGGACAGTGCAGGCTTAGTAATAGGGTTACGTTGGTTATCGTTCGGACGGTGCGGGACCCTATAATAGAGAGACTTCTGCGACTTGCATAGACAACATATTTTGTAATTGTGATTACTTACATAAAGAAATTGTAAATAAGCTGCCCTCTGATCACAGTGGATAATCAATAACGTTTTGCACCTACATTCCTTTACAAAAAATTCAAATTAAATTTAGACCGATAACAGATAAAAATTTAGAAAAACTTAATAATACTTTATCCAGTAAACTATGTGTCCAAAGTTTTAATAACATAGATGACCCAAATGAGTTCTACGCCGAGTTTTTTTCATTACTAAACACTGAATTTAATGACACTTTTCCAATTAAGTCTAAAAGTATTTACACTAAGTTTATATTTAGTGATTGGGCAACTCCAGGCATTCGCATAAGTAGGGAAAAGCTATACGAACTATATGGCCTAAAGCAACATGTGAATAATATAAGCTTTCATAAGTATGTTGCGAAATACTCAAAAACATTTAAAAATGTATGCAAAACAGCTAAAGCTCTGTTTATTAGCAATAAAATAAAATCATCAGATGACAAAATAAAAACTACCTGGAAAATAATAAATAATGAAACTGGTAGTAAGAAAAAGCGTGAAACTGAACTTAATTTAGCAGAGGTAGCTCAGGAATTTGAAAACTTCTTTGCTGATATTCCTCGTAAAACGACAGAGGCTCTTAACTCGTCACCCGCGCTCTCTGCTGCCTTACTTCGGAAGAACGTCAAGGTATGTCCATCAGAGTTCAAGTTTCAACATACAAACCCCCAGGCCATTATAAAAGCTTTTAAAGATCTTAAAATTAAATCAACAGAAGATCTTTGGGGAATGTCTGTAAAAGTCTGTAGATCTATAATTGAAACTATTGCTCCCTACTTAGCTCTCATATTTAACTCTAGTGTGAATCAAGGAGTATTTCCTGATCTCATGAAACACAGTAAAGTCGTTCCACTGTTTAAATCGGGTGATAGTCATGAACCCAACAATTATAGGCCGGTGTCAATCCTGCCGGTTCTCAGTAAGGTGTTCGAAAAGTAAATGCTTAATCAGATGTTACTTCACTTTAATAAAAATTCCATCTTTCATGAACAACAGTACGGTTTCACCAAAGGGCGTTGTACAATTGACGCCGGTGTCACCCTAATAAAGAACATCTTTAACGCCTGGAAAGATTCAAAGGACGCCATTGGAATCTTTTGCGACCTCTCGAAGGCGTTCGATTGCGTTAACCATGAGACGCTTTTGTTGAAACTCGAGCATTATGGGATTAGGAATACATCCCTTGATTTGATTAGATCATACTTGAAAGACATACAGGTTAAAGTCCAGGTAAACGGTGTAAACTCACTAGGGTCTGAAATGACAATGGGCGTTCCGCAAGGTTCAATATTGGGTCCATTCCTCTTTTTAGTATATATAAACGATTTGCCCGAATTGCTTCAAAATCTACCAAAGATGGTATTATTTGCTGATGACACATCATTGATATTTAGGATAGACCGACGGTCACAAAGTCTTGATGATGTCAATAACTCTATTCATCAGGTCCAACTTTGGTTTACGGCAAACAACTTAGTACTAAATGAAAAAAAGACCAAATGTATTAAATTTACTTTACCAAATGTTAGAAGCACCGAATGTGACATCGTATTGAATGGACAAAAACTGGAATTTATTGATCAGACGGTTTTCCTGGGAATCACTTTAGACGAGAAATTGCAATGGGGACCTCACATAACATCTCTTGCGGGGCGGCTAAGCTCAGCCGCTTATGCTGTTAGAAAGATAAGACAGTTAACAGATGTAGAAACCGCGCGCTTGGTCTATTTTAGTTACTTTCACAGCATTATGTCGTACGGTATTTTGCTGTGGGGTCGTGCCGCTGACATTGAATCTGTATTTATTTTGCAAAAGCGTGCTGTTAGAGCCATTTATAATCTTCGTCGCCGCGATTCTCTTAGGGAAATTTTTAAAAAGATTATCGACATCTCTTTAACAAAATTAGTGATAGACATCATTTTAATACTAGAAATAAAAATAATTTAGATCAAACATTTTATAGATTAGCCAAAGTACGAACATCTTTCATGGGGTACTGTGTTAAATGTTACAACAAAATACCTTGTGACATATTAGAACTAAATGAAAGAAAATTTAAAACGTACATTAAGACCACACTTTGTAAACAAGCATATTACAAACTAGATGATTATATTAAAGATAAGAATGCTTGGAAACATGCTGGTCCTGCTCCATAGGACAATCGAGGGTATAGTAGAAAAAGTCAAACTTGTTTTATTTACTGGTGTACTTTCAGGTTTTTAATATGTAATTTAACTCACACACTGATCCATTGTTTTAAATTATATTGTAAATATGTGAGTACCATGTCCCTTACTAGCAAACTTAATTTTATCTCTGCTGGTATTGCTTTGTTGTACCTATAGTATATAAGTGTGTGCTGTATATTAGTGTAATGTTGGATGCATTGTGCTCACATAATATAATCAATTGATCAATGTACCTATGTATACAAAATATTGTAAAACTTATATTTGAAAAGAGTAACTATGGAGTTTCTTGTCCGTTCTTCTCCATAAGAATCTACTTTTTGCGAATGGACAACTAGTCACTTATATTTTAATTTTAAACTGTAAATTTGACGTTCAAAAGTGCCTTTTAATGGTCTAGTTGAAATAAATGAATTGACTTTGACTTTGACTTTGAGCTTTAATTGTTCGAGATATTGCAGCGAAGCTCATATGACTGAGGCCAAGTGGTTAAAGCCTAAAAACCATTTATTTTCTCACCACAAATGACAGATGTGTGAAGTGACAATCTATCACCAATAACGATTGACAAAAAAAATGGGATTGACATGCACTACCGAAATAACACGTAAACATTTTGAACCTTTGACAATCGTTATCGCTTATAAAATGTCAGTTTGCACATTGCCCTAGTATCCCCGTCAATGACTTGGATTGTTTTTTTCCCAAAACGTTTCAAGTTTGATCAAGTCCTCAAAAGCCTTTGATTTTCTTGTGGTCTTCTTTGTGTCATGATTTATTGTATCTCCAACATTTTTGACTACAGCTAAGGGCCTGCAAAAATAAACTACTTAATGATTGTATTGCAATAAAATTCGTCCCAATACAGGTTTGTACAAAGTGAGGATTTTGAAGGGGAGTGACAGAATTGCCAACAATATATATTTTTAATAGTACTAGCAACACCGGTTCTCGGTGCAATAATATTTAATTCCTGCGTTAGGGTGTTACCACACTAATCGATCGATCGGAATGAATTAGTCGAGGTCGATCGATAGCTTCTACTACACCAATTGATAGTCGATCGATGCCACCAATCGATCGTAAAATGATTTAGTCGACGTCGATCGATAGTTTCTACTTCTTGTACTGAAGCTGTGCTACCACACCAATCGATCAACGTCGATCGATGGCCTCGATCGGCTTCGATCAATTGTTTATCACCCGGTATCCGTTGATCAGTAGGTGTGGTAGCTTCGACACCTACCGATCAACGTCGATCGATAGCATCGATGTTGTAATATCCTTAGATATGCCGTAAACAGACATTACGCTATACCAGAGGTTTTACAGTTTTGTTGCTATGCGAGAGACCAAGATTGGCTTCATCAGGGATCAAGGTTTCTTTATTGAAAGCGAAAGAGAGAAAGCGAAAATCTTCTTGCTCTTATTTTCAAATTAACTTACTCAGCAAGATCGGTCCACGATACATTCTTTTCAACTAAGCGGAAGCCCCTTTGGTTTAGCGGCCTATCGCATATGCTCCATCTGTGTTAAAAAATGACAATTTTGGATTGAATTAATGTTTGAAAGGGCAAAAGGGTTAATTCTCGTCAAAACGCTTCCAAACATCTTTTATAATGCGCACAGCAAAGGAGTGGAACTCTCTGCCTGCATTTGTGTTTCCGAACGCATACAACCCTAATCTCTTCAAAATTAGAGTGAACAGGCTTCTTCTGGGTAAGCTCGCTCCATCGTCGACTTTGTCTCTGCCATCTATGACCTAGACTAGAGTCAAGAGCAAAGGCATATTACATAAAAAAAAACAACGCTCCTTACGAAGCAGGTAAAAAGTTACAACAGACAGCTAAAACAAAACGGATGAAACCAAAACTACGTTTACATATATAACACATAGAACTACAATATAATTGATTAATTAACACTTAAAAACTTAAAGTTTTATTGATCCTTTTGTCACTGTGACCCGTGTGTAACGTTCAAGCAAAAGATGGCTACTAAAAATGGACGCGAGTGGAGCGACGCGCGTAGAGACGCGCTAGTGATGTGCGCATAGTTACAAAATTTTAGTGTTGGGATTTAAACACGCTCAGGTAGACGCCTTGCTTTGCGAAAAAGGTTTCACCACGGCAGCGATGCGTTAGTTTTGCTAGTAAGTTTCACTGCTAACAGCGGTACAATATCCGCTTAGGTCTGAACTGTGGGATTACCTCATACCCACTCGGCTTTCGCTACCGTTTTGGGTGGCGTCTTAATGAAAAATGCTACTCACTTGGTGACTGTAGATGTCGTACTTGAATGTTTTTTTATAACACAATGTATAAAGACGCTGTTACGCTGTGTACTCGTAAATAAGTAGGGTCCAATGCATTTTGAATCGTTTGACACTTTGAACAGAGATGCAACTCCGATGAGGACCTCCTTAGAACCCACCCAAGTCACAAGTGGTCCTCCGTGGTCGTTCTAAAGACAAAAGGTATTGTTAGTACGTAGATCAGGCACGGATTGTATGTGAATGACAGCGTAGCGCCTTTCGTGACGTGACTGACGAATAGTCCTACGACTTTTACAAAACTATATTTTTTTGTCGTTACTGATTGGCGCCTTGACGGTAACGTTCTTGTCAAGTGAAATTCTGTCGGCGGTAGTGTGGCGTAGGCAACAGAGAGATTCACTGAAAAAATCTAATTAGTCCGACAGATAGACACCCAAAAAATATTAAATACGTATTTCTTCTTTTTTCACGTAAGCAAAAAATTAAGACGATACACTACGTTGAAAACTCGTGTGATGTCAATACGATGGTACAATTTTACCTAGCGAAGTGACGTCAACAGCCCCTGCTCTTGAACCAAGCAAGAAAAAAGATAAAGCGCAAGCTTTATCTTTATCATTTGTTATCGATTTGATATGGCAAAAAATACGAGTCCAATATTTTTTGAATATCCAACGAATGGACTAAATAGAATTATAATTTTTATATCTAGTAAAATACCCTATTGTCAAAACGTCAAAAATGTATTGGATTGACAAACGCTGTCGAAATTTCACGCGCTGTCGATTTTGAAAGCTTTTGTCAATCCCATACATTTTTGGAGTTTCGACAATAGGGTATTTAAGGACGGAATGGATTGCCTTGTATTTTGGCATTTCACTTATAAAATGGCACTTTGTGTGTCTTTGTATGTCGCTTTAGACTTCGCAGCATAAAGTTTATGTCAACGTCATATTTTTGATGACGCCATTTTTTGCATCATATAGTATGAAAAAAGTTATAAGTGTGGGTATTAATAAGTCGGCCATGCCTTTTCTAGAAAATATATATAGATTCCCTAACTAATAATTATAAATGTGAAAGAGAGTTTGTTACCGGCTCAACGGCTGAGCGGATTTGGATGAAACTTCTGGAATAAAAAATAGTATATTTTGTATTCCCGGAATATGTTCCCTTAGGATAATTTCCGACATACACGCGAGCGAAGCCGCGGACGACAGCTAAAGCCGGATCCACGCTTGCCAAACCTCAACAAACCATCACAGTTATAGCCGACACTAGCTCGATTTTCGCCATGCTTGTGGATGGCGATGTCTGAAACCCTAAATTTAGCCTAACCTTTGTGGACGTTTGAAGGTTGCGGCAAAGACCAAGCATGCGGCACCGGCATAAAAATATGAACTTAAAAAAACCCCTGCACCTACCTGACAAAATCCACTGGACGACGGTTGGCGAGGTTTGGTTGTGTGGTTGGAAAGAGTTCTTTTTTTTATTTCAACCGCAGTACTATTAGATATTTCGTTTGACTCCAAAACAGCTCTATTCCGTGCTCTGAATAGGTTGCACTTAAAAAAGAAAAACTATTGAAAATCATACAAGTCAACCTGTTATACAGCAACAAACTTCATCATTTTAAGTAATTAATTAAAACTAAATTTCATCCTTTATTTCAGACATCTAGGGCCCATAAAATAAAATACATAAACATAAAACAATAATCATAAATAAATTTATACACATCACAACATAAACATAAAACAATAACTATAAATAAATTAATACATATTATTACAATAAATTGAAACAAACTACACACTAAAACGACGCCGTCATTTCGTGTGCAGACGAAATGACGGCGTCGTGTTTCGCTGATTGGTGTCGCGCTGCTGGCCGCGGAAACGTCGATACACTACACCGTTCGGCCAAAACTCTGCTTTGAGGAATATCTTGAGCTGATGAGTTGGAAGCCGCACCACAAACGACTTGAAGTTTGCGTTGTGGCGCGACTCCAGCTTCTCAACCCTTAAATTCTAGTTGGTCTTCACTCTCATGTAAAAACTACTTTTTGTAAAAACCAGCCAAGTGCGTGTCGGACTCCGCATATCTAGGGTTCCGTACCAAATGCAGAATGTATATTTCGGAGATGGGTACACCTCTCTAGGTTACATCAGTCATGAAATTGAAACTGCAGTGGGCGTACTATGGGAAGTGTTGGTTATTGCTCAATAGAAAAACCGTTTGCTTTTAAATCAAATTGTAATTCATATTTAAAACTACAATAAAAATATTCTCACACAATAGGTACACCGCACAAGTGTACAGAACGCTGCGGCCTCATTTATTCGTTCTTCAGGATGTTGGTCAGTCTTGGAAGAACGTGGACCCAGCCGTGACATAATCACAGGCACTATTCAGTACAATCAATATGGAATGTAATGAGGTTAGTCATTACGTCCAGTCAACCGTATTTAAATAACTTTCAGAATGACAAACGTGCATTACCAGAGTAAAAAAATGTTATTAAACCAAACTAAAAATAACATTATCGATAATCGATGCTTGACATTCCATATTTTGCAACATAGATAAATATATTAGTTTTTGTTAGTAAAATATACGTAATAATAAGCATAATCGCCAAATTTCAAGTTCATAGGTCAATAGGAGGTTAAAAATTCTTCGGAACCAAATTTCGTAAAAAAAAGCTGAGTTTGGTGGTTTCTCATTTCTTTGTATTCCAATATTTAAAAAACAACAATTACTGTATTTATTTAGTCATAGAGTTCTAAACAACGACATCCCACTTGATGGGCACTTGATGGGGTAAATCAATATTTTGTTTTCGCCTCCCGTTTATCTGTATAGGGGCCTCTTAAAAACATTTTTGACAATTTGTATGGCTTTGGGTCATACTATGTGCTTATACTGTAATAATTTTAAGACTGTAGCTGTAAAACTCCGTTCGGACCCTTCGGGTACGGAACCCTAATAAAGAGCCTGTAAATCGTCTATTTAAAATAAATGTTTTTGAATACACGACAAATATCATAAAACCATTGTACCTATTTTTTGTTTCTTTTTATCTTATTTTTTCCTTAAATTGGTATTGGTACATAAATTGTTACATAAATAAAAACATACAGTTTATGCAGGTACAAAGGAGAGCTTAGCTCAAAGTTAGACGGTAAAGTTGCAACCAGCAAACCTTTGAACAATAGATAGACGTTGAGTTCCTCCCATCAATTTGTCACGAGCACACAACTTCTGGCACAATCTGCTTTCAAAGTTGTTAGTTACGTCATTGTGTCGTAGTGTAAGAAAACGGTGTCACCATAAACGTAGAACTGACCACAGAGTACTTTTAGGGTGTTCCTACACCAATCGATCGATGCCATTGATCGACATCGATCGATGTTGATCGATTGGTGCTTCGCTAGCTAGCATAGCTTTAGCTGATCGACGGATACCGAGCGATAAACTATAGATCGATTTGTGTAATAACTTTGGCTGATCGAAGAAAGAAGAAGAAACAATCGATCGATGTCGACTAATTAATTCTACACTCGATAGATGGTATTGATCGACGATTGATCGATTGGGTGGTAACACCTTTATAGGACTAAACTTTCCCTGTCTGGCTTTCAAGAAAAAAGGGTCAGAAAAGCACTCTAATTGGTCCACATCACAGGCTGTCACCCTGATGGCACCTACGTCACTACCACTACAATCAAAGTGATTTGCTAACTTTTTTTCTACTGATTAGTCAATTCTTTGACGGAAACGCGCAGTACAGATTTGTATGTCTATGAGTGTCAGGCTTGGTTTGAATGGAGAGTATTGACACTGCCGACTTTAGCAGCTATCCATGCTCTGTCTCAAAGACAATACTTACCCGTACATTATCCTGTACACTAAGCCTTAGTACTTCACATTCGGCAATTGGAGACGATGGTAGTGATATGATGATGTCTCCTTCTTCATTTAGCCCACCATCTTCCATAGTACAAATCGTATATTTGTCAATCGTCTCATTTAATACGGGGTATTTTGCATAATGTGATTTGCATATGCGGTTTTCCGTTATTTTAACGGGTGCATATCTTAAAAATTTTTGATTGTAATTTTTTTTATCGATTGGCTGTAAACAAGTAACATTAAATTACAATAAGTATAATTCCACCGATCGAATTTTGATCATTATGAGATATTTGATGAAAAGTTATTATAGTGTATAAGTGTCTGCGCAAACACAAGTACTCCCTCTGGTCCTTTACACTCGCATACTGATATTACGGCAATCCGTCGAGGACAGATCAGGCGCAGAACCAATGACTTTACGTACTTTCTAAGGTCCGAAGGTGACACAGGCCAACTTACAAACACCAGACTGCTACGAGGAATTACTTATGGAAAAACCCAATAACACTTTTTTCCCGATTTTGGAATCGACTCTTCACTGGGTAGAAGAGCTTGCTACCACGAGACTAACGGGCAGCTAAGTGTAAGAATAAATTAAAATAAGGCATTTTAATTAAAATAATAATGTCGACGTCACGATTTGATTCGAACGGTTTCAAATCCCAAATCTTGAAGCCAACATCCAAAAGTCGCCACCACAACGATTTTTTGATTTTCCTCATCGTGATAATTGCCTAGATTGTACATAAAGTTTAAATAAATAAATAAATTTATTCGTTTGCCCATTTATTTACACGTCTCAACTTTGCGTAACTCACCTTTCGCCAATAATCCATATGTCCCCAACCCAATACAATAGCATCTGTTCCAGGTTCTTGAAATCTTTTTTCATAGTTAATTGGTATCACAGTTGGTATGTACGAGCATAAGATTTTGAATGTTATATCGCCAAGATCATACGCCGATTCAACCTTAGCCAAAGCTATGTCTATAAGTCCGTATGTTGCCTGGCGTAGTGACACACTGTCATTCTTTGTTTCGACACCTATAAGGAGATAGTGTTTTATTTAATTTATTCTATAGGCACTGTCATCATCTTCTTGCCATATTTTTTTTAAATTTGATATGGGTTTGCTCTTGGCTCTAGTCTAGGTCATAGATGACAGAGAGACAAAGTTGACGATGGAGCGAGCTTACCCAGAAGAAGCCTGTTCATTCTAATTTTGAAGAAATTAGGGTTGTATATGTTCATGTTTAAACACAGACGCAGGCAGAGACATCCACTCCTTTGCTGTGCGCATTATAAAATGCATTTGGAAACGCTTAGTGCGTCTAGTTGACCGATGGCAGAAGAGGGCCGGTGGCATGAGGTTGTGGAGTTCCTGGCGTTATAACAAACTA
The DNA here is from genome assembly GCA_905163435.1 of Mamestra brassicae. NCBI lineage: Eukaryota > Metazoa > Arthropoda > Insecta > Lepidoptera > Noctuidae > Mamestra > Mamestra brassicae. Next base: position 8,221,048 of record LR991010.1, read on the forward strand.
TTTTCTGCAAGGGTCTTTGTCGCCGTAAAGTCAGAAGTTATCCTACGGGAACATAACCAGCGTCATCAATTCCATGGCCGTCGCACGATCCCCATACCCTAACCTATGTCCTAATCCAGGTCGATGAAACTTGACACACCGGTAGTCCATAACCCGCGTGCCAAGTTTCATCGTTTTGGAAGACAAACAAAGTAGTATTAAATAACCAAGTAACTAAAGTTGTAGTAAGTATTATAGACCACTTTTTCCCACAGAGCATTAGAAACTGATTACGCTTATGCTGCGACGATATTTAAAAAAAAACCGTTGATTTTCTTAACTTACTTTCTGGAACACAAAAGTAAACCACTTTTTTTTTCTTTTCTTTTGTACATTGATCTGTTTCAATGTCTTTATCCGGAACGTATTTGGCGTATCCTGCTATGGCATACATGTGTTCCACATCATTCACGCAGGCTTGTGAGGTGAGGATAAACAAAGCGGATACTAAGGCACCGCCACACAACCATTCATCGTAAGGCTTGTCTGATTCTGGTGATTTTACCAGATACACCTGCAAATATAGTGTAGCTTAATAATACGATAGTCAATCACAGGAGGTGTAGTTAGGATAGCTAAGAAAAAAACAGAAAAAGAAAAAGCTTACAGGATAAGCAAGGTGGATGTTTAAGTGGGCCAGCCATGCTTGTCGAAAGACCGAGTGCGGAGACCACGTAGATATCAGACCTCCAGCTCGATGGACTGGAAGCTAGCTGGAGCAGTCTGGTTGCAGAACGTGGAAAATTGGAAGTTGTAGCACAGATTGGGAGTTGAGGAGTTGGGAGGGAGGCTGAGTTTAATCTGTCGACGGAGACACTAGCAACTAGTTGCCATTTAAAAAAAAGCGAGTCCTGGTCTTATTCATCTTTGAGTATATGTTTTGTCTCTTACCATGTAACTTTTTTCCGAATAAACCTCATCGCCTCCTTGAATTCTTCTTAAGCAATCAGACACTAAAACCAATATCAGTGACACAATTTTTTTGATTGGAGTCAATTAGATATGCAAAGATCAAACTTCTGGAAAGTCTATTATAACATTAAGTTCAAAAATGTTAGGTACTCACTATAAAAAACGTTTATAAATAATAAAAAACATGAATTTATCGTTTCCATTGTAAAACACAATGTGAAGTTTAATGCAAACAGTTATTTGGTTACAATTCAATGTAATTTTAGCTGAGTGATTATTTTCATTGTTTTCATTATTATTATGATAGCCAATCAAGATTTGTGGCTTTGAGGGCTAATAAAACATGACGGGGAGATCTTGTTGAGAATGCCATGGACCAGAAGCTATAGACAAAGTTCCAATCTATCAACGAGTGCGATTGTCGAAATGCCAAAATATAGGGATATGATGAGATGATCACGTAACATTTCGACTGCGTTTGTCAATTTTTGACGTATTGACAATCGCCTTCACCACGCTAGCGCTGACAGAATGTCACTTGTCTAAGGCCTCAGGACAGGTACAGCAGAAGAAGAGTGCCTGGTCTTGCTTGTGCAGCGCTGTGACCACGTCCTGGTCCAGCGTCTGGAGCAAGAGCGCAAATATCGTCACCAACTTTTGCGTGGAAGTCATAGACGTAATGAGAGCGTGAGGATAGCACCAGCTGACGGCACGGTGAACTGGTGATATATAAAATACAAACCAAGAAAAATAATAGAACCAGTGGCCTGCAAGTGTCGGACTTGGCCTTAAGCCTGAACAGACACAAGCAACAGACTCCATCATCAACCTCAGCTTCATCAACAGTAACTTTTCAGGCAAAAGACACTTGGCATGGAAAGGCCTGTGTCCAACTATGGACACTTATCCTCATCTGGATAAAGGCCTTTTCCAAGAAACGCTACGTCATCTGGTCGGATACAGCCGATTCTCGCGACCTTCACCAGCACATCTTCAACCCCGATTGAAACCGGGAAAACAACAAAAATGGAAGCTAAATATAATAAGCTTATTTAATTTGAACAGGAAACAAAATCAGGCAACTAAAAGTAACAAAAACGGAGGTTTTTTTTCTTTCAAGGTTTAAGAGGCCGCTGTGGTCGGATTGCGATCGTTTCATTTTGCGAAAATTTGCCAAGATTTAAATGTATTCTTAAATTTTTAGATCTGGTTGCTTTCGTGCCAACAATGTCGTCTACACTTTTTTCGTTGGCTTTGAGTTCATTTTCAGCAGCCCTGTAAAAAATAAAATATTCGGTGATTATAATACAACAACTTTATAGTTGACCCATTATTTTGTTTTCAAAGTGCCAATCCTACTAATTTTTTACTCAAAAATTAGTAGACTTGGCCCTCAGATATTGACCGTTACAACATTCCACCACTTTAAGTGTGTGAAGGCTAACTTGTGTTGCGTAGGTACCAATTTGTAAAAAAAAGATCCGGTCGGTTGAGTGGTACATGCATATGGATATTTGCAAAATCAGGAGCATTGTAGGCTTAGGCGCTATCCTAGAGATATGCTGAGGTTTCTTAACATGATCACACAGACATCCCATTGGTTGATAGCCCACACTGGCCTCCGAGTTGGATCACGCCACAACTTCTCCCACTGAACTGTTTCCCATGTGATTATGATGAGAATATGAATATGATACATTGGGAATATTGTAAGCTGGTTATTATTTGTCACACTTTCCTGCAATTGTCTCATTACGGTCATCATTGCAGCCGATAGACGCCCACTACTAGACATAAGCCTCTCCCAAGTGTCTCCACAACGACCGGTCCTGCGCGTTCGCATCTAGTGGATTCCCGAGACATTTACTAGATCATCGGTGCACCTTGTGGGAGGCCTTCTCAAACTACGTTTTCGCTACTTCAGAACCTTTTAACGCCATAACTATCTTAAGTTTGATGATTCTTCGGGCTGTGTCGGTAACCTTGTTCTTCTGAGGATTTATGCATGTGTCTACTAACTAAATATTCCATAACTTACCCAGCGGGGTGGTCTTTCCATGATATTATTCTTTCCACAGTGTCGTAGCCCCTTTGGACCGGTGCACTGTCGCATATGGCCCGTCTGTTGTTTTGAATTATTAATTAGTATCCAGTCCGTTTAAGCTGAACTTATACGAGTTAATCACAACATAAAAAGCTATCCAGTTTCCAGATATGAAGTCACGCCGGTTTTGTTCCACAGCCAAACTAATTTTGAAGTTTATTTTGTACTCAAATGGCATTATATCGGTGAAAACGAATGACGAAATGCAAAAATGTTTGAGATTGACCTCGTGACATTTCGCTAATGCATGTCAATCCTATATGTTTTTGACGTATTGACAATCGCCTTCACCACGCAAGCGCTGACGGAATGTCACTTGTCTAAGGCCTCAGGACAAGTAAAGCAAAAGAAGAGTGCCTGGTCTAGCTTGTGCAGCGCTGTGACCACGTCCTCGTCCAGAGTTGGGAGCAAGAGCGCGTAGGATACCGTCACCATTTTTGCGTGGAAGTCATAGACGTAATGGGAGCGCGAGGATATAACCATCTTTTATGTCCGTAGCGGACGATGCAGAGTGTACTCTGGCTGCAAGTGTTAGACTTGGCCTTAAGGTGCTATTTTGTGATGTTTTTCGACTTCCACGTAATTAGAGTAGAGCTGACAGAAGCATCAGTAGGTAATAATAGGTCCCCAAAATTTTGCATTACTTTCATTAAAAGGACCATCGACAAAAGCCTATAATGAAAGTTTTGCTCTAAGGCGCTACCTCCACGAGCGCGTGATGTTTTTCTGAAATGACGTTCACCAGGTGACAACACTAAGGCATCAGATTCAAGCACTAGTCAAAAGGCTAATTTCCGATATTAGTTAAATTGACGTCAACGACTTGTTTTCTATTTTTAAGAGTGCGCTGCAAGCACGTCCAGTCTCGCAGCGACGTCTTAGGAGTAGGTAGTGTCACGCGTCGATTTTTTTTTCTCTTCGTCAATGGCACTCGTCGCAACGTAGAACCGGCCATAGAGTATTTATAGAATGAAGTGTGGGACGCTAATAGCCCCGTGGGCCGTGACATACTCGCTAGTGGAGGTGTCGTCTAAGAACAACATCAAAAAGCAATAAATAATAATAAATATGCCTCGCCTTTTTTTGTCATTTGGATTATTTGTGTTACTTAAAATACAATCTATGAAGGCTCCGTTACATTGCGTGCTGGTATACAAATAGGGCCCCATGCATTTTGAATCATCCGACACTTTGAATACCGAAGCAACTCCGATGAGGACCTCCGAGGCACCCACCCAAGTGACAAGTGGTCCTCCGTGGTCGTTCTGAAGATGTTAAAATGGCTTATTCCAACGCACTGTAAAAATTTTCTATGTATTTCAAAGATTTAACATGGGTTTTATTTATTTATATCGCAATATAAGTTTATTTCGTACGCAAGTGATATAGTCTGATGTTCTGACACACATGCATCCTCTCAGTGAATGGGTTTTGTAGTGGGTCCACACGATACAACTTTTGTCTGCGCTGACTTTGAACTCTTTTTTTACTATTGATAGGCCGCGTGCCTATCAATGGTAAAAAAGAGATGTTTGACCACTATCGCACCTGATGGTTAGCGATGATGTGGTTGAAGATGAAGCACGCTTGTCTAGAAGTAACCTATTCACTCTTGGTCACGGTTGGTGCAGTGGTTGAGCGATTGTCTGCTGCGTTATGTGTAGCGGGTTCGATCTCCGCACGGAACAAATATTTGTATGGCCTACAGATAGTTGTTCCGGGTCTGGCTGTTTGTGTATGTGAGTTTATATGTTTGTAAACGCACCCACGATACAGGAGAAATTCCTAGTGTGGGGCAACATTATTTGTAAAAAAAAAGAAAAAGTCTCCCAGGTTGTAGTTATCAGGAAACACTGACTCTGAATAAAAAAAAAACCATCAAACTGACATTTGTCTGCAGTGACAAATTTCTATAGAAGTTTATGGAAGTCTATGGAAGCCTGTATCGTGTGGACGGACCATTAGAGACCAAGGTTTCAAGGAATACTATTTGGTAGGCATGCGATTACGACGGGCGTGAAGCTGCGTGAAGATTGACATAATATAACATGAACATAATCAACTTTATTACATTGTCACTACTGAGACACATACCCCTTTTCTGTGGGAGGGATTGGCCTGAAACCGCCACTCGGGCCTTAAACGGTTTGATGAATGGCGCACTATGTTTTCACCCGGCTGTGCCAGAAGGAGGGTTATGTTTGAACTTTTGGTTCTGGAACTTTTCCTCTTTATTGTTTATTGCTAAAACGTTCTAGTTACCTGGCAAATTCCACTCTTGCGTGATTCGTTAGTCTGGTTGAAAAGAGTTTTGTTTCTTGATTCAATTACGGTCTCATTAATAAAGGTTTGATTTGATCTTAAAATATCTCTGCGTGTCAAGTCATCGTTACACTATAAAAAGAAGAGTTATTTTAATACTTAACTTGGGCAATATAATGTATGGTTAATTAAGACTGAAACAGAAAAAATGATTGTTATGATTTTCATGTACCTACTAAATTGTAATTTCTAATGTTGAGATAAAAACATTTTTTCTTAGACTAGATATTGCAGCCATTGATGTTATTTATTTTGATACTAGCTTCTGCCTGCGGCTTTGCTATCGTTTATATATATATTTTCGCCTATAACACCGTCTCGTCTAAGTCTGTACCAAAATCGGTTCAGTAATTTAGGCGGGAAAGCGTATGAAACTAACAAACTCAATTTCGAATTTAAGATATTAGTTAGGATTACATAATGGATGAGCTATTGATTTATATGTGTTGAATATGATTATATAGATTTGTATCAATTTTACGCTTCAAGGAAACAGTTAGCAAAACATTTTTTTACTATCCTAAAGCATTTGACAAAAGTAACCAATTCAAAAGACAAGTTCAAGTACTGAGCAAATGTGTATTTAATTATTTTCTGATAATCCTGGATTTAGTTACTGACGGCAAATTCTACTAATTTTTAAGCAAAGTTCGCATTCGGATCGCAGTCGCAATTTGTCAAAAAACCTCATTCATTTCCACACATTTATGACAGATTGCGACTGAGATGCGAATGTGAACTTTCCGAATATAAAAAAAAATTAAATCTTACAGGTTCATTATCCAAGCTCAACAATCTAAGTCCGTCTTTACACCCATTTAGTTTGGCTGATGGTAGGCCAACCAAGGATAGCTGCCCATTTTCATCGAGCTCGCCTTTTTCTAAAGTGCAGATCATGTATTTATCTATAACGGTATCCATACCGGAAAAGGCTTTGTAATGCAGTTTGCACGTCTGTTTTTCCATTATTTTAATACGAGCATATTGCAACATTTCTTGGTTGTAATTTTTTTCATCTCCAGGCTAAAAAGAAATAGTAAGTCATTCAATTTTCTTGCTACAGTATTCACAAATAAATAGTACTTAAGTAGTACAAGTGGACTTCGCAGTGTTACTTTCTACTTATGTCGATTTACATCAATCGACATAAGTAGAAAGTAACACTGATCCAATCAAAAGTTACCAACTTCCGAACCCCAAACTGCTTCTGAGAAATACTATTGGAAAAACCCAACAGCACATTTACCTGAGAATGAGACCAATACCCCATGCTTCAGCAGTTGCGCTTGCGAATACGAGACCAACAAAAGTACAAATATGAAAGTCTGAATAATTTTTTTCTTACTTTCCGCCATAGGTCAGTGTGTCCCCAGCCAAACACCAGTCCATCCAAACCAGGTTCTTGAAATTTCGGCTCAAAGTTAATAGGTATCTTGGTAGGTATGTACGAACAAGATGTTTTATACGATTGGTCATTAAAATCATAAGGCGATTCCACCTTAACCAAAGCGATGTCTATTAATGACCATTTGTCCAGTTTCTCGTATTCTAATTCGTATTCTGTAAACAAGAATAAATCAAACTATTTAGCTTTCCGCCAAACTGTATTGGCTATGAGCAGGGCACATTGCTCGCAGAACAGATGGTCGATGAGGCCATGGGTTCGTCTTTCAGTCTAACCGGATTGAGTTGAATACTAGTATTCCACATGGCAGTCGCTCCATGTAAAACACTTGTCATATTTTCTCTTAAACTCTTATCGAAAGTTCTGACGTACTACGACTATCGAAGTTAAACAAATCACAGCCGGAACTAACAACTTAACGTGCTTTTGAGGTATGGAAGAGTTTTAGTACGTAATGAATGGATGACCCATCGACGGACCGTCCTCGGAGAGCGTTGCTCAACCCTGAAGATAGAATCTTGCGTAACATCGTGGAAAAACAATGAAACCAGACAGCTTCGGGAATAAGCTTCCTGTTTTCGAATTAACAAGAACAACGCGCCACGGAATTTGAGTGTCGTAGTTTTAGTAGTACACCTATCATTATAGGTTTTAGGTTTCCGTTCGTCTGAATGAAAAAAATGAACCCCATAGGATTTCTCGTGTGTCTGTCTGTCTCTCCGTTTATCACAGCCTATTTTTTTCGAATTTACTGGACTGACTCAAATGATAAATACATAAAAACAGTCTTAGTGGTGGTCTTGGAGCGTACTCATCTTCGTGATTGTTTAATTAATTAATTATATTATTACTGTTGTTAGTATTTGATTATTTTACTTTTCGTTTGTCTTGTGCGAGTTCCAAATAAACATTTTTCTGTCTATCTTTAATCGACCTCGATAACGTGATCGTCAATTCGTATTGAAACTGGATAAGCGGCGTCTGGTGACAGAAACTCTTTTTAGGGTTCCGAACGTCTGTATGAAAAAACGGAATCCTAAAAGGGGCAGTTGTCTGTCTGTCACAGCCAATTTTCACCGAATCTACAAGACCGATTCAGTTTAAATTTGTAACATATACCTTTATTCTTCTTTAACAAAAATAAATAAATATTCTAAATAACCCCACTTTTTGGGGCACAAATTTGAAAATTAAAAAAAAAAGTTTTTCAACTGTACCGAGTGATACATCAAATAAAAGCGTTCATTGTAAGGGCCTAAATATTTTTTTTATAATTTTAATATATTCTGTTCCGAAGTGATTAAAGAAAATAGATGAAAATTAAACATTACCACCTGATCTCCGAAACAACCGTGTCTAAAATTTTGAAAAAAATACAAATATTTTGGTCTATAATTTTAATGTACCTTAAATAATATTATGTTGTAATTATACGTCATTGTAATTTGCTCATCCATGATAAATCTGATCCTATATGTCCTGTCTTATCCCGAATTCCGTTAAAATGAAATAGTATTATATTTTTATTAAGTTTATAAAACAAACGTGACATAGGCTAAATGCACAAACCGTACGAAGCCAAAAAAATAAAAAATAATGTAACATGTTTAAAAAGTATTATTCGTCCGAAACCCTTTGCACGCGAATCCAACTCGCACAGGTTTTTTTTCTTAATAACTAAAATCTGTAGAATACTTACTCATAGGAACACAAGTGTAAACAATTTTCTTTTTCTTTGATCGCGTACATTGATCATTTTCAATATCTGCATCTCGAATGTATTTATTGTATCCTGCTATGGCGTACATGTACTCAACGTCATTTACACAGGCCGCTGATGTGACAATGTATAATTTTGACACAATGGCGCCACCACAAACCCAAGCATCATATATTTTATCTGAGACTGATGCTTTCACTAAGTATACCTGAAAAACGGTAAATCTTAAACTCAAAGCCTTTATTCCGTTTGAACCATTTACAAGCACATCTAAATTGTCAAAGTCGTTTAGTCAAAGAGATGAATTAAGTTGCATGTTCCAAAGTAGGGTTCGTGAAGTAAATCATTGGGGCACACTTTAAAATCAATTATAATTATAAAATTTTAAGAAAATGAATAAACGAATAATACATTCTTTATTGAGAGAAACAATGAGACTCTTACATATAGTGTTAGTAACAATAAATAAACTTACAGCTATGTTAGTGATACAATTATAACAACTATTATATCAACACAAACACAACAAAATAAATGGCTCATGAGTGTGCTAGAGTTGTATAAAGTTTATCCAACGCTCCGCACCTTCCTGATCTCGTGTATGGGGCAATGGAGCACTATTCTTCGCTATCCAGGATGTCGAAATATCCAGAGTAATAGACTAGTGAATCGGCAAGGATCGAGTTGGGAATATTTCAGGGCGATACTTTAAGTCCGCTTTTGTTTCGCCTAGCCTTGAAACCTCCAAGTACACTACTGGAGTATTCTGGGCTAGGTTATCGGGTGAAGAGACGGTTTGGTGTGGGCAAATGTGCGGTCATGCATGAAAAGCGTGTGGTGAGATTATGGAATCCGTGAGAACTCAACTCTCGGATTACATAAAGCTGAGATTCCTCCCTTTAACTGAAACTTACAAGTATTTTAGGAAGCGTTAGTTAAAACGTTACTGAAATGCAGCAATCGTTGAGGGAGCGCTTCTTTGGCCGCCTGAAGAAGATATTTAATAGCCTTCTATCTCAGGCTCAGAACCAACTTCCATAAACGCTCTATCACAAACAGTAATATCCCTTTAGCAACTATAGGTATATCCAACTCCGATATACCATCAACTTCAACCTACCAGTGCCACAACCAAGGAGAATTCCTCGAAATACAGCCCAATCCAAGTTCATCAGGCTTGTCTATGTAGGGTTTAGTAAATTATTATTCCAGCTGAAATTCCCATAACCAACATAGATGAACACGTAACCTCACATTAATCCTTCTAAGTAGCTTTGAACAGTCTTGTTCACTCACTGTGCCAAGGCAGGGAGCAAAGTCCGGGTGGGCTCCAGAACTAGAAAGATACCAACAGGATGAGAAGGCTGTTCAACACACTGTCGCCAGGAGACTGCGACCGTTATACAACAATCCGTAAAAAACTTATACGCCTCAGAGGAAAGAACGGCTGGAGGCGTTGTTGTACCAACATTGAGAATAGCAACCAGGAAATGAAGGTCAAAACCTGTCTTGCCACCGGTACAGATCTTTCAGTAGGATACCTTAAAAACCAGACAATACCTACACAATTGACGATGCGGAACAAATATTTGAGAAGAGACTCGCTAGCTGAATACCTTGTTAAAGTTTTCCGTACCTGTTCACCGCTACATCCCCTTGATATGGCGTAAAGTAAAAACAATCTTTATTTTGAAATCACGAAGGAGCGATTACACTCAGCCCAAATCCTTCAGACATATCAGCCTCACGACGACGAAGACGCTGGAGAGGCTTGGGGAACAAATTTTGCTACTGAAACCTTTACACCCTTACCTACCGCCTACTGCGCAAGCAAATTGACTGAATCCGCACTTCACTGCGTAATCAAACGCATAGGAAGTGCTCTCAAAGCTAAAAACCTAACACCGAGCGCCTTCATTGACATAGAGGGCACCTTCGACAAAACAAACTTCGCCAGCATCGGCCAGGCACTAGCTGTGCACGGTGTGGCACCAACGCTTATAGAATGGATTCACAACATGCTAAAACATCACAAGTAGAGGCTGCCCACAGGGTGGGGTGCTGTCACCACTACTGTGGAACCTAATTGTTAATAAACTCATCACAGAGCTCAACGCTAACAGTCTGTACTCGGTGCGTTATGCAGATGACATAGCAATTCTAATCATGGGGAAATTTGAAGGCGGCTTATTTGACCTCAAGAGGAAAGCTTACAAAATAATCGAGAATTGGTGTGCAAAACACGAACTATCGCTCAAACTCTTCAAAACAGAACTAATAGTGTTTACTAACAAAAGAGTCCCTGGACCTCATAAACTTCCTAATTTTTTCAACGCCGAACTAGCATTTTAAGAAGAAATCAAGTACTTAGGAGTGATCTTCGATAGCAAATTGCTCTGGAATAAGCATCTTATCTACAAACTAAACAACAGCACAATCGCACTTTACCGATGCGAAAAAATATTAGGAAAAACTTGGGGATTCTCTCCAAAGATCACACTGTAGCTTTCTTTACACAGCTGTGACAGACCAATGCCGACTCATGGCGCCATGGTCTGGTGGATGAGGACTGAACTCACGACCACCGTCTCTAGGCTCCAGCGGTTTCAAAGACTAGCCTGTTCAATTAACTCCCCTTGGCTTGTGTACATACAGCAGAAGGCAGCACTTGCAGCTACAGATTTATAGTCCCCACAGGCATCCTGGACCGGGCGATTGAATACCAACCTCTCATCGCTTCCCCGTGTGATATACCAGAGGAAGAAAGGGATCAGTCAGGAGTCAATGAAGTACGCATCTATACAGATGGCTCAAAAACTTAAAACGGTTCTGGGGCTTGCGTACACTCCCTAAACCTCAACATTATCTTTCCTTATACCTACTACTAGGCGAACAAAGCTCGATATTCCAATGCGAGTGTGTCGCCCTAACACAAACCGCAACTGCCAAAAAAGCGTCTAGGGATACACAACCACGCAATTAGATTCGCATCTGACAGCCAGACTGTGCTCAAAGCCTTAGTTAGAAAAGAAACAAACTAACAGCAAATTAATTAATCTTTGAGTGTCACATGGCCCTGAAGATTACCTATCGCTGTCAAACAGAATCACCCTCCAGTGCACCAAGGGGCACAGTGGATCCCTAGGCAATGACGCCGCAGACGAACTTGCTAACAGAGGTTCCGAGATAGCAGAGCAAGGCTCGTACTCACTCCTTCCCCTACATTTCTCACAGTTTCGTACATGGATTTGCCAGAGATCAACTGAACTTCATAACAACAAACTGTCACGAGCTACAGACTGCTGGCAGTCAAAAATGACAATGCCAAATCTACATCCCCGACTAACAAAACAGCTACTCAGTCTAGGTAGAAATAACCTCAGAACAATAATAGGGATAATTACGGTCCATTGCCCCCTATACAATCATCTCTTTAACATAAGCGCCTCAGACAGCCCAATCAGCAGGGCCTGCTTTAACGCCGAAGAAGTGAGGTCGCTCCGCGAAGCCTGTGAAGCTCCTAGGAAACTTCTGTGATTCTGGGCGGAGTTGGGCTAGCTAACTTAATCAGGACACCTACGCATAACGGACCGATTGGGAGTCTAAGTGCGGAAAATGGAGTCCCTACTCTCTACGCCCGCGTGTCACTACTGTGTTGATCGCCCGAAGGACGCGGGGGAACATACGGTGGAGGTCTGCCCTGCTTGGGCGAATTACCACCTTGTCCTCGTAGAGGCGATCAGCGGGCGGTGGCGACCTTTTGCCTCCGGCCAAGGTTCAATCCATGCTTCGGAGCGCAAGCCTCATGGGTGGGTTTTAGTCAATAAAAGTCCATCACTCCCTTCCACTCCGCCCATAGCAGAAGGAGTCATTTGATGATTTCCCATCCAAAAAAAAATTTCCCAATTCACACATAATAAGGATTGATTTAAATATTTGGTCACTTACAATATATCTTTTTTCCGTAGACACTGGTGCGCCATCTTTGATTCTTCTTGCGCAATTGGACACTGAAATAAATGTAGCAGGTTTTTTTTTAATTTTGCATATTATTATGTAAACAACGCGTTGAAAGAACAATATAGTACTGTCCATTCCATTCTACATTTTCAGTTACCTACCTAAATATTTAAATGAAGCTATCCAATGCTCGCGGGCCCAGTGCATGTAGTGGAGACCACGTCATGTCTTTTAATTTTTTGTTCCTTCGCCGTTTTTAGTGCAGGTGGATTAAAATAACATTGAAAGTTCCTTTCTGGGTTCGAACAAATCACCAATAGGTAGCTTATAAGTCGTTATCTATCGATATTATTTTGTCAATACAAATTCACAGATAATTACACTAGTGTTTACTTACAGCCTCCCCCTGTCAATATCATTAAGGCGACAATAAATCCTTGTAGCAATGCTGAAAACAACTACAAAAAAAACACGGCTAAGTGATACCTAGAAGAATGTTGACGCAAATCCTTGTAATTTCTAGATAAGTCTTCTTTAGATAAGTCAAACATGTTACTCACCATAAAAAATATTAAAAAATAACACAAGATCTAACGTATATAAAGCAACCATTTAAAAATCTAACTTTGACAAAATATTCAACCAAGCACTTATTTTTTTTATCATTGTTTGGATCTTTAACAGAATAATAAAATTGCAGTTGCATGATTTTTTATGGATTTAATTATTTTTCTTCATTTACTGGTAAACTAATCGTGGCTACTGACTGCTAGTTCTCAGTGACGCTGTGTAGCGACATCTACATATATCACCTCATACAAACTACACAAGACACCAAATAGGTCCTTCTTCTCGCAAGCAAAGTTTAACCCTAAATCAGCATAATATTTTTAAAAGATCAACCAACTACAAACATTCATCGGGCAGTGACCCACTAGGCGCAACACTCGTCTGCTCAAATCTATTTATATATTTTCATGAAATATATACCCATAGAGAAAAGACAACATCGAATTAAGGACAAATATACATACATCAAATTTAAAGATGGATAAATTTATACATATATTTCACATTTGAGAGGAGAGATAATACCCTTTTTTTTTATTCTGAACAAGGAAAAAGTGTTCAGATCTCGAATGCGTAAGTCAATTCCACAATCTTACAGCATGAACAGAAAAGGAATAAAAATAGCTAGCTTATGAAAACGGGATTAAAGGAGGGAGATCTTCTTAGATCTTAGGGCGAGCGTGAGGAAACCGCTTACGCATGAAGAAAGGTTGAAACAGAAGGCACGGCTCCCTGTCGTTCCGTGCGACGCAGGTCCTCTCGGGGCATGGCTGCTTCGGGAGCTTCTTGTGTCGCATAGGCAGGGAGCCGGACGCTCGATGCCACCACTGCGTCGACTGTCGGGAGGACACGGCACGGCATACGCTTGCAGAGTGTGCAGCTTGGGAGGAGCCGCGCCGTGCCCTCATCTCTGTTGTAGGCGGTGACCTCTCGCTGCCGGCCGTAGTCTATGCTATGGTCGGCGGTGAGGAGTCCTGGGACGCGGTGGTCTCCTTCTGCGAGACAGTTACCGCGCAGAAGGAGGCTACGGAAAGGGAGAGGGAGATCACAACCGCTCTCCCTGCCCGCAGCAGGCGCATCGGGCGTCGGAGGAGGGCATACGCTGCCCTCTTCCGGCCCCCCTAACTGGGTCCAGGGGCGGCAGACTTGGGGATGTCCGTCGCCCCCCACTCATCCGGACCCGAGGTGGCGGCGCGTGGTGTTCCCGTGCGCCCCTCTTTGACGTAGCGAGGGGAGTCAAACACCTCACTCCCCTCGCCGACGCGAGGTGGCCCGCAGAGGCGGGCCGGCACCAGCCGGGGATTGCGGAAGTCGCATACGTTCCCGCGATCCCCGGCGTAGGTGGGAGATGGAACACCGGGGTGGTTTTAGTCAGTAAGAGTCTGACAGACCCCTCCACCCGCCCCAGGGTGGAGGATTTCCATGAGGATTTCCCCCCGAGATCAAAAATAAATAAATAAAGGTTGTCTAAAATGCCACTTAAATCTAGTGACTTCAACTCAAGCGGTTCCTAATCAGCCTTCGCAGGAATACTTGGATTCTAAGTCACATTCAACATTTTAGACCACCCGTTTTATCCTACATGCGTAAGCAGTTTTCTCACTAGTCTCATCTAGTGACTAGATTGTGCGAATAGGTCGAATGGATGAACAGTTAAAAAATTTACGCAAGTTCACGTACAAAAAATAAAATTTAATTAAATTAACAACAGCTAAGACCGGATTAACATCGAAGTAAACATAAAATAGGTTATATACGAATTTACAGTAATGAGTTTTCAAATTCTTGGAGGAATTGTCGGTCGCATCATAATCCTTGCACGAATATTTTGAATAATCTGTGGTATTTTATTTTCTACTGGTTTAGGCCTACTGTTTATTGCAGACTTGTCATTCTGTGTAGGTACGTTGTTCTGAGTTGGTTCGATATTTTGTGTAGGCCCGTTATTTGGTGTGAGATTGTTGATTCGTTCAGATTTGATGTTAATTACGGATTTACTGTTTAGTGCGAAATTGTTAACTCGTTCTGATCTGAAGTTTAGTTCAGGCCTATTGTTTGGTGCGAGGATGTTGACTCTTTCAGATTTAAAGTTAAATTCAGGCCCGTTACGTGATGCGTCAGCGATTACTTGTGCAGGTTTGTAGTTTAATGCAGGCCCATTGTTTAATGCAGGCCCGTCGTTTAATGCTGGTCCATTGGATAATGCTGGCCCGTTGTTTGATGCATGCCCGTTGTAAGGTGAATACTTATCATTTGTCATTCTAGGTATATCACTCGGCGGATATTGACTATTTGCTCCATGCTTATTATTTGGAGCACCACGCTGATCAATATTGGATGCAATGTTTTCATTGACTTCATATTTTGCATTTGGAACATTGTTGATATTTACTGATGATTTTTGACTATTTGCAACTGGCGGATACCTTTCGTTTGCTGGAATCATCTTATTCACTGGACTGATACTTATCCCACTTTCATGATTATTTTCTTCGTTTTTTTCAGGTGCTTTGTTTATGCCAGGTTCATTTCTACCGTGTACTACGTGCCTTTCATGATCAGCGGCCCTGAAAGTAATTACAACATGTCAATTATTTCTAGGGTTCGGTAAAAAACTGAACCCTTATAGGACCACTCGTGTGTCTGACTGTTCGCTGTCACAGCCAATTTTTTCCGAATCTACAGGACGAATTCGGTTGAAAGGGGTTTGAAGATTTTTTTATGGGAGCTGGCATATCCAACAGCCGCCATTGAAATTGTTTTCTAAATCACGGCGCACGATGGAGCATGTGTTAATTGGGTAGATGACATTAGGTTCAACAAACAAAAAATGTTAGCAACATGGTGTCTCAAAGTGTCACGTTGCCGAAATATTTGGAGGTAAAGTCACCATCCGAGAACAATGAAAACCATTAAAAAATAACGAATCGTGTGCTTATTTGCAATATATTGTATTCTACTTATAGTCCTCGCCTTGATTTAACCATTCATATAAATAAAATACTATTATTTTGCGAAGTTCTTAATAAAGTGATTTTCATGAGTCATTTTTGAGAAGGTCATGCATGCGCGATTAATAAATTTTATCAATAAATCCAAATTTTAAATCAAGAACAACATGGATTCCAAAAACTAAAATCGACAACCACAGCGGCATTTAACTTAGTTAACGTAGTTATCAAAAATATTGACCAGAAAATTCCGACAACTGTTGTATTTTTTGACATGTCAAAAGCATTTGACTTTGTTTCACATGAGTTACTGCTAAAAAAATGTGACAAATATGAAATCCGCGGTAAAGCAAATGTATGGCTAAAAAGTTACCTTACAAACAGATTGCAAGTTGTAGAAATTACTGCGGATAAACCCAATCAAAACGGTGTACAGAAATTTAAATCCAAATTAGGTTACAATTGCACAGGCGTTCCACAGGGCGGTATTTTGCCCCCCCCACTTTTCTGTTATATATTAATGACCTGACAAAAATAACTGACCACCCCTGCATACTTTTTGCAGCCGATGTGTCCGTAACTATCCCTAAAAATAAAGACAACTATAATGTGGAAATAAATAGTACCGTAAGCAAAATAATAACTTGGATGGTAAAAATAACCTTAAACCTAATATAAATAAAACTAAATATGTACAATTTTGTAACAAAAACTGGTAAAAAGTAGATTTAAACATTACATATAAAGATAAACAAATAGAACAATCAGATAATATGACTTTTCTTGGGATAGTTCTAGATGAGAGGTGTTCCTGGGTTAATCATATTGATATGATATGTGGAAAACTCAGTAAGTTTGCTTATGCTCTATGGCGTTTATCTAATCTTACAAATAGATAAGCCACATTGAAAGCTTATCATGCATATGTTGGTTCAGTATTGCGGTATGGTGTTTTGGTATGGGGAAACTCGGTGCATCTCGGAAGAGCTTTCATCGCACATAAGAGGTGTATACGTGCGATTTGTAATGTAGACCCACTCACATCCTGTAAACCACTGTTTAAGAAACTCAGAATATTTACATTAACTGGTATTTATATTGAGGAAGTATGTAAATTTACCAAATCTCATCCTGAGATGTCTGAAAACCTGGGAGATAAATGTGAGTTCAAAACTAGATATACTAATAGACTAATTAATCCAAGAATAAAAACGGAACTATATAGGCGAAGCTGTTATCCTATGTGTATTCAGATCTATAACAAAATTCCTAACCAAATTAAAGAACTTCCAATTCCGCTTCAAAAGGGCTTTACGAAGATGGCTAATTGAGAATCCCTTCTATAATATAAAAGAATTTCTTCAGTTTAAATATAAATAATGAACTTATTGTACGTATACCAAAAATTTGGCTGTCATTATGTTATGATTGAACATGTTAAGCTACTAATATTACCATTATAAGAACTTTTGTAACCATATTTATCTGCAAATAAATGTTTGACTTTGACTTTGAAAGTGATTTTCACGTGTTTTTATTTTTTACTTTCTTCCAATAAATGTTTAAATAAAGCTGGAAACTATTATTTAAATTTAATGTAGTGTTTATAAGCACGGAACTAATTCATTTTGAATTAAAGTCATTGTTATCTCCAAAAATCTCGGCAACGTGACAGTTTAGGGCACCAGGTTGCTAATATTTATTGTTTGTTTAATTACCCTTTAACCACTTCACTATGAATCGCGACTTTGAAAAAAACAAAATAGCGGCCGGGTAGCTATGTCACAAAGATTGTATCCCCTTTCACATTTGGTACACATAATAAACTATTAATAACTTCTTGACGTTTTTTTTTAAATATGTGGTACGACTTCTAAAATAAATAAAGTTTTTGAAACTATAACACATACATAAATAACTCACCCAGCCGGATGGTATAACCATGATATATGTCTCTCAGTTGTTGGATGCTTTTTATCATCTGGAGATTTTCTGCAGAACGACCGTCTGTTTGAAAGAAATATATGTTTTTTTTTTTGGCACCACTAAGTTATATTGATATACTTTTATTTTACAACGTTATAGATCAAAAAGGCACAGACGACATAAGCTAATCAAATTAACTCACCTGCTAATATTAACAGTCTCATTGTGTGATGATCTTCGACCTAAAGCATCAAACTTATCTATATCCAATATGCAATCCAAAAAGGCACCGTTACATTGCGTACTGGTGTATAAATAGGGTCCCTTGCATGTTAAATCTTCCGCCACTTTAAACACAGAAGCAACTCCGATCAGGACTTCGTGAGTTCCAACCCAAGTGACTAGTGGTCCCCCATGGTCGTTCTGAAGATCAAGCACGAATTTCAAGGAGGTCAAAATAATACTAATGAAACTACGCGATTTGACACATATAGATAAGTTTCTGAGATTCTAGTTTATGTCACATACAACAAACACCAAGACTGTCGTTAAACCAGTTTTAAAATAAGAGAAGTATTGTAGTTAGAAGCTATAATGCTTTAAAAATAAATCAACAAGGGTACATAAGGGTCATACTATTAATCGAAATGTGTAAAAGACTGTCAGACATTGCATTTAATTAACGTACACACCTGACAGATTCCATACCTTCGTGTATCTCTGATGGTTGCGTTAAAACCATGAGTTTTATCATACACAAAAGTTTTCTGAGTCGAAATGGTTCTATTGGTCAAAAAAGTTCTATTAGTCAAAGCTGTTCTGTTGGTCAAAGGAAATCTAATGATTGAAATTTGTCTATTGCTCCATGCTGTAATATTAGTCAAATCAGCTTTATTTAAGGCATTAGTTTTATTAGTTTCAGCTGTTGCTTCGTTGACATTAATCTTATTTGTAATTTTAATCACTGAATCGTTAATTGTTTTTTTTATATCTCTGCGCGTTTTGTCATCTTTGTCGTCGTATTCACAGTCCTATAAAAGAACAACAATATTTTTATCTTTACGACTTTTTCTGCCTTTTTTATTTTATGCGTACAATTCAGCACTTTTGTAAAAATAGAGCTTATCATCTTATTTGATCTAACTATTCTATATTTATATGAATTGTCCCACTTCAGAGCAAATGCCTCCTTTTCCCTTTTCTACTCAATGATGTTTTCTTCCAGTGTTTTTGATGTCATCTTGCCTTTAACGGCACCCATTAGGTTTTTAGCCCATTTCTCAAGTGAAATGTGACAGAAATGTCCAGCCAAATCCCACTTAAGTTTCGTAAGACCTATATAAAGCTGAAAGCAATACGATACATTCGCTAGACAACATCAAAGGCCCATTTTCCAAGTGATGCCTTTCAACTCGAATTCACATTGAATCATCACATTGACAGTTATAACTTATTGACATGAGTATAACATGAGGTGACTTAAAGTTCTTTTGCATTGTCAAGCCGATTGAGCCAAATGGAGGTCCTAAATTGTCAGTATTTTAAACCACTCCAACTTCAAACCACTTACCTCTAAAGCTGCTTCTGGATTAAACGCCAATGATTTCCTCTCAGCACATCCATGTGGCAACACTTTTTCTGGAGCATCATCATTGGTTTCCATTGGTGCCCCATAGTCATCTATGTTGCCACCATCTAATGTACATATCATATAAGTGTCAATGACATCAGTCATTCTTCCGTGGTCTTCATAATGTCTGTTGCACTCACGCTTTTCTAATATCATCACGGGGGCAAAGTTTAAACGCTCTTGATTGTAATTGTTTGTATCTTCAGGCTAAAACATTGCGACGTTTCATTCGAATTTCTTGTTTAGTCATTGTTATTGCTGTATTGATTCTAGTAATAATCAGTATGCCCTTTTTCTATTCAGTATGTTCTTTCCGAGACAATCATGCCAAGGCTTTCACAGAGAAATCGAGATCATTATCTGTATGTTGCGGGTAGATGCTGCCACGATTCAACAGATAACGCCGTTTAACACTTAGTTATTGAACGAGTGATAATGTGATTGGAAACGCAAGCATCCAACAGTTTGGACACGATTAGAAAGCCCAAGTGTTGCGACTGTCGGAGCTCGGACAGTTTTACGGCCGGCCTCAAAAACGTATCTACCTTTAATAAACTGTCAAATTACATACCAAAGCTAAAACGTCATATTTGCCTTTCAAAAATGACGTTTCAGCTACTGTTGGTAGCTAATTTGACAGTTGGTTAAAGGAAGATACGTTATTGAAACCGGCCGTAAGTAGGGATTTGCTTTTAATCGTTACTTGAAAAAAGTTCTTTCCATCAGAATTATCTTTGTTTTGAGCAGTGCTTTCACTTATCTGAACTATTTTGGTTTCGCATATCGGCTACCCATGATTCGACATATACAACAAGCCTTTGCTACGTAATATGCGTAGTATAATATATTTTTTCATGAACATGATTGAAACAGAAAAAAACAACCACAAAAGCCACAACACAGACCAGTTTTGTGCTCCTCGCATCACCTTGCAAGATATGGTACATTTAAATAATTATACTTTTTTTTTTATTCGAGATGAGTTTGCTCTTGACTCTAGTATAGATCATAGATGACAGAGAAAAAGTCGACGATGGAACGAGCTTACCCAGAAGAAGCCTGTTCACTCTACTTTTGAAGAGATTAGGGTTGTACTCACACAAGCAAAAAAAATATATCTTACCTCTCTCCACTTAATTTTATGTCCCCATCCAAGTACAATAGCATCTACCCCGGCCTGTTGATATTTAGCCTCGTAATTAATTGGTATTGTACCTGGTATGTAAGAACATAATGTTTTATAGGATTGGTCGGTGAAATCGTATGGTGATTCCACTTTAGCTACACCTATATCTATTAACGACCACTTATCTAGTCGATCGTACCTCAAGTCGTATCCTGAAAGTAGATAAGTCATTGTGTACTCATAGATAGACATCGGTATGGGTCGAATTCAAAATTGTTTATTCTAATAAACTACCTCATGAAAATTAGATAGATAGAAGAGCTTTTTTAGAAGAAGTTTGTCTCAAAAAATTCAAACACTAAGCATAGCTATTTCTGACGTCAAGCAGTGTAAATACGCAGTGGTTTACGGCAAACAACTTGGTACTAAATGAAAAAAAATCTAAATGTATTAGCTTTTCTTTACCAAATGTTAGATGTAGTGAATGTGACATCATATTGAATGGTGAAAAAATAGAGTTTATAAATCAGACGGTTTTCTTAGGAATCACTTTAAAAGACAAAAGTCAAAAGTCATTTATTCAAATTAGGCTGAGTGCCAGCACTTTTTGAACGTCAAAGTTCTATATAAAGACAGTCCCCCAAAACGCCCGCCCGTCACCACTTCCTAGTGTTTTAGCTGGGAAGAAGAAGTGGCGCAACAAACTCCCCAGCAACACATATGTCTGTTAAGTTATAAAAACTTGAATTTATACCTGCAGTATGCAAAGTTTACAAAACATGACACAAAAAAATTATATGTCTAATATGTAAATCAAATTGATGAAATTTATTGACACTTGTTAGCTAGCACACTCCATTATGCCATCAAAAAAACAAACAAACTCAAGCATTAACAAGTAAATCATTAATAAATATAATTAAACCTTCAGGCATAAATGGTGTGCCCGCTTACACGTGCAATGGTATAATCTAACAACAGGATTGTGACTGGAACCACAAGTGATGAACTAGAGCCAACGTAGTTATTATTATAAACTGTAGGTTTATCGTTATAACAAAAATAAAAATAAACCGTGACCAGCAAGGAAACCAGCCACCACAAGCAGCACCCGTTCACGAGCATAACGCAAAGATCAGCCATTACCCCCTCGCCATGTTTGAGGGAAGGAGGTAACCCGACCTCCGACGCTACCGCAAGCAGTGACATCTGATTCTAAAGGAGCATGACGAACTTGCTGCCGGTTGTTCAGTCAAGAATAATATAAAACAGCTATAGGACAATACTAGTTCATCATAATGTTGCAATACAACTCATTAAAAAACAATTGTAATGAGTAGATTATGTGTCTAATATGTAAATCAAATTGATGAAATTTATTGACACTTGTTAGCTAGCACACTCCATTATGCCATCAAAAAAACAAACAAACTCAAGCATTAACAAGTAAATCATTAATAAATATAATTAAACCTTCAGGCATAAATGGTGTGCCCGCTTACACGTGCAATGGTATAATCTAACAACAGGATTGTGACTGGAACCACAAGTGATGAACTAGAGCCAACGTAGTTATTATTATAAACTGTAGGTTTATCGTTATAACAAAAATAAAAATAAACCATGACCAGCAAGGAAACCAGCCACCACAAGCAGCACCCGTTCACGAGCATAACGCAAAGATCAGCCATTACCCCCTCGCCATGTTTGAGGGAAGGAGGTAACCCGACCTCCGACGCTACCGCAAGCAGTGACATCTGATTCTAAAGGAGCATGACGAACTTGCTGCCGGTTGTTCAGTCAAGAATAATATAAAACAGCTGTAGGACAATACTAGTTCATCATAATGTTGCAATACAACTCATTAAAAAACAATTGTAATGAGTAGATTATGTCAAAAAAAAATATATATGTATATAGTAAAAGATCACTGACCAATACGGCCGGACAAAATAATAATAAAAAAAAAAGATTTATTATATGAACTCATATAACTTGTCATAAGCTAACTTACAGAGAAAGAACATGATAAATATAACATTGTCTTGCGTTCAAAACAGCGACTAACTATTCTTATCGTCTAAATAGTCATTAATAGAATAGTATGCTTTCGAACAAAAGTTAGATTTAACTTTAGCTTTAAATAAGTTAAAAGGCAGGACAAGAAAAGAAAGTGGAAGTTAATTGTAAAAGCGGATACCGAGCCCCACAAATGAGTCGTGGACCTTACGAAGTCGGTGGGAAGGAGCATGTAGCTTGTGCTTGTTTCTGGTGTTACAGTTGTGGATGTCGCTCATTTTAGTATATAAGTGTATGTGTTGCCTAATATATAAAATGTTTGCAAAAATGAATTGAGATGCTACCGTGAGAATTCCAATCTCTTTAAAAAGTTCCCTTAATGATATTCTTGACCCTAGCTGATATATTGCTCGCACAGCACGTTTTTGTAAGACATATATATTTGGTATATCAGTAGCTTTTTCCCACAATAGAATACCATAAGACATAACGCTATGGAAATAACTAAAATAGACTAACCGGGCTGTGTCAACGTAAGTATATTGTCTTACTTTTCTGACAGTATAAGCGGCAGAGCTGAGCCTACCCGATAAGCTGGATATATGAGGGCCCCATTGTAGTCTGGAATCAACAGTTATGCCCAAAAATACTGCCGAGTCCACAGTTTCAAGCACCTCGTCACTTAAGATGATAATGGGTCCTAAATTCTAACATTTGGCAAAGCAAAAGTCAAAGTCAAAGTCAAAGTCAAAGTCAATTCATTTATTTCAACTAGACCATTAAAAGGCACTTTTGAACGTCAAATTTACAGTTTAAAATTAAAATATAAGTGACTCTAGTTGTCCATTCGCAAAAAGTAGATTCTTATGGAGAAGAACGGACAAGAAACTCCATAGTTACTCTTTTCAAATATAAGTTTTACAATATTTTGTATACATAGGTACATTGATAAATTGATTATATTATGTGAGCACAATGCATCCAACATTACACTAATATACAGAACACACTTATATACTATAGGTACAACAAACTTTATACATTTTGTTTTCTTGGCATTTAGACGAGAAATTACAATGGAGACCTCACATAACTTCTCTTGCGGGGAGGCTATGCTCAGCCACTTATGCTGTTAGAATGATAAGACAGTTAACAGACCTAGAAACAGCACGTTTGATATATTTTTGTTACTTTCACAGCATCATGTCGTACGGTATTTTGCTGTGGGGTTGGGCTGCTGACATTGAATCCATATTTTTTTTACAAAAAGGAGCTGTCCGAGTCTTTTATAATCTCGTCGCCGTAGATTACTACGCCGCCGCGATTATCTTAAGGAGCTTTTTAAAAAGATTACTATTATGACAGTCCCTAGCCAATTTATTTATGAAAATATTATGTATGTAAGGACATCTTTTTAGTAAAAATAGTGATAGACATAATTTTTCATACTGCACATCTTTCATGGGGTACTGTGTTAAATATTCCAACAAAATACCTTGTGACATATAAGAACTAAATGAAAGAAAATGTAAAGTGGTATTAAAAGCACACTTTTTTAACAGGCCTATTACAAATTAGATGATTACATTCAGGATAAGAATGCTTGGAAGCATGCTGGTCCTGCTCCATAGGACAATCAAGAGTTTAGAGTAAATCAAACTGGTTGGCATAATGTATGATACGGTTTTTTTTAATAGATAGAGTGATTCTTGAGGAAGGTTTATATGTATAATACATGCATAATATAGTAGAGAAACACTGATAAATTTAGAGGTTTCTAATGTGATGTCGTAAATAAGCACGTTTTTTTGAGCTTATATTGCAAACGCTGGCTGAACCCTACGAGATAGACCAAAATAATGTACTACAGTATTGTCCACCTTAAAAAGTTCAACAAAAAAGTCCGCGACGGTATATGTCTATCTCTTAGGGATAACCCACCATAACCATTTTTTATCCTTTACTAAAAAATGGTTATTTACGAAGTGATTTTAAACGATAAAGCATTAATCCTTATCCAATTAAGTACCCTAAATAAATTGTGCATTTATTATAGATCAATATGCTTTTTACTGCATGTAATTTAAGTGAATATTTCCGAAGATATTACAAATTTAAAATGCAGGGACGTAGTTGTTGCGGCGCCGCAGCGGTACCGACCCGCGGCCGGCCGGGGGTCGGGCGGCGCATGCGTCTAAATAGCGCGTCGATGGCCGCGCTTCGCCCTGTAGCACTTCATGATTTGCAGCGATCGCACGCGTTTATCGGAGCTCTCTAGCGAGGAAAATATCAATAATTAATAAAAACGTGCTTCTCAGCGCGACAACGTAATCCGTACTTATTAAGTACCTACGTTAGGATAAATAAAAAAAAATATATATTCAAATGTATGATAGTACTAATTTAAATAAAAAAAGTTAATTATTTTTTAAGACAAAACGTGCTTTTTAGCACGAGTCTTAAAAGTGCTTTTTAGGGCGATTTTTTATAACGTATTAAGATTTATTTTTAGGTTAGATAACCATATTTTTCGTATTTCTTCTATAAAGACTTTGATTTGAATTTAGAGTTAGGCAATTAAGTATTAGGGCAAGTATTTTTAATTATATTGAAAATTGTAGTGACAAAAAAGCTGTGAACGTTGTGTATAAGGACATTCTGTAGTAGGTATATTTACATAAGCATTGCACCCGTGCGAAGCCGGGGCGGGTCGCTAGTTTAACTATAAAGATGTACTTTTTTGTGTATTTTTTTATTTTTCTATTAAATAACTCACAGACTGTAAAATCAATTGTTTGCAATATTTGTAAATATGTGAGTACCATATATTGTAAAACATTTATTTGAAAAGAGTAACTATGGAGTTTCTTGTCCGTTCTTCTCCATAAGAATCTACCTTGGTGAATAGACAGTAGAGTCACTTTATTTTTATACAATTTTTTTTAACTGTAATGTTGACATTCAAAAGTCCCTTTTAATGGTTTTATTGGAATAAACGTTTTGACTTTGACTTTGTTAGTCGGTTTTAGTTTTATAGCTTCGAGGGCCGATAATCTTGATGCTCCTGCCTTTGCCCCATAAAACCTGAATAGGATCAGTGCAATACGTTCTGTTCTTCCGTTCCATCCTATAACATGTCACTCTATCACTAACTCCTATGTATTTCTTATAATTCCTCACACAATCCATCCACATTTTTCTTTGGATTCCACTCCCTTTCCTTCCATCCACATTTATATTCATCACATTTTTGGTCCGATTCCGGCTAACACTTTGCTAAAGTGTTGGCAAATATTACCCTTAGGGAATACGATGAATGGTTCGAGTGCCGGTAATATTTCGGGCACATAACACAATGACAATTTTCTGAGTATGATGATGGTGCACCTGGGTCTCAAAAAGCTTAAAAAAGCAAAGTTTTAAATCTGCGGAAATCTAGACGAGGGAAGAAAGGAGAAATAAAGGATTGGACAAAAGAACTGTGCGGAAGACCACCAAGCAGTTCGTAATTATGAGCTGAAATCAAAACGGTGTCGATATTATTATGTCCCAAACCTTTTTTTTTGTGATGCCGGGGGGAAATCCTCATGGAAATCCTCCACGCTGGGGCGGGTGGAAGGGTCTGTCAGACTCTTACTGACTAAAGCCACCCCGGTGTTCCATCTCCCACCTACGCCGGGGATCGCGGGAACGTATGCGACTTCCGCAATCCCCGGCTGGTGCCGGCCCACCTCTGCGGTCCACCTCGCGTCAGCGGGGAGAGTGAGGTGTGGCCTGACATGAGGGTATTTAAGTCAAGAGATAATGGGTTTCTTCTAGACAAGCGTACTCCATTATCTACCACGTGATTGCATTCCATCAGGTGAGATTGTGATCAAACATGAGATAAATGATCAATAAAATATAAACTTACCTTGAGGAAAGCAAGTGTATATCACTTTCTTTTTCATCTTGCTGGTACATGGATCAAGGTCAATTTCTTGATCAGTGACATATTTATTGTATCCTGCTATGACATACAGAAAGTCAACGTCCTTAATACAAGCGGCTGATGTCACCACAAAATCTTTTGTGACTAGTGCGCCCCCACAAAGCCAGAAGTCATAACCGGACTTCGATAACGGTGCTTTAACTAAGTACACCTGCAAAACATTTTTTTTTAAACTTATGCATATTTAAACATCTAGCCTTTCCCCTTGTATATTAGGGTCCGCTTCCAGAAAAACAGGATTAAGCTGATTACCAGTATTTTTAATTACTGCCTATCTGACCTCCACAACCCAGGTATTGGGTAACGCTTCTTGCCTCAGTTTCTTCTAGTGTCAGTTCCGGCTTATGACAATAACAAGGTAGAAGTATTTTTAAAAAGTTCACTTACCACGTATG
Source organism: Mamestra brassicae (assembly GCA_905163435.1). Taxonomy (NCBI): domain Eukaryota; kingdom Metazoa; phylum Arthropoda; class Insecta; order Lepidoptera; family Noctuidae; genus Mamestra; species Mamestra brassicae. The sequence goes on from LR991010.1 coordinate 8,248,118, forward strand.
GTTTTTCAGCCTTAACTGGTTTACCTTCTTGAATTCTTCTTCCGCAATTAGACACTAAAATTTAATTAACAAATTAAATTGAACGCCTAGGCTTGCTTTTACCAACAAAGGTCCGACAACCGAAATTACGTACCATATATAAAAATGAAAAACCATAAGATATTTGACTGTACTGCAAACATTTCACAAACGTATCTTGAATTAATAAAACGAGATTACAAAAATGTTTACTTTTGATTTAATGGTCTGTGCCAATTTTGTGATTTAATTGAGTTTTCATAATTGCGTGATTTTCTGATAAACTTATCATGTTTGAGAATTCTATGTAAGTTAAAACTACGAGTATATTTTAGCTTTCAATAATATATAATTATATTTATAGCCAGCAAATCATATTCGTCTGCATATTGACACACTGTGTAAGTTTTACATGATAAAACATTTTTTAAGAATGATACAATATCAAAATTTAAAAAATGTTATACTAAATATCTTAACTTTATTATTATTTTAATAAAATTTGAAAGTATTAACGTTAGATAGCTTTGAGGTAAGTAACGTTGCATAGCTTCATTATCCGGTTATTCGTATTTTCATTTGTGGCTCAAACCCATTTTTGGCTCTACACATTGGGTTTGTTTCGAATAATTGTTTCACAAATTCACTTCTTTACTTTGAAGATCTTGCATTTCGTCAAATTCTGTAGGCCCCGTTTCCGGTGGGGGACTTATCGTTGGAGGAGGTTCCGGTTTTGGTAGAAGCCTTTTAATGGGTGGATGCCTTATGATTGAACGAGGCGTTATTATTGGACGAGGCCTCATTATTGGTGGCGGTCTTAGTATTGGTGGCTGCCTTAGTATTGGTGGCTGCCTTTGTATTGGTGGCTGTTTTAGTATTGGTGAAGGTTCCATTTCCTGTGTATGTCTTATCATAGGTCGTGGTTTTATTATCGGTGTAGGATTTATTGTAGGTACAGGTTTCGTTTGTGGAGGCTTTATTGGTGTCGATGGTTCCATTTGTGTTGGAAGCCTTATTATTGGTCGAAAATCCATTTCTGCTGAAGGCCTTTTTATTGACTTTGGTTCTATTTCAGGTTGAAACCTTATTATTTCTTGCGGAGGCCTAATTATTGGTGGACGCCTTTTTCTAAATTTTGGCCTTTTTTTGGGTGGAGGCCTAATTTCGGGTGGGAGGCCTATTTTTAATGAAAACCTATCAGTGGGTTTCTGCTCTTCTTCTTTAGGGGAAAATTTTGGTAACATGACTTGCTGTGGTTTCCTGTCATTTAATAATTTGGCAAAGTCTTCGTCTGAGTCCTCTTTTACATTTGTTGCATACCTGTCTTTCTTTTGGTTTGGTTTCAGTCTACCACGTAACATTTCCTTCTCATTATCTGCCGCCCTGTAAGCATTCAAATATTCATCATGCAGAATTGTGTTCTGCAGTATAGTATTATGTAGTTTTTGCCTACCACCATGAAATATGTTCTAGATACAAGAATTTTCTGATATAAATGTCAGTGGGAAATTGCAAACTTTCATCATTTCACAAGGCACCTGTATTTTAAGGGTACCGTACGTTCGAATTCAAAATGGAACCCATAAGAGATTAAGTGTGCATGTCTGTCTGACCGTCTCTCTGTTTGTCTATCAGTCTATCACAGCTAATTTTCCCTCTGTCTTTATTTACTCAGTACACATTTGAACTTTTATGACTCAAACAAGGACGCATAAAAAGTTAGCACAATTTGACTATAATGTCATTTTTTGAGGACGAAAAAGGCAATTAAAAAAAAGAATTTTAAAGTTATTAAGAAAATTCAAAACGCCCCTTGTCTCTGAAATTGCGGTGCAGAAAATTAAAAAATAATAGATCTTTATTATTAGATAACAGGAAAACCAATAAGTTTATAGTTTTAAAACAACATCTTTAAAAATGTGATTCCCTTTGCACGAATCCGTCTCGCATTTAGCCGGTTTTTAAACACTTACCCATCAGGATGATCCTTCCACGATACATAACTTTCTATAATATCAAAGCCTCTAACGCTCGGAGCACTGTCGCATAATAGTGCCGTCCTATGAAAAAGGATAAATGTATTAATGTCAACTTTAAGCAACGTATAGGTAAAGAGACTCCACGAATGTATTCCGTAATAAGAAATACCAAAATCGTTAGTCCAGGGAAACTCATAATTTTTCGAGAAATTAGCTAAAATGTAATAATTTACAATTATTGAATGATGGAAAAATCTCGTCTACATACAAGATCGTCGATACCATTTATGTCTCATAAGTGTGGAATAAGGCGCACAAATTGAAATTTATTTTCACCGTAATTTATATTTAATTACTAACACAATTTTTATTATAAGTATACTTAGATTAAGGTATTTATCTATGGGTCTTTGTAACCTGCGAATAAATGGTTTATTATTCTCTTTATTTATTAACCTTACATATTAATTTTCTTTTTTATATATGTCTTTAAAAAACACACATTTAAAAATATAAAAAGTACACATGTCCGCCGGTGTCGGGAGCAGGGTCCAAGCTACCGGTGGTTAGGGCTCCAAAGAAAGGAACCTCCTCAGAATACGAGCCGTATCGAGGAGTACTGCCTTCTGTATCACGCCATTTCGACAGGTGGTCGTTCAAGCTTTTGGCCATCAGGCCATTGGCCGTAGCGACGATCGGCGCAATGACAGCCGAGTCCACATTCCACAGTCAACCTAGTGTGCTAAGTCAATATACTTAATTTGTTTCTCGTTCTCATCCTTCACGAGATTCTCGTCATGTGGGATAGTAACATCGATTATCATCGTCCGGGGCGCTAATCGGTCTATCACCACTATATCCGGCTTATTGGCAACAGTAGTCCTATCAGTGATGATAGACCGATCCCAGTACAACGTGATATGGTCATTTTCGAGAACTGGGTCGAGCTTGTAATCCTCAGATGCCACTAGTTTGTATATTAAAGCAAGTTGCTGGTGAATAATTCTGGCCACTTGGTAATGCCTTTGCAAGTACTCGACGTTAGCCAGACGAGAACATCCGGAGATAATATGTTTGATGGACTCACCCGGACGGTGGCATAATCGACACATGTCAACCGTCCCATCCTTCATAAAATGCCTCCTGTAGTTGTTCGTCAAAATAACTCCATCCATAATTGCACAAACAAAACCTTCAGTTGCCCCAAAGAGATCACCGAAACGTAGCCAGGCTACGGATGCTAGGGAATCTGCATCGGACCCATGAAGAGCCCGATAGAGAAGCGCCCGTAAAGCTCCTTGCCTTTCCATACCTCCTTCCGGTCATCTGTATTAAGTATCACAGGTTTGTGCCAGTTCTCTTTAGCCATGGACAACGGGGTGAGTCCTTTGTCCATTTCGACCACATCTTGGTGCATACCCACATCGGCTTTGAGAAATTATTCTCTGAGCCTGCACATCTCGCGGTTGTGGAGACACATGGCGTTTAAAAAGCCTCGACCTCCACACTTCCGCGGAAAGTACAGACTCATGACCGACGATCGTGGGTGATGCATCCGGTTTGCGATCAGCAGCGTACGAACCCTCCTATCCAGGGCGTTGAGTTCAGTTTGAGTCCATTTGAGTGTGCCAAAAGAGTACATTAATACCAGTATGACCCAACCGTTGAAGGCGCGCACCTTATTTCCGCCTGGCAATAGGCTATTTAAAACCTTTTTCAGGCGGTCAAAGAAGCGCTCCTTCAGCAATATTAATGCCCAACGCTTCCAACATACCCAAATACTTACAGGTATCGAGGTATTGAGCTGAGGGATCTAACCTGTATGGAATCCGAAAGTTGAATTCTCTCAGATTCCATAATCTCCCCTTTCTTAACATGCATGACTGCGCATTTGTCCACACCAAATTCCATCCTGATGGCACCACTGAAGTTTTCAGTTACCTTCAGTAACTCCATCAGCCGCAAATTGTTGGGGGCAAAGAGTTTCAAATCATCCATGTAAAGAAGGTGAGATATGGCCTGACCACCTCTTTTCAACCGATAGCCCAGGCCTAAATCCTCCAACAGTTTGCTCAAACTGTTGGAGCGAGGAGGCTTGGGAAGCGGTCACCTCCTTCTGCGAAGCCCCATCATCATCCCCAGGCAGCATCCCCGGCCACCGTAGGCGCGGGCCTGCGGACGGCGAGCGTTGGGTGGCTCGCTGTCCGATCACCACCAGGCCCGGGTCGATGGCGCGTTGTGTTTCACGCGTGCCTCAAAGAGATGTCAGCAAAGAGGACGGGGCCCGCTAGGGCCAGAGCCTGCCAGGGTTGCGGAATTTGTTCGAAAGAGTCACCGCGGCCCTGGAAAGCAAAGGGCTTTAGAAGGAACACGGATGGGTTTTTAGTCAAACAAAAAAAAAAAAAACCCTGAAATATTCCCCGTTTAATCCATACAGGCTCATCATTCCCTTAAACCGGTCGACATCCTGGATAGCGAAGGGCTGTTTTCCATTGCCTCATACATGACTCAAGAAAGGTGCGTAGAGTTGCATCTATTTTGTACAACTCCAATACCTTCATGAGCCATGTATGTGGCACAGAGTCATAGGCCTTCTTGTAATCTTTCCAACATGTCGACAGATCCTTGCGGGTTCGACGAACCTGTTGGCTTATGGCCATGTCTATGAGGAGCAGCTGCTTAGTGCCGCGGGACCCCTTCCTGCATCCATTCTGAGAGGCGGACATAATTAAGTTATTCTCCATATGTTCATTAATTTTCGCTCTCAGGATGGATGTAAGAAGTTTATATACCGTCGATAAACAAGTAATTGGTCTATAATTCTTAGGTTCCGAGGGACTACCTGTATAATGGAGCGGGTCGGTAATGCCAGTTGTTAGAAACTGTAGTAGCGACCCAGACTCTAAGGAAGACTGGAATTGAGATGTCAGTAGCGCGCGTGAGCTGCTATACCATTTAACCCAAAATCCTTCCGGTCCCAGAGATTTCCAATTTAGTAACGGACGGACTGCTTTGGCTACATATTTTTTTCCATTTCTAGTATAGCATCGCACACACGCTCGACATCGCGCATCCAGCCTACCTCGGTGTGCCAGACAAGTCCCGACCAGATGCTTCGCCAGAATAGACTCGTGGCATCATCATCCGGTCGGCACGCGTCCGTCACATTTTTTCAGGTCACTCCCAAGCTCCAGAGCGACGAAAGGGGGTGTCCCCTTTCGTCGCTCTGGAACCTGCGATTCTGCGAGTATCGGTCAACTCGCCGCTTATAACGCCGAATTCGGTTTGCCCATGCACAAACTTTCTGCTTCAGGAAGTCGATGCGCTCTGTGACACGGGACATGTATTCTTGAAGGCTGATTCCAGTCCCTGAGAACGCCCGCCTCACAAAGCGCATCAACGTGCTCATTTTATTATTATTAATATGAGTACGCTGAGCTACCAGTAATCCTGTTCAAACCGGGATCGATCAAGATAATAGATTTAAAGTAAGTGGTACTCACCTAGTACTTACACTCTCATTCTGCCCCCTCAAAGTGTTGGCTCTTTTATCACCTATAACACAACCTATAAAGGCTCCGTTGCACATCGTGCTGGTATACAAAAAAGGTCCAATGCATTTATTCTCAGCTGTTATTTTGAATACAGAAGCAATACCAATAAGAACCTCTCTTTTTCCCACCCAAGTCACGAGTGGACCTCCGTGGTCATTCTGGAAATTAAAACATTGATCAAATTAGTTGTTCTGGTATTTTTAAGAAGTGTTTGAATTCGCATCGCCGTCGCAACCTGTCCACCTCTTATTTTCATACATTATGACAAGTTTTTTACATTGAGTGTCGCTGAGATACTTTTACGACTTGAATTTGAACGCTTTTTAAATACTAGAATAGACTTTCAAGACGTAAACAGAAAACCTTTTAATGTACACCAACAGCTGATTTCAGTTACAAAAAAAAGACTAAATATTTGAAACACTATATTCATATTTTCTTTACGTCTTCTGCTCTGACTGTTCGTACTTACTTGACAAATTCCGTTTCTTCGAGTAAAACTTCTGTTGAAGTATCCACTAACGTTACCAAAACCAGCTTTATAAATGGAATCAACTTCGCCAACGGAATCAGTTCGGTTTGCAATATCAGTTTCGTTCACAAAATCAGACCCGTTCACAATACCAGTTCTATTAACAAAATCAGTCCCGTTCACATCATGCTTTGTGTTATTATTTGATTCTTTTAAACTTATATGTTTGCGTGTATCTCTAGCATGCATCAGTTGGTCCATTAGATCTTGCTCTGGGTGCTCTGACTCGACTTCACCTTCACACTGAACATAATTGATTTCATCTTATTATTCTAATTATTTATTGAGCACACTAAAAGAAAAAATAAATACAAACACGACAGGACTGCTTTTGTACAAAGGCGAGCAATAGTTGTGACTTGTTATATATCTGTACCATGCGTGTTTGTACATACAAACATGCATGGTATAGATATATAACAAGTCAAAAAAAAGAGAGGCTGCAGTTTATTTAGTACATACATATGTACTAAATAAAAGGTAGCCTTACTTTTTTGGGTGGCACTGAGCACTGGGCGGGTAAGTGGTTACCGTAGCCTATAAATATCTGCAATATCAAAGGCAACGTTTGCGTTGCCATCCCAGAGACAAAGCTCAAGCAACGGTGTCGTCGTTTTTGTCGTAATTCAAGTAAAAAGTGATTCTCTTATATTTTTTATATTTCGACATGCTTACAGAGTCGACCGGCTGGTCAAGTGATCACGAAGTGAGCGGTCAATCCATATATTCAAGATGTCACGTGATCACGAAGTGAGCTATCATTCCATAAGTATACAGGTTACTTACGAGTATTCCTTGCGTGCCCTTTAACTTCTGCATCTGAGTGATACAACCACTTGTTTTTAAAGCACTTTTTAGATTCATCGAATATGGCACCCCGTAGTCATTCAAGTGACCAGGTTCTAACGAACATATCATATATTTCTCGATTATTTTCGTCAAGTCCGGATAATCTTTATATTCTTGTTCACACTTCTTTTTATCGTACAGAGTTGTAGCAGCAAAGCGTAGATATTCTTGATTGTAATTTTTGTGATCACTATGCTAAAATTGTAGGTATAATTTGTTCAATTAATCTGCCTAGCCTTTTAGTAACTGAGTAACACAAGACCAGACTGGTGTCTGATTTTGTGGGATACTGGATAAATTAAACAATACTCTAACTGCTGATGAAATACAATGACCAATGTGCCAAACAAGCTTCTGTCGCTGATTTTAAGTTACCCAATATAAGTATGAATACTAGCTTACTGCTGATCAGTGGGTATCCATAAAGGCACAAGTAACAAAAAAAATACAATACATAATTTTTTGGCATTTCTCTCCCTATCTATCCTCCATCAATTATACAATTCCTACTAGAAAGAAATCAGGGAATTATATGTTACCTGTCGCCAATATTCCGTATGTCCCCATCCAAGCACCATAGCATCCACATTATTTGCTTGGCGTTTCATATCATAATTAATTGGAATTGTTCTTGGAACATAAGAGCACATTATTTGAAATCGAGCGTCGTTAAAATCGTATGGCGATTCCACTTTGACCAATGCTATATCTATGTACGCCCATTTTTCTATTTTATTGAAGTCGAATTCATAGGCTACAAAAAACGTGTTCTGAGGTTCAAGACATTTATCATTTATCATTTATGACAGTTCAATCAACAACAAATAATTCCAAATTCAATCAACTTAAAGTAACAAAAGTGTTTTATGAAACTAACGAACAATTTCACTTGGTCGGGTTATATTTTAGCGATATAGTGTTGTCGTCTAATGTTTTGTGGTACTGGAATGCGTCTGACTCATGGAAAAAACATTTGAAACAATTGAATGTGGAGCTTCTTATAAGTCCATTGCAATTAGTCACTATAAATGAAAAATGACGGAACCCAGTTAAAATTAATGGATTTGAATTATTCTTTTTTTTATCCATACCATAAACTCTTTTAAATTACCAGTTTTTTTTTTCGAAACTTTTTCTACTCCTGAATAGAAAACTGGCAGTCGTCACAGCACAGATTTATTTGCCCAGTATTTAACTGTAAAGCAAAAAATCTTCCTTTCGATCGATCGATCGATCGAAAGTCAATGGTGTGTCAATACCCTCATAGCTGGGTTCCGAGATTTAAACCTAATTGCACTAGACTATATAATATAAGATATAATATAATATAGCAGGTCACAGCTGGCGTACATTGTGTTGATCACGCCTCATTGAGCGGTACAGATCAAATTAAGTAACTGCCAATACATCACCAATTCAAAAAATTATAATGAGAAAATTATAGGTTATCGTACCCAAAAACTTTTGTTACTTCACTGTGTCTGGCACAGGTTTTTAGAATTCTTTTATCAACATAACTTTATCAATTAGTTATACTTACAAACAGGGACGCAAGTAAATACAATTTTCTTTCTCATATGTTTGGTACATTCATCTTTGTTACGGTCTTTTTCATGGACGTATTTTCTGTACCCTGCTATTGCGTACATAAAGTGGACGTCTTCGACACAAGCCGCTGATGTGATGATAAACTCGTTGGTAACTAAGGCACCACCACACATCCAAGAGTCGTACGTTTTGTCAGACTGCTTTGCTTTAAGTAAGTACACCTGTAGGCATAAGAAATACGTCAGTACTTTTTGTGATTGTTCCATAGATTTCGTTTTTGTTGTTTTTTTATTTTATTTCACACCACAGATCAGCATCCAGATAGCAGAATACTGGCTTGTCTTCAGCCCGTCTCGTCCCGTCAGCTTGTCCAAACTATGTTGGATTCAGACGCAGTTGAATTTGTAACAGTATTTTGCATTGAGCAACTGCATCATAAACACTGACTGTAGGCTATATTAATACTTTTTTGCAGACGATGATTAAAAAGAAAAACTTACCACGTAAGACTTGTCTGAAGTTACTAAGCCACCATCTACTATTCTTCTTTCGCAATGAGTAACTAAAAAAATAGGGGGAGAAATCGGTGAACACACATAAAAAAAATACACGGTCGAACATAATCACCTCCTCCTTTTTTTGTAGTCGGTTATTAATAATTTTCTGAAAAAGGAACTTCTAATATTGCACATCAATACTTCATTAATTATCGAAGTAAACAGCATCAGCATCATCATCTTCCTGCCCGTTTCCATGTCACTTGGCATTGGCAAAAGCGTTTTCTTCTTAAATATGTCCCTGTCAACTGCTACCCTATCATTCACTCCCTTTTATTCCATCTCATTCCTCACAAAATCTTTAACAATTGTATTCTTCAGTTTTTCAGTCTTATCTCTTTCACATCTATTAACTACCGATAAATTCACTAACTTACCATGAAAAATTGTGAATATTAACACGAGATCAAACTTTATTATTAACATTTTCAAACCAAGCCTTGATCATAAAACATTGTCAACTCTAGAATTTTCGATTTGACGGTCTGCAACTGCGTATTGAAATGGCAAATGGATAATATTTTTATTATGCTTATGTGTTCTGATTGAGTTGAATGTGCATTAATAATAAGATGGGTTTCCTTGAAGCTGAAATTGTTGTAATCGAGGAGGAAAAAAATGATTTTATGCAGGTTTTATATTTTCCACTGTACAGAGATAAAATTATAATGCTACTTATAAATGACTCTATTAAAATGTAAATAAACAATTAACTTATACGTATCCAACTTTTGTATTTTCTTGTATACCATCTACTTATATAGAGAGTTTTGCATTTTTCATTGCATCTTTGTCGTCATCACCCTCGAGGTGATTGTTTATTATACGGTCCAAACTTTGCTTCAAGCAATTCATTTTCTGCAGGACTAAAAAATAATAAAATTAGTAACGGCCGGTCTCAATAACGTATCTACCTTTGACGAAATGTCAAATTAGCCACCAAAATTAGCTGAAATTAGCTTTTAGCTACTTGAAGTCGAGAAAATCGACCTTTGCCAACATAACTATTAATGGGCTTCGAAAGGCTGCGTGACTTAGTTCGTTCCTGAGACGCTATACAAAGTACCATACTATGAGCGAATGCGATTGTCGAAATGCCAAAAATAAGGTATTGATTACGTAACATTTCGATAGCATTTGTTAATCTCATTCATTTTCAATTGACAATCGCCTTCGTCACGATACCGCTGAGAGCATTTCAGTTGTCTAGAGCTTCTGTTCTCACAATTTTCTGATACAGCTAGACTTTGTGAAATACCTGATGATGCGGTAAATTTTGTGCAACCTAAAATTGATACTATTTTCAAACCACCCCTGTATTACAGCGGTCAAGTCGTACCAGCTATTGATTTGCATTTGTATATAGATAGATCACTCACCCCGCCGGATGGTCCTTCCAAGATATATGATTTTCTATTGTATCAAAACCCCGAACGTTGGGTGGACTGTCGCATAGTGCATTTCGCCTGTGCAATAAAAAACAAAATAGAATTTCTTTGGGTAAAAAGTATTTAGTTTTGAAGACCCTCTTTGGCGCCATTTTTTTCTTCTAATACTGTTGATGTCATGTGCGTAGACTAGATCGTTATATTATAAATACCTCTTCTTGGCAAAGTTCTTTGTGAAAGAGACAGAAGCTTTTAAGTGACTTTTACTTTAAGTTTGCCCAACTTTCATGCTCGGTAATTTTTAGCATCGTGATAGTTTATGAGCTGGCTAGTAACTTATCCAGGATCATAAATTGCCAATCTATTTCTTATCCCGGATAAATTAAAATTAAAGGTTTCTTTAAGAATCTCAGCATATGAAGTTATGGAACACACTCACCTTCCTTTCTTTTTGCCCCAATCCTTTAAGATACAATCTATAAAGCCGGCGTTGCTCTGCGTACTGGTATGTAAGAAAGGTCCAATGCAGTTATATTCTTCATCTATTTGAAATACAGAAGCAACGCCGATAAGAACTTCGCTGGTTCCCACCCACGTGACGAGAGGACCTCCATGGTCATTCTGAAGATGGTAAGATTTATTGGTGTCATTTTGGATCTTGCTCCTGCACCAACCAATGTATAAAAATTTAACCATAGCGTTTTTCCAACTACGATGTATACGGATTTGAGCTTAGCCTAGCCTAGCCACTGATGCTAAGCTATATAGCGGAGCGAGTAAGATGTGCTATAAAAATGCGCCGCCGCAAGGTAGCTGTACGAGGAAGATGCTCAGCTCGAGCTATGCGACGTTCTTTTTCGCACATTGCGAGATATAAAATAAGTGTTTGCTCCCACAATGTCATGTCTACTTTCGGTGATAAACGCGCGCCTATTGTAGGTACACTGCTCTGCACATAGCTCCACCACCTGCGACCATCCATAGCATGCATCCATAGCTTCGTGTGTCTTAATAAGTTATATTTTAAGCAAGATTAATATGTATTAGTTTATTTATTTTTTGTACGTTTAATTTGTGTATTTTATCTATAAGGCCCATAGCTAAAATACACAAATTAAATGTACAAAAGCCTGATGATAAATAATTATTATTATAGCACACATCCATAGCTTGCATCCATAGCACTATTCCTTCCATATAAACGTAGCTTAGTTAAATCAGTTTCCACCAATGCTATGCTATGTGGACTAATGTATATGTTTGGTAGATATCAAACGCATACCGCAAACTGAACCAAAAATCCTTATTGCACAGTCCATATGTGGATGTATTCCAAAATTACTACACAAGCCTACCTGACAAATTCCGTTTCTTCGTGTTCGGTTGAAACTTCTTTCACGAGCTACTTCTTTAATGTAGTCTCGCATTGTATAATTATAATATGTTCTATTAGTCTTTGGAACTTGTCTTCTTGCATTCATATAGTCTGTATTCTGATTATTATCGTTCTGTTCAATGCACTGAAAATTACTGATATCATTAGCAAATAGTTTACTTGGATTCAGAATGTTATGCTAACGTGGTATTTTAGACCTCAGTACCAGGGGAATTACCAGTTATCGTTATCTGCTTAGCCTCATCTCAACCAAGAGTTTGCATTTTTTCTAGTCCAACTGGATGCAGCTGAATTCTAGAATCATTTAACATAGAATGACTCTCAGTTTGACTCCAAAAGCCAAGTTTCTAGGTAACTATTACGATAGTAGTGAAACTACTAGAAGATAAATTAAAAGTGGATAGTAACTATTTACATGATAACTTATTTATAGCGCTAAATCCAAGCAAAATATACTTACAGATGAATTTTCTTGTCCCATTCTTCGTCCAGGGACACATCCATCCAGCAACGTATTTTTTTTTGGGTCTAGAACTTCGTCTTTGGGCTCACCTGCATCATTTATGGTGCCCTCACCAATAGTGCATATCATATATTGCGCTATGATAGGTGCCATTTTAGGATAATATTCATACGCCTTTATACATTTATCCTTGTCTGCAACTAGTGTTGCAGTGTATTTTAATACTTTTGAATTGTAATTGCTTGTATCGGTTTCCTGAAAACATTTAATATTTTGGCTGTTATGCTTACGTGTGTTGCGAGAAAAGCACATCAAGTCTATTTATACTTTTACTTTACTATTCAGGCTTTTCCCAAATATGCTAAGATGTCGGACGTCGAACGACGGGGTGTTTCAGAAATGCGTGGTCATATTTAAGAGTGTTCTATTTCTGCTATATATTTAAAAAAATATCAATAGAAAAAATAAATTGACTTTTTTCAAAAAGCCGACCGATGGAGTTAGTGGTATTTTATTTAGTTCAATCACAGATATACATATTTTGATGCTACCGACTGTTTTAAACTGTTTGAAAAGTGTTTCTTTTTTAAACTTTTCAGCCTATTTTCGAGGTCGGGTTTTATAAAAAAGTCAATATTTTTTTATTTTGATATTGTTTCTTTAGTCTATAACCACCCCACCACCCTTGACTATAACCACGCACTCCTGGAACAGCCTGTATATCGGCTTTCAGTCTATTGTGTACGTTGATAGAGCCATTGTAGGCATTGTCTAAAAATATAAAAGATTCTTATTTTGGTACTGATATGTGCATTTTTTCTTTCTTCTTTATTATTGATTGTCTCGTTTGACAACTACATGACCTAAAAGTAAGCGACGATGTGGTCGACAATACAGCACGTTTGAGATTCATGTGACTTTTACCGATCCATTCGTGGAAATAGAAAACAGACCCTCAGGCATTAAAACATAAGTCTCCTTAAAAATTACCTTTCGCCACTTTTTGTCATGGCCCCACCCCATTACCATGCAATCCGTATCAGGGGTCTGGTATTTAGCATCGAAATTAAGAGGTATTTTGCTTGGTATGTATGAACATAAATCCAAATAAGCAGAATCTGTAAAGCTATACGGCGATTCCACTTTTGCCAAAGCTATGTCTATCTGCGCCCATTTCTCTAGTCGATCATAATCTAATTCGTAGGCTGGAAATAATAAAAAGGATTTAATACTGGTTTTACATAGGTAAGCAGAAATGATGATGATTTCCGGGGCCGAGACTCGAGTACTCACGGTACGGTGGGTCCATCAGTTCAAGGTCGCTCAGCGAGCTATGGCAGAGGCTATTGGAGGCTGCTTAAAGTGTCAGTAATATCAATTTTATATACAACTAGCTGACCCACGCAACTTCGTATGCGTCACATGTTTCATGAATGCTCGGCTCTTATTGGTCGTAGCGTGATGTTATATAGCCTATAGCCTTCCTCAATAAATAGACTTCCTAGGATTTAATTCAATTCAATTCAAATATTTTATTTCAGAATTACTTCCAAATATTGTTAGTAGTTGTACAACTTAGCCTAATGTTAGTATTAAATTAAATTTACAATAATAAACAACAGTGTACACCAGTTTATTTTGGCCACGCCACAATTGCGGCGGTAAGACCACTCTTTGGGGAGTGGCTGGAGAGGCGCCACGCCGTCCTCACCTTCCGCCTGACGCAGGTACTCACCGGACACGGCTGTTTCGGGAGGTACCTGTTTCGAATTAAGCGGGAGGACACGCCCGGGTGTCAGCACTGTGATGATCGCTCGGAGGACACGGTGGAGCATACGGTGGAGGTCTGCCCTACTTGGGCTGAGCACCGCCGTGTCCTTGTCGAGGCGATCAGCGGCGGCGACCTCTCGCGACCGGCCCTGGTTGAATCCATGGTCCGGAGCGATGAGGCTTGGGAAGCGGTCACCTCCTTCTGCGAAACAGTAATGCTAGCGAAGGAGGAGGCGGGCCGCGCGAGGTAAAGGCAAGGACTTCGCCCCAACCACCGCTACAGGAGAAGACGCCCCGGGCGTCGGGAGTCACAGGGCGATCACCGGCCACCGTAGACGCGGGCCTGCGGACGGCGAGCGTTGGGTGGCTCGCTGTCCGATCACCACCAGGCCCGGGTCGATGGCGCGTTGTGTTTCACGCGCGCCTCAAAGAGATGTCAGCATAGAAGACGGGGCCCGCTAGGGCCAGAGTCTGCCAGGGCGGAAGAAGTCATTTGATGATTTCCCATCTTTAAAAAAAACACCAGTTTATTTGGATAAGTGTGTCTGAACACTTTTTTGACTTCTTCCGCTCTGGGTGGAGCGGAAGGGCGTGTCAGACTCTTACTGACTAAAACCTATTCGTGTTCCTTTGCGTTTCAGGGCCGCGGTAACTCTTTCGAACAAATTCCGCAACCCTGGCAGGGTGTCTGAACACTAACCCACCTTTGTAAGAGGGGAGAGTCCCACCGATCCGCAAACACATTCAGGATGCCATTGGAGGAGGAGCGCAAGCGCGCCATCATGGAAGCGCATCGCTTTCGCATGATCGCTGCAAAACCGTCTACGCACGCTTCCGCGAACATCCCTGACGCGCTACATCGCCACGGCAACCCCAAAAGCACCCTGAATGCGTAATTGTACTGTACGCGCAGGTTGCTGTATGCCCGCTGGGTAAACTTGGTCCACAGGCTGCACGTATATAACGACTGGCAGAAGGCCTTAAAAAGCGTTATCTACACCGATTCAGGACAGCGTGCAAACCTGCGGGCCAGCATGTTGCAACGGACAGCCAGCGACCTGTGCTCCTTGTCTATGTCTACATTGTCTTTTAAGTCATCAGTGACCCAGTGGCCCAAATACTTAAACTTTGAAACCCGACTTGAAGGAGACCCAGACAGTGAGAGTTCAGGCAGCTTTTCGTAGGTTAAAGTACCCGATTTAAAAACCAACCATTCACTCTTATCGGTATTGTATTTGAGCCCGTGAGCCACTGCATAACTTTCACAGATTTTAAGAAGCGTTCTCATTGCACCGATAGATGGGCTTAGCAGCACCATATCATCAGCGTAGCTGATGTTGTTCCTGGGCACGCCACAATTGCGGCGATAAGACCCCTCTTTGAGGAGTGGCTGGAGAGGCGCTACGGCGTCCTCACCTTCCGCCTGACGCAGGTACTAACCGGACACGGCTGTTTCGGGAGGTACCTGTTTCGGATTAAGCGGGAGGACACGCCCGGTTGTCAGCACTGTGAGGATCGCCCGGAGGACACGGTGGAGCATACGGTGGAGGTCTGCCCTGCTTGGGCTGAGCACCGCCGTGTCCTCGTCGAGGCGATCGGTGGCGGCAACCTCTCGCGTCCGGCCCTGGTTGAATCCATGGTCCGGAGCGAGGAGGCTTGGGAAGCGTTCACCTCCTTCTGCGAAGCAGTAATGCTAGCAAAGGAGGAGGAGAGCCGCGCGAGTGAAAGGCAAGGCCTTCGCCCCAACCGCCGCAACAGGAGAAGACGCCCCGGGCGTCGGGAGTCGCAGGGCGATCCCCGGCCACCGTAGGCGCGGGCCTGCGGACGGAGAGCATTGGGTGGCTCGCTGTCCGATCACCACCAGGCCCGGGTCGATGGCGCGTTGTGTTTCACGCGCGCCTCAAAGAGATGTCAGCATAAAAGACGGGGCCCGCTAGGGCCAAAGCCTGCCAGGGTTGCGGAATCTGTTCGAAAGAGTCACCGCGGCCCTGGAACGCGAAGGGCTTTAGAAGGAACACGGATGGGTTTTAGTCAGTAAGAGTCTGACACGCCCTTCCGCTTCACCCAATAATTGACCAGGTCGAAAGCCTTTGATAAATCCAGGAAACATGCCATTACAGTAGTTTTTTCTGTCTGTATAATATTGGACAGTCTGCTTGAGGCATAAAATTGCACTATCCGTACATAAGTTCGGTCTAAAACCAAACTGACCATCCTCGAGAACAATATGCTTAGCTAGAATTTTTATCAAGCAGACTATCCAACACCTTAGCACAGACAGTGGCAGGCGATATCGGCCTATAGTTGGAGATATCGGAGGCGTCACCAGTCTTATTCTTTATTACTGGCACAACGATGGTATTGCTAAGTTCTACAGGTAAGTAACTATGACTTATACATAGGTTAAAAATCATACCAAGTACTCGCGGTAAGTGTACCCCAGCGTATTTAAGGTTTTCGACGCTGAAGCCGTCGTGACCGGGGGATTTTCCCCTCACCATGTTCTATATACTTCTCGCGACTTCTTTAGCGAAGAACCTGACAGGAGGAGCCCCGGTCACGGCCAACCCCGCGCCGCTATTTGACGGTTTGCTATAGCTACACAACCGCGAGTTTACATTAAAATGTTTTTGAAAAGCATTAGCTATATCCATGGGGTCGCTCACGCCCGCGACGCTCACTGGTATCCCCGGTCTATGTTTATCACATTAGCGCGTTCTACCAAACAAATAGTCAAGAATAACTAACTGATCGAGTGGTAAATGATCAATTATCGACCGCCGAGAGTAGAAAATAATTAAAGCCCTAATATCGCTATTAAAAAATATGGGTTGGTGATAGAAAGGTGAAAATTTAGGGTTGTATGTATTTTTTAATGCCACGTTCTAAAAAAATAAAAAGAACAGATTTTGTCCAAAAAATAAAATAAAAAATGTCAGGGGTGCACAATCCTTATCACTTAGGGGTATGAAAAATAGATAGTAGCCGATTCTCAGACTTACTGAATATGCATATAAAATTTCATAAAAATCGGTCTAGCCGTTTCGGAGGAGTATGGTAACTAACATTGTGACACGATTATTTTATATAAGATTTAGATGATAATTAATTATTATACATTCTTCGATTAAATCAAGACATCTGCCATGTTATCTTTTCACCACCTTTGGTTGACCGGTAGAGAATACCCAAGGCATTAAGTCTGCTTTGTACCTTTGTGCATGAAATTTTAATAAATGAATAAAGTTTCTCTGAGGGATCGAATCATAAACGAGGTGATCCGGATAAGAACCAAAGTATATAACCACAAAACCCAAGAAGTAGCTGACATAGCTCACGGGATAAGGAACGTGTAAAAGGGCAGGCCATATTAGCCGTAAAAAAAGAAAAGAAAGAAAGAAAATACGTTTATTCCGCCAGAAATGACGCACCAAAACAAAAGAAGAAAACAACTTTACAACTAACTAAAAACTAAAGAGAACCTGTTTCACTGACATCGCAAATTGGTAAACATGAGGTAGTTAGGTTGCGGAATTTGTTCGAAAGAGTCACCGCGGCCCAGGAACGCAAAGGGCTTTAGAAGAAACTCGGATGGATTTTAGTCAGTAAGAGTCTGTCACGCCCTTTCGCTTCACCTAGAGCGGAACAAGTCATTTGCTGATTTCCCATGCTTAAAAAAAACAAAGCTTGGGCCAGGCAGAGCGACAATGTTCGAAATTAATGACGTGCAATTTAAAATACTAATGGCCAACAGTGGACTGCTGAAAGCTGATGATGACGATGAAGCAAAAAAGCTGATAAAAAAAACAGTTAGAGGACATACAAACACATGACTGTTTTTGTATGTCTTCTGAATGTAAAGTTGTGAACGGCTGTTTCTTCCATCACTCTCATGGTCTAAAAGATCGGCAATTAGACACAACCTGAGAGAAATAAGGCCCAGAACCAACGGCATGATGTATTTTCCGAAGCACGGTAGTAAATCGCACCGCCAACTGATAAAGTGAACGTACTTACATATGGGCACACAAGTGAATATAACTTTCTTTTTCATTTTATGAGTACATTTATCTTCTTCGAGGAATTCTTCAGTTATGTATTTATTGTATCCTGCTATAGCATAAAGATAATGAACGTCTTCAACGCATGCTGCCGATGTGATTATGAAGTCTTTGGTCACTATGGCACCGCCGCATATCCAGTAATCGTAAACCCTTTCTGATAATGATGCTTTAACAAAATATACCTAGAAATAAAGCACAGTATAATCTTATTTGATGTGTTGCATAGTTCGGTTACAATTTTGGTATACAATAAAGTATTAATATTCTACATATCCATCGTGCTTGTACAAATACCTTGATCGTGTTTTTGTAACCCACCAAAGTTCACAATGCAGTTATGCATTTGTTGAATATTTAAAAGGTATTATAGTTGTATAATAATGCCTACAGAGATTAGCCAGTAACTCAAACAGTAAAAAAATCCACAACTGAAGTTAGTATTACATTAAGCAAAAGATCACTTAATTTCTAGTTGCGGTTCGTGAATATATTTTTATAAATCTAGGCACGTGAATAAATAATAATTAGGCATAATTACCAATTATTTAAAACATTTAAACCACTTACTACGTATGGTTTATTTGCTGACACTCTAAAACCACCTTCGATTCTCCTTTGGCAATGAGAAACTAAAACAAATCATTCATTATTTCGTTTAACAAACCTTTATCTAGTATATATATTTACTTCAAATAACTTATTTTAAGTTGAATATACATACTTCCTCGTCCCTTGTCCCGTTAACATAAGGTGTCATGCTGTCATGCGTTTGAACTTCTTGGATAGGTATAAAAAAGACCTAACCTTGGGGATCTTTTGTGATTTGTCTAATGCATTCGATTGCGTTCGTCACAAAACATTATTTTGGAAATTGCACCACATCGAGATCCAGGGGGCCACCCTGGATCTTTTTACTTCAGACTTGATTATGGGATTCAAAGTGTTGGTGCGAATAGAAAAGATCTCCCAAATTCATAGTTAGTTTGAGCCCATTCTAGTTTTTTGTGTAAATATACGCTACGCTACCTCACGTTTGATTGCAAAATAAATGCGTTGATTGAGGGCTAAGAAATAAATTCTGAAGATAACCCAGTATTCTTGGGCTTAGCTTTGGATGCAAGTCAGTTGCGCAACTACGACATTAGACTTGAGCGCACTTAAACATGAGAAGAGTGGGCAAAGCCCTACACAAAGTTAAATGACCCGTATTTTTTTAAATAACTAATAACGACATGACTTACCTCGACAAATTAATAAAAAGAACAAAATATCTAATTTCATCGGTAACATTTTGGAATCTAGCATTGATTTGGAAGAAGTAACTAAATAAAAATTGCGATTTGAGGGTGTATGGTAGCAGAGTAATAGATTGCAGCTTGACCATTATTTTTTATCGTTTTCATTATGTTTCTACATTTCTGATAAACAAATACGCTTTCAGTGCAGGCAGCTTGCATATAATTGGTTTTACGAGATTAATTTATAAAAGAAATTTTATTTAGTATGACTTCTTCGCCATAAATTGAATAATAGATATCTGCTAGCTGGTTTAACGTAATTAGTAATAAACGATGTACGTAAATCCAGATAGAGTTCTTCCACTTACGTCTAGCCAAGGAACTGAATCACTGCCTAACAAACTTTTCAGAAAATATATTTTTATCTATTTATATACAATATTTTTCCTAAAGTAATAATTGTTAAAGTGGAATAATTAGAAATCTTTGCATGGTTGATCACTCACTCACTCACTCACTCACTCACTTGATTCACTTGTCAATGTCGACTATGATCTTTTTACACCGTGTCTCAAACGAATGAAACCATATTTTCATATAAAAGAAAACGAAGTAGAAACCTTTATTAAAAATAAATCTATTTTATTCTATTAAACAATAACATGATACTTTATTATAAATGTGTTCAATTACTTAAAGGACGCACAGACCGGACTGCCATGCCTGTAGGAATTCTTTGAAGATTTTTTGGAGGTCCCACACTAACCGGGTACCTTCCGATTTCTGGGAACCTTTGATTTGCTGGGTGCCTTTGATTCGCTTGGGGACTTTGAATTCCTGGGTGCCTTACAATTGCTAAATTTGTTTCATTGTTTGGATATCTATTGAATGGGTATCTTTCATTCACTAAGAAAGTATGTTGCCCTGAGAACCTGCTATTAACTTGGAAATTTGGTGCTGAGGATCTATCATTCACTCGCAAATTTTGCTTTCCCGAAATAGTTTTAGTTTCTGGGTTTCTTCCTATTATTTTAAATCTTTGATTATGTGCATAACTAGTAATCGCTGAATACTGGTTATTTGACTCGTATTGTGTCGCTTCCTGCTGCCTGTCATTCATTGGGCGACGTTCTTCTCCCAAGATACTTTTGTGTTCTGCATATCTTTCTCTGGGTTTAATGCTTACTAGCACTGGATTATTATTAGCTAAATACATTTTGTTTGATTCATATTTTGGTTCTTCTTGACGTCCACTTACTGGACTCCCTTCCTGTACTAAAATCCTTTCTTTAGGTGCATTACTTACAATTGGTGGATTTTTATAAGCTTTAAACTTATTATTTGAATCATCATGTTCATTTTCTACATTCGGTTGATTATTATTATTATTAGTTAAATACTTTAGACCTGGTGAAATTTTTGGTTTCGGACCGGTTCTCTCGATGTTTTCATTCTCTGCAGATCTGTAAAATTTAGTTTTTATATAGTCCTACTGTTTAACTGGGACAGCGCTAGAGTAGGCTGCCCTTTTTCGAAGCGGGTATTGAGGCCCTAAAGCGGAATATTGACTGAGATCTCGCGACACGTTTCATTTCGTCTCATCTCTCTCTCAACCAACGGCTCCCAGCCACCCTGCAAAGAGTATCTATCCAAGCAGCCTGAGGGTTTCTCATCTTTCATTAGCCTCAGGTACTACTTTAGTTGAGACTACCTTTTAGCTGTGAATATGTCACCGGAACATTGCAAACGCCGTAAGATTGTAAAATATCGGGACGGATAGATCGGAAACTATTGAATTTGTATTGTATTTATTGTATAAAAAACGAAATTTTCATAATATATCGAGAAATCATAATCTAATAAAGATTTATTACAATCTTTCGGAGTCTACAATTTTCCGGTGACAGATATAAAGTTATTAAATAAAATAATATAGGTTTTAATATTACCTTGTAGGATAATCGTTCCATGATATTGTTCGTTCGATAGTATCATAACCTCTTTCGCTGGCTGGTCGGTCACATAGATACCGTCTGTGGAACAAAATCACAAGTGACCACCGTACCATATTGAATCACACTAATATTATAAAGGTAAGAAAGTTTGTGAGCGTGTGTGTGTGTATTTTTGTTACTTCTTCACGCGCAAACAGCTGGACCAATTTTGATAAAATTTGGTATGCAGGAAGCTGCCACCCTGGATTAACACAAAGGCTACTATAAACAGCGGGGAAACACCGCGGGGCGCAGCTAGTCGTGATATAATTATTCACAGTAAACATGGCAGCAGCCCTAGTGTTGGTTGCCTAGAGAAAATCAGTCTGTCTGGCCATTTTCATACTAGGAAGAAATAACGAAACAGTGTTTATTTGCGACAAGCATGACGCTTACCAAAAATAGAATAAACAAAATTATAAAAGTTATGCAAGTTGGGAAGATATGAGTCACATTCGCGCAATACGGCCATCGCTCAGCATAATGCTGGGACTCGTGTGCGAGACAGCCACAGCGCTGGTTTTCAGTACTAATTTAATGCATCTGAATAACTGTATTAACAGCGATTTTCAGAAGATAAATAATTAATATTATAAATCAAAAACTTTTTTTTTGTGTTTTTTTGTTTTCAATTTTTTTTTAATAGTGTGCTAAAGAAAAGGAGCTACATCTGCCAACAAACTGAGCAGAGCAAACAAGCAGAGGTTGTTTGCTTTCTTCAACACTTTCTCATTTATTTTATATTTTTCATCTAACGTTCTGAGTAACACTGTACCCCTTCTGACCTGTAATGACTATCGATACAAATGACAAGCAGAACCAACGGTCTGACGTTCTATCCAGGGCCCGGACGAGTCTCTATACGTAACGGACGGGTGACCAACCCAACCGCAGGCCGACCGTATGGCTATTCTTCCTTCAGCTAGGAGCTTTGTGCATGAAATGGTGGACAAACTCGATGTATTCAACTTTTAGTTGCGATATTTTTTATTAAGCAAGAATGTCCAAATATTTTCATGATTATCTATAGGTACTAATGTTATCAAAAGTTTGGATGTTTGTTACTCAAACACGTCAGAACGGCTGAACGAATCTTGATGTTTGGCACAGAGGTACACAGAGGTACATTATAGTTTGCAATAACACATAGGATACTTTTTCTCCCGGGAGTATGTTCCCTTGGGATAATTTTCAACATTCATGCGGGCAGTGCCGCGGGCGGGAGATAGACTTTGCGATTTTTGTGGTAAATAACATGTTATTTTCGCAATGTTTTTTAGGTTAAATACGTCCCATTAGATAACTCCATGAAAAAATCAGGACCTGGCCAATCTGTTTTTGTCTGTCAATTAACGCTTTCGATGAATTGCCAAGAAACAGTTCGTCCCAAACTTCCACTTATGTATCAGATGTTATCAGAAGCTCTACAGATTAATTTTATGAATTCTCAAAACCGGCCAAGTGCGTGTCGGGCCACGCGCCGTTCCGGGGTTCCGTAGTTGCATGTCTAATTTAAGATAATTAAGACCGAACCCGTAAAAACATTGTTATTAGTTTAAGAATTATTATTATTAACCTGGCTGAATTCATTACGTAATACGTCACAAAAACATAACTTGAAGACACAGGTGGGTTATATTTACCCGTTTTTAACTTCTAATGAGTATACGTTTCGCTTCTGTTGAAATACGACTAATGATTGCACAAAAATATGAATCATTGCGTTCTACCTTCAGCTGCTAATAAAATAGGCGACACAACTTATCTAGATTTTTTTTAATGGTTATTGAAAATTAGGACGGGTCATAATGTACAAGCTGTGTACCGCCGGGTTAAAGCTGTTATAATTTATTTTTCCATAATTTCACATGGTTTCTAAATGTATATTTAATAGATAACTTTTTTACGTTACAAACAACTTTATCTAACTAATTTCCAATGGAATTTGTAAGTACGAAATTTTCCTTCTCCAAGTATATTTTATAAGTTGGTCGACTATTACTCGTTAACTTGTAAAGCCTACTTAGCTGTGATAGTTTTTTTAATTCGTTATAAGTATGTATATGCTACTACCATAAATTTTTCACGTCTTCAAAAACCACCTTTTAACTATAGTAGGCGCCATATAAATGTGGAATAAAGTATAAGTAAGACCTAATAAAGTAAGACCTTTCCCTAATAACTGTTCATAGGTACCTAAACAATAAAATATAAATCGTTTTTCATTATTAAACAATGTTAAGGATCACGAGAGATGATGATTCGGGACAGCTTTGTGTCATTAATTCCGTTTTTCAAATTAAAAATTTCAATAAATGTAGGTGGGTCAATGACCGTTATTCCACGATTATCTGGCAGTTTAAAGCTTAATATGGCCCATGCAGACGGATACAATTAAATACGAGTTATACAAAAAGACTTAATGGCTAACTAAAACGAAATAAAATTTAATTTTTGTAAGTATAAGTCGTGTGTTACTTATATCCGTCTGCATGGGCCTTTATTGCATGACGCAAATGATAAAAAATATTTATTTAAGCCTTAATTTTGCTTCATTGCTAACATTAACTAGACATTTCAAATCATGTATAGAGTAGGCCAAGTGCAATGGCGTAGGTACTCGTATAAAAACATATGAGTACTTACAGTTACGAGCTGTATATCACTGGTCAAGTCTGTACTAAGTTGACTCACTATAACCTAGGTGTTAACAATTTAAGGTTTGTTCCCTAAGGGTAAAACAGGACCCTATTACTAAGACGTCGCTGTCCGTCCGTCTGTCTGTCTGTCCGACTGCCACCAGCCTGAATCTCATGAACCGTGATAGTTAGACAGTTGAAGTTTTCACAGATGATGTATTTCTGTTGCCGCTATAACAACAAATAATAAAAATGAAATAAAATTAAAAATAAAAGGGGACCCCATACAAGAAACATGTTTTTTTCGGCTTATGGTACGGAACCCTTCGTGTGCAAGTCCAACTTGCACTTGGCCAGTTTTTCAACTTAATATTCAGTTAATGGTTAAATAATATTCACTGCGGTTGGTGTAATGATAATACTTGTTCAAGGTCATCATCCCAACAAGCTCATATCACTTTTTGCCAGAATAACGAAAATATTTTAGCCAAATAAAATGTACTGAAAGCCAGATTATTCAACCCAAAAAATCTGCTGTAGGTATGGTTGGAGAGACTTAGTGCCGTTGTAAAAAATACTCGGACTGACTGCCCTAACGTGGTGACATGTTTTTTTTTTCATTGGCCGGTACTTTGGTTTTTGAGCCGAAAATGAATGATCTCCTTTGGCCATAAACTGAAATGGGAGCGAAACAAAGTTGTATACATCCTGTCTGGCCACCCTATATTAGTGGATACCTAAATTATATTAATCTTATATTTATTACTGAAGACATAAAAAAATAAATTAAAAAAATATAAAATAATTAGTAAATAAATTAAATCTATGATATCTCACCTGCCACTGCTACCCCGCCTCGTAGGGAAATCAGCGTCCAATATGCAATTCAAAAATAATCCTGTACATCGTGTGCTAGTATATAAATACGGCCCCATACACTCATAATCATCTGATACTTTAAAAACAGATGCAACGCCAATTAAGATTTCTTTAGAACCAGCCCAAGTGATAAGTGGTCCTCCATGGTCGTTCTAAAGATGTTAAAATAAAAGTTTTAATTTTACCGTGCTACTGCCAACATAAAAAAACACGTTAAAACAAAGAATAGGTATTTATGATACTAGTGCGATAAGTTAGTTTTTACAAACGAGAGTCGAGGGCTTCCCATAGTCACGACTTTGTTAAAACCAATTTCCACACGTCGTCATACAACGTTCTTCAACGGTAACGGAAAGACGCATCAATCTTTGACGTTCCTTATGAAAATATTGCGAATTTACAAATGAATAATCGCCACATGCGCGTGGTGAAAATTAGAACTACATCTTTTGTCTCATTTTCTCTTTACTATTGAAGTGGGAGAAACGTATTCAGCAAAAGTGCTTCCAAGAAGGTTCGATCATTCAGCTTATTAATACTAGTAATGTGAAACTACGAATATATTTATTTGGAAATTTAAAAAACCGTAAAGGATACGCACGGTACTATAAAACGAGTAGTGCGGCAAAATAGGTACTTAAATGATAGTACCTATTTTACCGCACGTTCCATTGTATTGTGCGTCATATTCAACTTTCGGACAATGTAAATGCATTTTTTGAGGAAGTGTGTTAAAAAGGATATTATGTCATAGGTAAGCAGTTAGCAAAGCAAATATGTATAAACAGAAAATAACAACTATTAATATTGCAGTACATTTTTGCACTGAAAATCGTTTTCAAAGTGAAAGATGGGTCAGTGGGTCGATAACTTGATTTTTATACCTAAACTTATGAGTGTATAATAATGCGAAAATATAATAATGCGTTTAATATTTAGCATAAATTACTAACATAGAGTTATATTTCTTATGAAATATGTAGTTACAACTAACACAATTACTTATTATTGTTTTTGTTCACGTGATGTTTACCTTTAAGTAATTGTTACACTGTGTAAAGTTTAAACAAATATTTTATTTTTGTTTGTAAATTAGTGTAAACAATTGTTGGTAGACCTAATAAATAAAATAAATAAATTATTCGAGTAAGTGTGTTTAAAATAGGTAACAGTAAATAAATTTCATTAAGTAATATGGATGTCGTACCAGTCATTAACCAAAGGTAGATTTACAAGTCATTGTATAGACAAGGGGAGAAAGAAATAGCTCAAAACCTGAAAAGGTCATTGTACTATCTGAAAAGCATATAAAGTAAAATTCGAATGGCCCCTCTTCAGGATTTGTCGTATTTCTGCTCCACACACACACTGTATCCTAGCAAAAATGACATTCAGTATTTTTTTTATTTTACTAGGATTTTTATAATGTTTATATGTACTTAACAGAGTTATTATATATACTTCTTCATATCTACCTGACAAATACCGCTTCTCCTGGCACGCGCTGTATTGAAGTCATTCAAAGTAACATTATGCGTTTGGTTGGACCCTCTGTCGTATCTGCGTGTTTCATCTTCATCAGAGCTATCTTCTGAACTTCCTTTTTCACACTAAAAGGGGGCTAATTTTATTTTAATGTTTATTTCTGTATAACAGTAATATTAAGATAACGAAATAATAAAATAATAAAAATTACAAAAAAAAATAGGCATGCTATTGACACCATCTCACCCGATGGCAAGTGATGATGTGACTCTTGACTTAAAGACTACCAGGTTGTAGGCTCGTCAAGGAATTCCACTCCTTAGCGGTACGCACAGTGGCAATATTCCCAAACGTTTTGTGCTAATGAGAGGGATCCTCACCATTGGCTGTTGGCGCGTCGCTGCCATACATCTTATAGTCCGATGATGGAACGGGATAGGCCGAATTTAGTTGTTTAATTGTAAAGCACATTCCTTAGTGTTTAAAAAGTACACAGACTAGACTACACGGCAGGCGTTGCAAAGAGAAAAACATATTAAACAAAACTTACTGAAACACCTTCAAACCCTAATAACTTTTGCTGTTGGGCGGTACACCCATTTTGTAGCGGCAGACTCTGTTGAATAGGATTTCCTCCATCATCTATGTTGCCCTTCCCTAGTGAACATATCATGTATGTTTTGATGACAGTGCTCATGTTCACATAATCCTCGTAATGCTCAATGCAAGCTTCTTTACCGAGTAACAGCGTTGGAGCGTATTTCAAAGTTGGTTGATTGTAATTTTTTTTATCTCCTGGCTGAGAACAAAAATAAAGTGGTTAATAGAGAAAAATCTTTCATACTTTAACACCCTTCAAAATCTTTTCTTTATCTCTTGATCTATGTTACTAAGTGCCTGTTAAACTCAGACGGACTCGTCTGTTTCACGATCTGTCTAAATAGACGATATGCCAGTGGCAGTACAATTTAAATGACACTGTTCACATTTAGACGGATCCGAGAAAAAGGACGGCTCCCGGTTTTTAGACGGACGTCCGGCCGCCGTCTTCCGTTTAAACAGACGGTCCGTCTCAGTGGAACGGGCCCTTAGGGTCAGCGGACAAAGTTTCGTCCTCTAGTCTCTATCAGACGTCAAGTTTATATCATCCCTCATACCTTCATTTGGATAGTCTTTTAGGCACCATGCCTGAAAGTCTTACTTAAAGAATATCGTGTTATCCAGAAACTGAGTTATGCATGTCAAATACGCATTCACTTTATATTTTCATTAAACGCAAGCCTAGCGTTTAACCATTTTCTCACCTGACGGTAAGCGATGATGTGGTCGACGATGCAGCAGGCTTGCTCAAAAGAAGTCTATTGACTCTTGACCTAAATACTTCTAGGTTATAACTATTCAGCAGCGTCGATTAGGCTCGACGCAGAAACCAATATATTTGGGGAAAGCCTTGGTAGATTAGAACACGAAGACAAAACTTTGGATGGCCTGTATGTTGGCCTGGTGAAGGCTGTGGGAATCTGCTGGATGCGAGACGCACAGGGCAATGTGGTGACACTTGGGGGATCCTATGAGACCTATGGCGAGCATTAGCGTCTTTTAGCTAAAATAATGATGATTATGATGGGCAGATGAGTTTGACTGTTTCTCTTACCTTTCGCCACTTATCCGTATGTCCCCATCCTAAGACCAGCGCATCCGTACCAGGCTCTTGATATTTCTCTTCATAGTTTACAGGTATCGAAGTAGGTTTATACGAACATAATGTTTCGTAAATAGGGTCGTCGAATACAAACGGTGATTCCACCTTAACCAAAGCTATGTCTATGAATGACCAGTAATCCAACTCTCCATGCTTCAGATTGTAACCTGAAATAAAGTCATTATAACGTATGATGTATTTTTTTCAAATAAGGTCGTGTTAAGTGTAACTGGACCCAAGGACATTCATTTTAAGGTCATTATTTCATACATTTTAGAGAATGACCTTGAAGTGAGTGTCCAGTGTACTGGCCACTTTGTATAATCCGCCGTTCGTTCAAGGTCAATATTTTTTGTGGCAGCACGAAGTCGGGAACTGTGCCGAGTTCATGGAAATCGATTAGACGTTTATTTCATGTACTTTAACACATCTGATGCAGCTGCTGGCATCTCATATGTGATTGAACCAAAAGAAAAACCCAACAACTGCATCAAATAGCTTGTAAAGTGACTTATTGGATCTCTTAGACGTTTTCTACTGACGGGTTTTTTTGTTTAATTTCAATTATACAATTACAAAATAATAATATGAAGTAATGAAACCCCCGTGTCTGGAAAACCACGTTAAGCCGTGGTCCTGCCCCAGATGCACCTGTGTTTGCGCACACATTTGAGCATTATAATATTATTATAGTGCACAAGAGTGCGCGCACTCCTGCATTGTTGAAATCGGTCAGGAGGACTAAATGAAGTAATATTGCCAGTGTTTCCTTTCATACATTCCTTTGTATACAATGAAATTGTGATTTATTTTTATACGAGAGATTGTAGCTAAAACAATGAGTACCTATTTACCTTTAGGAGAACAAGTATATATGACTTTCTTTTTCGTATTTGAGGTACATTTATCAGTTTCTATTTCACTGTCAGGAACATACTTTTTGTATCCCGCTATGACATATATGAAATTCACATCATTGACACATGCAGCGGATGTTACCACGAATTTAGTGTTAATGATGGCACCTCCGCACAGCCAGCTGTCGTACCCTACTTCTGACAAGGGTGCTTTGACTAAATATACCTGAAAGTAATTTATTGTTTGTATAGTTTTTTTTTTTTTTTTATTGGTGATTTCTTGCAAATGAAGAAGTTGACATTGGTTTATAGTACAAAATTCTTTTAAACGGTTCTTTTCATGTACAATAAATATATTTTATTTTATTCGTAGCCTGTTCTGCCCCATTGCAAGGCAAAGGCCTCCCCATCTTCCTTCCAGTCCTCCCGGTTTTGGACAAGTGTGAACCAATCTTGTCGATAGGCGTCAAGCTCCTCCTGCCATCTTCGCCTAGGACGGCCGCGTTTTCACCGGCGATTTTCTTATCATGTGAAATGAAGTATTTTGTTTGCATATCAACCTAGAAAATTCCAGTAGTCCCATGTTTTTTTGGGACGAGCTCATCACTTTTTACCAACTAGTTACACCGTCTGATTAGCTGTCTTGATATTTATAGCACAATTTTTTATAATAATATTATTAAAAGTTAGTTGCTTACCACGTATCTTCTGTCAACGTTTAAGTCTTGACCATCTTTTATTCTTCTTTGACAATTAGACACTAAAATCAAATGGCAACATTAACAAGTATTTTTTTTTTTTTAATTTATCCGTTGGTATACTCAACAGAGTCACATAACTGCAGAATGTGTGCTACATCAGGAAAATAACAAAAAAAAAAAATACATCACCCTTTTTTCATCCATATATATTTTTGTTTGATTTTCCGAAATGAAATACTACCGCTTCGTATAGAGTCAAGTGATAACTGACTCGCTTCGAAGAAGAATTTTTTTAAATAAAGTTGACCCAATAATGGTACTTACCATGAAAAATCATTAAAAATAACACCAATACTGAGTTTATTTCAAACATTTTAAACCATGATGGACGTATAGTGTAGCTATTAATCTGAAGGCAGGTTTCAGAATAATTAAATTACAGTTGGATGATTATTTTTATTGTGTGTTTTTCATTATTTTTCAGCATTTTCTGAGGACAAATCTAAAATGTGTTTCAGTATTGGGAATGTTTTAATGTATTTTATTTTGATGTCAAAATGAGATTAGAAAATGCAGAAATAAATCTTGTGTATTACGTTTAGACAGTACTTTTCAAAAACTGTTATTTTCAAAAGCTGCAGCCTTGTTATCTGACAAATTGCAAACGATTAAAAAAGTCAATTTAAACTTATACAGCAAATGACAAACTTGAGAAAAAGATTGTTTTCATAAATAAGTTTTTTACACCCTATGTTTGTTTATGTCCTTCTCTCACAGTCATTGTAGTCCTATAATAAGTAAATTAAAGTGAAGTTTTAAAATCCCTTTTAAATAAATAGAATGTTGGTCATTTGACAAGTGTAGCTACAAATAGGTACAAAGTGTGCTACGCCGTAGCTCCTCGTAGCAGCGTAGACCTACGCCGTAGCGCTGTAGCAGTGTCCGACCTATTAACGGTTAGAGATTTGCTAGTTTCTTAGATAACAAAAAATGCATAACTATGAAAGCTTTATATATAATGCAATTGGGAACATTTATTTATCGATCAATCAATTCAACGGTTGAACGCTCACTCGAAATTGTGCTTGAAAATATTTTTAATGGAAAAATGATTCAATGTCGCTACGATGCTGAAGTGTTTTTACATATTGATTTGGATAGCTGTATTCAAGTGTTAGTATAATTGTTTTCTTTTTAAATTAATTAATGTTTAGTTGTTCTAAATGAAATTTCCATCTCTTGATAATTAGTTTCATCATCATTTTTCTGATTTGCTGCAACATGATTCAAATATCAAAATGAACCATTTACACTTTTGAATTGTCTAGGTCGGTCAGTCAAAAACATGAAGCTATTTGTACGTTCAAAAGCGTAGAGAAGAACGTGCAAGAAACTCCACGCCCATCTTTTAAATCATGTTATGTATTTCAGAAATCTTTGTTACATTATTCTTATTTATTTATTTAACAGTTTATGTACACACATTTAACAAATAGATAAAAATAAGGGAACAGAAAAATAGGTACAAAGGTGATGCTTATTTATTCTTGTTGCTTCTATATGTGAGAACAATGCAAAGGAAAAAAGAAACTAAATAAAACAATTCAAAATATAAAGATTATAAAATAAGCCAGTGATAGTTAAGAGATGACCAGTCTCAACTGACGGCACCCGTTCACGAACATGTATGTCTAAGAAGTTACCTTCTTTTGAGCCATATAATTTATCACACCGTCCATTTGTTTGTACTTGGTCTTCGCCTACTGAAATTGTATACACAATCATAACTTTAATGATTTATGTACATTACAATAAGTCAAACTTGTTTGTTTCAGTGTGTTTCTGTCAAAGAAGAATGGGACTCGGGAATGAAAGTATATTGGGAAAGAAATACTTGGTAAGCAATTAACCAGTCGAGCCTCTTTCAGACCACTGCTTAACATAGGCCGCCCATGCTGCGCAACGTTGAAGTCCTTTTTCTGCATATAATGTTTGCCTTATGCGGTACGACCGCCCATTGTACGCTTATTTTATGTTTGATTGTCCTGTTCTTATTATGAGGTCTACAATAAAAAATGTACAAAAAAAAAACTTACACAGAACAGTCACAGTGCTGAGTTTCGTCAAAAAATAATATAGTTTCATACAATTCGTAGGACATAGGCCATACTATAGTCACAGGCAAGAACCCGCAATGTAATGCAACTTGGCACATCCAAGTTGCATTACATTGCACAAGCTGCTTGCAGGTGGAAACGTGACTTAACGGTGAGGTGACTGATCGGTACCTTGACTGATCTGTCTCAGCTGCGTTTTTAAAGTCTCCTTTTTGGTCCATCTAGCTGGGTGGGGTTTGTGTCATCTGTAAATTTCATGTAACGCACATGAAATTTAAAAATCAAATTAAAATCTGTTAAATAACAGATTATAAGAATCCACTTTAATACTTTCCTTTCTGCTTCCTTTATGCTTTCAGGTATACTTCGTCGAATCTTCATATTCAGAAACCAATGATGACGCATGGCTATGCGCAGGTGCTATTGTGTCCCCGACGCAAATTCTGACAGCGGCAGCGTGCCTTGTTGAAGTGAATAGGATCTACGCAATAGCTGGTCATAAGAAGTATGTCCACGGGAGAGACATTGACAAAGATAAGTGTGCCAGTACGTGGAAGAAAAAGGTCGTCAAGATTTCTGTCCCAAGAGGTACGAATTTAGAAATAAGATCGTATAATATAGAGGTATGCGGTACAGAGAGTAAAGTCCCGCATACCGCCACTGAAATAGGAGGATCCTCCGATCCTTGTTGTGTCTGGTGGGCAACTGCCCTATAGTTGATATTTGGACTGTTGTATATGTTCCAATTGCACGGAGAACTTTGCTTGCGCGATGCAGGATTTCTTTGGTAGTTCGTCGTAGATGGTGCTGCGGTACTTTTTGTTGCCGTACAAATTTACAAACAGAACGTTGTTTCGCATTCAATGCCTGGAATTTGAAAATGAATTACCTACAGGATAGACAAAAAACTAACTGCTATTGATGAAATTTGATTTCACATTCGAATGTATACTACTTTCATTAGGTATATGTTTTCTGTTTCGCGCTGCCTTATGAACATTATTTAAAATACCTACACGATTTCGTATTTCATTGTTTACATCGATTACAAAATTTTCACATTCACTGTAGGTACTGAATGCCGAAAGACGAGCAGCCTATCCCGTTCTCATTAGTTGGGATACAAGCCTCTTCTCTATTGGATTAGGAGAGGGCCGTAATAAAAAATATGACATACTGAATTTAAAAAAAGTCCCTGTCACACTTGACACAGACGACGCTCTATAAAGCTCTAAACCTCAAAGTGCTATTAAAAAATTAAGATTCTGAAAATCAGAAGATGAAATCTTTTACAGTAAAACGAGTGAAAATATAATATTTTAAAGAGTGTGTTGATTACAGAATACAAATCCTCTAACGCCAAGCATATAGAATGGATGAACGTGGATGTTGGAGTCGCTACGGTTCAGGAACCATATGATTTCAATGACCAATCATATCTCACTCATTGTTCTTACGTACCGGAAAGTATCAAGATAAACTTTGATAAAAACAATGAAAAGCAGAATACTCGTGCCGTCGCTTTAGGGTGGGGCGGGAAGAAAATCAAGAGCGTAAGATTAGCTTTATTTTTCGCTCCATTTCTCAATAATATTAGGGTTGAATTCTACTCTGACCAAATACAACTTCAGTTGTTGCATTTGGTCAGATACCAGTATTATACGACTGGATTGACTGCCTATCTGACATTCACAACCCAGTACATAACTAGGTAGTACTATACCACCCTTGCAAAGACTATTGTCAGATTTCAAGCTTCTGACTACCCGTAAAGACTGCCAAAGATCTACAAATAACAGCCGGGATCAACGGCTTAACCTGCTTTCCGAGACACGGAGGAGTCTCGTTATGCAATGAATGGTCACTCATACGCGAGCCGACATGATCCAGGCTGTAATGACTCTTCTTCAAATAATAATAATCAGTTACTACGATCATGTTAGGCGGTAGATATCTTGTCAAGCATTCTTAAACAATGGCTTTTATATCCCGTAAATTGCCCAACAGCAGGATGTAACAGAAAAAGAGAAGCTAAAACCGAAATTACTACAAGAAGCAACAACGATTATTATCGATAAAACCTTTTGTGCTAAACTTAAAAACGGATCAGAAGAACTCGTAAATAAATATCTGCTCTGTGCATCTGGTAACGGTTTCTTGGGAGAAGATGATGATGAAACTACATCGAACTCCACAGTTGATGAACAACCAAGTACTTTAGTCCTAACTACTGACACAGGGAACATTAACGACAGCAGCGAAATGAGTTCGAGAAAGTCATCACTGTTAGAAACGTGTCAGGTAAATAAAACGTGTAACAGCGTAAAGGGGTAATTGTACTCATCGTAAAAGCAGTACATTTTGTCAAGTTTTGCATACGATATGTTAACCGCGATTTCGGGTTTGGTCCCATAGTAAAAGTTGTTCGTAATTATGAGTAGAATAGAAACCAAAAGTTGTTCATAATGATGAGTATAATAAATACCCCTTTCCGGTTTTGTGTTTATTCTGTTAGTTTTAGAAATGGTGGAATTCCTCTAAAAAATGTCATGTCTTTTCGTTTTAAATATTCACCGCTTGTCTAGCTACATCACATTCACACAGTCGAATCTTTTTTGTCAACCCTGTCATTAAAATCATCCTGTTAAGACTCACATATTTGGTAAGCAAACCAACAGGTTCGTTAGATTTTCTGTGCCAACTTGCTAACCACAACAACGTACTTACTACCCTACTTCTTCTACTTTTCGACTTGGCTCAAATTTTGAAAGACGAGAATGTCGTCATCCTGATCGGACGTCACCTGCACCTACTATCTAGCAAAATAATCAGATGATTCGAAGATCATATGAATCTGCTATCTAGGTGCATGCTAGGCAGGAAAGAAGGTCCACACTGGCACTGAGTGAGAATTCAGTGCCAGTGTGGACCTCCCTTCCCTTTTTTTCTTGTGGGTTCCAAGAAAGGAATCCCATTTGGCCAGATTTCTACAACGGGCAACCTGGGCTCACAATCGGTAATGAGAATACTTATGATCACTAATGCTTCAAACTATATTTTTAAGAACGACCACGGAGGTCCTCTCGTCACGTGGGTCGGTGCAGAAGAGGTGATTTTAGGAGTAGCATTGAATGGCATTTGCAACCCAAATTTCGATTGCGTGGGTCCACGTATTTATGTGAGCACATCAGCAACAGCTAAAATTATCGAATGCCTATTAGAAACGAACGATTCAAGGTAAGTTTTACTTAAATATTTATAAATTTTTAAGCGTATAGCGGACATTTTGTTCAATTATATAACTCTAGTTCCTATAATTACGAAGCAGTAAATCAGGTATTTAGACTGTAAATTGTAAAGAGAGGAGATGTCTTATAGATAAAATACAATTAATTTTACAGACGTAAAACCTGCAATGACCAAATAGATGATAAACGATATCAAGTCTACGATATAGACATAGAATGGCCCGAAGATTTAAAAACCAATTCCTCACTAACACAGCAAAGTTCATTGTTTCGACGACAAAGAGACGAAGAAGAAACTCTTCATGTGCGACCAACCAAGGATCTAAGGACCTTTGAAGAGCAAGAGATTCCTCAGGAGGATCCATCATACAACCCACTTGATAACCCTCAGGAGAACCAACAAAATAACCCATACCAACTGGATGGGAATCAACGTAAGAACCGACAAAAGATTCCGCAAGTAAACCGAGGACAGAATGCCTATAATGAGCAACAACAACCATCACGGGCGGACCAAAATCAAGGGACAGTACTTGGTGAACGTAACAATCAACCTAGAAAACCACATGCAGGTTACACAAGTCAACAACAAATAGAAACACAAAATCAACCAGAAGTAGGTTCGTTTAATCAACCACAAATGGAATCCCAAAATCAACCTCAAATAGACAGGTTTAATCAAGCACAAGTGGATTCATATAATCAACCTCCATTAGATTCTTATTATAACCAACCACCTATGGATCCTAATTACAATCAACCGTCTATGGATTCGAGTTACAATCAACAACCTATGGATTCCAGTTACAATCAGCCACCAGCAAAATCAAAATATCCACCAGAAATGGAGTCGTTTAATCAGCCCCAAAAAGGTCCATACAATCAACCTCTTGATAAATCAAAGAATCCAAAACCAATGGACCCATATAATCAACTACAAATTGACTTATCCAATCAACCGCATATGGCATCACAAAATCAACCTCAACGACAGATAGCCTCAGACAAATCAATAAACAATAATCCACAAGTACCAACGTCTAAACCTCCTCAAATGGAATCATATGTACCATCGCAAGAAGATCCATATAATGAACCACAAATAGGATCGTACAAGAAACCGCTAAGAGATCTATTAAAATTATCACCATTTAAAAAAACAACAGCTGAACCTTTTTATGAGACACAAGCACAAACATTCAATAAAACTGAAATCGGATCATCTAAAGTAGAACCTGTAAGACTAGCACAATATTCAAATAATCAGCCACAATCAGCACATAATAATAAACAAATGGAATCTCTAAAGCCAGTAACGGCAGGATCATATAATCCACTAGATATCATCATGGCACAAAATGAGCCTGAAGATGACGAGCCAATTAAACCGCTTATAGAAGATCCTTATAAGCCATCGCCTGTAGAACAACATAAACAACCAAATGACAATCCTTACATGCCACGACCAGCTAAGCCAGCGATAGGCAAAACACTTTTGAGTAAAAATAATCCACCACATTCAAAACGCCAAGAGCAGCCATTTGAAGAAGAGCAAGCACCGCCATTTGATTCAAGTCGTGCACACGGCACACTTCGAGAGGGGCCCAGCAATCCTGCATTGGAACATCCACAAGACGAATCACAAACATTCGAAAAAATGTTTTCACAACTTCATGCAGAACCTGAAGCCCTGGAACCGCCCACGCCATCGAAAGAAGAAACATTTGATGAACTATTCAGAAATCTTCATGATGGAGATGACGAACCTCGTGATAAAAAAATTGAAACGCGAACGGAGCAACCAGTTGAGCAAGAAGCTGAACAGTGAGTACTACTTTATATATTACAGGATAGGTACTCAGTTCTCAGCTAAATATTATACGTGTAACAGAATAAACGCAATACCTGAAATGAGGTCATTCTATAAACGGCTCATATTATTAACAAGTTTTACTGTGGAACCAACACTGAAATCGCAAAAAAAAACCGAACAAGTGCGAAATGGACTCACACATGAAGGGTTCCGTACCATAAACCAAAATAACACGTTTGTTTTATGGGCGCCCCCTTTAATTTTTATATTATTTTTTTTTCAATTTTATTATTAATTTGTTGTTGTATAAAAATACACAATCTGTAAAAATTTTAACAGTCTACCTATTAGGTATGGTTCTTGAAATACAGCCCGCTGACAAACAGACGGACGGACGGACGGACGGACAGCGGAGGCTTTGTAATAGGGTTCCGTTGGTTACCCTTTGGATACGGAACCCTAAAAATCGAGTGCCCCATACATTTATGGGCACCTAACTCGACAACATGTACTGAACAGGTGTATTTTTCGCGAGTTTTTTTTTTTCGTGGGAACATTTTTTACTATGGGACCACCATAGTTTGAATTGTTCATAATGATGAGTACTTACACGTTCTATATTTTTACCTAGTTTTTATTGTTAGCAATTTAACCTTTTGCGTGTCTTAACAGATTTTTATCGTCCAATCCTGACCAAGCCCTTATGTGTAACTGTCCGACTTAAGACATTTGGAGCATTTTTTCTTATGTCGAACTGTGTAACTTAAGACACGCACAAGGTATGGTGACGCTTTATCAAACTAATCTGGTAATACCAAATATTGTGTAAAAGTTAGATCTGCTGAGGTCTTTACACCATCACAACCTTATTATAATGACATTTTGATGAAAACTAACATAACCATGATGAAAATGAGTAAAATACATTTTTTGCAGCGATGGAGTACAAGTGCGTCAACAAATGCCTTTAGAATATCCCGATTATTCACAGAAACTCTTAAAATAGCCATGACATTATTTTCTGAAGTATAGTGCCTTAGGCGTCGTCCTTATTGGCTAACGATCGTACGAGTTAATGATGCGATTTCGTCGTGCGATGAAAACTATCGTGAAAATGATCCAGTGCTCGCGCGATGATTTACAAGCTTCAATTAGGACACTCTTAAGAAACGTGTGTGTCGCATCGTTAAGCCGTACGATCGTTAGCCAATTAGGACGAAGCCTTAAAGTTTTATACATGTACTGTTATTTTGGTAGTAAAATATATATGCTTTTACAAGATTAGACTTATCATATATTTGGAGCAGGATAGAATCAAAGAATTGTATGAAGTAGTTATAGAGGCCAGTTGAAGCACACGTTTAACTTTATTCAACTACAAAATAGAATAATCAGCATTCCTCTGGATAATTAAATGGAACGTTACCTTTTGTTTAAATGCTCAGTTAGTTGTCTATCAAAAGCAGAATCGAGGGATTATATCTAATAAAGTTTTTTATAGTTATAATTTAAACAAACTGTCTTTATTTTATCCCTGAACAAATCGAAGAACACCAGCGTGTGTAATTAAATACGGCGATTAGTACTTACGTAGGATGCTTACCTATGTATTTATGTCGTGGCCATATCGTAGAACTGGCCAATACATAATGTGGCCGAGGTTATTTTAGATTAGGTTTGAGGGAACTTAGGGCACCCCGACACGCATAGGATAGATCCAAATGGGATGCTCCGTCGTCGAATTTAAGTTTGAAGTTGCCATTTTAAGAACTGACCAGACATTTAACGATATGGCTACGTCATATACAATATGAAAATGACGAGAAGAGAATGGAGGGAATCCAAAGATCGAGTACAATAATTTACAATGCATTTGTCACCCAGGGATTTTTCCATGATTGAAGTACACTTAGCGATAGAGTCGCTTTCTATTTGTGAAAGATTTTCTTAGTCGGAATCTGATTTGCAGATAACCTCGTACACAAAACACAAAATGTGCAAAGTTGAAAATGTTGTGTTTGCTGGCTTAGGCAAAATTCTATGGCATTGGAGAGATCTATGAATTTTGGCTGATGATGAAAACAGAATCCACGTAATTGCGATCATTCGTGGCCCGAGGGGCGAGCTTGGGGCGTGGCGTGCATCTTGGAATTACTCATCGATATGACGACCTGGCCGTCAACTCAGTAAAGTGTACGTAACATTGAACTGTGAAAAGAGCCGTTATTTTACTTTAGTTAAAAAATATCTGACCATTGAAAAATCTGCTTAATGAAACAAAGATATTTTTAAAACCATTTATTGTGAATAGGTAGCTTTTAAAGATTTGAAAGAAAATTGCGTTTAATGGAATGACAATAATTAAAAACGGAGATTACTTATGACGAGTAAAATTAACATTGTTTTATAACATGGTAACACTGCGCATACTTATTATTTATGTATAATCTGATAACTTATTTCATATCAATGTCAATGACATTGACTTTGCAGAGCTACGATGTTTAGTTTCTTTGATATGGTCATTTTAATGACTTATGCCCGGTTTCTGA
Organism: Mamestra brassicae; assembly: GCA_905163435.1. Taxonomy (NCBI): domain Eukaryota; kingdom Metazoa; phylum Arthropoda; class Insecta; order Lepidoptera; family Noctuidae; genus Mamestra; species Mamestra brassicae. The sequence continues at coordinate 8,287,461 of LR991010.1, forward strand.
GCTAATTTGTCGGTCGTTTTTCTGTCCGTTAACCACCAACCAACCAATGGCGTTAACGAGCAGATAAACTACCTCAGAAACCGGGCATTTGTAGTGAACGCGAAGAAGGTGGGAGAACGCGTGAGATGTCGACGAAATAAAATGACGCTTGTTAAGTTTGCGGTTGTTGTTGTTGTTCTAGCTATATAAAGGGTTATCTAAATAATATTTCCAAACTCTATCGGTATTGAGATTGAAACGTTGTTGGGGTGTAAATCAAAGAGTAAAAAAACCGAAAATTTAAGAAAGATTTTAGTCGGTATTAAGTCTTAAAACCAAATTTTATGAAGTTCCATTTTCGCTTTAAAATGTTTGTCTTGGAGCGAATATCGTTCTTACACTTAATCTTATGTATAACAGTTCTCTATTAAAATGTAGATGGTGTGCGCAGTACATTCAAATGCCGGTCGTGTGAGCTGTCCCATACTAAAAAACTGGCCGTGTCGTGAACCGTGCCATATAAAAGTTTGGTTTTGTGTATAAGAATTTAAAATTAAGATTTGGTCGCTTGTATGGGAATCTCATATTAAAACTTGTTTTCGGTCGTACAGGTATCGGCTCTATTGAATCAATTATAGGCAATGCTGTCAGTTCCGTGATTACACACTTTCTGAAAGAGGATATATTATGTTAGTTTAAGTATGTCATCTTCAGCATTAGGTATCAGTCTATAATACGATATAGGCTTTCCGAGGGACCGGGGTACCTATAGCCCACCACACGAGACGCGTGATTGTTAATATCACAGTCGTCGAAGTTTTTATTTTAGGGTTCTATCAATGTTTTGCTTCACCATTTGAGATGGGTTGGAATTTTGGTGGTTAAATTACATAAAATCGTTTTGGAACGTAAAATTGATATTAAACCTAAGAGCGGTTACGCACAGCATCCGATCCGAATCCGTGAAAATACGGACGATCTCCGATCCAAATCCAAACCCCGCCGTCGATCCGCGCAGATATGTCTGATATGAATCCAAGGTAATGAGAAAGCGTTTATACAAACATTACTACGGCTACTTAACTTCGGTCCGTCAATATTTCTTCCGAATTGGAGACTCACGGATGACGGAGAGAAATCGGATGACGGAAGTCGGACCTAGTGTGTAAACTACCATACAAACAGTTATATGACTACCTACTTAGGAACGTATTTTCATGGATTCAGATCTGATGCAATGCGTAACAGCTCTAAAAGCGACAAACAGTCAATTAATCATCGAACAGTCAAAACCTAACTTGTACTTTTCGGATGAGATGGCTCGGGCGCTAGACATACGTTAGTTAATAATTCGTTAAACTTTACTTAGCCTGAATTTCTTTCTAACAAACTTCAACAATTATGACGGTTTGACAAGTTATTGAATAGAAACCGTCCCTCAGTATCTTACCCATTTTCACAGCTCTTAGTAACTGCGTCTTTGGACGCGGGCGTCTTGTTCGGCCAGTCAACATTATATTCCACAGCCTCAAAATTGTTCGAGCAATGTTTGGGACTGCAATGAAACACAATTTACGCAAAACAAAATACTAATCAATACTGCAATATTAATCGCATTTTTTTTTTTTCAAAATTGCACCTGCCATTATGTTTATGTCTCTGCATCACATAAAAGTTGACTGGTAGGAAATGCCAAAGGCATTAAGTCTGTATTCACATCATTCTTAAAAAAACTTAGTACATGGCATGATGCGATTGTCTATAGTTTAGGAAGACCTTCAAAAACAAAGAACGGATGGACTGTGTTAAAGCTGAAATGCCTAGAAAGATGGTTTATTGCTGTAATATGGAGGTTGTTACGACATCAAAGACACAATTCACTTTTCAGTGTCCTTAAGAAGCACATTGCGGACATCCCACCCACGCTCAAAAGGTTTTGGGAATACACTACTGGAGTCTGCGTTTCTTGATTGCTAACTTCAGGATTTTTAAGACAAGTGTGAAAAAGGTTAGGCCCTTTAAGACAAGCGTGCTCTATCCTCGACCACATCATCACTTACTATCCGAGATAGTGGTCAAACCGTGCATCTATCAATAAATTATACACTTATGTGTTAGCTACTTTAGAAGAAAGGTAAAAAATATAGCACTTACGCTTTCGGAAAATACTTTTTAGGCTGTAAGCATTTAATAAGATTGCTGGCTCGAGCCGTGCTTAAGTACAAGAAAGGGCCTTTACACTGGTATTTCTTATCGTATACGCTGTTCAGAGCAATTCCTATAACCATTTCTAACGGGCCGTCAGTTGAGATTAAAGGTCCACCATGGTCATTCTGTAATATTAATAGTTAGAAATAATTAATTCTCTGTAAATTATTATGATAAGTCCTCGATCGAATTTCGGCGACCCCGCCAAAATTTTCGTTGGTGCACACACTCCGTCTTCAATATTACACCGTAGAAAGAGCTAGCTTAGGCTGCGGGCTGCCACTGAAAAATTTCTAATAGAAAATTCAATTAGGTAGCACTTTGCTCAACATGGGAAACGAACGCAGGAACCCCCGCTCAGCAGTCGCTCCTGGGGCCACAAGACCATCGAGACACTTCATCATTTGCCGAGCCTTTTCCCAACTATATTGGGGTCAGCTCCCAGTCAAACCGGATTCAGCTGAATACCAGTATTTTAAGTACTTACAAAATGTAAAAGAACCAAACTCATACTCATATATACACATAGGCTTACCTAGGTGCTGATCAAGGACAAAGCAAGATACATAAAATAAAATGAACAAAAAACAATAATCTTGCCTGACAAATGCCTCCCAAATTATTTCCTTCCTCTCCGATAGTTTTTCCTTCTTTTTGGAAATTCTTTCCTCCTTTTTCGTCAATTTTTCCTTTTTGGAAATTCTGTACACCTTTGCCGAAACTTTTTCCATGGTAATTCTTTTCTTGTTTTCCAAAATAGTTTCCTCGCTTTTCTTTTCCTTGTTTTCTGGATATTGTTTGATTGATATCCAATTCGTCTTCATCAAAAGTTTTATTCTTATCATTTATATCGTCTAAAGACGTGCTAGACTCATTGGAGGACAAAAATGTCCGCCTTAATTCGGAGCTGTCCAAGTCCAAACACTGAAATCGAATCTTATTAAGAAGCAGATTCAGATATTCCTGTTAGCTAACAGTAATGGACATTGCAGTTAACTAGCAGTTAGATTTTACTAAAATTGAACTACATACATGCGCGTGCAGTAGGCTACAGTAAGGGTAGGCCAGCCCATACATAATGCCAAAAAAAAAATTAAATACCATCGATCGACGTTGATCGATTGGTGTGGTAGGTTTGGGTGATCGAAGAAAGAAGTTGAAACTATCGATTGACGTCGACTAATTCATTCTAGCATCAATCGATTGGTGTGGTAACACCCTAAGCAATATCCGAATTCGGTCCGAATATTTAGACTCTTAATCCATATTTTCACTGATTCGGATCGAATGCAGTGCGGCGTTTTAAATTTTCCGGTGGATTGATCTCATGACATTTCGACAGCGTTTGTCAATCCCATATATTTTTTATTTTACCATTTGCAGAATGTCGCTTGTATAAAGCCTCTTGTTATTCATTGAGAAGAGTGATTGACTAGCAATCATCCAAATACAATTTATACAATTAGTTGGACAGGATGTGATTTTTGAAGTGATAACTTCTTATGGGAGGGTAAAACGGCGCCAGTCTGTCTGGCTTCCCTTTCTCTCACGCATACGGCAGCGGTAGGCAGGCTCTTCCTCTCTCACTCTAATCCACAGCGCTAGTCGTATTTCGGACAGACGCTTCCCATATTAAATAGTTCGACTTAAATTAGTTTTTTTTGGCTGCTTTTAATGGCTGTCCGGAATAAGCACACATTTAGACCTGGATTATGGTATGAAGGTAGACATTGTAATCCCGGTAGTACGTTTCCATGGGAAACTAACGTTTTATTGTGACATCCATGCAAACGAAGCCGTGTGCTAAAAAATCTACTAATTTTATAGTTTTCACTGACCTCAGCAGGTGTGTCGTTGGAACTAAATTTCATGCCATGACATCTCCACATTTCCTTGAAATATCTACCCTCCGTTACGGTTGTGGTTGTCGTTGTTGACGAAGTCATTTCTCTTCCCCGCGGATTAAAACTATTTACAGCTAGTCCAGTATTAACAACTGGGTTGTCATCGGTGCACAAAAATAAATATTCTAAATCGTTTGGGAATTGTTTTCGGCAATATGAACTATTGGTTATTATTGTGTGTGTTTGCATTAGGTATTCTGAATTTGTATCGGCAACCATCCCAGGCTGTAAAAAAAATAAAACGGACTATGAATACCGCTGTGACATCACAAAAAAAAAAGGTTTGAATGTGGAATTATTCTAAAACATCATGAAGAACCCCGTACTTATTGTTAACTAGCGACCCGCCAAAACTCTGCACGGGTGAAATTTAAATATACAAACCTCCTTAGTTTATCACACTTTCTATAAGTGAAAACCCTATGAAAATCCGTAGAGTGGTTAAGAGGGAAAAATTGGAGAAACAGACAGAAACAGACGACAACTTTGTTTTATTCTAAAGGTATTTAGAGAAGAGATATAAGTCTGTAATCGTCAACCCACCTGGTGGTGAACAATGCGCTCATGTCTCCTCTGTATTGAAAGAGGCTTAATTTTCAAAGACTTTTCAATTACTGGCAATAGAAATTTCAGAATTGTTACTGGGAAGCACAGATAAACTGGAACGCAGCAATCAGCAGTGCCGCTGAAGATTAGGTGTATGTATATGGGCTAGACTCGTTTAAAAGATACTTACTTGACGAGCATTAGCTGCTCCCCAACCAAGAGCTAGGACAGAAGATTTCTTTGTCTCTCTTCTTATATTAAAATTAATCAAAATAGTCCCCGGTTCATAGGAGCAAATTTTACGGTAAGAAATGTCCAAAAAATTGTAACTTTTCTCTACCACTCCTAGACCGACGTCATATTGCATCCACGTTGATCCATTGAACGCTGTGAACGAAATTATGTTATTTTGAATGTTATGTTAGCATATATTTGTATGTGATGCAGAAGAATGAGGAAGCCGTTCAAACTATCAAAAGCTTTGATGTGAAGTGTACCCCGTTTTACATCATGAGCGTGCCCAAGATAAGAAACTATGAATGGTCAAAACCAGCCTTTTATCCGAGGTGGTTAAATACAGGAGCGAGTGAACAATAGCATGCCATGGGTGTATTGTTAAATGGAGCTGAAGATAATCCTGCACCTGGTGACCCTCACTCCCGAAATTATGGGCTGCAATCACACTTACATGTTAAGCCTACCTGAAATCGAAAAAAGACAGGAGAATAATAAACATATCATATTATGCCAAATAAAACTCACCTTTTGGAATAATAGTCTTAACAATCTTTTGTTTCTTGGTCCGAGTGCAATTATCTTTGTCAATGTTTTTACCACTGACGTACTTCTTGTACCCAGCTATCACGTACATGTGGCTGACCTCAGTGAGGCACGCGGCTGACGTCAGAACATGATAGTGGGATATTATAACACCCCCGCAAACCCAAGATTCTGGTTGGTGTTCAGAATACTGCGAGTTGACGAGGTATACCTGCAAGCAGAATCCATACTAACTTCTGTGAGAAGATAGAGTGAAAGATTTCAATCAATTACTAAATTTATTGCGGTAGGTACTAAATATACAGGGTGGAGACGACGATACGACAATAAATCATAACACCGGCAATAATCGTTCTTACAAATATTTTGTTTTTTGTCAGATTATATGTCACTCTATTACTCGTCAGAATTATCACTATCCTTGACGAGTTTGAGTTTTCTTGACGTTTTATGGAATTGGGAAGTATATTTTTAATTTCGGTGACAGGATTTATATTTATAACTAGCGACCCGCCCCGGCTTCGCACGGGTGCAATGAAGATACTATAAATATACCACGGTTTTAGAACTCTGGTTTAATGCATAGTAACTTGAAACTGTGTCATATGTCAGTTTTTTCGCGAAATCATCTTGAGAACATAACTTGAACGCTATTTATAGGGCCCCTGGCCGGTACCGCCGCAACCACTATGTCCCTGCATTTTAACTGTAATATCTTCGAAAATATTCATTAAAATTACATGTTGTAAAGAGCCATATTGATCTACATAAAATGCACAATGTATTTAAGGTACTTACATTAGATAAGGATTAATGATGTATTGCTTAAAATCGCTTCGTAAATAAGCTATTATTTCTCGTAAAAAGTAAAGGATAAAAAATGGTTATTGTGGGCTATCCCTAAGAGATAGACATATACCATCGCGGACTTTTTTGTAGACCTTTTTAAGGTATACAATACTGTAGTACATTATTTTGATCTATATCGTAGGGTTCAGCCAGCGTTTGCAATGTAAGCGCAAAAAAATGTGTTTATTTACGACACCACATTAGAAACCTTTAAAATTATAAGTGTTTCTCTACTATATTATGCATGTATATACATGTAAACCTTCCTCTTGAATCACTCTATCTATTAAAAAAAACCGCATCAAAATACGTTGCGTATTTTTAAAGATCTAAGCATACATAGGGACAGACAGACAGCGGGAAGCGGCTTTGTTTTATACTATGTAGTGATATATAGTTTCAAAATATTCCTATGAACCAGTATTGCCAGTGTTTTTATTCACTGTCGTAAATTGACTCCACATTGTAGAAATAATCAATGATAAGGAATTGAATTTAATACTTAGATACCTACTATTCTTATTAACACCATATAAGTACAGAAAACATAGAAGAAGAAAAGTTACATATGGCGCGTAAAACACAACGCGCCATCGACCCGGGCCTGGTGGTGATCGGACATTGAGCCACGCAACGCTCGCCGACCGCAGGCCCGCGCCTAAGGTTGCCGGGGATCGCCCTGCGACTCCCGGGGCGTCTTCTCCTGTATCGGCGGTTGGGGCCAAGGCCTTGCCTTTCCCTCGCGTGGCCTGCCTCCTCCTTCAATAGCATTACTGCTTCGCAGGAGGTGATCTATAGCGCTCCGGGCCATGGATTTGGATGGGCCGGACGCGACAGGTTGCCGCCGCCGACCGCCTCGACGAGGGCACGGCGGTGCTCAGCCCAAGCATGGCACACCTCCACCGTGTCCTCCGGGCGATCCTCACAGTGCTGACTCCCGGGAAGACAGTTGTGCTGCGGCATCTATGGGCGGCGGGTGCGCACGTATGCGGGTGCAAAATGTCATCCAAGGACTAGCGACGCGAATGCGACATTATAGGTGAATTGATCGATATCTATAGAGATTTGCCATGCCTATGGGATATTACGTCTGAAACTTATAAAGATGCCCGTCAAAAGCAAACAGCCTCCTGGGAGATATTACTCCAAACGTACAAAGAGTTGGAACCAAAACGCTAACGAAGCAAACGTCAAAAATAAAATAGAAACTTTCATTTCTACAATTCAAGTCTACGCGAGCACGACTCACAGTGAAGCTCGACCGTGTTGGTGCTTGGTTATGATCCGGGTAGCCGAAACGCAATTCACGTTCAGCTCTGTTGGGACGCTGGATTACATCCATCTGGCACATGCTTAAGCCGCTAAACAGATTTTATATTGTTGAATACAGATTTACCCATTCTAGGTCCTAGAAAGAAAAATTTAAGAGCTGCAAATGAACATTTATTTCTTTTTTACTCACCATATATTTTTTTCCGTTGTCCATCTTTCCGTTTGTTATTCTTCGATCGCACGTGCAAACTGTAGGTATGGTAAAGGTAAAATAATCATCATCTGCCTAGACTTTTCCCAACTATATTGGAATTGGCTTTCAGTCAAACCGGATTCAGCTGAATACGAGTATTTTACGTGGAACGGCTAAATACCAGACCTCCACAACCCATTAACTGGGTAGCACGGTACTCCTTGGCAAGACTGGTGTCAGATTTTTCTGGCTTCTGACTATCCGTGTAACGACTGCCTAAGATCTACCAACGGCTTCGCGTGCTTTCCGAGGCACAGAGGTCTCGATATATTAAGATGGTCACCCATCCACAGACCAACCTTGGCCAGCGTTGCTTAACCTTGAAGATCGACACGTGTGGCTGTTATTCTTTAGCCACGAGCTCTTTTCAAAACTGATAAGTCATCAAAATAATCTAAAAAAAAACATTCTTAACGCGTTCTTAAAGAGTAGGTAATTATGAATTAAAAAAATACCTAATACTTAACTTTAAAGCTGACTACACAAATGACGAAGTAAATAAAACAATTAAACGTCATGTTTTTTTATATAATCCTGACACTTTCACATAAAATTTTATCCAAGGCATATTTCTTAAATCAATTTCAAATGTGCAGCCTTGTGCAGCCAACCAAAGAATGAAGTGATAACATTCATGGGTACATTAAAAAACTTTAAAGAAGCCTTATTTTTATGGACAGAGCAAGACATTACCTAATTTACAAGCATTTAATAATCAAAAAAACAAAATTATAAAATTTTCGAATTAGTTTATTTGCTAATCAACATTTAAACTAATAATTATGGTTACAATTGTTTTGCATAGAGAAGGTTGAATTCAATATTTTAAATAAACTGTAAAAATATACTGTTTTTATTGGCGTGTATAAATTACATACAAGGTAGACATCACACACAACACATAACATTATTTCTCACAAAAACTGTTTCATGAAAACACCAAACGTTTTCAGGCCAGGTTCGTTGATCTTCTGGTACCAAATTTCTCTTTTAAGTCGTCCCCACCAATCGTGAAGCTTTACATACTTTTTGTTGATCGAAATAATACAGTCCAAGGAAGACAACGTAGCCACACACGATATATCAGCTAAGGTCAACTCGCTACCAGCGATATAGTCCTTAACAAGATACTTCTCAGTGACATCATAGCATTCAGAAATATCAGCGACTTGCTCATCCGTGAGTCCTGGCGCTCTGAATTTCACAAGACTGTAAATAGCAGACCTCAATCTAGGAAAGAGTATTGACGCGTCGAAGAATAAGCGTTGATCGACTATCGCTCTTGCAGTAACATCTTTAGGGTACAAAGTAAGTTGTGCTCCTCCATATTTGGAGACCAGATACACCATGATTGCATGGCTGTCGGCTAGGATTAAGCCGTCATCTTCTAGCAGAGGAACTGAGTGTAGTGGGTTCTTCTCCATGTATTCAGGTTGGAATTGGTCCCTTGTTGGTAGATTTACTTCTCGAGTTTCGACTTCAAGTCCGAGTATGTCAACGGCTATCAATGTCGCTCGCGCCGGTGGACTGACGTCAGTTTTGTGGATAACTATCGGCATGTTTAGGCCGACTGTCGTCTGCCACGGTTTATTATTTACTGGGTGATATTTGATATTGACACTCGCTATCAATTTGGTATCTGAAATAGAGATATCGACGTTTCTAATCTCAATAGCTCTACCTAATCGCTTATTGGTAACCGTGTTGATAATGTAATCGAGGCACTTCTTGTATTTGTCTCTTTTTTACTTCGATGCTGATTGCTGGCTGACAATGGTTCTTCTATCAGCAACAATTGGTGCAAACCTTTAAACTGAACAGGCGAAATGTGTTTGTTTAAGAGGAAATCTCAGAAAGTATTTATCGACTAGTTGCCGCCCGCGGCTCCGCCCGCGTGATTGTCGAAAACTATCCTAAGGGAACATATTCCCGGGATAAAAAGTATCCTATGTGTTATTCCAGACTATAATCTACCTCTGTGCCAAATTTCATCAAAATCCATTCAGTAGTTTTTACGTGAAAGAGTAACAAACATCCATACATACATCCATACTTACAAACTTTCGCCTTTATAATAGTAGTAGGATTACGATTATTTTTCGTCGATCTTCAAGGTTAAGCGACGTTTGCCGGGGTCGGTCTGTGGATGGGTGACCATCTTAACATGCAGAGATTCACGTTAAGCCGTTGGTCCTGGCTATCATTTCTAAATCTTTGGTAGTTGTTACTGACTGTCTAAAGCCAGAAAATCTGACACCAGTCTTGCCAAAGAGTACCGTGTTACCCAGTTAATAGATTGTGGAGGCCTGGTAGGCAGTCGCTCCACGTAAAATACTGGTACTCAGCTGAATCCGGTTTGACTGGAAGCCGACCCCAATATAGTTGGGAAAAAGCTAGTTTGTGATGATGATGATAGCTTCTAGCTGCTGCTAGCTTCTAGTTGAGTAAGTACCTACTAAAGGTTATTTGTTTTTATTACGAAAAAACGCACGATGCCTTATAGGCCACACGAGCGAAGCTGCGGGTGAAAAAAAAACGATTGATAGCTAATAACGAAATTTATTTACACGTTAAAATATTATATACCTATCACTTATAACATTTTTTGAAAATAGCTATCATATTCACCATTTGCAATATACAAAATCTATGGGTATGTGGGTACACTCATTGCCTTTACAAAATTTACAAACATTCAACATTATACCTTAACAATAAAAGAATGCCTTAAAATCTAAAGTGTTGGATATAAAAATTATGGAATCTTTTTAAAGTTTTATTTTTTTATTTAAAAGTCGTAGATTAATATTAAGACCGTAGAACGTAGGGTTGGGACAGAGCTGTGGCATAGACAAGATAAAGAGTCAGTGTCATATACTTCATTTCTGTCACAACACTACGCCATACTCAATAAAGTAATGACCTAAAAATTCAATCAGACAATAGTATTCTTAAAAATATATTTTTCGAATGTCCCTAACTAATCTATGAACAAAACTATTTCCATTATTTATTTTGGGGCGTCGAAGTTTTGCTTGCAGACGCCAAATTGTTTTATTACAATGCTACAATTCTTAAATATTATAAATTTAAATGCCATGCTTATTTATTAATTAAAATAATATCATGGACGAGGCGGATTGTGATGGTCGAGTTTCTTAAAAAGTATGAGTAATTAGGAAGACTATGATTTTTTAAACTCCGAGATTTACATTTTCGATGCGACGCGAAGAAACAACGAAGGTACTCCTATTAGATTAAAATCTTTCATTGAGCTCCTTTAGTAAAAGACGAACATTTTCAAAATGACTTATATTCTGCGAATGGAAGACAGATTTTTCGATGACAATATTACTTCCTACTGACACAGATAAAAAAGCATAAATAAATTCAAAATGGCGTCTGCAAGCATTACAAAATGTATAATAAAACATGTAGCAACAACATTAATATTTAGAGAGCTACCTAACAAAATATGGAAATTCCTTACACGAAACTTTATATCAGTCAATATGAAACAAACTATACATATTTTTATTTTTATATAACACTGCTATCCACAAGTTTGGATTGCGTACTCAGAGTATATTTGAACTCAAATATCTTTTCCAATAAGATTTCGTTTATTTTTCCTAAAACAGTAAAAATGGCATGAAATAGGCAAAATATCGGTACTGCTACAGAATAATAAACAAGAGTATTCAAAATTGAATTCAAATATACACCTTCTACGAAAGTTATAAAGTGTATTTTGGAATAAACATTTCAAGTTTCACACGGGTGATTGTAAAATACACGATATAATATTATTGGACGAAAAATTTAATATAAAGGGAGAATGTTAATGTCATAATATTTATTAATATTTCGAACACAATAACACATTTTATCTGATAAATAAATTGCTATAAGTATATATGAAACAAATCAGACGAGGAAATTCACCTTAATTCGTAAGAGTGCAGAACTCTTCTAGAACTTCGTTTTATAGTTGACAGACTAATTGGAAGAATGGCATACCGGAAAATAATGTACAAAGACCATGTTGCGCGGTTTAGAGTGTGTTTCCACTGAAGCGGATACTAGCGGAGCGGAAATGTTTAGTAGTATTGTCTTGTCTTGTCTCCGCTTCATTGGAAACTCACCCTTACGCGATCCGACATAATAACCAATTTCGGCTACATACACCTACCACGTCGCACGGTGGGCTGAAAATCGGCGTTCATAGACTTAGGGATTTCAATTTGCAAGTGCTTGTTTTTATGTCGGATATCGCTTCTATTAGTCATTACTATGTACAAAAATGACACCCGAGTTAATTCTGCCCAAAAACGAAGGAAATATAATTTTTTTACGAAAAATTTGTATGAAGCTAGTATGAAAAATCGAATTATCTCCTAAACGGCATGTTTAACCGTATTATCCTTGGAGGTGGTCATAGTGCTAATTAATTATGATTTTTTGGTTGGCGATCGGACGAAAAATTTAATGCCGTTTTTTTTTTAAAAATCGTCAAAATATTTTTATTTGTTTTTACACGTATGAAACGATTCCTTTTGGTGTTTATGTTGAAGAACACGGACTTTTAACTACACATAACATAAAATAGCATCCCTCCTATATTTTCGAAGGAGTTGGCAGAGGTTTATAGTACACCCACACGTAGACAACTATGTTTGAGCTAGATAATTATCAACACAAAATGAGTTTTAAAACTTTTCATACAACCAAATGACCAATTGTTTACTCTTCTAATGAGTCCAAAAAGAAGTAATTAAGTAACTACACTGATTAGGTCTTCTAATGAGTCTTAATAGGTGATTTAATGATTTTCAATATCTCACGACAATGCCAACTATGGATTACATTCAACATTTCCTGATAAGTAAGCTAATTTGTTAATTAGCAGTGCTATGAGTTCTAAGAATAGTTAGTGACAATTATAGATTTTCATTAGCTAATGAGGAGATAACTAATGAGGGTAGTTAAATAATTATTGGCGTTTTGCAATAAAAGGGCTAAAGTTTTGTTTTATAATTTAATTTGTTCACAACTGTGTAACTGCTAACACTAAATCAGCGACTATAAAATCTTAGAATGGAAAGTTTAATCACCAATTTAGACTTGTTTGTTCTTCTACGAAGTGAGAGTACTTCATTTGATCATGAAGTATTGTTCAGTGCAGTTGTATCCCGCATAGGCGATTGCCTGTCTGACGAAGATCGTGTTGTTCTCAAAGAATTTTGTCGGAGATTTACGCGAGCCGCTTTACAAAGGTGGCAGAAATCCAACCGATTCCTTGATAATTTCAGGAGAAAGTACGAGAATTGGTTGGGAGCAAATATTGATTGGCCGAGTTTTGTGCAAACTTTAGTTAATCAAGAACCAAGTGTTGATAAGGCACCAAGAGCGCCCTCAGTCTCTCCAGAACCGTCGACATCAACGTCCATTGGAACAATGACGAAAAGATCCCGTAAACCATTCGAAGATCTGGGAAGTAAACAAAAAAAGAGAAGATCTGATGAACACACAGGCGAAGATTCCAGTGAATTGGCATATGCAGCTGCAGCACGTTTAAAAGAAGAAGGGCATGGAGATATCGCCTCTGTCATCGAATACATGATGAAAAATCCTGAAGTAGGCGCTAAATTAAATGAAACGCTTAAGAAACCAGCGAAAACAATCATATTTACGCCAGAAAAGGCACTTGGATTGCTTCTTTCGCTAAAACTCTCAAAGTGGCAATATATTACGTTGCGTGAGGCTGCCATTCGGGAAGGTGCTAAGGATATTTATCCATCTTACTATAAAGTGCAACAAACTAAGCTTGATTGCTACCCTCCGAAGCAATCAGTGACAGTTACTGATTCATCGGCTAGGATTACACTTCAAGCTTTACTTGATATCACGGTTACAAGAATCCTTCAAAGCCTTTCTAACGAAGAGCATAACAAGCAGTTGAAGCTGATATCCAAGTGGGGATTTGATGGTGCTTCTAACCAAAGCCGATACAAGCAGAAAATGAGGGTGAGGAAGATGACTCGAGCATTTTCATGACCTCCTTGGTGCCACTAAAACTCATAGATGGAGACAACATTTTATGGACGAACCCAAAACCATGCTCAGTTTTGTATTGTCGTCCAGTTCAGTTTACTTTTGTAAAGGAGAGTGAAGCAGTTGTCCTTGAGCTGAAAAAACAAATTGATGAAGAAATTGAGGCCCTTATCCCCACAGAGTGCAATAATAATAATAAGGTGACTCATCAACTAATGATGACGATGATCGACGCTAAAGTCTGCACTTACCTTTCTGAAGCTAGATCAAATGCATCGTGCTACTTGTGCTTAGCAAAGCCTACAGAAATGAACCGCTTAGATGCTGTAACATCAAAAATTGTGTGTTCGGACCTGTATGAGTTTGGCTTGTCATCCCTACACGCCCGTATAAATTGTATGGAATGTCTGTTACACATTGCATACAGGCTCGACTTCAAACGGTGGGCAGCGAGAAGTGATGAGCACAAAGAAATGCTACAAACAAGGAAGAAAATAATTCAAAATAAATTCAAAGATGAGCTCAATCTGTTGATTGATATAGTAAAACAAGGCTCGGGAACCACCAATGACGGGAATACTGCAAGAAAATTCTTTGAGTTTCCTAATAAAACCGCAGCTATAACCGGTTTGGATGAAGACCTCATCAAAAGATTTGCTGTAATTTTACAAGCAATTACATCTGGAGAGCAGGTCGATATAATAAAATTTAGAGATTATGCTCGCAAAACAGCAGAAAAGTACGTATTATTATACGACTGGTACTACATGTCGTCAACCGTTCATAAGTTATTAATCCTTGGGGCTGACATAATCGAGAAAAATAATATTGTGCCGATTGGGACTCTCTCGGAAGAAGCCTCAGAGTCTCGAAACAAAGATTTTAGGAGGTTTCGAGAACATCATTCGCGGAAAAGAAGCAGGCAGGATTCTAATCAAGACATTTTAAATATGCTTGTTGTTTCTTCGGATCCTTTGCTAAGTGCACAAAGGCCTAAGTTAGATGCCAAGAAAAAGCAGAGCTTTTTGCTGAAACTCTCGACTTAATTCAATTTCACGAAACTGAGTTCGAGTTTTTGGATATATCCAATCTGGATGCTGACTCAGAATTGGAGTCTGACAACGAGAGTGATAAGGAAAATTTGTAAAAAAAATATATATATGTACATATTTGTAAATTTGTATTTGAGAGTGTTTGGGTTTTTTTGTAATATTTAATGATATTTTTATTTTTATTTATTTTACTTTATTTTACAAATGCGTAGTGTTAATTCCTTAAATTAAATTATTTTGCATATAATATAACTTTATATGTTACTTTAATAATAATTTGATAATCTTTTTTTATTTAAATTAATATAAATGTGTCAAAAACAGCAATTTTTTTATTTCATTTTTCTTGATTCGTGTGTTCTTAATATTTGGGTTAATAACATATCGAACTTTTTAACTTGGACACTAAAAGGGATCGTTTTACATGTAAAAATAAATAAAAATATTTTGACGATTTTTTAAAAAAAAACGGCATTAAATTTTTCGTCCGATCGCCAACCAAAAAATCATAAATAATTAGCACTATGACCACCTCCAAGGATAGTACGGTTAAACTTGCCGTTTAGGAGATAATTCGATTTTTCATACTAGCTTCATACAAATTTTTCGTAAAAAAATTATATTTCCTTCGTTTTTGGGCAGAATTAACTCGGGTGTCATTTTTGTACATAGTAATGACTAATAGAAGCGATATCCGACATAAAAACAAGCACTTGCAAATTGAAATCCCTAAGTCTATGAAAGCCGATTTTCAGCCCACCGTGCGTCGTTATAAACGAAGTTAAAAAGAAAAAGTATTGTGATAACATCTTGTTTTACAATAGTGTGTTCTGAGACTCACTAAAAGCGTAGCTATGGAAGGTAGAGTCCAAAAATCCCCTATCACGAGGTTTTTGGACGAATAATTAAGTTTTTAATCTACCGACTTCAAATCTCAAATTAAATAACACCAGCCATTAAAATTACTTGATTTGAGATTTGACAACAGACAGCCTTCTCGTGATTCAAATTGTAGTCGCAACCTTATCTTAGTGACGGTCAAGGTAAATATTAACTTATACAATTTTTGCCAGATTAAGACTGAGAATTTAGTTTACTAATGTTTTTTCAAAATACGTGAATTGGCTGCATTTCCACCTGTAAGCAACTGGCATAAAAGTTTAATAACATTTCGGGGTCCGGTCGAGTGATTGATCACATTATACTTCGGTAACCCGCAATGTAATGCAACTTGCATTTGCATGCAAGCTTGCTTTCGAAACCCAACTTATAAATAACCTTGTAAAAAAAATTTTCTACTCCACTTTACGTTTTGAAAGCCAGTGCATTAATGCAACGGCGTACCCCCCACGACAAGCCAAAAATTCACGGCATTTTTGTAACATATTTGTGATGTTGTCGTACAGGGTAAGCTTTCGTTTGTCACATAACTGTGACAATGACGTTCAAAATGTTAGGCTACACATAAAGCGAGTCAGAGAACACTATTAACAAATTGTACAGTACAAGACAAGCTTCCCATAACAAAGTTACTTATTGCAATCATTAAAGTGTACAAGCGTCAACTGTATGACATTTATATAAGTTAAACAAAACATTTTAAAAACGAAATTATTTCTGCTTATAGCTTACGCGTGTATTACTTCACAAATCACGTACATTGACGTTTCCACTCGTTAACGAAACTGCAAAGTAACTTTGCCTATACTTAAATTCACAGATCCAGATAATTTTCAATCCATCACCACTAAACTCAACTATCGACTTTAGTGTTGTGTATTCTAAGTTGATTTTCTAATAAACAAAACTTCGTTAAATATAGAGTTTATAGTTATTTATCTGGAATTGTGAATCCAATTGGGTAAGCGAGTTTAGTGCAAAGTTTCACCGGTGTTGCGAGGTCTGTGGCCGGCGACAGTGGCTCGCGATGGAACGGAAGCATTCGTCACAAACGCGGACGGGTTTCAGTTGCCCGTAGCGAGGCAGTGGGATGGAGTTTGAGCTACACGATGCGCAGAATACTTTGCCTGGAAAGGTAAAAGTAAAAGGTTGGTGTTAATTTAGAATACAATAGAACATACTTATTTTAACGGACAAAAAACTCCATAGTTACTCTTTTCAAATAATGGTTTTACAAAATTTGGTATGCAAAAATTAATTTAATATTATGTGAGGACGATGTACCCAGAGTGTGCTACTTATAGGAACAAAGTATTACCAGCAGAGGTAAACTTATTCATTTTCTAAATAAATTTAGGTAAATGGTACTCACATATTTACAAATATTGGAACCAATGATAAAACAGTGTGTGAGTTAACAGAAAAATTTAAACACAAAAAAGAAACAGTATATCTACAAAGTTAATACATAAATCAACCAGTTTGATTTTGTCTACACCCTTGATTGTCCTATGGAGCAGAACCAGCATGTTTCCAAGCATTCTTATCCTGAATGCAATCTTTTAACTTAACTTTTAACATAAGTTTTAAATTTTCCTTCATTTAGTTCTAATATGTCACAAGGTATTTTGTTGTAATATTTAACACAGTACCCCATGAAAGATGTGTGGACTTTAGCTAATCTAAAAAATGGTTGATCTAATTTATCTTTATTTCTAGTATTAAAATTATGTCTATCACTAATTTTACTAAAAAGATGTCGATTTTCCCGCACATACATAATATTTTCATAAATGAATTGGCAAGGGACTGTCATAATATTAATCTTTTAAAAAAGTTCCCTAAGAGAATCACGGCGACGCAGATTATAAAGGGCTCTGACAGCTCTCTTTTGTAAAATAAATATGGATTCAATGTCAGCAGCCCGACCCCACGGCAAAATACCGTGCGACATAATGCTGTGAAAGTAACTAAAGTGGACCAAACCTACAGTTTCTACGTCTGATAACTGTCTTATCTTTCTAACAGCATAAGCGGCTGAGCTTAGACGATCCGCAAGAGATGTTATGGAAGTATGGTAACACAAGGTCTGTATTCCAAAAAGGATAAGGCAGGGATGTATAATACATACGTGTACATTTCGCATGTTTTGTTTAATTCTCTTTTTAAATGAGGCAAATTTGCTACAGAAAATATAGTAGTGCAGAGAAACTCGAAAATATTAGCAAGGAGCCAACGCTTAGCGGTTGCACTAGCGGTAGTGAACTTAATATTTCATACTATTCATGGCAAGGTTGATTTTGTTATCCGATAATGGGTTTAATGAGCCAATACTGGGTTTAGGCCTTCTTCAGATTCTTTCCAGAACTCTTAAACTGCGACAAATCGTAGAGAATAGGTCCTCGCGACACTCATATAGAGATACGGCAAACACAATCTAATGTAGCGCACCACTCAGTGGCGGCAACTCGAGCAGTCCCGATCAATCCCAAGTGGAGAATAGACCCACTCCGGCAGACGCTCCGTATTGTATGCTAGGTATACTGACCACAGTTGCGGCAGTGGTGGCGGCGGCGGAAGGCCGTGAAGTGCGCGGCGCAGCGCATGCAGGCGGGCGCCGCGATGTCCGGCACCCACTCCGGCAGACGCTCCGTATTGTATGCTAGGTATACTGACCACAGTTGCGGCAGTGGTGGCGGCGGCGGAAGGCCGTGAAGTGCGCGGCGCAGCGCATGCAGGCGGGCGCCGCGATGTCCGGCACCCACTCCGGCAGACGCTCCGTATTGTATGCTAGGTATACTGACCACAGTTGCGGCAGTGGTGGCGGCGGCGGAAGGCCGTGAAGTGCGCGGCGCAGCGCATGCAGGCGGGCGCCGCGATGTCCGGCACCCACTCCGGCAGACGCTCCGTATTGTATGCTAGGTATACTGACCACAGTTGCGGCAGTGGTGGCGGCGGCGGAAGGCCGTGAAGTGCGCGGCGCAGCGCATGCAGGCGGGCGCCGCGATGTCCGGCACCCACTCCGGCAGACGCTCCGAATTGTATGCTAGGTATACTGACCACAGTTGCGGCAGTGGTGGCGGCGGCGGAAGGCCGTGAAGTGCGCGGCGCAGCGCATGCAGGCGGGCGCCGCGATGTCCGGCACCCACTCCGGCAGACGCTCCGTATTGTATGCTAGGTATACTGACCACAGTTGCGGCAGTGGTGGCGGCGGCGGAAGGCCGTGAAGTGCGCGGCGCAGCGCATGCAGGCGGGCGCCGCGATGTCCGGCACCCACTCCGGCAGACGCTCCGTATTGTATGCTAGGTATACTGACCACAGTTGCGGCAGTGGTGGCGGCGGCGGAAGGCCGTGAAGTGCGCGGCGCAGCGCATGCAGGCGGGCGCCGCGATGTCCGGCACCCACTCCGGCAGACGCTCCGTATTGTATGCTAGGTATACTGACCACAGTTGCGGCAGTGGTGGCGGCGGCGGAAGGCCGTGAAGTGCGCGGCGCAGCGCATGCAGGCGGGCGCCGCGATGTCCGGCACCCACTCCGGCAGACGCTCCGTATTGTATGCTAGGTATACTGACCACAGTTGCGGCAGTGGTGGCGGCGGCGGAAGGCCGTGAAGTGCGCGGCGCAGCGCATGCAGGCGGGCGCCGCGATGTCCGGCACCCACTCCGGCAGACGCTCCGTATTGTATGCTAGGTATACTGACCACAGTTGCGGCAGTGGTGGCGGCGGCGGAAGGCCGTGAAGTGCGCGGCGCAGCGCATGCAGGCGGGCGCCGCGATGTCCGGCACCCACTCCGGCAGACGCTCCGTATTGTATGCTAGGTATACTGACCACAGTTGCGGCAGTGGTGGCGGCGGCGGAAGGCCGTGAAGTGCGCGGCGCAGCGCATGCAGGCGGGCGCCGCGATGTCCGGCACCCACTCCGGCAGACGCTCCGGCGCCTCCGAGTTCTCCGTATTGCTGCGGACATAGTTTGAGTCATAACATTGGATAATAAGTGGATCCTTATCACCCAGCATGATGATACGTGTAAAATATCATGCGTAATTGAGTGTCACGTGAGTAGCAAGACGAGGCGATCTACGTGACGGGTTTGTAAGCGGCGTGCTCGTGACTCGCGCTTCGTGCCAAAGTGCCTCACGAGTGATGCAAATGTAGTGTTTACATTCGCGTTCTCACTTTATTCGTTTACTAGCGTTTAGCTGTGCAGCTACTGTGTATAATTTGTAACTTTACCTACATTATGGATTGGTTCAAGAAAATTTAAAGCTTTCTGATTTTCAAAAGGAACTGATGGAACCCTAATTTTGCTACGTCCACCATGGTCGCTGACTCAAAGACAAATAAAAAAAAACCGTTTCATTATAAAATTCATACTTATGCGCACATAAATGTATGGAACTGACGATTTCGTTTTCGGGATTTCAGTGTTGTTCCCGCAGGGAACGTGCAGGAACTATTATAGGTGACAGCACAGAAGCGTAAATTTCAAGTTATTTTTTTAAGTAAAACTTCTTTACACACGCTTGACTTAGGGAGTAAACTGGTGCATGCACATCATACGGCATTTCGTTCCGTTCGCCTCGCCCGATCACACTTTTCGTAACGCTCGTGACGAGAGCGTTACGAACGGAACGAAATGCCGTATGCTGTGTGTATGCGTGTGTGTATCGTGTCTACTACAAGCAAATGAGCACATGAGCAAGTGAGTGCGCAGCCGGGTGCGCCACTTTCTCCCTCTCTCTGTCCTCGAGAGTGTTTCGTGTTTGTTCTGTTAGACATTGTATAGGTGAGTATGAAAGCGCTGTGGCACACATACGTATAGGTGAGGTCCCCGGTGGACACGGACGCCTGCAGGGCGCCGGGCGCGGGGGGCGGCTGCGGCCCGAGCGTGTCGCGGCGCGCCAGCCGCCCGCTGCCGTCCGACGTCGAGTCCGACGTGCTGTCCGCGTACACTTCCTCTGCCGAATACACGCTGTCGAATGAGCTGCCTGCAAATATTATATCGGTTTTGAGAAATATTGTTTAAGGTACAGATTTTGGGAACGGAAGTAGGGATACATAACACCAAAGACTTGTAAGTGCGTACTTAGCATGGATGGAATAAGGTTCAAAAAGTTGAAATTATGAACGGAGCCGTGTCTGGCACATGGAACACTGTTTACATGTACCAAAACAAAAGTACATGTATATCTATAGCACTAAGGTATCGCTGGTTCTTTCACTTGTAACACAACTATGATATACAGACTTTATATCAGACACAAAAGTAGGTTCTATGTCTACAAGTTTAAGGTTCCACATACAGTTCTGTATTACCTTTTCTGCCGCCTCACACTCTACGGCCGATAGACGATGTTCAACCGGTTCCAGACGGTCGGACAACTGATTTACAAGGAATATGTACTAAGCAAAAGTAGGTCCTATGTCCATCACACTATGGTACCGCTAAGTCCAGTATTACGGTCACTCTCATGCCAAACAAATATAGGTTTTATGTTCACAAAATTAAGGTACAGCTTACCATTCTGTTTAGCCTGATCCGCCGTCGCCTCATACTCGATAGCCAGCGGTTTATCTTCAACTGGCTTTAGGTATATATGCTAACTAAAAATAGGTTCTATGTCCTTAGCACTATGGTACCAATTAGGGGGCGTCCATAAAATACGTGAGATGTTTAAGGGGGGGAGGGGGTCGAGTTAAATCTCATCTAATCTTACGTTGGAGAGAGGTCTCGACAAATATCACGCAATTTTTTTTCTGATTGAAACAAAAAAAAATTATACTATTTTCGTCCATTTAATCCAGATTGTACATGCTTAAGATTTAATCTTAAGCGTAATCGTAATACGATTGAGATCATTCACTAATTCGTTCGAAAGAAAATAATTTCATTCATACTTCGACGTTATACATCTACTGACTGTCAAACCACACATTTTGAAAAATCTCACGTGAGATTGGGGGATGGGGGAGGGGGTTGAATAAAATCTCACGACATCTCACCAGGGGAGGGAGGGACAGAAAATTTAAAAAAACACCTCACGTAATTTATGGACGCCCCCTTAGTGTTACCTACGCTTGTAGCACGGACGCTTTTTGCCGGACAAAAGTATGTTCTATGTATACAAGACTGAAGTACAACTTACCATTCTGTATAACCTGATCCTCCGTCGCCTCATACTCAATAGCCGGCGGTTTATCTTCAACCGGTTCTGGAGGGTCGGGCGACTGGTTCATAAGGAATACGGACTTCAGAATGTTACGGAGATCGGCTGCGAAGTTCGTTTGTAGCTGGTCGGCTACGCCCGCGATGCAGACGAATAGGCGGTGGATTAAGTCCTCACTTGATCTGGAACAGTTTTAATATTTGTTACTGTAGTGTTACATCTATACTAATGACAAAGCTGAAGAGTTTGTTTGTTTGTTTGAAC
This sequence comes from Mamestra brassicae, assembly GCA_905163435.1. Lineage (NCBI taxonomy): Eukaryota > Metazoa > Arthropoda > Insecta > Lepidoptera > Noctuidae > Mamestra > Mamestra brassicae. The sequence continues at coordinate 8,309,688 of LR991010.1, forward strand.
GCGCTAATCTCTGGAACTGCCAGTCGGATTTGGAAAATTATTTTTGTAGATGATAGCCAAATTCATGAGGAATGCTATAGGCTATACGGGACCGGGAAATTCTTACGGAAACGGGATATACGCGTACGAAATCGCGGATAAAAGCTAGTAAGGTATAATTTTCCTGAAGGGTGTTTGGGCCAAGCCCGCCTCACTTTTCCCAACCACTGCACTCTCCTGAGAGTCACAGTCAACCGTGGTGTTTCCATGGATAGGGGAAAAGCTATAAATACATTACTATTTAGGTAGATATACAGGTTGAATTTTTAAAGTATGTGGATGGCCAAATCCGAAACTATAAAAACACTGAAAGGAGTCTCGAGCACGATGTTGATGAAAACTAAAAATGCATCATTAGATTTTTGAAAAATCGGTATTCCTAGCCACGAAACGAAACGGTTGATTTTGTAAAAAAAAAACACACCTGTACCTATTACTCCACCATCCGAAAGTGTCGCTACTAAGGATCAAATTCAGGGAAGTGATAAGGAAAGCTCCCATTTTAAACCAATAGATTTCTGTCCCTACGATTCTAAACCATAACTGATTTCTTTTTTAATTCAATGAAGCTGTTGTAGATTCTCGAGTCCGATGTTGATGAAAACTAAAACTGCATCTTAGATTTTTGAAAATTTATTGAATCTGCTAAATTGTTTTCTACTAAAAATTTAAGAGCCATTTCACATTTTCGAGCGAATTTTTAAGATTTTGAGCTTCTTTATTACCATCTTAAGTAATACCTAGAATTTATTGAATGAATACAAAACATAGGTTAATCGTTCATAATGTCGTTTAATGTAACACAATTACTAAAATCGGCTTGTTTGTTTTGTAATCACCCATCTCCCACAACCATTTTACTGAAAAATCGCCGCAGAGTCAATTTCTGAGTCCTAAATCTATCAATAATACTTATAAATGAAACTAAACAAAATACATATAGGTTCAGACATATATTTTAGTCGTCATTTAATGGAATAGATTCCGGAATTATATTACCATTAATTAGTAAAAAAATAAATTCTTAGACCAATTTTTAACTTTTATTTTGTTTTTTTTACGTGTTTTTTAGTTCAAATACATAGTAATTATAAAAATAAAATTATACCGAAATAATCTTTGTTCTTTGGAAAATCGAACCGTACAGTTATTTTGAAAATATTTGCATATAATTTGTCAAAATAAATATTTGAACATCAGTCTAAATCACAATAAATTACAATACGCAAGGGCGCACCGATTAGTACAGCGCAAGCGCCCGTCAAGGAAGGACCTGTGCAATTTTTTCCGTCGTCCCGATTGCCGAGCGCTCACGAAATAAAGTGAATATTATACTGCGACCAAATAATTTTGATACGCTTTGTATTTTTTTCGTAATGGACATTACGGACTATGAGCGAGGAAAAGAATTATTTTCAAACAATTTAAAAGAACAGGCCTCAAACCGCCATGAGATTGAGAGAGCTACGGTGCTACAAGCAGAAAGCTCATTATGGTTGGAACTTAGAAGGTGCATACTTACTGCATCCACCTTTGGTAAAGTTTGTAAAAGGCGACCGAACCAAAACTCAGCTCCCCTGGTAAAATCCATTTATATACGTACAACCTGGACCACATTACCTCTATTAAACATGGTAGGGATAATGAACAAAAAGCTTTGACACAACTTGGTGTTCAAGAAAATATAAATATAGAGAAATGTGGTATTTTTATTGACGAAGAGTATTTTTATTTAGGCGCGACGCAAGATGGATTGTGCAATGAAGGTTTAGTGGAAGTGAAATGTCCAAGCTCACTTTTTGGAATTGATCCTGATACCGCCTTGCATGATAAAAAACTAAAATATTTTTAAAAAAACAGCCAGTCTCAAGTTGAAATGAACAAGAACCATGACTGGTACTACCAAGTTCAGGGACAGTTGCACATAGCGAAAAAAGATATATGTGTATTTGCTGTATGGACAGGTCCTGAATTTCCATTGAAGGTAGTAAGGGTAGAAAAAGACGATGATTTCTGGCAGGAACAAATGTTACCAAAATTAATTCGATTTTATCAAGACTGCTTGTTGCCGGAAATCATAGATACTAGAAAGGCAAATATGCAAATGTTTTTTTATAAGTATCATTTGTTATTAAATATTTTACATAACACAGCTATTAGTGTTTTCTTATTAATCTATGCAAAAATCTGCATTATGCTAAATAAAATAAATATTTTTTTCATAATCTATTTACCAAATCATATTACGATTACGGCTCAAGATTGCCTCGTCCGTCTTGACTCTCGTGTTTCACTGTTTATATTGCATTTGTGTGGCTAGCTACGCACACATAAACAATTACGCACTCTTTTGCCTAAACTCGAGCGCAATCATTTTGTGAAATGGCTCAACAAATATATATATATACTTATATATTTTAATTACTTCCCAATATTTCTTTACTATTTGTAAACCAATAGGGTATACGTACTTGAACTTCCCGCGCGCATGTTGCCTTGCAGCGAGTTCTTGCGCTTGTAACGCGAGCGCTATTTGTTCGTCATCCGCGCATTCTGAAGCCCCACATGATGTGCCGCTGAAAACGCAATAAACAATTTTATTATTTGTTAGACAAAGGCTATATGAGAGAATCTAGTAAAATATGCCGATGTCGAACACTGGGCTGGTAATTTCGGGGAATTTATGTCCAAATACAATACAAAACAAGTTTATACGCTTTTTCTTATGGAGCAGATTTCGTTCAGGTCATAGAAACTTTGAAACCCTAATCAAAATTTGAGAAGACATTTACGCGAATATTTTTAAGTCTTCACGATTTGACCAAACGATTTTAAATATGGCAAAAAGTATTTTTGCTTTACTGTAGCAATCTCAATAAAAAAAGGTTACAACTCACCTCTCATCAACAAAATGATCCAAATTCAATCTCAGTGGACTATTCTGGTTCTGCATCGACCGGTTATCGAGTATCACCATACCAGGCGACCATATCTTACTCTTCTTCTTTTTACTCTTTGCGTTCGTCTTCCTGCTCTTCTTCGGCCGAGACTGCGACGGTCCCACATCCGCATTAGAACTAACATTATTGTCTTCTTCAACTAGCGAACTAATCTTCTTATCGGCTTCTCTATGCCTTCTCAACTCAGTGATGACTTCGTCGATCGTTCTATAATCTTCATCACCAGCATTCGCCCCCCAATCTTGCAACACTCTTCTAGCTTCACTATTTACATTCGTCGCCTCATTCAAACCTTCTTCGTCCGAACTTAACCTATTTATAACCTTATCCATAACAGACGATGATCCCGCCTCGTTCTTATTACTATCGTCTTCTACGTAATTAATATTTACAGTAACGTCATTATCATTATTTACATCGGAAAAGGAACTTTCTAGCGTGTTTTTGGTGTGTTTTTCATCGTCTGCTTCCGCATCCGGACTCTTTAGTACCCTGTTTTGTTGCATGAAGTGATTGTCTCTGATATCCTTGATATCTTTGCTCTGGTCGGTGTCTGGCGATCTATCTAAGCTAGTGTTTTCAGTACTGACGCCTGAGTCGACCGGGGATTCGTGTTCGCTCTCATAACCTAACATAAACTTAACTCTTTCATCCTCTCTGTCTAGCGTCATTTTTGCTGAATGGAAACTCGTGTTATCACCGTCTGCAGTTTCTTCAGCTAAAGTGTTATATTCCTCGTTGGTTAGTAGCAGCGAGCTTAGGTTTGCGTTGGCTATTGATATATTAGTGTTTACAATATCCGCGTCAATGTTATCGGGGATTATGAGCGGGAGATCAGAGTTGAGCATTGTACTGTTAATTTCACTTCCTGCGTCATCTTCTTGGTTGAAGACAGCAGAATTATTGTGCGACAGAGAGGAAAGTACTGCGGGGTCGTGACTGATCGCGTTGGGTATCAGATACCCGTGACTTGTTGACGGCAAACAGCTTAACTGTTCATTCCTTGGTCCTGAAAACCCGTACGCTTCCGAATCCTCCGTCGATATTAACGTGGGCATATCGTCTGCTGAGAACGAATGCATTTGATTGTGATCTAAGATATCTACATCACTGGCGGCAATAGACGAAAGACGATCGGCAATTTCCGTGACTTGTTCGTTCAATGACGTCACGAGATCATGATCGGGGATCTGCCTGTTCGAATCGCTTGTCGAGGCTGAGACAGCATTGATGACAAGCGGATCGAACATCATCAAGCCATTAGTTGACAAGTTTCTTAGAGAAGAGAGGTCAGAAGATTCAGTTTTGCTTGTTTTTCTGGCTCTTTCTATGTAGTCTCTGCTGTCGTTGGTCTGGAATGTGTCAGTGCTAGCCGTGTCCGTTGAGTAGTGTCGGGAGGTGGTCTTGATGGTCTCGTGTTCGGAGTCGTGGCTTTCGGTCTCGACGGTACCCTCGGAGAGGCGACGCAGTCCGTCTATGATCGGAGTCATCACTTCGATGTTGTCGGGGAGGTAGTCGCCGTCTGTTATTATTGGTTCTGTTGAGCTGTGGGAAATAAATTGTGTGATTTATTATTATTGTAAAGGAAGTTTCGTCAATCTGAATCACGGCGATGGTATCTAATAGGGATCATATTAGGTACCTATAGAACCGCAGCTATTGTGCAGGATTTCATACAAAAGTAGGTACTTAATGTATTTTTCCTTATTAGCATTAAATTATATTTTATTAGTTTACAAATGTAGGTTTAATTTTTCGTATACCTACCAACTGCGCAATCACATACCTTCACGGTAATTTTATTTAGTTAAGTTTAATAACTATAAACGTTATTTTTTTTATGTATTACTACTTTTTACTAGAACAAATAATGAAGAGACGACCGAGTTGACTACAACCTAAAACCACGAATATTACGTAACCAAAACAATAGACAATTACATAGCTTTACTATTCCGCCTTAAAGTCCTTGTCCTCACACAAAAATATACTATTAAAACTGTTTTTTTCCTATGTAAGAATATAAAAGTAGATTTAGTGTCCATACCTTTGATGCGAGTACAAATCCCGGCAGTTGGCGTGGTCCGCGTAGAAGCGCGACACGAACTCTCCCAGGTCTGGGTATGGACACGACCATTCGTTTGACGATTCATTCGTGTCTGGAAAACAAAACAAACACAGGATGACTTAAAATTCGTTGGAAATTTTTCTGGGGGCTTAAAATAGGTTAACTGTGATCACTTTTCACGCGTAAATAAGTGGAGCACGCTTACCTACAAATAGCAAGCGAAGCGAGCTCGCAAACCACTCTTGATACGTTCAATAAAGCGCGCTGAGCTAGTTTTAGACGCACACGAGTGAGCCAACCGTGACACAAGACAGGAGCGAGCAAAGCAAACCGCAAAGCAAAAAATGCGAGGGCCGAGCACAGAGGCGCGAGTATAACACAACGCGCCATCGGTAGCAGAAGCTAATTTGAATACGAGATTATCCTTCGGTCTGTACGTACCAGCGGGCAGGTGCCTGGTGAGGTTGGAGATGTCCTCGTTGGTGCACAGCAGGCGCTCGAGCGCCATCAGCTCGCGCCGGTCCAGCGTCCACAGCAGCGAGCGGATCTTGTGCAGCAAAGTGCGGAACGGACGGAACATGTCCGACATCTCTTCTGTGGATATAGAAAAACAGACCATTTGAATAAAGATATAGAATTGTTTTTAGAGTAACAGCATAACCAGTCTGTTATGTTCAATTGCTGGAAGACAGGCCTCCATTTTAGGACAGGGAGTGAGCCCTGTGTGTTGGCAGTATAGCATAGGCATAATATGCGCAAAATTTTCACACTGCTGGAAGACTGGCTTCCTCAGATGTGTGTGGAGTGGGCCGTATTCTATTATTGTGGATTGGCAGTATACTGCTGTTAAATCTGCGATGATCGTGACGTGCCGTAACGACTTCACTAACACATATTATTACAGAAATTTCAGAACCTGATGAAAAGGTGCCCATGTGCAATTGTTTAGAATGTTAATTTAATTTAATCCTTAATTTCAGGCATGTAGGGCCCTTACAATAATAAAAATAATAACTATAAATAAATTAATACATAAATTACAAGAAATTGAAACTATAAACTACTGCACACGAAATGACGGCGTCGTGTTTCGCTGACTGGTAACGCGCAGCTGGTCGCGGAAAGGAAAACAAATAATAATGGCCTACAGGTGGCGGATACTTCCTAGTCATAATTCAAGATCGTCATTTTAGTCTAGAAACAAATTTAAAATCCCTTAAAACCAGCTGGTATGTGGAAACATAAACTGGAAGGATATTTAAAAAATAATAAACATGGCTGAACTTTGACATACCATAGCAACGATTGTATAACCCATATTTTCAAAATAAAATTCTATTCTATTGTAAATAGTACCAGGTAGCTTATCAATGCTGAGTGGTCCACTGGAGTATATCAGCAACCCGCTGACTATTGCCAGCCGCGGCACGGCGAACATCAGCGCCGGGTCGTACGAATCCACCTGAAATATTTAATTTACATATTCTTACTTAAATCATTTTACTTCATACAGATGCTGAAGGAAAAAAAAGTCTTCGAAAGATCGCTTTTAGCGATATGGCCGCCCATTGTGTCACCCTATGTAATGTTTTCTTCATATATATGTTTCTGTAACTTATATGGTGTACATAATAAAGAGTATTCTATTATATTCTATTGTAAGCATGTGTGTAACTGTCTTGAACAGAATTACAGTAAGTATAACTGTAATAAGAATAGCAGTATAATAAAAATAGTTATAAATGTAAATAGTTTCTGATTGGTCGATTCCAACTCCACAACAAAAAAGTTCCTAAACAATGAGGAATGTATCTACATGATCAGCAGTAGCAACTTACATACATATATGGACAGCTTAGTTCAGTTAGAGGCAAGCGGTGCTGCTGAGCATGAGACGGGTTCAATACTCCAGATTTCAGTTAATGGTTGCCCAAACTCATGTGAGTTTAGACAAGTGCAAGTGTTACTAACGTTATGTGAGTGTGGGAGGCTGAAGGCTAGAGGGCTGGTCACGTCGCACGAATGTACGAAGTTATAGACAGAGATTGTTACTCACTGGACCTCTTAGGGAGGATGTTGTCATCAAGGTCAGTCCCGGCGAAGGGTGTCTGGTGTCTGGGGGGCTACTCTCCTAGCCGTGTAAAACGGACTAGAATACGCCCGAAACTACGGACTTCGGGCTTAGAGAGTAGCCCCCTGGTGTGACTGTCTCACGATCTGATCACGTTAACGGGTCAAACTTGATCGTGCAGGACAGTGAGATTTGGAAGGAGAAAGAGGAGACCTAGTGGGACACAAATTACTACTATGATTGACATTATGTGTTAGTATGATACGTAGAAGACTACCAACCTGTTCCTGAGTGAGCAAATTCTGTTTGAGTGCTCTCCTTAAACTCTCCGAGAACAGAACGCAGATGAGTTGCTGAGCTTCAAACTCGTGCGGCGTCTTCACGTTCACCATAGCGCTGACGTAGCATAGCTCAAACTCGGCAAACAACCTGTAATTACACAAAGTTTATGATTAGACCAGTTATACTTTAACTATTATCATCATCATCAACAGTTCAGCCGAAAGACGTCCACTGCTGGACATAAGCCTCCCCCAGGTCTCGCTACATGGATCTGTCCTGTACGTCTCTTATCCAACAGATTCCCGCGGCCTTCACCAGGTCATTGGTGAACCTTTTAGGAGGCCTTCCAACGCTTCGCCTTCTTGGACGTGGTCGCCACTCCAGAACCTTTAGTAGGTTGCTACGGAAAATGCGATCAGGAAAAGGCCAGAAGGAATTTACAAGGGAGAAAGGTTAAATGGAAATGTTTAACTCGTGCCATGAGGTAGTTAGTGCCAACGAATTTATTAAATACAAAAACAGACCTCATATTTAGCATTTTCTACCGTGCGAAGGTGAGAAGGTTATAATGATATTATGGTCAAGGTGGGGCTCTACACGCGATGCATTAACAGACGTTCATACGCCGTTTAAATGAGCAGATTTGAGGGGCCTCCGTAATATCAAGTAAGCAAGGAGAAGCATCACTGCCTCACGGACGAAGTAACTGACTGCCTTTACTTAAACAGAGCCATTTAAATCATGAGTATTTTCTATAAAGATCAGGATAACTTGCTTTGTACCAAGTTTGCAGGATGCCGAAATGTTCTGGAGTGGCAACCGTTAACCGAAAGGCGCTGGATGCGAGATGCTTGGGATGGTCGATGTGGCGTCGCTTGCTACGTCCAGTAGTGGACGTCTTTCGGCTACATGGTCATGGTGATGATTCTCAGACTTGAAAAGAGGGGAAAATAAAACGCAGCTATTTCTAGCAACCAACGATTTCTTCACGATCAAGCGAACTTTTCAACCAGCCTTACCCACATGCACACCACGACACAATTATGTCCGCCGGGGAAGGAAGGAAGCAGAATACAGACGTCCTAGTCCTTTACAGCTAGAGGTTCAACCGGTCTCTTCTGTAAACACCTCACCGCGAAAATTAAGGTGAAGTGAAATGTCATTCCACCAGGATGTATTGACAGCTGACTTCATGTTCAACGTTTTCACGGTGAAATTTTACCAGTAAGGCACCGCTGTTACAATGCATCTCAGCTGTTGAATATTCTGAGGTTCTCGTGCGAAAGCGTCATGCCTCAAGTTCTGAAGAGCTGGTTAGTACTGAGTGGTGTGAAGTCATACCTGTCGAATATCCGGAGGCTCTCGTGCAGCATATCGTCGTGCTGCGACAGCGCCATGCCTCGCGGTCGGAGGCACTGCTCTCGCAGCAGCGAGCGGACCGTCTCGAGGCTACGAGTGAGCGCCTTTGCCAGCGGGCGCATGGCCGCTGATTCCTCCTCGCGATTCATTATCGAGGAGCCCGCGGCTAGGCACTAGAAATTTGAAACGGACAATATTAATTGATGTTTATTTCATTTTACTGGCTTGAACTTAACACTATTACATCTTCAGAAAAATAATAACAAGATCAGGTTGGATTTTCCAACGTTTTGAGAAGTTACACCGAAGCAAACTTTGAGGTCAAAGTCTATTTTAAAGATCATATCTGATATTGTTCAAAGCGGTCGAAGGTAATTTGGGTGAACGCATTTAAAATTGTTAATGATCTAATGAGCTGATTAGTGAGCTAATGCTAAAGATACTTCTGTGCTCAGTAAACCATAAGACATTATTTGTGTAGCCTGTAAAGTCGTTCTGCAATATGTTCACGGGTAAGCAAAGCCTTTGGCTGCTGACATACTACATACATATGTAATCTATTTACTTACTTCGCTGACTAAGCAATATAATTACGTCAAACGGGACAAAGACGTGCGAGTGTCTAAATCGATTTCATGAATCATCTTTCTTTCAGAAAAGTCTAGCTGTATTTATAGCTAAGATGAATGTGACCTAGGAAGAGATGAGTAGACATTCGCGCAAAGTAAAATTTACTCGAGCGTCGTAATTGAAGAGAATCGTAGATGAAGTACGGAAAAGAGACAAGTAACTAAATAAAACGAAATATTAGAAATACTTACATACATTATACATGATAAATGATATTTATTTTGTAAGTACTTAGGTAATTTTAAACTAGATGAGGCCGGTGTTTCCTAGCTGACCTGAGAAGAAACACCGAAACAAACTCAGAGGTCAAAGTCTATACAATCGTACTGGTCAAACATACATATATTATGAGAACCATGTAGGTTAATGTCTGAAGTGGTCTTTTGAGCACACATATTTGAGTAGACCTGTAACGTCCTTACAGTGCAAGCATTTGTCACTTATCGTGTAGCTCAAACTTAAAACTTTAAGGAGCTCAAGGACTTGACGAACAATATCAAAGTAAGGACATTTGGGTAGGCCGCATAAAGAACTTAAACTGCCAGACTAACATGAAATGAAATGAACCCCTGATATTGCGATGAACATGGTCACTATGGTAATATATAAAATTGACTGAGTGACTGACAGACAACGCACAGCCGAAACTACTGATCGTAGAAAGCTGAAATTTGGCATGTAGGTTCCTTGGGGAGTGCAGGGGAGCACTTGGAAAGGATTTCCCGAAATTCCTACGGGAACGGGATATGCGCGTACGAAGACGCGGGCAAGAGCTAGTACTCAATATAATAGAAAGACAAATTGTTTTACCAACAATCACCCCGCCTCGCCTGCTCAACCATGATATCGAACAATTTCAAAAGGCTTAACGATCAAATTGAGCCTAGACGTACCTATTGAATAACCTACACACAGCTGTTCCACTCACATGTATGTCAAACATTATCATAGCAAATATTCTGCAAACGGCCTAAGTCACGTTCAGCCTAAAAATAGCTTTATTCTTACCCAAACATGATAAAATAAAGGTCATTATTCAATAACTAGCTAAAATATTATTGTTTCTGTTTTCTTTTCAACCTACAGGCATGGTCTTGGTTATACATTATTAGAATAGCTATTGTTTAAGATACAATAGATGACCAACTTCTACATAACCTTTCATCGTGAAATGTGATCTAATTTTACTCTTATGCTCATGTCAAAAGGTCTCGAAAACAATATTTTTGGTTGCTCTCATGACAGAACTGATAACACAAAAGAAGCGGAATCGACGGTCGTCCAACAACATAAAAACTGGCCAAGTGCGAGTCGAACTCGCGTGCAAAAAGTTCCGTAATTTTTTTTTTTAACATGTTACTTTCAAATCATAGAATTATAGGTTTTCCTGTAATCTATAGGTAAAGACCAATTATCTGCAAAGTTCTTCCAAAATTGTAGGCTTTGTAGTTTCGGAGAAAGGCTCCCCCCTTATCTTCGAAACTACGGACCCAACATTTTTTTTTTGGGAGAATGGTAAATGTTCATCTATTTTCTTTCATAACCTCGGAATGGAATATTTTAACATTAATATTTTTGAGAACGTTACATTGAGTAATTTCATTCAAAAAGAGACAACATTTTCAAAACTTATTTATTTTCGTTGCGCGTCCGTGTTTGGGTCACAGAAAATTATATGTGTACCAAATTTCAACTGAATTGGTCCAGTAGATTCGGAGGGTTCCGTTTTTCCATACAGAGGTTCAGAACCCTAAATACTAGGTACATATTATTATTGTTTGGGTACAGTGGAAACAAACCCTCAATGTTATGTGCAATCATGGAATTAAAATATAAAGCAACTTTTCCCGACTACGTGTTGCTAAAATTTTGGAACAAGAATACAGTTCGTGTTACAAATGTGCCATCCGCCCGTTATGTGAGGAAATAATTCCTTGAAACATGCTTTAAATCGCTCCCTGATCGTACCGTATCGTATGGTAATACGTGTTGGCAGGCAGTTCTAATATTATGTAAAATATAAGAACTGCGTGTTGGTATATAACCTAAGCGTGCGTGACTCATATATTAATTAAGTACTCAAGTAAGTACTCACAAATCAACTTATTATAACGCCGCGCCATTCTCTACCTACAGAATAAAGAATCGGATGCCTATAAGGTTCAGCAGCGTTCCAGTTGATGGGTCATCAATGTTATGGTTACAATATGATAGTACAAGAAACAGTACATGTAACCTTGGAGAACATTCGATGCCACAGAGCATCGAGACGCCTCGGCGGACACTGCTAAAGACGGCATTGTCGAAACTCCCCATACAACCAGGCGTGCCAATAGTTCTCAACGTTTACATATAGACATTGACGGCCAGTGACAATGCCAATACTCTCAGTTCAATGCACTAGTACGAATATTATTAGTAGAATTAGAAATTAGATTTAACCAGAAATGTATCCCCGGACCCAAATTTAAAAAATTAAATTCCCTAAGTTACTGCTTCTAACATCAGCTATCTGCCAGAAAAGTCCCGTTATAATTACTTTAGCCGTTTCAGAACTAAAAAGATCAAAAAAAAATTAAAACATTATAAATTTATTAGCATAGGTAAGTAAAAAGCTGTTATTTTAACAATACAAAAAGATACTTCAATTCTATTTACTTTTACAGATAAACCTAGCTGAATAGAAGATGGCGTCACCAGTACTAATAATAGCCGGAGGGGCGGTTCCACGCTCTATGTTCGATGCCTATTCACCTGCCAGTCATTAAACAACGAATTTTTTTTCTATGGCATTGTTAGTATATGGTAATCGATATCTATATAGGAGCTAAGTGTGATTATAGTTTATGTTTGTATTTTTTATCAGCTAGTTTGATTTGACTAAAAGCCGCCGTACATGGAATGGCTGACCTGCCGTAATTTGGTCTGAATGGGTACGTTAACACACATTTCAATATACAAGTACCTGGTAAACTGGAATTATGGTTGAGAACTAGGTGATAGACAGGGCACAGAAAATGTAAGGAATAGTCAGCAAGGTGTATCATAAAAACCTAGTGAAAACACTCAACATGTTGCGATAACTAGACAAATAACATTACTTGACATGAGTTCAGAACTTCAGACCAAATATACCCAGTAACCATCACGTAATCTGCAGGAGACCTCAGAACAGACCCAGAACTGGCCATAGGAACGTAAGCAGACCACGAACTCGGTGTACCGACAACCTGGTCAAATAAGCAGGCAAGGATTGGAGGCTCAGGACAGAATCCAAAACATGGCCCACTTGTAGGCCCCAAGTGCCCACACATTTGCGGCACTAAGGACCTAATTAATGCCACTGATGCCGCTATAAACGTGGCCACCTTAGTTCATACTTGATGGGCAGACAGGTTAAAGTTCAGATAAACGGTGTAAACTCAATAGGGTCGGAAACGACAATGGGCGTTCCTCAGGGTTCAATATTGTGTCCATTCCTTTTTTTAGTTTACATAAATGATTTTCCCCAATTACTTAAAAATCAACCAAAGATGGTGTTATTTGCGGATGACACATCATTAATATTTAAAATAGACCGACGTTCACAAAATCTTGACGACGTCAATAGCTCTATTCATCAGGTCCAAAATTGGTTTACGGCAAACAACTTGGTTTTAAATAAAAAAAAAAAAATGTATTAGGGTTTCTTTACCAAATGTTTAAAGTAGCGAATGTGACATCATATTGAATGGAGAAAAACTGGAGTTCATTAATCAGACGGTTTTACTAGGTATCACATTGGACGAGAAATTACAATGGGGGCCTCATATAACATCTCTTGCGGGTCGTCTAAGCTCAGCCGTGTATGCTGTTAGAAAGATAAGACAGTTAACAGACGTAGAAACCGCACGTTTGGTCTACTTTAGTTACTTTCACAGCATTATGTCGTACGGTATTTTGCTGTGGGGTCGGGCTGCTGACATTGAATCTATATTTATTTTACAAAAGAGAGCTGTCAGAGCCGTTTATAATCTGCGTCGCCGTGATTCTCTTAGGGAACTTTTTAAAAAGATTAATATTATGACAGTCCCTTGCCAATTCATTTATGAAAATATTATGTATGTGCGGAAAAACCGACATCTTTTTAGTAAAATTAGTGATAGACATAATTTTAATACTAGAAATAAAGACAAATTAGATCAACCATTTTTTAGATTAGCTAAAGTCCACACTTCTTTCATGGGGTATTGTGTTAAATGTTACAACAAAATACCTTCTGACATATTACAACTAAATGAAAGAAAATTTAAAACTCATGTTAAAAGTACACTTTGTGAACAAGCATATTACAAATTAGAAGATTACATTTGGGATAAGAATGCTTGGAAACATGCTGGTCCTGCTCCATAGGACAATCAAGGGTGAAGGTCAAACTTGTTGATTTATGTATTAACTTTATAGATAATAACATACTGTTTCTTTTTTGTGTTTTTATTTTTCTGTTGACTCACACACTTTTGTTTAATTAATGGTTCCAATGTTTGTAAATATGTGAGTACCATTTACCTAAATTTCTTTAGGAAATTAATAAGTTTACCTCTGCTGGTGATACTTTGTTCTTATAAGTAGCATACTCTGGGTGCATCGTCCTCACATAATATTAAATTAATTTTTGTATACCACATTTTTTAAAATCATTATTTGAAGAGAGTAACTATGGAGTTTCTTGTCCGTTCTTCTCCATAAGAATCTACCTTTCCGAATGGACAGTAGAGTCACTTTATTAATGTAACATTATTATTTTACTGAATTGTAAACGATGACGTTCAAAAGTGCCGTTTAATGGCCTAATTGAAATAAACGTTTTGACTTTGACTTTGACACCTTTTGGGCACAAACTGTTTTAGGGTCACCATCGACTAGAAAAGATGAAGGGCCGAGTAAAGTGGCGTGCACTGGTGACTTAAGGTGGCCTGGGCCGGCTAGGGCCAGCGCCTGTCAGAGTTGCGGAACTGTTCGAAAGAGTTACCGCAGCCCGAAGGCTGGACCGCAAAGAGCATTTGATGTATTTTAGTCAGTTAAGATGATTCCATCCAGGGAAAAGGTTATTAGGCCTCTATTGTGCGTTATAATTCCCATAAATGAAGGAGGAATAAAACCTGATGGTACCAACCTCAGCGCCGAACCAGAGCTGTCCAGCCAGGTTGTCTTGCAGCACATCCTCGGGGAACTTAACCCTGAAGCCGCGTGCCACCCGCTCGTCACCCAGCAGCTGGTCCATTATCTGACTTGTGATGTTCAATACGCGGTCCTGTGGAAGGAAATATTAGGTTAAGTGAAAAGAGTTATGGTATTAGAGTCATGGATTACTATATTAGTAGATATTTTGTCGATAGTTGATTTCCGAAGTCGGATACAGAAGTGAATAAAATGACAACCCCAAGATAATTCAATTCAATTCAATTTATTGCAGATAATAAAAAATCCATAACATTACATAAAAAACAATATAAAAACATAAATATGAATAAATATAAAGAAATACAATAAATTAAAAATATTATAAAAGTTAATCGTGAAATTAATCGTGAAAAGTCAAATAATAATAATGATCAAATATAATAAAACTGTCAAATAATAACAATAATCAAAATATAATTTAAACAAATAGATTGTCAAAAACACAAGTCTATAAGTAAGAGGGACCGCTAGCGTGCAGCCGCATCCACCTCATCAACATTGAAAGATTCTCAATTTTATGAAGCACATTATCAACTAGACACGCAATTAAAGAAATGAAGTTGCTAAACTTACACCGAAGGTATTGCGCGTAGGTTATAGAAAAAAATACTGCCAACACGGAGTGTGCAAGACATTAGCTTTTCTTCTAAAGAAAAACAAAGTTCTAACTGTTACAACTCCAAGATACATAAATAGTCACGTTTTTGGCACTACATTTTCAACTAGACACGCAAATAAAATAAAAAAAAAGTGCAAAGGTTACACTGACGGCAAGTCTAGGTGACAGGTTAACAAACTGTCACCATGCAGTGTGCACGCGAAATGAGCACGAAAAGGCTTTCCTTCTAAAGTCGAGACATTGACAGCATGATGCTTTTCAAAGACTGAAGGGCTTTACTGAACAAAATTCCAACTGTTATAAATAATGCTTACAGTGAACTCCACGATAGATAAATAATCAAGATTTCACGCACCACATTTTCTACAAGGCACGCAAATAAAATGAAGTGCTAAGGGTTCACCAAAAGAAAGTCTAGGTGACAGGTTAACAAACTGTCACCGTGCAAAATACGCACGCTATATTGACACAAAAAGACTCTTCTTCTAATAAGTAATGAAATATTGACAGTTTGTTGTCTTTCAAAGACTCTAGGACATATCTAAACAAAGTTCTAACTGTTACAAATCAAGCTAACAGTGACAACCCCACGATTTATATAAATAACAAGCTGTGCCCGTGGCTTCGCTCCCGTCAACTGTTACCTACCCTACCTATCTCCTACTTACCATACCCTACATACCTCCTACCTACCCTACCTACTTACCTATTTTGTTTTTAAACCTTCCCTGTAATCTGGCGAACAAAAAAAAATAATTAGCCAAATTTCCAGCCGTTCTCAAGTTATAGCGTGACCAGGAGAAATAGGGCTACATTTTTAATTTTTCTTTTTTAAAAATTTTCTTTCATAAGAACCTTCTGCTGACAATAACAAATACAACAAAAAAAGAATTAGCGAAATTGGTTCAGCCGTTCACGCGTGCTGCCGTGACCAAGGGAAATAGGGATTCATTTTGATATTTAGATAACGTTTTAATGCAACACACTTTAAACCAGACAGACATATTTGCGTGTCTGTCTGGTTTAAAGTGTTATGGTATGAAGTGCTAAGGTTACACCGAATGCAAGTCTAGGTGACAGGTCAAAAAACTGCCACCATGCAGTGTACACGCGACATTAGCACGGAAAGGCTTTTCTTCAAAGAAAATAAATATGAGACAATGAAGTCAGTTATTTTCCAAACACTGAAGTCACTAGGACGTTACTAAATAAAGTCCAACTGTTACAAATCAAGTTTACAAAGACAACCCCACGATAGACAAATAATCACATTTTGAATTAGACACGCAAATAAAATGAATTGCTAAGGTTACACCGAAAGCAAGTCTAGGTTACAGGTTAACAAACTGCCACCATGCAGTGTGCACGCAACATTAGCACGGATAGGGCGTCGGGAAAGGTCAAGCGTCAAATCCGGTCACACGTGGAATGGAACATGTGTTTTAGGCTTAACTGGTATTTGATACAATTTTCCTTTATACCACTTTGGAGCTCATTTTTAACCGACTTCGAAAAAATGAGGAAGGTTCTCAATTCGGTTGTTTTTTTTGTATGTTTGTTACCTCATACATAACATATTAACCGATAAAAAAATCTTTTTTTATGAGAAAAGGATATATTTTCCGATAGAAATTTCATGAAAATCGCTCCAGTGGTTTCGTTTTTAACCCAAAGTAGCTGAAAAAAAAATTTCATCCAAGTAAACAAAATTGCGTACATATTTTGCATTCCTGTTACTTTTCAGTGGTACCTATTGTTAGCAAACAACGTCGAAAAAAACATGAAACGTTTAAAAGTCATCTAGATTGCTCAAAGGCGCACATAGTTTATAAAAAAGTGCCTATTACTTGGAACGAAACAACTTATTAGTTCATCATTAAGGATAAATTCTAAAAGCAAAAATGAGTCTTACTAAGATCTAAACATCGTAAAAGTCACGTCTACAATTTCATCCTTAATTTAAATAACGAAGCGTGCTGAAAATAATCTGCATGAACCACGGCGCTAAAGAAAACTGCAGAGAACTAATGAGCACGTCGAAATCTTGCCCGCTACAATCAAGAGCAAGAATGTCTGCAGTTGAAGCGTGCAACAGTATTTTACCACTTCACGCGATGAATTTTATTTATATCAACAATACAGTTTACAGCTGTCATGCAATTACCTTTGTGTAGGTGAAACTTAAGTCATTCGTTTTATAACTGTCACCGGAAAATAGCAAACTCCGTAAGATTATAAAATAACTCGAGAGATTGTAAACTCTCGATAAATTGTCAACTGAACATATAGAATACTATTTTACGCATCAAAATTTGATAGTCTATAATCTCGCGAAGTCATTCCGAGAAATTGTGGATTACATTACAATGGCGACCAATCAGAGCACAAGTCTACAATTTATCTGTTTTCGTGTGAAAGTAAACCTGGAAACAAAGCTCTCATTGGTATTTTCAGAGTAAACGAAGACCAATGAGGGGCCAAGTTTTCAATTTAACTATCACACCTAAAGAACGTTCTAAGTTCCAAAATAATTCAGAATAATTGTACGTGTTGTATTTATATTATTTTTGCCTACCAAAATGGATAAATGCTCGCTTTGGAGAGCCAAGAAGGTCTAGGCAAAGTGCCATTCTATAAGTGAATTCCTCTAGTCTCAGTAGTTCGGTTGTTTTGTTCGGGGCCAAACAAGACAAATCTTGTTTCCCTGAAATATGTTACTTCTGTTACTAGGAGAACTTGGATGCAAGAGCGAGCTAAGCGAGTTCGGGACTTGGGGCACCCCGACGGACCGGTTCTTCGACTTCTGTTATGACGTCCAACCGATCTACAGAACAAGTCTCAACAGTTCGGTTGGACGTCATAACTGAAGTAATGAGACAAAATTAGTCTCAGTAGTCCGGCCCCGAACAAAACAACCAAACTACTGAGACTAGAGGAATTCACTTATAGAATGGCACTTTGTCTAGACCTTGGCTGTTTGTCTGTTAACTTATGAGGAAAATATAGTTTTTAAAATGTCACACTATCGCTACGACAACAATTTTATCCTGCTGTAAAATTGGAAGTGGATAATCCTCAGATGACTCCAATCAACAATCGTGTGCCGTCAAGGAATGTTTTTTTACTTGAAGCTTGTTATTTTCAAGACTAAGTGTTCGTATTGCCAACATTGTGGCCAGGATTCAGGGTTAATATTTCTCAGCTCAGGCATACCTTTCGGCCATAGGTCAGAACGAGAAACTGTTAACCTATAATGACCTATGGCCGAAAGGTATGCCTGAGCTGAGAAATATTAACCAATGGAATTACATAGAATCTCAGTGACTGACGCGGAGCGGGAGATTTTATGCAATTCCATTAGTTAATATTTCTCCGCTCCTCACCTCTCCCTTCGCTCCACTGGACAGTCAGCCAAAAGAGTGCGATTATTCAAGAGTAGAGGAGCTCCTACAATGTACCTAAGTTAATTTCCTATGGAAAACAAAGTGGCAAGTGATAGCCACTTTTCGTACATTTGGCGAGCAAGTTTTATTCGGGTGAAAGCACCTTCATTTCGGTTCATCAGGCCTGAAAACTTGACAGCCATAGTCTTTGTTATTTTGTGTCAGACGTAACGACCGTAATAAACATTGGACGAACAATAACGTAGTACATTTCGCTCGCTGTTCTATGGAAAAGTAATCAGGAAAACGAAACACAAAGAATATAGAACTAATGACTGACATAACCAAGGAAGTGTAATTAATATACAACGTAACACATACAAGCACTAGGTAGGTACTTAGTCACAGAAACACGTGTTTTGTGAATCGAATCTTAGGAAGACATGTCCAACAGTTAAACACAAGCGGATTAGAAACAGTCTATAAAACGAACACACGACAAAGACCTAACTTACATCTATTATGTTTTGTCTTTTCCGGAGTACGTTCAAACGAGTTACAAGTACATACTATCTAAATGTTAAGAACAAACGTGAGCACCACTTACTTACTATTATTATAATTAGATAGATACCAACAATGTGCTACGGGCATGTACACATGGCGATTGTGATTGGTATGCAGGCTGCAAATAGACAGTGCATTTAAATATTAATCACTTGCGGCACGAAGTCACCTTAACATTTAATATTTATAATATGACCATGAATAGCATTTTTACGTAAGACATCCTTAATCTAGTGATGGAATACACAAAGCCGTTTAGCACAGAAATCTAATGATAAACAACTGTACACAAAAACGCTGTCAAAAAGAGGCTACAGGCAGCTGTCTGTTTTTAATTAATTTGTTTTGTCTAGTGTACATTTTATGACACATGCGTATTGCATAGTAATTAGAAGCTAGAACACACGTGGTCGCAGATAAAAGCTGTATAGCACATACCTACCGATCAACATTGTATATGTTTTGCCCTAAAATACAGTATTATTTTCCACGTTCGTCGTCTGTTCGGTGATAAAATAATTGGCTGATATAGTGTAACAGTCTTTGTAAATTATTTTAACGTGCAGATAGCGAGCCGGGTGAGCGTTCCAGATCTGAAGTGCTGGTAATCACGCAAATAACTTCATTTGGCCATTCTGTTCGTGATCTAACCGCAGTTTCTAATAGATTCGTGTTAATACATACAGTATTATGGAATTAGTGTTTGTGTCTAGTTTTTGTTGGGTTAGAGTCGGAATAACTGAACGATCGATCGCATTGTTTATCTGGTTAAACAATGCGATCGATAAATGGTTAAATATAAGACCTGTTTAATAAGCGAAAATAAATCGTAGTTTTCAGTCGTCTTTAGACGGGGCTTACAACCTTTACCTATAATAAAGTGATACTATTTCCACCTTCAAAACACAATTTTATTGTGTTAAAGAAAATATAGAAACAACTTATAACTAGTAATAACATTAAGACAAAGTGGAACAGACATTAAAATTCTTTGTAACAGTGGATCGAGGAGCAGGATATTTGTGTACACACATACATGCATACAAATCAATGTAAACAAGGCAATTAGCAAGCTGAACGACAGTTCAAATTATACCCGTATGGTTCGGATACGAATTAGTTAGTTGAAATGTGTCGAAAATACGGTTGAGAAAAGAAATGTATTCAATGATGTTTGATGTATTATGTCGAAGCCATATCATAGAATTGGCTATTTCATGAGGTGGCCCAAGATAGGTTAGGTTTGAGGGAACTAAGGGCACTTGACACGGATATGTTAAGTTCGAATGGGATGACAGCGCAAGAGTGAGCGAGCAAAGCGAACTAAACTCCTGTCATCCTATGCATGTTAGGTTCCTTTAAACCCTGCATACAGAAACAGGAGCCCCGCAGCGGGGCTCCGTCGTTGAGGTTAAGATTGAGGATGTCATTTCATGGAATGAGAAAGGAGTGGCCAATTTTAGCTTTTATAATTAGCAGACAAGAACTAATGGAAGAAGAAAACGTGTTTCTGTGGTGTTGCTTCAACACCAAAGTCAAAACGTTTATTTCAATTAGGCCATTAAACGGCACTTCTGAAAGTCATCGTTTACAGTTCAGTAAAAATAATAATATTACCTTAATAAAGTGACTCTACTGTCCATTCGGAAAGTTAGATTCTTATGGAGAAGAACGGACAAGAAACTACATAGTTACTCTTTTCAAATAATGATTTTACAAAATTTGGTATACGAAAATTAATTTAATATTATGTGAGGACGATGCACCCAGAGTATGGTACTTATAAGAACAAAGTATCACCAGCAGAGGTAAACTTATTCATTTTCTAAAGAAATTTAGGTAAATGGTACTCACATATTTACAAACATTGGAACCATTAATTAAAGTCAGTCAACAGAAAAACAGAAACACAAAAAAAAGAAACAGTATGTCTATAAAGTTAATCCATAAATCAACCAGTTGATTTTGTCTACACCCTTGATTGTCCTATGAAGCAGGACCAGCATGTTTCCAAGCATATAAGCATAATATGCTTGTTTACATAGTGTACTTTTAACATAAGTTTTAAATTTTCCTTCATTTAGTTCTAATACATATGTCAGAAGGTATCATATTGTAACATTTAACACAATACCCCATGAAAGAAGTGTGGACTTTAGCTAATCTAAAAAATTGGTTGATCTAATTTGTCTTTATTTCTAGTATTAAAATTATGTCTATCACTAATTTTACTAAAAAGATGTCGATTTTTTCGCACATGTATACATAATATTTTCATAAATGAATTGGCAAGGGACTGTCATAATATTAATCACCACGTCACATGAGACAAGGGCAAGAAGACAAAATGGCCAAACAGAAAGTAAATCTAATAGCTATAATGTCAGAGGGCGCCAAGAATTCTTGTTAATCGTTGACCTTTTGAAAATGAAAGGTAAAATACATAACTCCACTTCAGCAAGTTCCATAGAATGTCCCGCAAGTTAATTACCTTGCAAATCAAAACGATCTGCATATTTAAATTGAGTGGCTCAACATACCTACCTAGTAACGCAGTGGCATACTCGTGTGTCCACAGCAAAAAGCGGAAAGGAATAGAAGTTACATTCTGGAACGCATTCGAGACCTGGCTTTTTTTTATTATTTAATATTGGTTTGCTCTTGACTCTAGTCTAGGTCATATATGACAGAGACAAAGTTGACGATGGAGCGAGCTTAACAAGGAGAAGCCTGTTCACTCTAATTTTGAAGAGATTAGGGTTGTATGCGTTCGGAAACACAGACGCAGGCAGAGTTCCACTCCTTTGCTGTGCGCATTACAAAAGACGTTTGGAAACGTTTAGTGCGAATTGGTGGAATAGCAACAAGGTAGGGATGGTAATTTTCAGTGCGTCTAGATGTCCGATGGTGAGTCAAATAGGCCTTGCTCAATGGTTAGGCTATGTTTATACCATAGCATGAGCCATTCTCTTTTTTTTCTCTCTTTCGTGTCTATGCGAGAGAGTGAAGGCAGTAGCAATCCCCGAGCCTCAATAATTGAGACGTCTTAGAAGGCTTTAGTCAGTGGAAGTCCGTCAGTGACTAATCGACACACCCCTTCGTCTTTCTTATAAAGACTGTCACTAAGTTAGCAAATCAGCAAAAAGTAATTAAATCGGTTTGATAAGTAATTAAGTCACTTACGGCTATATATTCAGTTCCTACCTTCATGGAATATTGTTTGAAGTAAGCTTACTAATACTTTCCTAGGAACAAATTCATTCACAACTGTTAGAATATGATTTAGACTAATCTTTGTTTTCACGACTGAACCACGCAATACTCATGCAATTTTGTACCCCGGTTCAGTTATCGAGCCGCGTAGTGTTCATGGGCTTGAAATCTGGAATTCCTCAGTAGCAGCGGACTCTGGATTTGTGCCCGGTTTGTGGCAATAGGCTTTCTCACTATTACATAAGTGTAATTAATAGCTGTAGCTCTGTCTGTAGTCTAAATTGCTTTATTACAGAGACAAAATTTGTTTTCGTCTGTACGGTAGTCTGTAGGGTAGTATGTAGGGTTGTCTGTACAGTAGTATGTATGGCAGTCTGTACAGTAGTATGTACGGTAGTCTGTACGGTTGTCTGTACGGTAGTCTGTACAGTAGTCTGTACGGTAGTCTGTATGGTAGTCTGTACGGTAGTCTGTACAGTAGTCTGTACGGTACCTAGTCTGTGAGGTAGTCTGTACGGTAGTCTGTACAGTAGTCTGTACGGTAGTCTGTGAGGTAGTCTGTATGGTAGTCTGTAAAGGTAGTCTGTACAGTAGTCTGTACGGTAGTCTGTGAGGTAGTCTGTATGGTAGTCTGTAAAGGTAGTCTGTACAGTAGTCTGTACGGTAGTCTGTACGGTAGTCTGTATGGTAGTCTGTACGGTAGTCTGTGAGGTAGTCTGTACGGTAGTCTGTGAGGTAGTCTGTGAGGTAGTCTGTGAGGTAGTCTGTGAGGTAGTCTGTGAGGTAGTCTGTGAGGTAGTCTGTGAGGTAGTCTGTGAGGTAGTCTGTGAGGTAGTCTGTGAGGTAGTCTGTGAGGTAGTCTGTGAGGTAGTCTGTGAGGTAGTCTGTGAGGTAGTCTGTACGGTAGTCTGTATGGTAGTCTGTACGGTAGTCTGTACGGTAGTCTGTATGGTAGTCTGTATGGTAGTCTGTACGGTAGTCTGTACGGTAGTCTGTATGGTAGTCTGTATGGTAGTATGTGAGGTAGTCTGTACGGTAGTCTGTACGGTAGTCTGTATGGTAGTCTGTATGGTAGTCTGTACGGTAGTCTGTACGGTAGTCTGTGAGGTAGTCTGTATGGTAGTCTGTATGGTAGTCTGTACGGTAGTCTGTACGGTAGTCTGTACGGTAGTCTGTATCATGTAGACGGACCAGCATGTTTTGCAGTCCTTCTGAGTCCATCTATTTGGTGACGCGCCATCGCGGTCACGTTGCTACTCGAACGGTTTTCGTAACAACTAATTAGGTCTGAACTGAACCCGCCCATTACGCATGCACATTTAGGTACTTGACCGAGATTACGTTTAGAAATTATGATTTGGACTAAATATTGCTGATGTTGTTGTTAAATATTACAATAATAAATTAATATCATGGCATTATAATCGCTTCCTGCTGTCATTAACCTGAACTGAGTATAAATAATTTAGTCATCGATTTCCTTGTTAGATCAATAGCACCAAAATTGGCTATTCGCTCTCATAGAACCATAATCAAAATGTTTATTACCGGTACAAATGTAACTTTTAGTGTTTGAACGATTTACGTTACATTCTCAAAGTCCCATTACGTTTACGTCATACGAACGGAAGCATACCATAGCATTACCTGATAAATAAATAAGTAAATAAAGCGCCAAGTTCTTGGGCATTTATACAGAAATTGTTTAAACAAAGCTAATAAACGCGTCAGTAATGTAATCTAAATAGTGTCAGAAGTGACAAGTAAAATGAAGTGTAAACTAAACAGTTTATTTTTCGTAAACTGTTTGTATTTCTTTACAGTTCTCTCAATATAAGGAGGAAAATAACAAGTATATATAATAACCACCCGAGGAAACAAACGCGAGGAAATTAAAGGTTAAGTTGCTCGTCTTGGCCTTAATTACCTGAGAATTACGTACTTAGGTAAGGAAAGAACCTGTCCTGCCAGATAGTAGGTATACCTTATTCCAAAAAAAAACTACAATCTTTTGCAGGCACTTGGATAGAATGTGGATTCCATACGTCACCCACATGATGTCATTATGTCACCTACTCTTCGAGAGACGTAGATAGTGAAAGCCTCATTTTTATCGCGAGCGCTCACATTGGGGACTCTGTCCTCCCACCGACTCGTCCCAAAAAATACGTTGGCATAGAGATCACGTGCTGGGATCCCTTTAAAGTCTCCCCAGGAGTGTGCGTTACAGGCGTTCCACAAAGGTTTCCGGGGTGGGCTTTAAAAAGTCACGCTGCTTCCTCTAGGTGCTGATGGTGACCACCGGGGTTTAGCAAGGTAAAAATCCCACATTCCTCGTCTTTTTCCGAGCCCAGGCGCCTTTTGAAGGATTCCCAAAATACGCAGAATAGCATGCCATATCAGTATGGTATACATGTCAACGTTTCTTAGAACAACTACATTAGATTGAGAATAGTTAAGAAGTTTGAAGCACAAACCAGCTATTAGAAAGGACTAGACCAGTATAAAATAATGAATTTTCTACACGAGGAAGGCAACAGTAGGTATTCGTACCAACTGACAATGCGAGGAGAAGATCTACACCCGACGAAATAACTTTAAGGGTCTCTTTCTAAATGTTTTTTAATGATTTCAAATCTGATGAGTGATGAGAAATCAGAATCCACTGCTGATGCGAACTTATTGTTCAGCATAAAGAATGCTGTTTAAAACTTTTGTTATTTTATCACTCGCTCTGAAAGGATCTGCATTGGCAGCATTGCATACAAGGTCTAGTAAGGGGCTATTATTTGCGATAACATTGCGGCCTAAGGTTTGGGTCTCTTTTGCCTTCTGTATCTTTTCTGTGCTCGCTCGCACCTACCAGAAAGTTGATACAAGAGGCAGGTCTATTTGTCACCGACGAAAGTGGCGCAACAAGACAAGTCCATATATCGTAAATTGTAGTTAAACTCACTCCTACAATTGCTACGCTGATACTTGGAAGTAGAGCAATTTTCTGCGCTATGAATATTTTAATTTATTAATGCTATTTGAATCCTACTACAAATACCTGTGAGGTTGTTTCCATGTTTGAGTTAATTCTATTATTCGTTTTATACATAAGTATGTACGAAAGCAACTGCAATCCCTTAGCTCTTAAAACTTAAAATTATTCAATACAAATAAAAGAATATTTGGTCACGTCGGAATTTTATTAGTGGATTTAAATCTTTACCTGCCGTGCGATTCTGCAAACATGTCGAAGTGAAGGCTTGGGTGAAGTGATCACGAAGTGAGTTGTCAATCCATGTAATCAAGATGGAATGACAGTTCACTTCGCGCTCACTCTACCTGAGTTTTCACGGTGAGAGGTTTACAGAATCGACCGGCACAATAGATTTAATTATTTTGTTTAAATACTTCCTTAAAATGGGACTACGATCAAAAGTAGCTTATAGGGGAAGACCACAATAATAAAATGCACTACATGGGAAAATAATATAAAAGGCGATTTTCCCATCACGAATTTCCCTATTGCGTCAATCAGTTTATCGTCAGTAGCAGTAATCCGGTAATGGAATCTCGATGTCCTAGTGACTATACTATGCATTCGAGTAGGTGCATGAATTGCTCAAGGATCTAGCTTTCCTGTTAGCTTAAGGACTGTACCTACTAATCCTTTAATGTTTATAATAGTACGAGCTTTCGCCCGCGACTTCGTACGCGCATATCCCGATTTTCCCGTTCCCGTATAACCCATAGCCTTCCTCATTCATGAAGAAGGCTATATACAAAAATAATTTTCCAAATCCGACTGGTAGTTCCAGATATTAGCGCTTATTAACAAACAAACTCATCACCTACCTATATTGTAGGTTCCTGCTCTGGTAGCTATTTAATATTCATGAAGTAATGTCATCATCATCATTATATTAACCGAAAGACGTCCACTGCTCGACAGGCCTCCCCCAAATGTCGCCACAACAACCGGTCCCGTGCGTCTCGCATCCATCTCCTACCCGCGACTACACCAGGTCATCGGTCCTCCTTGTGGAAGGCCTTCCAACGCTCCGTATCACCTACGGACTTACGATTAGTTCCGAACCCGAAATAAGAATGAATGACAACACGATTTGACAGTAACTGTCAAATCATGTTGTCATTAATTCTTTGTGGTTAGGTGATACCATTATGGGTGATACGGACTAGAATACGCCCGCAACTAAGCCCGAAACTACGGACTTCGGGCTTACAGAGTAGCCCCCCTGAACTAGAGTAATGTCATACATGCTAGTTCATAATCTGAATTTAAATTACAGTGAGTTATTATAGAATATAATTTGATTGACAATTGCCGGACTTTTTCGTTCCTCGACTGTACATTTGTCTGTTTGAAATTTTGTCTTAACACGAATGAATCTACTTCTTATTTTATTGCCCTTATCACATAGACACATTTTAGGTATCTACTAGTTTGAGGATAATTACTTGGAAATTTTAATTGAAATCCATGTAGAGGTACTAGCTTCACAGATACAACAGGTTTCCGTAATTTGCAATCAAGTGATTATTAATACATGTGTGGAATTATTCCAACATTGTAAGTTAAATACTAACAACTTAACGACCCAGACTGAGTAGGTTATTTTTTTATTTTATTTTTTTATTTGCCTGTACATATCAATAAATCATTTTGCTGACTGTACCTACATATTTTTTCCATAATAGATAGGATAAGAATTTAAAAAATAAACGAAGTTTTATTTATTAGTATTACGCTGTGTTTTCCCGTTAATTACCTATTGGGTAGGTAGGACTACTTTCCTATGTCATTAGTTCCTTGACCTATTTTGAACATTATAAATAACCATGTTCCTGCAAACACACGTCAATATTCCTTGTAAGGTGTAAGTAGTAGCAGATACCAATTACCGAACTCTTTTACAGATGAGTTATTTGGGTCAGCAGACATTCATCATAATTGACTTGTTTGTTGTCCTTGAATGAATCATACTTGCATCGAGACCGCAGAAAGATGAACTGAAGAAAAAATTGAATTTCAAATGAGTCACATGACTATTGTTAGCTGAAAAGAATAATTTTCTACGATTTGTTCCGGATTCGCTCACAAAGTTCGCCTGATTTTTATTTTTCCGTGTGGGGCGAACACGGAAAAATAAAAATTAGGCGAACTTTTCGTTCCTTTTTTGCCGCGTTTATCATTTGTTTCATTCATATGATTATTTGAGTACTACATTCAGAAATAAAATGCTATCAAATCGCAGTCTGTTTGACCGCTGGACAATATTATTTCTAAGGATACCTATTGTGCATTATGCAGTGAAGAAGGAACTTTACTTATATACGAGGGTTACCACACCAATCGATATATTGCAGTTGCAAGATCAAAGCCATAGTTCGACGGTAAAATTGATCAGACTACGTCGATCGACAATTCTTCCGTATCCAAATAAAAAATACCGTATTAATCGACCGACGTCGATCAACGCCGATCAATGTCATAGCATAGATTGACGATCGATCGATTGGTGTAGTAACATACTAAGTTAAATGAGACCGCTATTTACTATGTCCCTTAACTAGATAAAATAATTGTGAAAGAGGAAAATCGGGAGCAAAATTCCTAGTGAAACAGGAAAAGTGTCTTCAGTACTTAGTGAATTATAATTTATAATAAACAATGTACTGCAAACGCTCTAAATATTTGTGGGCAATCGTGATACTAGTTCAAGGCTACAAAAACCTGAATTCAATTGAGCAGTCAGTCGCTCATTAAAATTCACCCAAACAATGTCAGTGAAACAAAACATTGAAATAGGTACTTATCTACCTAATAACACTTTTATCAAAATTCCGGTAACCACCGACTAAACCGATATAAAATAAATACTTGAGTTTATGTTGATAATAATAAATATGCACCCAATGAGAGCTCTCATTGCAAGACATCTTAAATTAATATTATAAAGAAGTAGTTACTAAGGTATTAAGAGGTGGTATATATGTAGGTACCGACCATGTGCCAAATTCTTATTTGCGTATCGACTGCTGTTTGAGTCCAATAGATGGCTACTTTTATTGCGGAATTGGAGACGTTCAGATCGTCAAGGGTGCAGGTGGACTAGGGGTTGTTCTGCCGAGCAGGTGAAGGCAGGCATCATACGTCCTGACCACACGGGCATGCGAACTGTTCTGGTGAGCTGCCCCGTGACGGCGGCCAAGAAAATCTCGGAGGGCCGAAGACTCTTGGTGGGCTGGGTTTCTGCGCAGGTCAAACTGCTAGAACCCAGACCTCTGAGGTGCTTCCGCTGTCTAGTGGGCAACCATGCGGGAGCCCTTTGCACCTCGGAGGTTGACCGCAGTGATCTTTGCTTCCGCTGTGGTCAGCCCGGTCACAAGGCCGGCTCGTGTAACGCCACGCCGCACTGCGTTGTATGTGCGGCAGCTGGCAAGCCGGCCGGGCACTGGGCTGGGGGCAAGGCCTGCGTTCCACCCTCCAAGGCCAGGGGCAAGAGGATGCCCTTCGCCACCACTATTCCCGCCGTAGCCACCGCCATCGCCGCCGTTGCATCCACCGCTGCCGCTGCCACTACGAGTGCCGCGGAGGAGCCCTCACAAGGGGCTCAGGAGGAGGCCGTAATGGAATGCTAATAACGGCCCCATTACGCCTCCTCCAGGCGAATATCAATCACTGCGCCGCCGCTCAGCACCTGTTGCTCCAGAGCATGGCGCAGTGGTCGATCAACATCGCCGTTGTCGCTGAGCCGTACTTTGTCCCACCCAGGGATGACTGGGTGGAGGACCAAAACGGCTCAGTGGCCATAATTTCGTCGGCCGCCGCCGGTACCCCGTCCCTCGAGAGTGTCAGAAGAGGACAGGGGTGCGTAGCAGCACGGTTTGGGGAGATTGTGGTAGTGGGGGTCTACTTCTCTCCGAACCGATCTCTCGCCGAGTTCCACAACTCCCTTAGGGAGTTGGTTGTCGTCGTCGCCGGTTATCGTTCCCTCCCCGTGCTCGTTCTCGGGGACTTCAATGCCAAGCACTTGGCTTGGGGTTCACGATATACGGACACGAGGGGCAGGATGGTGGAGGACTGGGCTCTGGAGACAGGCCTAATCGTCCTCAACCGGGGTTCTGTCCCCACGTGTGTGCGGATGCAGGGTGAGTCCGTGGTGGATATTTCGTTCGCAAGCCCTGCTCTGTCACCGCGTGTCGTCGACTGGCGCGTCATGGAGGAGGTGGAGACGTATTCGGACCACCGGTACATCCGGTTTGACGTCTCCGCCCAGACCTCAACTGCGCCAGTCCGAGAGACCCCGAGTGGTCCGCGGTGGGCGCTGAAGCAGCTGGACCGGGAGCTTCTCCTGGAAGCCTCGATCGTGCAGGCCTGGGTGTCACCACCAGACAGGCCTGCTGACATCAACGATGAGGCAGAGTGGTTCCGGGAGACCATGTCCGAAATATGTGATGTGGCAATGCCCCGGGTCCGGCCAGGACGCGCCCGCCGCCAGGTGTACTGGTGGTCGCGGGAGCTGGCATCGCTGCGCGACGCATGCGTTGCTGCACGGCGCCAGTACACCAGGCATCGCAGGCTCCGCATCCGGCCTCCGGATGCGCAGGCCAGGGAGGCGGAGCTGTACGAGGAATACAGAGTGGCGAAGGATGCCCTCCAAGCGGGGATCCTGCGAGCCAGGGACCTGGCTCGTAAGGAGATGCTGGAGTCTCTGAACGGGGACCCGTGGGGACGCCCATACAAAATGGTGCGGGATAAACTCCGCACCTGGGCCCCCCCGTTGACGCAGAGTCTCCGGCCCCAGCTGGTGGAGGACGTGGTGAGCGCTCTGTTCCCTTCGCGAGGGGAGCATACTCCCCCGCCTATGGCTCCGCCACCTGCGGAGCCCGATGCGGACCACACCGACGTTGGCGACGACGATGACAACGCTCCGGAGGTGACTGAGGTAGACCTGAGAGTGGCGGTAAACAGGCTGAAGGCCAAAAATACCGCCCCAGGACCCGACGGCTTACCTGGGAAAGCCTGGGTCCTGGCCTTGGAGGCTCTCGGGCCTCGACTAAGGGGGTTCTTAAGCGCATGCTTGGAGAGAGGCCAGTTCCCACTTCGTTGGAAGACGGGGAAACTGGTCCTCATTAAGAAGCCTGGGCGCCCTGCGGACTCTCCGTCCGCTTACCGGCCCATCGTGCTGCTCGACGAGGTGGGCAAACTCTTTGAAAGAGTAATTGCAAACCGCCTCGTCGGGCACCTGGTGAGGGTGGGGCCGAATCTGGCGGAGAACCAATTCGGTTTCCGCACGGGGCGCTCAACGGTGGATGCCATCATGCGCGTGAGAGCCCTTACGACGGGGGATGCTGTGTCCCGGGGCAGGGTCGTCTTGGCGGTGTCTCTTGACATCGCCAATGCCTTTAACTCCCTGCCCTGGAGTTGCATCAGGGAGGCACTCCGGTATCATCGGATGCCGACCTACCTCCGTCACGTGGTCGAGGCCTATCTGACGGACAGGGCCGTCATCTACCCCGGTCACCGGGGAGAATGGAACCGGCGAGAGATGTCATGCGGTGTTCCACAGGGTTCGGTTCTGGGGCCGCTCCTGTGGGACATCGGCTACGACTGGGTGCTGCGCGCCGACCTCCCTAGCGGCGTCAACGTAGTTTGCTACGCTGACGACACGCTAGTCTTGGCGCAGGGGGGGTCGCACCAGGCGGCGGCCGAAGTGATGACACGCGGGGTTGCGACAGTCGTTGAGAGGATCCGGCAATTGGGTCTCGAGGTGGCCCTACACAAGTCCGAAGCCATGTGTTTTTATGGTTCTCGGAACAGGCCACCAATGGGATCCCAAATAACGGTAGGAGGGGTTCACATCGGCGTCGGGTCGACGATCAGGTACCTGGGGCTCGATCTCGACAGCCGATGGAACTTCGAGGAGCACTTCCGACGTTTGGCTCCAAGACTGGAGCGGGCCGGGGCTGCTTTCAAGCGGCTCCTGCCCAATCTAGGGGGTCCAAACGCCTCCTGCCGGAGGCTCTATGCGGGGATCGTGCGGTCCATGGCCCTTTATGGGGCCCCAGTGTGGGCACTTACGTTGAAGGGGCGACCTGCCCGCCAGCTCAACGCGTCCCAAAGGGTCATGGCCATCCGGCTGGCCCGGGGATACCGCACGGTCTCCGGCGAGGCGGCGAGCCTCTTTGCCGGATTAACGCCATGGGATCTGGAGGCGAGAGCTCTCGCGCACGTTTACGCGTGGCGCGTGGAGGCGCTTCGCCGGGGCGAAACTCCGCTGCCGCGGCAAATTGCATCGCGGCGGACGGAGCTCCGGCAGGATACCATGGCGGTATGGCAACGGCGACTGTCGCAACCCAGCGCTGGGCACGCCACAATTGCGGCGATAAGACCTCTCTTTGAGGAGTGGCTGGAGAGGCGCTACGGCGTCCTCACCTTCCGCCTGACGCAGGTGCTCACCGGACACGGCTGTTTCGGGAGGTACCTGTTTCGGATTAAGCGGGAGGACACGCCCGGGTGTCAGCACTGTGAGGATCGCCCGGAGGACACGGTGGAGCATACGGTGGAGATCTGCCCTGCTTGGGCTGAGCACCGCCGTGTCCTCGTCGAGGCGATCGGCGGCGGCAACCTCTCGCGTCCGGCCCTGGTTGAATCCATGGTCCGGAGCGAGGAGGCTTGGGAAGCGGTCACCTCCTTCTGCGAAGCAGTAATGCTAGCGAAGGAGGAGGCGGGCCGCGCGAGGGAAAGACAAGGCCTTCGCCCCAACCGCCGCAACAGGAGAAGACGCCCCGGGCGTCGGGAGTCGCAGGGCGATCCCCGGCCACCGTAGGCGCGGGCCTGCGGACGGCGAGCATTGGGTGGCTCGCCGTCCGATCACCATCAGGCCCGGGTCGATGGCGCGTTGTGTTTCACGCGCGCCTCAAAGAGATGTCAGCATAAAAGACGGGGCCCGCTAGGGCCAGAGCCTGCCAGGGTTGCGGAATTTGTTCGAAAGAGTCACCGCGGCCCTGGAACGCAAAGGGCTTTAGAAGGAACACGGATGGGTTTTAGTCAGTAAGAGTCTGACACGCCCTTCCGCTCCGCCCAGAGCGGAAGAAGTCATTTGATGATTTCCCATCCTTAAAAAAAAAAAAAAAAAAAAGGTGGACTAGGGTTGCCAACCGTAATATAGGTAATATATAGTATTGTACTGTATTTCGGGTCTGCGTACTATATACTGTTGAAGAAATACATATATAGCACGCAAAAATACTATATTTTAAACACCGAAATATTATAAACAAATCTTTCATTAAAAAATGAAAGGGCCAACTTTTGACTGATGCGGCAGCACGTATAGTCGAACCGGAGAAAGAGTCGTTCCACCACGTAGATTACCCATAAGAACCTATGTTCCCCACCACTCGATAGAAAACGACTCTTTATCCAGTTTGACTATAGTGCATCCACCATCAACATATAGTTACGGAAGATGGTAGCGATGACGAAAGAGCGTCAAGTTCAAGTGAGCCGCTAAAGCCGATTAAAAAAAATATAAACCTGAGTGGGAAAGAGTGTACAAATTTAATGTGATAATTTATTTTACTTCAGACATTTTTTTTAATGCAAGACTTGCAAACAAATATAGTTTTTGGAAAAATAAATAAGTAACAAATAATTTGTGTATTTTTGCTTTTTCCATAAAATACTATATTTTTTGAGGTTTACTATATTTTTTTGAGGTTTACTATATTTTTTATGGCTTACTTTGATAAATACTATATTTTGTCGAGAAAATGTTGGCAACCCTAAGGTGATCAGACATTAGGGACCTAGTCTCCAGCAAATGGGTGACAATCCTGATCAGAAGCACCACACTCGCACTGGGTGTTTGATGAATTGACGATCCCCCATTTCGCCAAATTATGTTTGCAGCGTTTACCTGGGGATACTGGAAAGGCGATTACGGAAATGCTTTCACTGGTGGTGGCAGGCTGAGGACAAAAATGTTTGGAAAAGGGAGGCATTTCGGAGACGCAGTAGGGAGGCATTTCGGAGACGCAGTAGTGGGACATAACGGGCTAATGAGATAGATAGAGATGGCAGTCTTGAGGATTCGCATTACACAAAAACACAGAGTCATAGACCTCAAAAAAAAAAAAAAAGGTTCCGACGAATTGAGAACCTCCTCCTTTTTTTGAAGTCAGTTAAAAAATACACGGTTCCCGTAGGCTAGTAAATATACCTTTTCTCAGATTTCCTGGAAAGAAGATCGACACTTGAAAATATTCGGACCAAAACCCAGATGGTGTAAATTGATAGTTGTTGCCAAACTTTTCGAATATTGGGGCCAATTTTGGCAAACGTTTTGGAAGTTTTCGGATAATTTGATATTCACTTACAAAGAATTTTATCTGTGCCATTTGTAGAACTTAGAACTAATACAACGGTTTGAAACTAATTTAAGTTGTGGAAACACTTGGTTTTAATTTGCGAGGCACATTAAATGTCGGATGTTATTCAATAAAAAGGAACTCGTGGCTGAAGAAGCTCAAGGATCGATCAAGGTTAAGCAACGCTTGCCAAAGTTGGTCTGTGGATGGGTGACCATCTTAACATATCGAGTTTCCTCCGTGCCGCGGAAAGCACAGCCGTTGGTCCCTGCTGTCCTTTGTAGATCTTTGGCAGTCGTCAGATTGTCAGAAGCCATTAAATCTGACTGCAGTCGTGCCAACAACTACCGTGTTAGTTACCCAGTTAATGGGTTATGGAGATCTGGTAGGTAGCCGCTCCACGTAAAATACTGGTATTCAGCTGAATCCGGTTTGACTGGAAGCCGACCCCAATATAGTTGGGAAAAGAATAAATGGAAAGAAACGGTTTTTTTATCATAAACGCTTGCGGAAAAAAAAACCACCACAACAATAAATTACTGTTTAAACTTGATTGCAGAAACATTGTGGTATGCTCGATATCCTCATGGCATTACGAACAATGACGTTATTAAAACGGCGTGCGTGAGTCATATGATTCATTCGCACAGTAAAAACTACGCAAAACCCCAGTCGGAACGTTCAAGGTACAAACAAACTGCGTATCACACCGTAGCAAAGAGTTATGTGATATACCTATTGTTATTGACAGGGTTGCGTTTGACCACAATCTCACCTGTGATGATGTGGTCGCAATTAAAGTAATCCCAAAACTTTATGTGCATGTGGGTGGGATGTCCACCATGTACCGTGTAAGACTGAAATAAATACTTTTTTCTTTTATATGGGCGAGCCTACAATCAATCGGGAAAACATCCGGACTCCGGGCTGCGAGAAATATTAGATGATATAACCAAATAACACTTTACCTTACCGAAGACCCCAGGCTAAGCCAGAAACCAATAGACAAGACAGCAATTATAATACCTACATAGTAAAATTGTTACAATTTATGGTAATTGACTTAGGTAGGTACCTCTATATTAGATGGCATATTGGTTTACGACTTGGAAAATGATTGGTTTATTTCAAATCGTTAACAGGAAAATACATATAATTATTTCCGCGTCGGAATAGTAATTACTAATTGGTGCAGACAAATTCATCCTGATTTTAATTTTGATTTGAAATGCGTTGAATAACTGTGACTCACACAGAATATAATCATGGGAAGCAAAAGATCATGTTTACTTGTAGGTATATTGAAATTAATAAACGGAATCGTAATAACACTTACCGATACTTGTAACCAGGGTTGAAAAGTGAGACCATTTTGTTGCCCATCGTGTCATATAAAGAGCATAAAATTAACCAAAATCACACGATCGCCTTACCACTTTTGACATTATTTCCCGGTTAATTGAACTTTACTACGTTTTAAACTACCTTTCTGTCTAATAGAGAAACAAACTATGCTTAATAGTGGTCTAGCAATTATGTCTACCATACCTGTTGTTTGTGTTAAAAACATATTTTATTACTCGTGTAGTTTACGTGTTTATTTTTATGCTAATTATTTTACGGTGTGATAAACGGCCTTCAGAAACAAGGCAAGGTTTTGGAAATTAACGAATGACTTAAAAAACTTTTGAATACAAAATAGTTGTTTTGTATTTATTTATAATACGATACGACATGACGTGTAAAAAGCTTATTAAAAAACCGGCCAAGTGCGAGTCGGACTCCCACACTAAGGGTTCCGTACCATAAACCAAAAAAAAACACGTTTATGGGAGCCTTCTTAATTTTTTTTACTAAATTTATATAATTTTTCTTGTAGCGGCAATAGAAATAAGTAAGTAAGTACACACTTTTAACAATTTCATCAGTATTTTTGATGAATATACCTATAATCAAAATAATTATTTCCTTTATCAAGTCAAGACAGATTTGACATTTAATTCTATGGTCTGAAAAACGAATGATCATAATTATGTCACTTTATTAATAAACTTGTTTTTATTTTCCTCGTCCGTTTTACCCACTACCTACCTGATAAAATATTTAATTCATATCTTAATATGTATTAACTATCTTAATATGATTTGGTGAACTCATTTTCCCTTAGTATATTTTTTTAAATAACTAGGTACCCACCTACTTATTTCACACTCAATGTCTGTCATTTACTTTAAAACTATTACCAATTAAATTATAAAAGCCAAACCTCGACATCAATACCTTGCCTTGAATTCCAATAAAATTATAAACGCACAAAACGCAAGTATTTATAAATGTAGGTACAGATAGCACAAAATATTTATTTAATTCAATAAACTGCTACTCAAACTTGTTACGAAAATGAAATTTATTACTTCCCACCGTTTTATTTTCTGGGTTAACGATTGTTTCTTATTATAATAATTGTGTATTACTATTACGTCACACCGCTTTACAATGCTCAATTTATTCATTCTAGATTATGGATATTTTTTACGTCACAATTCTATTATGAAAACCGCAACCTGACCAAGGTTGATAGATAAATAGATTTCAAGGAACAATTCAATGAGAAGGCACTTCAGTTTGTTGATCCTTAGAAAGTGTGCCTAACTAAAATAGCGAAAATATTTGGGGTCATAGTGCACATCAAGCTACCCGAAACTGTAAAATTTACCCAAACAACCTTGAACCTAATCCTTTAAGAGATAAAATTTAAAATCAATTAAAGAAATTTGACAGATTCTTGTAACCTGATGTGCTGGCGTGTGTACCATAGATACCTACTTACTCATAAAAATGAATAACATTCTAAAAATTCTAACACATCCTAAATTCTTAACCTCCTTAGCCTGAAAAGCTTTCAAATTGCTTAATTTAAACATGTGTTATGAAAGACATCGTCGAACTATTGATTTTGTTTGAATTGTTGACATAGTTTGATAATTTAAAAAAATAATAATAAAGCTGCGAACACTGCAGACAAGAATATAATCGTGTGTTTGTAACTTCCTACCAAAAAAGTGCGAGCGAAAATATTGAACAAAATTTTCTTAGCATATGTTTTGCCTTTTCACTGTCATGACAGCCATCATACTATCAAGTAAGTAAAATTAATGTGGGATATAAAGATTTCACAAACATAATAAGTACCTGATGTACGTTATTAAATTATATTACGACGAATCGCATGCATGTATGTAACACGGCATGGTTCATCACAATTACGTTCAATAAAAAAATAGTAGCAACGAGCTCAAATTCATGCATCTTACATAACAAACTCATTAACAAGATGTTAATTTTAAAATCAGTTGGAAGAAGTGAACCCATAAGAGATAATAAATATTACTTAACCAAAAAAACTGATAATTTGAGTACATAATAATGACTTGTGTTATCGTTATCAGTTGAACCGAAATGGTAGCAGATAGGTACCTACATAACGGTGGCTTCATACGATACAGAATTTCTTAAACTTCATAGATTTTTGTCTGTGGAACAAAGCAGTGCAGACAAATTTCAGTGTGATAGATTATTATTCAGAGCTCATTGTACGTTCAGACAAAAAACTGTATCGTGTGGACCCATTATAAGTCTGCGGAGCTAAAAACTGATTGATAAATAAATAGTTAACAAATTAATCAAAAATGTTTTCATATAAAAAAATAAATATTAAATCTATACTAATATATAATAAAGAGGAAAGATTTGTATTTCTGTATGTAACGAATAAACTTAAAAACTACTGGACTGATTTGAAAAACTCTTTCAGCAATGGATAGCTACATTATAAGCGAGTAACATAGACTATATTTTATCCCTGTATCCCACGGGAACGGGAACTACGCAGGTGAAATCGCGTGACGTCCGCTAGTAATTAATAAAACTCCATTCTGATGAAAAGTTTGCGTTAACTTTATTATTCGACTTCAGTCTGTAGGTACAACTATCTGTTTGTTCATACAAAAGCATGTGTCGTGTGGACCCACCATAATGTTATGAATACATGACATAACTATAGATACGAAAATATCCAAGGTCGATTATGTTTTGGATAACATAAAGAACAATATGGAACCCCGCAGTGAAGTTAGATATCAGCCGAGTTATGGGAGCGACGATGGGTCGATACATTCGGGTGTTTACATTATTTTTTTCATACAAACTAGGTGTTATTGTATGATGGGCTGTACAAATCACATAGTAAACACAGTTCTGAGCACTAGGAAACTGATAGATAATGCATTATCTAATGTTCCTTATGATAGTAGGAACTTCTTGTACAATATCATATCAAAGTTAAGTAGATATGTTTACAAATCGTATTGTTATTTTATATCTTACAGGATTACTGACCTGACTATCAATGCCTTCCTGCTACAGCCATACAGCCTTATCTTTATGGCAGTAAGAGTGAATTTGTAGTGCACAGCTGTGGGCTCGTAACAGGGCGATTCAACTATTTTATAGACAGATATCGTCTAAATGCTTTCACCGACCACCGGTAGATCTTACTCGTAGAGTAACTAGATGCTATCATGATTTTCCTATTTCCTCACTGTTCTATTCTGATTGATTTTATTACGGCAGACTTGTGGACTTACCCGTCTACAAGTCTGCCACATTTCTGCCAACCCCTGGCCAATCCTGAGAGCCAGAATGAACGGTTGCGACCAATAAAAAAACGCCATGTTAATGAAGCTCGAAGAGTCCTGCAGAAACAAATAAACTATCTTGGATCCCACAAAGAAATTTATTAGAAAATAACAGCGGACGTGTAAAAAAACATAATTTCGGGTAGCTATATAAGAAATGATTAAACTGTCCAGATACAACAACTTAATGTACCGATTCTGTTGTTAGATTATACCATATGTTGCACGTGTAAGCGGGCACACCATTTATGCCTGGAGGCTTAATTAGTTTGATTTACTTGTTGAGCTTGAGTTTGTTGGTTTTGATGGCATAATGGAGTGTGCTAGCTAAGAAGTGTCAATTAATTTCATAAAATTTTGATTTACATATTAGACATTATTATTTTTCTGTCATGTTTTGTAAACTCAAGTTTTTATAACTTAACAGACAGATTTGTTGCTAGGGAGTTTGTTGCGCCACTTCTTCTTCCCAGCCAAAACACTAGGAAGTGGTGACGGGCGGGCGTTTTGGGGGACTGTCTTTATGTAGAACTTTGACGTTCAAAAAGTGCTGGCACTCAGCCTAATTTGAATAAATGACTTTTGATTTTGATACTGTCCAAGCAGCTATCTTAATGCTTCCGCCCGTTGATCTTAAACACAGAACAACTACCTACTACAAAGATTTTCCGACGACACAACTGTTCTTTCTTGCTTAATTAGGTTAAGACGCGCAGTAGGTAAGTCCAGAAGAAATCATGACAGTCGAATCATCACCTATAAACTAGGAAGATAATAAGGACTCAAACTTCCAACGCCTCGACCGCGTCGCTTTTCGGGAGTCGCTGTAATTCTAGCTTTCAAGGCCACTGATGCTGCAACTAACGTAGCTACCAAATACTTTTTTTTAAGGATGGGAAATCATCAAATGACTTCTTCCGCTCTGGGTGGAGCGGAAGGGCGTGTCAGAGTCTTACTGACTAAAACCCATCCGTGTTCCTTCTAAAGGAACACATCGAACGAATTCCGCAACAGCTACCAAATACTGGATCTAAGTTATCTACAAAGTTATCCATCGCTTTACATAGAAGAAACAAATGAAGAGTTGCAGTGGTAGGGAATGTGAGAGTCCAGAATGTGTCGTGGACTTGAAAGCACGTTAAGCCAACGACCAACGGTCCCGGCTGTCATTTGTAACTCTTTGATATCCGTTACGGGTACTCAGAACTGTCAGAATCGGACACCAGTCTTGCCATAAGGTATCGTGTTACCCAGTTACTGGGTTGTGAAGGTCAGATATAGATATATGCGGTACAGAGAGTAAAGTCCCGCATACCTCCACTGAAATGGGAGGATCCTCCTGCCAGACGGTTATTGTGTCTGGTGGGCGACTGCCCGATAGTTGATATTCGGACTGCTGTATATGTTCATATATATAGCACGGAGAACTTTGTTTGCGCGATGCAGGATTTCGTTGTTAGTTCATCGTAGATGGCGCTGCGGTTCTTTTTGTTGCCGTACAAATTTCGCTTCTTAGTTTTTCATGTGGTGGCATTGATGCCGCGACACAGCTGCAGCTGTTAGACTGGAACATATCCCTGAACATATTTGGGAAAAGGCTCGGCAAATTGATGGACTAACCTGTGCATGTCTAAGCTGGTTGACAAGAGTGGAGCACCGTTCCGGGTCCTTTCGGCCGTCGAACGAGTCCAATTCGGCCGCGACCATGTTTAGTGCGTCGTCGGCGAAGAAGAACTGCGCTAGAAGCGACCGGTCGTCCCTCTGTAACAAAATATTTTTTTTTTTTAACATTTTTCAGTCAACACATTACCTAAGTCAAAAGTGGGCTAATCAGGAATTTAAAAAATAGAGATTAAATTCAGCTCCGAAACATTCTTGACTGATTGACTTTTATGAATGTGCTAGCTATTCTCGTATTTGATATTGTCCACACAGTATCGTACCAACGTGGCACGTGATCAGTAGTCAAAAGATTTTTTTAAACCTGGCGTAACAGTTGAATGCAATCTTAGAATGACATAAGTATATCCTCGTTCTTTCCCCAATATATAGGAGAGTGTGCAACCGATTCATAGTAAGGTAGATTTTTTTTTAAAATATGGGAATACCAACACGTTTTCAATTACTTATCATGCGCCTATGTCGATGTGAAACTGTTATTTTGGTTGTATGTACGTACAGACGCCAGCACAGCCAGCTACAACAATCTGTCAAATTTCTTTAATAGATTTTCAACCTTATCGCTACAGCATTAGGTTCAAGGTTGATTGGGAAAATTTTACAGTTTCGGGTAGCTTGATTGTGTTGTCTGTACGTTGCCACAGTATAAGATATTTTACCGTGACGTTGCATCGTCATTTCGTTAACATTTCTCAATGACCGACAACGGTCTCGTCCAATCATTACCGTATT
Organism: Mamestra brassicae; assembly: GCA_905163435.1. Classification (NCBI taxonomy): domain Eukaryota; kingdom Metazoa; phylum Arthropoda; class Insecta; order Lepidoptera; family Noctuidae; genus Mamestra; species Mamestra brassicae. The sequence continues at coordinate 8,350,599 of LR991010.1, forward strand.
GCAGATTCGCAGCTGCAGAAATACACACACCCATCGGGGAGGTACAAATGTGACGATGCGGCGTTGTGATCGTGTAATCCTCAAAGAACAGGTTTAAAGATTTGTTAACAATAGCCACATAATCCATGGTTCGCATCACGTCATTAAAGCGCCATTCATGTAAAATAAGCATTATAACTAAGTTCAGTGTAGTGACAACAATGTGTAGTAATAAATGAATGAGTTGACAGCTAAATTACGGTCTTAGAAACCAGTTGTTTACGTTGGCCAGTCATTGTGTTAAACTTACAAGTCATGGTAGTTTAATAGCTTCAAAATGTACTTACACAAAATGTAAGGAATTGGCTTTCGAAACTTAACTCCTATATTTTATTCATAGTATAGTCGACCTCGTATTGCTTTTCCATTTTGACTCTCAGTTAATCGATACAAGAGTTAAAACTACCTAGTAGAGTATCCTACTTATAAAACTACTTACACTTTGGTCTCACCCACAAGGGCTTCAAGCAATAAGTTAAGGAGTCGTTTTATCTTAAACCTTAGTGTAGGTATAGGGCATGCAAATATCCGGTCCATTTAACTATCCGGATCATTGGAATCTACCAGAACACTATCCGGATTACCCGGATATTTCGGATATCTTCGTAAAAATTAAATTACACGAATATAATCAACCAATAATTTTGATTTCAATTGTTGATAATACGAATAAATTTATACCATTGTCACAATCTTTCAAGAAAAATTTTATGACGACATTGTATCAAGGATCATTATGAATAAAATGATTTGTTGGGTTATTAAAACTTAAGAATATAAGATGTTCGAAAACAATCGTGTAACATGTTTTCGAACATCTTATTTTCTTAAGTTTAACGGATTGTCGCATAGTCATGCGACAGTTCGTTTTAGTGGATCGGGGACTGGCTATACCTTCATTCGGTATAGTCAGCGTAAGTGCTAGTGCAGCCTCTTCCTGCTGAATGTATAAGTGAAGGGAATTATTTGCATTCTCAAGCAACCAGTGAAATTGGAGCAGGCTAGTCTTTAGCAACGCTGGTCTTTGGTGAACGAGTGTGCCGTCCTCGTCCACCGAACTAAAGCAGCATAGGCCAGCATTGAGCTCGGATGTGTGCCCACAATGTAATCTTTGGGAGAGACCCCATGTTTTGACTAACAGCATTGTAAAAGTACGATTGTGTTTTTATTGAGTTTGAAGTCGACATTACTTTTCCAGAGGGACTAAGTATTCGTATTAATCGAATTATCCGGATATTAAAGCTAAATGATATCCGGATAATTCGGATAACTTTGTAGGTAACTGCACAAATTTTAGGTAGGTATTTAAAATACTTGGATGACAAGGTCGTCTGTGTGTTTGAACCTTCTTGAGTGTCAGTGTCTTGGGTGTCAGACTATCCACCTGTCCACCCACCATATACCTACAAACCATACGATAAAGGTAAGATGATAAGGCAAATTTCGTGGCCACAATATTATTGAATGGTCGCATAATAAAAAGGTAAAAAAGAATGGCGATAACTAGTTTACTATTCATTAGTATTTGACCCCATGGTTAATGGGTGCAAAGACCTTCTTAACACGATGCAGCGTTAGGGCAGTTCATAAACAAATAAAAACAAACGATTTTGGGCTCATTTACGTTCTAAATTTAAAACATCATTATACCTACCAGTTGGTTTTATAAAAACATGAGACCGAGGACAGCCTTCGGCAGGACAAAGCTAGGACATTCGCGCCAGTACACACCCAAGTTCGAATACGTTTGGACGCCCTTGTGGACTTGCTAAAATACTGGCGAACAATTAAAACTTAATGTCTGATTTGAATTATAATTATTTTTCATTAACTTGTCTCAATGCATTTCAGGGATCGAACAGCTTGTTTTTGGATTTGAATGTATTATAGTTAATTTGAATGTATCATTGATAAAAATGTTTTTATATTATCAAATTATTTATATTAAAAAAATATGACTTTTTTGATGATAACTTCAAAGGTCAATGAAGTAATCATTATTCGTCATTTGTATTCAAGCTCAATTGTCAATTCGTAATATTTATTGCGGATTTTCCCTAGAGATCATTATGAAATAAAATTATTACGACGCCATATTGTGCTACGACACGTATTTTTTTAAACGGTTTATTAAAGTGATATCATACTATTATGTACCTATAATTTATTTAAAAAAAAACATATAGAAACCGTACCTATTTACCTCAACAACGACAATGGGTGAAAGATGAATAACATCAAACCGATATTTTAATGCTTTTCAGAAAAAGCGTTCAAGTTACTTGCCAATTCACTGGTCTGATGTAAACAAGCCTTCGGACCTCAGTCGGACGACCTCTAACGTGACATCTCCAAAAAAAAATTATGGCAAAGTAGACTTTGCAGTGGAATTATTTTAAATAAATCATGGTGGCGTTCGTTTTGTGATTTCAATTTAATATTAATGTGATAATAAATATTATCCTGCTTTGAAATGTAATAACGTTTCACGATTATCCCACGTTTAAACGAGGCAGATTTGCTGCCTCGTTTAAACGTGATCTCAGACAGATCCCATCGATGGTTAGTACAAAAAAAATTGACTTCTAGTTAAGTTTTGAAGAAATATTTTGAGATCTCCGTTCGGAAGTGAAACATTTTATGTTTCAAAAGAAAAAAACTACTACTAACTAACAAAAACTACTATCAACTTATTACGTCATTACACAATGTATATGATATAAAAGCTTGTCGCGAGATTTAAGTACCTACTCGAAATTACTTAGTTTGAAAATTTTAATAAGTAGTTAAAATCAATCACATCAAGTTATTTAATTATAGATAGCTAGACACGTTTCTCACAAATTCCAGACGAATTGGAGCAATGGAGTTTAAGTTCAGCATCTCATTTTTAAACTCGCATTCGGATTATCATTAGGTAAGTCCTTTCATTTAATACCCATATTGTAAGCAAGCATTAAAAACTTAGTCCGCCATATTGGATTTAGAGTGACGTCACGTTATTTTTCGAGTTATTCTCAACAAGCCCTTTCATTTGAGACCCATATTGTAGGAGTGCATTAAAAATAACTAGTCCACCATCTTCGGTGTGCCGCCATGTTGGATTTAGAATGACGTCACACAGTTAACCATGCATTGTCTTCCAAGCCGAATGTGTTTACAAAATTTCAGCTCAATCGGTTGTAGATATGATCTGCTTCAAAATTGAGTTGCAAGACTTGCAAGAGTCCACCTGGACAATCATAGTTACATACATACATATACATACTCGTACATACATGCATTGCAAGTTAAATACAAGCTCGTAAAAATAACATAGGATATGGATTAATTGCAGTTTCTCAGTTGGACCTAAGTAATTAATTGTGACACCGACACTTAATAATCACATCAATTAACGTTTTTAGGGTTCCGTACCCAAAGGGTAAAAACGGGACCCTATTACTAAGACTCCACTGTCCGTCTGCCTGTCTGTCACTAGGCTGTATCTCATGAACCGTGATAGCTAGACAGTTGACATTTTCACAGATGATGTATTATGTTGCCACTGTTACAACAAATAATAAAAAAATAATTAACTTAAAAATTAAAGGGAAAGAAGAAACGTGTTTTTTTGGTGAGTAGTATGGAACCCTTCGTGTGAGAGTCCGACTCACACTTGGCCGGTTTTTGCTACCTAGCGTGAGTTTGTTACGTAACAATAACAAGGCAACAAGATATTATGTCAAGTTATCTAACCACATTATCTCAATTACTTGTCTAGTCTCCTTTGATTCTAAGTGAGAAGAATTTTTAGTAGAGTTTTAGTCTGTAACGTTACATTATATTAAATGCTCCAAGTGAGGGAGCACCTTTATGTATAAATATACAAAAGCCTAGGATTAAGTGAATGGCATGAGACCAAGGTGACAGACGTCACACCAAGCTGGGCATGTCGCCTCCTTCACTTTCATCAACTCGATTTATGTAACCGAAAGTTACGCCAATGTCAACCTTAACACGTTGAGCTAGAGCTCCAAAAACATAAGCGGTTTCTATGTTTTGAGTCCAACTTAAATTCAAATTAACTTTATAAACAAAAAAAGCGTGCAAATATACAATTATGTTTTATTTAATAGTCTCAGTGACGCAAGCTTTTTATTTTTAGAGATAACATTTAATGCAATACTAAGTTATCTGAAATGATTAGATTCGTTTATATTTCTAAAACTGTCTATTATCGATAACGAGACTGAGATAAAATTATAAAATATTCATCATCATTGTGATTGGAACATGGCAATCATAGTGGAAATACTTGTCACGTTTTTATCAAATCGTTGTGTTTTATTACTGTTTTTAAAAACGTATGACAAAACAATACAGACTAGAATAAAAAACACAATGGAAATGTAGTGCGCACTATTTTTAAATACAATAATATCCATAGAAAATATTTTTCCACGTGCAATTATTTAAACAAAACTAGCTTTTGGCCGCGGATTCGCTCGCGTTATTATATAGATTTTCGCAAACAAGAAGCCCGTAACCGTCTCCAGGATCCTATCTAAACTGTACCAAAATTCATCAAAATCGGTTTAGCGATTATATTCTAGTAGCTTTTACCCGCGGCTTCGCACGCGCGTATCCTTTTTTAGGGTTCCCCGTACCCAAAGGGTAAAACAGGACCCTTTTACTCCGCTACAAGACTCCGCTGTCCGTCCGTCTGTCTGTGTGTCACCAGGCTGTATCTCATGAACCCTGATAGACAGTTGAAATTTTCACAGATGTTGTATTTCTGTTGCCGCTTTAACAACAAATACTAAAAAACAGAACAAAATAAATATTCAAGGGGGGGCTCCCATACAATAAACGTGATTTTTTTGCCGTTTTTATAGATAATGGTACGGAACCCTTCGTGTGCAAGTCCGACTCGCACATGGCTGGTTTTTTTTTTAAATTTCCGTAGGAATTTGGGGAAATCCTTTCTTAGTGCTCCCTTACGAAGTGTAGGGAAGCTACATGCCAAATTTCAGCTTTCTACGACCAGTAGTTTCAGCTGCGCGTTGTACGTCAGTCACTCACTCAGTCAGTCAGTAACTGAAGAATTTTATATAATATTCTATTCTCACTTTCTCATTTAGTTAGGATACTTATGTAGGTACATCAAAAACCACGACTGCAATTTTCGAACTTCAGTATTTATCAAATGTTACATCTCGTGATCGAAGCACTGAGTATTATCAGCTATCGAGCATCATCCGACAAGGGTTCCGTACTAGGTCAAGTCGATTGGACTTCGGCCAAGCGAGCCAGCATCGGAAAATTGAGAAAATAGGTACCTACATGTCTGAAACTCCGAACTGCAGTAAACAAATATTTTAGATGAAATTGACCACGAAACTGATTTAATTAGAGTCAATTACGTACGAATTAGAGCAAATCATAGGCATCGGTATCTGCGGCGATTCAATGCAATGACTCATTTTAGTTGTAAACAGAAACACACGATTGGTGTCGCAAGCGAACACGCGAGCCGGCTTGTTGAAACACATCTGCTAGCAGACAAGTTTTTGTTACATTAAATCTTCGCAAATATGGTAACTTGCCCATTAAGTTTGGCATTGAGAACATCAACAGTTAACACAAGAAATTTTCAAGCTAAAATAGACAATACGAGTGAAAGAGAAACATCCAAATGCTTATCATCCTGCGCAGACGCAACTATTTGACGGGTTCTTGCTCAACTGCTGAAAATAGGTCATGGTTTTGTTGCGCACTGTAAACAACAGAATTTACTGTAACTGGCTTCACTTTACTTCAAATGGTTAGGTTAGGTAATGCGTTCCGTCCGATTAAAAATAAGTAAATTGATATTAAAAGCACTAAACGTCGCCATGTTTTCTGTACTTATTATTATGATGTAAAATTGTTAAAATTTGTTTATAAAAGGTGAAAAATTACGGAAATTTATTCTTCCATGATCGATGTGACAAAGACTAGGGGAGGATAATATGTCCAGCAGTGACCGGCTTTCGGCTGAACGATGATGACGATTCTTTCACTGATTGAAAGCGACAGTGTCATGGGGCTTTTTATACCGAACGCACAGCCACATGAGCAAGGTCGCGGGAAAAAAGCAAGCATTAATTTTCATTTTCCATTTGCAAGGCAGCCTTTCTATAATAAGTTTTGGAGATGCCATTGGAGCCATTAGAGTCGTTTGACTAAGGTCCGAAGGCTTGTTTACATCAGACAATTGGCAATTTACTGGAAGATGCATTCATATTGATACATTGTTTAAATAACAATTATTCATTTTGTACAATCCTGTTGTCTTTGAGGTAAATACGGTTTCTATGTAATTTTCCCAACTGAGATTTTATATTATAGTTTATTTTATAGCACTTTAATGTAACTGTGTTCGTTTAAAATATATTCACGACGTCATAATAAATTCATTTCATAGATTCTCCGCCACGGCTTCGAGTTTTTATACTTTATTTTATAGCTGTCAAGTCAACTCATGAAACAATTGCCGGAAAGTTGCGAGTAGTTGCAATTCCATCTGGACGTCTATCAGAGCAATTTTCCGGTATGCAGCTAACGGCGACACCTTGAATCAGACAGCAGCCTCGCAGATAGGTCCATTGTGATTTGTGACCATTAAAGTCATTGCAATTTACCAATTTGTGACGTAGGGCATTGGGGGTCGGAAGGATGCATGAGTTACAGTGCGAAGTAGATGCAATCATTTGATGAGGAGCTAGAAAGACCCATTTTTTTCATGGTGATACTGCATTGATAAAATTATCAAGTTCAATCATTTTCTGGTGGGTCTAGAAACTTGAATTTTTACCCAAGATGTAGAAGCACGATGGGCGGATTTTTGAAAATTATTTGGGTAATGAAAGTTTGTATATTGGCCTGTTGATTGGTGTATGGGCTGAGCATGGACGGGGCAAAGGGTTATATAATATCTATGGTCGGAGACTTTCATGAATGGGGCTATTTCTCAAGCAAGCAATTTTACCACTTATTTTTTTTCCATTATGTTTTATTTTTTAATCTAAGTATATTTTTTTAGCCAAATTGTGCGTCTATTTGGGAGGACTACTATTTTTGTAGTTCTTCTTTTTCTTTCATTTATCATCAGTCTGTTGGCAACCTAAACACAAATTCTATTACATTTTGTTTCAAAAACTGTTATTCAGCGTGGAACGAATTTACAGCGATGAGGAAAACTCTTGGGATTCCCCAATCCCAGCGAATTACTATGAGTAAACGTTATTTAAACACCAGCATGAACAGGTTTTAAAGATAAATTTATGGGTTTCGAAGTAGGTATTAAAGTAACGTTTACGGCGGATTATTTTCACTAAAACGTAGCAACTCCATACATTATCCTTAAAGTTTAAAACCATCTTCGCCCATGCATGTTTCCCGGGTTTCACCCATGTTTGTTTTTTTTTTCAATTCCGACCTGACAACCACCGTCACCTTCTCGATCACAGACTCCCTTTCCTCTCGTTATTATGCCTAACACAATCCATCCGTCTTTTCATTAGCATCCCTCTCCATCAACCGTTTCATGCACCTTACAAAAAAAGTACTACATGTATTAAAAGCTGCTCCTCCACCAAAACCAAAGCCTAATCAGTGTTCATTTGAATGACTAATCAGCTCCAAAATAAAAGGAAAAGACGACCAAAATAAACTAAAATGCGTACGTCCATAATATGAAAGAACTCCTATCCATAATACAAGTAATTGGCCTCGACATTGGCATTCACATTCACGGCACCTACCTACATTAGTTTTGAAATCAGTTTTTTTATAATCATACGGTCTCAGACAAACATGTGAGTCATATAGTAATTTAATTTATTACAGACAAGTTGGCTAGGCATCTGTATCTTCTAGATTTATCTATAGTGAATTAGTGAATCGTATCTGGACCAGCAATTGAGGGCCAATTTCACCAATGGAATTGTACGTGATTTTCTAAACTGCGTTCAGTTGTCAGTGTCAGGTTTGATATGAAATAGAAATTGATACTGACAGGTCTTGAACGCGGTTTAGATGTGCTGATCGAGTTCAGTTTCATTGATGGAATTGGTTCGTAGTGGTTGGGCTACAAGTTTTAGAACAAGCTTCGCCTATCACTCACGTGGACTAACGATTTCTTATTATTTAGTTTGCACGATGGGTCGTACAAGTGTGCTGGATTGGAGGGTTGAAAGGCGACAAGGTACTGTCAGTGTGAAGAAGCTACCACGTTGAAAGTATTTAAATGGAAATGCTATTTCCACTATCGATGGAAGCCAGTACTGTCCCTGGTGACTGAGCCAAGTCCTGTGTCTCGTAGCAGACCTCAATCGGAACTATAAGTTGGAACTTTAAGGCGGAACTGACTTGTTTGTGTTTGGACATAATAGGCCTCCCCCAGAGGGGAGCGGAGGGTTTTCTATAATCGCCAGGCTATGCAGGCGGGTTGGCGATCGCAGTGTAGCTGTTGCATGCACAGAGTATGCTGCTGCCCATACTCTGGTGAGTCCCTTAGTCGCCTCTTACTACACCCACGGGAAGTGATGGGAGTGGTTATTGCCGGCCGTTAAAAAATATTTGAAACAAATACACAATTCTGTTAATGGGAACAAACATAAAAAAATCACAAAAATGATACAAAACAAGGGATCTTAACTACGGGGCCCGGTCATTACCTAAGCAATAACAATATTGACAACGCGACCCGTAAGTTCCCGAGCGTCATAGTATCATAGAGTCCCTCACATCTGGCTACATTCTAAAAACGTGTTTCTAACTAAACGGTACCTATTCATTACTCAAAAATAACACGTGCCTAACCATTTACTATAAAGCTTAGACTATGTGAGCGGCTGTCCTGCACGTTTAGCATCATTCGTTTATTTATCAATATGTTCATAAAACCGCAAAAGAACCACAAGTCATCAGAATAGATACACAAGATAGTGGTTAAGTTGCTAAAATGTAAAATCAGGTCACGGCGATGGCCTGGATCTTATTATAAGTTCTAATTTTCAGTAAGTTAGTAAGTCTCCGGGAAGCTACAAGCTTAACAGAATCGTGATCCATAACATAAGCTTAACGAAACACACAGTTTTAAATACCTATAAATTGGCGGAAGAAATGGCTTTTCATACTTATTTAACACGTGATTTTTATCACAAAGAATACGTGATTACTAAGCGTACAATAAACCCAAAGCTACTACAGTTTCGATAACATCAAAACCTTGTTTTACGTAAACTCGTTCTTTTTATGTAGAAAACGTATTTGTTTGGCCACGGTTTAGTGAACGTTACCTAGCAATACTTTACTCATACAAAAAACGTTTTTTATACGTCTCAGGCGAATTCTATTCTGAAGAAATTCTAAATGTCATGTCTCGTCATCGATAGGTATTATAGAGAATCTGACACAGTAACCTAGGTACTTTCGAAACTCAGATTGGGGCGATTTCACTATCTATTGAAGAAAATGAGATCGTAAAAACGGTATTGCTAGCTATAAAACAAACAACCAAATCCCACTCATAATACATCAATGCCAATTCCCTATTAAATCTATGTTAAAGCCAGGGGTCCAATGAGTAAATTAGTTATTTTAACTTTAACCTTCTATTAAACTGCTTATTATATTCCATGAATGAAGTGAACAATGCTATTGTGGTAAAATATCCATCTAGATACCTAAAAACATTTATTAAACAGTTACCGTCACTCAACGGCATTGAAGTCCATCGGAACTTCGCAAGACAGGGCCAACGATTTTGACAGCCGTGAAACATCGCCCTCATTTCCAGCTATTTACGAAACAAACTGACATGCACATCTTATCTTAATAAAACATGGAAAGCAATGAAATAGCGGCGACAGTGAGATCACATGATGGTTCGGTGAACGAAAACCTTGACGGAATGCAAATAGTCGGGCATCGTCCGACAATCTGTATTGAAGATTAATTCTTCCGGCAATTAGATCCTAATAAGTACCCGACTCATCAATTAGATGCTCTTGGGAGATCATAAACATCGGAAATGGAAAATTATATCGAAATAATATCTTTGAGGTAACACACACAAAAAGAACTGGCGTTCCCCTCCTGGCTGTCCAGTGAAAAGGTTCAGAAATGCGTGAAAAAGCGATCGTGTGGCCAGTTTTTATCATTTTCCTATACATTCCGTCACAGGCTGTCAGTGTCAACTTCGTCACTATGACATACGGAAGAGAGACAGTATTGATCGCACATTCGGTTCGTCTCTTTTTACAGATTATTCAATTTCGTGTCGGTAATTCTGAGTCTAGTAATCTATATCTTAGGAAGATACTTACGTCATAAATCTCAATTGTATCAACTCTCGTCGAAAAACTGTTTATGACAGCAATGACACTTCAGGACATACTAGGGCATTACTCCTAGACTAGAAAGATGTGGGAAAGTATAGTGGTCGTTAAATGTCATCTTATTGAAGCCAAATTACTCAAAGTTCAACGAAACTTGAAGAACGGTGAAATGAAACACCGATGAATGATGAATGACGCAGAAACTTTTGACTCAACCTGCATTGTTCCACAGCTGGACAAAGGTCACTCGTCCCGACGGATTGGTCGGAGAAGACCACACACTGGGACAACGAAATCATGATAGCCTTTTTCTCACTGCCTTAAATGGTGAAGGGAATACAGCCATAGGTTCGAGAGCGAGCAAATTCCTCTTAGTCACTGCAACAGCCGGTCGATTCTATAAACATGTCGAAGTGAAGACTTGGGTGAAGTGATCATGAGGTGAGCTGTCAATCCATATAATCAAGATGTCACGTGATCACGGAGTGAGCTGTCATTCCATCTTGATTATATGGATTGACAGGTCACCTCGTGATCACTTCACCAAAGCCTTCACTTCGACATGTTTACAGAATCGACCGCCAGACTACCAGAATGACAAAATACTGCCACCATTAAATGGATAAGTTCTATCAGCATTTATTTTTGTCACAACAGTTAAGGAATCAAGACCTGGAAATGATAACCGCAAACCAATCGCCATAAATATTCGCAATATTGCAGTAGCATAATCTACCTACAAAGACATTATGATGAACGTAGAATTGAATTCAATTTCCGACTATTATTTAACAGTCGATGACATAATAGACGATATGCATTGGATGCGCGTGTCAACTGTGGCATTCCTTTATTGTTACAACGCATAACGACTAGCATTGAATATAATAACAGTACCTCCTGGCATTCATTGGTATACGATGCAGAATCTTATCGCTCCATAAATAAGAAACTTGATACAGGAAGTCAAATAATTGGTTAGATTACAATGACTCCATCTAGTGCCCACACAGATTTTAATCTGAATCTGACTGTACTATTCGGAACTTTAATTGCGTTGTTTCCTGGCGAAGCCATTTTAATTGTAGTGTTAAGACTTTAATACAAAAACTCAATTTGTTGCTTCATGCACCTTGAGTCTCATTGTCGGCTTTTCAGGACTATGTGTCCTGAAAAGCCGACAAAATCAACACTTAAGAGGTGCCTCCTCAAGTTGTTACTTTATTTACCAAAGGCTAAGACCACCCCATATCTTTGAAATAAAATCAACAAGCTGCTGAAAGTTGGGACTACTTGGTAGTCTTGGGACCCTAAGATGATCAAAGAGTTTAAATTCTCCTAAAAGCATACAGCATGCGAAATAAAACTTACAGGCTTCGTGTTAAAAGAAAACGGTCGTGCAGAGATACAGTTACAGATTGCAATGGTTTGGTTGTAAAACAGAGCAATTATAACAGTATTATAACTTAGAGAGATATCGCTTTTGCCTTCGGTCGTTTTCTTTTGGTAATGCTAGAGTATCTGTAGACACATGCTAGCCACCAATAGCAGGTTGTTTGAATGGTGCAATGCTATAAACTTGATTTATTCTAAGATCTCATTTGAAGTGTTAATGATGATTGGTAAGTGTTTTTAGTCAAGAAATCACAGAGAAGAGAGAGGATTGAGAGGAGAACGAGAAGCTTTTGCCCTGCAGTGGGATCAGGCTGGAATTATTGTAAAATGATTGTGGACAAGAAATGTATTTAAACTGTGTATAATAACGTACAATGGTGGCAAAAAAGACAAGATACACAGTGGTAGGTGTTCATCAGAACTTCAGTATCCGTGGGCAAGATTTATTCCGAATGAAAGACATCCAAAACAAAGTAAAGATCGACTAACCCCGATGTCTAAATACTTTCAAACAAAAATAAATAAACAACACTCATGCCAAGTACATATTTCAGTGCCAGATCAAAGGCAAATGAACTTAGAACATGATTTCAGTACAATTCTATTCAAGGAAAACCGTATTATCTTATCAGTAATAAACGGATGTCTATGGTCAACCATCCATAGTCAAGTCACGATTTTTTTGTCAATGCATTGTTAAAGTCGATAATTAGGATAGGTATTTGCGGTTTTATTCTGGGTATTGTTTTGAATTAGATAAGTAAATTTTATAATTGTTTTTTGTCGCGTTGTTAATTAGTTTATACTAGTCTTGGTCGCTGCTTTGGCCGGAATGAAGACCCAACTCAGCGATAGTATTACATTTTTCGTTATCGATTCAGTACCTACCTACAAACAAACGAAAAATGTTACCTCTTTATAATATTGTAAAAGGTAATTTTCGTATTTTTCGGTACACCTAGTTAAGGAAAAATATATCGACACAACGCTTAAAATTATAAACCTCTAGCCGTTTCTAGGTCGAATATTTTTAAATCACGTGAAACTAGTCGCGCCAGGAAACAGATAAGACTTGAAATCTAGAACGAGTATTCTAAAGACCGCCTAAATTATAAATCAATAGGATCAAGCCATAAAAAGTAAATGTTTCCCACAGTAAACCCTGTCAGTAAATTGGGGTAAGGGTGAAAAACTGAAAAGAACCAAATACGAGTGAAGTTAGTTTGCTGGTGGACATTGGGCGTTTAATTTTAAGAACAATATACGTTATGTAAGCTTCCCCTTCCTAAAAGATGGTTTTGCAAGTTATAAAAGATGGCACGAAGTCCATGCGTGACAAGTTGCTAGCTTTTGCCTTGATATAGACAAGGGACCCGGTGACCTTTCCAGAGTTTTGTGAACTTTTTGTACAAGTAGAGCAGCTGAAATAACGACCTTGTGTGAAATAGATCATGACAATGTGAGTCTAGAAATAACTTTTTTGGAATAAACCCATCGAATTGCGTGCCGTATCACATAGAAGAGTCGTGTGGCCAGAATGTCGTTTCTGCGAACTCTTGAGCAGCTGATACCTATCTTGACACAATATTATTGGTATTGCTGATAAGAGTTGTCGACATATTATGAAATAATCCAATAAATCTTATCAAATCAGCACTGCAGATATCGCCTTTGTGACTGGCAAGGGCTTTTCTTTTGTTTCCGCCGATAAGTGCCAAGAAGAAATAATTACTACTTACCAAGGTACATAATTATGTAGCTAATGGTTAAACTCATGGACAGATTACCTGGCAAAGATCGCGACCACAAGCGGCCCTAAGAGTGACCCTTGTAGGAAACCTACCGCTCTGGCAACGACGACACGACAACGTTGAATAACAGTACGAAAGTTTTTCATCTTTGTTACAGGCAGTCAAAACAACAAACAGTCAAGACGCACTACTAAATAATAAGACCGTATTAGCAATGTTTACTTACAGTGCACACGCAGTTTAGCTAGAGTGTAATACGATGAACCAGAGGCAGCGGGCGTGGTGTTTACGTCAATTTATCTCGTGCTGATAACCGCAATGACCATGCCAGAACAGGCCATGCCATTTAGGATTTTATTGGATTGACGATTTACTTAACCAATAACACAGATTCATTTGCCAATAGAACGGTCTGTTGAGGATAGCGAGGAAACGTGACTCGGAAATATTTTTAGAGACGTTGAGTTGTGTTTAGTCAGTAATATAAATCTAGAGCATAACAAAATACACAGTCCTACTTGTACAGTCTGTAAAATGAGAATACGGTAAATAGCGTTGAGCCAAAAATTAACTGTTTACCAACAACACAACACTTAACGGTTGCCACGATCAAGAACAATGGACCTAAAAACATCAAAACAATGACAAAAGAAATCCGTTCATAAGATTAAGACACCCACAAACTTTAATCGTTGAATGGCCAACAGACTGCATCCATTCGCGAAACATTTGGCAAAGACGGCCGAGTTTCGCCATTGGGAAAGCGGTGAAAAAAAAGTGAAAGTGTGCAAGCGAGACGAATAAATAAATTGGCCTTGTTGAAAGGAGACGCAAGGTGTGACGTCACAATCCGATAACGCGGATTAAGGATGTCAATATGATAAATCAATGGTGAATAAAATCGTCTATGTGCTTGCAAAATTTTTATTAATGATATATGTGTGGAGTTCTTGGGGTCTGTTATAAGCTATGAAATATGGCTCGTTCAATTGAATGATAGAGTCTCATCTTTATTGATTGCTGTTCTCCGAGAATCATTTACATTGTTATATGGACGTTTATTTTATTAAGTTTTGCATGCGACTCTCATGGACTTCCTTTCGAGTTGCGATTGCGACACAATACAACATCTGTCTTAATCTTACGTGGATGCATGTAAGGTCGCACTGTGATTTCCTTTTAAGTCATCCTGCAATGTAACGACCCTTCTAAGACACAAACTTTTTTACAAATTTAATTTATTTACAAATTGGATCAATAAAACTCCTTGGAAAGTCATGTAAAATAGGTAATGTAATACATTCGATTACAAGCTATTCATAATACAGGCTAGTCATATGCGGGTCTACTGCATGTCAGGTTAGCGTCCGTCGGCAGAAAAAGGGCAAAAAAGGCTATAGATAATGGTGATTCGATTTTAATTGACAAAGGCATAAAAACAAGTGTATAATATTCATGTTCATCATCATCACATCAGCCGAAAAAACGTCCACTGCTGGACATAGGCCTTCCCCAAGAGGGGGGGGGGATGCCATAATTGCTACGCTTGGCAGGCGAGTTGGCGATCGCAGTGGAGCTGTTACCATGCACAGAGTATGCTGCTGCCTATTCTCTGGCGAGTCTCCCTTAGTCGCCTCTTACCACACCCACGGGAAGTGATGGTGCTATTCTTTTACGTCCGACACCATACAGAAAAATATTAATGTTGGTTGTCCTCAATTACCTATGAAATGACGTCATTCCACCCAATAAAACCAAAAAAGCTACAAAACGGCTTGAATGGCACCGCTGTGAATCGCTCCACTAATCCGTATTCCTCATCTAATTGTACTAAAATTGTGTCATGCTGGTACAAAGGCCTTTGTCAATGTGCACAGAGCAATTCGTCAATACTCATAGACGGAACTTAACGGTGGATATTATATTGAGAGTAAGTACCTAACTGCCCCCATGTTTTGGTGGGTGGTTCACCAACAAAATATGAAAACCCCTTACTTAGCTATCCAAACTATTCTACTACTAATAACACGATTCTATATCTTCAAAGGTGAACATGTAGGTATTAGCATACGGTTTCGGATGTTCGGGGTGGGTACTCTTAGTTCTTTCACATTTAAGGAGCAGTTAATGGGTAACATTTTAGCTTTACTTTATGAAGTTAAGTAAGCGTCTCCAGCATTTAGGAACTTGATTCGTAAAGCATTATTCTTGAGATAGGCCAGCACTGTTTTGTTTCTGACGAATAAAAAAGTGGAGAATGTGAATCTTGCTAAGAATGCAATATTAGTGTTATTCTGTGAACTTCTCATATTGAAAACTAAGGTAGAGCGAACATGAAGTGACTTGTCAACTAAAGCTTGAAGTGAACTATCACTAATGCGGGTGGCATAGAAGGAATGACTGTTCACTTCAAACACACTTCGCCTAAGTTTTCACGGTTAGATGTTTACAGAATACACCTTCAGACACGGCACAGCCTCTTAGTAAGTGAGGCAGGTCAGTTTTGAGTCCCAACGAATATTATTGACAGTCAGACGGAACAGATTATACATTATTTAAGCAAAATTGTACTTTAAAATACTTGCCTAAGAGAAGCTTAGGGAAACAACAGTCGTATCATTTTGGGCTCTTATACACGCTGAAATTTTAATGGTTGTTTTCCCGCGGCAAAACGATTAGCCATAAGTAGAACTACCGAAACATAAAGCTAAACTTAAAAAATAAAAATGTTTTTGTTTTCAAATAATTTAAAAAAAAAACAACTCGAAAGCGCGAGAAGCAATAGTAACTCACTAGACGTGACGTAGGTATATTGGGGTTCGAGTTTTGTGTATCACAATAATTGTTATTCTGCCATTTCTAGATTTTAAATTTATTATTTTTCATAAATCAATTGTATTACCAAGACAAACTCATTTCGCTGTAGGAAAATAACCATTAAAATTTCACGCCGTATTACATTGAAGCGCACGGATTATGACATGATATCGACCTTCTCGTGGCTACCAGTTTACTAATGAAGCCTCACTGTCGTATTACTCATACAAGTCTAGACGAACCGAATCACGCGTTTGCGTCAAAAGTCAAAACGAAACCTACACGCCGTCAGTAGACGATCGATAAAACATATTTTTTTAAATCGGTCAGCGCCTTCGTATCCTATTTCTTTCATTATTCTCTTGACCATTTCCCAATTTATTAGAGGGTTGGCGTAACCTGTCTTCTTTATACTTTTTTTATAGTTGTCATCTTATAGAGGTATGCGGAACAGAGAGTAAAGTCTCGCATACCTCCAGTGAAAAATGGGAGAATCCTCCTACCAGACGGTTGTTGTGTCTGGTGGGCAACTGCCCGATAGTTGATATTCGGACTGTTTTATGTGTTCAAATCGCACGGAGAACTTTGCTTGCCCGATGCAGGATTTCGTCGTAGATGGCGCTACGGTTCTTTTTGTTGCCGTACAAATTTCGCTTCTTAGTTTTTCATGTGGCGGCAAATACATTGTTAGCAATGTAGTTGAAAAAGCCCTGCTACTATTCTTATTCTTAGGAAGAGGCTTCCCAGATAATTCTGCTCAAAACGTCGTGAGAAACTTTCTGGCAAATCTTTCTTTTAGTGGGTACTCCATCACCCTGCAATTCAAACAATTCTTCTTGTAATCCCGCGACCCATCCCAATACCGCACGCGACCCGAGGTTGAGAAACGCTGCTCTAAAGGTACATACTTCTTAAATAAAAAATATCGTAATGTCCTTATTCTAATCCAGGTCATGATCTACCTATATGCTAAGTTTCGCCAAATTCAGTTCACACGGGTTTGAAGATGGACACACACACTTTCGCATTTATAATAGTGGGTAATTTGCATTGTAAAATCCATAAATAAATTCTACAAACCATTTAGAAATGGAAATTAACTTATGACGATATTATGAATCATTTGTAAGATAGCTTATCAGAAACAAAGATACAGACAATACATTTTGAGTAAAATGAAGTTTTAGATCATTTGTTTACCTTCTGATAAAGACAATCTTACAGAATGATATTTGCAAAGAGATTTAAGTACCTATTTTGGCTCAAACTTGTACAGCTCAATAATTTGGAATTGTTGATGTTAATTGTACTGCAAACATATAATTGGTCCTCCAGCAGCAAGACAGGTAAGATAGCATTGTTGCTTTTGCAGGAAGAACCTGGATGTGGTTGGCACAAGAGCATGCAGATATGATTGCTCTTTACTTAACTTTGCATTAGTATCATTAGGTACCTACTCGGATCACAAATTAATTAATTTAAAAATAAATTAAGTAGTTATTTGGGCAAAACATGAAAGAAAAATGGCCAGCAAGCCATAAGTTTCTGCCTCAGTCAATCATGAATTTCCACAGAAAACTTGATATTCTTTTACACGGAAGTATTTAAAAAAAAAAAAATTGTTTCTTGGTACCATCCTCTTGTACAAATCAATTTTTATTTAGACTGCAAATACCGAAAATATTTACATATCAGGAACACACTGTTTATTATCTGACATCATTTGTACCATATTGATTTTAAAATTATCCGTTTAAGGTTAACCAGTCATTAGTTTCATAATTTTGCATTTAAAATGAGTGCAAAATTATGTGATACACAATTTGTAAACAATAACGCATATCTATTACAATACAGCATGTATTGTAATAGGTGTGCATATACAGCATGTATAGCAATGATAGTGAATGAATAATATTAATTGTAATTTTATTCATACCTGTATGAGTTATTCAGCTCTCATAGGTCTTACTAATTGTGGTTTGGACTTTTTACAATACCTAGGTTTTTATTCTTTAACTATGGGTAATCATCAAATGACTCCTTCCGCTCTGGGCGAATCAGAAGGGAGTGCCACTCTTATGGACTAAAACCCTTTGCTGCGTTCCTGGGCTGCGGTGACTCTTTCGAATAAATTCTGCAACCCTAGCAGGCTCTGGCCCTAGCGGGCTCGTACTACTATGCTGAGATTTCTTTGAGGCGCGCGTGAAATAACGCGCCGTCGACCCGGGCCTGGTTCCGATCGGACGGCGAGCCACCCAACGCTTGACGTCCGCAAGCTGCGTCTTTGGTGGCCGGGAATCACCCTGCGAATCCCGACGCCCGAGCGTCTTCTGTTGCAGCGGCTGTGGCGTGAGGTTTGCCTCTCCCTCATGCAGCCCGCCTCCTCCTTCACTAGCACTAATGTTTCGCAGAACGAGGTGACGGCTTCCCATACTTACTCGCTCCGGACCATGGATTGAACCAGGGTCGGAATTGAGAGGTCGCACCCCCGATCGCCTCAACGAGACAATACCTAGGTACCTAGTTTACCTAGTTAAACATAACATGTTAACGTAACATCATTGCTGACTGCGTAGTACACTGAATTTTCTTCAGTTATGTTCAAGCCTACTAGGGACGAGCAGATTGCCATCAACTCAGACTTGTTCTAGATCCCGACTGTTACTAACATAATACCAAATGGATAAAACTCAGTGCCCTAATGTTTAGCAGTAGTGTTTCCAGCCACTAGACTAATGTGACCTTCAAAATTGTTATTGTATTGGGTACACATAGAATCAAACCTACCGTGACTCAGAACACTCTATGAGTTGCTGCGGAGTAAAAATTGGGGAGAGGGGTCAGATACTGGACAGGCGTCCTTAAGTTTTAATTGACTGATATGTACTGTATTATACTCTTGCAGCTACAAGGTTGCAACAATATAGGTAAGAAATATTGCAGTCTAACTTACCAAATATTTTTATTCATATTTCAAATAACATATGCACAAAAAAAGGTTATTTACAAATCAGTACTATGTATCAATGTTATACAGAAAGTAAAGGTTTGCCAGCAAGGAATGGTAAAAAGAGCATGTTGGGCTTAAAGTTAAGAGATAGTGGAGGCTCACTGCAATTTGAAAAAGGACAAAAGTACATAGTTAACGTGACATGAAAAATAAAAAGGTGGGCAGGCCATATGATGAGGTCCCTAATAGACAAATGGCCAGAGACTTTCACCAAGTGGTACTCAAAAAATGGTCTACGCCGAAAAGGAAAACAGGTTAGGAGATGGGAAGATCTGCCTAAGAACTGGAGAAGAACATCCAAAGATTGTGATACCTGGAAAAGTCTGGATGAGGCCTATGTCCAAGGCCAGTCTGACTAAAATTGATGACCACAATAACATATAAATACTAGGTACATAGTAATAGTAATTGGTACAAAAGATTTAAAACATAATGTATTCTAATAAATCAGTGAAGAAAGGCTATTTTGGTTTATTTCAATTATTTATTTTACTATGTAACAATATAAGAGAGGATCCTGTGTCAACAAGTCACTTACAGGAATCCACATCATTCACAGATTTTGACTTCATGGTAGCTTATCTTCACTGGGTTTTCTATTTTCTCATTAATGATTATTATATATTATTCTCTGGTATTTTGATCCATTACATACACAGGAATACAGAAATTATTTCAACATTATGAGGAAAATCATTAGGAAATACCAAAAGATTGCTGATACTTGAAGACGTAAGAAAACATGTTATAAAATTAAAATAAATTTATGATGCTATTTGGGAATTCCAAAGTGAAGTACCAAACACTTGTTGGTCATGGGCTGCCAAGACTGTTTATATTTCAAAGTAAATAACTTCCTTGCCTTATTTTACACATAACTATTACACAGAACATAATAACAGTATTACAGTAAATACTTGTAATACATGACACTCCATACAAATTGACTGTCTCTTTCTTTTGTATCAAGTTTGTGAAACAGCAACAGTGCTCTAGGCTTCAAAACAAATGTTATGATGAGTAAGTTTCACTATGACCAAGCAAGTCTGTCTGTTTTGAATATTTCAAAATTGGTTATCAAATTATTGATACCAATATCAGCTGATGAATATAAAGTTTAGTCACATTTTACAACACATGCTTAATAAACATTATCAATTATTGACAGATGAATTGCTATAAGTCACATTATCATGCAATGAAATGACCTTCTTTGGCTGTAGTCTAATATGGACTCAAAGAATAACATAAAAACTTAATGATTTACTTAGTTACTAAAAAACTATCAACAAATCAAAAATCTGACAGATGACAAACATAATAAAGAAACCTGTGAACATCAAAACAGACGTCGCAAAAGAAACCAGTGTGGCAACCTAATCTTTAAGCAACTATTTAACATAACAACTCTGTGTTTGCTACAGCATCACATTATGCACGAACACCGAGGCGCTCAGTCGCTTACTACATAACAATTCGACACTAACATATTTACTATTCTACAGTGATTTGCATATATATATCGCTCTGAGCAGACAATGCAAAACTTCGAGTAACGTGACGTAAGGACCAACAATACTACCCAAGTGACTTGATACAGCCACTAGAGTAATAGCAAATAGTATTGGAGGCCTCAACAATCAGAACAATGGTAGGTAGTAGGAAAATCAAACAGAAACATTAACTGAATCATCCCAATATATGCCAACAAAGAATGACAACTTCTACTACGCGATTCACAAATACCACACCTACAAAACAGGTATTCACCATCTGTTTACGACTAAGCATATGTTTGAGCAGGTCAAAGTTAAAGTTATCAAGTAAATTAGCTCAGATAAAAAGAATAATAACTAAATATGGTGTTGACGTACCTTTGGTTTATAGAACCACTTTCTTAGTGACTCCATTGGACCTGTCTTATATAGCAGCCTCATATGAACGGATCACTGCACATCCACACACATTATAAAAATGAAATAGCACCAATAATCACTACGCAAATGAAAACAGAAACTTGATTTTCGTCAATATTTACGTCAAATAACACAAACGGCAGACATGTTGCCACTAGCCGCGTTCCGTTCACGTTACGGAGTGAATGACATGACGAAACTAACTATTTAGGCTAGCCGAATGAATGAAATAATAGTGCTGAGCGTGGCAATTGATACTATTCTGTATTAGTAACTTCAATACAATTTTCGATATTTTTAGGGAGAGCTTAATTTTATGATGGTTCCAAAGTATAGTGTTTGGAGCCGTCCTCTCGTCCATTTGACGAAGACCACCATGTAAAATTATAATTTTTTCAAAGCATTTTAGTAAAATGAAAGAGCTTAAAATCTTGATCCGTGTGAAGGTGACGCTCAGGAGAAAACTTATAAAACTAGTTTTTCTTAGTAGAAAAAATATTTTTTCAATGGAAATTACATGAAAGGCAGAAGGTAGCTTTTATTCAATAAAATTATTTAGATTTGTGTAAATAGTCGACTACTTAAATAAAAAGTCGATTAAATAATATGGTAACTATTCACGTTCATTCAAATGTCACTTGATTAATGTATAATCTGTGGTGATGAATGAGTAAAATGTTAAACGCGGGAAATACAACTCTCTTGCCTTGCACTAAGTTCTTTCAAATGTTATTGCTTTTGCTTTTGATTTTTCTGTGTGGTTAATTTTTTACCACTAATAAACATTATCTTAGGACGTTTATTAAGTACCTAAGGGTGGTTTTCATAATTATTAGTTGGTACACTGACGGGGCTTAGCATACACATTTGGAGATACCTACACCAGATGTTTTTTGCAAATGCAATTTGTAGTTGTAGCCATGTCATGCATAAAAATGTTGTTAATGAATCCCCGTGGGGCCACGTGCATGCTCATGTGAATCAGGTTAACAAAACAAACAAAACCCTTAACCCTTTTCACCGTTTGCGTTAGTAGAACGAAGTACCTATATCTACTTAACTATCAATATTACCTTTTAATGGTGTCTATATTGCCATCTGTGATCGCATCAATGAACTAAGTGGTTGTGTGCAGTGAGATGAGTCCGTGTGAATGTTTCCTTGAGCTCACATAGCCTGTTTATAGTTCTCACGACGGCCACGAGAGTTTTTGCTCTTTGGGAAAAATATTTCTCAATTATGTACCTACCTATTATTTTTTTATACTTAAGTACTAATGCCATAATATTTTTAATTTTTCTATTGTGCTATATGGAATATTTTCAATTTGGCTAATGATTTTATAGAACTGTTAGATTGATGCATTTATATTTATGTTGGTTTAGGTTAGTAAAACTTAGAAATGTTTGATAAAAAATATTCCAGTTCGACATTCACCCAGGCGCACAAAACATTTCGCAACTTGAAAATTCGGCTCTTGAGACATCTTAAATCCGTTCAAGCAATACGAAATAACGAGTTGCTTTCACGACAGATTACCTAGATAATATGTCTTGTTGTTGGCTCGTGCCAAAGTCCTACATGTTTCCTACATTTAGTTTAGAACTAAGGTAAGAGCTAACAATATAATTATGCCAATACCATAATTCTTCTGAGTCGGGACGAACTTTTATAGCGTACGACTACGAAGCTACTAACGTACCTACGACTTTTATAGCGACTTTGAACCCCTACCTCCTGTACCTACTAGGTACCTGCCAGAGATAAGTGACATTCAACCTCCTGCCCATTTATTTTATAAGTAAAGAAAGAAAGAAAATTGCATTGGCACAATAAAAAAAAAACCTTACAAATCAAAAATTAAGTTCTTATAACAATATTGTGCCAAAAGGGCCTCAGCTCAGCATAATGTCAGATAGCAACAGTAGGTATTACCATAACTTTCAGCTGCAGCCCACGGGTACCATACGCTCGAACGCACAGTAGACATATAAAAAAAAATAGTGAAGTGATAGGTTCGGTGAAGATGAGAAGTGTAGAATGAGCTAGGTATAATACAATTAAATAAATAGTAAATGTAGGTACTTCTAAAACACAAAAAATATTTACATAGGTACACAAATATATAATAAAAAAAACAATTAAGTAACAATATTGTCATAAAATAAAGTCAGTCAGTTCCAAAATAATAATAAAAAATAGATTCCCACGTCATTAAAATGATACAATTAAAAATAAAATAATTTGTATAATAATAAAAGGTAAAAAATATAATTCAACTATGACTCGCAAACCAACCATTTAATAACAGCGAGGTGGCAACTGGAGTTGAGATCAAAAAGTAAATGTGGTACCATGTGTATTCTCATTTTGTTTTTGGTGTTGAAGCAGAAACTCCTTCAGCTTTTCCTTAAAAGTTAGTCCACTTCCACAAGTAAGTAGATACTATCGCAAAAGCTTTTTCTTCAGGAATCTTCAGCTACCTACGGATCCCTTAATGGAAACAAATTTTTAAGATACCTCAGAATTCAGTTTCATTAAACGACCCTTAACAGTTATTGTGTTGTCAACCACACACACCACACATCAGGGGCCCTACTATGAAGTCTTAAAACGATCTAGATTTCGCTCTAAGAGGGAGACGGGGCTATATATACCTAGCAAATAGCACTATCCCGTTTACATCATCGGAATTGGATGGCATTAGCACGTCATAGTAGGGCTGCAGTGGGACTAGTAACACTTTCATTTCGAGAATCGTAGGTACTCATTGCAAAAACGCTTTGTCATTGTCAAATTGTTACCATTGATGTTGTTGGTTTTACAGGGTTTAGTTCCGTAACTCAAACGGGAAAAACGCAACCTTTATAGGACCACTTCTTTGTCCATCCGTCTATCTTTCTGTCAAGACTCTGTTCTCGGAAACGCTTGCAGGTATTTAATATAAAGTAACTAGGTTTTAATAAATTTAGTTCTTAGTAACATTAGTTATTACCACCGGTAATAATGAACCGGCTTTGGTTCGAAAACAATTTAATATGACAGAAGTCTAAGAGTTAATGTGCTCTATATTTTGCTTTGGTTCCTATTGAAATTAATTTACCTGTTGAATAATAATGAATTGAAAATTCAATACTGTTTTTGCTGACTGAACGAAACTAGAAAAACCTAAAAACGTATCAACGAAAGCTCTTCTAAACCGGCTGTGGTAAGTAGAAGTAGTTAGACATTATGTTATATCTAGGTCATGTAGCCATTCGTATCTTAATTGTAACGTAGGACAAGATTTAACAAAGCCCTGAGCTAGGTAATTGCACTAAGTGCCTTCTTACCAAGAGTTTCTTGTTACCACCTGAAGACGCATTCTCTCAGTCGTCGGCAACGTTTCATCTAACACGTGGTTAGGGTAGTCGATTTAAAATTGTGGAAATGGGTCAAACGTGCAGTTTTTTCACTTTTGTTTCAGCAACGACTATGTAGGTTTATTTGTGTTGTGGCGCAGCGCCTGACAATTTTATAATGCTATACTCGCACGTCGATAGATTCATATGTCATGTCATTCTACATACCAAATTCTTACTGTAAGCACGATACTCTTTATAAAAACTTTTACCTGTAATTGGACTTTAATTAGCCCCAGTGTATAGTCAAATTTACAATTAGCCTTAGATAATCAAACTACCCTTAACCCAACCATGTTGGGGCTGGCTTCCAGTCTAACCACATGCAGCTGAGTAGCTACCAGATTTTTACAAGGAGTGACCTTCATAACCCAGGAACTGGAAGATGATACCCCTTGGCAAGACTGGTGTTAGATTTTTTTACTACGACACGGAGGAGTCTTAATATGTAATGGATGGTCACCCATTCACGAGCCAACCCCGGCAAGAGTTGATTAACTAGATCGAACCGTGTGGGTGGTATTTTTTTACCATGGGCTCCTTTGTTGCCTTAGTTGTGCTTAGGATTAAAAAAAAATACATTAGTGGCATTATGTAGGTAATTAGTTATTGTGTGGCATTGGCAAAGAGGCACCAGTGGCTTGGTAAACCTGTGGCTTACTAAAGAAAACCCTTATCGTTTCGACATAAAAGCTTTGTCCATGTCAAATTGTTAACACGTATGTGTGGCGACTGAATGTACCTATAACTGACGGCAGGTTGCGGCTTCTTTGGAACCTACGTAATACGTAAGTACGTTTTTTGTCTTATACACTGCGCTTGTGAAATTGAAAGGCTAGGTTGAAAATATCTGCCGCCGCAGCAGAAAAAGACGCCCTGGGCGTCGAGAGTCGCAGGGTGATTCCAGGTACCGCACCGTAGGTGCAGGGCTGCGGATGGACCAGCCCCGGGTCGATGGCGCGTTGTGTTACACGCGCGCGCGCGCCTCAAAGAATAGTCAGCGGTCTGGGGAAGTGCATCATGCATTTTTTTTTGGGACAGGCCGTTACACTAGGTATTACCATTTCTTCTTCTGAGAGCCACAATCAAATGTGTTGCCCGCCAGGAAAAAGCCCTGTCAATGAAGCTCCACGAGTCCCGTAGAAATTATTCAACTGTCTTAGATCCCACAATGAAATTAATCAAAAAATAACAGCGGGTGAGTAAGAAAATCCAAATTAAATACTACAAGCAAACCTATTTCTGCCAACAAGCGGTGAATTTACCTATCATCATTTGATCTCCTCAAGCGTCGCTATATCGATCGGTCCAGTACTTCGGCATTCATGCTAGCCAAGTAACAGTTAATAGCACATGAGGGTCTCATCATTCCGGATGTCTCTGGACATGCCTCCAGTATTCTAGATGTCCAGAGGTGGCGGTGACCATTTTGACGGAATATTGACTTGCTTGCGATACTTTTTATTATATGTTTACTTATACAGAAACTGCGAAGGTCTCTGTCGCTAGAATTTTTTTGCTGCTTACACGAAATGAAGTAAAAATCTGTAAAAAAAGTGATACTTAACCCCCAAGGGACGTCGGTTTTCTACGCCTAAAATTTCGTAGTACGTAACATCTACCATTCCACCTACGTACGGCTCGGTTTGTAAACAACAATATTGACAGGTAAGTTGTAAAGCTTCGAGTAAGCACACGTGTTTACTCTGCTTACGATTATGTAGCTGACGTACTTATGTAAGTAAGTCCTTGCAAGGAAAAAAACCAGGAGGTCTTTTCAACCCTTTTTTTATGTTCGACCCTTTTTTAATGGGAAATCATTAAGCTCTAGGCGCAGCGGAAAGGAGTGTCAGTCTTTTACTGACTAAAACCCACCCAAAGTGTTCCGCCAAATGCCCTGTGTTTTTCAGAGCCGCGGTAACTCTTCCGAACCATTCTGCAACCTTGACTGGTACTGGCCCTAGCGGACCCGGTCAATTATGCTGACTTCTCTATGAGGTGCGCGTGGAACACAACGCGCCAGCAATCCGGGGCTGGCCCTATTCGGACGGCGAACCACCCGTCGCCCTACGTCCGCAGGCCCGCGCCGGAAATCGCCCTGCTACTCCCGACGCCCAGGGCGTCTTCTTTTACTGCGGCGGTATTTTCAACCTAGACTTTTCAATTCCACAAGCGCAGTCAAAAAAAAACACAAACAAAAACTTGATTGTGTGACAGATATTATTTTGGCTAGAAAGAAGGAGAGTCTTGACATGGCGGTAAAAAGATTTATGAGCGGAAGAAGAATTCATGCTGCGCCGAATCTAAATTAATTAGGGCAAGTGGATGATGATTTTATTTTATTTTATTTTATTTTATTTGTTAGGGACAAAAAACAGTTACATGCCAAGCTAAACTAGAGATTCTAAAATTAGTACAATACTTAGAAATACATGAAACACAATCTATTACATATTTATGTTACTACACATGTAACCCACAACATTGTCCACGAATTCACAAAAAAAGTTAAAAGAAAACAGACAAGTAGTGTGCATCGTTAAATACTAGTAAGAAACAAAAAAAAAAAAACATATAAATAAATACTTAAGTAATTAAGAATTAAGTAGCTGTATTGCTCCTGCCTTAAAACGATGTTTGGAAAAAGTAAATATGTCAAGCTCCATAAAGTAAGCGTTGTACGCATCAACGAGGCGACGAAGAGGCACGCGCACCCCAGCGTTAGTCTTGCACGAATTTGTGTGGAATAGTCGAGGCACACGTACTCCACGAAGCATGACAGATCTAGGCACTATATAATGTAGACTATTAGATAAAGGAATACAGTCGAATCTATTATTGCATATACCATGCAGCATCATTACACCCAGAAGACATCGTCTAGATTCCAAACTAAGAACATTATAACATTTCAGCAATTGTTCATAGGAGACTTTAGGACGATAACATTTATAATTCATGGTACGCAAATACTTTTTCTGCACAATTTCTAGCCTATCCTTGTACTTATCATATAGAGGATTCCAAATTTGGACGGCGTATTCCAATTGCGACCGAATCAGGGTTTTATATAGTATTAAGAATGTAGAGGGTCGCACAAAGTTACCCGAAAATCTCATCACGAGTCCATACATCTGAAAGGCCTTTTTTACTATATTGTCAATATGAGTATCAAAATGCAGACTAGAGTCAAGTGTAACACCCAAGTCACGGACAAATTGAACTTCATTAAGAATTATAGTATTTATTGAATAATTAAATTTGATCTGATTTTTATTTTTAGTAAAAGAGATTTTGTAACATTTGGAAAGGCTAAGAAAGAGTTTATTTTTAAGGCAGTATTCATAAAATCTATCAAGGTCCTGTTGTAAATAATGGCAGTCGCGAATATTTTTACAGGTAATATAAATTTTCATATCGTCAGCATACATCAAAAAATTTGAGTTGATAAAACAATGTTTAATATCATTAATAAACAATATAAATAGAAAAGGGCCTAATACTGATCCCTGAGGAACCCCGGATTTTACAACTATAGAGTCAGATTCATGCCCATTAATGACGATCTTTTGAGTCCTATTGAAGATATACGATGCAAACCATCTGAGTAAATTGCCGCGTATACCATTAAAGGCAATTTTTTCCATAAGCAGAGTGTGATCCACCTTGTCAAAGGCCTTCTGAAAATCCGTGTAAACAGCGTCTACCTGTACCCGACGATCCATATTTTCAAAGAGATAGTTCACAAAGGTCATGAGGTTGGTGGTGGTAGAACGACGTTTGACAAAACCATGTTGTTCGGGTATGATAAGATGACGGATATGAGGATATAGCGCACTATGTACTAGTCGTTCAAAAACCTTTGACAAAGTAGAAAGAATAGAAATGGGCCGATAATTCTCTACATTACTTTTATTGCCACCCTTGTACACAGGAGTGATAGAGGCTCGTTTCCAAACTGTAGGAAAGACCCCTTCCTTCAAACATTTATTAAAAATAATCAGTAAGGCGGAAGACAAGTGGTCAGCTGTATTTATGAAGAAGGAGGGTGGTATGCCATCAGGTCCAGCTCCTTTAGAAGAATCCAGTGACTTCAATGCTGTACATATTGATTCCTTTGGCAAGTAAATGTCAGAGATAAATGGCGAATTGTCTTCATAGCAACTAGACGGTTGCCATAGGTCTGGTTCAAAGGTAGAGGGTTCATATACCGAACAAAAGAAAGTTGAAAACAAATTGCATATGTCCTTGGGGTCATCGGAAGAAACATTTTTGTAAAACATATTAGCAGGGTACTTAGCTTTCCCTTTCTTAGAAGAGACATACGACAAAAAATACTTAATAGATTTGGGAATACTGTCTTCAACTGATGTCATATATCTCTTATAACATTTAGCGGTCTCACTATGAAACAATTTGCGATAATTTGAAAAACGCACATAATCAGAGTGATTACCATATTTCTTCCATTTAATCCAGGCATGCTCTTTAGTTTTAAATGTTTTTATTAGAGAAGGTGAAAACCAGATCGGAAATTTAGAGTTTTTAGTATAAGTTAATGGAATATGTGACCTGATAACTCTATAAATAGTTTCATAAAAAATATCAACAGCCATCTCAGAAGAATGATGAGAGAGTGACTCTTCCCAATCTACATTGCCTAAGTCGTGTTTAATGCAATCATAGTTTGCTTTGTAAAAGTTATACCTGCGAACCGGATGGCATTTCATCGGCTTGAACCGCACATCTAGGTGAGTTAATATACAAAAAGGGGGGTGAAGGCTATCGGGATTCACCAGGATATTGCAAGGCATCAGTTGAGGGTCCGCGTTAGAGATTATCAAGTCTAGCACACGACCTATACTATTTTTTGTGTAGTGAAATTGTAAACCATTTATTATATTTATAAAATTAAGTAATATACGTCCCGTAGTGTCCGTGTGACGCGCAGTGGCATGGTTGCCTTGCTGCGCCCAGTCGATCTCAGGCAAGTTATAGTCTCCAAAGAAATGATATGAATTGCAATTGGGATTATTAGCTAAGTCTTGCAGCATGTCCAAGTATTTCTCATATACCTCTGCTCGAGACGCTGGGGGTATATATACGACACCAATAATATGACGTGTGTGCGGCTGTGTGGCAGGCATCTGTATTAATACTTGCTCAATTTCAGAGTTAAATAATTGAGTTGTCAATATTGTCGCCCGCAATTCACGAAGCACAGCAATTAGAACACCACCTCCATCTTTTTTATTCGTCGCGACACGGTCTCGGTCACATCTAAAGACAACATATCGTTCATCAATAAATTCACTATCACAGATTTCAGGAATAAGCCAAGTTTCGGTCAGAACGATAAAGTCATAAGAATTACTCAATATGTTCATATAGAGCGTTTGCAACTTTGTACGAGTACCTCTACAATTCTGGTAGTAAAACGTAATGTTGTTAGTAGCCATAAATAACAGTAGCATAATAAATGTGTATTCGCTCACCACCCAATAGATAATACTTAAGCCAGTTGTTCACAATAATTATATGATAAGTTACAGATAAGCCAGAATTACAAATTAATATAAGTTTGCCGCAGTATATGTATTTCAAGGAAGTTCTCAATATTATACATAATTGTTTAAATGGCACAAAAAGATTCAATCGTATGTAATATAGAAAGCCTAAAATAAAATGTAAGATTTTTTTAAATATAAGCGTTGACAACCAATGGTGTAAGCCAGCGGGCAGGAGATAGATATAACATTTGTAACTTATATACCTAACAACTAAACTTATGAACCTGTCAAATAAACGTATAGAAAAGGAATAAGGACTAAGCTCAATATAAATATACAAAAAAAATGTGTGAACATAGGTATAGCTATGAATCTGGGTTTTCAGTACTCTTCTTCTTACTGATAACAATCCTTTTAAGATCTTCCCCAGAGCGTATAGCAATTGATGAAAATCCATCCCGCTCCCGCACAAGTACTGTCCCATTCCTGACCCAAACGTATTTAAAACCAATTTCATTGGCAATCTTCTTAGCTTCTCGAAATAATGTTTTATTATTTAGGGTTAAATGTTCATTAAAATAAACGTGTACCGAGGCACCAGAGATCCCCAACTGATCAGACTTTAGGCCCTTCTTCTGGCGATAGGCACTAAGAATGTTGTCTCGTATAATACGTGTTCTGAATTTTATAATAATATTTTTAGGTTTACGATCATGTTGCTGAGCGTGTGGTACTCTATGTATCGATATGATATCATTATGAGACACTGGTAAGTTAATAGCGCAGCTTATGGTATCCACGATGGCGAACAAATTTTCATTTCGCTTTTCTGGTAAATTACAGATTTCAATGTTACATGAACGTGCCCGCTGCTCCATTGCCTCAATCTTAGCCTCAAGTGTAGCCACAGCTTGTGTATTCACACTGCCAGTCATGTCATTCAAGCGTTTAACACTCTCCTTGTGTGCAACTTCCAGGTTTTCCAAACGAGACCTCATCTCCTCATAGTTCAAGTTGAAAAATTGAATTGACTTTTCAATCTCAGAATATGACTTTTGGATATTGAGATTTTGAAGTTTCAACTCAGAAACTTCCGCGACTATTTTGTTGAGGACAACATCTTGATCATTTTTCCATGACTGCAACATATTCTTCAAATCATCGAATCTGTCAGTCTCCGTGCAGTCGTCATCACCCCTGAAGCGTTTCTTGCTCTGCCGCATTGTGACGCTATCCATTTTATCCCCGCTATTCAATACAGGAATAGATGCGTCAGAGGACAGGTCAGGCTCTGACTGAGTCTCAAGCAACGCGATGGTAGATTTCAGGGGGGGTGACCGCATAGTGCGAGGCATTGCTGTTCTGCGCAATTACTACACAACAAGAGTTAAATAATTTAGTGTAGCTCCTTGCAGTCAATAGACCTTGGTTATTTCGACCGCTTGGCCAGATGTTCACTTAGCCCAGTGCGCACGCGCCGCCCCTGACGCTCCGGCGTCCTAGGTTCGAGCCCAGCCAACTGCAAAACTTTTTGTGTTTATTTAAATGAGCTGTTCAAATATATTTGAACACCCATTCAATGTAGGAGCTGACAAAAATGTTCTGTCCTGCCTTAACTCCTCCCAGTGGGCGTAGACCACAGGTAATAACACCGCAGGAGCAACAAGGATTCAAAAATGGCAAAGGCAACCAATCACAGCACCACAAATCACAAAAACGTCAATATTCACAGCGCGATGCGACACACGTCTGTCCGCTTCCAGTTAATGAACGGTACTGATGTCTAGAATGAGTCGCTCAAGCTTTTTCTTTACGCTAGATGATTGTATCGGAATGTCTTTCTGTTCCAATTGCTGCCGAGGATTCTGAGGATGAGGATCTGGCGGTTTTAATCATTTTCTCTGTTTGGATTCATGATTATTTTGATACTATGTCTAAGAGTCAATTGAGAGTATCGTCCTTTTTAACAAACTAACGTCACCATTTAATGATATGTGGGAGTACAAACAGAAATTCGATTCCGTTTAAAAAGTAGCACAGCAAAATGTTAATGCACACCTTAAAGGGATATCTATACCTAGTTCTACATAATGATATTACTCTACGCCCACAGAACTGGGTAGGTGTTGATAGCATTACGTATGTGAAAGGATTTTAAAATACGCTGAAAAAAGAGGTCAATGTCTCCCTTATCATACACAGCCTCTTCAGTCAACTTCAGTCCTCCGGACAGTCTTCCTGGAACATTTTTCAATTTATTGATGCATGCTGGTCTAAAGTGTTTTGTAAAAAAAATGTAAGTACATATTTTTAGACGTAAACTAAGCAAAAGGATTATGTCAGGGTCGTAGCATTGCTGGTGGAGTCCTGTAGTTTCTACCGGCCATGGAAAAAATACGTGAGTTTATGCATGTAGGTATGGAAACTAAAAATGGTTTCCTATCTTAACACCTGTGTGTAGCTTGCAACTAGATATTTATCCGCTATTTCGTAGGCCCGTAGGTGGAAAACACCGAAATAATGACAATAGATTCAACCAATGCGAAGCCTAGAGATTCGATGCTCCCTTTGAACGTCAGAACCGTATCAATTTCAAATAGAAGATTATTTCGCTCGTTTGTCATCCGTCTATGTTTCTCTTTATTGCCGAATTGTTTCTTCTCTTTGAATGGCCGGAACAATGCTATTTTGAAATGTCATTAAATGAGGACTATCTTTAAGTAGGCAGAAAATTTACTTTGTTTGATGCGGTTTCTAATTGCTTTTAGAAGTGGTCCTTTTGATTGTATTTCTAAGATGCTAAAAATAATTAAATTTTATTTACTTACTTTTAATTTAACATTATATAACGCCTGTACCTTGGGGGTACAGGCGTTATATAATGTTAAATTGGTCTAGGCAGAGGTGTATCTATAGCACAAGCACCTTCCACCAGTCCGTTGGCCGATGTGCAAAGTCAAAGTAGGAACCGAGGGAACTCAAATAAATGAAACCGATTCTGTTGACTAATGCCTTTCGGGTTTTCTGCACCTATTCACCTATGGGGTGCACGCGACATTTCAGTAGTTAAGTCCCATGTAAAAGATGGCGAGCCGAGACTATTGTCATCAATCAGCGACAAACCCTGACTCCGGTATGCTACAAAGAAATTCCGAATTACACTTAGCCCGACCCGGGAATGCAATGCAACCTCATGTACAGCAGTAGTGCAGCCACTACACCAACGAGGCAGCCTTTTGTTTACTAGATAAGTAATAATACACCTACATTATAACAATTAAGGTACTATTTTTTTTAATTATACGGTTCGAAAGGCACTAAATACTACGCACGTAAACATTTAACTTTCAATCGGATTAAACGTAAGGTCCTGCTCTGCTTGGTATACAGACATCGTTATGATGGACCACGGCCCGTTCCCGGCCCTGATATGTGTGGATCAACCACTCAACTTTCGATGATATCAAAATATAACTTTAAATTAAGAATTTGTAACTTATCGGTTCCGTACAGACTTACCGTGAACCTACTAAGCTAAAATTTTTTATTACTAGATAGCTGAAAAACGCTAAATAAATTGTTCCAGGAATAATTATGAATAATAAGAGGGAGACCTTTTGCGTCCCTCAAAGTGACGAACCAGCCCTTAAGGATTAAAACAACAATAACAGTTAAGAGAATGAGCCGAATTTCAATGTAAATTGATCGACGAATTAGTGGGCTACCCGCTAGAGAACGAAGATTATTTTTTCTACTTTTCAATTTTTTTTTTCGAAATAAAATTTCTCGTGGTAACTACCCACCTTAAATGGAATTAAATTACTGGCATGCTTGCAAACTTCTGTTCCCCTTGGGTTTTCAAATGGAGAAGTTTTTAGTAAGGTGTTGTGTTTAAGGTTATCATTAGCTAAGTTTTAACTGCTTTTTGTATGCGCTTCGGGATTTTACTGTGGCTCATTGAACTGTGTAAGAGTAGCTTGTGTCTTGGTAAAAACGTTAGTCTGTTAGTAAGGTGATCGAGTCGAAACAAATGAAAGTCACGTAAGGATGAAAACACACGCGCCTATCCGGTATCAGCCGCCTGTGAATTCGCTTTCTATGTTTTTAAATTCGAATTGTCTAGCGTCCATGTCTTTAATATTTTAAATGAGCCATTGAGGTCCTAAACCTCCGAACGGTCCTGGTAAAATGGTATGTAAACAATAAACATGTAGTTATAGTTATCTATGTAAATGTGGGTATCAGATCAAAGATTTTGTAAAACCAAAATACCAAGAAAGTTTGATCAAATTTTTTGTACACACTTTCTTGATGTTGGGGTTATCTATGGGGTTTCCCATGTTTGAGTAACCCATCATTAGTTAGTCGTAAGTCCACTGCTGGACATAGGTATGCCTATACAATCGCACGTCATTTAACTTGATTTAAAAAGGGTACTAATTACGCCAACGCAAAATATTAGAGTCAGAAAAGGGTTAATTCATGGTAACAAAAACATTTTGTAGATGAAAAATTTTCAAAGCGACGATCTGTCAATTATTTTTATCTAAAGAAACTAATTGGGGAAATGATAGGTTACTTTAAATGTCGAAGCCTCTTAAATTCTTTAGAGGAAACGTTTCCCCCTCGAAATACTTTTCCGGCGGCCAAAATATTTCTTTTCGCTGCTAAAAAGTTCATCTTGCTTTAGGCTTATCTTTCTAGTGGGTGGAGATGATAAAATAATAACTTGTTTTTTAATAATTTTTAATCTTTGTAACATTGACTCAACGTTCATGTCAAGGACAGTTGAATACATTTTGGGGCAATAATATTTGGGTCCATAACCTAAAATTAGACTATTTTAGGTTAAGGACCCAAATAGTGGTATTCACACTTGGATACATCCAAGCGTGGGCAATAATATTAGGGTTTAAAAATAAAATAAGTTGTATGTACGAGATATTTTATACCACAGAAGACGTAAAAGAGAAAATTATATAGCACTTCAAAAATGGTTTAATTATGCTATTCCCACAAAATGGGCTATTCACACAAACCCACATTAAACCACATGCACCCTAAAACATGTACCGCATAGTGTAAGAAGATAGCACCTACCACAACTTTAAAGTAATTCTCAGCTCCTTGCGTACTCTCTGAAGGGATATCAACCTCGCCGCAGTTATTAATTAATATAACGCGTACAATGTCACAAATTATGCTCTATGGAATGATTAGAAGATTAGAAGCTATCCCTGAAGATCATTAAGAACCCCTTCATTGTGATGTTAGGATTCTAGAAGGGGTATAAGCGTGGTTGAATGATGAAGTGATCTACGTACAAGTTAATTTTGACACACTGTCTAAACTTATTATATTTTGAATTCAAAATTCGTAATGACAATATATATAAAATTCTTCCGTTACTGAGTGAGTGAATGACAGACAACGCACAGCCGAAACTACTGGTTGTAGAAGCTGAAATTTGGCGTAAAGGATCCTTGGGGAGTGTAGGGGAGCGCTAAGAGAGGATTCCCAAAATTCCTACGGGAACGGGAAAAAACGGGATATGCGCGTACGAAATCGCGGGCAAAAGCTAGTATACTCGTATTATAAAGTGGTAATTTGTTTATTATTCTTAAATGTTTTCACTGAAAGAACTGATCCGATTACGAAAATTATTAATTATTAATATTATTATTTCAATGATAGAAAGCTACACTATATTTGCGTGTTGGTTACATCGGTTGTCGGAAATATGTACATTTGATCATAGTTGGAATGACCACGGAGGTGAAACCGAGAAAAACAAAGAATCTGAATTTCACCATTTAGTGCCCCTTTTCTACAAGTTGGCAGAGCTAATTAGAAAAGCAGTGAATTTGTTTACAAACGACCCCGCCGTAAGTTACTAATTCCCCTGAGCAGCTTTTACGCCAAACTAAAAGCCATCAACCTTTTGAAAATACTGAAAGAACATTGAATGACTCATTTTCATTCATTATCACACTTTACATCTTTGACCTTAAGGCAGAAAAAAAAAATTGTAAACAAATACAGATCCTTTTCTTCATATTTTGTAATCAAGCTAAAATTCGCGAGTAGGTCGAGAAAATTACGTAGGCGCAGCGTAGGCCCGGCGTAGTAGCGTAGCGCGCAGATGCTACGGCGTAGCACACTGCTACGCAAAACATAAAAATAATGAAACTGATGGTATTGCGGTGGTGAATTGTTAGTTTAAACACGTTATTTCAGAAAAACGTTGTCATATTTAAGGATTTTCTGTATCTGATATACAGTAAAGGAAATAAATAAATAATTGTCTTTTTTCAAAAAAGGTCCGCAAAAACGGCAATAGAATTCCAAACAAATCACTTTTCAAGTAGTCTGATGCTGTTGGTTTCATCAAATTTGTCTGCTTGGGAAAAGATTTGCTTGAACACGCACTTCTGAAACAGCCTGTATATGTGTTTACGAAAGGAAGAAGTAATCATATGATTTAAACAATCTTTCACTGATAGATAGACGTTGCTGAGTGCTAATAGGCTAGGTTTTTTTCAGTTCTTTCGGAATAGGCCACAAGAGCAAAATCACGGGAAAGAGCGAACATGGTTTGCTTATAATTAACAATTAAGATTTTAGTTTAATTTAATAAAGAACTCATCATCTGCCTAGCCCTTTCTAAACAATATTGGGGTCGACTTCCAGTCAAACTGGGTTTAGCATACATACAGTCGAACATTATTTTTTTTAAGGATGGGAAATCATCAAATGACTTCTTCCGCTCTGGGTGGAGCGGAAGGGCGTGTCAGACTCTTACTGACTAAAACCCATCCGTGTTCCTTCTAAAGCCCTTTGCATTCCAGGGCCGCGGTGACTCGTTCGAACTATTTCCGCAACCCTAGCAATACAGTCGAACATAGAATCTCCTTTTTGAAGTCGGCTAAAACTATTCCTGCCTCATTTAGTTTCACATTTACATCCACGTGTCCCCTATACATATCCTAGAAATAGTAATAATTATAACTCTATGTAATTATCAATTCCATGAGAATAAATAATTATAAGGCAGTGTAGTTCGCTATGAGCGTATTAATTTGGATCACTTTGATGATGTTAACTAATTATAAATGTATGGCTGACGTCAGTATATCATGAATGTCAACCAATTAATAATTTTCATATTTGTGGGAAGTAGGCTGGCGACGATACGCTTGCCATCGCTCATAGAACCTGACGGTCAGTTCTAGAAAAAGTTCACCGTGACAAGTGAGGTGAAGTGAGCTGTCATTCCGATTGATGCTGCCGGTCGATTCTGTAAACATGTCGAAGTGAAGGCTTGGGTGAAGTGATCACGAGGTGAACTGTCAATCCATATAATCAAGTTGGAATGACAGCTCACTTCGTGATCACGTGACATCTTGATTATATTGATTGACAGCTCACCTCGTGGTCACTCTACTCAAGCCTTCACTTCGACATGTTTACAGAATCGACCGGCTGGTTATCACAGATAACAGCTCACTTCACCAAAGTTACGACTTTAAGATTGATACATAATAGAACTAGGTACTGGATGAGGTCGAGATAGGTGCTAGGGTGATTGGTACGAGAAAAAGAGAGGTCATTGCCCAGCAGTGGTCAAAGCCGTAGACTATGGTGATAATGATGAGGGACTTAATAATTTTAGTCAATTAGGTTTTTCCGTGGCTTCAAAAGCAGCAAACAGCGTATAATATTCGGTGTCATTGTAGTTTTTTGTCAGCGAAACAATGTTCGTTATCGGACCTCCTTTTATAAAAAAATCATAATTATTTTTTTTAGTTTTTGTTGTCCACTTAGCATACATACTAATTTGTAAATATCCCTATCACATTGGCCTTCTGGATATGCCAACCTTCTGCAGATGCTCGCCTTCGTATATAAGCTGGCCTGTTGTGTTTGTATTTGTATAAGCAATAAAGAATAACATTTTTTTTATTGGCTTTTTCTGCTCATCTTAGAAACAGCATTAGGCAATTTGTAAAAAAAAAACACAACATGTATCAATAGAGGCAATATATATTGTTTTGCAAAAATGATCGTTAATCGCCATTCAATGGAAAATGATAAAATGCTTATAGGTCAAAAGCAAATTTTCGTCTTGAAATTCAAATTACAACCAGCACACGAGTTTTATAAGACCACTCTTATAATACTCGTAGCCATAAGACCAACGTGTGTAAACAGCAAAGTAATTTACACTTGCCCCCAACCCAATAATTGGTGCACGTCATTGAGAGGTTTCATCTAACAACAGGTGATATAATTAACACACATTTTGTTGTTCAGTCACGTTCGAACTTCGATGTTTATTGCAATAATTAATTAGTCATACTATACTGAATTTAGTTCACAATTTGTTTTGCTAACGAAAGGTAGGTAAAAGAGTAATATTGTAACAAGCTTTTATTTAACTTGCACTGTATGTATGTAAGTTTACCGATATAATTTGCATATATTTCGACCATTTCTTGGTTTTCGATTGAGCAGAAATATTGCATACACCTTTAGTTCTGGTGACAATACAATGTAAAATACTCATTATTGTAATAATTTCAATATGGCTGCAGCTCCAAAATGGCGGATTACATATTTTCTCTCAACCTCCTTAATATGGATATCAAATGAAAGAGGATGAAGAGTACAAAACGATAACGTTAGTAACATCACACTAAATTTAATATGGCCGCCGCTCTGAAATGGCGGATTACATTTTTTTCTCTCTCCCTTAAGTATTATATATACTTACCCATAGGTATTAAACCAAAGGGCTTGAAGAGTAGAAAAGAACTAAATACTTGTTAAAAAAAATTAAGTCATTTTTTTCTTTACTTGTTGAATTAGGAAACACCTAGTCAAGATTTATAATTGAGATTTTTTATTAAATGTAAACAGCTGTTTTAGTTTACTTTATGAAATTAGAAGAAAAGAACCTTCAAGGTAATCTCAAAATTAAATAAAAACAATAAATGCACGTGATTTTAACACTTTGTAAAGGGTAGGTCCCACTGGAAGCTAAGCGAAATTGCTTATTACTTATTAGCTTTTCAAGGTTTCGTAGGCGTCCGTCTGTACGTCTGTCCGTCTGTCTGTTAGCGGGCTGTATCTTATAAACCGCATAGATAGACCGTTGTCATTGGTTGTGATTTTTTAAAGCTGTTGTAAGTGTTGCTGCCACCTGGCAGGTAAGCCTTTTCGTAGTTTTTTCTTAAGCTGTGAACTACGCAGTCTAAGCTACAT
Source organism: Mamestra brassicae (assembly GCA_905163435.1). Classification (NCBI taxonomy): domain Eukaryota; kingdom Metazoa; phylum Arthropoda; class Insecta; order Lepidoptera; family Noctuidae; genus Mamestra; species Mamestra brassicae. The sequence goes on from LR991010.1 coordinate 8,390,072, forward strand.
ATTTAAGCTTAAGCTTAGCTTATGTTGAAGCCCACGCTTAAAAGTCAATTTAGGGCTTTCGTGTTTTTTAATTAATAGGTCAAGCAGGTGAATGGCCGTAAAAACGAGCCGTCCTATCTAACTACTCAACATAACACTTAATTATTTCTGTACACCTGATTTTTTAAACTTATAAAGACTACCTACCACCTAAATAGTCGGAAGAGATGAAAATTTACTAAAAAGAAATACAGCAAAACCGACTCCTGTGTGAATATTGCCAAACGATTGTTTTGCATAATATCACAAAAAACTCAAACATTTTTGATTCCTCAATAAATACTGGTAACGTCCAGCAAAGTGGTTTTACGAAAAATATGTTTTGTTTTTCATATTATTCTTCCACTTTACATTAAAATGTTAATCTAAAGCTTATTATTACTATTATTATTAGCTTATTATTATTATTATTTTTACTTTATTAGGGAACAAACTTTTGCCAGCGATTTCACCTGCGTGAAAGTTAAAAATTATCATAAGGGAACATAGGCATTCTCGGGATAAAAATTCACAGCTACATGGTCTACCCGTGTGTAAATTTTCACCAAGATCGATACAGCCATTAAACGTGAAGAGGTAATAAACAAACAGATACAAAGAGTTACTTTCGCATTTATAATATTAGTTGGATTGAACAATAAAAATGGTCACGGTTAATTTCAGCATTTATTGGAATTGGCCTTAAATAGGTGTAACTTAAGTAAGCAGGAATATTTCCTTCGGTCCTATTCTAAATACACCCCGTTATCTTGCAAGAAATAAATAACTACTACCATACAATTTATCAATCAATGAGTTTCCCTCCAAAAGCTACCTGTTGCAAGTCTACAACCCTGTAAATGGACACAAGGGACGAAAGTGTCCCAATAGATTTCAGTCACTGGGACAGTGGTATATAAGTCCCATGGGGCAAATAACAGGTTAGCCCTTATTGATAAAATATCTAACCATTTGCTAAGTTTAAATACTGTTTAAACTAATCATAATTTTGTTAAGAAAAGTTTAATAAAAAGGCATGATATGTTCAATTGGTAAAAATAGTAGTACAAAATATAATAATTAATATTTAATGGATGTCTACCTACTTAGGTACTACTTTAATAAAACAAATTAATACTACATACATACACAGTATAATCCACAAAATGTATAGAGGATTATGATTTCTTCGTCCATGCCTACTAACTCGTCCCTCCTCGATATATGAAATGAAATGAAATTGTTTTATTGACAGATTAACATCCAAATATCACACATTAATAAGAGTAAATCATAAAAAATAATGGTAGGTACATACTACATAAAATAAGTTGCAATAACATGACAAATACAAACTTAGACGCATATGTATGTATGTAGGCCGGCTTTTAAAGGTTTTTTTTTTCAGTTGCAATCATCCAGATATGGAGAGGCAAAGAAAAACGTTTACTTGCACATACCTCTATGGATACAAATAGGAGAGCCATTGAAAACATCTCACCGTCTTATAATTTAGAATTAATACGCAAAATCTGAAAAAATGCTCAAATTTTTGAGGGTTTCCGGGCACCAAGAAGATAGAACAAAAAAATTGTACAGTGCAATTTAGTGTCTACGGTGACTGGCCTAAAATGAATCACACGAAAATAGCTAAAGTTTGCGAAAACAAGCGTCACAAAAAAAAATTGAGGGATCATTTCAGAAGTTGTTTCTACATTATTGTAGGGTCCCTAATTTTTGGCGGGGTCCAATTTCCCGGGATTATGCAAATGGTCAAGATTATAAAGTAGAAAGGGCATATTTTTGCTTCTCATTAGTGTGGGACTCTAAAAATACTTAAGGAATCCAAACATGCTTTTGGAGCATCGAATATAAATGACATGATTGGCTACCGACTGAGTACTTATTTAACAACCCAGACAAGTAAACAAGTGCATATTTATCACTATTTTCGCTAGCAAATTGAATATTTTTGCTTCTAAAATTAGGCGAGAAGGTTTAAGAACCCGCTTTTTAAATACTCATATTTGTTTTTAACCTACAAAGGTTACTTTGAAAAAGACACAATAAGTAATTTGTAGTAATGGTAGTTCCTGGTGTGTACTCTTAATTCCGATGATTAAGTTTTAGACAGTTTATTGGGTACTGTAGATGGTCACGTTAATAGTGGATTCAGTGGCAAGTGAGGGTGTATGAGCACTTGGGGCTTTCCAGACTTCGAGTTTTGTTTTGGTCATTGGTCAAAGTCAAAGTCAAAGCATTTATTTCAAATAAACCATTATCAGGTACTTTTGAATTGTCAAAGTCAGTCCGTCAAAAACATGAAACTATTTGCACGTTCAAAGCGTAGATCTCTATGGAGAAGAACGTGCAAGAAACTCCACGGACACTCTTTTAAATCATTTTATGTTTACAAAAATCCTGGTTACATAAACCTTGTTGCTTCTATATATGAGAACAATGTAAAGAAAGAAAAAAAACAATTTATAGTATGAAATATTAAAATGAGGCAGTGGCAACCAAGGGATGACCAGTCTCCACTGACGGCGCCCGTTCACGAACATGACGCGGATTGGATTATTGCAATCTCTTTAATTTTTAGGTGATGGAGCTAATGGAGATGCAGATGATGCAGGATGATGAGCTGTCTCTTTCCTGTGCCAAAGATACATTTCTTGAATTGTGGAAGTAAAAATTAAGCCCGAAAATATAAATGTGAATTAATTGGAGCATATATATTTTTAAGTACATCTAAGTTTATAGGTAGTATTTATATACAGATCAAACCAAGATAATTTGCGGAAAATTACCGGTTTATAGAGCGTGAAGACTTTCTTTGGTTTATTGGTAGGTATTTATATGATTCGTTTAACGTAATAAGTTAATCATTCCGTTCATTCACCGGTCGGTCTAAAGGCTTCAAATTAAAGGCTTCAGGTTAAGTCCCGAAGGTTCCCGATGTTTCCAGACGATATTTTGTTTCTTTTCCCCTTTCGTTTGATCTGTTACAAAAATGCATTAAGGGACGGAAATAAAAGCAGTTTTTTTACGGGGTATTAATTTCTCGTCAACCTCCGCGTATTTTATTTTAAGACAGTATTTTATGTAAAGTGTAGGTGGGAGATACTTTTTTGACAGACCTTGTTACAGCTATTAGATTTAAAATGAAAATAATTTAATTTCAAATTTACATTTTGTTTTTCAGTTTTAGATGACCCACGAAAAAAAAAGAAATATGATATGTTTTTCGCAATTTCTTTGTTTACTTCTGCGGTTTACCGAGTTTACACCTGCAACACGAAGTTTACAAAAATAATAAGATTTTCCTTTTTCTTCTTTCCAAATTGAGTGTAAAAAGGGTTGTATCAGTGTTTAATATAATACGAGTTAATATTTCACGTTTGGGCGCGCGATGCGAAGCTAACCGCGTACTCGCGACTCGTTCCATAATGGTGCCATAAAATGTGAAAATATTGTTTTAAATTGAGTTTTTTTTTTTTAAAGAACGTTAAGGATTAGTTAACTACTTTTTGTGTGTAGAACATGTTATTTTTGTAGGTGTTGGTGGAATTACGAGTTGTGGTAGGTACTTATGTTCTTGCAAAACTATGCAGCCTAACATGTTTTTCAAATGTTTAATTGTCTTACACATTCCAACTACACACATACATCCCAACTAAAATTTAAAACAATATAATATTTTTTTTATAATCCTGCGAACGTTACAAAATAGGTACGTTTGAATGTAGGTTGACAAGTTCAAGACCACTACCATAAATTAAGTTACGGGCGTTTAAAAATAAAACCATCTAAAATTACTGCTGCATCACTTTACTCATTAGATTAAATTAAAAAGCTTTAGTTCGTTGTCCACTATGACAAGAGAAAATTTAATAATGAATTAGTTACTATAAAATTGTGTACTATTTTATTTAAATGAAGCTACAGTAGAGCCAACCATCTCACGTATTTTGCGGTAAAAGTGCAAAGAATTTTATTATAGCCTAACTTTAATCTAGACTAACTTACTGTGTGTCTCAAAGACTATCAGATTTAAAACTATCTAAAACAGGTGGTTTTTAACTATTTCTTAGCTTTTAATCAGTTAAATTGGCAGATCAAATCTTAATCTGTTTACATATCAGGTCCTTACCAACCTATTTATTTATTTTTTAATATAAAATTGTACCACGACTGTTTGAGGTTGAGGTTTTGCGCACCGAAATCGAAAACCCCCCGCTTTGCCTTTCTAGTAAAAAATGACGCAAGCGCAACAATTGGTCGTTGTTTAGATAAGACCATAATTCAAATACTTGATAACGCTTTTCCCCCATGTCGTCTCTTTACGTGCTTTTAGAATCGGTCGTTTTTATATTTTTTATCGCAGGTGGGGATTTCGAAAATGATATATGAAAATCAGGAAACCTTTTTACTAAAAACTAGCTCCCACGGTAAAAAAGTTCAGTACCTACTAACAACACAATCATACTATCATATAAACAATCACAATATTTTGATACACATTTCAATAACACCATAAAGACCGAAACTAAAGCCATAAACAATAAACATGGAACGTGTAAAACATTCACGGCAAAAATTATATCGTTGCCAACCTACGTTCACTGTATAACAGCCCCGTTCATATAAAAGGGGACGGAGGAATACTGAGGACCACAGTCAAGCCATACCTTCCAAGGGATCGAACGTTCTGAGAGAAGGAATCAACGAACCCATTTTGATTTTGGAACAACATTTGTTTTTTAATTGACATTCCATTCTGTGGCGTTTGTGTCGACAACGGTTTTGATTGGGCACCTGTAATTAAACGGTGAGTTTACTTTTTTTTTCTCGTATTTTGGATTTCGAAGTAATTATTTTGTGCACTGACGGAATTGTTGACGGTTTTTATTTGCATATTTTTTTCTTTTTACTAAGCTATTGGTTTTCGGTTAATAAAATTGAGGTTAAAAAAGAAAATCGATAAATTGCACAGTTTTACTGTAAATTCATAAAAAATATTTACTGTACCTTTTTATAATTTAATCCACAATAAAGTAATCAAATCTAAGATTCCGACTCTATTATTAAGTTAGTTACTCGTATAATAATATATGCAACATTAATAATGCAGAATAAACCGTTGCGTCAACGAAAACCAAAAACATTGCATTCCAAATGTAACGAAACCGATATTTGCATTCAGTTATCTCAGCATTACAAAAACAAAACAAATGAGAAAACAACAAACAAAGAGACGCAACTTTCCGTTAATTTACAGCATACAAATATTTGTATTACTGTCTCGCGCATACGAATATACACAACATCTTTTATGCAGACAGAAACTACAGTTCGCAAAGTGCCTTACATACAGTACTCTTTAAAAAAATATTTATCCACCTGTTTTTGTGGGGCCAAAGCTGAGAAAAGCTGAAATAAAAAAAATTAAAAGCAGTGCTGTTCTTTTGTTTAAAAATATTAAATCATTAAATTTTCACAAAATATATTTTTATGGGTGGCCAAAAACTTTAGAGCGGTAATGTACTCCTTGTGTTTCACTACATTCAAGTATCTTGTCACTAACTTCTGCCAGCAGCTTGGTCTACGTGAATGTCAGGAATTATCCCAAGGGACCTTACTCCTAGAATAAAAAGCTAGCCTATGTGCTATTCTAGACTATAATCTATCTCCGTGCCAAATTTCATCCAGATCCGTACAGCCGGTCTGACGTGATTGAGTAACAAACATCCATTTATCCATCCAAAACTTCGCATTTATTATACATACATATAGTAGTAGGAAGTTAGATAAACTTATAATATTATTCCCGGTGGCCGAATACTTTTGAGTGGTAGCGTACTCCGTTTGCTATCTCCACATTCATATATCTTGTCATCGCAAACTTTAGTCTAGTCTAAATCTAGGAACAACTTTTATCATTAGCACCAAATCTAATATTCGTGTACATCACTATAAGTTTAGTAATGTGAGTGGTCATTTATATGAGTTAGTTGGCTCGGCACTGTCCAGACTAGGGACGTATTACTGAGTGAATTACATTGTGTACCTAAGTATAATTTTGTAGTTGCCGTGTTCAGCGGTGAAGGAAAACGTGAAGACACCTGGTTTTATAGTTCGTTCTAGCTTTTGCCAGTGGTTTTAGAATTCTCCTGAGGGAACATTCTCCCGGAATAAAAAGTATCGTATGTCCTATACTAGGACATGTCATACTGGTTGTCCTAGTTCAGGGGTCGAGACCACATTAATGTAATGTATGTTTGAAGTTTTAGAAATATTTAAAAAATATTTTTATTATTAAAATGTGTTGTTAAACACATTTTAATAATAATAATATTTTTTGCCCTGAGGTCCTGGTCCTTTGGTAGGTGTACGAGGGGCCGAAGCAAACTCGCAGAGGCCCCGTTAAACATTTGAAATGTAGTGAGTGTTGTATGCACTCAAAGAAGATTTCCCGAAGTTCCTTCGGGAACTGGAAAAAATGGGATATGCGAATACGAAGTCGCGGGAAAAAGCTACTAAATATTATTTATTTGTTGTTTTACACCTGTCACAGTGCAGTCGTTTTAGCCCAAAGGTTTACTAAAGAATGCCTTGATGCACTAAGGGCGAGTTTTTTATCCGTAGTTATAAATAAATTACTATTATTTCAAAACTATAACTTAATAACTAACAATTGATTAATTGAATTTTAACGTGCACAAAATTTAAACTAAAAAGTAACTACGGATAAAACAACTCGCCTTTACTCCATCTATATAGCACATACAGTTAAAATAAATAAGTTATTCGTGTATGAAAACGTAAGAAACAAACGAACTTATTTCAGCTATTTTTGCCCCAAAAAGGTTGTTCAATGACTGACATACACGAAAATCAGCCATTGTGACGTTACGTCGCCCACCCCAACATGTCCTAGTATGGTCCACATTCCATTCAGCACATTAAGAGCTGGGATTGCTCTGAGCTTATAATAAAACAAGAGTGATATATACAACATCCATCTATGATGTTCGCAATACTGTAGTGCGTTCGCTCTCCGGTCAGAAATATGATCACTTCATTGCTCCTTGGGTGTCAGGAAAAAATAATTGAGGATCCAGCTGGAAAAATTCCGCTTTAAGATATTTTTGTTCACAAAGTAAAATGTAACATTGTAACTGGCTTTTACCTTGGTCAGAGTATAAGCATTGCCATATAACGTGGCAATGTCGCCAGTCTTTTGATGTCATATTTTAAGTTTAACTTAGTTTGGGGCTTTTATTTCTAGTGTATTTAGTTAGTTAAGTATTTATTAATAAACAGTTCAGTTATTAATTTCAAAAAGATCATTAAAAACATATTGAAATAAATAAGGCAGTATATCTACGTGTACCTTTACTACTACCCGTGTAACATTACACTAACAGCCAGTTTCAATAACGCATCTACCTTTAACCAAAAAATTATGTCAAATTAGCTATCAACAGTAGCTAAAACGTCATGTTAATTTGACAGTTGGTCAAAGGTAGATACGTTATTGAGACCGGCCGTAAGATGATGCTTTCAAAAAACCCTACCTCATAAAACGATTAAAAGTACCAAACAAGTCACTTTTCATGTAGTCATATTCAGTTGGTGGCATTTATTTTAAGTTATATAGTGTTTGTGTCAATTTTTGCACAAACCGTTTGCGCATGCAAGTCGCTATTGTGTAGATACCATGCAATTTTTACGCCAATTGTTGCACAAACTGTGCCTGCAAGATTGAGCGTGTAGCCGAGCCCTAAACTTACTACCTCAGAACGCCTGAACATCTTTACTTTCCAGTTAGACCCTTCGACAATGCAAACGTACGTTTACAAATCTCATTTCAAAGAAACCAATGTACCTATGACAAAAGCTGTTATGCAACAAACGTCTCGAGGTAACTGTTCTACTTAGTTCCAGCTTAATGAAAATCTCCGGTACCTTAGATACCAATTGTATTCGTCTGCACCCCCTCTATCTTCCTGTAATTAGGTGCCATCCTATTGTCTCGTTTAATTGTCTGTCTTCTGATTGTTTCCTCGTTAATGTTACTTCAGTTCAGCTAGTTAATTTGAAGTTGACAGGTTTACAGCATTATTATTTAAGGGGAAATTCTTACGTACCACAACCACACCTCTTCGCAGCGACAAGAAGTGGCTACGTGTAAATAATGTTGTTGAAACTTCTTGCAGTTGCGTTGCGGTAACTATAAAATGTCGATGTGATTGCGTTGACGCTTGGAGTTGCGATGCGGTTACGTTATAGAGCTAGTATCGCCCACACTGTTGAATTTGGCGGCAAAATGTGGTCAGTTTGAACTAAACTATTGATTTCCATACAAATTAGTTCTCGCCCACGTGTTGTTGTGGTGGTGTTGTAGTGGTACGTGTTAAACAAGCCTAAGTTACCACAATGATGAGTTATATGACAATGATGACGACGTCATCATTGGGATTTAATGCCTTGCTCCATCGCCTGCCAAGTATAGGCCTACATCCTTTGGAGCAATGCTTCCTTATTCTGTGCTAGAACACCTAGAATATTTACCTCAACGATATGCCTTACGTCTTTATTGTAGAAGAGCTTGATTATGGTCGCAGCATTGGGCAATCTTTGGCTAACTTTCTAACAAAGCGATGATAGGTCATTGCACACTTTTTATTGTTATCTAATTTCAGAGTGATTTCATTCATTATAAAAATGCACGTAAATATTTAGGCTTTCCTTAATGACGTCTTTTCATCGAGATCCAGTCGTAGTTTTCCGCAACATTTACTAGAGAACATCAATTAGATTTTGGTGTTTAGTTGCGTAAGATAAACACGTGACCAAGTTTATATTCGAAATAATTTTTGTTTAAGTCGTTTCTTGTTTTCACTCAACTTACCAAATTCTCATTTGGTTCAGTATGGTTTCAGAGACACATAGACTTCTAGGTTTCAGATGTTTGTCTACCTATATCTATCCGTCAGGGAGTTAGCCATATTTTTTTAAAGATTCGGGCGGCCAACATTTCTTTTTTTTTTTTTTTATTTAATATGGGTTTGCTCTTGACTCTAGTCTAGGTCTATTTCTATTTCTATCCTCTATTTCCATTACTAAATGTTTTTACAGCTTTCCAAATCTAATACATTTGTACGACTAGTATTCACAGGTTCGCACCATATAAGCCCGCGCTTTGGCGAGGTATCCTTGCACAACAGTTTTAGTGCTAAAATCCTTGATGACTGTCTCCAGTTTGGTATACAGTCGAATGTTTGACCGTCTGTTCTGCTAGGAATAATTTAACTTTACGCATTCCGATAGTGAACAGAGAGATGAACTTAAAAGTTTTAGTCATGTGAAAAGTCACTTTATTTCATTCAATTTATAACATCACCACCGCTTTCCAACGATGAAGGAAAACTGTGCCTGAAAATGATATTAGTTTAGTTTTGATTTTTTACTAATTCTTATTTGGTCATCCAAAAAATTTCACTCTTTATACAGAACACCAGTTATAAAATATGTTTTTTTTAGTTTTCCCACTGATTGGAATATCTTAGTTACTTCAGATATTCCTTAAGTGACGAATTACTGAGCAACTAATATGGACAGGGGATGAAACAGATAATTATTTCATCTACATGAAATTATACTACTACAGTTCTTATCTAGGTAATGATATAATACTCGGATCATTGGGTTACTTAAATGTCAAATGGGCTGTAAGCCAAAAGATTCACTTATTGGGTCCCGTTAAATGCAAAGCGAAATTGCGGCAGAGCAAGGCGGAAGTGAAGAGACGAACTTGACTCTTACCTGAAGGACTGGCCTGCAATGGCAGAGAACAGACGTGTGTGGAAAAGGGAGAGGGAGGCCTTTGCCCAGCAGTGGGACATAACGGGCTAATTGGATTAGATAGGATTCATACTTTGAGTTTCGCCGTGGTACTTATAGTAGCCAAGTAACTGCTCTAGCTAAATTCAGTTACGTTATAACAATTACAAATCGATAACTAATTTATTTGTTGGTCTACATTTTTAGCAGTGACTCCGTTCATTTAGTGACTTAAATGCCAGTAGGTCGTTAACGATATTGTATATTGTGACATGCTAGATTTTCAAACAAAATAAACAAGTTTTAACTAAAGAAAAGCAAAATGGATTGCACTTACTGACGTTGAATACTCACTACAGACTAGTCTTTCGAGATTATATCTAAAAGCTAAGATAATTTATAATTTAAGTAAAATAATTAAAGTTGAAGCATTGTTTTCCACACTTTTCATTAATCAAGTTAGTTCTTCCCCAAAGGAATACCAACATGTACAATATTGGCGATAAATCAAAAAGTTTATATTACGATTGATTTTTATCAATTTTTGTTTTCAATATTTGTTTCTAAAGTGTATTGCCCCGTTGATCCAGTGGTCGCGAGAATGGACAGCAGCATTGACACTGCGATCGCCAACCCGCTTGCCAAGCGTGGCGATTATGGCAATACCTACCCCTCCTCTATTTTGGGAGGCCTATGTCCAGCAGTGGACGTCTTTCGGCTGATGTGGTGTGATGATGATGAATTAAAAACAGGACTCTTAGAGGACCAATTCTACATTTTTTTAAGCAACGTTCGCATTCGTATCTCAGTCGCTACCTGTCAAAAAATCTTAATTTTTCATACATTTTCGACTGACATGCGAAGTTTCTTGAAATATAGTAAAATTGTCTAATAACCAGAGTCTCTAGACAAGTGATAGGTATGCTAATAGCAGTAGCGTGGCGGAGGTGATTGTCAAAACGTCAAAAATAAGTTAATAGGATTGACAAACGCTGTCGAAATGTCACGTGGTCAATCCCTTTAGCATTTCAACGATCGAATTCTTTAATAGAATAGCACTTAGTCTAGCTAGAGCCTCAGGTCAAGCACAGCGACATTAGGAAAAGCCCAATAGGAAATTATCGTTCTTGTAATAGTCCAGACTCTGTAATTCTATAAAATATTTCCGGAGTATAACTCTCTGGAGTAACTCCGGAATCCGGAGTCTCATACCCTATCTCATAGGACCTGACACATGCTGGTGAAATATGTATCCTCACACTGCCTTTAGTCTACCCGTAAGCATAACACTGGGTTGAAGTTAAATTTTATCAAGAAAATTGTGCCATACTTTTTATGAAAATTTAATTTTAAGAGTAAATTCAAAGTGACGCCTTAGATCAGGTGGCATCGTGTTTGCAAGTCGTAGAAAAGCCATTATTCTTGAAAAAGAAACGTTCTATAGGCGTAGGAAGAAATAATGTAGATATAAACAAAAGCGAGAAGTCCTAATACCTTTTAAGCAAGAATGAATATTTCTTGGGTGGGCTGGTTCTAATTTTTTCACCAGGCTAGATTTAAATCCTCTTCAAGCAATAAGATTGAAATGACTTGGTAGGTAATAATTTCTTGTAAACTTTAAGTTCACAAAAAACAAGAATAAGGAAAAACATAGGTCTAATTTGAAGTAAGTAGATAATTCCTACTTTAAATTAAGCCTATGGTTTAGTTCTTTGTGAATAAGTTCATTTTATAACATAATACATCATTGAATGTCTTGTCAAATCAAAAGTCCCTACAACTGTCTTAAATGCAATTCACAAAAACTCTCCTTACAAAAATCCAATGCATCAAATTGGAACACTATTTCTCATCAATGTAATTTCAACCTTCAATTTATTGTTTCAGAGTTTCAAATACATTACCGAGTATAGCGGTTGTATGCACTTTACCCAATGCCCTAGTAAAAATTGATTTTCTAGCCAGTACTGTGTCTATGGACTGTGAAATAGCATGCAATAGATATTCTACTTTATGCGTTGAATAGCCCTCAATGTTGTTGGTTCAATTCTTTCGTTATTTAAAAGCAACTTTTTTATATGAGTGTGAGATAAAAGGTTTGCAGAGTTGTTGGTGCATTATACAACTAGCTGACGGAATACATACCTATAAATACTGCTAAATTTAATAGCAGGTCAGAAAACCTTCTTTGTCACCTAGCGATATTAATTTACAAATACTCACATACAAGTATTAACGCGCCAAATCCTATAGGTATTGGATCTGGTGGGGCGTCATATACGTGGGGCCGTCCAAATGTGGATTTGAGATTATTTTAAATCTTTGCATACCATTGTATAGATTCAAGTTCTCTTAACTTAATAGACAGATGTGTTGTTGGATAGCTTATTGTGCCACTTCTAAGATAAACACTAAGTAGTGGTGGCTGATTTGAATAAATGACTTTTGATTTTGAATAGTTGCGTGTCAATTTTATTTTATTTTATTTGTAGTTAATTAAAACGGCACAGGTCTAATTACATTAATTAACATAGAATTATGAAAATTCCAAGACTATTGATCTCACGTTGGGCGCCAATTTAGGGCTATTGGCGCCCAACACAATTAATTTACCGATACATATATTTCTAACGCGTCAGAAAACTTTTTTCAGCGCCTAATGACATTAATGCATAAGTGTCTTGTGTGCAACTTTAATTGACGCGACAAAAAAACCCGCCCAACAAAAATAATAATTTACGAACACAAGTTCCCACAAGTTCTTGCTGCGTCAGTACACTTGTATGAAATGTGGACGTAGATAATACTCTGCTTCTTCTTAATTCTTTATTGTACACCACAGCAATTTATATAATATTTATAGTGAAGAAAAGTTCATGTCCAAAGGCGAGCTCAACTTTTTTTTTGCACACTAAACATACAGACATAAATATATTAGAACAGCTTGTGTAGAGGCGAGCTTAACCAACAATTGGGTACCGGTACCTTTTTTCACTGTGCGTAGAATCAAAAGATTTTATAATCGTACTTCCGGTTCGTATCTAATTGTGCGATCTTCTTTCGACTACGGCGGACGTAGAATCGGATGAAGGGTACACTTCAAAATGTTTGAGGTATCATCGCTGAAAGAATCTTTTTCTTAAATTACTTTGGAAGCAGACACAGCGACCAGTGGGGCTTTTAAGCCTTCGGGAACCATATTACATGAGGAAGGGTCATCAGCTTTTTTGACATCTAATAACACAAAAAAAAAGTTTGGTTCCGTCACCTGTACGACTAACCTGATACTACCACTGTAGCTAGGCTCAAACTAGGAGGTACGGTAAGCCCCACATCAGAGGTAACAAAACCAGTTGCTGGTGGCAGGTACTGAAATTCCGTATTACGTCCATCTCAACTTGCACACTTCAACCCAACAAGAGCTGACATAAAAATACTCAATAAAACGAACTGAATGAACTTCAAATGGCTTCCATAAAATCAGTTTGCAGCTGTTAATTGTTAAAGCAATTGTCCGGTGGCTTGAAGTAAATTGGTAGTTACTACGCCGCGGCTTCGCTCGCGTTTTAGTTTTATTTTCGCAAAAAATAGCCTATAACGGCTACCAATCTCCTCACCAAAATTAATCAAAATCTGTTCAGCAATTTAGGCGTAAAAGCGTAACAAACAAACTGCCTTTCGCATTAATAATATTCGTTAGGATAGAATTCTTCTCTTGCCAAGTTCAGTGAAAATCTCCACAATCGTTTGCGACCGTTAATTATAATACCCCATTTTTAATTACCTTTTTCAGACTGTAACTATGCTATCCGATATTTATTTTGATGTGGAAAGATATATCCTACCTTAGCTAGCTATTGCTAACTTAAAACTTCCAATCCCAAAACATCGCAACGGTATTTAAAGCTCATAATCTAATATGAAATGGTCATCCCATTCGAACCCAGTATTTCTAACCGGTTAACTTTTTAAACCAATTTATCAGTCCTTGCATGAGACTCAATGGAATTATCGTTCTGACCTTCCCTTATTGAACTAACTTTTACCGGGTGTCCTATTTTAATTGCCTTGGGGATGTAAAATTCAAAAGATTCCGTAAGAGGATAATTCAGTATGATGCAAAGATCAGTGGAATATTCAGATATAAGACCGATTTGGGAAATTGCCGGCTTTTTTTATGAAATTCTCAACAGCCAGCCAGCATTGCTCGTATTAAGTCTTTTTATATTTTTTTTTTTTTGGATAAGCAACATCCATTTTGTTATGAGTTAGTAAACAGTTACACAGGGTGAATTTTTAAAGTGTGCGTGGATGGCCAAGCCCTAAATTATAAAGAAAAAACTAAACTGCATCATTGGAGTTTTGAAAAAATATCAAAAAATCACCCTGTGCACACACGTTACGCAAAGTTTAAATTCAAATTATTTGTAGAGAATTATTCGAATCAGTTGTTGTTGTTAACAGCTCGATATTTACGAATAAGGCCACCTTTCCGTCAACAACTAGCTCGCATGCAAGTTTCATTACACTGCGGGCTACCGGGGTAAAATGTGATCAATCGCTGGATCGTAGGTACCCCGCAATGTAATTAAACTTGTATGCGAGTTGCTTGCATGAAGAAAAGCGGCCTAAGATTAAATGTTGTGCAACTTTTGTTTACCACGAATACCAAGTTAAAGTATATAAGGTTTTCACACATTACCTGAAGCACCGCAACATTGCATGTTGTCATTAGCACGTTTCCTTTAACCTTTTGAACGCCATTGTCACGTATACATGACAAGCCATCGCGTGTCCTGTACGCCAAATGTCACAAAAATGTGACAAAAACCACAGCGAATTTGTGGCTTGGCGTCGGGGGCACGCCGATGCGTTAATGCTCTGGAATTCAAAAGGTTAAAGAAGCTGCACTATTGACATGTAATCACTGTTTGACCACTTTTTGTCGGTGTGATTTAGTGTGGTTGTGGTACGTGTGAATTGCCCCTAAACGAGGCTATGCTCAGCACAGTTGCAGGTACTGAAACCTGTCCTAATTCAAAAACCTTATTCCCTTGTTCCAGCTACCACAATGTCAGCCAACGTGACCCTACTCCTCATCTTCGTTACTCTGGCCTCAGTGACAGCACAGACCTTTCAGTACTCCCGGGGCTGGACGAACGGCAAGAGGGACGGCCATGTCAGGACATTTGGGCCCGAAATGAAGGACCTCATCAACAATCTGGACAAGATCCTCTCGCCATGCCAGAAAAATAAGCTGAAGTACCTCCTGGAAGGAAGGCCGGTTCCTGAAAGGGTTAGTATTATATTATTCTTAAGGTTACCGACATATCCCGAAGGATCGTAAAACAGAAGTGGCAGTTGGCAGGGCACATTGCTCGCAGAACAGTCGATGGTCGATGGGGCCAAAAAGTTCTAAAGTGCGTTCGCGTACCGGCAGACGCAGCGTTGGATGGCCTCCAACGAGGTGGACCGATGACCTCGTGAGGGTCGCGGGTAGCTGATGGATGCGAGACGTACGGGACCGGTTGGCGTGGCGACACTTGGGGGAGGCCTATGTCCAGCACTAGAGGTCTTTCGTCTGATATGATGATGGTGATTCTTAATGTAGTAGTACCTTAGCCAAAGTGACATTTTAGCTGCGATTCTACTGTCGAAAAGCCAAAAATGTATGGGATTGACAATCCGAAATGCAAAAATTTCGACAGTAGGCGCGGATCTCACTTTGTTTAGAGCCCCAAATTAATCTTACGAAAATATACTGATACGTTCCTACGTATCAGTATATTTTCGTACTGTCCACAAAGAATTTTGCCAAGTTAGCTACGCGGTTCATACACTACCACTCAAAAGGCAACCCAGAAAAGAGTATTTTGTAAAAGCTTGAATACTGACATGACACAACTTTACAGTATTTTTATTTTTTATTAGCAGTTCCTAAAGCAAACAACACTGTTTTAAAATGTTTGGTTCATCTATGTGTCCACCTTGATTTTTAATGCCAGCCTCACAAAGCTTGGGCCTTACAGAATTCATGTGGCCAAAAGTTTTGAGGATTACTGTATTTTATCAGCTTCGGAACCGTGTGTAGTGTTGCGGTGGACGAACTTATCATTGCACTTAACGCCTTGTACTAACAACCCACATCGTATTTTGCCAGTCTCCACCAAATCTTAAATAGAGATGTCCCAGAGCTGAACTTCTATATTTCTCGAATATATTGAATTATACTTTTTTATTTCTCGAATATATCAAATTATAAACCTAATATATCTAGCCGGGAAATACGTACCTTTAGATAAAGTGAAAGATAAAGTACGTTCCGTTTGTCGAAGGCGCCACCATTTTCTCAGTGATGTAAGAATAACAAAAATATACTTTTAGCCTGCACGCATGTTTGTATGTAGGCTATTGTGGGAACAAAACAGAGGGAGGTGAAAACTTATACTGATGTGAAATTACTGAAGTCAACCTGTAACTATTGGGGTTACGACCTTTGGACAGGACATGGGATTCTTTTTACTCTGGTAGAAACTTTTCTTACGATAGGAGCTCGTGGCTAAATAATAACTGCCGCATGAGTCGAACTTCGAGGTTAAGTTGCATTTGCCGAGGTCGGTCTGTAGAACATACTGAGTTTCCTCCGTGCCTCGGAAACCACGTTAAGCCGTTGTTCCCGGCTGTCATTTGAACATCTTTGACAGTCGATAGGGGAAGATAGATGCCAGAAAATCTGACACCATTCTTGCCTAGGGGTATCAAATTTCCTAGTTGTGAAAGTCAGATAGGCAGCCGCTCGATGTATAATACTGGTATTCAGCTGCATCCAGTTCGACTGGAAGCCGATTCCAACCTAGCTGGGAAAAGGCGGGGCAGATTGAAGTACGTTCTCTTAGGATATATCCAAAGTTCACGCAGGTGAAGCCGTTGTTAGGAGCTTTGTTTTCAAATAAATACTTTTTAATTTTTTAGATGCTCCTGCCCTGTGACATCCTCGACACCGAAGAATCTCCAAGAGCACTAACTGAAAGAAACCTGAACGCACTCATGGACGGTTACTACTGAAAATATTTTACATTACTTTATAAATGTGCCAACAGAAATATATGAGATTATAATTGATATTTTTAATTTTATAGTTAGGTGATACAAGGACCATTTTGATAGATTTTATTGTTGTAGTAATGTTTATTAAAACTGTTTTAGAAATTATTTTAAGTAATGCATTTATGGCTGGATTTGTGCATTACTAAACCAAAGATTTATGTTATTTTTTTAGAATTTCGTTTTATCTCCGGCAGACTTTTTTTTACAGAGGTCGTTCTGTATGTACCTATTAAAAGTAAATAATTAAAATCATAACTGTTTACATCGTATGTATAGTAATTTCAATATTAATCAGCATACAATTTAATTAATATAATTTGTGCTATTTCAAGGTGCAGTCCTAATAAAAACTATAGTGTATAACGATGTTAAAATGTTGACAACAATATTGTATTGTAACTTATATTAAAATAAAAAGGTGAAAAGTGATTGTTTGTGTTATTTTCAACCCTCTTCAAAAAGGAGGAGGTTCTCATTTTATCTGTGGCTATGAAGCCAGGTTCATGGGGCCTTTTTGCAATAAGATTTGGTTTTCATCATCATCATCTACATACCTCACATACCTCATACAAGTAAAAAAAAATAAGGGTCTGATAACCCTTTGGGTGCGGAACACTGAAAGTAACAATAATAGAGCTACCAAGTAACTTATGAAAATCTAATTTATGAAGATTTATTTTTCTTAAACATAGATCAGATCCTACGATTACTTAACCAAGTTTCAATGTGATTGAAAAAGATTAACAATTATTATAATCAGCAATTTGAGAAATAATAGTAACAAAACATTCGATTTATAAAATCATAACAAAGATTGGCAATTACTTTAAATTAATACATGATACAATAATTTAAATACACAATGATGATAAAATGAACTAAATTATTCAATTACGCAATCCATCTGCCACTTATATACAAAAACAAAATATGCTTAGGCGTCCAAGTACTATATTCCACATCTCTGTCACCCGGAATGGATTAGCAATGCGAGTTCTTTCGGCGAAGATAAAGCCAGCCCTGTGTTCACGCAAAGTGTCGATAAGTCAGCAAGAGATATCCTCGAAAAGGAGCCATGGGACGAAGACGAAGGGACCCATGACCCAAGAGATTCGACCCCAAACGGTTCACAGACTAGTTTCAAAAGATTGTCATCATCATTGTTTCACATGCTGCAATTAATTTGAAAAAGTATGTGATACTTTCTACCAATTACTTCATGTTCGCAATTACTTTTCCTTCCCTGTGGCAGCTGGGGCTTATGACACGTATTTTGGTGGTCGTTTTCGCTCTGCTTTTGCTTGACTTGTACGTAAATACTGACTAGGGCCTTCGTCTCTTCCAGTAGCTACATTTTTCTGAGGGTTTTTCGACTTGTTGTTTCAAATCTGAATTTAGGTATCACTCATCATTTGTTATCATGTGGAACTACACAATAGACGTGGTTTGGTTGTATTTATTTTCGTTTCTTGCAGTCCTTGGTATGTGGTTTCCCAGTAGATTTTCGCACCACGGTTCTTTGGAGCTGTCTAAATTTTACATGTAATCGTACCCCTTCCATCTTGTAGAGTACATGAGTACTTTGTTACATTCAAGAATATTGCTTTTACTTTTCATTGATTTTTGATTACTCGGAAACAACAAGAATGGGGCTTTTAGTTACCGTGGTCAAAATCTTCCCATATTTACTCTAGAACATCCCATTTAAAGGAACCCACTCAATTATCACTCAACCTGTATTTTATTTATCAGTTTCCATATCATTTGAAAACGTCAGCATGATCATGTTGAGTAGCTTTTTGATTTTAGTAGCTCTATTTTTAACTTCGTCTGTGTCGTTTCAGTCATGGTCACGTCGAGGCGTCTATGTCGATGGTAGAGGTAGACACAGCTCTCGGCATGATCTCTCGACATCTCTCCCTGTTGGCAAACTGTCTGGCGCAATCAGATACGCAACTTCCTAGTGCGAATTGAACATCTTGACCTTAGCTCGGTTTTTCTTCAACCGAAACGTAAGGCTCACGCGCTCCATTCTGAGAAGTATTTTTTCCATGAGGCCAGCATTACTCGCAAATTCGCAATTTTGTATGCACCAATCGCAACACCGTTGGTCCAGTCTTCGAGAGTAATTCGCATTACAAGCACGGTGTAGGTGTTAAATAGTAAAAGTGATATTATGGACCGCCGTCCTTCCGCCCTTAAAGCCGAGGCCCGTCGCGACGTCCCCGTCAATGTCCGCCCCGCCCCTTTCTCGAGCCAGGTCGCGCCGCTGAGCCTGTAGTTTTAAATTCGCCCCTAATTAGTAATCCTAGTTCGATCCAGCCCGTCCCTAGCTGAACCTGAAGCCGAGGCCCGTACCCCACAGGTGCCTTAGCGTGTACTCGCTTAGTTTGTAAGTTTTTAATAAGCCCTGGCTGGAGGCTTTAATATTTATATTAAGGCCGTCACAGGCAAGTCCGGTTAAGCAATTGACAACCTCCTAGGTTGAACTGCGAGAGGCCACTCACAAATAAAAAGGTCACATTATGCATCCATGGCGCACTTGGATAGAAACTATCTGAGAGGAGTTCATCTGTCCGCACTGAAGCTGTTCCCCCTTCGCAGAGCTCCCTGAGCAGGCGCCCGAGGTGTTGTGGTGTGCCCATATCCAGTAGTGTTTTCCACAAAGTTGGCCATTTGACTGAGTCAAACGCTTTGGAGAAGTCAACAAAAAATATGTATGTTGGCTTGTTAAACTATTGAGCCTTCTTAATAGTTTGACGAATTATGAGAATTTGCTCAAGTCAAAATTTGCTACACTTCTTCCTTTAACCTTTTTTATGAAGAGGCGTGAAGACTGTGTTTTTATTTTCATTCAGAGGGGCATTTGCCTGTGAGCCATATCTTGTTGCAAATGATGTTGAAGATATGAATGCCACGCTCTCCCAATGCTCGTAAAGTTTCAATTGGGATCTCATCTTTCCCTGTGCCTTTCCCATTCTTAAAATGCTGAATAGCGGCTCTTACTTCTGACTCCAGAATATCCGGCTCAAGCATGTTTCTCGCAGGATCCGTGGGTGCGAAAGTTTTCGACGGAGGATCTTGAAACAACGACTGACAGTAATCTCTCCAAACCTCCGAAATTTGTCTAGTTTAGTGACTAGTGTTTTTTTTTCACCAACACTTTGAAACACCTCTTATGATTTTCCTCAGAGGAGTGCCAATGGCAATTAATTATTGAGTGACAGGGCTTTGTTATTACTCTGTATAATTCCTTGTTTACGCCGTTTACGCCATTTTTTGCGGTGTGATTGTATGTGTAAAAAGAAAAGATAAAGTTTAGTCAGCTCATCGTTCTGTAAATTAGTTTCATAGGGATTGTTTTTTTCTCTATCAATTATAATATCAAGAAATGATTCAGCGATATTTAAATCTTCGTTCCCGCATAATAGTATTGCTTTTACAAGAACGTCATGAATTTCGTCAATATGCACTTGCCTCGTAAGCCAATCGAGTATCGTATCTTTATTATTTTTCGAAATATTCACCAATGCCTTGTCAGTTTTTATTTTAAGGTCAAAAATTTTGCGTATGTTTGTACAACGTGCAGCAAACATTGCTGTAAAATATTTGAACTTCTCAGTAATATTTTCGTTCTTCAAACAATCACAAATATATTCAACTGCAAAGTATTCAGCGAATGTCCGGTGTATGAATATCGGGATTCCGTTTGCTACGCTATTTATGAGACCGGTCTTCTCTTCTCCCTTTTCCACGAAATTTATTATCTCTTTTAATTCTTCCAAGTCTTTTGCACTAAAAAATATACTAAATTCACTGAAAATGGCATAAGCCCCTAATTTTTTGTGATTTAATATGGATTTTGCCACTTCTTTTTCGTAAGCAATTACAATATCGGGAATACAGATGTTCATTCCATTTTTCTCTTGATATCGTATTTTTATTTTATTTTCTAGAAATTTTTCGAAAACGGTGTAAGTGTCGATATCTAGATACCATTCCTCACACTTTTTGGTCTCGTTTTTTATATTGTGTTGAACACTAACAGCTGTTAGGTACATAATTAAAGGATTCGCATCAAAAATTAGTTTGTCTACAAAAAGATCAACAGAATCCACAGCCCGACTGCTACTGCTGCCGCTTCTGCTGGTATCATCATTCTTATATTTCCACAACGGAATGTGTGTGTTCCTAAGTGCAGAACTCATATAAGCAGCTGCGCTTTTGAAGATCTCATATAGTGACTCTGCCACAGGTGTACGTTCATTATTCACTGCTGACATGTGCTCAAGAAATTTCTTAACATTCTCGAGTTGAGTGCTGTTTAGGTCTTCTAACCTCAAATTGAATTCCCAAAATGTTTGCAAATATTTTTTCATGACCATTTTTGAAAAGTAATTTATTTCGTATGATGTCTGAAACTCCTTCTCTAAAATGGCTTTTACTTCATTATACGACCTGCTAGTGATCCACATTCTATGCTTACGAGAATCATGACTTATAGTTTTAAGGCATTTTAGGACCACATCCGTATAATGCGGGCAAATCTCGTCAAAGCCATCAAAAAGGAACATCATCTCTCTCTCATAATAAAAATGTAGAAACAAATTCAACTCAAACTCAGTCAGAGGGTCTGCTGTACAATGTTTCAGATACACAACATTATCTTTTTCTTCCAATGTAATTTCAGCTTTATTTTCTTTGCCAAGCTTCTCGCGGAGTATCACTTGACACATAAACTTTAAGATCTCTAATAAATCGATGATTGTTCCATCTTTCTTCCATTTGCTGAATTCTTCGGAGCATTCCAATAAGTCTATTCTAACGATCCAAACTTCTGGTTTTAACTCTTTTGTTTTGATTGATAAGTGAGTGAGTAGAGTTGTCTTGCCCATTCCGGGCTCTGCTGTCACAATAACAACACCATCTTCTATATCGTACAGAGTTTTTAAGAGGAGAGACTTTTCAAGACTTTTATCGGTAACAGGTTCTGTCTTTCGCACACATCTGTCAAAATACAAGTGTTTTATTTCTTCATAATTTCTACTGACGGTTAGTTTACCTACTGCAACTGATTCCTCACTCATTATTTTATTCAAAACATCTCCTTTCACATGCACTTTTGCTTCGTTATCGATTATTAAGTTTATTCTTACTTCCATGCCTTGAAATACAACTTTGCCCCTCTCCAAGATACTCTTCTGTGATTCTTCACTAATGTTAGTGAGATTATTGTTTTCGTCGTTTTTTGGAGGATTTGGAAAATATTTTTTTAGTATTTCAACAGACGCATGATTTGTAACAACAAAAGTTTTTTTGTTACGAACCGCTTCTGCAATGCTTTCTAAAATTTTTTTTTTGTCATTTGGTATGTCTTCACATAATAATATTAGTACTTTATCTTCTTTTGTATCTTTTATTTCTTTGTGTAATAACTTACGGTCTTTTTGTGGTAATTTAACAATATATTTAAGATCTAAAACAACAGGGGTTTTATTCAAGTGTTGCATCACTTTAACAATAGTTAGTATGCTGTTGTTAGTAATGATAACAGTATTCGAGTGCTGATCTTGCAAATTCAAGGACGTCACCGCGTCTTCTGTGAATGTGTAATCAAAATGTTTTATGTTATTCCAATACATCGCATTTATGATGCTTAGAAGTGGATCTTTGATAATGCTTTCTTTTGCATTTTGGAATATGTCGCTATCTCGTGTAAGATACGATGCTTGTTCTGGTAGCATCCACCAGTTCTGTATATCAGTGTGATATTTTGAAAATATTGCATCAGTCTGAACTTGAAAGTAGTTTGGTTGATCTTGCTGGTACTCTTCTACTTCACTTTTTAATATTTTCTCGACGTGTTTTTCGTCAGCTTGGTTGGCGTAAATCACCAGTTTATTTAAGAAATCTCTTGCTAACATTTCTTCATATTCACTACATTTCAATAAAAGTTTAGAAACCTTTTGAAATATAAAAGAAAATTTGTATTCGCGAAAATTGGGGATTTTACTTTTTGATCTTGTTTTATTAATCGACTCGACTTCTTCGTTTAAGCTTTTAAATAGATCTTTAGCAAGAGTCCCCAAAGAATCTTTTTCATCTGTTATCTTCATCAGTTTCGAGTCACCATCAGGCACGAATATATTTCCAATTGCACCACCTATTCCTCCATTAAGCTGCAGGAATCCATCTCCCAAAGAGTCATCTACAGTCACTAATTTACAAGTTTTACACATGTCTAATAAATCGGTGATTTTTGTAGTTAAATATTTTATTCTTTTCTTTTTCTTCTCATCATTGCCGCTTAGTGTTATATCTTTATTCCCAAAAGGACCCGGAACTTTGAACTTCTGAGATAATAATATTTCTTTTGCAGCCAGCTCTATTGCTTTATTAACAGTCGATGGAGACATGTCTATTGGTTTCATATTGGACCCCAAATATTTCTTGACCTTTTCATCAAATTCTAACTGACCATTGTTGTAAGTGATAACGGTCCCTATCAGCTTGCTCAATTTTGCAACATCAGTGGGCTCGGCTAAGAATTCAGACATTGTTTTTTTTATGTCAGTGGATTTTATTTTTCGATTTTTCAGAATCTCTTTGAACAGTTTATCTTTGAATATCACAAGATATTCTTCATTAGTGTCGAAAAAAATGTGACGAAAGGAGGCGATTCGATGTCCGGCAGGTTCTAGTTCTGAAACTTCGACTACTTTTTGCGCCAGAATGACGTGGTATCGCAGCACTATCTCGTGAGTCAGCAGCATTTGAAAATTGCCATTGCCGTTTATTATATTTGCTATTCGTTCCGCCAGGGAGGTTATTTGTTCTTTCATAGCCACTTTGCATAGAAGATCTACATCGTCTTCTTGCTTGCACGTTTGCTTGGATGTACCGCCTGTGTCAATTAAATCATTCAGAATAGAGAAAAAACTACTTTCTACTTCGGAGTCATAAGTTAATTCATCCCTTGCAGTCGTATATAAAACGAACAAACATTCTGCTTCATCAAATATGCCTTTAAAGAACAAGTCCTTATTACTCGGATCGAACTGTTGTCTGGCTTCTAAGTAACTGGTAAAGTAAGTTGCAAAATCAATTTTAAGAGTCTGTTTCTTGTTTTCTCTATGTTTAGCTTGTATGAAGACAAAGACAGGTTTGTTAAACCCTTCCACTTTGGCTTTGAAACAAATATCATCAAATGCTCCTACTTTATCAACATTTGAAGCTAATTGAAACTCTATGATCCTTTCGTCATGAATCGCTCTAAAATATAGCAAGCTGAGTAATTTGGTTTCATATAAGTGTCCGCTGATTCCTGAAGTTCCTTCACGCCTCTTAAACATGGTAGTGCAACTGGTTAGTACCTGGAACAATTGGCACCCCCAGCACCAGCAGAGCTACCACCAGACTTTATGCAGTGGCTGAAGACCTGAACCTGCAAACAGAGGAAACGTGTTAATGTGACAGAAATGTCCGAAGCAATATATGCGACGATGCGAAGAATCTTCCACCAGTGCAATTTTGTCCTGACCTTTTGACAGACGATGTAGACACTAGTAGGTAGTATCGATAGTCAGGTGTTAACGATGGAGTGGTAATGATTTTGTTATGCGGAAATAGTTCAAAAACATTGCTTCATGCCTATTTTACATGTTTCCTTTTTACTTTACAAAATAGTTGTTTCCTTGTGTTTATTTAACCTATTTTTTTACTTTATTGTCCAGATTATTTCCAAAAACCACACGGGCGGAGCAGCTTTCAAAGCTAGTATTTTCTGCACTACTTACTTATCTATGAGTAATAATAATGTGAGGACCTATTCAACCGTGTCCATTTCTTAATCAATTATTATAAAGGATTTATTTCCCACATGGTGATGACATGCGGGTATATTTTTATATATTTTCGTTTTCAGGGGGAAACCTTCAAAAGGCGCATGGGCTTTTGGGGAAAAAGAGCAGGGTTTGTGGGATTTTAACCTCACTAAAACCAACCCGGTGATTACGATAAGCATATTATGAAAGGGGCCCCGGTACCTCTTAAAAGACCACTCCGGAAACCTCTTTGTGCAACGCCTGCTAAGGCACATCGCTGGGGAGACAAGGGGTCTTCCTTGAGCCTTACTGTGCACGGCAGCACGTAAGTCGGTTATGTACCTACACATCTGAATACTGTAATTGAAAAAGTCTAAAGTTGCATGTACCTAAGTCGAAAAAACCGAACGTTTATACGATTGAAGTTCAAAACGTACAAGGCAGACAATCTAACTACATTTATTTATAATTCCTAGGTATTAAGTATGGATTTTCCTTAATGTATAATCTTCCTGAGAATCCATGTTTTTGTTGCCTCATTTTTGCAATACGAAAGTCAGTAGGAGCATAAAGGTGATTCGTGAAAATATATAGAATCCAGCATACTACTACTTACTTAATTTGTGCAATGACTTTTTCAGCTGGCGCGCAAGTGATTTCAATAAATATACTTACATCCACATACACAAAAATTAATCCATATTTCCCTTGATCACGGCATCATGCGTGAACGGCTGGACCAATTTCATTAATTCTTTTTTGTTGTGTTTGTTATTGTCAGGAGAGTCTTAGTCAGGAGTTCTAAGGAAATAAATTTTTAAAAAATCTACATCCAGGCGAGGCCGGGACGTGCGAGTGGAAAAATTACCAGTACATATAAGCTACCCTTTTATTCTATTAAAACTCCGTAACGGTCAGATCAGCAATTTGTACATGACACTATCAAATGTGTACAAAACACTCTTCAGCCGCGCGACCTTGGGCGTTCTACAGTAAGTAAGTACTGTTTATCTACGTAAAACTGTCAATGGGAATAATACATACGAGATCATACCTTTAAATACTCGAAATTTGGGTGCACTAAATAAAACGCCAGTCACAGTATTGCACGCTGTTCCTCCTACAGTCTGTTCAGTAAAGATCGAAGTTGCACAACACAACAACAACAGCATAAAACTATGTCGACAGTGTGACACAGCGCAGCGCTACTAGTGTAGTCGGGCAGGAAACCAAAACTTTATTAGTCGATTCTTTTTCAGAAAAAACTTTAATCGATAGGTAATCGATATCTTTTTGAGGGTTTTAACTTTGCATGTTGTTTAAGCAAATACCTTACCTAAAAATTATAAATGTTAGTATATCTATAAGTGTACAAATCATACCATTTGATCAGTAAACAAATTGTTAAAACTGTTGTTATCTACAAAGACGGTTGTGTCGTGGCTACCCGGAGCGCGGGGTTAGCGGCGCGCCGCAGTTTTAAATAAGAATGACGCGTATTTGTCCCCGCTTCCCTAATCATGTTGGTGACCGCCATCTTCAACGATGCTCTGTCCAACAAAATGTTCCCACAATCTTGGAAAGAGGCTACCGTAATCGGTATTCCTAAACTGGGAAAGCCCAAGTCCTCCCCGTCCAGTTACCAGTATCAGTCTGCTCAACGTTCTCGGTAAAGTCTACGAGAAGCTTATATTTTATAAGCGACTCGGAAGACTACGCTGAAGCGAAGAACCTCATCGCCAACGACCAGTTCGACACTCATGCGTCCAACAGGTCTACCGCATCAGCATATCAGCGACCGCTATCAACGCAGCCATATGATGGGAGCCCAGTTCTTCGATATAGTGAAAGCTTTCGACAAGGAGACTGCTGTGCCAAAACAGCAGTCTGATCGATATATGTACAAGTTATACCAACTAGGTGTACCAGATCGTCTCGTGCTCACCTTACTCTAAGAGTCCTTACCTACTCTAAGAGACACCTCACTCTACTCTAAAATTCCTAATTCTAGGAGGGGTCAAGCAATTTATAGATACTGACTGTTCGTATATCTCATCTTAGCGATCTTATATAGCGACATCATTTTATTTTCCGACATACCTGCACGCGAACGAAGTCGCGGTCAGCAGCTAGTTTAATAAATAATATACTTAA
Source organism: Mamestra brassicae (assembly GCA_905163435.1). Classification (NCBI taxonomy): domain Eukaryota; kingdom Metazoa; phylum Arthropoda; class Insecta; order Lepidoptera; family Noctuidae; genus Mamestra; species Mamestra brassicae. Next base: position 8,417,023 of record LR991010.1, read on the forward strand.
TGAATAGAAAATATAATCGCATCGTGGTTGAGCTAAGCTCCGAGCGGTGTGTTATAAACATGTAAACAAATTCAAAAATAAAATAAGCATAAAGACGTTATCGTGGCTAAATAATAACAGCAGCACGGGTTGACCTTCAAGGTTAAGCAACGCTTGCCGAGGTCGGTCTGTGGATGGCTTACCATCTTAACATAATTAGATCCTCCATGCCTCGGAAAACACGTTAAGCCGTATGATCCCGGCTGTAATTTGTAGATCTTTGGTAGTCGTTACGGATTGTCACAAGACAAATCTGACACCAGTCTTGCCAAGAGTACCGTATTTATAACCCAGTTAATGGGTTGTGGAGGTTAGGTAGGCAGCCGCTCCATGTAAAATACTGGTATTCAGCTGAATCCGGCTTGATTGGTAGCCGACCCCAATATAAGTAATTAGGAAAAGGCTAGGCAGATGATGATCGAGACACACACTTTTGTAGGCATCTATCTACATTGTTTAAGCTGTACATACACACTTCGATTCGAATTTCGTGCGTGTGGGTACTACACTACTAAATGCGGTGCGTCACACTGACATTGCTTATCGAAATATCGCTTACCAATGGGGGCTTACCGTTTTCGTTTCGTTAAAGTTAGAAGGAAAATAATGTATGAAGCCGAAAACGTGCGATTTAATACAACATACTTAGATAGTGTCGCAGAGTTTCGTGGAGCCATATATTATAAAGAAAAAAAAGAAGAAAATATACTTACATATTTCCAACAAATAAAATTTGAATTCAGCGGTCGGTAGAACCGTTACGTTTTAGTAAAATATTCACAAAAATCATGAGTAAATAAACTCTTGACAAAAGCCAACCAACAGTGAAATTTGACATTTCGAAGACCTCACTCTATACTAGCGCCTCTAGCGGCGAATTTAAACGCGATAGCCCTCATTGTAATTTTGCGACATTGAATAAATTACAATGGAATGGAATTTATTTTAGCGCCCTCTGTGTACGAAATGTAGAACTAAACGTAAGATATATAAAAGCGCCATCTAGTGACGAATAGCTATATTAATTTACGCAAATTATTTAATGACTTGGCTTTTTAGTTTAGCTACTCGAGACAAGAGGGCAGTTAAGCGTTTAAAATTGAGAATTCATTCATTCGTGTCAAAATTTCCTGCTTACCTTGCAATTATGAGACACGAATGTAGAACAAAACAATAAAGTATTCTAGGTACAGCCCATTCGCAAGTAGGTGCCTATGGACCGGAAAAGCAATTTTCTTTATATACCTACCTGAAGTTTTAAACTCGAGAGTCATAAAGTTTAATATCGTGTGGCACCTCAACAGCTAATTTGTGCTTCATTTATCATTTGTAACAGGCATCATTAGACTTTAGTGAGCACAACCTACAACTTGTGTAAATGTGTATAGTGCCATTTAAAAGCGAATCAACTTGAACTAACGTTCATTGTTGGCACTTAAGGGTGTTTTTTTTGTTTGTCGGTAAGTACATAGGTACATAGTAGGTATGACACATCTTTGCTCCAGTATAATTTTTCTGCTTGAACGCGTCAATCTCTGACATTGCTAGCGGGATTCAAATTAATGTTTTCGAATTTGATAGCTCAATTCTTGAGAAAGATTTTAAATGTAAAAGTTGATTTAACATCACGCTACGACTCTTAGGAAGCGAGCAAAAACCAATAAAGCCAGAAAAGAAAGCTGAGAGAATAATAAATTGGTAGGTACCTAATGGCGCGAGCAGGTGAAACCAAGGGGCACAGATAGTGCATGATAAAATGGGTGTGATATTTCGTTATAACTAGCAAGACATACACTTTCCGATTCCAAACTTGATTCACTATGTGAGTACTCGTCAAGATAAAAAAGTAGAAAATTTGAAAAAAAATAGGTGGGCAAAAGTAATGTTTTCTTCATATATCATTTCTGTTATTTACATGGTGTAGGTACATAATAAAGAGTGTTCTATCCTATTCAAATTCAACCTTCCACATCTACCTACTTTCAACCATAGGTAGGTCGTAGTTAGTAGAATAAAAAATAAACGCTGTATTGAGTGCTATATTATTTACCTACTTCATTATTAATGTTAGTAAGGTACCTTACCTACCTACGTAATCTTCGGCTTATGCGGCTCGTGACCTCAAGTTCTTGCAACCTCTAATCAAAAGAGATAATTAGGTGCACTAAAGCTATTTCTGACTCCTCCACCGAACAAACAGTTCAAGAACATAACATCATCGTAATATCACGCCTGTATTTCGTAAAAGTATTAGCAGAGATGTGGGTATCTAAGTACACCTATATTTTAACATTTATGTGAAGTTCAAGTCCTATGTATGAAATAGGGGGCGAATCTATTGCCATTAACGCACAACCGCACAAGTCCAGACTACGGGTTTCTATTTTATTTTATTTATTTTAGGAAAACTTACAGCTAAACAAATACAGTAAGTAAAAGTTTAAACAAAGTATGGCTAAGTTTCCACATGTATCACATGAAACAGAAAATTGAGAAAATTATACATATAACATAAAACAGAAAAAAAATAAACCAAATAAAAGCTTATATATAACTATTTACACTCAAAGAAGCTATTACTTATTTTTTTCTTCAAATTAGCAATTGAGAAAAATATTATAACACTCGCCGGTTCGAAAAATATCATAACTCTTTTCCAGACCAGAGAATCGAACTCAGGAGCTCATGCTCAGCGACCACTAGAGCAGCGAGCAAGTGGGTTCTGCGAAATTTTAACCATTGATTCGGCCGATTCACGGTCACAACTGTTAGCTTCTAACAGTGCATAAAAAGTCATGAGAAGAACCTATCCGGTAATAAAATAGTGGAGCAGTTTATTTCTTGCAATTATCTTCATTTGGGGATCCATAAAATAAAAGGGATTTGTTGAATGTTCTGTTACCTATCTTAAAAGTTTAGGAACCGCTGCCCTAGATTGATAAAGCAGTCAAAACAAATCTTGAAGTAGATACATAGGTAAAAATAATAACAAACCTACGTATAAAAGGACCCAAACATCAAAACCTATTTAGTATAAAACTACTTAAACCATAATTACTCGAGATCCAATTACGGAGTTCGATGGTATGCGTGATTACAAGTAAATTACAACGATTCGTCCCAACGAGCGTATAATGATGGCCACAATGTATTGCTGATGAAATTGGTCGTCTGCGTGAAGACGTAGCCTCGAGATGTTTAGTTCACTAGTGAGGGGGCGATGTCGATAAAGTGTTCGCGGAGTTTCTTGCACGTTCTCACGCAGTGCTTCTCCATAGAGATCTACGCTTTGGAACGTGCTCTTAGCTTCATCTCTTGGACTGACAGGCCTTGAGAATTCAAAAGTGCCTGTAAATGATTACTTAATTGAAATATATAAAAAAAAATGTTTTTATCAAAAACCTATAATGACTTTGGACAAAGATCGCATAATCCATTAAATGAAAATTTGATTCATGATTATTACACAATAAATAAAGTAATTAATGCCGTTTTCTCGTTTTAATCATAGACAGTAACCTAAATTGGAAAGAACACATTGACAAGATATGTAAAAAAATCAGTAGTCAATCATATGCTTTTTACCAACTTGCTCCATCCAACAACACTGATGTGTTGCTATCAGTTTATTATGGTCTTGTTGAATCTGTCCTCAGATATGGCATTATCTTTTGGGGCAACTAAAGATATGGCATTTATAATGCAAAAGCGATGCCTACAAGCCATGTTCAGTATCCAAAGTTCTCAGAGCTGTAAGCCACTTTTCAGAAAGCATAAAATACTCACACATCCGTCGCTTTATATTTTGGAAATAGCCCTATGTCAGTAAAAAGAATACTGACAGAAAAAAGCCTATTATAATGTTAATTAATTTTTAAATAATAAACCGCTTTGAAGATAGTTACTGACTGAATCTATGTATTCTTTTTATTTTGAATCGCATTACTATTGACTTATTTTTTTAATTTAATATTAACTGTTGATTTATTTATAGTATTATTCTTTGTATTTTTGTTTTGTAATTTTATTATCTTTAACCTAATTTGTACACCAGACATGGTCAAACATGTTGAGCCAATAAAATACCTTGAAACACCTATAATCATACCATGTATATTATCTACGCATGTTTTTGCAAATAAATGAATCTGAATCTGAATACCTTTGAGTTTTATTACTTTATTAACATTTTTTTGCAACTTTAGTGTCAGTGATTCTGAGTCTGTTCTTAAAAATCTGTCTGTGAAAACTTAGGTGAAGTGAGTCTAAGTTTCCACGGTGAAAGTTTATAGCATGGCACTGCAAATCAAACATCCAGGTCATATGTCAGGTGATCATGTCATATGGGTCACTTAACGTTGGGACAGGGGTAGACAGTTGTATACCTTGCTCAATCGAGCTAGGTATACAACCGTCTACAACAATAAACAGATACTTGAGCTGAAGCTGGACACGTGTACTAAGTCTCTTAAAGAAAACAGGCTTCAAGCTTTCAAAATGCTTTAACTTCCTTATAAAGAATACCATGAAGAGTAGCCACCCCGTTACACAGAAGTGAAAACTCAGAAGCACTGGCACTCTGTCGTACTGGTGCGCAAAACTCACAGAACAAAAAGTATTTAATAACTTCAAATTTTAAAATCTCAAAACATGAAAAGCGTAAAACATGAAAATCGTTTAAATAATATAATTCAAGGAAAACACACTCAAGCATTCGGCTTGAGCGTAAGGAAATTCGTCATATTACGATGTTAAAATCGATATCGATACTGAATCTGCGGCACTGCCCTGTCGATTGTAAGAATGAGATGCCATAGACTTAAATCCGTTTCCCGCCATCGCACAATCTGTACCGCTCACCGACCAATAGCGTGCGCGGAGGGCGTTGCGCGACCGCCAACCGCCGCCGCTGATTGGTCGAAAATATTAAACGGGTTGCTCATAATAAAAAAGAAAAAAAATGTATCGCAACGTAAACCTTACAATTGAGTGCCACTTTTTGCTCGTGTTAAATTGATGAAAAAAGACTAGGAAAAATTGGTACAGAGATGTAATATAAAATGATTTATTATAGCCGTCTCTCAACTTTTTAACTTATTGGACATTAATGACTTTTGATTTTCCACGTTATTTTTGAAATTCGTTATGCTTTTTTTATTTATAGATATTGTGTTGCCAGTTATTTGGATATCTAATTTGGTAAATTTAATGCAACGTTGGATTGAAAATAGGCTTTTTTTCGTTCCGTTTCTGCGATATAAGTGTGTCGTCATTTTTCTGTCAATTTATCTAATTTTACGGTTCAGGGATTGGAATTGAAGCTGGAAATATTTCGTAAAGGGTTTTTTATTCTATTTATGCACTTTCATTTCAGTTACGTCAAATCTGATTAACGGAATAAACGGCACGATATTTCCATGAATATTTAAATCTCGACGAAGGGAATAGATTTTGTCAATCTTACTTAGGTTAAAGTTCCTGAGTTATATTGAACTAAGCGTCCTTAGAAAGAACGTGAACTCTTCATTAGGCATTTAGAATTTTCATAAAAATCAAGAAGTACCTTTCAAACACTACTTTATAATTCACGAAATCTATAATTTCGAGGAATTTAAAAAAAAAACGATTCTCATAAAGTATAGGTTGAAAAAGTGGCCACCTAAAGCCCCGTTCAGATCGATACAACTGCCTCTGTTAATGATACAGTGCTAGTTAGTAGCGTTTACTCGGACAGGTTGTCCACACGACATTCGGTAATTTGGTGGCCGCTTGCTGCCGTTCGGTGGCGGTAACGGGCCGTCTATTAGGGCACTTACGGTGACTGTCACTATCCCATTGAGCTTGATGCGTTAAATGGTGGTTACTAAGGATATAGGCGGTATTATTTCGATGTACCTACATAGATATTTGGGTAAACATTCAATCCCGTTTATTAGGCCGTGGGATAGTTTCTTCTTAAGTTTTTCCCATTGAAAATTGTGTGTGTCGTGCATTTGCTATAAATTAACTAAGTTAGCGACTTTTCTCTACCTGCCTTTTAACTCCTTTAAAGCTAAAGTTAAGCCTAACCTTTGTTTGAAGGCATACTATTCTATTAATTACTATTTAGACGATAAGAATAGTTGTTCGCTGTTTTGAACGCAATACAATGGCATATTTATCTTGTTCTTTCTCCATAAGTTAGCTTATGACAGGAATTTTTGACAAAATCTACTCATCACAATTGTTTTTTATAATGAGTTGTACTGCAATACATAATGAACTAGTATTTTCCTTTAGCTGTTTTATATTATTCTAGTCTGAATAACCGGCAGCAAGTTCGTTATGCTCCCCTAGGTGTCACTGCTTGCGGTAGCGTGGGGGGTCGGGTTATCTCCTTCCCTCAAACTTGGCGATAATGTAATGGCTGATCTTTGCGTTATGCTCGTGAACGGGTGCTGCTTGTGGTGACTGGTCGTCTTGCTAGTCATGGTTTTTTTTTAAGCAACTGTAAATGTATCGTTATAACAGTAATCTGTTATAACGATACATTTACAGTTTATTATAATTAGTAGTTGGCTTTAGTTCATCACTTTGTGGTTCCAGTCACAATCCTATTATACAATTGCACGTGTAAGCGGGCACACCATTGAGGCTTCATTAGTTTGATTAATTTGTTAATGCTTGAGTTTGTCTGTATTTGATGGCTTAATGGAGTGTGCTAGCTAACAAGTGTTAATTAATTTCATTTGAAATTCGATTTATATATGGGATATATTATTTTTAATGTTTTATAATATTTTTTGTGTCATGTTTTGTAAACTACTTTGCATACTACTGTATAAATTCAAGTTTTTATTTAACTTTTTTACTTAATAGACAGATGTGTTGCTGGGGAGTTTATTGCGCCACTTCTTCTTCCCAGCTAAAACACTAACACATCGTTTTGGGGGCTGTCTTTATGTAGGACTTTGACGTTTAAAAAAGTGCTGTCGTTCAGCCTAATTTGAATAAATGAGTTTTGATTTTGATTGATTTTGACTATTTTTTCGAACGTCTAGAAATTTTTTATTACATTTCTCATAATTTAGAGAAAAGACAAGATGCAGTATAAAAAATATATAAATATGTAGACCAAAAATTCTTCTTTTACTGATGAGTGACTGACAGACAACGCTCAGACGAAACTACTGGTCATAGAAAGCTGAAATTTGGCTTGTTGGTTCCTTGGGGAGTGCAGAAAGAAATACCCGAAATTGTAACGGGACCGCGGGAAAAACGGGATATGCGCGTACGAAGTCGCGGGCAAAAGCTAGTATTATATAATATGTCTACATGATGACTGATGTTTGCGAGCTTTATGTAGGAATATCTACCGGATGACGCAGCGTTGGAGGGCCTCCCACAAGGTGGACCGGTGACCGGATGAAGGCCGCGGGAATCAGCTGCATGCGAGACGCGCAGGACCCGTCGATGTGGCGATACTTGGTGGAGGCCTGTGTCCAGCAGTGGACGTGGAAGATGATGATTATGTAGGTATACTAGGACACGGTTAAAGCTGTTTAGGTATCTTTCCTGAAAAAGTAGTTAATACGAAGTGCTCTAATACGCTGATGATCTAGTACGCTGAAGTCATGAACGTTCTTTTTTTTTTCACACTTGACGGAGCTGTCGTGGTTATAGTGGTATGCGGTACAGAGTCTGTCAGGTTTCCCTTTCTCTCACACATACGGCAGCGGTAGGCAGGCTCTTCCTCCCTCACTCTAACCCACAGCGCTAGTCGTATTTGGACGGACGCTTCCCATATTAAATAGTTCAACCTAGATTAGTTTAAGTTATCACTTTTGTCGGGCGTCCGCACACGTTTTTTTTTCTGTTAACCGGTGGGAAATCATCAAATGTCTCCTTCCGCTCTAGGTGGAGCGGAAGTGTCAGACTCTTACTGACTAAAACCCATCCATGTTCCTCAAAATGCCCTTTGCGTTCCAGTGCCGCGGTGACTCTTTCGAACAAACTCCGCAACTCCTATCCTTAACTTGAATGCCATCTTAAATGTCCAAGAATGTCACTAGAACAATAGCGAAAAGGGACAAAAAGTAAGGAAACTCAAGACATAACAATTCTCTCTAACATTTGATTACTTGCGCAATTTATTTTGGTGAGATAAGCGTCGCCGTGAACTTGCGCCTAACTTAGCACAGCGGATAACTGGAATACAGACGTTGAGGGATTAGGTTGGCGGCACAACGGGGGTTGTTGACAAAATTAGTACACGATGGTTCCCAATCGCAATAACTCACACAGAAAGAACTTACCGACTGTGTTTTGGTACATAGTTTGTTTAATTAAATACTGAATTACTTGCATTTCCCATTTTACCTAATAGATACCATAATTATTTGCAGAGCAGGTTACAGTTACATTTAATACTGTTCTGATGCTGCAAAAGTAAGTCAATCAGATACTGGGCAAGTACCTACTTAAATGTCAAACTTATCTAAAGTATAATAAATATATTGCTGTGTCAACCCAGCCTGCCTCAAAAAGAAATGTGTTTAGCACAACTGTTCGTGAAAAACAAACTTAGTTTATAAAGATTTTTTTTTATTTGTCATCATCGTCATTGACTTGCCCTTAACACAATTTGTATGAGATCGGTGCTACGTATCTTCTTCCGTAATTATTAGTTGTCACCCTTAGTGGTCACCCCCCCAGTTAAGGGGATCCCTTCTACTCTTATGACCACTTTTAATCGAAAAACTTTCCTTGCGAAATTTTCTTTTATTACTTTTTTTCACATGCCTATAATGTTTATATTAATGATATTTATTTTGCAAGTAAGTTAAACATAACACTTTTACACGTCAATCTTTTATGGTCATTTTAAGCTAGTTGATGCCTGTGCTGACTACCCTGAGAAGAAACACCGAAACAAACTCAGAGGTCAAAGTCTCTTTTAAAGTCCATACAATCTGTACTGGTAAAATCATATAGAGCTACAGAAAAAAAACACCGAAGCTGAGTACACCCCAAACCTTACCCTGCACACCCGTTCCTCGTATACCAGTCGTGGCCCAGTCGTGGGCGCGCGATACCGATACGATATAGTGACGACTTTATTCAGCAACGAGTCGCGCGATTTATTGTCGGATGTCGCAGATAGCTAATCTGAAATTGAACGTGTAGGATTCAGATTGAGTTGGGTTTTGAAAGCAATCTCTATGAGGTCCTCCGATGATATTGAATTCTGTAGTTCTTGTAAACTGTAAATTGTTCCTTATTTGATATTGTTTTGTTCAGGTTTTTTTTTATTTTGTTGTTTTTTTTTTATGCTGCCCCTACGATACGGGTTTGTCCTGTAGGTAGTATGAAGGTTTGCGCTTTGCATATCTTACATGCACTAAATTAGGAATAAACATATGTGGGCTACGTAAATCTATCTATACTTAATATAATAAAGCGAAGAGTTTGTTTGTTTGAACGTGCTAATCTCTGGAACTACCAGTCGGATTTGGAAATATCTTTTTGAATAATTTATCATAAGAAATGCTATAGGCTATACGGGAACGGAAAATTTCTACGGGAACGGAAAATGCGCTTAGTGGTGAAATAAAATCGATACACATTTTCGATTTCGGAAGCATTCAATGTTTTGATTAAATGATGAATATTTGACTTTATAATTATTTGTAACTGACACTAACACGGTGCGATTTATGCACTTAACCTAACCATCCATTTCTGTCGCTCTTTTTGTACGTGGAAACTGCATCAAAGTCCGTTGAATGGATTAGAAGAAAAAAGAAAAAAAAAGATTTAGTGATTATGAAAGAAATTAAATACTTATACACATTTGCCAATTTTTTTCTGTATTGTGTCAGACGTAAAAGAATAGCACCATCCCATCACTTCGCGTGGGTGTCGTAAGAGGCGACTAAGGAACTCACCAGAGTATGGGCAGCATTCTCTGTGCTTTGCAACAGCTACACTGCGATCGCCAATTACGGCAACCCGGGGGGGGGGGGGGGGGGGGTTGCCATAATTGGCAACCATAATTGCCCTCTGGGGGAGGCCTATGTCCAGCAGTGGACGTCTTTCGGCTGATATGATGATGATTATTTGGTAAAAATAGATATGCGTAAAACCTTTTTATTTATTAAATTAGACTTTAAGTACAACATAACTGGTTCATATGCTGGCTTAATGCCATCTCTACCAGTCAACCTTATTTCTTAAATAATAATTTACTTAATTTTGCTAATTAAACCATATTTTCCACATAATCGCTCTTATATAGCTCACTATAACTTGGTGACATATGCGTTGTATAGTCCGATACCTTAGCATAATGCTAGTGTAGGCGTTGTGCTCAGCTTACATTCATTAATACAGGCCTGGTTATCGCGCTTTCATTTAAATGCCTTCGACTTGTAAGAGACGAGCCACTGCATGGCTGTACGAAAGTCCCACAAGTAAAATGTTTTGGTAGGTACAGAAAAACATTGTTCATAGTAAATTAAAAAAACATATTTTTGTTTGGTGGGGATTTCAAAATAAGTAAAGTTAAAGAAGAATATCGACAAACAGAACCTCAAAATATAAAAACAGAAGTAGGTGGAAAAAGGAAACACAGACCACAGAGGATGGCTCCCCAAAGGTTATACACACCTTGCCTTTTTGAAATTGAGGGTCAACGATACAAAAATCTCAAGAGATTTTGGTAAAGTGAGACAAAAGAACCTGAAAATTCAGTTATTGATCATAATAACTCATGGGGAAAGACAAACAACATAGAAAAATCGTTAAAGTTGAAAATATGATGAAGAAGTAGCAATCTATACTAATAATAAAGCTGAAGAGTTTAATTGTTTGTTTGAACGCGCTAATCTCTAGAACTACCAGTCGAATTTGGAAAATGATTTTTGTATATGATAGCCACATTCATGAGGAATGCTACAGGCTATACGGGAACGGGATAAAACGAGATATGCGCGTACGAATCGCGGGTACAAGCTAGTTATCTTATAAAGAACTATGCACATTTCGTTTCCAATAATCTCTAGAATCTAAATGAAAGTGCCATAAACTTTTGAAACGTTAATGCAGATTTTGGTGTTTACCACTTCCTATATTTGTAATTTCAAATTTCATAATCAGGAACTAAAACAAATCAAATGATTTAGAATGAATCAGAGAAAGCATTACAAGAGTAGCATATTGAAGCTTTGTTCTGTATGGTGTCGAACTTAAAAGAATAGCACAATCCCATCTCTTCCCGTGGGTGTTGCAAGAGGCGACTAAGGGACTCACCAGAGAATGGGCAGCAGCATTCTCTGTACATTGCAACAGCTACACTGCGATCGCCAACCCGCCTACCAAGCGTGGCGATTATGGAAACCCCTTTGGGGGAGGCTTATGTCCAGCAGTAGACGACTTTGGGCTGGTATGATGATGATGTTGAAGCTTTTATTTGTCTGTGTATTTAAAATCTGGTCATGCTATCGTCATCATCTCTCTGACCTTGTTTCAAGTTACTTGGGATCGGCGCATCGCGATTTTTCCTTCCATTTCATTCTGTCAACTGTCAAACTATCACCGACACTTCTTTTTATATCATTCCTCACACAATCCATCCATCTTTTCTTTGCTGTAAACTGAGGTTCAAGACAAGTGACATTCTGACAGCGGTAGCGTGACGAAGGTAATTTACAAAAGGTCAAAATATATGGGATTGACAATAGCTGTTGAAGTGTTACGTGATTAATTATCAATATTTATTATCTCTTCCGTTATTGAGCGACTGACAGACAACGTCGTAGAAAGCAGACATTTAGCATGTAGGTTCCTTGGAACTCCTCCAGTAGGGGGGGAGCACTAACTGAGGATTTCCCGAAGTTCTTACGGAAACGGGAAAAACGGGATATGCGGTTACGAAGTCGCGGGCAAAAGCTACTTTCTTATATTTTGGTATTTCGACAATTGTATTCACTTATAGAATGTCACTTTTCTACAAAGAAAAAAAAAGAGCCTCTTGTCCAAAAATTCAATTGTGACATCATCATCTTCAAACTCCTATTTTTTTTTTTTAAATACAACAGCCGTACTTTCCACAGCCCGACCAAAAGTCCATAATAAAGTTCGAACAGAACATAATATTAAATAGCTTTTAACATTCCACTCGCTATCTTAATGTTCTCTCGAGACATTTATATTTAGTCTCCTACGTGTTCAATGTTTACCTTTCTGCCTCTTTATCTGTTACCTTCTTTTATTTTTTTATGCCGTGTTTTGGGATCTGTGGCAAAAAAGTTACATTGTTTGTTTGCATGCGGGAATTCGGCGAGAATTTTTTTCCGTCTCGAAAGGGGTTCGTAATCTTGGATATGGGTGTTGGGATTTACATGTTAGTCTTGGATTTCAGCGATAGAAAAGTTGATTTCTAGCTTGTATGTTAAAACAGTGTTTTTTCTTGGATATACTGTTTGTTTATTGCGTCGTCATCACAAGAATTCTCAGTGATTCTAAAAAACAACAGTGGTAAAAACAGTTAAATTACCAAAAAAAAATCGGCACGTAATTTTTTTTGTAACGCTTACAAAAACATGAAGATGGTAGGTAAAGTCCTTTGAAATTTCATGTGACGTCACAAATTGTGACACTATACCAACGAGTGACGTCAATTGCCCCTCCTGTACTTTGATGCGTTTTATCCTAATACTTTTTTATTGATTTGAAAGGCATAAACTTTTGTTCAATAGTTTAGGTAAATCTAACTGAAGATTGAAACAATTTTTTTTTTATATCCAGGGAATATTCAATTTTATGTAGCCAACAAATTAAATATTCTTTTACTAATAAAGATCAGTAACCCTTCCTAATTTATTTTTAAACTTTCAAACAACGTCAATCTCAAAAACTTTATGATTATTTTTGTCTAAACTTCTTTCTATTATTAGTTACTTAAATTAATACGATGACGACGTATTAAGTATCTTTTATGTCAATAATCATAATTCAATCTTCACCTATATCAAAAATAGGACAAATGTCTCAATCAAAATTAAAAATTCCATCTAAATTATTAACTACAGAACCCACTGTGTCGTATGCACTTAATACATTCTCACCGGTCCAAGTGATTTGTGAGTGCATGCCTCACATATTGAATGTTTTAAAACCTTTTAAGTTGGATACGAGGTTTGATAAAATTGTTATAAACTTGTAATTAATTGAACATATTAAATAGAATCATTTTTTTGTCGTTAGATTAGAAGATTTTATGTTCTTTATGATTTTGTGTGTGTCAATTGTTTTATTAGTTCTGATTGATTTTTAAGGAATTATAGCTCATCTCACACAATGTATTTTTCTTCATCATCATCATCATCATCATCTTTAGCATAAATCGCACAGTTCATCCATAGTTTTCTTGCTGTACAACCTGTCGGTACATGAACATTCGTTAGATTTATCTTGATAACACTAATTCATGATGAGTCTTTTCTCGTGAGATTTTGCTTTCTTTCATTTTTCTGTTATTTTCAATTAATATAGTTATTAATAAAGTTTGTACTATTTATTAGTAATTTTACCTTTCTCAAATTTTGAATTTTTCATACAGCACGTATGAACAACTAGGAGCAAAAGTACTATATAGCATTACTTTTTCAGCCAACAAGATTTTATCGATAAAATTTTGCGACTCTTCGGTTGGTATACCGAAGCAATTGTACAGAATAGCGAAGTGCTGTGCTCAATATCGATATGACACTCGTACCTAAACGCGGTGCCCACTTCGATATAATTTTTATGAGATCTCTCATCTTTCTTCCTATGAGGACGCTTAGGATTTGATACTTTGAAGCTTTTCGGAACTACAGGTACTTAACTTAGGCTGAAGTCCGTATGCAGTTCTGAAAAACTTCGCTAAGTATTGGCGAATTGTGTTTCAAAATTAATGGTACTGGTCGATATTTTTGGTGAAACAATATTCATAAAGATCAGATGAAGAACTTCTGAGATAGATAATTAAATTGGTATGGACTGGTTGCAATGTTGGAGGGTAACATCTCTAAAGAGTAATAATAAAAACCTTTTTTACTTTAATTCTGGAAGTCGGTGTTTCTTCCAGAATTAAAGCTGCTTTGTAGTGGTTTTTATTTGGAAATCGGTTGTATTTTTTGACCAACCATTAGAAATGGTTGGTCAAAAAATACAAAAAATACAAATGGGGCGCAGGATTGCGGCTGATGGCAAAGTAGGTGCGGCTAGCCGAAAAAACACCAAGAATATTTTTGAAAAGTTTCAGATAAGAGTCCTGTGGTCAGCTTACAAATTTATGTGGTTGCTCAAAAACTGTCAGCTCCCTCCCGCGTTAAATTATTTAAAGAGCTATGTGGAAGATTCGTCATCTTCCACATAGTTTTTCCAGAAATATCCATTACTTCAAGGAAGGCTGCGGATGGCAGTCTAGTGTTTTAAACGTCCACTGTAAAAACCCTGGATAGGTTTACAAATCTGAAAGTATCAAAACCGCTCGCCGTACTCGGATCATCCGGAACGCAATGGGAACGTGACCGGTTTGCAAACGGCGCTGTATCCGGATCGCGTGTGCTCCTCTTATTGTTATGTAATTTGTCAGGGACGTTTACGGCTCTGCGGTAACCATTCCTTACGCGATATATGTATGTACTTACATGCATTGAGTTTCAGGAGCTGGTGAATACGATTTTGTAACTTGTAAGGAAGTGGTTACAATAAAGTAGGTGTAATGAGTTGTGTTAGTAAAATTGAACATGTGGAGCAACAAAACAATGAATGTTATGTAAAATGTGATACTATATACACTTAAAATAAAAACTCCTAACTATAATATGGCGTCAAAAAATTCGTCCGCTCACTATCGACTGGAAGTGAGTGAGCCCAAAAGACTGGCAGCATTGCCACGTTGTATGGCAATGCTTATCCTCTGTCCGAGGTAAAAGCCAGCTCTTGGGTCACGCGAAGTGTCAACTAAGCGTTTAGAAAGTTCAAAAATGATATGACTACAAAGTGACTAATTAGTAAGTTGGTGACTAATTATTAAGTTGGTGACTAATTACCAAGTTGGTGACTGATTACTAAGTTGGTGACGAATTACTAAGTTGGTGACTAATTACTAAGTTGGTGACTAATTACTGAGTTGGTGACTAATTAGTAAATTAGTGACTTATTACTAAGTTGGTGACTAATTACTTAGTTGGTGACTAATTACTTAGTTGGTGACTAAAATGAAGACATTTTGTGTCAAACTCAAATAAATTGAGATAAAAGCAAAATAAAGATGTAAATCTTTGATATTTCTCAGGACTCTGGGGCCCCGGACCTTTGGAAGGCGTACGAAGGGCCGAAGCTAACTCGCAGATGCCCCTTTAGATGCTTTCAATGTTATGAGGTTCCAAAGTGGATTTCAAAATGTGAAAAAATAACTATTGAAATGATAAAGAAACGAAATTAAAAAATGATGTTTTTTTGTCAGGATCGATGTTCTATCATGAAAATACCTAAGGGTACATTTTACTCATTGGTAAATGAAAGCTTGCAATATTCATTTTTAATCGTTTATAAAGTTTTAAGCAGGGTTCTCTTTTCATTCTAAGAAGGATTACCTTAAGTAAAGTTTAATTAAATATAGAATCATAATAAAATACGGTAGCTAAATCCAACCTGAGATTGTCTGTAAAAGATCGATTTTAACTGCAAAATCGCTCATTGTTGGATTCTTCTCGCTCCATCGTCGACTTTGTCTCTGTCATCTATGAACTAGACTAAAGTCAAGAGCAAACTCATCTCAAATAAATAAAATAAAAAAATCTTCTATTTTTAAGCTTTTAATCTAAATTTGAATGGTATACAATAAAGAGTATTTGAATTATTTTCTATTATAATTTATTAAGATTGCAGTTCAGTCCGCCATTTTGTTTCTAATCCCATTTATTCATCGTACAAATCCCATCAAAACGGTCCATAGCCAGTTACACTAAATATTCTAGAATAGAATACTAATACACGAATTGATATTCAGTTGCAGCTCCGATGTATGAAATATTGATGAGAACATAGCGATGCAGTGATTTCGATTGGTTCCGTACGTGCTAGCGACCGAGGGGTTTTTCCTGCATTTTATTGGAACCCTGATTTTATATGACCATCGTCTGGTGTGGGAGTAAGAAATGATGTTATTTCAAATTTTATTTGGACAGACAAATTTATTCTTTGGTAGAATAACTTTGAAATGTCTTCGTGTTTCGGAGAAATGGAATATTGGTATTGATATTCTGTTGTGTTTACCATTATGTTTATTGAATTTGTTGACGAAATAGAAATAAGTTTAGTGGCTTTATGGTTTAGACGAAGTTAAGGTGACAAATGAAATAAGAGGATTGGTAGTATTGGATGTTTTGATGATATACAGGGTTACTTTGGAGAAATTGCGCATTTTTCTTCCACTCAATCAGTATCGTTAGTAGAATATTCACGATTTTTTTTTTTATTTGAAGGATTGGCATCACTTATCTCGTTGTTAAGTATGATTGTTGACTATGATTCCTTTAGTTTTGATTTTTTCTTCGAAACATGTTAAAATAAAAAATACGTATCTCTTAATTTTTAATGATTTTGCTATACGTATTATACATATTAGCACACTGTCTCCGGAGTAACTATTGTGAAATAATTAAGTACATATAATAAAGACGTGAAGTATGAAATAGACACTAATTTGATTGTTAAGTTTATGACGTGTAAGTTTACAACTCATATGACAATTTTTATTTTTAATCCTTTGACATTTGTAATATTTCTGAATTTATTTTTATTTAATTTTTTGAGTATAATAATTTTGTAATGTTAATTTTAATAATTGTTTAGATGTAGATTTAACAATAATATAAATATTTGCAAACATATTAGACCATGATAATAATTTGATTGATTATTTGGTTAACAACTAAATGTTTTAGACCGAGAACATCATCTGCTTGGACTTTTACATAAATATATTGGAGCCAGCTTGCAGCTGAACACCGGTATTTTACATGGAGCGGCTGCCAACCTGACTTCCACAATGCAGTTACTGGGTAACATGATACCTTAGCATTACTGTTTACTGTTATAAACAGGGCATTGTGACTGTAACCACAGTCTAAAAGCTAAGGACCTTTAAAGTTATTTTCATGACCACAGGATTTTATGTTTTTGTGATGGAATCGATATAAAATGGTCACATTATAGCCGCAGATATGATTGTAGCAAAAACAATACCCAACCGAGATGGAGATTGCGAAAAAAGAATACGTTCTACGGTATAGGACCAAATCTGGACAACAAGGAATAATTTTGCATCTTGCTATTCATTCACTGACAACTATTATAACTTTCTTGCTCTTTTTATAACATTTATTAATAAATAAACTAAAATTAAGGCAAACTAAATTAGCGCGTCAAAAAATTAGTCCTCAAAGCTGTCAGCTGGTAATGTGCCCCAGAGACTGGCGGCATTGCCACGTTGAATGGCAATACTTAGCCTCTGGCCAAAGTAAAAGCCAGCTCTTGGGTCACGGGAAGTGTCAATGTGTTTTTATTGTACCAAATCTAAAATTATTCAATAATAGTATACTTACGTGTGCTTAATTCAATATAAATACTAAATTAATAAAATTGTTGACTCTTTACGCGTGTTGATTTAAACTGTTAGTGCAGAGCTTAGTTGTAATAAATAAATTAACTCCACTGTTTTCAAGAATGGTTGGGCAAAAGTGTATAGGCAGCTCTAACCCATTACGCCAGTTATTTTTTGAGTCATTGTGTCAAGGATTCACAAATTAAATGCAAGTCAAGTGACTCATTCAACCAATCACAGGTAGGAAACGCACATTGGGAATTTGTCACTGTCACAATATTTTTTGTTAATTTTCGTACGAGTCGTACGGCCTGACAATTTATTTATCTACTTCTCTATATTAGAAAAAAATGTTGGCATTCAGTGGTACAGTAAAATCCTGTTAGAAATTTATAATTAACAAAATAAAACTTGATAATACTTTATCTGATCTCAGAATATTCTTCGTCTTCTTTTGAAGACGCGTTTCAAGCACTAGGGAAAATTTTGGTCACTTAATATTTTTTTCTTGTTTTTGTTGTGCGAGTCCCAAATATATATATATTTTCTGTCTTTCGTTTGCTTAGTGAATCATATTTATTGAAATCCAAGTTAACAAAATCATTTTCCATACCAACTTAACCATTCAGCCATTAAAAATATCATCCAATTATTATTATACAAAAGTCCTCAACCAGTTAATACAATAGTTTTGCCAAACTGCGTGACACTCGATGATACAATACCAACGTCGAAATGTTCTGGTAAGTAATTAACGATAGTGGTTTCTATTAATAGCAGTATTAAATTTAGCAGTATTACTGGTCCGTACCACGTGCGGCGCGTGTGCTTGGGAATGGCATGAAAATAGAATGTAGGTGCTTCGCAGTGTTATTTATTTGCAAGGAAATTAAGGAATGTATTTATTTGCCTTGTAGATTATGGATTGCGTGGGTGACTGTTTTATTGATCCGACATAGAGCACCTTTACGTTCCTGAGGCTCTAAGCGAAGTGCCATTCTAAAAGCGAAGCGATTGAAGAAATGACAAAATAATTATGAGGAATTCATAATGTGACATTTCACCTGCGTTTGTCAATCCCATAAATTTTTGACGTTTTTGACATCGCCTTGCTGACAGAATGTCACTTGTCTATAGCTTCCGATGGTCTTACGACAAGGGCGCGTTTTTTCACAAAGATTGTCTTAAAATAACTTTTCAACCAACATTTAGATTGACAAACGGCTTTGTTACCCGAAAATTGTTTGTTGAATAAGTTTTGGTCATTTTACTATCTGTTTAGGGACTTTCAAATGAAATTAGTAATTATTGAAATAAATACAGTAGTTGATACTTACTAAAAATAACAAAAGTTGGCTATAAATGGAAAAGGTGGGAAAAAAACGTTGTATACATCCAATTTGGCCACACTACTTTCAACTTTTTTTTTAAATCTGTGGTGTGCTTCTGTCGAGCAGAATAAACAATACAAATTAATCTCTGTGTATGTGTTCTGGTGTGACTGAGTAACAAACATCCATTCAGCCATACAAACTTTCACATTTATATTAGCAGTAAGATAAAGCAATGTTTTCAATCGTCACTCCCTATCGCCCGATACAAAATCGTCAAACTATACAGACCACTCACCCGCTAACGACGTCACATGACGCGTACACAATTACCGCACAATTTTGCGTGTGCCGCACTACAAGGGTACAGCCACGTGTGGACGACACCTAACTTGATTATCTGTTGCAGGGTTATTGATTTTTGAGTCTATGGTTTGAGTTAAGATGATGGATAGTTTGGGTACAACTCAATATCAGAATCAATTTTTCCATCTTTGTGACTTATACTATTTATTGTAATAGTTATAATAATAATTATAACTATTACAATAAATATTATTCTTCAAGACTTCATCTTGAAGAAACGAAAGTATTTCAGTAAATTAAATAAATTCATTGTTTATCACTTTGAACAACATCTCCTAGTTCAATTAAATTGCAACTAAGAAAATGCTTAATCTTAAAATAAAAAAAAACAACGGGTTGCACTCCGGGAGTGCCGGCAGAAGTGAAAACTTGAACATAAACGTTGTGCATTTTTGATATTTTGGAATGGTTAGGGAATAATTTCGCACGAATTGCTATAATTATCAGTATGAAAGTACTATCATTTATGTGGTAAAATCGTCACAAACATGACAATTTATTTAACATTATAAATTTAACACTTCAGAACTTTCCCTCCGTCTCACGAATTTTCGATCAGGTCACTTGTCCTGACGCGAGTTTAAAATTTTTTACCAATCCCAAAAAGTGCACAACGCCGCTAAAGAAGTTTTCACTTCAAAAAAATGTATCTAAATTAAAGTGTAGACAACACTTTAATTTAGATAAACATAATCCTTAAACATAATTATACAAGATCTAAACTTTTAAAAGATCTACGCGCGTAGCGATCTCGTAGCGATTAGGACTGAGCGGCTACGCCGTAGATCGCAATGAATAGTTCCGACACAGCGACACGGAGTGAATGTGATGCTACGTCACAATATTAATAAACGGCCAAGTGCGTGGCCGGACACGCACATTGAAGTGGTTCCGTAGATACCTGTGTCGTTAACCATGACAAAAATAAATTGCTAATTTTACTATAAGATTGCGAAGTTACAAACGCACTAAGTCTTAAGTCATTTTCTATGGACTATTATTATTTTGTTTCGATGCGAGAATAACTTGATTAGTCAATGCTACGACGTTTGAGGAGACGTATGTCTTTAGACTGCTTTGCTGATGAAGATTTGAAAAAGGTTCTAAATATACGTACACGCCTACCAGTACCAGTGGTTGATCGGATACCTACGTGTGTCGTCTTCTGTCCGACAATAGTCAATGATACTACCTTAACAGTATTCATTAAACAGAACTTATGTGCAGCATTTTATCTGGCCCCGTCATGGCGGTTCTATCAGTGAACCAAAATAATAGAAAATTACAATTTTCTTTCTTTCAATTAAAGCCAAAGTCTGCTGCACATACTTCTGGCATAAATCTTAACTAATATTGAAAAAAAAATAGTTAAAAAAAACACGCTTTTATAGAAAAATCCAACTAAAAAACAGAAAATAAAAATTAATAAATTTGATTAAGAATAATGTAAAAAAGAAATGAATGTACATTATTGTTAAAAAGCGTGGGGTGCATTTAAAGTGCATTTTAAGATATTATCAAAGTGATGATTCTTCTACTCATTATCTGTCAATAAAATGTTTATAACTATTGACACTATGCACCCCACGCTTTTTTACAATAATGTACATTCATTTCTTTTTTACACTATTGTAAATCAATTTTTTTAAATTTTATTTTCTGTTTTTTAGTTGGATTTTCATGTAAAAGCGTTTTTTTATTTTTTTTAACTATTTTTTTTTTGTTGTTTAAGGTTAGGTAAATAGAATGTGTTTTTGTGAACAATGTTTTGCTTTGTTAGAATATTTTTTAATTAATTAATCCTGGCGAATCTAATTAGGATAATCGGATATTTTAATTGAATTCTTGCATTGTCATCGATCCTTGACATGTGTGCAAAGTTTGAACTAAATCTGATCGTTCAAAGTAGGGCAAAATCGAGCTCAAAAGGGTCGGTTATAGACAGATATACAAAAATACAGGTGAAGTTAATAAAAGCGTGTTAAAAAGAGGTTTGTTTTTTTTTTGAAAAGAGAGATGAAAATGTCAACAAGATGTAATTAAAGAAATAAAAAAAAACTCATAATGATAGAAAGATACTAACGTCAAATATTAAAGGATATTTTTTGGCGGTAGAAGCCACTCTACCATATCTAGATCTAATGTCACAAAATTATCTCAAAAGTCAGATACAATTAATCCATATTAAAAAAACACCGTTCTTGCATAAATCTCTCAGTAAACGCACATGTAAGCCGTCAATCGTCACAATCGATGAATGGTTACAATCGTCAAACACGGCATCGATAACGTGCGACTAATTAATCGCATCATCTGTCGTATAATGAGCTGATAACCTGACGCCGTCGCGCAGTCGCGGTGTGAACAGAATTATTTATATGACGTCAGATTAAAGGTTTGTCCACGTTTTACTATGAGTTGAGATGGTCATTCATTTGACCAGGGTAATTATTTGTCTATCGAATAATATTTTGATGTTCCGTTGTATCTATCAAAAGCTACAGACCGGTGAAATTATAATGTAGAGGTGGTTGGGGGAGTTACGAGAATTGACAGGGTACTTTTAGTAGCTCCAATATAGGACAAATTAATGGATGAACGGAGATGGTACGGGCATGTCATGAGAAGGACAGAGCAGCACGTCGTAAAGCCTGTCAGAAGGCAAAAGAGGCCGAGGACGACCTCCATTGACATGGTGGTTCCAAGGAGAAACCCTAACTGACCTGACAACCCTTGACTGACTTGGCTACATGAGAAATGAGGTCCACATAAAGTAGGAAAAAAAAGAAGGCTGTATATCTTCTTCTCATGTGTATGAAATAAAACGACAGCCATTTTGATCTAAAATGATAATGTCTCTCATTTATCTACATTACTAAAAATCTAGACACTATTTTTTTTTTTTTATGGGTACCACTCGCAGTTCAGCACGCTAGGGCTGGTTACTGCTTAACCAACTATCCTGTGGTGGCCTCAAATGAATTTAAGGCCCCCAGCCAGGGCTAGCTAAATTATACTAAATGATCGCTTGCTAGGGCATCCCCTGCGGGATACGGATCTCGGCTAGCGGCGTCATTTCGGGTAGACACTAGTTTGCAATTGAGCAACTTTATAGTTAGTAGTCGTTGGCTTAGTTTCGTGTCTACTAAGTAATCCACTCATTTAAAAAAAAACCACGACCGCATCATCGCTTACCATCAGGTGAGATAGTGGTCAAACTGTCTTATCAATAGTAAAAAAATGCCCTGGAGCCGTTGTCAAAATGGCATTCAATCAGCAATAACGATTTTCAAAAAGTCAAAAATATATTGCATATATAGGCTTGCTGGATATGCTGTGCTGAAATGTCACGTGGTCATCAATGTCACTTTGGACTTCTGGCAATTGTTATCTGCCGGTCGATCCTGTAAACGAGGTTTTTTTTTATTTAATGTGCGTTTGCTCTTGACTCTAGTCTAGGTCATAGATGACAGAGACAAAGTCAACGATGGAGCGAGCTTACCCAGAAGAAGCCTGTTCACCTTAATTTTGAAGAGATTAGGGTTGTATGCGTTCGGAAACACAGACGCAGGCAGAGAGTTCCACTCCTTTGCTGTGTGCATTATAAAAAAATGGAGGTGAGCTGTCAATCCATATAATCAAGATGGAATGACAGCGCACTTCCTGATCACGTAACATCTTGATTATATGGATTGACAGCTCACCTCTTGATCACTTCACTCATGCCTTCACTTCGACATGTTACAATATATGACCTTTGTCTAGTGCCTCTGGTTTAAATACGGGAACAGCACGCAGCTCATTATTTATAAGAAAATTCATAAATCTTAATTTTTTCAAGCAAACAATGACCTTTAAAGTCCAATAATAATAATATAATATAATAGATAATTGTTATGTCTTATGATTGTTCTCTTTTTACTTTGTTGTTGTGTTGTGTCTATATCGAATAAATGTTTTCTATTCTATTCAATACAACTTCCAGACATTCAAATCTAAACAGTCACCAGACAGCTATTTCGGTTCCCAAACGATAATACCGAAATAGACCAATTCTGAACCGTCTAGTCACCGCTAACTATCGATTAACTGAACTTTGTCTTACAGCAACCCAGAAGGGCTGTTGAGCTATTTGCAGACAATCGCCGGCTAAACTCCATAATTGGGCAAAGTGGATATTGAAAAGGGTTAAATATTCATCTTGATTTAGACGCGTATTAGGTTCGTCTTCAGAGGAAGGGTTATTTGTGTTAAATGACTATTTGAATATGAAATGGTTTTCGTTTGGAAATAGATTAGAATTTCTCCTGTTATTTATCGGGTATTTAATATTACGTATGCATGGGATGCCTCCTATGAAACATATATACTAGATATTCACACAACCTTATGGGAGTATTTTCATTGTGCGTGCAAGAAATAGAATTACTTTAAGAAACTAATTTCTATTTTTAATATGATTAATTTGTTGCACCTACCATCCACCTCAGTGAAGTCTTTTAAATCAAAGTTTGAATAAATTACTAGAACTAGAACCTAAATATGTTTATTTTATCTTTTGCTTTTCTGTTCTTTACCTTTTCATTATGTCTCAACATTGTTAAACCATAACCCATGGGAAGTTGCGAGGTAACCCCATCACAAGTATCTATAACTTACCGGGGCTGCCTCAATTTTGTGCTGTAGAACAATTGTATGAGAAATAATAAAAACTTTTTTTTTGACTGCTGGATGGGATAGGATAATGGATGGTAAGGCATAATGTCCCTCTATGTTCTACTACAGTTCATGTAAATAAATAAATTCCTTGCCGAAATCTTTTTTTCCTGATAGCTATGTGTCAGGAAACAAATATTTGAGTCAGTCAAGAGTGAGCAGATAACTTCCAGTCAAGCTTCCCTGTGGAGCGACTCTTTTCATTTGGAGGTATGATAATGAGACCTCAACCGAAGAAAAATGAATGGCAAAAATGTTCGAAGAACTAGTGTTACTTTAGTGTCAATTAAAACGTAAATCATTGAAATGTTCAATATTTTCTAACATTTGCAATGTGGTCTTCTTTGATTAATTTAATAAACTTCATCTGAAAAAAAAAGTGTTTAAAAGTTTTTGTATCTTTAAAAAGTATTTAGAAGATACGTATTTTGTATCTAGTATTTAAGGTACAATCTCCGAAAGTATCTTGTATTTGGTATCTCAAATACTTATTTTAGAAGTATCTTGTATTTGAAATACTTTTTATGAGGTATCTTGTACATCTCTGCATATATGTATGTATGTATGTATAGGTATACTGGTCAAACGCGAGCCTACGAGCAATGACAGAGCACATAACGATAAACTTTTTAAGATATCTTTCAGTAAAAAGTAAAAAGTAAAGAGCCCCTCCAATAGCATGCCATTTGACTCAATAATTAACTACGAAAGTTTCCAGAAGAAAACATGAAAAGGCATCCAAATACATATTGTGCAAATGGCACCAATTCACATGCAGTATAAAACATGAATTTTTGTAGAACCACTGACAGTAGGTATCTTTGACACGCGCAGGTTTGAAAACGTTCGCCAAATGCTTTGCCGCGCAGCCGTTATGACGCTTGTCACAAAGCGAGGCGGTATCAGCTGGTCTACCATATTAACTATTAATATTATAAATGCATAAGTGAGTTTGTTTGTTACCTCTTCACGTCTTAACGGCTGAACGGATTGGAATGAACCCGCTTGACACGCGGGTAGACCATGCCCTGGATAGGAAAAAAAACTTTGAAATGTTTTATTAAGGATTTAGAACTACCGTTACCATTCTTTGTCCAAAAACAACAGAAACACATTAATCCACAGCAAAATCATTCTACGTTCAAAGTCTCATCTAACCTAAGCTTCACAGGCTTGCTACACGCGACCAATCTCTCACAGCCAGACATTCGTGTCCATCCCCTTTTTAATTCGTCAAACACAAGTCAGACAGCGATAAAGCTGCCCCCTCACTCGCAGTATTAACTCAATTACAGATGCGATTTTTTTGTCACATTTTCGCTGGGGTGCGGATGAGTTAAAATTATCTTTGGATCTGTTAGTTTTTTTTATTGGGTCTTTCACAGTCTTTCCGGGTAGTCTTTGTTTGAGAAGGATTTTTTGTCTGTTATTGAAAGAACAAAGCAGTGCTCGGATAGTATTTAATTAAAACAAATACTAACCTTGGCTATCACAAATATGACGCCTGAACAAGTTCGTATGTATCTTTTCCAGAAAAAAAAAACAATATCAAACGACATTTATACGAAGGTTGAGTCGTCATTTATTCAAAACATTTTGAACGAGAGAATATTTCAAACCCATTCTAAATTTGAATAAAACTTTAAAAATAACCAGAAGTATTTTCTGCCAGCCTGTATGTTATTTGTTACCTCATGCAGCCATTGGTGTCACAGAACGTACCTACTCCACGGCTTTTCAGATATTGCCAAGAATTGTGGAAAACACAAATAGTACCTAACTTAATGCCTGAATTAAGAAACTGACGCATGAGTTTGTTTCGATGTCCCTCTCTGAGAAATAGGATAGGGAACAACCAAGTATTTTTTTCTCCGAGTTTTTTAAGTACTTATACTCGTATTTGTTAAGCCTTATTTACACATTATTATTTAGCCGTCTATACAAATAATCCTAGGCCTTTACATTTGACGGCTATACTAACAAACACAAACCAATGGAAACAGGTTATCTATACCAATACCAACTTTTTTTTTTTTTTTTTTCTCTCTTTATTTTTAGGGACTTTTATCCTTATAAGGCATGTCAGCCCCATCATAACCTAACCTAGGTTTAATCAACATTACAAACTAATTACATGCAAGATTTAGCATACTACAAAAAGTGGAGTCATCGACAAATTGCCATATCATAAATAATTTTAGCGGCGTCACTTTCTGGACTTGCGAGAATTTCAAGGAAAGTACCCATATCGTATTTATTGATTTTGCATAATTCTGTCAATGACTCCCTTAATGCTTGGTTCTTGACACATTCCACCAAAAGATGCTGAACATCATCGATAACTCCACACACTTCACAATTTGGGGAATCAATTTTTTTCATCAGATGGCCAAATCTCTTGGTGGGATAGTGTCCAGAACGTAGTCTAAAAGCTGCTACCATGTGCGTTCTATTCATTTTAGACTCTATAAACCACGGAACGCGAGGAGGCTGATTTTGTATGACCCTGTACCAAATCCCCTTGACTTTACTAACGCTTTGAAAGTACTGAACCCATTTTTCAAAACAAATATTTTTAAATATTGGGAGAATTTCTGTGTAATCAGGTTCTATGGTGATTTCTGTGCCTTCTGTAATTGCCAATTTAGCTAACCTGTCAGCCTCCTCATTACCTCCCAATCCTACGTGCGATGGAACCCATTGCAATTTCACATTTACTAGCCGTAAGTTTAATTCATAAATGAATTTCAAAATTTTGTAAGCTATCGATGTGCCTCTATACCCAGAAGCACATCGAGCTAAGTGTTGGAGAGCACTTTTACTATCTGATATTATCACGATATCTTGCTCAGTAGTAACGCAAAGTCTTAAGGCTTCCAGAATGGCAATGAGCTCCAGCGTCATTATGGATACATAGGAGTTTGTCTTAAAACAAAAGGAAGACTGTGTGACTGGATCAAAAATAGCAGCTCCTCGACCATCCTTGCTCTTCGATCCATCAGTGTAAATTTGTCGACAATTAACATATTTCTGTTGTAGTTCTTCAATTACATGATATTTCAGAGTAGCAAAATCTTCCTTATTTTTTGGACCCTTAATACAATCTAAATTATCCACAATGACTTTATCCATTTGTATATAAGTTACCCAAGTATTACGTGTAAACATTTCAAGTGGGTTGGATGAATGAATAGCATATGACTTGCATTCACTATAAACTAAAAAAAGTGACGACTTATTTTTAGTTCGCCAATAACTGATGTGATTGGTAGCAGTTAAATTATCTAACAACTCAACGGTTATGTTATCTGTCCAAGAAATTGCTTTTATACAATACTTATAGGCTAGGTATAATCTTCTTAAATTAAGTGGAGCAATACACAACTCACTCTCCATTACATATATTGGTGAGCTTTTTATGAAACTACCTATAATTCTTAATGCTCGATTTTGCAATTTATCGAGTTTAGATAAATGGACTTTAGCTGAACTATCATACAAAAAGCTACCAAAGTCTATTCGGCTTCTTATTAATGATACGAACAATGTTCTCAGATGTTTCGGGTGAATTCCCCAACCCGGACCAGCCAGTACTTTTAATAAATTTAGAAATCTCGAGGTTTTTTCAATAATTTCATTAATATGCTTACCCCATAACAATGATCTGTCGATCCATAACCCTAAATATTTGACACATTCCACTGAACATATAGATTTATTGTTATTCTCTAAACGTATGTGATGTCTTTTCCTTCCCCTATTAAACACGCAAACATTCGATTTAGTTTCCGATATTTTCAGCCCCAAATCATCGAGTAAAATTGCAATAGCATTGAGTGCTCTTTGCAGATTCCCTTGACAAAAAACAATATCCTTATGACTCAAATAAATTACAAAGTCGTCAGCATATTGGGTGACAAAAACATTCTTAACTGAATCACATATTTTATAGGTTGCTATATTAAACAATAAAGGCGATAATGGATCACCTTGAGCCAGGCCTACACTGGTCCATCTAGCATTCATATTCTCTGTATTGTTGTTATTCTTAA
Organism: Mamestra brassicae; assembly: GCA_905163435.1. NCBI lineage: Eukaryota > Metazoa > Arthropoda > Insecta > Lepidoptera > Noctuidae > Mamestra > Mamestra brassicae. Next base: position 8,445,165 of record LR991010.1, read on the forward strand.
TTAGAAGACATCTCGCACTTAAGAATGACCATAAATACTTGCAAATATTATTACCTACCTCTAATTCATTCAACATTATAACTACTCTATCTACTAAAATATTATTATAAGCATTTTCGATATCTATAAAACAAGCCACTGTAGGACATTTATTTATGAAACCTAACTGGATATATGTGATTAGCCTTATCAGATTATCTAGACACGATTGAGCCTTTCTGAAGCCTGAAGTGTACGGAGACAATATTTTATATTTCTCAACATACCATTCTAGCCTTCTAGTAATCATATTATGTAAAAGTTTGCATAAACATGATATGAGAGAGATTGGTCTAACCTTAGTTTCACCGCTACCATTGCTGACTAATTTAGGGATGGGGATGATTAAAATACTACGCCATTGACTTGGAACAACACCAGATACATACATATCATTATATAAATCAAGCAGATACTGCTTACCAACACAAGGAAGGTTCCAGACCATAGAATATGTGACCCCGTCATTGCCCGGAGCTGTGTCTTTCTTCTTGCAACTATTTTTGAGTTCTTGCATGATAAATGGTGAATTAAGCAAATCATTTCTAGATTGAATCAATGGTGGTGAATTTAGGACAAAACTCGGAGCAAGAGAGCAATGCATTTCGTTTAACTTTTCGTCAGGAATATAACTTTTTGATTTTTTGTAACCTTTGTACCATCGCATTTTTTGCCACATATCGGATACAGAAGTAGTTTCATCGATCCCATTGCAAAACTTTCTCCAGTTTTTGGATCTAGCTTTCTGTAACAATAGCCTGGCTTTCTCTATTTTTCCCTCTAATTTATTAAAATTTTCAGGAATAGGGTTCCTTCTAAATGTTCTTAACGCTAATCTTCTTTCAGCAACAGCTTCAGATAGTGACGGGGTCCAGTATTCTTTTGGTTTAAAATTTCCTATTGGATCTTGACATGTGCGAAGCTTAGGTATGTTCCTGTCACACGCTGAATTAATCTTGTCAATTAAATAATCATATCTGTCCTGAATATTTGCTGAACCATTAAAGTTGCACAGTGACTCATCAATATCACTACGATACCTCAACCAGTCAGCCTTCTTAAAGTTGCGTTTTTCAGTAAAATGTACGTGACTATTATAAGTTGCTGAAATTTTAATAATGAGATGATCACTACCTAAATTCTCGTTAGTTACCTGCCAGTTTAAACCCATTGCTATGTCTGTCGATGAAAACGTTATGTCTGGGGATGATTTGTGGACTACATTATTAACCAAAGTAATTCTAGTTGGATCGCCATTGTTTAATGAAACAAACCCATTCTCCAATGACGAATCCAGTATCTGTATCCCCCTCTGGTCGGTCTTATAAGACCAATTTGAATGGTGCCCATTAAAATCTCCAGCAATTATAGTCTTTCTTGACGCAAATGAAAAAAGACCGTCCCAATCAGAAGCATGCACATTGACAGATGACGGACAGTAAATAGATACAATATTTTCTAAATCTTTACAATTAAGTAGCTTGACTTGTATTATTTCTATACCCGGATTAGAAACACGAATGGGACAAAGTTGAGTTTGGATTGACTTGTGGGTAATTATGGCTACACCTCCATACGAGTCACTTCTATCGTGCCTAAAAATATTATATCCAGTTAAGTTAATAGCTATTTCGTTATCCAACCAGGTCTCACTTATAATAGCAATGTGTATTTTTTCTATGTTTAGTAAATTTTCAAAACTTACCAATTTCGGCTTTAAACTACGTGCATTCCACTGCACTAAATTAACCTGTATCTTTTTAAGACCGCTATCCATCAAATAAAGCAATATTTTTTTGTAAAACACTCCAGTCGTTAAACACATTTTTCATATACAATTTAAATTCTTCAATTATGATTTTCAACAATAACACTATTTTATCTTCAAATTTAACAGCAGACATAATGACTTCTTTTAGTTTTAACCATAATCTTCTAAATTCAAAACTTTTCTTTATCTCATTTCTCTTTTCCGCTGTTTCTTCTATTGAATAATCAATATTAATATTAGTTGCTTCCGCTTCCAAGTGTGTAGTTAAAGTATTTACTTGGTTTATCTTTTTATAGTTTTTCTTCTTGCCTGTTTGCTGATGTTTAACAGAGCTTTTCTTACTGTTTTCTACTTCTTCCTCTTCCATATCATCCTGTATATCGTCTGAAGATTCCTCTTGATGTATAATTGCCACAGTATTAATTGCCTCGGCATATGTTTTCTTTGTGCTGGTATGTGCGCTAGTAATTGTGCTTTTATTGGAGTTGCAAGTTGGCACGCAATTCTCAGTATTTTTTGTTAGGTACAATTTTAAGGCCTTACGATAGGTAATACTTTCATCAGTCATTATGTTCCGGATTTGTTTTTCTTTTATGAACATGGGGCAGTTTTTATCCAGGGCAATATGAGGGCCTTTGCAGTTAGGACATTTAAATGTTTCTACTTCACAATTATTATGGTTTAACCCACATTTAGGGCATATAACTTTATTTAATGGGCAGTACTTTTTGATATGACCAAACTTCCAGCAGCCGGAACACTGAGTAACTGGAAATACGTAGTTTTCTATTGTAAGTCTGCAACCATACGCGTAAACATGCGAAGGGGTAGTTTGTGCCTTGAAACCCACCTGGACGGTTTCACTATCTTCCCATTTGCCTTCAGAAACGGAGCGTTTAAGTCTTCTTACAGACAGGATTTCGCACGAACTGCTAAGGGTTTCTTGGATATCTTTTTCGCTGTAATCTAATTCTATGCCTCTAATGACTCCATAACATATGTTCACTTCATCCACAAATTGACATCTAGCTTTTAATTCCGTTATCTTTTTGTTTACGACTAACTTCTCTGCTTGATCTCTTTTATCGAACTGGATAAATACTTTGTATGGGCTACGATATTTTATATTTGTTATGTTTTGTATATGTAATTCCCTTAGTAATTTTGCCATGGCCATTTGTTTTGGTAAAGCTTCTAAAGATGTTATGCAAACTTCAATTTTACCCTCATCAAGTGGATTTATTGATTCACTTCTTATTATTTTTTTTGGCTTTCTTCTTGTAACAGTTGTATATCCTTGCTCACAGTCCTCACTTTCTTCACTGTTTTCTCTCGGTCTTTTTCCTGCCTTCCTCTCCATTGTACTGTTAATAATATCTTCCTCTAAATTATTCAAATTCCTCGATTCAGTCTCAATTATATCATCATTGCTTAACGTACCACCATCATTATTATTCATCTCCTCTTCATCGAAAATATCATTTGTATACATTTCTACATCTAGTGGGTAGACGCAAAATATTCCGATACGAATAAGTAAATGTCGTGCGCTAATCACTGCGACTCGCGCGCGAATGAATACCAACTTAACTACCGTTACAACCAATTCACTGCTGACATTTACCAATATTAAATACCACCTAAATAAAATAATCAGGCAACTTTAATCTACAATCCATAACCCTGCGAATGCAGTACCGGTACTCAATACCCGTAATAAGTGGAACACTAAAACAAAATCGTACCGACTTAAAGATGGACCGATAACAATATAACTGGATTTCCTAAAACATTTCAAACCTATTCTTAATTCGCATGACACTTTAAAAGCAACTCAGAATTTTCTGCTCACTTCTACTACTTATGTTGTGGAAATTGCCAAGAATTTCGGAAAATAAATTTCTCAAAAAACCAATTTGCTAATCTCACACACTAATCTGCATGATGTTCGTTCTTATTATAGACATGACCAAAGTGATAAAATAGATTGTGGACATTAATATAGACTCTGACTTCTGTATTTATATCGGTTTTTCTTTTCAGAATTGTAGGACAGGGAACTACAACATCATTAAGCTTTTTAAGTACTTACTCGTATTTGTTAAGATTTATTTACACAAGTATTACTATTAAGCTGACTATAAAATAACTATTGAATTTATCCTAGGACCTTATAATTGACAACTACACAAACACAAACCAATTAAGGTATGATATCTTTACGAGTACCTACTTAACTACCATAACAACCAATTCACCCCTGAAACATCCACCAACATTAAATATCACTGAACATAAAATAATCATACAACTATAATCCATAAGCCATAACCCTGCAAATGCAGCACCGGGTACGCAATACCCGTAATAAGTGGGACACTAAAACAAAACCGTACTTAACGATGGACCGATAACAATATAACTGGATGCTCGTAACCCTCGCCCCTTTGCTAACAATTAACTTATTGCAACACTTGGGGGGTTAAATGTAGAGTAGTTTAGCTACAGATGTGAGAGTTTTTGTAGCGACATTTGGTGCCTACTACTTTTTTTTGGTACTAGGAATAAGATGTTGGGGCATAATAGTTTCAGGTAGAATCGGAAACTTAAACCAAATATCCTAGGTTATAAGTTTTAGTTTAAAGTTCAAAAGGTTTATATACAATATGGGGTAAAGCCGCAGATTAGTAGTGCAATAGGCTTAGTTAATGTTTAAAAGAAAATATTATGTAGTTTAAGAACGCTAAATCAGCTACATTATTCATACTTCACCCATCTATTTGACTGTTGTTTCCCTTTTGTTTACACGTCGTACCGGCTGAAGGGATTTGTAGGTATGAAGTAGGCACATGGGTAGACCACGTCGTGGACATTGGATACTTTTTATTCCGGGAGTATGTTCCTTTTGCATAATTTTCGATTTTAACTGGATTCATAAGCTTTTTTCATATTAAAAGTGCGATACAGTAAAAAGTAGATTAAATAATATTTCAATGTTTTTCAATCCATTCATATAATAACCCCAGGTATTTTTCTGCAAACAGTATTATACCATCTGCACCCTCTGTTAAATTCACAGTTAATCGCAAGTTTATAGACAGACACTGTCAGATACCGCCCTATTGAGTTTTAACGCGCTTTTGAGGGTTAAGTAATGTGCCCATTTTACTCAGACCTTTTTAATCGAACTTTTCCTTTGAGTGTCTTTAATTGTGAGAGGTCAGACTAAAGTGGTGATGGGGATAAAATTTATTTGTTTGTGATTGGATTATAATCGATCGAAAGATAAGCATCTTAGTTGGAATCATTGTGGTTTATTGTTAAGTGATTGCTCTGGAAAATAATCTTCTTATAATTAGATTTATTTATTATTTTATTAATGAGTGGGGTCTTATGAAGTAAAGTTATGAAATAGTTTTTGGCTGATTCAGTTTGGTGTGTTATGAAAACATGTTTTGGCACTTAGCCAAAATAGTTCATTTATAAGCGTCATAATTATGTAGGTTAACAATAGCCAGTTCTAGTCATAGCGAAGGAGAAATAGATTTAAAAAAAAAGTACAAATATGTTTGTGTAGTCACTTTTCGAGCAAAACGTAGGTACTCAAATAAAATTATAACCATAAAAAAATTCGGCCTTATAGATATTTTTCTATGAACTATGCTTGATTCAGTCGATCACAAACTGCATTATTTATTTTATTAGTTACATTTCATTTCAATCCTTTCTTCTTAACCACCCAAATAAAACAACACAACATGTTTCAGAAACAACTGTTATTTTATTTTTATTAACAACAAAATAACAATAGATATATTTTTATTTTAATATTTATTTGTAAATCAATGATACGTGAACACAACGAGTAGTGGAAGCACTTGCTTGTAAAACAATCTGTTGTCTAAACAAACAACTGTAACTGCCTGTCTGTCGCTGCGTGATGAATTAAAAAAGTAAACGTGTAGGGTTGTCACAAGCGTGAATTGGAAGGACTTATTATTTTAAAATTTTAATCTATTAATAAAAACTTCATGCACTAGTAAAAATACTGTATAAAAGCGGTAAAGTTAATAAAGAAGGTCGTGCTATGGGAAGTTTAATCTGGGAAAAATGAACGTAAGTTTAGCTACCGCTACCACGCTATACTACGCTGAAGGGTTGAAGATAACAAAGGAAGTTTAAGTGCTGAATTAAACAATCAATATTTATTTGTAGGGCAGCTCTTAACGGCGAAATATAATAAGGATAGGTTGAACTATTCACTAATTCCTAAAAACAACACTAATTGCAGATCCTGTTTAATGTGATCCATAGGTAACTTAGCGTTTGACACCGAAAATACATTTAAGACTAAAAACAACAACTACTAGTGAGGGCACATATTGTTTTTGTTTTAAAATGAAATCCCCTTATTTTTGTTTCGACATGGTGTGTTTCCGTGTGTATCGTATAAACACTTTTTTTTTCTTTTTTTTCTACCATTGACTAAGACAGGAATTCTAAATCCACAAAAATAAAAGCATTTTCAAATCGAAGTATAAAAACAATAATTTTCTTCGCCGGACAGCCCTAGACAGAGTATCGCCATGTACCACTCATAGCTTGGGACAATAAAAACTGCAAAGGGGCCTGTACCGGCGCACGCTGCGGACGCACTGATCAAATTATCCCATTATATAATAGGCGCGATATGCACGACCATCTGATATCATTGCGAGGGCAGGACGAGAATTTAATTTATTTATATCATAGAGTTATTGATTGGTCTGTTTTGAAACAATATTCTGTAAGGTATTTGGACTAACTATTATTCTCCAAGAACTAATAAACACTTTTCCGGGATAAATAGTTAGCTTATGAATGCATTGACGTCGAGAAGGCTTTTGATAGGATACTATGAAAGTTAGAATAGAAACGAGGGCACAACAAATACTAGAAAGCTACATCACTTCACTTCACATCACCTTTACAAGATATGTACAAAAGTGTCTGGATACGAGAGTGAAGTCTGACAGGACTTAGCAAACCATTTGAAGTTAAGGTGGGAGTGCATCAAGGGCCTGTTCTCAGCCCTCTGCTATTCAACCTGTCTTAGGACTATGTCGCAAAGAACATCCAGTCCCCCCGTGGTGTTTCCTTCATGCAGATGATGTTGTTCCTATCGACATATATAGTAGGCGCGATATGCACAACCATCCGATATCATTGTGAGATTAGTTCGTTTTGATGATGCTATTGTGGCATATGTAATTTTTTCGAGGAATCGTTATATTTTTACGGAATAACAAGGAGTCTTCGATACTGAGCGATAGTGTAGCTTTTCCATAAGAGGAATATTGTTTGTAATCGAACCAGAACGTACAAACAAACAATTTTCCCTCTTCTTATTGTTATTCTGTTGCGCTTTGGGTGAATTTACAAGAACATCTACCTACCTATAGAATTGGCTATGATAAAAAGTGGAATAATTTAAATTTTAAGCGTGCTACAATACCGCATTCGGTGTTGCCTGCAAAAACCTGCAAAGCATGAGTCCGAGCCTACATGGAGTATTGCAGCCACCTTTGGGATGGCTCAGCTAAGTATCAACTTACCGCTCTTGACTCGTTGGAACGCAAGAGGTAAGAGGCTCATTAGCGACGTAAAACTGGTGGATAAAGCTTAAAGATCATCAGCTTGGCTCATCGCCGCAAGGCTTGTCGGTCTTCTACAGATTTTATTTCGGTGAGTGTGCTTAAGAACTCCATGACCTCATCCCGCCGTCCTTCTTCTATCATCAGACATCTAGACGCACTGCAAGTTACCATACTTACCTTGTTGCTATTCCACCAATTCACAATAAGCATTTCCAAACGTCTTTTATAGCAAAGCAAAGGAATGAAACTCTCTGTCTGCGTCTGTGTTTCCAAACGCATACAACCCTAATCTCTTCAAAGTTAGAGTGAACAGGTTTCTTCTGGGTAAGCTCGCTTCATTGCTGACTTTGTCTCTGTCATCTCTGACCAAAACTCATCTCAAATAAAAAAACCTTTTTTCTTAAGGCTTTTAATATTGTATTAAAAAAACCGGAATAGCGGAATACTCTCTATTTACCTAAAGTTCATATTTAATTGGGTTTTTCGAACTTCCTTTCTGGTACTTCAGAAGATTTTAGAAGGCGTTTGATATGTCTCAATCGTTCGAAAAGGTACAAACAACACGTACTAACTAACTTAAAATCACCCTGTTTTAATTTCAATAATTACTTTATTCTACCAATTGCCAAAGTTCAAATTGAAAGCATAAACTCATAAACTCCACCAAAGCAAATGAAATTTCGCGTCGTATTAACTTTTAATCTAACAAAATTAACGTACCGTGAGAAATTCTCAAATATTATATAGACATCTGAGGATTTGACGCTATGGGACCATCACTATCACCCTTGATATGGTGAACAAGATGTTACCCATACAGTACAGTCAAGTGCAAAATTCGCTACTGCACTAACGCGCTACATATTATGGGAATCACGCCTTGGTTCCAAGGTTAAAATAGCTTAAGTACCCGCAACTGCTGTATCGAAATTTGTGTTTTAACCAGAAAGATTCAAAGTTGCAATTTCAATGAAAACCAGAAGTGTAAGAGCAATTACTTCATCTAAATATCAAACATCGTAAATCAAATCTGCTACATCCACAATTCCAAATTCTATTGCTTTAGCAATAGGAGCTCTTTTAGAGTAAGGGGTTGCATCAATATCAAATGCCAGTTAACACGGCTAATCCCCATGGGGTACAAACAAACCCCAAAGCTTTGCGGGGTACAGATGGAAAGTTTATGAAGGCGCACTTGTTAGCCGAGGGAATTACAAAAACCGTGTTATTGTTTTATATGGAGGGTTGGGAGATTTTATGTGTTAATAAAAAGAGGATGGAAATTGGCGTCTGAATTGTGATTCTCTTATCTAATGTTTGAGTGATAAATGGGAGTGTTTTGTTTGATGTTTCTGGATGATTTTATTGTTATTTGATTGATTTATTGTTTTTATGTGAGTTAGCATCAATCGATTTGATTTTTAGTACATATTAAAATAGCATTGTTTTCACAATATGCTGTTGCATGGGCTTCAATTTGCTGAATTTAATTTTGACCATCTTACAAAGATAAAGTTTTGTTGCTTAAATCTGAATGATAGTGTTATTATCAGCTGCATCTAGTAAAATAAAGACGTCAACAGTGGCTGCTAATTTCTCAAATCCGCAAAATTGCTAAGTAAGTAGCAAAAGAAACAGTACGACAATTTCCTCATTGAAAATCAACACATGCAGCCAGCGTTAGATGTCAATTCACACTAACGTTGTCATTATCAGCTATCCTTTTAGCACGTCCTGCATAGTTAAAGTTTCATTAATCTGTCACTAAATATCATGTCCATCAAATATTAGATCACTATCATCACTGAAGCGTGGGACTGTATCAAATTCGTGTGACGATCTCCAAACATTTATAACTTCTCTCTTGAGAATATCATTAGTTGGGGCTGTTTTGACCCCCATAACTTGATCTACCACGCCCTTCTCTTCTCCTACATTATCAGGAATTTTAGGGTTGATTGTCCCAAAGTGAAGGGTCATATTATAGTGGACAATTTGGGTCTGGCTAGTTGAATTCGCACGGGTTTGCGATTACACGATTAAATAAGTGAGAGAAAATTTTGTGAGTTTCGCTGGGGTCAAATATTATTTTGGTTCTATCTGTTTCTTTGATAGGAATCTATTTGAAGTTTGAGTTATTGTAATAATTTATTATTAAATTTTTATTAGATTTTTTTTTAATTTTTCATGTTGTTAGATCGATACTTGATGTGAACCAAAGGTTGACTTTTACCTTGGACAGAGGTTAAACGTTGCTATTAAATGTGGCAATTTTACCTTTAAATTGGGCCCATTAACAAGGATAACGATGCGGAGTAATTTTTCAACGCCATATTTAAGATTGTTTTTTAGGTTTAATTAGTTGAGATTTTTTTTAATTTTGTTGCTTATATGGTTCATGTTGATTGCATACCTGAACTACTACTTTAAGTGTTTGTATTATATATGTACTACAATCCCAGAAAAAGTTTCTCTTGCTACAAAAATACCGTACCTACTAAAAATACACAAAAATACGTCATGTAACATACGGCAGTAAAACAAATAATTTATATCATTAACCTTTTCACCTTTCCTTTACTAGAACCACAGAAACAACTTTCTAATGACACACATAATTATGTGCGTCCTGGTACTGGTACAGAAGAAATCTGTTACTGATAACCTTTTAGCTTGTAAGTACACATACGATCTATTTAAAAAAAATTAAGTACAGGTTGAGTGAGATGGCGAGGCTTTTGTCCAGCAGTGGCATTATAAGATTAGGAAAGTTGTCTTAACTTTGTATAATAATTTATGTACTCGTATGTACAGAGGCAGATCTTATAGGCAAATTAAGCGCAACGTCACTAACATAGAAGTTAACAACGACATTGGCTTCTTCTTCGGGTTTCGAACCGGATCGGTAACCAAAGGCAACCTAATCTTAAACCTCCGCTGTCCATCAGCCACTGGGCTGTAGCTCATGAACCAAAGGTATACATTGGTGGACCGTTGAAATGATCACACAGCTTGTATTTCCATTGGCGCTAAAACAATAAAGAAAAAAAAAAAAATACTCATCATGTGCGAGTCCAACTCGCACTTTATTATAGTGGTAAACAGAACCCATGTCTACTATTCTGTCAACATCGGCTTCTCAAAAACCAAATAATTACAAAACACATTGAAGTCAATTCCATCAATTGACCAGATTTCTTAAAAAAAACGATCATGCAGCTGATCCCTTCTTTCTTAACAACTCAACATCTACGTACAGGCGCAACCACAAGTGTACCGAACTCTATCACCGTTGACACATCGTGAATATTGTAACACAAGACGGTGCGGGTCAGCCGTCATCCGTCAAAGTCCATTTTAACTTAAAATTTACTCTTTATTTCATTTTTTTCTTTCAGGGGGAACATAAAAGCGTTATCGAGTAAGGGTGTTGAAAATAATAGGGGGGACGTAGAATTTTTAACATTGAAAAGTTACCTGATAAAATATTAAACGGTTTTCGCTTTGACTGTACTTTGCTGTGAGTCTAGATTTGGTATGTGTGTTTGTTTTGTTTTTTTGTGCGATTTTGGGTTGCGATTACGGGCTTTGTTTCGAAATAGGTTGGAAATATTTAGCTGATGATTGGCAGAATCTTAATTAAAATTCTATTTAGAAACTTTGTTTCTAAATTACCTAAGCTGCGTAGAAAATAGCTTATCAACACATTACCCAATTTTCAGTTTTTTCAAAATGTCAGTAAGCGACAGCAGTATTATTGGTAGATATGACAGTAACTCAAATATAGATCAGTACCTCAAACATAGATATGATAGATATGTCAGTAAGCGACAGCAGTATTATTGGTAGATATGACAGTAACTCAAATATAGTATTGTATAAATATTATCAGTATTGTATACACACAAAAACGAAAGCCTATTTCGATAGCGGTAGGCAAAAACTACGGAAAGCGACCTGCTACGGTGCTTATACATCTATAGTGCGATTCTGTAAAAATCTCACCGTATAAGCTTAGGTGAAGTGAATTTGCAGTGAGCTGTCAATCCATACAAGTCGCAATGACAGTTCACTTCATGCTCACTCCACCTATAACCTTACACGGTGTTGACAGAATAGACCGACTGGTTATTCCCACACACCGATTGTGTGTAGGTACCTACCTACTACGCACCTGACTTTTCTGAAGAGCTTCGCCAATAAGGTCCTACTTGACAGTCTTCTTCAGGTTTTTTTGCGACTAACATATTGTTCGCCTTTACTTTCACTTTAATATTAATGCCTTTTAATTGGCTGTCAGTCTCACATGCTAGTTTTTTTTTCTGTTTGTTTTAGCTAAGCGCTATACTGCCTCATAATGTCACACACAGTCCTCATTACCTGCATTCGCTCCAAATTTATTGTATCGCAGTGTCGTATATAACAGCATCGTCGGTCACACAGTCACACAGAGCGAGGCTTTGTTCAATGGTTCAGTGAAGAGCCTCATGTCAAGCGACATATCGTGCGAGGAACTATTAAGGGATATGTACAGAAGAAGCAGGTATTAAAAGAAATAGTAATATTATACCCATACATTTAACAGTCTACAACACAGTTCTCATTACCTACATTCGCTCCAAATTGATAGTATCGCAGTGTCGTATGAATTAACAGCATCGGTCACACAGTCACACAGAGCAAGGCTGTGCGCTGTGGTTCAGTAATGAGCCTCATGTCAAGCGACAAATTGTGTGTAGAACTACTAAGGAATGTAGAAGGAGGTAGTTTTTTATTGTTTATTTCAAGTTTAGGATAAAGTAGAAGATATCTACATAACATTATGCCTGTGTTATCCGTACGGCTATTCCAAAATTTTGACGACACGGTTGGCGCAGTGGTTGAACGATTGGCTGCCGCGCTACAGATAAGTAGTTGTCCCGGGTCTGGCTGTTTGAGTATGTAAGATTGAATGTTTGTATACGATACAGGAGAAATTCCTAGTGAGGGGTAACGTTTAAAAAAATTAAAAAGTGTCTAATTAGTTAGGATTAATAAAAGTTAATAACGTAATAAATAACAATAATAATAAGTGAATAATATAATAATTAATAATTTAAAAAATAAATAGTTTTTGCAATGTTACTAAATAAATAAATGTAAATAATTTATAAAACAATAACTTAAATAAATATTCTTAAATTTAATTATGTATTAATACAATAGTATTACTTACTAACTACCTACTTAACTAATACTGAAAGTTATCACATTAAACACCCGGTGTTCATCCTTCTCTCTCCTACTCGATCTATGCTGTGCCCGGGTCCATAATCGAGACTTACATAACTATTTCCCTACCACCTATATACATTATATAGTACGCAATAAAGAACTGAGAATTGAGCTAGGTAGAGGTGAATAATGACCATAAAACATATAACTTTGTCCAATATACACAGTTTAGCCATCATGAGATGTTACGTACAGGTTGTTTCAGAAATGCGTGGTCACATTTAAGGGTGTTGTTCTGTATCTACTAGAGAGTAAAGAAACAATAATAAAATAAAAAATGTTAACTTTTTTCAAAAAACCCGATCGCAAAAAACGTGATTAGTTCAAAAAACTGGTTTGCAGGTTTAAGCAGGCTGATGCAGTTGATGGCGTTTACTTTAATTAAATTACAGATTCGATGCTAACTGCATCAGACTGCTTGAAAAGTGATTTTATTGAACTTTTTAGATGTTATGAGTTTTTCTTAAAGTCATTTTTTTATATTGTTTCTTTATTGCATAGCAAAACATATATACCACGTACTTCTGGAACATTCTGTATAAAGGACAAATATTACCTTCATGGTAGTAAGACATGGGCATTTGGGCAAACCATCAGAGAAGGGTATTGGACGTAGTAAATTCGGCAAGGCAACAGCTACTTTTTCTATAATACCAGCTAAGATATCGCTCGGAGTAATACCAAAACCCAAAGGGTTTTGCGGTTTTCTGGGAATTTTATTTCAAAGAGACCGATATTCGCAGTTTTGCACACCGCAAATGCTACCTGTACTTCAAGCCTTCCACGCAATTGTCAGACATTTAGAGTCCTATTTCAAAAAACGTGAAAATGTTAGAATTCATTGTTGAAACTCCATCGTTTTCGTTGATTCATTTAATATATATGATGTATTAAATCTATACATGTAATAAAAATGTAACGGATCGATGTCTGTACATGTAAGATATATGAGAAAAAATGTTATTGGGATCTTTATCAACGCAAATAGGACCCAAAACAAGGATTGTTAGAATTTTTGTCTGTTTATCTGTTTGTCTGTGCGTTTGTATATGCTAATCTCAAAAACGGCTTACCCGATTTAGATGTGGTTTTCACTGATATATTGTGGTAAGTTTCACTTAACATTTAATGTTTGTTTCATTTCAATCGGTTCATAAATAAAATGGTTATGCCAATTTAAAGAATCACGTCGAACATTTGTTAAATTATCTACATCTATCTATTCTTTCTCTGTTCAGTAGCATTGACTGAAACTTTAATAAACTTCATAACCTTAAAATATAAATGTCTGCCCCAAGTAACTATTCCACGCGGACGAAGTTGCGGTCAAAAGCTAGTAGTAAATATAGTTCGTTTCTTCTTCTACAACGTTACAAGAATAAAAATTTTAAAATTTATTTATTTAATGGAATCTAACCATTTATCCAAAGTAATTTTTCGGCAACATTCAAGCGTCGGATTGAGTAACATTCAGAACCACCTCCTCTATCCCGATCCTAGCTCCACGGTACCCTCACCTCAAATTGCACGCCAGCCCGAGATTATATTTGATGCAGTCCTAATCAGTCTCACTTACGGGCTAATTGCTTTCCACTATTGCACTAAATTTCTAAATATGTGAGAACGAGCACTCGCCTACTTAAGGATGGTAATAATTAAGCTTTTGAAAGGGTTTCATGACGGAAATTAGGTAGGGACGGTCTAACGAGGTTTTTTCTGAAGAGAACTATATGTAGTTTACCTAATGTATGTTGTATGTTATTATAGCGTAAGTTTGGATAGCATGACTTAGGGCTCTAGAAAAATGTTGAGCGCCTGAAACAGCCGACTTCCCAAAATGAAAATACGTTTTTCGGACAGAGTCGATAATTTTCGACGTGACAAAATATATCAAGTTGAGCATGTGATATCGAAGAATCCAAATATCAGTAGCGTATGTTTTGACTATCGTTATCTTGTATATAATTTTACACTCTGCCTCTTTCGGTCCTCTGTAGTCGGTGAGATTCTACTTAGGCGATGTCTATGTCAAGGCTTGTACAGCTACTTGGTAAAGGGTCAGAAGTGTTACAAATAAGTCGCCTGAACGTAATTCTAAAATTTTCATATAAAGTTACGTCAATACGAGTACATATTAAAAGAAAAAAAAAAGTATTTAATTGCCGCAAAATGACATAACTTTATTTTGCTTATACTAAACCCTAAACGATAGTGTTAGTAGTTCTTAAATTATATAAGTAAATACACGTTAAAAACTAAATAAGAAAAAAATAATAAAAGTATGAGTAGGCATAAATAAAGTAGATGCATGTCGTAGTTGTGGCAAAAGGTCTTCCACTCAGCATAATGCTGTGCCGTGGGGGACCCACAGCACGGCGCTGATTTTCAGTAGTCGACTAGGATATGACGTATGTATTGCTTGCACTGTTAAATAGTAATCAAATCTTATCGAGAGCCAAAGCTCTAAACTCTACACGCTCTAACCTAACAGTCTCCAAGTTTCCTTATAGTGTTTTGCGTTCTGCGTGAATCCAAGCCAAATCCAGCCTAAGGGAAAAAAAAAATTAACCCAAAATGTGTGGCGTTTCGTTACTCAAGGACCTATTAGCACAAACTTACAATCTGTAGCTATCAGGAAACAGAACCCGAAGAATTCCACCTTATTTATGTGTTGTTTGCTAGGGCCCCTAAAATCTAATGCCTATATATAAAAGCCTTAAGCATAAGCATAAGCGTAGCAACTTTGTAAGCCCTGGCTGGAGGTTTTAATATTTATATTAAGGCCACCACAGGCAAAACCCGGTTAAGCAGTCGACAACCTCATAGGTTGAACTGCGAGAAGCCACTCAAAAAATACATTACGTAGCAACTGACGCTGATTTTCAGCTGCGAGACCCATTCTACCTCTCTCATGTAACACACGACAACTTATTCCCCTCATTTAAAAAACTTAATAGAACAAACTATCGGTCGTTAGTGGAACTAGTCGAATTATGTTGTCGTGTTACGATATGACAGGGAATTAGCTGCGACTGGCGAGTCAAGTCGCAAAGAAGCGCATGTCAAACTGTCGCGATCATTTGTCTAGTAGGAGTGATGTGGATTGGTGCGTTTTGTATAAAACTAGCTTCTGCCCGCGACTTCGTCTGCGTAGAGTTCAGTATTTTAAAAAATCCCAGTGATTTTGACGTTTTCCCGTGTATTTTTTTTTTGTTAGTAGTCCAATTTTACTCTTCATAAAAGAACCTTCCTCGAACTTCAAGGAATATTTAAAGAAAAAGTTTGGTCCAGCCATTTGCGAGGTTTGCGCTTAGCAACACATTTTCGCGATTCATTTTTAACCGACTTCAAAAAATGGAGGTTATCAATTCGACCCGTATGTATGTAATATTGTTAAAATTGCAGTTTTTGTATATGCTAGTCTATACCAGCTTCTAAATATGTGTGCCAAATTTCACAAGTGTATGTATGTTTGTATGTCTGTACGGCGTTTGCAATTTTCCGGTGGCATATACATACATACTCGTTGATCCAGCGATTAAAGATTGACTTTTTTAAAGTTTTAAATCAAATACTCCTCTGTTAAAACATCGATTCATTGCGTTATTTTTTTGTAGCTGATCCTACTTTGTCATGACTGACGGGCAAAAGCGTCCCTTTTTTCTTGCAACTGTATCCGTCCAGAATTGTCAAGGACCAATCTTTGTCCCATCACTACTCGTGGGTGTCGTGTGAGACGACTAAGGGACTCACCACAGAATGGGCAGCAGCATTCTCTGCGCATTGCAACAGCTACAATGTTATCGTCAACCCAACTGCTAAGCGTGGCGATTATAGCCACACACCCGCTCCTTCGGGGAGGCCTATAATCAGCAGTGGACGTCTTTCGGCAGATATGATGAATCTTCGTAAAATGGGTCGAGTTCAGATTATAGCCACACACTCGCTCCTTCGGGGAGGCCTATAATCAGCAGTGGACGTCTTTCGGCAGATATGATGAATATTTGTTAAATGGGTCGAGTTCAGATTATAGCCACACACTCGCTCCTTCGGGGAGGCCTATAATCAGCAGTGGACGTCTTTCGGCAGATATGATGAATATTTGTAAAATGGGTCGAGTTCAGATTATAGCCACACACTCGCTCCTTCGGGGAGGCCTATAATCAGCAGTGGACGTCTTTCGGCAGATATGATGAATCTTTGTTAAATGGGTCGAGTTCATCTCGCAAACTCTGTCTGAGCCTGCCGGCTTGCCGCGATCACGACCACTTAGCTGCTTTTGTTTTGTTTAATTAATATTTTTTTAAATAAACAAAAGAACATCAAATACACGCCAATCCACGCCACCGTCACTACATTCTCTAGTAGCTCAGTTTGCACGCTACACCTATTACGAATGGTCCCCGCTTCGATTCCCATCCGACGTGCCCTTGCGACTTTTGTAAACTAATTTGAGACAAACGTCACGCGATACAGAAACATTATTAAAGGTTTTTTGAGGGCCATTATTTTAATACGGGCTGGTTTGGGTACCAGCAATTTAGATTTGGAGACAAAATTGTGGAACTTGGGTGCTGTTTGAGATTTTGTGTTATTAATACAATGATGCCTGCAAGAGATTGTGGTCTTATTTAGATGGATTTCTTTCGTCACTAACAGTATAAAAGACAATGAATTCCTGTTGGTTCAGTAGTCGGGTCTTAGGAGTTAGAAGAGCCGTGAAACCAATGTCCAGGACCTGGTGGAAGATCTATTAAGTATTAAAAAGTTGAAATAACGGCCTTACTGTCAACGGAAATGCAGCACACCGTTTGAGCCTTTAAGTTATTATTAGAGGTAATTAAACTTCCTCCTACTATGAGTATAGACTCACTATTCTTTTCTTTACCAACCCATAAAAAACCGTTATCATTATAGAACTCCAATAGTACCTAAAACGTTGGTAATCGTGCAAGTTTTAATGAAAATAATGATACATCATATCGACAATGAGGTGACTTATAAACGACGCCGTCAAATCATTTGTATCGCTAAACATCAATTATGTGGAGACATCCTTTAAAATATCATTTGGACTAACCTTGATATGCACCCAGTACTTTGTAATTCAAAAATTTGAACTATTATTCCGAATTGTACAAAAACCATCGCTGGTTATGCTTAGAGACGTGACATTTTGGGTGAGACAAAAGCGTCAATGGATTCGAAACAACGTGAAATATTGGTGGAGCGGATAGTTTCGTGGTACAAGAATATTAGGGTTAACGAAAACAATCAGTTTAGTTTTTTTTACGCTTCATAAAACAAAACGTAATAATAGCACAGGAGTCACGTTCCATATAATGTTTCGTTATTATATCAAACCTTCTTGGTATTAAAATTGTATTAAATTTTTCAAAATGGTGGTCTAATTGTCGTTAAATCGTTCGTTTGAGGACGGAAATGTGGGCATTTTTTGCTTAAAATCGATTTCGTTTAGTAGTTTTGTGGACAATTGTTTTCCGTTTGCAGTGTATCATTTGTGGAGCGCCGCTTTTTTATACGAACTTCAAATATGACGGATCTACCTACCGTATTTTGTTTGATTGGACGGTTTCTTTTAAGTTTGGCCATTATTCTGTGATTACAGGCCTCATTTATTTCAGTAGATACATCGGAGAAGATTCACAATGTGTTTCTTTAGATGTCCCATAATTTTAAGGTTACATTCTATGAATAGAAATAATTTTAAATGTCCAAGAAACATAGGTTCCGAAACGCATAGTTACGCAGCTAACACCAAACTTAACTAAGATAATTAAAAAATAGACAACAGTATACCAAGTCTTTAAGTATCTAAATGTTATTGATAAGTAAGGTCAGTCATCCACTAATTAAGGTAAAAATACGACATTGTCGTTTTTCAGGTAAAGCTGCTTTACATGGACAGTTTTGTCGAATTATTTTGTAGGAGAAATGGAAAAGAAATAAAATGTTGAATTTTAAAATATTTAACATGCTATTATTTATTATTATTAATTCAATCAATCATTCAATTCATTTATTTCAAACATTTTTGGAATTCCTGCCAAAAATTTTCCAGTGTGCCTGTTGGCTTAGGCCTCCCCTAACATCTTCCATTGTTTTCCATATTTATCAACCCTTTACCAGTTGGGACCGGTTAATTTTAATTCATCTTCCCATATTATCCCTTGTCTTCCTCTTTTCCGTTTACCATTTGTAGGGCACCAGTCTGCTCCACTTTTCTGAGATATTTTGCAGAATGGTCTGTTTGCCCACCTTAATGTTTAATGTTTGAGCTACACGATAACTGACAAATGCTTGCACTGTCTGGGCAGATCCACTCAAATGTTTGTGATACTTTCCTCAAAATACCACTTCAGACATAAACCTACATGGTTCTCATATGATTTAACCAGTACGATTGTACGGACTTTAAAAGAGACTTTGACCTCTGAGTTTGTTTGAAATTCAGAAACTTTCCGTTCAATGGCGTTCACATTGTCACGTATACATGACACGCAAGCGCGTGCCCTTTACGCCAAACGTCACAAATATGTAACAAAAAGTACGGCGAATTTGTGGCTTGGCGCCGCACCGATGCGTTTATGCTCTAGCGTTCAAAAGGTTAATCTGTGTGCTTGATTCTTTTACACGCCTGTACTTATTATTTATTTTAAACAAGGTCCTATTCGCTGCTCTGTTATGTAACGACAAAATGAGCGATCAAACCTTGTCGCCTACGTAAAGAGCAAGGCATGTGCGTGCAGTATATTAGTATAGCAACATAATTATGAGTTACTCATGGCAGTAGTCTTCTTCTGTTTGTGTTTCAGCCGGTCGATTCTGTAAACATGTCGAAGCGAAGGCGTGATCATGAGGTGAGCTGTCAATCCATACAATCAAGATGTCAAGTGATCACGGAGTGAGCTGTCATTCCATCTTGATTAAATGGATTGACGTTTCACCTCGTGATCACTTCACCCAAGCCTTCATTTCGACATGTTTACAGAATCGACCGGCTGTTGTCTCTGTGAGTGTCGAGTTTTGGCCCTCTTCTATGACGTGACAATACCATCATGTCTCTGGTGTGAGAGACATATGTGAAGGAGGAATACCACTGTCGCCTTTTCTCAACGGGATAATGATGGCATTGACTCGACATCGAAGGGGGGCCAAACACTGCCATGGTTGTGGAATTTGTTCGAAAGAGTCACCGCGCGCCAGAAGGAACACGGATGGTTTTTAGTCAGTAAGAGTCTGACACGCGCTTCCGCTCCACCCAGAGCGGAAGAAGTCATTTAATGATTTCGCCCATTCTTAAAAAAAGAAGGCCAAACTCGTATAGTCATTATCATTTGAGCCGAAAGATTGGTGGAGCTGTCTGGCTGGCTGTCTAAATAAAAACCGGCCAAGTGCGAGTCGGAATCTCAAGACGTTCCGTACCATAAACCGAAAAAAGCACGTTTCTTCTATGTATCCCTTTTATTTTTATTTTTTATTTAATTTAATTTTTATTATAATGGCAATATTAATACAATTCTGTGAAAATTTCAACTTTCCACCTATTACGGTTCTTGAGATACAGCCCACTGACAGACAGGCGGACGAACAGATGGACAGCGGAGGCTTAGTAATAGAGGTTCCGTTGGTTGTCCTTTGGGTACGGAACCCTAAAAAAGAGCGCAAATGCTCTTTTAAGAAAGATCATATTTTGTATTTTTCTACAAGCCCTCATGCTCGAGTTACACTAGTGAAATGTTTAATTTCGCTATCATTTTCACATTATCATTTTTTAATCTACCGTTTTGTGATTTGGTCAGATGTATGATTAAATTTATGGTGGCAGAATTTGCATGAGATTAATAAAACAAACAAAAACCATATGGATATCTCAATATTTTATTAAAACGTCCACCTCGTGTATGTAGCTAACGCAATGAAAATTCGACAATTATACAATATTTTACATTTCTATTACATAACGCAATTTAAGACAAGTTTCACAGTGAATTGAGCTACTTTACAAACTATCACTTATTTTTATAATACTTATTACATTTAATATTTACAAGTGTTTACTTGGAATGCATATTCTTAACTTACATTTAAAAGCCGTTATTTACTTACATTTAAAAATTGTATTTAAAAGTGGTTGTAAAAATGTAAGATATAGATTTAAAAAATAATAGAACTTCGTGATTAGTACATGCTTTTTTACTTTTATTTAAAACACTTAGATCCGTGTGAAAAATTAATTTGAAATACGGCGAGTGTGTCTTTAAACTTACTTAAATATTTACAGTATTTTCACAACTTATTATTACAATTTAGTTGACTAAAACTGGTTATTTTTTACAATAGAAGGCTGAAAGAAAATTATTACCGATAATAAAATAAAAAAAATGTAGGTAATGTAGGTTCTTAAATAATATACCTTGAATTTTTATTTTTAAAACTGTTTGCAAAATATTAAAATATTGGTTTAAGTACAGTGGTGCACCCAAATCATGAACGTGGCAAAGTAGCAATTTTAAAATTCTAGTAGTTTTAAAATCTTAATTTTAAAACTACTTTTCTTAATCATTGTGATGATGTCTGTCGGTGTATTAACTCTTCAAATGATTAATAACAATGCGTTGTTTTAAATCTATTATTAATTAAAATATTTTGCTACTGTACCTATATCAAATAAGCAGACTTAAAGAATATATTCTATTACACATTTTATCATTTAATTAATGAGAAACTATAATTATAATACTGATAAAGTTTATTTACAAAGAATTATATTTATTTATTGCTACTTATTTTAACATAATAATATAAAAAAGAGCTTTAAATATAGGTAGTTCTGTATTTTTTATTGTATGTAAAATGGACTAGAGCGAATTTCAATAATTAATTGAGTAGATACGAGTATAGGTGTCTATGAGATTTTATTGTTATTATAATTTTATTACATTTGATGCTTATCGTCACGCAAAACTAGTTCCAAGACAGACGCCTGCAGCAAAGCTCATGATATCATGATAATTGATGAATTGCATGCAACATAGTTATGAAGTTCCAAGGTTGATGATAATTTCAGTTTGGTCATAGACTAGCAAACTGTTAGGAATTTTTTATTTATTTATTGACAGCACTTTTGTTAACGCCTGTTCTTTATTTTCTTACTTTTTTTTTCTATATGGGGAATTAAACGGATCAATTGTTGAAAAAAAAAACCAGATCTAAGCCAGCATAAACTTTCAGAAGCTTACATCATTTTAACTGCACTATCTCTAGTACAAAAAGCACTTTACACTGCTTCCTAAATTCCATCACAAAAAAGTCTAATCTAATCCCGATCAACATATAGGCGAGGCGACTGGTGGGGGGTGAGGAGGCGGGGCAGTCGCCGCTTGCGCATTCATAAAGTTACTTTGATTCCCGGCCCATGGCTGGAGGTTTTGTAAAGCGCTTAAAGCGGTGTTCGATGGCTGTGCTTGCGCTGCATTGCTTGAGTTCTGGTAGTGTAAAGCGGAGAGTTGCGCTGAGCCGGGCGGTGGTTCGGGCATGTAGCCCTTGCTCAGCGCTTCGGCTTGGAGTGACAGCATCAAGCGGTTTGCTGCTTGCCGTTCGGCTTCGCGTTCTTCTGCTGTTTGGCGTCTGTAACAAGAGGTTATCGGTTAGGGGGTTTGTTGGAAGACTAACGTTCAGGGAGTATAACGTTGCAGGGCACATTGGTACACAGATATAAAAAAACATTGGCACAATTAAGATTGGAAGTGGGAATACAATCATCTTAAAAAAGGTTTCATATGCCAAAACAAAATAGCAGCTTCGTCTTCTTTGTGTGTAGAAGGGAATGTCGCTGGAATTCTATTATTCAGTTTCTAAGGCCATACTTAGTCATCGAATTATGGAATTCCAGCTCTCCGTAGAGGCAATACTAAATTCCCCTGTAGTGATTTAGAAAAACATACCGTTATAATACTTTTAGACTTGAAAAAGAGACAATTGCAAACCATTGTCTCTTTTGCAATAGATATGGGCTGCTAAAAAGTGCGCAAACAAAAATGCCAATCCGCAAAACAACTGAATTCAAACGATTAATCATTTCCCCAGCTTTTACCCAACAATAAATCTCTCTAGAGGCAATACAATTAACTATTTTTATCCTCACATCAATAAGTCAGTTTAATTACAGCAGTATCACATGTAAACAGACCAGCTCGACCAATGGACACACGCTAATGGGCAAGCAGAATAATTCACGAACTGACTCAGCCAACTCGCTACTAAATATTAAATATGGAAACGATAATAAGATCCGTGTATACTTGAATTTATGATTCGAGATAATTTGAATCCATGACAATCAACTTAAATATCGACTTTAGCGTTGTGTTTTTTAAGAAGATTTTTAAATGACCTTTTTGACCCTCCATCATATTTTCATCGTTTTTCTCATTACTGCAGGTAAGGGGGAGCAAGACGCTCAGTATTTAGGGAAGATCGAACCTAGGCTGACCATCTAGTAGGGCTGCGCCTTTTGATCACTTGCCATTAACCATGCCCGTTAAAAAGGCACTAAAAACAGGGCTATTTCTGTAAGTTTATTAAAAAAAAATGTTTTATTTCATAAAATAAAAACTGCTGGGCCAAACTGAATATTTTTTTTACGGCACCAAATGGCAATTATACCGCATCGAACAAAAAAGAATAACACACACCTACAAAAATTAAAAAAAAACCCACCGAATTGAGAACCTCCTTTTTTGGAAGTCGGTTTAAAAAATGGATTGCAATGGAATTGGAACTTTGCTTTGAATGTCATAGAATTCGGTGTTCGAAAAATTGATTATTTTCTCGAATTCTGGTTTCAAATATAGTCAATTTGAAATATGGCGGCGATAGTAAGGTCCGTGTAGATATGGCAGGGTAATAATAAGACTGTTTTGTAGTGCTTGACGTAGAATTGAGTGGCGGAGTTATTGTTATTGTTTCGAATGATTTATTGCTGGATATGAATATCGATAATGTCGTGTAGGCCGGAGGTTTAAAACCCTTTGTCCGTCGGAAGGTAAGACCTACGCGATATGCAATGCTAATAGCTTTTATTTCTTATGAAGTAAATTATTGATGACTTGACGAAGTTGCTGAAAAAACTCAAAACTTAAAGCATTTATGTCAATTAAACTATTTACAGGCACCTCTGAATTGTCAAGGTGGGTCAGTCAAAGAGATGAAGCTATTTGTACGTTCCAAAGCGTAGATTTCTATGGAGAAGAACGTGCAAAAACACTATGGACACTCAAAACAATATATTTTTTACAATGTTATCTGAACTTTAAGGATTGCGTTCTAACTCATATTGCTACAATCCGAATGACTGAAACTAAGATGATACTGACTTATGGAGAGAGAAAACGTAAAAATGTTATGTTGCATGAACTTTCATCTTCTTTTGTCTTTTGGTTCCCATTTTTTCAAAGAAAACACGGAAATGTAAAGATCTATTATTTTTTTGGCTAATCCGAAGATATTATGAGAGAAGGTATTAGCCGGCAATGGGTTATTATGTGGCTGGTGAGTAGTATGATTATGGCAACCCTTCCACTCATACTTTAGGTTCTTTATCTTTTTGTTTTTGCTATACTACAAACATGTTAACAATTTTTTTTTTCAATAATATGCTTGCTCACTCGCTAGATGAAAAGCGATGCTTCAGTTTTATGATGTAACGAGCGCACTTATTTTGAGCTTATTATTAAATTCAAATTAAACCCATCGATTCTCAGAACTAATTAAATACACAGACACAAATATCGCTAAAACAAACTAATAACGATCCCCGCCCACTTTCATCGCCTACTAAATAATACATGAGTTTAGATCTGACGACGGAGCCTTGCCGTCATGACGTCAACACTGTCAATTAAACACGACTATCTAAATGACGACAGGCGAATTAGTTTTACGCGTAAGTTAGTGGGCGGCTTTACTTAGAGTGCCTAGTTAATAGATGGAGGTTGAAGGGTTTTGGTAGGCAGTCTGTTTTTCTGAACAAATGACATAAGTGGTGTTTGGGTCGTATTTCATGTCCTGTTTCACCAATATTGCAGAAAGGACCGAGGGACATGTAAAAGAGAATTGATGAAAATGATGCCTCCTTGTAGGTCGTATTTTTGGCACAGAATGACTGCAGTACAGCACTAGATTAATTTTGCTTTACCTTAGAGAAAGATATTTTTTGTTGATTTAGGGCCAGGACTTAAATGATTGTAATTATTGGAACCTTAGGTATGTCTTAAAGTAAAAGATCAAGGTACAGCAAAACATCTTTGGATTGACAGAACGAAACTTATTTAAGTAAACCATTGATCATTTTGAGGAGATTCTAGATTCATGAATATTTTTCAGACATTTGACAGCAAACTTTGGGTCATCGTTATAACTGGTATTTTAGGTGTGACTCTGAAATCAACACTGTCAATTAAACACGACTATCTAAATGACGACAGGGGAATTAGTTTTACGCGTAAGTTAGTGGGCGGCTTTACTTAGAGTACCTAGTTAATAGATGGAGGTTGGAAGGGTCTTAGTAGGCTGAACAAATAGTAGGTATTGTTTGGTCGCATTTCAGTACTCAGAAATGGTTCTCCTGAGAGATGTTTCTTGTATATGAAAAGTATGATTATACTTAATCCATCATTTAGATTAATTATTTGATAAAGCAATAAATATTGGACACGTATTTTTTGCTTATCAAATCAGTAAAAATTTACAGACAAAGATATAACAAATCAGAGTTCAGCATCGGTAACTTATTACGTCCCTGCAGATAAAAAGACAGGTAAGGTAAAAGGTAAGTACGCTTTTTACACGACTGCCAAAAAAAGGAGTGTTTTGTTACGTAGACGTGACGACGAAATTTCATCGCACCGAATCGTTTTCTTTTTTGGTTGACGTGACAAAAGAAAAGACAAAAAATCGTGACTAATATTTAAAAAATCTAACTAATTACTTCTATTTTTTTTAAATCTACCCTATTACTATTGCCGAGCTGGTGTATACTACTAAAACCAAATGCATGTGTGAGCTGACATATATGTCAGCTCACACGTGAATTTGATTTTAGCGACATTAGCAGTTGATCCAACATAATTTTAATCATGAATATTAAACATGGAGCTCATAAGAACTTGAGACAAAGTTAAGCCTTCGTTTGGGTATCACACAACCGCTTGCAAAGCTTGGCGAACCGGGCTTTGAATATCACCTGTAACCTTGAATAATTTTGCTTTATAATAATATTACCTACCATTGGTTTTTCGCAGTATTCTTTTTTTTATAATTTAATCGTTCTGAAAACAAGGCACCGACTGGGGTCAATTGAGCTTAATATGACTGCATGTTACAGTAGGATTACATACTATGTTGAATCATGTCATCGTCAACGCCGAACTACAGATCGCTCTAAGACCTAACAATGATTTGCAAAGATCAACTTCACATCTAATTGAAATCACAAACCATAGAACAGGAAATCAGTGAGTGTGCAGCTTGATCTTCATCAAGCACACGCAAATCAGATGCTCTGTTGGTTTAAAACTGCTGTTGTTTGAAATCTTCGACCATTCTCATTAATCCTTTACCTAGTACGGTAACTGTAGGCAATAGGACAGGCCTATATCCATCAATGGACTGCTAAATGTTGATGATGATGAAGAATTCATCCCTACACTGAATTTTCATTGGTCTATGCCGAAACATGCAGTGGGTTTCCCCACTCTGTTCTATCATGTTCACATCGTCTTGTCAATATTCATCTTAATCAACTTACCGAAACATCAACTTCACATGCAATTGAAATCACAAACTATAGAACAGGAAATCTAATACTCCGCATCTGAGCAAGCCGCCTACGCATACTCCTTCAAATAACTCAGCTCATATCTTTAGCAAGTCGCATGCAATCTCATTAGCAGTTCCAACGGCTTCACCGAGCAGTCTGAGTGAGCAGTTGATCTTCAGAGTCAAGTACGTCGTCTGATAACTTTTGAGCCAACCCTCTTAACACGGAGGCTTGCATTTGCATAATTTATTCGGCAACTTTGCGCTAGATTTGTTGTACGATTAGTCGTAAGATTTGTCGAGGAATTTAGTCGCATAGTTAGTCGGGGCCTTTTGTATTGATTGTGATTATGGTTTCGTTTTGTACGGAGATTTTGAAGGTAGCAAGATGTTTTGAGACTGTCTAAAGATAGATTAGATAAGATTTCGGAGCAAGAACGACAACTGATACAAAATTACATAAATTGTCATCTCAGCTGCACAAATCTGTCTTTAGAAACAATGTGTTAAGCGAGAAATACGGATATACGAGTAATGGCTTCAATAGTATATCGTAAGACAAAGTCAATTTAAAAGCATTAATATTTCAGAGCTAATTTCCAACATCAATTTAATTTGCTTATGTTTATTTAAACAAGGTATTTTAAAGGGAGGATTTGCAGTTGTTGTGGATGATGAATGTCTTTTAGAAGAAATATTTATCAGTTTCCAGACAAGAGAACAAACAAACAAAAAAAAACAGTTCAAGGAAAACTTATCTAAATATTTGAGTCCAATTGAACTTAGATGAGATGGGACAAAGCATAGTTTATTATACTCCAAGCACATTTAAAGTATCTTCAACATCCATTTCTTTAATAAACACCAGGTACACCATATTTTCTCCTTGTACCAGCCTGTAATGACGGACACACCGCAGTCTGCAACCACAACCCAAACTCGGATGGGTTGCGCAACCGATCGCGTCGTCTTCGTCATTTTAGAGCATCCTGTACAAGAGATTAAGATTTGCTGGATACGACATGGCTCTTGTCTAGTCACAGTGATAAGGTAAAGTTTATAGTTTTTGTTTTTATGAAAGCATTCTTTAGTATTTTTGAAACCTTCAAATGATGATTAAGACCAATTTGATTGGCTCTTGGTAGTCCCACTAGAAATAGATTGTAATATTGGAGTTTTCTCACTGCAGAGTGGCAGTAAAGTATTCAGTAATACCAACTTTTTCCCGTTCCTGTCTCGAACAACCGTAAGAAACGGAACCCTTATGAGATCACTCGGGTGTATGTCTGTCTGTTACAAATAATTTCCTCTGAATTTACTGGACCGATTCTGTTTGAAATTCCGGTCAGATATGAACTTCTGTGACCCAAACACACACTTTTGGAGGACAAACTAGGAAAAAAAATCTTCAAACTGTACCGTGTGACATATTAAAATAAAGGACTTATTGTGAGGGTTTTAATAATATTTTTTTCATCACTAAAAAATAAACAGTTTTGAAGCTATTCAAGAAATTAGACGAAAAATTACCTCCGAAATCAGAAAACCCAAAAGAAGTCTATAGTGTTAAAATAACATGTTACATAAATGAAATTCAAAGACCTGGGTAATTTGCTACCAATTTCTGAGGCAACAATAATTTAACGCATTAGGACCACAAGTGTCAACTGTCGGAAAGACATACCGGGCAAGACTTGGGTATAGATTAGGTAGAATAGAAAATCCTAATTTCTCTGTTGCTTCTTGAAAAGATTATCCTAAAATTTTCGTGCAACTTAAGTAGGTAACATGAGGTCTAGTAATGCTAGCGAAGGAGGAGGCGGGCCGCGCGAGGGAAAGGCAAGGCCTTCGCCCCAACCGCCGCAACAGGAGAAAACGCCCCGGGCGTCGGGAGTCGCAGGGCGATCCCCGGCCACCGTAGGCGCGGGCCTGCGGACGGCGAGCGTTGGGTGGCTCGCTGTCCGATTACCACCAGGCCCGGGTCGATGGCGCGTTGTGTTTCACGCGCGCCTCAAAGAGATGTCAGCATAGATGACGGGGCCCGCTAGGGCCAGAGCCTGCTAGGGTTGCGGAATTTGTTCGAAAGAGTCACCGCGGCCCTGGAACGCAAAGGGCTTTAGAAGGAACATGGATGGGTTTTAGCCAGTAAGAGTCTGACACGCCCTTCCGCTCCAACCAGAGCGGAAGAAGTCATTTGATGATTTCCCATCCTTAAAAAAAAAAAACATGAGGTCTATCAGTATCTGCCGTATCCATGAAATTATATCGGTGGTAATAAGTAGACAAGTACTTAGATAATACAGCCACAACTTAACTGTTAGCGGCCTTTACTTAAAAGGGGTGAACATACTTTACCGTTAACGATACTCCGCCTTTTAAGTATGTATTTATAAAGTAGAGCAGGTATGAGACTTCTTGAACTTGAGAGTTTGGCGGTTTTAATCATGAGTATTTATGAAGATAAGCAGGAAGGAAAGGCCAGGATAAAAAGTTATTCTTGGATAATAATCCAAGAATAACTTATTTTCCCCTTCCTAAAAGCAAAGGCAATTAAAGACTGCTTTGGCGTAGGTAGATGGTATGCAGTGTTTTCTATCCATTTTCTCGTTGATCACTGTTAGTAATAATACCCCTGGAAACGGTTTCTTCGTTTTTCTTTTCTGTTACATAAGTGGTGTACGTAATAAAGATTATTTTATCTATCTATCAAAAAGTTTATTCTTATTTTTCACTTTTTAGTGGTACCCCACACCTAACAACACCACTGGAAAGCAAAACACGGAATTTTCGTTTCTTTATTTGGATGATATAATTTCTATTTTCTCCAGCTATTTTGATTTAAAAACCAAACTACTGAACTGATTCGATTTGAGAAAAGTACATTGTAAAATCAAACAGTCAATAGGTATTAGCCTTTGAACCTAAAGTAAAATGCGGAAAAGTAAAAAAAATAATGAGCAAGGAGCAAAGCATTTGGTGGCAGACGAAGGACTTATCTACGACACAACAATTTAAGAAAGACCGGTGCTTATAAATATTTAGTGGCAGCATCAAATATTTCAAACATTTTTGCGATGCTACCAAATCAAATTCCATATTCAATTCTTTCAACTTAAAACCAATGCTTAAAAACACTTCCGAAAAAGGTTATTAAGATTCGCTTACGATTATGACTCTTTCAAGCTTCCTCGCGAACTGACGATTCCGATTACCTTAATCTTCATTTTACTTCAACGCATAATATTAAATACTCTTAAAACGCTGGTTAACCATTCAACCATAACACAAACCCTGGTGCACACTAATGAACACTTAAAACTTAATCGTTATTAAGTACGGAGACAAGAATATCGGGACGAAAAATTTTCAATTACGATAAAGCCCTTACATAATTGAGACTCTTAACTTAACAGCGTTCGCGATATCGTGTGGACTCCGCTTAAAAGCTTTATTCATCTATAAAATGTACCTTTCTCAAATATACAACTGAAAATGCACTTTAAAACGATATACCTAAAGTTTATTTTTGATGGTTGTGTCGCTTGGTTCCTTTACATGCAAATTAATGTTGGGTGCATTGGAAAAGTTTAATGGTATCTTAATTAGTCGATACAAGGAGGTTGGTGCTTATTTAGTTGTGGCCAGTATCAAATTTATATCTTCTCTAATATCTAGTGGGTGAAGTTGGGAAGATTCCTTGTATGTGATACATAGGAGAATGTTTATCTTACATTGTCTTTGCTTTTATAGTTTAGTTTTCCATAAAGTTGCACCTATATGGGATCTTCTTACTATTGAACAATGAATACTCATGTTTTATTTGTTAACGAGCAAAGATTTATTTGCATGTAGGTAGTGGTATTTGTGCTGATTTACGAGTTCAACAGAGATGAAGTCGCGGGGACTAGCATGTCAATTAAAATGCCTTCCTTAGAATTCGATTTTTAATTGTACTCAGTAAATTGACAGTCGAAGGGTTCAGATTTTGACAAAATAAGATAGTGAGTTGGTGTAAGAATGAAAGAATGAACTTAGAAAATGAACCTACTTATATGCAAACTTTTATTTAAAAAAACACGATATACGCTATTAAAAATTGTCTTTGAACTGTCAAGTTACTGAATAACAATTAAAAGTCGAACGATATAGGTGGCTGTGGTTTGAAAATAATATAGCACTAAAGTCTTCAATCCTAAGAGTTGTGTCGGTGTTGAAGCCAACAGAAGAAGGAATAATATCGAATGAAGTAAGAAGTTAAATAACCAAAAAGGATAAAAGATCCTTCATATCAAACACACACAAAACAAAATTAACTTATAAGCGAAGAAAGTTCCACAATAATTCACGTTTCATTAAAACTGACGTTCAAATGAATATAAAGTTAATTCATTCGTTGAATTCAAACTTTAGACTGATATATGACCACCCTGAAGTGGTGCCTCAAACAGCCAATTCTCCCAGATCTCCCCCACCGCGTTCGGTTATGAAGATTCTAATGAGAAAAGGGGAGATCTGGGTTGTTAGGAGGGCTCAAACTATCCTGGCCGGTGTGTACACGATAATGAATGATTGAACAAAGCGTTAAGTCTATTATAACGTTGCAAGAACTTTATTAGAACAGTTAATGTACGAGGTGAAGGGATGTGCCACGATGCCGATTGTTTTTATTAAGGGAATACCTTAACAAAAACGTCGAGATCGCGGCACATCCGATAAAGGGAATGAATAATGCTGATAAAGGGACAACAATTATCGTCACAAAAACCTGTGCTCATTATTTTCATTAAACAATCCTTGCAATTTTAGTTTTACGATATCGATAATGCCTAAAAAGTAACAACGTAGGTAATTAAAAAGGTAGGTAAAAACCGAACATAATTGGCACATTCTTTTCTATTTATCTTTCAATTTGAAAAGGAAACAACCAATTAATTGAATTAAAACAACTCTTTTCCATTTTGAATTAATCTCAAAGATAAAATATAACAATTAAAAAGTAATTAAAACGACACAATATCGCAATTAATATTATCGAGTTAAAATTTATCGACACGGCACAGCCCTAGATACCGCGCTTCGAGTTGAGTCTGCGTCTTTATAATTAGATAAAGCGGGTAACAATTAAACTTCCCTTAAATAAGCCAAACGTGGAGGGTAGCAATTAGCATTTTCAGGCTGATTATTTTATAAGTATAACAAGGGTGGTGGTTTTGCTGGATGTGGCAACACTAAGGGTATGACTACAAGTACGTTTGGTTAAGGAAACATTTTTTTTTTCTGTCAGGCGTAATACATACCAATGAAACTGTTAAATACTACGCATTTTCTTCATTTCTGTCCATGAGTGCATAGGTACATGAACAGGGTCTTATGTAAACGGTTAAAAAGAAAACACAGAGATTAATTATTGGCATAAGCAAACTGGAGAAATATACTAACCCTTAGTGTCATGTTTATTTAGAAATTTCGATTACAGGTAAGTTAATCTTGTCAACAAGGCTAATAAATAACCTCAATCTTAATCCCACACTCGAAACCGAGAGTAATAAATCTACTGTTTGTATATTTTGCTCTCTCCAAAGCTCTTCTAGTTTCCCCTTTACATCCGTGTGATCTCATCCCGCCAGCGTGGTCGGTTCTAACAAATTTATGCTAGCTAATTAAGATCTGCTTTATTAATTACTTTGGCCAACTCTCTACAGTTTTTCCTTTTTTTTCTCTCCCAAAATCGTGTCTAATAATCTGTTTAGCGGCTATGAATTTTTGGGGTTAAATAAGCTGATTTGACGTAACCTTTCGTCTGTTTTTTTACGGTAGGTAATTTTAGAGTAATTTTATGTTCGCGGTTTGGGCGCTTATTTTGTCGGTACAGTTTTTGAATGTGGTTCTAGAACTTGAACACTTTATTATTTTATACATTGTCTTAACTTATTGGGAAAGGATAGGTACATACTTAAGTTCTGATCCTCAATGGCTAAAGATAAACTAATATATTCACAGTTGAATTAACAAGGAAACATTATTCACCTAAGCTCCAATCGAACAATCTTCATTGACACTGAATAATCCGTTTTCAATTACCAAATCGCCTGTTTAAGTAACAAAAGCATTTTACTCCTAAATGAGCTAAAATTTGAATACAAAAACACACCCAATTTTACAAAATCACTTACAAAAATTTTCATTACGTCAAAATATGCCTTCAAAAATTCCCCAAACTGAAAACATACGTACAATAAAAATGTTCTAACGATAAAACTTTACAACTCTGCCCTCAGCAGTTATCAAAACAGTCAAATAAATCCGAGGAGCGTTTTAAAACTTTCAAGATGTTCTCGTAAAAACTCCGTGCATAATGTATAGGCCTTTGAATTTGTTATTATTTCGTTCCTTAAATTTTTGGAGCGTGATGATCATGGTTTCTTTCAGATATCCGTGGCTACTGTTAAAGTACTAAATTAGTTTTGTGTGAGGTGAAAAAGGTATGTGTTTTGGCATTATAAACACCGTTAGTTATTTTGTAATTAACTTAAATAATTTATCGTTAAAAAATTACAGCCCTGACAACGTAATCCATACATACATACATAGATGACTTCTTATTTTGCTCATATATTGCATCTGGCCAGGTATAATACTTAGGTATTCATGTTATCACAATCTCTTTACTTATCATATTACTAATAAATTGCCTGATATTGGAATATTGCAACAAAATACGAGCTCATTTAAGTAACAGCCTGCATGTCTAGCAGGTGACAGTCATTTACATCATGTGACAGCATTAATACATCTTCCTGTTCCCCTAATCGTATGGGAATATAAGAAAAGACGATGTGCAATAAAAATTAACGACAGACTGTGGAACACATCACTCCCCTTCTTAGAACCCTCGGATCAATCGGCAAACGGATTTGTTTCCTAATTCCTAAGGAGACAAACTACAAGCAACAATTATACAAGAGACATCCGACATAGCTTCGAAGACACGCTCAAGAAACAAAAAACAAGCCATTCAGAACCGTATTTCAAGAAAAATACACATCATTATCCTTTGCAAATAATATATTCGCGAAATTAAATCGCAGAAAATAATCTTACAGGAAAACATACCCTTAGTGGTTGAGTTAAGACGTTCTTTTAAGAAACAGCTCTAAACACCCTAATTCGGGGAGTTTTAATATTCACTTATACAAGGGAAAAGAATTACAGGAAGAAAATGAAACAGGGTGAGTAAATAAATAAAGAAAACGAGACGCCTAGGGCGGCCATGTTGCTACGTGGGTAACATTACGTGTTAGATCGTGCAACGATTCCAATTCGATTTGTCGATGGTCGAACACGATTCCAGGGAAATGACCATCGACCTTTAGAATGTGTAAATAGTTTGAGGAAATTGCCTTACGATGCTTAGCGTCGAATAGTAAGGAATGTTCGGAATAAGGTTCCAATTGCAATCAACTTTTAAAGGCGGTGAACTAAAATTAACTTTAGTACTGTACCCACATATTAAAGATAATTATACCCATATCGAGTTAATGGAAAAGGTACAGATAGATTAAGATGTAAAACAGCATGTTAAGTAGTTGTAAAGTAGTACAAAACAGGGAAATAATTTACTTTAATATGTACTTAAAATTTAAAGCTTCGTAACGACTCTATCAATATTCATGAACAATGTTGCAAACTATGTATGTATATATTCCTTTACATCTCCGAACTACTTAACACGAACTGTATACACGATAAAATTCGACGAAAAATAATTTAAAAAGCTGCGCCGCATCATTAATTGTAAAATAACTAGTATGGCCGCTTATCCGAGACGAGTTGCGCATAAAAATAACGTTAAAACTCCGGTAAAAGTCACAAAAATAGGCTATAAACCAAACAAACGGGTACAATACATGTAAAAAGTCGAGCGTTCGTCTTTTCCACCGCAGTTAATAATTGATGGCTCAAACTGCCGAGTTCTGTAGCTCATACAAAATGTATGTCCCTAGCTACCCCATGTTACCGCCTGCTTGATGTTGTGTACATAGCATATGTATAGTTAGTACGTCCACTTAACTGCTTCTCTCTAACCTTTGTTATAGCAATTTGGATCGGTTTGGGGAACGAATTGATTGGGTGTACGCGGGGATATATTGTTCCGCGCGTAATTTATTGTATTAGGTGGATTTGGACGGTATAAGTGATTTTTGAAATACCTAATTTTCTATGGAAAAGTATTGATTCCTTTTCAAGACAGATATCATTTAGCTGTTCCTATTATTTAGATATTCCTATTATTTAGTCACATTAAATAATGACTCGTAGTCAAGATTATAAGATTATAGTCGCGTAACGATCCATTCGTTACGCGACTATAATCTTGACTACCATCCTATTTTTGTATCCAGGCCGTCATTTATTTTTTATATTTCTTAAAAAAAAATTAAAAAAATTGACAAAATTGTTTGGGATAAATTAATTTGAGTCAAGCGTGATAAGCTGTCCCTGTTCAAATAAACAACACTTTCTACACTTTAAAAAGATTGACAAATTACAATCCCAAAATTCTATTAGGTATCGATATTTCAAACTGATACATTATTCATGTAGAAAAGAAACGTACACGACTATATAACTACAATAATTAATTTCAAATATAGAAATCGTTGCACAAGAATCGACTGTCAATAAAATCGATAGTATAAATTTATGAGTTTGTCACATCCTTATCTGTGGACACAGATAATCAATGAAGGCACAGATCATAATGCATGGATCCATTGTTTATGGATGAGTTTAAACTATTACTTACGCGAGAGGTGTAATTCATTGTGTTCATTCATGTATTGTTTTCATTGTTGACAGATGAACGCTGATTGCATGAATATGAATGATTGCATGTTTTATGTAGCGCACGTTTAGTTTATGAATTGGTGAAATTAAAATGTTATTTTGTCATAGAGGTTTCAAAATGTTTCGGGGTAGTGGAAAAATGGCGGGCATTTTCTTGCTGTCAGCTGTCAAATATTTGAATTTGAAATTTCTTTGCCGCCTTCAAAACTACAGAGTGGGTGTAAATTGAGCAGATTTTAATACCTACATATGTAACCGGAAAATGGCAAACTCCGTAAGATTATAAAATAACTTGAGAGATTATAAACTCTCGATAAATTGTCATTTGGAATACTTTTTTACGCATCAAAATTTGATAGTCTATAATATATCGAAATCATTCCGAGACATTGTGAACTGACATGAAATGGCGACCAATCAGAGCACAAGTCTACAATTTATCCGTTTTCGTGTGATAGTATACCTGGAAACAAGGCTCTGATCGGTCTGTTCAGATATGAGCTCACACCAACAAAGACCAATGAGGGGCCAAGTTTCCAATTTAACTATCACACCAAAACAGATAAATTGTAGACCAGGGTGCTGATTGGTCGC
The DNA here is from genome assembly GCA_905163435.1 of Mamestra brassicae. NCBI lineage: Eukaryota > Metazoa > Arthropoda > Insecta > Lepidoptera > Noctuidae > Mamestra > Mamestra brassicae. Next base: position 8,481,168 of record LR991010.1, read on the forward strand.
CAGTTTATGTCAGTCTACAATTTCTCGAACCGACTGGGAGATATGGACTATCAAATTTGGATGCGTAAAAAAGTATTCCAAATGTTCAGTTGACAATTTATCGAGAGTTTACAATCTCTCCAGTTATTTTATAATCTTACGCAGTTTGCTATTTTCCGGTGACGCCTATAAATAAATCAACGCTAGGAGCAATCCATACTTACATTAAAGTGTGTTAGTAACTCTATCTATTTGTTACCTCTTCTCGTCTTAATGGCCGAACGGCTTAGGATGAAACTTGGCTCACTGGTAGACCATGTATTGGCATATGACTTCATTTATTTTTTCCCTTGATATAGTTTTAGACTTTCAAGCGGGCCGCTTTCAAGCCGCGGACAAAAGCTATTAAAGCATTTAAAAAAAAATTGAATACAAACTTATAGGCTTGTTTTTTACTCTGAATCAGGCGAACTTTATTCTACTACTAGTTGCCGCCCGCGGCTCCGCCCGCGTGATTGTCGAAAACTATCCTAAGGGAACATATTCCCGGGATAAAATGTATCCTATGTGTTATTCCAAACTATAATCTACCACTGTGCCAAATTTCATCAAAATCCATTCAGTAGTTTTTGCGTGAAAGAGTAACAAACATCCATCCTTCCATCCATACTTACAAACTTTCGCCTGAATACAACTACTGAATGGATTTTGATGAAATTTGGCACAGAGGTAGATTATAGTCTGGAATAACACATAGGATACTTTTTATCCCGGGAATATGTTCCCTTGGGATAATTTTCGACAATCACGCGGGCGGAGCCGCGGGCGGCAACTTGTTATCACATAAAAACAAGAGAGATCTCAATAAAAGACTTTTCAGGATTGATCTTTAATCACTGTCAAATAATAACTAATTATCACAGGACAGTCTACGGTAGCCCAATATTTGTATTAACGATCAGCATCCTCCGTCGGAGCCACAGATAATACAGACTCATTTGTCATAGATAAAATGCCACTTCATTTAATTTATGTCTCGTGTATCAGTTATGAGGATATTAGGTTGAAATCATTGTGATTTAGATGATTTAAGTGTATCATTAAGTCTCATACCTAGATTCACTCGTTATTTTTTTAAACTGTAAATCTTGACATTCAAAAGTGCCATTTAATGGTCTTATTGAAATAAATGATTTCACTTTAACATACTATTCTAATTCACTGACTGAGTGACTGACAGACACTGCACTCCGTAGAGAAACACTAAGAGAGCATTTCCCGAAATTCCTAGGGAAACGGGAAAAAACGGGTTATGTGCGTACGAAGTCACGAGCAAAAGCTAGTAGTATTATAAATGCAACAGTAAGTTTGTTTTTTACGCTTACTGTTTTAAATCGCCGAACCGATTTTGATGAAGTTTTATAAAGAGATAGATGGGACCCATAGTAGATACCTAGAGGTTTAGAGTCCTGGTGACGATGACGGTTAAAGACGACTTTACCGCGACCGAATCCGCGGACAGAAGCTAGTTCTTCATTTAAAATGTACAAAACATTAAAAAAACTAGACTGCAAATAAATGTTTCTTGATACAAAACGTTCCAATGCAAGTTTCCACGTATTTTAATATTATAGCTTAACAATAAAGGCACTAGAGAAGTAGCAACCAGTAAAACTATCTCTGAAGAAAGCCTATAATAACCATTTTCCTGAAGATAAAGATTTGTACAATACAAACTTACAAGCTAAATCGCATTCTTAGACCGACATAGAGAACCATTGAAGATACGCTACTGCAATATTAGAGTTCCAATTCCCGTCGCACTTGTATCGAAGTTGAATTATGCCAAAAACAACTCTGCTGAGATGGTTTTGCGATTTAAATTTGTATTGTTGCATTTTAAGTTTTACTAAAATTGGCTTCAGGTATAAAATTAAAGTTAACTTTAAGTATATATAAAGTTTATACAAAATTAAATTTACAAGACAACTCGGAAAAATCGGCAATTTCAAAATTAAAGTAAAGACCCTATGCAACGTAAATCATCCCGCAAATCTTTCTTAAAATAATAAACATAAATACTGGCACAAAACAAGAAATTCCAAATTCAAAACTGCGAGACAATGCCCGAGGTGCGTTCCGAAGTTGTGTTGGTGGCATCACAACCGATTACGTTCTAATGGACAAGCGGTGTTTGTGTTCGATACTGATAACGCTTGCTCGATACGCGCGGCGCCATGCCACTGATTTTATTATAATAAAACTAAAAAGACTATTGGCCAGGCACTCACGCCGATGTTCGTGATCTACTGTCTGATACAGGATTTTATTTCGCCTTTGTAATCGTACTCTGATTGTGTTTCGGAACGTATGTTTGTTAAGTTGGTAGCGTTAGTGTTGCTGGTTTGAATTTCGAATAATGGCTATCTAGATAGATAGAAATGAACATTGAATGTAGGAAACAAATGTGTTTGGTAAATATTTATTCTTAGGTACCTACCAAGATTCTTATAGCGTACGAGTACCTATCTATCATTGCATTAAATTAATAAATAGCTACACTAAACGTTTGTTTGGTGTACCTACATTCAAGTGCACTATTTCAAATCTCAGTAAGTGAAACATGGAACTAACTATCCGGCCTATCCCTTTTATAAAATAGTCCGGCGCCATATATTTTTTCTGGCTAAAAATACGTTCCTATCAGCCCATAACTTAACCCTAACCCAGTTTTAAAATATATTGAGAGCCTCATAATAAATCGGACGTACTTTATTCTAATCTTTTAAATGAGTCTTTTATTTCAAATCTCCGTTCAAAAATACGGTAAAGAGCGGCTTAACCCAAAATTCCTTTGCCCAGTTTACATCGTATTGTTATGTTGGCATTTTAAAAGGATATCGTTTATCTGTGGTATTATTTCAAATGTTTTCGAATTTAAAGTTCCTTTTTTGAACTCAGAGTGACATTAAATAAGATTTATTTGAATACACGTCATACTTACCGATTGTAAAATGTTTTACATAATGTAAACACATCTTAAAATTTATTATAAAAGACCAGCAAAAGACCACGTCTTTAACTAAAAAGCTTTTTTCATTAATTCAGTCGCAAAACTAGTTCACAGAATCTTATAAATAATTCTGTAAAGCGGACGCCATAAATAAACTTAAAACGTAGCTCTTTAAACTTTATCATTATTTATGTTTAAAATCGCTTTTACTAAATCCGTCGGTTACTTACTCTGTCAAAAACATTAAGCGGTAAATTAATCAAATAAACTGGAACCAAATCCTATCACCATTGGACCTAGCCACGTCGCCCCTCGTTAGCCGATAACCCGACTTTTAATAATACACAACAGGACAAAAACAAGGAGCTAGAGATAAGAGACCATTAACTTAGCCGGTTAATACAAAGAGACGTCGGCTAAATCGACCGAATCCGTATACTAATGCCCTTTGTACGACAGACTTCAAAATAGGAACGGATTAAAACGTCCTTTTTAGGCGCCATCTTTAGAACGTGTTCGAATTTCAAAACCTGCCAAGAATTGCTATTAAAAAAAACTAAACAGTTACAACTCATAAAAGTTCTACCTAATATAGTCTAGGTTGTCTTTGGTATCAGATAGGTACCCATATCGATACCAGTAAATTAACGTAAGGGACATTTACCCAAAATCTCAAATTACCCCCACGACAATTAACGTAAGGTTAATTTACGCAAAATGCCAAAATGTCCCTTACGTTAATTGACATTTTATGGTATCGATATTTTTAACTACATAATAGATTTCGACAAAGTACGTTGCATCTTCTCAAGGACTTAAGAAAACCTAAGCTTAAAAAGGAAATGAGAGGGTTTCCTAGAAAGCAGCTTTTTAGTTCGTACCCGAAGGGTAACCAACGGAATGCTATTACTAAGCCTCCGTTGTCCGTCTGTCCGTCCGTCTGTGTGACAGCGGGCTGTATCTCATAAACCGTAATAGGCAGACAGTTGAAATTTTCACGGAGTGTGTATAAAATAAAAAATAAAAGGGACTCCCTTGCCAGAAACGTGTCTTTTTGGCGATTTTTGCTCAATCTTAATATTGGCAACAGGTACACAGGACACTTGAAATGCTTACAGAGTTTACAGCCATTCAACAGACGTGTTTTTTGGAGATTTTTGCCCGATTTTAACGGCATAATAGTGGCTTATTATACGGAACCCTTCAAGCGCGAGTCCGACTACATTAAACCATTTAATTCTATGACATATTCTTCTAATAAAAGTAATCTGACTATTGAAAAATAAATTCGTAGACGATTAAACATTTTGAATTTTAGCCAAATATAGGTCGATTTAAAATTTCAAAAAACACCAGATTACCATTTTAAGATTAAATAAATGCATGAGACATGAAAATCTCATAGAAAATTACCGTTATTGAATATTTATTTATATCGATTGCGGTATCAGGCATGTTGTGGTCAAACATGACTAACGTTAGCATATTATTATTTCCTAGACTGAATTCAAGCACTAAGAGAATTAAGTGTTCATGTTTGTGGGAGGAATAATGTCATGCTTCAATGACTTTGTATTTTATTATCTTTATAAATATAACGGACTATAAGTTATTGTGACTTAGAGCCGGTTTCTGAATGAAGAATTTTGAGTTGATAACGTGTCAAACCCTACTGTAATGCTAAACTGTATCAGTTTTCAGGGGGAGTTATACTAAACTTCAAATTCTTGATCTCGATATCGCGGTTCAGTATGATACTTAACAAGTTTACGTAGCTGGAAAAAGGTGGCAAACGCGTCGGGTAAGCTCGCTCCATCGTCGACTTTGTCTCTGTCATCTATGACCTAGACTAGAGTCAAGAGCAAACTCATCTAAAATAAAAATAAAAAAAATAAAAAGAATGTAAGTACTTAGTTTATTAGATCTACAGATTGGCAAGCAGTTCAGTTATTTATTAAGAATCTTTCAATAGCGTTCCAGAGTCTGGGTTTGACCCCGGTTAAAGGCTCGTCCCCTATTACATACACGATACAAAAGATACTGATGGTGCACTACTGCCTAACCCAAATGAAAACAGGCGTGATGTTCCGTCAATATGTAATTGAAAGTCCCATAAATAAGGTCCCATTAAAATGGGTGGACAAACTTTTAGAAATCATTCAGACCACCAAAATCAGGATATCTTTGGTTAGACGTTCTGAACGCTGGTCGCTGTGTTAAAATTCCACCTATATTAATAGGACCTTATATAAGGTGGGTGATTAGGGGGTCCACCCCCTCCCCTAAGCATACAACGAAAATAAAAATCGTTAATAAATATTGGACGGATGATACGGATAATCCGTGCCTCAAAATATACAATCTCTTCCGAAGTGATAGTAGTAATATCACTTCGAAAGAGATTGGCGATCAGAATTCTGCCTTTTCTGCGTGCAGCCTACGCAAAAACTAGTTTATCTTTTTGCATTTTTGGACCTTTTTTTTTAATGATGGGAAATCATCAAATGACTTCTTCTGCTCTGGGTGTAGCGGAAGGGCTTGTCAGACTCTTACTGACTAAAGTCCATCCGTGTTCCTTCTAAAGCCCTTTGCGTTCCAAGGCCGCGGTGACTCTTTCGAACAAATTCCGCAACCCTAGCAGGCTCTGGCCCTAGCGGGCCCCGTCTTCTATGCTGACATTTCTTTGAGGCGCGCGTGAAACACAACGCGCCATCGACCCGGGCCTGGTGGTGATCGGTCAGCGAGCCACCCAACGCTCGCCGTCCGCAGGACCGCGCCTACGGTGGCCGGGGATCGCCCTGCGACTCCCGACGCCCAGGGTGTCTTCGCCTGTAGCGGCGGTTGGGGCGAAGGCCATTTTTGGACCCTTACACCCCTTCCTTGTGAAAACTATAGCTACACTCGTGAAACTGGGATTAACTTTCAATAGGTACCTACCTAGTACAATTCTATATCTAATTGAATCAAAGTTCAACAGGTGAACGTCTTCCATATTTAAACAAGAAAGTCTGCATTATCTGTGGTCAAAGACTTTACAATTTATGGCCAATCTAATGTTGCCATAAATAAGATGACGGTGTTGCCAGCTAAAAGCACTTACAAAACACGTGTAGTATTGATTGAATGGTTCAAATTAATTTATGTTAATCGTCGATTTCAATATGAGATGGCATGGGAATTGATTAGAATTGTCTCTATAGACTTGTTTCCTGCTTGTAACCAGATTATAAACAGTATTACATGAAGGTTATAGGTTATTTGAGATATAAAGAAGTGTCTATACAAAGTTTGTAAGTATATGTCAACGGAAAATTGCAGACTCCGTAAGATTGTGATAAATCTTTATTAGATTGCTATTTCTCAATATACTTATTATGAAAAAAAAGTTTTGTATACAATAAATCCCATCCAAATCCCAAATTTCCGGTGACATATATACTAGTATTATCACATTATATACTAGTATTATCAAGTGACTTCGCTCGCGTGTACTTCAAAAATTACCCAAGGTAACATATAACCGGGATAAAAGGTAAAACATCGTCTGTCCTAATCTAGAGCAAGGTCTAAACACGATCCAAATTTATTCCAAACCTGTCCAGCCGTTGAGGCGTAAATTATTAACAAATTTCTAACCATACAGACTTTCATGTAACTTAGGTATGGGATAGGATTAGTAGGATTATGTTCATAGCTTAACTCAATTATCGGCGGGCGCAAAAAAAATACTCTTCAACTATTTCGAAAGCGCAATCCTTTCTTTTTCTCTCATTTGCAGAAGGTTTCTGTTTGCCTTTTAAAGCATTCTATCACATAATCTATTAATAGGAAATTTGAAAAAATATGGAAGTTCTTAGATTCCTGATAAAATATAAGTGATACAATTTTACTGTATGTCAATATGCCTTTATAAAACACTCAGCTTTTAATACAACACGTCATACTATCATCCTAATAAATAAAATTCTTCCGTTACTGACTGACTGAGTGACTGACAGACAACGCACAACCGAAACTTCTGGTCGTAGAAAGCTGAAATTTGGCATGTAGAATCCTTGGGGAGTATAGGAGAGCACTAAGAGAGTATTTCCCGAAATTCCTCTAGAAATGGGGAAAAAATGGGATACCTTTGCGCGTAGGTACGAAGTCACGGGGAAAGGCTAGTTACTTATCAAGTTCCTAACATTTCGTGTTAAACTTACCATTCAGTTTTACGATATGTAATTAAAACAAATACTCAACTGACCATATCATACTCTACTTAACTTTTTAATATCCAACACAATTAGGATACAAGAAAACACCAGTATTTTAGACCGTTAGAAGTTAAGGAAATTTAGGAAACGACGGGTCAGGTTTTTTGGACGTCCACACTATTAGTAGATAAGAAAAAACCAGTGCTTAAGACCATGAAAAGTTAAGAGAACGCAGGAAAAGAGAGGTCAATTTATTTGGATGGTTGAAACTTGTCTTTAATATACAACACCAGTTTTTAAAGACCTTAAAATTTTAAAGGTATTTTAGAAAAGACGGGTCAAGTAAATGTGGACGTTAGAAACTTCTTCAGTTATCTTAATAGGGACAAGCAAGTCAAGAATGTTGACGCCTCTTCTAAAATAATTACAAGTATTTTAAGAGAACATAAATTCTGAAATCGACTGTACTACAAGTATTTTGTTATCAACAAAATCGTTTCAACAAATGATGGGAACATGCACTTTGGGGAAAATTAAGCTATTTTCATGTAAATTACTTGAATGTATTGGAAATGTTGATAAATGCAATAAAACTTGTGTACCTTACCAATAGATTACTTATTATGGTTAGCGAGTGTTTGTTTTATTCAGCCGGTCGATTCTTCGAAACATGTTCACTTCGACATGTTTACAGAATCGACCGGCTGTAACCGGGATGTAATCAAGATGGAATGACAGCTCACTTCGTGATCACTTCATCGAAGCCTTCACTTCGACAGACGACGACTAGGACATGATCTACCCGTGTGCCAAGCTCCATGCAAATCGTATAGAAGTGAAGAGGTAACAACCCGACGAGTCGATAGACAGAGTTACTTTCGGATTTATAATAATACTGAATTTTGCCCGCAACTTCGTACGCGCATATCCCATATATAGCCTCTAGCCTACCTCATGAATGTGGCTATCATATACAAAAAGAATTTTCCAAATCCGACTGGTAGTTCCAGATAGGTATTAGCGCGTTCAAACAAACAAACATACTTTTCAGCTGTATTATATTCGTATAGATGTAATAGCTTTTGCCCACGACGATACAGGAACGGGAAAAAACGGGATATGCGCGTACGAAGTCGCGGGCAAAAGCTAGTATTCGTATAAGTATAAAGATATAGATTAGCATGGATGGAGTTGGGTAGGACACATAGCAAGGCGCGGTGATAACACGTGGAGTAAGACAATTTTGTTCGTCCGGCAGCAAAGTGGGCAAACGACCCGTCACTTACCTATTAAACACTGGCCTCATCTAGTTTAAAAATTACCAAAAAAGAATGACGTGTAAAAGTGTTATGTCTAACCTACTTACAAAATAAATATAATTTATTATAGCAGAAAGGTCTATTGGACATGGCCTGCAAGCTTCGTAGTATATACATAAATTCTGCGCTTAAGATTTGAATTGCAGCGTTCCCCGTGAAATTTAAGTGAAGTGAGCTTGATGTGAGCTGTTAATCCATGGCTTGTTAGAATGACAGTTCACTTCACAAAAGTTATCACAGTGAAATGTAAACAGTTTTATATTATGTACAAGCTATTGCACGTGGGATGCCTCTAATGTGATCTCTCAACCACTCAAAGGTTTGCTGAAAGAAAACTCAACTTCGAGTTAACCTTGCCTTTGTTCATGAATTGCAAACTGTGTAGGCGATATGATTATTGGTCGTATCGGATTGCCGCTTGAATACTCCGAAGTATATCCAACGAGAGTCATGAACGAAGGAGTGCACCTGCGTTTGCGCACACACTTGTGCACTATATTATGTCCAGTGCCGATGGCTAGTCTCCTTTGAAATCGGTAAGGGGGACTATATTGTGATTATTTAGTTTTTTAGATTATTGTACAGACGCTAGCACGTCAAGCTACCAGAAACTGGAAAAAATCCCAATCAGACCTTAAACCAAATGCTTTAGCGCTAAAGTTGAAAATAGATTTACGAAATTTGACAGATAGTTGTAGCTTGATGTGCTGCCGTCTGTACAGTCAATAATTAACAAATATACTGGCACCAGTCCTCAATAAACAAGTAGCATCTAAAAACTCACCTCCACTTCGTCCGTCTATTCTGGAACCACGTCTTCACTTGAGCATCAGTCATCTTCAACGTCTTCGCCAGGCTAGCCCTCTCAGCCGACGCCAAATACTTCTGCTTATGGAACCGTTTCTCCAGCTCAGCGATCTGAAGCCGAGTGAAGGAGGTTCGGGGCTTCTTCCGCTTCGGGGGAGTTCGGTTCTGGTAGGGGTGCCCGATCCGCCTCGTTATGGGGAATGATGCTGGAAAGAGAGAGGAGATTGGCGTTAGTGAAGTAGTGCTGTATTTTATTGAGTTGCATCAAATTAATATTTTATCTATCTATCTGATGAAAAGGCTTAAAGGTGTCTTGTTGGTTCAAGGATACGTTTTCAGGACTATTCAATGGATATTAGATAGCATACTGGTGTTGAATCTCACCTAGAGGAGTAAGTCATTCTTAGTTTTCTTATTAAAAATAATAATTTATCTATGGAGTCCTGATTAATTTAAGGATAGTGGAAGAATGAAGAGAAAATAATACAACATTCTGTTTATTAAAAAAAAACCCTGAAAACCTTGCCAAGTTATCTTGAATTATACAAATCACACCTGGAAATGGCAAAGGCTTCTTTGATTGTTTATTTCAAGAAGTAAGCAATCAAAAGAAATAATAATGAGGATACGAAAATATCAATCATTTTTATAATGAAACAATAAAATTCAAATGAATGAAAAGTAATTTAAGACACAGATTATTACTTCCATTCATTGTTCCTTTTATGACTCAATGTTTATTAAAAACAAAACCTCAAGAACTAGGGTAAACTGCCTCCGTAATAAGTTTTATTCAAATTCTGCTACGTAACGTTTATATCAGACTGAAACCATCAAGCAATTACACCGATTACGACTCATAACGTCCATTTACATCTTATCTTTGTAATTGAAATCACGATTTAATCCTTATGAACCATTCAGATCGAGTATTATGAAAAAAAAAGCTATGAATAAATAAAAATCTCCTTGTGCATTCGTAGGTCTATGAAGTACGTTCCTATTAAGGTTTGATTACATCGCATAATCAAAGGAAAATTACATGCTCATAGAAACACACCTTAAAACACTGGCCATACACAACCGCAAATTATCTTACTTTAAAAAACGAAGCGGTAATCGTTACCAATCGTTTCAAAGTAGCTGTTGCACGTTCTCTTTTCAAAATTACATCCAAGATGGCGGACGTAATAACGTTTTAAAAATTCGAAACTCAATAAATTACTATTTAAATGGCGCGTTGCTATTGGTCGGGCGGTCGGTAATCGTCGGTGTTTTCCGTAATAGATCGATTTGCATTAAATGATCCGTGAGATGAGATCATGTTGTTTATAACTATATTGTTTTCAATGTCATGTCCATATTATGGTACAATCAGCGTAATAGCATATTTATGTCCATTTACTTCTATAATTTCATAGCAATCTATCCGTCTGGCTATTTACTAGACCGTAAATTAGCTGGGCATTTATCATGAAAAAAAAACAAGTTTAATTTCGAGCATTAGTTGAAATTGTGTCGATGTTAAACTATTCGTACAAAAAATACTTGAGCGCGATAAAGTATTGGAACATAATATAACGTATTACAGCCATTTATTACAGATTATCGAAACTTTCTTTTCTAAGAATTATATACCTTTTATTGACCTTTAATTAATTGGTCATTAAATTCAGTGCTGTCAAGGTTTTAACACCTTTTTGTGGCATTTACACACCTCGAAACATCGCGATAAATTGCTTGCACTAAGCAAGTCGGTACTATATCACTACTGCCCTATTCTGAATTAAAAATACATTCATAAATTCTTTTCAAATATGGAATCGTATTAAACGGCGCGCTGTCATTGGTCGGTCGACAGCGTAATGGCCGCCTCACGTGACCGCAAATTATGTAGCAATTGCTGGGGAGTAACTTGGTCGTAGTTTAAGATTGTTAGTGACTTTTGTTCCCCCCTGCAATTTAAGTTTAAAGGTAAGGCTTTCGGTTTATTCATTTCCCAGTGCACGAAGTACTTAGACTTATTTTTTGAGTTTAAGAACTAACGTGTCGTATTTTTGTAGTAGTTTGAATGAATAAAGTAAGCACTTCTTGGTTTTATAGCCAATATGATTATGATCTGTCAACTACCGAATAAAACCACCGTTACAATTTGATGCTATTTTACTACTGACTATCATAACGATATTTTAATTTAGTTTTTTATGAGTACAGAGTTTTAACACAGCTCATAGGCATTTAAGGGATCTCGTTATCTCAAAGCAAGTTGCTACGAAACATTTCCATACGATTTTTCAGTCAATATTCAACATGTATTCGTAATTTACAATACAAAACATCTGCAACAAAGCCAATATCACTAAAACAGACCATCAATCTTGAAAACCGCCGACAATATTCAGCAGAACCTAACAACATGACCCACAGCCGCCTCAGAACTATATAAAAACGATTAGCTACATAGTAAAACGAATTTCCCGTCCGTCGGTATCAGGGTGGAAAAGGGTGCGGTAACAAGATTCCGCGGGTCGTAATCCGGTTAAGGGCGGTATGATTCATGCGTGCGCCCGTTCTGGCGTGGTTTGTGTTACGTGTGTTACGGAATAAGGACGTTTTGAGGTGGGTGCGCATTTGCAGCGTTTTTATAAACATGTGCATTCGCCTTTATTTTTTATTTTTTTATGTTTTGCCAAACCTTTATGGTCAGTAAGACAGTTGTGATTCGTATGTTTCTTATAATATATTTATTATTATTATTATAATCCTAATAAATAACATTCTTCCGTTACTGAGTGACTGACAGACAACGCACAGCAGAAATTACTGGTCATAGAAAGCTGGCATGTAGGTTCCTTAGGGAGCGTAGGGGAGCACTAAGAGAATTTCCCAAAAATCCTACGGGAACGGGAAAAAACGGAATATGCGCGTACGAAGTCGCGGGCAAAAGCTATAAATTTAATTAATAATAATATTACATTTTTCTTAATGTTCCCAACAACCCGTAGAAATGTTCCATGATATGAAGATATACCATGCGCGTTCAGTACTGAATGTAAAATGGAAAGAAATATTAACTCCTGAAACACAGGTTCAAGTCAGAGTTACTGAAACAGACCTCCTATTTCAGTACCTTTCTGACATTAGAACATTAAATTATCATTATTCTTTGAAACGAAGAAAGCTTAAACATAAATAACTATTTAAGAGCTACAAGCAGTATTAAGTGTTTATACATGGTTGACTAATCTTTTATTCATTAAAAAGCTGATTCATAACATACATATAACCAATTTTATGGCACCCTCAGTGGCATTATATTAAGCATTAATATAATATCTAGGTTTTAGTATAATTTCATCACATTCTAAGAGCATTACTGTCGTTATGACAACGTATTTCAATAAACTCTAAATAATTTTATCTTGCAACTCCTACGCAATACAAATTGCTAATGCATTGGTGTGTCAACTGTCGGTTTAATCAATAATGTTATACATACCACTAAAGGATACCAATTTGTGTTTATAATGTCAGTCTGAATCTATTTTATTTGATCTACTACTAGGTTTTGCCCGCGAAGTCGTCCGCGTAGAATAGTAACTTTGGGCAGCCATTTTTATTTTTAAGATACTATATTTTCAAAAACGCTTGAACATATGTTTATTTATTTTTTATCAAGTGCCTAAATACAAAGGTTCATTATTTTATCTTCAGTAATGACGGACTCCCATAAAAACTTCCATCCCCTTTTTCAACCCCCTTCAAGCCCTTTTCTCGCGACAAAAAGTAGCCTATGTCCTTCTCCAAGGTAAAATCTATCTTTGTACCAAATTTCATCTAAATCGGTTCATCGGTTTAAGCGTGAAGAGATAACAGACGGACAGACACACTTTCGAATTTTTATAATATTAGTATGGATAGTTGCATGGTTCTCAGTAAAACAGCCCTCTGTGAGAAAATATATTGCTTGATCAATATGAAATAACAAGCTTTTACTAGTTCAATTATTTGTGCGTAGATATCTACTTACCTATTTTCTAAGTTAAACTCAGACATTACTTCTTACATTGAGGAAATTTGGACTTAAAATGATTGTAAGACTGAAAACGCAAAAAAAAAATAGGTAAGTAGATATCTACGCACAAATAATTGAACTAGTAAATAGTTCAATTATTTGTGCGTAGATATCTACTTACCTATTTTCTAAGTTAAACTCAGACATTACTTCTTACATTGAGGAAATTTGGACTTAAAATGATTGTAAGACTGAAAACGCCAACCTTTGCACAGGACAAGTTAGCGTTTTCAGTCTTAGCGTAGCTTATCGTTTAATCCATGCATTTGTATCTTTGTTTACAAATAAGCTCTTCAATTACAAACTCTTTTAATGAATCTATAGCTTGATCCAGCTAAATATTTTTTGAAATTTGTGATACTTTTAGCATTTGCAGGGCAATGTATACATATAGTATAGTATATTAGTATGTAGTTGTCATAGGTATATAGAGAAGGGACTCACAGTGTATGATGGCTGTTTCAGTGTGATACAAGATAAGTGAATTACTATGCGGCCATGTTGTTTCCCACTCGATAAAACGCTAGTTTAGTTTTACCTTGCTCAAGCTACCGTACGCAGATGGCCCCTTTTCTAGTTTTACCAGACATATCCGCATTGCAAACATGTGTTTATGTTAGCGTACCTATCTTCAAAGTTATATAGGTAATACCTGTCATGCATGGGCTACCAGCGAAAGAAATATGTTTTTGATTTAAATTTAAACTATTAAAAACATCAACTTAATCGGTTTAGTAGATTCGGTGCAAATTGGTTGTGACAGACGGACAAATATACTAGTAATCTTATAAGGTTTCATTTTGAATTGGGACGTACGGAATCCAGAACATAGGTATTGTTTGCCATAATCGCCACGCTTGGCAGGTGGGTTGATGATCGCAGTGTAGCAGTTGCAATGCACAGAACCACAGAGAATGCTGCTACCCATTATCTGGTGGATCTCTTAGTCGCCTCTTACGACACCCACGGGAAGTGATGGGAATTATTTTACTGATTTTAAGCAACACTATCACCCGGGAAAAGGTAAGTTTATTTCCGAGTAGGATCATGACTTTTTAGGGTATAAAAGACGTTTACTCCTTCGCCCCTTTTCCAAACAAATATCTTTAATAGGAAGTAAAATACAATTCTACAACAATAAAGATTTTCACCTTAATTTTCCTCATCAACACAAAACAAATAAAAAATCATACCCCTTAATTATAAAACGAAAAACCTAATTATGTCTGTTATAAAGGCAGAGAAAAATTAACAAACAAATTAACATTGAAGGGTTTAACCGTCTGGGGCGAACCCTTTATGATATAACAGGGTAACTCAACCCTACCCTCTGGGCACTCACCGTAAATCACATTTATTTATGCCGTTTTATTGAAACCTACAGTTTTGTAAAGGATGTTAAGTGAAAAAGTAATTTCAAACTTTATAAAGGGTTTGTTTTTTTCGAGGCGGCAGGTTTCAATCAAAGAAAATCTGACTCTCGTCTAGCCAAGAGGTTACTGGTTCGTGGAGGCCCGATAGGCAGGCGCTCCATGTAAAATACTGCCTGGACTGGAACACTGACAGCTGACCGCATTTAGTTGGGAAAAGGCTGAGATGACGAGGTATCAATTAAAGACACGGAAAGAATAAAATTTCAACATACATATATGCTTCTTTTTTGGCAGTGTTATTTGCATAAATTTGATACGTGATGCGTGGAAAAAAATGTCTAGTCATTAAAACAAAACACTGTATTTTTTTTTTAGTTTCACTGCCTGGCTATTAGAATACTGTTTGAGTACTAATTGTTTGGGAATATCCAATCAGTTGGGTTGAAAAGGTCAAACCAAGGGTTACATAATATTGAAGAACGGATACACGGAGGACGGATATCTAAATATTGTTTGAAATAGTTGTGATGTATTGGCTACATAGATGGTCTTGTTTAGAACTCGGCTCTTGCAAGGTAAACCCTACCTTAAAAGTGTCTAGGATTTGTGTAAATATTGTTTTCTTCCATGAATATTTTATAAAAAAATATGTATGTAAATACACATAGACACACACAACACCTCAGAGCGTTGCTTTCACTTAAAGTGAGACAAATTCTCGCTCATATTTTTGTACAAATCCGCCCCCAAGTGAGGGAAGTGAAAAAGTAAGGACGGGAAGACGAATGCCTGACGCCTAATTGGACGCAGCCGTCACTAGGGATTACATGGAGCCGCTCCATCACTCCTACACTCACATTTGTCCGCGCCTCCACCGCTTGTGAGTATCGCACCAAAAAGTCAAATAGTCAACGAAAAATTTAACAGCATTCATTATTTAATGATTGAAATGTTCCTGCCATCTGCATACCAAATGTAACTACCGTACCGAAAAAATAAAAAGCGCAAATTTTTCGGCAATTTTTTGCAAATCAATTTGCGCTGCGATCATAAATATGCAATTATCCGGTCCACTGCAGCATCGGCAATGTGCAGCGAGAGTAAACATTTCTCAATTACACCGGACAGTGGTGCGGAGTGAAAAAATAAGCGGACAAAATCTCATACATATTGCACGCAACAAGCGAGTACCAATTCCCACTAGTTAGGTTGCCAAACGAACGGGAATCGGGGAGGTACGACCTCATAGAAAATTCATGGGTTGAAATGCAATCGGGAAACGGGTTTAGGTTGCATTTTCAAACGTTGCACTCGTTCGCCAAACAAAAGGCTGGCTTTATGATGTTGTGCTTTTAGTGCCTTTGTTCGTGTGCCGTAATCCGTGTACGATACGTGTTCGTTGTGTTTAGAACATTGGTTTTGTGTAGTTTTTGTTGTTTCATGTGGTATGCCGCCTGAATGGTTGCCATGATTGGACGTTTTATATGTTGGGATGGTTAGCTAGTGAGTCTAAGGAATATTATGCAGATGTAAAACAGTTTTGTTTCTAGATTTATTTCTAGAAGTACTGATCCGATATTAGGTGTTTACGTGTGCTTTTATCCAGAAAAGTAAACGGTTCCTATAGGATTGGCCACGGGAGTGAAACCGCGGATAACAGTTAGTAGATAATAAAATAATTCCCTGTTGACAGTCATGTCAATGAAATCATTATTTATAAATTAAATAATTGACTAAAAACATTTCATAGATAAAATCATCCAACATATTGTATGCAGTTATACATTATCGTAATGTACCAGCAACGATAGGTATAATTTAACTAATTTTATTAATATTTGCGGAAAATCCCTCTATGTTATTAGAGTAAATTGATTTTACGGTTATGTTATAGTATTATTGCTTAAAGTACATTACTATTTCAATGGAAATCATATCTTATTTAATCATAATATTATCATCTTACATGCATTAAGATATGCTAAGTTAACTTCATGCTATCTTTTGGTGCCTTGGTATGGTTGTGTTATAAATTGCGAGAAATAATGGGAGGTGACTTTTGTCAAGTCTATGAATTGCTGTTTTTATGTGTGTTTTAAAATACAGCCAGTTAGACTGCAAGCCGACCCCAATATAGTTTGCAATACGCTCCGCAGATGATGTGTCTTAGTAATAGGGAATATGCATAAAAAAAAATTCTCTAAACAGTTTATCTAGAAATATACAAAAATATAATAAAAACAGTGAAAAAAGAATCAAAATTGACCGAAAAACAAACGAGATATAACTATTTTAAACAAATATATGTTGTCCCTCTCGCTAAGACACCGTTTTCTATGGCAGCTGATAAGTGTCATAGTAGTTGACGTCAGAGTTGGTATCGGACTTCTCTATCTCATTGGCAACTTTGAAGCTTTATAAGCTTATAACTTCATCGCTAATGAAGGTATTTTAAAAATTCTTTCGTAATTGTTTACTAGAGCTAATAAGTATATTATTTGTTTAAAATAAAAAAAAATGCATGCATGTTCCCTATTAGAGTAATTTCCATTCACTCATTACCTAACTATCGTCAGAGCATTCTAGGTAGACTTGCCACATAGTATCCCTCTAGTAATTCTTTTTTTTTCTATTGAGTCGAGAGAAGAAAACACACTTCATTCTCATTTCCTCACTTCATAAACAGGCATAACAGAAGAAAAGTCAGATCAAAATTGTGATCCAAAATCACAAACCAAACAAAGTTCATACATAAATCGTTTTTTACTAAAAGCCAACTACAACTTTGCGAGCAAAATGAACTATTGAAACTCTGCACCATAGGTACTCGCCTTTACTACTTATTATCTAATCTCTTACGTATAAACAAAAACATGCTTTTGTTGTCACATAATTTTCTTAGCGGCCTTATTTTTTCCAAGACGTCACTATGATTGGTAACACAAGGAAATGCATCGCTCGCTCCCACGTTCGTGGGACAGTGGCATGGCGTCGCTTGGCCCACTATGTGATTACACGCACGCTCGCTCAATGAGCTCATTAAAATTTTGTCTACTTCTGTCGTCGAATCGACCACTGGGGTTACGTGTCTGCCTAATTGCGAATAATCTAGCATCCGTTGGTCGGTTATATGGGAATTTCGGACTTTAATCTTGTGAGAGGAAATGTGGTTAAAAATTGGTAATGTCTAAGGTCGTAGTGGTCTAAAGAGACTATTTGGTATCATTAGGTAATTAGGTAATTTGGTACAGCTGGACGGCATTAAGGAAATGACTGAAAGTCGAAAAACTTGCATGCAACTGAGGTCTGTATAGACAGGGTCCTATCCGTGTGGAACGAGTAAGAAATTAGGAAGGAAATAATAAGTTGGATGAAAATGGCAAGAATAGCGAAATCTGATAGAAAGAGACGAAGGTATGGAAGAACTATCGAGAGCAGGAAGAGGATGTAGCACAACTGTAGGGCTCCCACTGACAGGTACGACGTGACAGTGCGTTTTCTAAGAAACAGTTTGGAATACGCGAGCCTAAACGCGTCGAAAGTTCGAAAATGTTCTGATTTCCTGATATACCTTGAATCCAACTTCAAGTCGTTTGTGGTGCGGGTTCCAACTCATCAGCTAAAGATGTTCCTCAAAGAAGAGTTTTGGCTAAAGGGTGTCGTGTATCGACGTTTCCGCGGCCAGCTGCGCGATACCAGTTAGCGAAACACGATGCCGTCATTTCGTGTGCAATAGTTTAGTAAGGTTTATTAAAATGTACTAGTTTATTATTGTTTAAGATTATTACGTGTATTGTATATATGGGCCTCAGTAGCCTGATAATAAAATGATTATTATCATTATTAATGCTTGTTTTAATGAAAATCTACCATTTTAAAGTCATTATTATTTCTGAAACGTGAGAGGAGCTCGTGGCTAAATAATAACAGCCGCACGGGTTGATCTTCAAGGTTAGGCTAGATATTGTTTTCAGTAACTTAAATGTTTTGCCCAAACATATTTTCTACAGTTACGCTGTGCAAAAACTGCTATTATTTGGACAGTACATTTAGGTAACTACTTATAAAGGTGGAGCTCTTGGCCAAATAATAACAGCCGCACGAGTCGATCTTCAAGGTTAAGCAACGCTTGCCGAGGTTAGTCTGTGGATGGGTGACCATCTTAACATACCGAGACTCCTACGTGCCTCAGAAAGCATGCACGTTAAGCCGTTGGTCCCGGCTGTCATTTGTAGACCTCTGGCAGTCGTTACGGATAGTCAGAAGCCAGGTAATCTGACACCAGTCTTACCAAGGAGTACCGTGTTACCCAGTTAATGGGTTGTGGAGGTCTGGTAGGCAGCCGCTCCACGTAAAATACTGGTATTCAGCTGAATCCAGTTTGACTGGAAGCCGACCCCAATATAGTTGGGAAAAGGCTAGGCAGATAATGATTGTTTCAGAAACGTATTGCTGTTTTCAACGTAAATAACAGTCGTTACAAAACTCGTATTCGGGTAAACTATAAAGTAATTTGTGATTCGGTGCCGTAAACACATTAAAAGCCTGTGAACGTTTGCACGACATAATTTTCTAGGCTGTTGAACGTTATTACGTGAGTCTGAAGTAGTTAACAGTTACTTTAACTACAGTTTATGCTGAGGAAGACATTGTTGGATCGGTAGAGCTTGACGCTAGAACAGTATTCTGTTTGGAATGTAGTCAATATCTATACTATATATTATAAAGAGGAAAAATTTGAGATGAAGATGGTGGAAGAAAAAGTAACCTATTCACTATTGACTTAAAGACTCCCAGGTTGTAGCTATCAGCAAAAACAGACTCTGGCAGGGAATTCAACTCCTTAGCTGCACGCACAATGCGGAATTTGTTAGAAAGAGTCACCGCGGCCCTGGAACGCAAAGGGCTTTAGAAGGAACACGGATGGGTTTTAGTCAGTAAGAGTCTGACACGCCCTTACGCTCCACCCAGAGCGGAAGAAGTCATTTGATGATTTCCCATTCTTAAAGAAAAAACTGCGCAGACAAAACCAAAGCTGAAGCAGATGGTACTGCGCAGACACACCTGAGGCACCCGTAATGACAAGTTGTAACGACTCCTTTTTACATTTTGCGTTATATCTATAACAGCTTGTATACAGGCTAAATGGCCCATATAAGTTTCAAGTCCAGATTTGCACAACAGTTCAACGGTGATGGGCGACAGAAATAAGTGTGGTAGTAGTTGGCAAGCTCAAAGGTGCTCGACTCTAAGTACAAAATACTTCTTTGTACATTTTGATAAGTATCTCAATTCAGTTATTAAACTAATCTATGACCTTGACTAGTCAAGAGCAAACTCATCTCAAATAAAAAAAAAAGAAATGAAACGAAATCATAAATAAATAAACTTAAAGTTTCTTCAATTCTTCAAAATTCAACATCAAAACTTACGTTACACAAAAAAAAATGCGTGTGCGGGCTATCGTGGCTCATCCCTTGTCAGACCGGTCAAGGGTAAAGATAACAGCAATTTACCTTGTTCAACCGTGAACAGGCAACATTTAAACGCGCCAGTAACAGCATTACAGCAGCGGAGCGACATACATTCGTTCCACGCGCCGGCAAGACGGGCTCACCGTCAGCGCTAAGAAGTGACTTATCTATCTTCGCTTCATCGGCTCGACAAACACACAATACACTTGTAAAGTATAAGTTGCAATATGACTTCTTCCGCTCTGAGTGGAGCGGAAGGGTGTGTCACACTCTTACTGACTAAAACCCATCCTTCAAAGTTCTTTCTAAAGCCCTTTGCGTTCCGGGGCCGCGGTGACTCTTTCGAACAAATTCTGCAAACGTATATACATAATTAAGGTACCTAATTATTGTAATAAAACAGTCATCAAGCTGGAGTCGAGTCTAATTCATCTCCTATAACTCCTCTCACTGTGACCAAGACACCTTTAGCCATCATGGGCCCTGTGAGTCTAGGATCGGCTGTGAGAAAACCATTTCCCGTGTACATTGCACAACGTACACAAACCCTTATTCCTACCCAAATATATATTTTGCAAGCCGAAGCTGCGGTGGTGAGCGAAACGCATCTGCGACGATAACCTCGCGTGGGCCGCCGGAGCCCCGCAGCGCCGGAGCCGTGATAGAAACCATGCCTGCTGCATGCTTGCTTGCATGCCTGGTGTATGCTTGCTTACCTGTTGCATGCTCACTGCATGCATGGTCTAACATTTTAGGTGTTAATTCTTACATCTTTGTTATGCCTATCAAAAATATCGCCCGCCTGCCTGTTACCGTAGGTCTCCTTCTAACTGACTTCCCTCACGTAAAACCAACGTGACTTACGTTTGTTATGGTTTGTGTGGTAGGTTAGGGTGTTTTTTTTTTTTAAGTTTGGGAAGTCATCAAATGACTTCTTCCACTAGAGCAGAAGGGCGTGTCAGACACTTACTGACTAAAACCCATTCGTGTTCCTTCTAAAGCCCTTTGCGTTCTAGGGCCGCGGTGACTCTTTCGAACAAATTCCGCAATCCTGGCAGAAGGCGTTAAGGATAACTAGGGTGCTAGGTTATTTCTATAGGGCTAGCTTAATAGTCAGTAGGGACTTAGATAACTGATAGGCACCAGGCTCAATAGTCTCAAACATAGCCACTCTACGTATTTGGAATAACGGCCGTACTAAGCTGGAAGTACTGGTGCATACAACCTACGTAGTAAAGTGGGCTGCACGCCACTGGTAACAAAACCAGTGCATCCTACTGTATCTTAATTTTTTTTACAAACTTGCGGTCAGGACAATCAGAACAATAGTAACAAAGACTGATCACTGTTATGACCACAATGTACCCTATTGTTCTGTAATCTACATAAAAGACACTCCGAGCTGATTCGTCAAGGCGATGATTGATTAAACAAACATAAAACATACGAAAAAACACATAAACATACATGCAATACCACTTAACATAAACGGGGATTCTTCTAATCTTACCGAAGCGAAAAATATAAATTGCAATATAATATTTTATGTGCTTGGGTCCACGTCTTGAGGGGAGGCGCGGGGTGTTCGTTCACATATATTTACACATTTGAAATATGGCCGGTTTTATAGCATCGCGCGTTATGGATTGGCGATAAAACGTATCAACTTGAGGCTTACTTAGGTATACTTAGGCTTATGGATCTTGTGTGGCCTTTTTTGACGTTTTTTTCTGTTATATCTCTATATTCTGGTATTGATAAAAAGAAAAAAATATAGTTTATTCAGCACAAACATAACACTCATCTTTACAGTTAATGTATACCTATTATTTTTAGGTTTAGCCTGACTAATCTTCTAAAAAGCTATTGATTTATCTTTGCGTTCTATAGGCCACATTTTAGTGATAAGTAACAAAACCATTGTTATCTTTATAGCTTACACTGGTACAAACATCGCAGTTCTTACAGCTCGCATACGCAATGCGAGGGCCGCATTCCGATGAACTCAAATTAACTTGCTTGATAAAGCACCAAAAGAAAAGTAACACAGAGGAAAACTGAAGATCAACCACGTTAAATTGCAGCTACTTTAATTAAATCTTATGAGCCCATTATAGTTTAATTATTACAGGTGTCCACAACTTCAGCTCAAATTAATATTCAAAGCGGTCTGAAATCCTTACCAACCGCAATAATTTCAGCGTACCATAAACAATTACTGAACTAAAGCCAACCGATTAAGAAAGCCCCATCTCACCCGCAAGGGGAGGCTGGGCAATTTCACACATGCAAAATAATATACGAAACATAACCCCTGAACGTATCATCGCATATTGGTTGACGTCAAATTTTCATAACGCCAACGATCCCGCGTCTCCCCTCGGGAAATGCGGGCGAAGAGGGGAGGTTGGGGGATATTAGACATGTGTATTATAGTGTATCGATGATTTTGTGGCACGTTTGAAAGGCAAGTATTGTGCGATAAAATTCGGAGTGACGATGAAATAAAATTGTGGTGACATGTCGTCAAATGTTATGTTTTCAGTTAAATTGTAAGTGCAATTGTGAAGTGGTTTTGTTTATGCTTGTAAGTAACTGAATTTAATGTTATTATTCCATAAACAATACAAATTTGTTCATCATCATCATCATATCAGCCTTAAGACGTCCACTGCTGGTCATAGGCCTCCCACAAGTGTTGCCACAACAACCGGTCCGCGTCCCTCACCAGGTCATCGATTCACCTTGTAGGAGCCTTGATATTATGTATGTATGTAGAAGTAAGTATTCCGCTAAATTAGCAAAAAAATATGTTTCAAAAACCAAAATTAAATCATTAAGCGTTCAATCGGAAACACCTGTAAACGTACCAACAGCAATAAATATTTAATTACTTTTAAACAGACGTTTGAAATAACAAACACATCTGCATACCGAACAAAATTAAATGAATTGCAAAGTTAGATACCATTTAAACAAAAAGTGCGAGCCGGACTAGCAAGCAAAGGGTGATATGTCACAAGACACAATTTGAAAAACCATTTTTATTATACATTTCTAATTTACAACAAAATTTTCTCCATATTATAAAAATATATTTGTTATGCGTCTGAGTATGGGTCAGAAAAGTCATATGTGTACCATATTTCAACTGAATTGCTCCAGTAGATACAAAATAAAATAAAATTGGCTGGGACAGACAGACACACGAGTGATCCTAGTGTATTCATACGGCCGTACGAAACCCTAAAAATAAACTAGACTTTTACAGGTTTTCCTATAAATAACCTGTCAACATATTACCTAATGCACGATTAAAATTAAGTAATAAACACAGCCATAAAACTAAAAACATTGACAAACACCCACAACATACATTTATCTCAAGTTTTATAGGTTTTATGCCTCGATAAGTACAGCCTTATCTTTACTTCTTTGATATCAAGATTAAAATGTGTATAAAATGCCGTTGTCTAAACATTTATTCTTGAGAATGGAAGGTAGGACGTAAATGTACTACTGTTCGTGAAATAATAAAAATAGATTAGATAATTATAACGATTATACCATAAAATAATCATAGTTGCATCACTGGTTCATCATGCAAGACGGATTAGCCTTCATATAAAAAAAACCAAATGCAACATATTTAAGGGAAAACACAACATATTACACTTATATGTATTGGCAAATAAGCCAATCAATCATGAACATATTGAAAGTATTTTATAAGAAAAATCAAATTCATAATTGGAACGGTTCCATTTTAGCCGACGGGGAAAATACTCCCAAAAATAATATATTTTTTTTTGTTTTAAAATCTTTACGTAATTAATTGTTTAGTTCAATCTAATTTAATAACTAAACCTAGAAATAAAACAATTATTTTCTTTACCACTTTAACCAAAAAAAAAATTCCTAAAGACCTCATTCTCACGATTCAAATAACTAATTATTCGTACTTACATAACCTTATAAAATAATGACGAATCATTATACCATCACCTAAGCAATCACTTTGGGTGCCTTGGCCCAATTTAAGGCATAGCGTTCATTAAACAAAATAATGGAATCAAGCAAATTCGTGCCGGCAGAACAACTGGGCAAAATTACTGTGAATTAATGTTTTACACTTTTTGAAGGTTGCTCTGTGGTTTGGTGTCCGTCTGCTAAATCTAGTCTGAACTGAGTCATCGTGATTCTCTGCTTTTTTTTAATTTTCAAGGATAAACTTTTAATAGCGGACGTTCATAATGACAATCGCTTTAGTTTTGACAGAAGATAAATCATCTATTGCATAAAACATTGATTTGGGAATTATGTAGATTCAGGAAAATTAATAATTTAACACCAATTGCACCGCATTAAGCAACATGAGGGCCTAGATGATATGACTTTTTATTGACGAAAATAACTGTCAAAAAGTCCGAAATGTATGGTATTGACATGTGCCATGTGACATTTTTGTCACGCTGCTGACAGAATGTCACTTTGTTTAGAGCCCGATGTATATACATATAAAGAGGATAGTTCAACCATTAGAGGTACATCGTTGTCAGAGTCCAAGTTCGACATGGTGGGAACGACTCCAATAATTGTGCATCTGTGTTGATTCTGCGACATAGTCATCTTGCTCAGTCTTGCGATCAATTTTAATTTTAAACCTCTTTTTCATAGTTCGATTGTATTTAAAATCCTTGTTAAAAATCGCAATCACCGTTTTTAGGCCTAAAGCAAATTACATGAGCGGTCGTTGATGTCTTTAGTATAGGAGTAGATAAAGTTCAGATATCTTTTGACGGTTAACATTTTTTTTGGGAGACATTATTTTTGAAGTGTTAATATTTAAGTTCATTGTAATAA
Organism: Mamestra brassicae; assembly: GCA_905163435.1. Lineage (NCBI taxonomy): Eukaryota > Metazoa > Arthropoda > Insecta > Lepidoptera > Noctuidae > Mamestra > Mamestra brassicae. The sequence goes on from LR991010.1 coordinate 8,506,267, forward strand.
GGTACCTACTAGCTTTGATAGCAGTGTCAAATGATTTGTTGACTAGGTATTTACCACCCGAAACTATATTTATTTCTCGAAAATATGGTTTTCGTTTTTTTTTTTGTCATAATTAATCGTATATTATTCGATATCATTATAAGTAAGTTAAGTTATTAATCGTATATCATTATAAGTAATCGTATAGATTATCTTTTAGTATTTTCTTAACTGACTAGGTTTTTCCCGTGTGTGATAAAGCCTTTGAAATTAAGCGATAATGTACTTTTCTATAAATAAAATAATTTTCGTAATCAGATCAGTACTCTCAGACTTTACCCACCTATAATATTAGTTAAGAGAATATTCAAATGTATGTTTACACGATCCTAAATATCTGTTTTCTTAGAAATATTTTGTTAATGTCCTTCTCTATATGTAATACTTTTCTGAATCAATGTTTGCAACTGATCATTTTGTTATATTTGTTACGATCAATAATTCCAATCGACATGATAAGCGTTTCCCTATGTAATCTTAATCACTTCACCATCAACATACAAGTAAACTTCATAATTTACTTATTAGATTATTTTAACTTATTGACATTTTTTTATGTATTGAATTATATTTTTTATTACTATTATTATTTAAACAAATTTATTCTTTGTACTTGTGAATAATATGGATGGTCTGCAATAAACATTTATTATTATTATTATAATCATTTTCCAGCGCCTTCTGAACCCAAACTAACGGGTTCCGCAGCTTCTCATTACCTATGGATTACAACTTACAAGCTGCGGCAGTTAGATTGAGTATCAGTAGATTGATATTTAAGAGTATGCTCACGCCAATATCTTTCTTGAAGATAAGATAAGTTAAACCTGATCTATAAATGATTAACTCGGTGTAGTATTGATTATGTTTAACTGTTTCATTAATTTTCTAGAGTGTGTATAGAGGTGTGTGGTACAGAGAGTTAAAGTCTCGCATACCTCCACTGTAATTGGAGGATCCTCCGATCTGACGGTTGTTGTGTCTGGTGGACAACTGCCTGATAGTTAATATTCGGACTATACATGTTCAAATCGCACGGAGAACTTTGCTTGCGCGATGCAGGATTTTGTCGTAGTTCGTGATAGTTCGTCGCTGACAAAATAGATGGCGTTGCGGTTATTTTTGTTGCCGTACAAATTTCGCTTCTTAGGTTTTCATGAGGCGGAATTGATGCCGCTACATATGCTTGTTTAAGAGCCTTTTTATTCGAAGTTGGTATTCAAATCATACGGTTATACCAAAACTGTGCGTCGGTAAGCTGAAATGCGAATGGAATCACCATGTTGCATATTTGGGTCTCACTTTATTCTGTCGAGAAGAAATTCCCGTATTTTTATTAACATCTCATTTTATCCAAAATAACCCACATTTTTTACAAGTGTTGACATTGACTGTCCCTAAGATAGATTGCACTAGTTTAAAGTGTATTTAAATACAAAATATAGCTTATTGTACAGAATTTTATAAAAAAATGTGAAAATCCTTGCATAAAAAAACGGCTAAGTGCGAGTCGGACACTCACACGAAGGGTTCCGCCCTAAACCGAAAAAAACTAATTTCTTGTATGGGAGCCATTTTATTTTTTTTATTTAAAGAAGAATTAAAATTCTTATTATTTATTGTAATAGCGGCAATAGAAATTTAAAACAATCAGTGAAAATTTCATCTGTCTACCTATTACGGTTCTCGAGATACAGCCCGCTTACAGACAGACGGACGAACGGACGGATTGATGGACGGACAGTGGAGGCTTAGTAGTAGGGTTCCGTTGATTACCCTTCGGATACGGAACCCTACATACAGAAACTAGCTGGCTTAGGTAAAAAATGGGTAGTACCCATTTTCCAAAGGCAACAATTTTCACCACAAACTTTGAAAAAGAAAAAATCTCAAAACGACTGCAAGGAACAGGCAAAACGGTTGGTAAATATAAAAAGCTATAATAAAACAGCTCGATGGTCACTAATAGACACAAAAAGGTGGATTAGGTAAAATTGTGCGGTGAAATAATGAGAACTTTAACGGAAATGGGTAACAATCATCTGGTTGGTACTAGAAAGACCGCGGTAGACCTGATTACTCTCTCTATTGATTTCGCAAAGCAACCACTGTTTTTGTTAAGGTAACTGGCTTGCCTTTCTAAACGGTTGACAATCAACTAAGGTTGTTGCTTTAAAAAAAGTGTTTTTGTGTGTTATGATGCCGTTAAATAACCGTTGTTTGAACTGTTTTCGGGTGGTTGTATGTTTGATGCCAAATTTTGTCCGAAAAAGTATCTATGGTCGCCGCCAGATAAATTTGCAATAACGGTCATTGCCCTTTTTTTAATATCTCTTCGAAATGACTTTTCCACTCCGGGTGGAGCGGAAGGGCGTGTCAGACTCTTACAAACTAAAACCCATCCGTGTTGCTTCTTAAGTCCTTTGCGTTTTAGGGCCGCGGTGACTCTTTCGAACAAATTCCGCAACACGGCTCGGGGCATGCGTTATCTTTTTCGGTAACAGTAGGTACTAGATTAATGATTAATGATTAACGGTTTAGGGGAAATTTAACGGAAGTTAGTCCTTTAACATTTTTTAAAGTTAACTTAAAAGTTAATCCGTTAGTCAACATTTTAACTTCGTTAATCAACGATTAATGTTTTAACGAGTTAATGCCCAGCTTTGATCATAGGTAAGCATTAGTAGTAGTCCTGTAATAACTACCTAACAATCTTTATTAAAGTTAAACTTTCAAGAAAGAGATTTTAGCAAAAAACCTCCACCGAATCCGCGCTCCGTCGGCAAGCAAAGCGTAATAACCGCAAATCGACGGAAACTGTCCAAGACGACACGCTTCAAATGACTCGGTTATACAACTGTTATACAGCTTAGTTGCTGAGCACATAACCATGGCATAATCGTGGCATTTTTTTGTTTGGGTGGGAAACCATCAAATGACTTCTCCCGCTCTCAGCGGAGCGGGAGGGATGTCGGACTCTTACTGACTAAACCCACCCGTGTTCCTTCAAATGCCCTTCGCGTTCCAGGGCCGCGGTAACTCTTTCGATCAATTGCCACAAATCGACGGAAACTGTTCCGGACGACACGCTTTAACTGGCTCGATTATACAACTGTTATACAGCTTAGTTTCTGAGCACATAACCATGTCGTAATCGCACCTACAGTTATAAGTATTTATGGAGAAAATATTGACGACGCGGCGACGTTTAAGGAAAACGTGCAGTGGATAAACGTAGCATTTCTAGAGAGAGAAAATGTTTTTTCTTTCGATTTAAATGTCATGGACATGATGATTCTACAAGATAAGTTTTACTATCCATTAATAAGTACAAAATTGTAAAGATGTTACAAAGCAACTTTAATAAATGTGTATAATAGAATAGAAAACTCTTGATTATGTTCACCATGTATGTTACAGAAAAGATAATCGAAGAGAACATTGCAAAGGGTGACACAATGGGCGGCCATTTTGCATTTTTTAGTATCTTCAAGAGTGCATAAATCTATAATCTTAATATAAAGTACTTTTGATAAAGTCCAAATTGTGATTTTCAAAAAAAATCTTAATCGTCGAATAAATAATTTCGGAAACGATTTGTTACTCAAGGTGTTTAATACTTATACAATAAAGTTATTATTTATTGGCCGCAGAATATTCATGATATTCTTAGAACAACTTACAGCTGATGACGGCAAGTAAAACTTTTAACACGTACAGAAAAATACATGTTATAGTTTTAATTACCATTTACCAAATCCAATCCACTGCATATTGAACTCTAAGCCAACCGTTAACGGCAGAAAATCCTTCAACTTAAAATTGTCAAATGCAAATCTAGATCACTGATTAATCCACCGCAAACTATTTACCTATACAGTTAATCAAAGATTATGTTAATCTACGTTTAACGACCCCTTAATACTTAAGTGGCGTAACGACAAAAGTGTTTCAGTGTTTTAAAAAGTCATAAAAACTTTAATAGTGTAATAAAAAAAAGTCTTTGGCGCCGACGATTTTTTTTTTTTTGTTTTTTTTCTGTCACCTCGTAATTCCGATGCATATTCGGATCTGAGGATTTGAGTAGATATTGTCTCAATTATAGCGTGTATCTCTGTAACCACTTCCTCTTACCCGGTGGTCGCAAAAACCCGTGGGTCTGCACGCGTCGGCCTGTGGGTCGGTTTTTTTTTATTTTTTGAGCGATTTGACCAAGTTGAGGTGAAAAAATGAAAGTGGTATTCATTGCTTTGGTTTTATCGATTATAGTAGGTGTTGTTGAGATTTTCTATCTTGCCTACCTTACCTTAAGTAGGCCGGTCAGTTTTTTTTAAGTTTTTTTTTTCCAATGTATCCAGCGGTAAACAACTTGATGTTCTTAGTTAATTAGGTAATGTACTTCTTATTGATTTAAAAGATATTTCATCACGTAGATTTTGAATAAATAAAAACACGACAAACATTACAAACTTATTCATAATCCCAATCCCTATTTACCGTCACATAAAAAAAAACAAATCACCAAAGCATCCGGCTCAATAAGAAAAAGTTCACTCCAATTACAGCGACACCAAACGTGCAACTTAACAACCAATTTTCTGTCAGGATGAGTAACATAACAAAAAAAAGCAGTGTCCCCAACCTGACCGGCGGCCGACGCGACAAATTACAGAACGGGGCGCCTTCAATCTCGCCTAAAAGGACCAAAAAAAGGGAAAAAGAAATAGTTCTCTAGGTGTGTCATCGGTTCGCACGCGAGGGCAATTGGCTCAGAGGCCGTTGGCACCCGATTTGGGCCCTTTTTTATAAAACAAAGAAGGAAAAAACCGTGTCTCAAATATTACAATTTCGATGCGTATTTGTTTCTTTTTTTTTGGGAATTTTAGATTTTGTTTGGTCGGAGAAAAGGACAGGTTGGTGAAGTGAGCTGTTTGATTTGATTTACGTACGGATAAGAAAATGAATTTGAAAATATAACACTCCTTTTTCAAATAAAGAGGAAAGTATATTATAAATTCAATCTAAACTAGGCTACTAAACTAAGAACAGCTAAGAAGTCGAATTCCTCGCCGAAGTCTTTGCTTAGCCCCTCAGTTTTTTAGCTATCAGGTACAGCTAAAAACGGAGGGTTTAAGTCAAGAGTAGGCAAGTGTGCCATCCATCTTTGACCATATCAACGTTTTCCATCTGATGAGAATGGTCAAATGCAACGCAAACCTGTGAATATAAAAAAAAAAAAAGAAAAGGTTACCTACCAATGAGCAACCTATCAATTCAATAAAAACTACGGGCACTTTACTACCCTAATTAAAGAACAAAAACTGAAACAATTAGTAGGTGGACAAACACAGAACTAACTGCACTAATTAATCGATCCAGGTCAACATTATTGATAAATACTTGTATATTAATTAACTAAGATTCTATTATTTATTACAAGTAGTACATCGCAGCGAATATATGCGACACTTCAATTTATTTCTTATCTGTATCATTAACCCTTTTAACTGATCTGACATCTGACATTTTGTCTATCATAGATTATTATTAATTAACTCTAATGTTACGTCAATCAGATATCTTGGGACATTAAATAGACAAGATATAGCTATCAATTTTCGGACAGTACCTAACCTTAATTTAAAATTAATGAATAAAATAAAAAGTTGTTATTTGCGCCAAGTATGACGCATACCATGATGTTATTATAATGGTCATCTGTGGCCTAGTAAACAGTAATTTTTCAAAACTGTCTACAGCATCATCAATTCAGCCGAAAGATGACCCAGTGCTAAACATAGGCTTTCGCCCAGCGTCGCTACATCAACCGATCCTGGGCTACTGGTTGGTACCCAGCAGACCTCACAGTGAATTATCGTTTACAAATAAAAACTCTTGCTACCATTGCTTTCCTGTTTTTAAAAGACTGTTGCAAAAATCTTACCATTCAATCTATCCTTAACAATTTGGTGTGCAAACGCCGCCGCTGCTGCTTGCCGCATGGGGTCCATGGTGACTCCCCAGGCACCCAATGCGCCCAGAGCCCTATGAGCTGGCACTCTGACAACCCCAGGGTTACTAGAGAACCCATACCCGCCACCGATACCCAGCCCAGGTCTCAGTAACAGTCCCGAATTTGGATATAAACCTGGCGTATGTGAAAAGTTCAAAGGCAAACCAGAATTGTCCTTCCCTTCATCTTTAGCACTCTCTGATTCAGTGTCCTGATCACTTCTGTCATCACTTTCTCCGGAATTTCGACGCTTATCTATATCCTCGAATTGTTTCCCTAAAAGCCGAGATATGCTGAAGGGCAGGTTCACCCTCGGTTGAGTGTCAGTCATATGCTCGTTTGGTGAATCATGATATCTGTCATGGTAACTGTGTTCTGAGTCACGGTCTTCCGATGCTATGCTTCTGTCGCAATGGCCCGATAGCCTGCTGTCAGAGTCCACATTGATCTCCTCTTGGTCATCATCTGAGTGCACCGACGACATTTTGCTAATTTTTTATAACTGTTTATCAAAACACTGACACTAGATTTTAGTCTTCACCGATACTTTTGACAGTTAAACATTTTTTTGGAACACCAATTTTAAATTAGACCAATGCTATTTGAAATCCGAAATAAGAATGGAACATACGAACTCGAGTTTCTTATTTGAAAAAAGCTCAGTTGGCGCGCTACGCTCGACCGCACGCGACCGAATCGTTACACAGTGTATCGGCCAAAACGAGCCAATCAGCAGTATCCCCACCGCTTTCGGAATTCAAACACGATAGTTTGACCGCACAAACGCCTCAACTATGCCCGTTGAGTGGAACAGTTTCCAACAAAAGCTTAATACGATTTCCAAACATAAAAACTCGTTTGGACTCACTAACTTAAACAGAACGATTCGCTGCGTCCCTTTCGTGGCTCGTCTCGCTTCAATTGAGTCCCCCCATGATACCATTAACAAGGCACTTTCAGCTTTCGATAAACTAGCATAAGGCTTATAATGTTCGAGCACGTATTGGTCTTTGGCACATTTTTACCGGTCTTGTAACAAGGTAAATACCACCAAGAATATTCGTGCGATAGAGACAGACAGAAACTTTAGCGAAGCCTTTCAGTGTGCTAGAGTGGGCGGGCTATATGTCTGTCAGAGGGTGTGGCCTTTTTCTTGTAACGCGTCGTTTAAATCCAGTTATGGCCTGACAAATGGTGTACATATTAAGGGGGGCAATGTTAGGAAACTATTTTTGAATCTTTTAAGACAGTTAAATTATTTACGTTCGGCGGTCGACCGACCTCCTCCATAGTAGACAATGCACTTTATAATAAAATAGATCCCAAGTTTCATGTTATGGCCACAGATAAGTAAGGATAATGTATTGCTGAAGATAGCTACTTTATAGTATTGTATCCGACAGGCGGAGTGGTAAAGGGTGTTAGATTATGGTTTTCTATGATACGGGAATGCTTATTCCTTTTGCTGTTATGGTTGATCACGGTAAAAGGGATGACGTAATGGAATGTGTATTGAATTTCGCGTTTTCATAAATATTTGAGTTATGCCTGTTTGTGGGATGGACGGTTTTTGGAATTGTTTTGATTAAAATGCGATCGCGATTTGCCATTTGGCATAGTGATCATTATGTAGCCTTACTAACGATAGTAATATTATTTTATTTAAATCGATTAATTAGATTTATTGGTTTATTTTTGGTTAGCCAACAAATTAAACAACTGTCGGGGCTCAAACAATAAAATAGTGTAGAATTATCGATTTCTGTGTGTTTACATTTACACAGAATTAAAACTTAAGTGCTCAACATTTCGACTAGGGCCAAATAAGGAAGCAGTTTGTCTTGGATTTACAGACAATCCTATTTTATAAGCCAGCGTAAGTTTCGTGAATAGAATTTTACTTTTTTCTGCACTGGTCCCATGATGATCCCTTGCAGAACTCCATTCTTAATATTCCATATCTATACAAGATTTTCAGTTAATGTTACTGTCTGAAATACTGTTGCAAGCTGCTAAGAAACAACAGGAGGAACATGCAACAATTATTGAAATAATTTTCGAGCTTGATTATGAAGTCTAGTGTCAAACGTAATCAAAGGCTGAGACAAAGACCAAATTGTGAGGTAGGTACCCAGCACACAAATTTGGACTTTGTATCAGCAGGAAAAGAAGTGTGAACAGTTCTTACATTTTCAAAGCACATGCAGTTTACGTATATTTGATGTATTGCAACATACATGATGTTATGACTTTGCTTAGACTTTGATGTTATAGGAGCTTGGGTATTGGACACAAGATAAGTCTTAGACTTAGACTCCCCATAAAACCACCATAAAATATGGGGGCGACCTTTGCCCCGCATAATTTGGTTTGAACAAAAAGAAATGGACGTTCTCGCAGTACTAGAAAAAAATCGAGTTGTGTAGAAAAAGGGTTTTGCCCTGCAGAGCTTAGCAATATCAGCACTGGTAGAAAAGGTTTAAGAAAAATACACCAGAGACACAACAGACATTGCAGAGATAAATGTAGCAGGCGAGCTTAAGAATAATTTTATATTCTAACTAGTTTTCGCCCGTGTCTTCGTACGCGCATATCCCGTTTTTCCCGTCCCCATAGGAATTTCGGGAAATCCTCTCTTAGTGCTCCCCTTCACTTCTCAAGGAACGTAAATGCCTAAATTTCAGCTTTCTAAGATCAATAGTTTCGGCTGTGCGTTATTTGTCAGTCACTCACTCAGTAACGGACTGGCAAAAGAGCCAGCTCCGTTCGAAGTCATGAAGTGGTCAAAAATTATAGTTAGTAGCGCTGTTGCTTACTCCACTGCAGATCCAGGTACCTCTAACAAAAACATGCCTTGTTCCTTTGCGGAAACGCCTTTCAAGAGGTATCTAGGTATGCGAGATCCCTGCCAGGGTTGCAGAATTTGTTCGAAAGAATCACCGCGGCCCTGGAACGGGCTTTAGGAGGAACACGGATGGGTTCGGTTAGAGTCTGACTCGCCCTTCCGCTCCATCCAGAGCGGAAGAAGTCATTTGATGATTTACCATCCTTAAATTGTATGTGAGAACGGCATCATCACCATCATCCACAGCGTTACTTCACGCGCTGCTGGACATAAACCTTTTTAATCTTGTGTTCAATCCCCAAGCTCTATGGCCTCAATATTGTCCGCCCATTTCACAGCTCGACGACCACGATATGTAAGTGTATAAAGGAGTTAAGTACAGTAAAAATTTCCAAAAATTTAAAAGAAAACGTGAATTGGATAGGAATCACACAAATCACGACAGCATCACGATCTCAAATCTCTTTGCAAAGCTTGGTGATACTGGTAACACTCATCAGTTTATGATTAGCTGAGGATGTTTACGTATGGGCTAACTTGTCTTTGTTAGTTTGTAGTAAATAGGTACTACGATGGTATCACAGAGGTACCAATAATCCAAGCAAATGTACAGGTAGTAGGTATTAAACTATCTTTGCTTGGATTTTGGACACCTTATAGATAAATGTTTGTTTAGGAAAATGTGATTCCTGAATTTCATTTGATCGTGCACCGTTTCTTCTTCGATGACAGGCCTGATGATGGTATATTTATTTATTCAAACTAAAAACAACTTATGTGAACTGAAATCTGTCCCCGCTTGTGATAATCTCAACTTTTCGATCATATTTGCTGTTTTGATCCCCAATTTTTGAGTCGGGAATTTCAAGTTGAGTGTTTGTCCCACTCTACTTTAGCCTACAAACCTGTCAAACTTGACATTGAAAAAGGATTTGACGCATTCCTAGCTCCAAGTGCCTATTTGGAGTTAATGGATGGAATGAGTTGATATTGCATTCTTGAATCACTATTCGGTAAAAAATATTTTAAGCTATTTTAAACATCTATAACATATCTAATGGTACCGCTCCTAGACAGGAAACTTACCAAGTGCCTCCTGCGACTGGATAGGGGCAGCCTACAAATGGTGGCGGGGACCATCACCGGACACTGCTCACTGAATATACATATCCACACGATCGGTATAATGGACAGTCCTCTATGCAGAGCATGCATGGAGGAGGAGGAAACGGTATCGCACGTGCTCCTTGAGCACAGGCGTCGCCGAGATACGTAGACAAACAAAAGGGACACCGAATTCATTCACAGATATCTTGAACTTTTTAGGAGGACTGATCTGCTTCTGGAGTGAGGTTGGCTGGTTGGAATGACGGCCACCATGGCTCACGCACAATGGTTCAACATCAGGACTAAGTGCGGAAACCATACCCCAATAGATAGATACATAATGGTATATTCTTTAAGGAAACTGCTAGTTTGTGTGTCTGCCAAGGTAGGTATTATAAATACATTATATGGCTAATTATCGTGATTGCCGGCTTATTGTCCAAAGACATTGATGATGATGATATGTGAATAATTACTAGACATTTTAAACGGCATAAGCTTTGTTTGGTGACAACTGTAATATCATGATGTTTTAAGAAGTTCAACAAGCATAATAGGTATTTCGCCTGTAGGTATTCCTTCTAAGATTAGGCAGAGGTTCACCCACATTCAAGAATACGCAACCCACTTTGGTTGCGTTTGCAACTGTTTGGAATAAGACACACACATACCTAAGTCCTACTTAGGACCTAGGTATGTATGTGTCTTATTCCAAACAGTTATATTACATTTAGGTTACATTTAGGACTAACTCCTGAATGAAAAACTATCGCAAAATTACTATTGCATATTACAATCAAATGCATAATTACTGCTGTTAGTAGCTTAATGAATTTTCAACGGCCAACGGACTGTTGATAAATCATTCAAGTCACTTGCGTTTAATTTGTGTGGAGTTAGTAGTTTCTGACAGCATCCTAATTCACAAATTGTTATTATTACTTCTTACTTATTGTTATATTTGTTTGTTTTTTGTTTGTTCACGGGCTATTTGTACCTATTGAGCGACATCGTGGCCGATATCGAGTTGTACCTAATCATAATTATAGATCTACTTACGTTCTACAGTAACGTTATATACCGTATCTCCTCCGTATCTCGGAAAACACGTTAAGCTGTTGGTCCTGGCTGACATTAATTTGACTGACGTTAGTTCGTTACGGATAGTTACAAGTACAAGCCAGAAATTTGACATAAGTTGTACCAATGTCCAACCGGTTAAGCTAGAAGCCAACCCCAATATTGTCTGTCAGCGGGCTGTATTTCAAGAACCGTAACAGGTAGACAGTTGAAATTTTCACTGAGTGTGTATTTCTATTGCCGCTATAACAACGAATAATAAAAATAAAAAAATGAAGAGGGCTCCCATAAAAGAAACGTGTTGTTTTTACGGAACTCTTCGTGTGGGAGTCCGACTCGCACTTGGTCGGTTTTTATCAAATAATATGCGTCAGTAAAGCTCCTCGAACGCAAAATGGGAGCGTGCTTCTGCCTACCTTTTACCCTTAGGCGTGATGAAACGTTCACAATTGTTTGAAATGCAGGGCCATCTAGTGGTGAGTAGGAGAGAACTAATAAACCATGAAAACAAGATGGCGCACAACGCCACCTAGGAACGAGTAGCTGAAACACTCCAATTTGTACTTGAAATGGTTTTGACTTTTAGGCATAGAGGAAAGTAATATATCGGTCGTGCTTTTAGGCATGTTCAGCTTTGATTCATCAGGCCATCTAATTTAAAATTATCTAATAATAACCGATGATGTAAAACGAGGCTTACAAATTAGGACACGGTGTATGAGTATAGTACAGAAGCCTGGAAATAGCTAGTCAAATTATTCGCCTGACGTTTCTTTTCATTTAAAAACTGCCCATAAACTCAGTCAGGCATGTTATCGAATTGCATTTTAGTCCTGCCGCATACTAGGCGACTAATGGCGACTACTAGCGGCTTACTGTGTTGACTATCGTGTAGTCTCACCGTACGTATACCTACCATATGGTGACCGCGACCCACACTTATTTTCACTTAGGTAGGTAGAACAAAACCCAACAAAAATCAAATGGTCAGATTGTGTGACAGATGATAGAAAAATTACCAGAAAGGGGTGAATAATGAGTAGCGGACCACTATACAACGTGTAACAGGATAAACGTAATACCTCTTAAGTGGTCATTGTACCTACTCATCATTATGAACAACTTTTACTATGGGACCAACCCCGAAATCGCGAAAAAAGATCGGCTGTTCAGTACATTTTGTCGAGTTATGCGCACATAAATGAATGGAGCAGTCGATTTCAGTGTACAACAATGACTCCGTAGGAGGTATTGGGTTTATTCAGTTACAGGTTGTAGAAATACCTTAAGATTCGGCTCAGAACCACTTGCGACAGTGATGGCTGTACACATTTTGGTCTATTCCCTTTTTTGAGTTGTTAGCCGGAGCAGTGGCGGAGGTCGTATTCATATTTTTACCCGCCACCAGTCAAAAGGCACTATCTATGACTAAATTGAAATGACAATCACAAATAAGTAGAAGCTACTGCTGGCCGTTATTTGTCGCCCTGTTTGCAACGGGTCTTATATTAGTCTACATACACGAGGTTGTCCCTAAAAAACTGACGAAGTTAAAAAATCCATAGGTAATCTCTATTATATAACGTAGAAAAATAATTTGGCCATAAAATGTTGTTTTTAATTAACTTAATTATGTGCGTCATGACCATGACTGTAGCTGGTAAGTTTAATCATTAGCAGTTGAAGGTCACCACTCATTAGATCATTCTGTCTACCCTTTTCTATTTAAATCAAATAAATCCCTTGCACCTGCTTTAGAACATCTTCTTGTTTAGCCGTTAGTCTTGGTCGATGGTCATCAAAAAAATGCAGTTTAAGATGGTCAATCTCCTGCCAGGGTTACGGAGTCAAAGAGTCACCGCGGCCTCGGACCGTAAAGGGCTTTACACGGATGGGTTTTAGTCAGTAAGAGTCTGACACGCTCTTCCGCTCCACCCAGAGCGTAGGAAGTCATTTGATGATTTCCTATCCTTTAAACAACAAAAAAGATGGTCAATCTAACTAACTTTATGTTCAGTTTACGTAACTGTATGTTGGGCATAGTTAAGATATATCTGAATTGAATAAGAATGATGTTCGTTTAGTGGTGGATGTCTTTCAGTTTGTAGAACAACAGATGTATGGAAAATGCTAACTTGTCTATAGGTAATGAAGATTTTATAAATACACAATTGTTTCTACTTTTCAGGTCCTGTAAATGGCACAGATACGATTCCTGGCCATGTGAATGATACCTTAAAGCCCACAAGAAGAATATTAAAAGGACATCGTGTTGGTGACACCAGACCATATATGGTAAGCTACATTTTCATGAAGTTTTAGTTGAGGTGTATGTAAGGTTTTTTTTCTATAGGTACTAAATACATTTCGAATTTCGGAATGGTAAGTATTTGGCCTTTTGAACGCCATTGTCACGTATACATGACAAGCAACTGCGTGCCCTGTACGCCAAATGTCACAAATATGTAGCAATAAGTACGGCGAATTTGTGGCTTGGCGTCGGGGGCACGCCGATGCGTTTATGCTATGGCGTTCAAGAGATTAGAAAGTAAAACCCACGTATGTTCCACACTTACCTAGACTGAGATCCCGGAGCTGCCAGACCTCCCGTATTTTCTCTCTTATAAAATATGTGGGATAGAGCAGTGCTTGTACTAACATAAGCATACCAGCTAGCTTGGGTCGATGGCCAATTTTAAGGTATTCCAGTAGTCAAGGAGGTAGTTCTGCATTCTCCCAAATCCTGGCAGACTTTAGCTTTTGTTATTTGCACCTATAAAATAACCAGGCCCAAATTTCAGCCTTGTGAATAGGATCTCACTCGAGGTGGGGACCGGCTCTTAGACTATTACAATGACTAATAAGTCGTTAAAATATTATTTAATGACCAATTCCAATGAAAATTCACCCATAAATAGGTATTGACAACCCGCAAACCATTTTGACAATGGTTTTGACAGCTGAAACTGCTCAGCGCACATGCGACGACAATTTTTTTTACTATTGATAGGCTTGTGTACTTCATGGCCAGCTTGCTCCATCTGGGACCACAGTTTCCATCATTGTGGTCAAAGATGGAGCAAGCTGGCCATGAAGTAACTTATTCACGATCGACTTAAAGACCCCCGTTTGTAACTCCCTCAAGAAAAGTGATGTATTTTGTGCAGGTGTACCTAAGAGCAGCTCAGTACCCGGGCTCCAAGCTCCATGGAACGGACTGGGTGTGCGGAGGAGTGATCATTCACGAGAGATACGTCCTCACGTCAGCCGCATGCATTGAAGAAGCTAAACATTTCTACGTCATCTCCGGGACGAACAGGTAAGACAAGCTGCACCACACCTGTATTCCGAAATGGGGTAGTTATTGGTGATGTGGTACACTCTCATTTACTGCAGCAGGACCCAAAAGCCCAAGCGATACAACCAATACAACCAAGAGAAAGAATAAATAAAAAGTGTATCAAGTCAGCTAGGAAACACCGGCCTCTTCTAGTTTAAAAATTACCAAAAAAGATTGACGTCTAAAAGTGTTATGTTTAACCTACTAACAAAAGAAATATCATTATCATTTAATCAGTTGTAAGTGTTTTAAAAACTATAATGCAGAGACCGAAATAGATGGGTCTGACGTCACGCGCCAGTGCCAGGTTGGAAGTATAACTTAAAAAGCGTGAAATTTCCCTACTTTTCCACCGATATTTTTGTCAGAGTCCGTATTTTATTATAACAGCTTTAAAATAAGTGTTAATTCATGTAGTAGGTAAGTTATGTGTTCGACTTCGTAGATGTTGGCCGAAATCTTGGCCACAGAGAGACCGACGAAGAAAGAAATTTGGCCACTACTGGTCAGAGGCCGTTCATGTCCAATCACATTTTATGAGCAGCAGAATTAGAATTTCATTTTTTTTTAAATTTAGGATCGCGAGACAGGATGACCTTTTAGGCAGATACCTACTTCGGGGTGCTGACAGTTTCATTTGTTCCTTGCAGGTGGATTCCGTATTCAGAAACAGAAAATGAGTGCATTGTTAACGGTGGCAAAAAGGCTATATGGAAATGTGTGCCAAAATGTAAGTTTCTACCTTAGACAATGTCACCTACGGTGATCTACGAAAATGTTAATAGATATTTTATTTCAGTTAGCTTTAGTTGGATAAAATGTACAACGAAGGACTATTATTGAACAATTGCTCTATGCAACAAACAAATGCCAGTTAATCATACACATTCCATACAAACCCAGCGCGTCATTACAATCATGATTTTGTTGTAAAAAGAGTATAGCTCTAATACTGATGACTTCAAAGAAGTGATAATTCTTCATTTCTGACTATGCTATTTCAGCCGAAACGCGCTCCACGAATTTTAATAGCAATTGTATCCGTAGTGGCTGCCGGCATGACATTGGACGCTCTGTAGTTAAGTTCAGACTGATCTGACAGTACCTGCAACTCATCTAACCTATGCTGACTGACCTTTATGTTAGGCAAACAAAAAACCCTCAAGCAAACGAAAAACTCTAAAGCAAACATAATAAAACCTTCTTTCAAACAAGCATACGTCTTCGACGGCGAGGAATTCGACAACATTCGCTGGATGGTGGGAGACATAGCTGTCGTGAAAGTTGAAGATTCCTTCAACTTTGAGAAGCGCGTCCGCGGCTGTGACTTCGTGCCCAAGAAGGTCGACTTTAACAACCGCACCGAAGATCTGGAAAAGGCACGCAGTTTCGGATCCATCGCTGGTTGGGGAAGCACCGATACATTTGAGGATGTAAGAAAGACACGCTTACACATTTTTTTTACAGAGAACGTACAGGAACTATTGGTGGCAGCACAGAAGAACCATAATCGACCTCTATTGTTCCCGTAACTGGAATACAGGCCTCTACGATAGTCGAAACTAGATAACATATGGGTACTAGATGTTGGTGGTGTTGAAACAATAGACACACATTTAACATAAATAACTAAATTACTTACATACTAACAATACACAATTACCAATGTCAGAATAATGATAATAATCTAAATGTAATTTTATATAAGCTAAATGTCAGTTGTTTCCTGCATAAACTCAGTTGTGGAGTAGTAATATTTATGAATTAAAAATTGTTTCAGTTTCTTTTTAAACATATTATTGTTTAGATTCTTTATCTGTCGTGGAATTTTATTGAAAATAACTGGGGCCATTCGGTAAATACTTTTACGTAGGATGGCTGTTGACTGCGATTTATCTGACTTCTTCTGCCCAGTTATTGGGTTCCCACGCTAACATTCTATGTAGAATCCAGCTTCGCTACGGTACGGGCTCTTAACACTGATCGCTCTCGATTTTTTTACTTGATAGAACCATGTTTGACCACGATCTCACCTGATGGTAAGCGATGATGTGGTCGACGATTTAGCACGCTTGCCTAGAAGTAGGCAACCTATTCACTCATGACTTTAGGGCCTCAGGTGGCAGCTTAATAGCTGCAACCTTAGGGCTTTCTGTATTTTCCTATGAAAACACAAACACAGACTCAGGAAGGGAAATCCACTCCTTGGCTGTACGGACAATGAAAGTATTCCTAAAACATATGTATGTGTTCGTTTTGTTATTTTGATGGACGTCCCACAAAGCTACACACTCAGTTTATTAGTATTTACTATCTTTAGTTATTATTTTAATAACTTAATTCGTCTTATTTTAGATACTTCGAGATGAAGAAAAAGCCGTAAGTACCTACTTTAAATATTCCTACTAAGAATCAGCTTACTATAGCTGCTACGAAGGTTGTTCATGGAATGAGAGGTTTGTTGGAAATATTTGCACACCTGTTAGAAAATGACGCATTCTATTGTCGTGGTTCATTTGTTTGCCAGCTCTACTGCCGCGTTATATATGTATATATCTAATACGATAAACGGCGATTTTTTTTTTATTTCATTAAAGGGCTTAGCGACCATCTCGCCCATTACATAAAAAAACACAAAATTGTTACAATCTACCTTATACTAACTCATACAACTGTTTAGCATTCTCGGATATTGGACAAGCGAGTATTTTGTTACAAATACTATTTTCATTCCGAACACACTCCATCAGGGTATGAAACACATCGTCAACTACTCCGCAAGCATCACAATTTGGAGACAAAACTTTCTTCATTGAGTAGTAGAATTTATTTGATGGAGTAGGTATGTCCGGAGCGAAGTCTTATAGCGATAGTGATTAAATTAATATTAAGACCACAGTCAATAGGTACATGGAACCCGAGAGATTTCTGGCTGGATAGTTCGGTATCATATCCCCTTTTCTTTTGACCTTTCGTCAAAATATTCCTGCCAAAGTTCTAACTGATCAGAATACATTGGGGTAATATTCATGGGTACTCCATCACCGCACGCTTGTTTGGCGAGCAAATCCACCATATTATTTTTTTTAACTCAACATGCGACGGAAGACAAACTGGTTTAGAATCAGATTGAAGTTTTAAATATTGGATACAGACAGCATAAATTATTGGAATTGCAGGTGACGATGAGTTTTTATTCAGAATCGACCAGCTGACCGCACCATTGCTTGATTGATTAATTTTATCACTTAGAAAGGATTATTTTCTTTTTCAATCATTTGCCTTACTTACCAATCATTATCTGCCAAACCTTTTTTCCCAACCATATTGGGGTCAGCTTCCAGTCAAATTGGATTCAGCTAAATACCAGTATTTTACGAGGAGCGGCTGCCTACCAGACCTCCACAACCCATTAACTGGGTAACACGGTACTTCTTGGCAAGACTGGTGTCAGATTTTCTGGCTTCTGACCACCCGTAACTACTGCCAAAGATTTACAAAGGACAGCCGGGCCCAACAGCTTAACGTGCTTTCCGAGGTACGCAGGAGTCTCGGTATGTTAAGATGGTCACCCATCCACAAACCAACCTCGGCAAGCGTTGCTTAACCTTGAAGATCGACCCGTGCGGCTGTTATTATTTAGCCACGAGCTCCTTTCGTTACTTTAACATTTATGCCAGATGTAAATCACTGCCTGACGACTGTTCAGTTGACTTCACGAGCCTGAGGCGTATGCGGGCCATACACGTTCAAGTAATTTGATCAAACAGGCTGGTTCAAACTGTTTGATCAAATATAAATACGAAATTACGTATTACTTCATGCCATTTGACAACTCATGTTTTTACAAATTTTCCCACTGCCAATTTATTAAACTGTTTGACCAAGCCTGTTTGATCAAATTATTTGAACTTGTATGGCCCGCATAAGGTTGTCTGGTAGATTTCGCTGTCAGCGATAAGACCGCCATTGAACCCATAGAATTTGTGAAAAAAAAAAGTTTGTGTAAGAGTTGTAAGTGTGTAAGTATTTATGACGTACAATAAAGTATATTCTATCTGTATATAATATATATTTAACTATAAAAGCAGGCATACAGTCATTTCCTCTAATTGCAGAACGTACGAACTATGAAGAACTCACCAGAACTCATGGAATCGGATGTTCAGCTGATCTCGGACAATAATTGCAAGCAGCGCTGGGACTCTCGCTACCATTTTGTAATAGATGAACAAATGGTCTGCACTAAAGATATCACAGATGATGAGGCTATGAGTAGCCTTTGCGCGGTCAGTATTTATCTATACTAATATTATAAAGCTGAAGAGTTTGTTTGTTTGTTTGAACGCGCTAATCTCTGGAATTACTGGTCCAATTTGAATGATTCTTTCAGTGTTGGGTAGTCCATTTATCGAGGAAGGCTATAGGCTATTTTTTTTCAAAATTAGGGATCCGTAATAAAATTGCTATTTCGTAACACAAGGTGTAAAATCAAAAACATTTTTTTGCGTGCGCTGCAAAAACTATTGACAATAGAACAAAATGATGTACTACGGGTTAGAAGATCCCATTAAGACCTACAAAAAAGTCCGTTATTAAATCGTCTAAAGAAAAAAAACTACGTTAAATACGTATCGTAATATTAATCTTTATCGAAATTAAGCATTATGTTATCAAGAGTATTTATGTAGAAGTAAAATAAAAGTTATCACGTGTGTAAGATGTTAAGAGTTGGTACCTATTAATGAGTTATGGGCCATAGAGTTTTTTATCAACATAAAATCCTGTAATAATCTTTTTCGAAATATATTTGTTGATGATTGTAAGTATGAGATCTTTGAAGAGTATAATAAATACATTTCTAAAATAACTCTACTAAGGAAATCCACGCGCGCATTATGTTTTGAACAGTTCTGAAGACATTGATAATTGCATTAACTTCGGTAATGGTAGTTGAAACTTCTAATACAATTAAAGGAGTTTTAATCTAATAGAATTGAAAAACGCCCCAATTTTTTGGGTAACGTAATTCCTCCAAACTCACGAGATTCAACGAATCCTAAATTTTGTTTCTAATCTTGAAAATTAAAAGCAGAATATTTTTAGTATTTATTTCCTTTGGGCCAAGTTCTTTTGCAATTGTATTGAGTGCTTTTATCATTTGTATGCTCAGTATTCCACAATCACCAGTAAATTCTATAAAGTTCAATGAACTTATTTGATCTTTATTATGAACTTTATTATAGCAATACAGAATAAAGCGAAATAGTGATACAAAAGCGGCTTTCAAATAATTCTCAAAGAGATCTTAAAAAGTGATCAAATTAACACAAAGGGCTCAAAACAGCTATTTTATAGGAACTAGCACTAACAAGTCTAAAGCAACTTGGGAGGTAACCAATTCTATGAAATTTAATATTCCTAAAATGAAAGCAAGACATTTTAATGATTATTTTATAGACTCAGTTCAATCGAATGCCGATAATTTGCCAATAATACTCAAACAGACACATCATCAGGATTATATATCTAATCTATCTAAACTAATATTATAAAGAGTAAAGATTAGTTAGTTTGTTTGTTTAGAATTAAGGTTGATAATGTACATGTAAACTACACTTTAAATTACTCAAATCGGACCTTTCGTTTTAAAGTTACGAAGGGCATAAAAATGGTCTAAGTAAGAAAAATGTTACGGTTTGAGCGAACTGGGGAGAATCTTAACGCTTAGTCCGATGAAGCTGAAACACGGCATTAATGTTTTGGATAAAAAAAGAAAAATAACAAATATTTGGATTCTTCGATGCTCTAAGTAAGAAAAATGTTGCGGTTTGAGCTAACTGGGGAGGAACTTAATGCACGGCATTAATGTTTTGGATAAAAAATTAAGAATAACAAATAATAATATAAGGGGCGAAAAGGGTTGATGAATTTTTCAGGGGAGGACATTATTGCTTACTTCAATTTACGTGGAAATTGGAATGAACAAGCTAAAAGTGGGAAATTTGAAACAGATCTAACAATGTTTACATAGTCAACCTCTGGCGGGGTGAACGGGGTGAACTGGGTGGATAGTAGGCTGATCCTGAGACCGTTGAATGGATATCGTAGTGCTTAATTTTCCAAAACTTACCTTTAAAAAGGGTTTGAGGGGGCGTTGAAATTTGTGGATTACCTACTAAATCCGCGCGGACGAAGTCGCGGGCGAAGTGCTAGTACCGATATAAAACTATAAATTAAAAAAAATGCCTTTCATTTCATATTAAAATTGTTCCACCATCTTCGAAAGTCCTTCACGGATTGAGAATGGTGTCACTTAAATAACTGTGCATTGTCATGCCTGTTTTAAAATTTAGTTGCAAGATTACTATGGAAAGTTAAATTATAAAACCTTGGCTAAATTTAATCATATTTATGAATTCCAGGCCCGCGAAGTCAACTGCAAGGAGTTGGAATACAGTGACAATGATAACGCTGACGACTACGACGATGATGAGGGTGACGAAAACGTCCCTAAGAAGATTGAACAGGTACAACAACATGAACAGGAACAAGGAGAGGATCCTTCTAGAAGAATGGTGGTAGAACCTGGACAGCTGCAAGTTCACACTGCTGGTCACTTCCACGATACCAGAAGAAAGAATGCTGTTCCAACCGGCGGGTTTTGTGAGGTACCTATTTCCAAGTTGTAAACATCACACAACATGTAGTATTTTTGGCATCGATAAGACCTCATGCTGAGAGGTATCGCTTCTAACCTCTACTAACCAAAGAGACCCTTTCTGATAAATAAATCCTTTATAAGCTACCATGGGTTGCTAGAGTTCACAATCAGAACGGAAGACTTTGTGAAACTATTTCTCGTTTACGATCCAAAACAGTAACTTGAATTAGGGATTTTGGACTTCCTTTATCCTTTGAGACTCATGTTTTTAGATATTTTTTTCATCAATCACGCTTCCACAACAGAACGGATTTAGACGTTCAGTACGACCATGACATCGGATACTTTTTATCCCAGTAGCACATTCCCATGAAAAAAAAACGGTTTTCTCCACTGACAATAGCTAATATAGCAATAAGTAGTGTGTCTATTTTTTTAGATCTATTATTTCATTTTAGAACGACCACGGAGGGCCTCTGATCGTCGGTCAAGGCAAGACAGCCGTAGTTATAGGAGTGATGTCTGCATGCCTCACCAAAGACGTCACCAATAAATGCTACGGACCCTTCCTCTTCACCAGCGTGTATCGCTACAGGAACCTGATCACCTGCGCCATCGATAAGGAACTAGGGTGCGTTTAACATATGCATACATTAACATAAACTCGCGCGGTCTTGGGTGCGTTATATAATATTTCCTTGATTGACAAGCGGGAGCTGATGGAATTTGGAATTGGTGAAAATAGCTAATTTCTAAATACGCTTAATTTCAACACCCATTCAACCCCGTCAGAGTATACACATTCTAAATAGATACATAGACATATTATGTTATCGCACTACAGGGCGAAGGCCTGGCTTCCCTCTTTAAGTCAGATAATGAATTGATGAAAATTCAGCTTAATTATCTTTTTGTGGAAATTCAGGTTATGTTCGAAACTACACAGCCTAAAATTAAAAAAAAATACAGATTTTGTATTACAGGAAAACCTATTATTTTAAAGTAACATGTTAAAAATATATTACTACTTCGTTCGGAACCCTTTGCACGCGAGTCCGATTCGCTGGTTTTTTGAGGATTGATCAGTCAATCAACTAACTTCTTGCAAATGTGTTCATCTAACTTATTATAATAGACATAATTATATATTTAAAGCAACAATTATTTTTTTCAATCACAGGGCTACATGCAGGATGTTGCTAAGGTCATCCAAGACTCCAGTGACCGAAACATTTTTTGATTGGCCGGAGCATAAGAATCTACGTTCACACGGGTACGATACTTTCTAAATCATTCATATAAAGGTATGGAGAACAGGGCGTCAAGTCCCTTAATTTCCGATGAAAATGGGGACTCTCCGACCAGACGGGTATTAACATTCAATCACACGGAGAACTGTGATTGCGCGATGTAAGATTTTTGTGACGTCAGGTCTCTTTTTAGTTTGAATATTACTCCGTCCATCTGTTTCTTACCTTTAATACCTTAACTCAGGGGTTCCCAAAGCGTGCGCCGCGGCGCCCTGGTGTGCCGTAGAAAGTAAAGAAAGGCGCCCCACAACGCTCCTCTTCGGGAACTAGACTTAGATATTCGCGGGAACAAAATATAATAAACAGTTCAATAACCGCTCGCTGCTTAGTACCTATTTTATTTTCTTATTGTGTACTCAACATCATATTGTGGTGGTTTTAATTTTTGTGCCTAGTATAATTGTAACCTATTTTGGCAAGCTATGGCACCGAG
Organism: Mamestra brassicae; assembly: GCA_905163435.1. NCBI lineage: Eukaryota > Metazoa > Arthropoda > Insecta > Lepidoptera > Noctuidae > Mamestra > Mamestra brassicae. The sequence continues at coordinate 8,529,098 of LR991010.1, forward strand.
ACACAATACTAAACGGTGTACCTAAGTGCGGCACGGATTGAAATAGTTTGGGAATCCCTGCCATACCTGTTGAATAGATACGTATAAAACTAGGCGCACTTGGAGTTACTACCTAGGATACTTTAATACCGGTACCTTGTATGTTCCCTTGATATAATAAAACTCTATTCACGCGGTCGAAGCTGCGGGCTGAAGCTATTGGTAATTTAATAGTCTATAATCTCACGAAGTCATTCCGAGAAATTGTGAACCACCATAAACTGGCGACCAATCAGCTGTCTGGCCTACAATTTATCTGTTTTGGTGTGATATTTAAATTGGAAACTTGGGTCCTCATAGGTCTTTGTTTTCTCTGAAAAGACCAATGAGAGCTTCGTTTCCAGGTTTACTGTCACACGAAAATAGATAAATTGTAGACTTGTGCTCTGATTGAGCGCCATTTTATTATAATCCACAATTTCTCGGAAGGACTTCACGAGATTATAGCCTATAAAATTTTGATGCGTAAAATCGTATTCCAAATGTTCAGTTGACAATTTATCGAGGGTTTACAATCTCTCAAGTTGTTTAATAATCTTACGGAGTTTGCTATTTTCCGGTGACATATTCAAGTATTTCATTTCTTTCGTTGTAGATTCGAAAATAGAAATAAGAACAAGAAAAGAGCTCCCAAGCCTCGAGCACCTGGCGCAACAAAAGCGAAACTGTTTGCAACCAAATCAAGGAATGTATCGTATACTACGAAGAATCGTCTGAAGCATCATTAACCAACAATATAGACAAGTTTTCTGCGAAAAACTTCATTTAAATACAATACATCAGATGAAAACAAATTAAATTACAATTGACGTTCTGATATACATAGGTATCTAAATAAAATATGATTTTGATGTGGTTCTAGTTTTGCGTATTCTTTTAGTTGTTTATCTTCCAAACCAATAAATTATAATTTAATGACACAGTCTATTATACAACGTGTAACGGAATTTACGCGAAACCTGAAAAGGGATCGTTTTAATTATTATTCTGAACAACTTTTGCTGTGAGATCAAGTTCGTAAAAACAAACACAACAAAGTGGTTTATAATATCATCATTATGAACAACTTGTCAAGTTTCAAGTTGTATAAAATCTAAGCTACTTCTGTGTTGCTACTGACCACGCTGTAATAGTGGCAAAGCACATTTAAGTTAACATTCACACAAAGAATATGGACACTGAAATATACCTACTCGTCCTTGCATGAGTTATTCAACATATCTATAGCACAAGTTCCTGCCACATCAAGTTAAGAAAGAGGATATGTAATGGATGACAGAAGAGAGTCTACAAAGGAGAACTTTTTGGGGCGTACAAGGTAATGCGTCGCCGCGGGTAGTTCGATGTGATGACAGGAACACTCAGTGTCGGACAGACAACACACAGCCGAAACTAATGGTCATAAAAAGGTGAAATTTGGCATGTAGGTTCCTTGGGGAGTGTAGATAAATAGTAGAGTGAGATAGGAAAAAACAGCATAGGCGCCTACGTAGTCGCGTGCAAAAACTAGTAAAATATAACGACTACTAGGTTCAAGATAAAATTAGCATTAATAGAGACGCGATATTAAAATTTGCTTTAAAGCGAATAAAGTGATTCGACGATCATTGATGATATTGTGCTTGTTCAAGAGCGGGAAATGTGCATTTGGAACTAATAAATTAAAATCACAAAATAATTAAAAAGTATATTGATATAGACGAAACCAATCTATTTGCTCATTAAATTAACTTGAAAAATATAATTACATTGTACGTAACTTATGATTTCCGGATAACGTATAATTAATTGCTTCAACAAAGCGTAACTTTCGGGAAATTGGCCAAAAAATTAACATCCTAAATTTAATTTGAGATTGAACAAATACTTTTTTCGATCCTTCTTGGATCGGGCCGTGACTGAAAATGACGAACCTTTGCCTGCTCCTGACGACTACTTTTCTAATTTTAGGTAAGTATATTTTAAATAAACTACATCCATTGTACAATTTTAATGGTTAATGAAATGATTTATAACCTTTATTTCCTGATCTAGGTCCTCTATTAGCACATTCATCCAAAAAAGACAAAGAGAAAAATGAAGGCACGACTCTGAAGGCACACCACCATTCTAAAACTAAACATCATTCCAAAAGCAATGACACGGCTCTGAATGAAGTGGAAGAGATAGCAGACGACAGTTGGAACTATGAGAATACCACCGTCGTAGATAGCAGGAGAATCCTCTTCAGCAAGAAAACCGAGAAAGGGAAACGGGCTTACATGGTGAGTATGTAGGTACGACAAGTAGGGACGATAAACGGCTTATTTGTACAACAGAAAATCTTCAAATCACTTTTTGGGGTGAAACTGGGGAGAAGGAAGTAGATGCAAAAGTAATTTTTGATATCAAATTAATACCGGACCTACCGGACTCGCAAATCGCGGAATTTCTAATTTTATATCGATGACGTGGTCACTATGCCGTGAGGTAGGTACCAATATGTTGACACGTGTCAACATTGGTAGCCATGGGCCATTGAGAGACCAGCCTTTAAAACAAGTTAACAAATTCACAGAATTTTTTGAGATAGCTGGCACAAAACCGGTGCTTTTCTTAAATCGCCTTACGGAATATAATCGCGGAATATTAAATTTTATATCGATGACGTCACCATGCCGCGGTAGGTCCAATATGGGGACACGTAACATCGGTTGTCATGACACGTCTTTTATGATGGGTCATCAAGAACGTACCTTTAAACATGTGAACAACTTCACGACATTATATGAGATAGCGAAAACCAAACTGCAGCTTTCTTTTTGAAATCGCGTTACGGAATATAATCGCGGAATATCAAATTTTATATCGATGACGTCACCATGCCGCGGTAGGTACTAATATGGTGACACGTTTCAACAGTTGTTGCCATGGGACATTGGTTACTATGACCTGACTTAGAAACAAATTCACAACTTCACGAACTTTTTATGAAATAGCTGAAACCAAATCTGAGTTTAGCTGAATTTAAAATTTAATATCGATGACGTCACCATGCCGTGGTATTGTACCTATATAGATAGCAATATGGTGCCACGTGTCAATATCGGTTGCCATGGGATATCGGTTACCATGAGACCGGGCTTGAAATTTAGTTAAACTTTTCGGTCTATTTATAAGATAGCTACTATATCTACCAAATCGATGCTTTTCAAAATATTCTCAAGATTTTTTATTTTAATTTAGTTGTTTTCATTCCGTTGAAGTTACGTACACAGGCTCATTCTGGTCGCGTCGCCGGTCTTCAAGAACTATAGTTAAGACATAGATTTAAAATAGTTTTAGATGCTGTCCTAATGTTTGCCTATACGCGCACATACAGAATACGGCATTTTTAATACATGACTGCTTCCGAAGATTGCCGACCGCAACCAGTTCGATTTGGACTAGAAGGCCAATTCGTGGCTTCAAAAACATGCGCGGTCCGCCCTGGGGCCCTACTAGGAAGTCTTAAAACGATCATGATTCCGCTCTAAGAGAGAGACGGAGCCATACATAGCGAATAGCACTATCCCTTTTACACCATCGGAATTGAATGGCATTAGCTTCGGCTGTCCTTGCTGTTGAGTCGAATTTGTTGGACTCCAGCCCCCCAAGTCAGCTATGCCACGAACACTTATCATTCATTGACACACAATCTGTAAGTATCTGATTGTCGACGTGACTGATGTGCAAGTATGAACTTTTAATCCGTGGTTCGGCAAACAAGCACGAGTAACCGTTGGTTCTCCGTCTCTCTTCGACGTATCGGATTGCCGATCCACGTCCCATCATACTAAGGCCGCGTTTCCACCGGCAAGTAACTCGTATGCGAGTATAATTACATTCCGGGGCACGAACGGGCGTTTGATCATACCTCGGTAGCCCGCAATCGAATACAACTTGCATGCGAGATGGTACTTTAGTGCAGCTATATTTTAATATAAATAAATTAAATGTTAATATATTAAACGCAACTGACTATCTGTTGATAAGCTCGACAAAATGTTGTTCAAAATGCAGCCACAGTAAACAAAATTTAGTCGAGCATTTTTAATTCTCTGAAAAACCAGGAAACTCCAAGTTACGCTGACACTGTTTCTATTACGCAGGTATACCTCCAACTAACAAAAGAATCTGCAAAAGCCCATAAGTACCGAGGCTGGTTATGCGGTGGAGTCATTGTTGACCCCTATTACGTGCTCACTTCAGCAGCGTGCGTCGAAGACGCTGACAGGTTCTACATTGTCTCTGGTACCACCAAATTCATCGACAGCTTCGATTATAAGAACGACGAGTGTGTCTGCAAACATCGCCGCAAAGTTGTATGGAAATGTATCCCTAAGAGTAAGTTTTTTTCTGACTAGCTTCATTTTGTTAAAAATCAAATAATGATCCTTGTTAAATAGGACCGAAATAATTTTGTATTCGATTGATAGCATCCTGATTTTATGTCAAAAATAATCTTTTTAAAACCTTTTTCTAAAATTTTCTAGACTACAAGTTCGACTTCCAAGACAGCATCAAATGGTCATCAAACGATATCGCAATAGTCAAAGTAGATAAAGCTTTCAAGCTCGGAGTCCAGGAGAAGGGATGCGAATTCGCGGCTGAATGCATTCAGTACAACAATATAAGCAGAGACTTGGAGAAACCAGGGACCAAAGGATGGATCGCGGGATGGGGAAGTGGCAATAACTTCAGAGAGGTAAGTACGGTTAAGACATGAAATAATTATTTCTTAGAAGACTTGTTGAGCTCGTTGCTAAGTCAACGATAGATCGATCATCGAGGTTAAGCAAAGCTTGCCGAGATTGCTCTGTGGATGGGTGACCATCCATTACATACTGTGCCTCTTTAAGCTGTTGTAGATCTTTGGCATTCGTTACGGATGATCAGAAGCCAGAAAATCTGACTCAAATAGGCAGTCGCTCTATGTTAAATACTGGTACTCAGTATCCAGGTAGACTGCCCCAATATGGTTGCGAAAAAGACAGATTACTTGATGTTTACGGTACAATTCTTTTTCCTAGGGTGTATACCGCCGTCAAGGCCCTCACATACCCAAAAACAGCAAATGCCTTCAAGAAGCCAAAGTGTGCATCATGGACAACGAGCAATGCGCCAAGAAATGGGCTCAGAGGTTCAGGGAAATCATCACCCAGTACATGATCTGCACCAAAGATGTCATGAAGAGGCTCAGTGAACTCTGCGAGGTACGTAATCGTGGGGTAATGTATCTTACGTATTTTTATTTAAGTTTCTGTTTTTATTAAAAACTAGGTTTAGCCCGCGTATATCCCGTTTTTTCCCGTTCCCGTAGGAATTTCCCGTTTTCGTGTATATGCCTATAGCCTTCTTCATGAATGTAGCTATCATTTATACAAAAAGAATTTTCCAAATCCGACTAGCAGTTCCAGAGATTGGCGCGTTCAAACAAACAAACAAACAAACTCTGCAGCTTTATAATATTAATATAGATAATAGATACTGGGTCAATATATCTCTAGAAAAATACTGTCATTACCATTCATCCGATTCGTGCGATTACGACCCCCACTTCAAAATCTTGTACTCCTCGATTCTTTTTTGTTCTGGAGAAGTGTCTATTTCTTCATGAATTAATTTATAGGCACGACTAGCATTTGCTTAGCACGCGGCATTAGATCATGTAAATTTACTTTAAAATAATTAGGAACAGTGCAAGACCTCACGTGTGACTTAGAAACTATTGAGGGATTGAGTTATTTGTGGTACGATGTTCCCGGCTAAATAAAATGACGTCGCATAGAGAATATTTAACACTGTTAATTTTATATCTTCTAGCTGGTATTGCTTTTTTTGGACTGTTAGTAGTATATTATTGTAATAAAGGGTGCATTTCCTCACATAATACAATCAATTGATTAATGATAAGTACTAGGTACAAAATATTGTAAAGTTTTATTTGAAAAAAGTAACTATGATGTTTCTTGTCCGTACTTCGTTAAGAATCTACTTTTTGCGAATCGACAACTAGAGTCACTATAATATTTTTATCAAACTGTAAATTTGACGTTCAAAAACGCCTTTTATTGGTCTAGTTGAAATCCCTAAATGAATTGACTTTGACTTTGACACTGGCCCCGTGTGATGAATTGCAACCCAATCCTAGGAAATATCCGTCTATTTCCCAGTTAATAAAACCTCGGTGTATAGGTATAGTGTTTTACTGAAATATTGCCGAAAACACTGAATCAATCGCTTAATATTTCATAGAAAAAATACGCCAACTGCACGGATGTAGACTCCAGACGCCATACAGATGTAGAAGTTCCAACCAAGACACTCAACGTTGACTTGGGAAGACATTTGAAGGACCCTGATGACTACACCGCGAGAAGATCTTCGATGCAAGGAGGTTTCTGTGAGGTTAGTACTGAAAAAACTTCTGAATTTGTAAGGCGGTAACTCCAGGCTAGGCCCTTCTGAAATTTGGGCAACTTTTACAGCGGATTTTTTCAGTAGATACTTATTCTGTTTCATGTTTAATAATTTGGTAGGCAAGCAAACAGGACCTCATAGTAGACAGGTCCCGCTAGGGCTAAAGACTGCCAGGGATGCGGAATTTGTTCGAAAGAGTCACTGCGGCCCGGGCACGCAAAGGGCATTAGGAGGAACACGGATGGGTTTAGTCAATAAGACTCTGTTAATCCCTTCTGCTCCGCTTAGAGTTCTCAGATATACAGAAAGAAACTCCAAGGTTTATTAAATTCAAGTTCGGATGGATTTTTCAGTGGAAAGTGTTAGCAAGTAGAACGTTTTAAAGACATCCAAGACTTAATTAACCCCGATTTCTTAATTTACTAATTTGAAGCCGTCTTTGTCAATTAACTTCAATTTGGTATGAAAATCTCTAAACCTATGCTTTTTTTTTAATTAAGTAAACGTTGCCTCACACTAGCAACTTATCCTTCAACCTGCATCGTGGGTGTGTTTACAAACATACAAACTCACATACACAAACAGCCAGACCCGGAACAACTACCTGTAGGCCATACAAATATTTGTTCCGTGCGGGGATCGAACCCGCGACACGCAGCGCAGCAGCCATTCGTTCAACCACTGCGGCAATCGTGTCGTCATTAAGGCATTAAGGGGGACACGATCTCAACTCACCTACTCAATACAGAAACCAGCCCTTAGGTATTCAAGTTCAGTTAATTTTCAGAATGACCACGGCGGACCTTTGATAGTGCGATACCAGGGCAAGGAGAAAGTGATTGGAGTAATTTCAGCCTGCAAAATTGACCCCAAAACTCACAGCTGTCACGGTCCCTTCTTATATACTTCAGTTTACAGGAATCGTCAATTCATATCTTGTGCTATTCACAAGGATGTCGAGTAAGTATTTTAAAACGTTTTTCTTTTTTTTATTCCCCTAAACACGATGGAGACACAGTTGCGAAAAACACGTTTTCAAATATTGCGAAGTGGTCCAGTGTCAACATGGTCAAAACACAAAAAAAATGCCAATAGAATGTTCTGCAATTTTCGTTTTCGTATAGAAGGCACCTTTACCCTTCTATGACACAACGGAATCATAATGGTATTAGCACTCCAATACCATCATGATTCCGTTGTGAAAAAAACCGCCCAAGTCCGAGTCAGACTCGCGTGCAAAGGGTTTCGAACGAATAATATTTTTTGAACATGTTTCTTTAAAATCATAGACTTCTTATATGTTTTCCTGTAATCTATAGTTAAAGACATTTTACCTATCTGTATGTTTTTTTTTTATTTCAAGTAGTATTTTTTTTTCTTAGCAATGGAATATTTAAAAATTTAAAAAAATACTTTTGAGACCCCCTTGTTTTTCGGGTTCCAGTTTTCATAGAGGTTCGTAACCCTAAAAAGAATATTGCTATGCGTCTTTTATACTTGCGTCTCCTCTCCCACGGAATCTCATATATTTCGTTATTGGCAGTTAAATAAATTAATGTTCTTTTAATTTTCTTTTAGGGAGAACTGCAGAAGAGTTTTCCGGTCAGGTATAACTCACGAAGAATGGTCCGTTTCTTGGGATAATGTGGAGTAAGTATTTCTGATATTTTGTCGTACCGATTTTTTTTAAAGAAATCATTAATTAATCTTTGACATAATTTTCAGCGACAGCGGTGAAACGAAAACGGATACGGCTAACAAGTAATATTTTTTTTGTAATTTGTATTTTTTTCCGATACTGACCCACAGCTGGGCAAAAGTCACCCCCAAGTCTCCTGAACCAATAGATTACGCACGAGTCCAAACCGAATCTAAGTATTTTTATATTACTTATTCATTGTTTTAGAGATGTATTTAGTACTTACTTCATTCTTTTTTTTTTCCAGGGACGATAAACCAGAGACAGCGGCAGCGACGGCAGAAAGGTTTAAATAATATTATTTGGTTTATTCTGTTTTTCTAAGACTTGAAACCGTTATCCGCTATCAATGATATTTTTTCGTTTGCAGTGATGATGACAAGTCCTCCGACGAAAGGTAAGTTATGGGAACTAACAGAATAAGCCATGAACATAAAAGCAGTACAAACATTACTTGTGGGTCTACGATTATATTTTTTTCATTTACAGCGACACAAAGGAAAATAAAGCCGCTCTGAGACAGCTTGAGTATACATCACATAATATTTCTATATAATTTTTGAACACCTTGATTTAATACCAGGATATTGAATGAACCAATATATTTATTTCAGCGAAACCAAAGCCAAGAAGCCAGAGAAGGAACCGAAAAAAGAAAAAACAGTAGAAGAGTCAAGTTCAGAATCAGAAGATGAGAAGACAACCACTGAAAAACCAAAGAAGGAGAAGGCAGAAAAACACAAGAAGAAGTCTAAGTCTAAAAAACATAAAGCTAAAACAGAAGACAAAGTAGAGAGCACTAGTCAGAAGGCTAAAGCAGAGAACGGGTCAGAAGACATCAAAGTACGAGGGAAAAAGGACCCTGTTTCTTACGAGTCCAGTAAAGATGAGAATGTAAATGAACCAGACAAGGAATAGATACTGGGTCAATATATCTTCTAAGATAAATAATAAAAAAATGCGTTTCATTTTGGAAAATACACACATACCCATATACATGACGCCTTTTTTTCAAGGCTGAAACTACAGGTAATACTATGGAAGCTCTAACCATATTTCTACTTACACAATTTAACATTCAAATATATTTACTGAACCTAAAAACAAACTAAGATAAAGCGTCAAAATCCTCCGCATCATCATCAGACGAATGACGTTCACTGCTGGACATAGGCCTTCCCCAAAGGCCCTGATCGCCACGCTTGGTAGGCGGGCCGGCGATCGCAGTGTAGCTGTTACAATGCACAGAGAATGCTGCTGCCCATTCTCCGGTGAGTCCCCCAGCCGCAGTCGCCTCGCAGTCGAGTGGTAATGTGCCCACAAGACTAGCGGCATCCTCGCGTCGTATGTCAATCCTTTTACTCTGACCAAGGCAAAAACCAGCCTTTAGGTCATGGAAGTGGCAACCAAACGGTTATATATCTCTTTAAACGGAATATTAGCACTCGGACCCACAAGGTCAACCTCAAAAGGCATGAAGGCAAGGTTAAATTAGATAATTTAAGATTTTAAGAACAGATAGTAGTTAGGTACATAGTAGTTACATGGTTTAAGACAAGGCAAAAACAAGGGCTATGCCTAATGATAGGAAAAATAACTTTGAATCCAGCTGAAACATTAGAACACCTTCTATATTTAGAGGGGAGGAAATTAAAACACAGTCATCTTTTCTTCTAAGGACGTAAAACTTTATTTTTACCAAAAAAATCTTTATTCAATAAATTTTTCGGGCCCGTTATTTTAACTACTCATCCATTTCAATAAGTAACTTGAGGGTGGTGCAACACATGAATTCCTTGTTTATCTTACAGTCTTTTTCTGGATTCTTGTAGAGGGTGGAAAAGGCTTGGTATCTGCCAACTGTATTGCTGTTTACTGGAAATTCATCTGTGTCAACTATGAAATCTCTGACTGGGTAGTCACCCTGCGCAAAAGAGGAGTGGTTTAATGAAAGTAGGGTAGTTTTGATGAATTGACTGCTGTGGTTAGTTGATATTTTTGTAAAGGAAAGGGAGGGAAAACGTTATCTCTAGAACTAATGATTAGATTACGAAAAAACTTGCAGCGGTATAAATCTAAAGTATTTTTTATTTAATATGGGTTCGACGATGGAGCGAGCTTACCCAGAAGAAGCCTGTTCATTCTAATTTTGAAGAGATTAGGGTTGTATGCGTTCGGAAACACATACGCAGGCAGAGAGTTCCACTCCTTTGCTGTGCGCATTATAAAAGACGTTTGGAAACGTTTAGTGCGAACTGGTGGAATAGCAACAAGGTAGGGATGGTAACTTGCAGTGCGTCTAGAAGTCCGATGGTAGAAGGGGCCGGTGGGATGAGGTCGTGGAGTTCCTGGCTGACTATTGCAGAGTATTAGGCTTCTTTCTCAGAAAAATGCACGGTTCCTTTGAATAGGCCGAGGATGGGAAGCCGTGGGAGAAAGGTAAAGCAAAATAACTTGTTAAAAAATTTGGTGAATTAATATCTAATCCAGATGAGGGTGGGGATGGTCTGCTATACCATTTCATGAACAAAAACAATGGCTGAAGTACCCATGTCACTCAGCTCATCTATAATGGAGGAAGCTAGTAAGACCAAAGTTATTGCTACCTATTAACAAAAGCAAAAACGAAAACCCAATCATAATGCTTACGATTATGAACTTGGCCTAGTTTAGGCCTGGTGAAATTAAACAGTTTAATAAATACAACCGCATGTCCCTAGTACTATGTTTTGTCGGTTTTTACTCGAACTCAAACTTAAGGTTTTCAATAACCTACACTAGGCGACATCTAAATTAATGTCTGAATTGTATGTACACGATTCGTAAATGTTCACTCTCAGCGCTTAGCAGAATGTTGAAAATCAATAGCGCTTTAAACGATATTGTTTTCAGTTACTTAAATGTATTGCCCAAACATTTAAATATTTTCCACAGTTACGCAGTGCAAAAACTGCTCTTATTTGGACAGTAAATTTAGGTAACTACTTATAAAGGTGGAGCTCGTGGCCAAATAATAACAGCCGCACGGGTCGATCTTCAAGGTCAAGCAACGCTTGCCGAGGTTGGTCTGTGGATGGGTGACCATCTTAACATACCGAGACTCTTCCGTGCCTCGGAAAGCACGTTAAGCCGTTGGTCCCGGCTGTCATTTGTAGATCTTTGGCAGTCGTTACGGATAGTCAGAAGCCAGATAATCTGACACCAGTCTTGCCAAGGAGTACCGTGTTACCCAGTTAATGAGTTGTGAAGGTCTGGTAGGCAGCCGCTCCACGTAAAATATTGGTATTCAGCTGAATCCGGTTTGACTGGAAACCGACCCCAATATAGTTGGGAAAAGGCTAGGCAGATGATGATGATTTAGGTAACTACTTATAGCTTAGTGTTGCAGAGAACTGGCAGTAAGAAAACAGGCTTGTTCGCATGGGGATAATACATACCGCTTCAAAAGGACAGGCGTCAGGGATCCCGAAGTACTTCATATAGGGGTAATAGTCGCTCTCCGGGCCCTTTTTCACCTCTGCACAGAGGTCACAGATCTCGTGAGAAAATATCAACTCGTACTTTCCAGAAATTTCCTTTCGCAGAGTTATTTCTATCTGAAAAAAAAAAGTGTATTTACACCTATCCCTAATTTACTTTGTACTACGGTACATTTTCTTTCTTTTTTTTGAAAGATAGAAAATCATCAAATCACTTCTTCCGCTCTGGGTGGAGCAGAAGGGCGTGTCAGACTCTTACCTACTGACTAAAATCCATCCGTGTTCCTTCTAAAGCCCTTTGCGTTCCAGGGCCGCGGTGACTCTTTCGAACAAATTCCGCAACCCTGGCAGGGTACTACGGTACTACTATGGATAATTATATGATATGGACCAAGTGATTAATTGAACATTATAAATAATGCTCGGGAAGTTTGAAAAATGCCCAATATGAGAGGGCAGAGTGACTGATAACAACTATTGAAATAATCAAATCGTCTGGGCATTATTTATAATGCTTATCACCTATGGGACGGAGTAATTAACTAATTATGTTTGTTATTTTATATTATACTAGCTGTTGCTCGAGACTTCGTATGCGCATATCCCGTTTTTTCCCGTTCCCGTAGGAATTTCCCATTCCCGCAGTCCATTGCCCATAGCATACCTACCTCATGAATGTGGCTATCATATACAAAAAGATTTTTTTAAATCGGTTCAGCAGATCCAGAGATTAGGTACCCTCTACAACCACACAAACTTTACCTCTTTATAATATTATTCTTACCTATAGAACTATAGATTACCTAGGTACTATTATTTTGTTAATGTTTTTTATTTCAAATGCAGAATCAATAAATAAAAACAAATAAAATCTCTCCTTTCACAGGTACCTACTCTGCTGTAATACTTAAAACTTAAATTAACTGGACTTAACCATATCATTAATATAATCAGACTCGTAATTTTAATTCGCTCTAAGTTGCTTGTCATTCAATCAGTCAATTTATCACTTGGTCCATAGGTACCATATTTACCTATGTGAATGTTTGTTAATCATTAATTACGCCTCAAAGTCTGAACGAATTTGGAAAAAGTTTAGCATGCCTGCGGGTAGTCCATGGCCTGTTTAAAGACATAAATACCTATGTAGGTACTTTGGTGCTTTGTACCCTGGTATTACGTTCCTCTATGATAATATAGTAGAATGCCTATATTTATAATTTAGATAACTATTCTACTTAGATGACGCGTTGTCAACTCCTACCAACTTCGAAAAACATGCAAATCCAGTCAAGTAGGTGCATTTTATGCTGGCATAGAACCTGTCGATGTGACGACGTTTGAGGCTAGGCCTTGGTGCAAGTACCTATACAAACCAAAATAATAATGACGAAAATTTTTAATTCACAAAAAGCATAGAACATTATAAAATAAGTACCTACTTCTCCCTAGTTATCAGTTCTTACACGTGTTTTCGTAGATAAGAATGGAACCTTGGTTTACCTACTAGCGGAAAATAATTTTCCAAATCGTTGCATTTCCGCATCGCAGGCTTACTTCATCAAACGTTAGGTAGGAACTTTTATTAGAATGTGCTCGATTCAGGTACCTACCTAAATAAACCTTAACAAATCTTTGACCCTGTAAAGCGGATTTACAAAGAAGGGTCCAAGAGTTTGTCAGTTGGTTTGTAAAAGGTCGCTTTTTGCGATAAGATAGGACCTCCCATTGTTGAACCCGTAACTCTAAGTTCCTAATAAAATTGTAATTAGTTTTTATTGTTTTGTTTTTTTTTCGTTTACCTACACAAAACGTACAAATACCTACAATAGGATAGCTTATGTATTAGGTCTTTACCTACCTATAAAGTAGCCGTTTTTTTCTAGCGACATTGATCTGTAAATTTTGAATTCAAATAAACTTTATATTTAAGCCGTCTTTCTTGTTTCGGAATCAGGTAGGTCTAATTAAGTAGTTTCTATACGTTTTGTTTTTCTGTAATATTGCTTTTTGTATGAAATCTAGGAAAAATCAATCAACTTTTTAATGAAATCCAGCGTACAGCGGGCACGCAATATCAATGACGTAAAGAACCTCAGAACCGCTAACGAATGCACTGTGCGATATAGGTTCAATCGCTTTTGTTTGGGAAAAATCACCCCGTAACAACCCGGAGAGGTCGGTTGATTTAGGAGGTGAAATTTCTTAAACGAACCAAATATTACGCACAATTCGTACGATAGCAGTACTGGCCGTATAGGTACTTACTCATCGATATTAGGTGGGCACGTTCTGTTTAAGAAGCATGGTATCCACGTAAGAACTCATTAAAAAATAACTCAATAGGTACCTATGCCTTCGAGTTCATGGTTATGAATACCTATGGTAAAATTATGGAAAAAATTAAAATCACAGAACCAAAATAAATAATTTCAAAAAATGAAACAAGAAATCTTAAATATAGGTAGGTACACTATTGAAATTTAAATTCCAAGTCCAATCGAAGTTATCGTTATTCAAAGTGGGCCCATAAAAAAAACGGCACCTTCGTATGTACAAAGGCAAGCTTAAACCCATCATTGGGGTTTCTAACAGCAAACTATTCATTACAATAGTCACCTCTATTCTCTTATTTATCTAACACAATATATAAAGGCTCACCATAGTATCGGGCCCGACGTCTTTCAGGAACTTAATATCTCCATACATGTAGGCAACGGTCTCGTTGTACCGTGCCACTGTCACTCCCGAAGTATCAACGAAGGCTTCGCTCTCTTCATCGCAGCACTCCAATTGGGAATCCATGTTTACTATGTATTTCTTGGAAAAAAATATTAAAACAATTATTGAGGTGGGCCAAGAAACGGGTGTCAGGAAAGATATGAGGCAGGTCTTTGCCCAGCAGTGAGGCAGTATATTTTTTGCCTATTGTGTCCCACTGTTGGGCAAAGGTCTCTCTCATAACCTTCCAGACACTTTTCTTGCGTACTAGCCTTCGCGGTGTGCGTCTCGCCACCGCTTTCTGGGCCGGCCTCGACGACGCCGTCCATCTTCTGGCACTCATTGCATGGAGACTTTTGCCCAGCGGTCACTATGCATGCGGCCGGTGTGACCCGCCCAGTCCCATTTCAGCCTGGCAGCTTTTTGCCCACTTCTATTATAGGTAGGTACCTGTTTTTGGAGCGCAGCGTGGTGTTCCGCACTCTATAGATTCTTTTTAAAACTGAAAGAATACTGCGCTCCATTGTCCTTTGACATACCTCAAGCCGGGACTTTTGCGACTCGGTGCAGGGGGGCTACTCTCTAAAGTCCGTAGTTTCGGGAGTATTCTACTCCGTATCACCTACGAACTTACGATTAGTTCCAAACCCGAACTAAGAATTAATGAATGAATTTGACAGTTACTGTCAAATCGTGTTGTCATTAATTCTTAGTGGTTAGGTGATACGGACTATAGTAGGCGCCAGATAAATGTGGAATAAAGTATATTGACCTTTCCCTAATAACTGTTCATAGGTACCTGAACAATTAAATATGAATCGTTTTTCATTATTAGACAATGTTAAGGATCACGAGAGATGATGATTCGGGACAGCTTTGTGTCATTAATTCCGTTTTTCAAATTAAAAATGTCAATAATTGTAGGTGGGTCAATGACCGTTATTCCACGATTATCTGGCGCCTACTATAGAAAAGGTACACCCGCAACTAAGACGGGCAGAATACCTACACATGTCGATGAGTATAGGCTAATAATAAAGCAATAACTAACACCTATTAGGCTGAAGCGCAATCTTTTCCCCTTTAATAAATAACCACGAATGTGGTCGACTGCTTCTTTGGTCTAGTGGCCGCGATGAGTGTGAGATCGGGCTCAAACCTCGAGAAGGGCCGCGTTAATGTATTCAGCTAGAAATATCTCAGCAACAGCCCCAAGGCTGGATTTGAGAAACAACATTGGTCCTGTATCGTGGGTGTACAAACAGCTAGACGTGACTGACACTGGCATGGCCACCATCAGGGATTTTAATTTTGATAACACAAAAAAAAACCGGTTATTAGTTTGAGATATAAATGTGGCCAAGTTGGGAGATTCTCCTCAGATCCAGGCCACCTACAAACCCTATAACTTTTGAACCAGTGTCAAATTTCGACTTACTAGCGACTAATTTTGTGTTATCAAAATTAAAATTCCTGATGGCCATGCCAGTGTCAGGGACACGATTTTCAGCCCACCCGTGCGGCGCGGGCACGCATTTGTCATATCCGACTGTGGCGTTATAAGGGTTAATATTACGTAATGCTTGAATGGCTTCTAAGTGCAACGATACAACTTTCATAAAACCTCGCATCGTTGTCCTCATTACCGAGGGTCGTGACATCCCTCCACTTGTTTCGGTCTTTGGCTTCGAGGAGCGCAGCGTGAACCTCAGTGTTCAGGGAAGAGCATAAAACAAACAAGCAAAATAGAACTCACCACATCAGGCGACTGACCATCACAAAACCGTAGCAAGTAAATCAGTATAATAGGAATCATTACGGCAGCTCATTAATACTTTACAATGCGAAATGAACTGTATTAGTCCCTTGACATATTTAATATATTGCTAAAATCGCGTGCGCCATCAGATATGGAGGGACATGTCACTTTATTTATATGAAAGATACCATCGCACGCAAAGTGTTTTTTAAACATGTTATAAGTTGTTAATTAGGTATAATATGCTGTGGTAACGTGTCATTATGTAGATAGTTATTGTTGTAAAGTGTATTTACACCTATTGATTTGAAGGGTAGGTACAGTCTTCCTCGAAAATGGTAGGTGTGCATTTTAAAATAACAGGGTTTAATAAAACTATCAGGGGGTATATTTTGTTGTCAATAAAACAGTGATTCGGCTAGAAAAATAGAATTTAATTTACCCTCAACCTCTAAGCGGCGAAATGTTTAAAGTACATACAATCACAACATTAAGTTTCAAATGTAAACGACTATTAATGAATTATATTCATATTATATTCAATCTAGCTACCTGGATTCACAAACTTGGCAGTAATAACAAGAATAAACTCTTCAAGCGAAGCAAAATAAAAATAAAAAGCCAAAACAAAAGTGTTTAATAAATTTATTAAAAAAAAATACAAAACAAAAAAACGCTCGTCCATGCTTGCTACCCAACGTTATAAAATTACAAAATAAACTAGTAAATAGCGTTATGTGTTAACAAGTTATATACATAAATATATACTTTCTTTAATAGTGCTTAAACTTGCAAAGTGAGGAATAAAAATAACGAAAGCACACCATCACTTGTGTGCGCAAGTGTACAGACGCTAACAGTTACGAGAAATGCCTGTAAATGTAATTGAAACGAAGCCTTTTAATATTATGCAACCCGATAAAACTAAAAATTTCGAAAAATACATCAATAAAGTTTATCTTTCTATATAAAATACATTTCTTTTATGCTAAAGGAGACCAATGCGGCGCGAACGTCTAGTTCGCCAACTCTAATAGAAATATAGTTTAAATATATCTTATTATGTCAATAATATATTACTTTTCAAGTCTTAAATTACAGATAACCTAATACTGAAAAAGTAAATTTGACATCCACAGAGGGTTCAAAATATTTATACCAACTTTCGTTCACTCGATATGTTAAATGTAAATATTTTCCGAGACAAACGTTTAAATGCCGCAATGCAGCCTAAAGATTATAATTACGCCAAATTTTATAACAAGATGGATTCAATTCAAACAAAGTTGGCACAAATATACAACTAGATAAAAAAACAGAGCCCCAAAATTCGTAGTAAAATAAATACTCTTAATTAACACTAATCAAATCCTTCCAAACTAATTTCTAAACCAAGTTCGGGACTCCGTTCTTACAAGCACCTTACAATATTGAATGTAAACTTTTTAGTTTTAGTTCAATCTATACTATATACTAAAAATATAGCTTCTTTTCTCGTAATATAATTATGGAAGAATGCTTAAAATGTATCTGCATTGAAAAAACGTGGAACCATAAACTTTTATAGAAACAACGTTCAATTACATGCTAACAATTAGACTAGAGACAACTAAAACATTCATAAAGATATAATTTTCGTTAAGTGTATAAATATAGCTCACTCTAGAGGCCGGCCCACACAAACAAGAACAAAAACCATCGAGCGAACACATGTCCGAACAATCGACATTAACTAAAATCGAACCTTCTCGCTTCTACTTCGGTTACAGCGAACGCGCCGCCTACTGCATCGATACAACTAACATAAGTGAAATACTACAGAACAGTGAACCCATGACGAGGCAACATTAACAAACAGCTTTGTAGCACACAACTCGAAAACAAAGTATACACTCCAAGAAGACACTGCGGCGATACACTCCATAGTGATGGATGCAACTATAAGAAAAATGCAGTAAGCAACGCGCGCACTAGCGTTAACTCGGGCCGGCGCAAAGAAAAATGTTCCTTAACGTTAAACAAATTAGTGTCGGAATGCGACAGGGAACCCGTCAGTCCGTGTGCAACCAAGCGATCAACGATATATGCGTGTTTTAGAAATTATTATAAGGTAGTCGTTAACAAAATATCGAGAGATATAGTTTGGTGTCCATCGCCTTAGGGAATTCAATGAACCTGCAAAGAAAATTACCTTTATTAATTATTTTGTTGAAGTTTAATACCACAACAGATATTTCGCTGTAAAACAATAATGTTTATGCTACGTATTCCAGAAGTAATGTACAATAGTATCTAGTAACTCTTCCGAACAATTCCGCAACCCTGGCAGGCACTCAATTATGCTGCCATCTCTTTGAAGCGCGCGCGCGTCTTATCGGAAGGGTGACTCGCACCCATCGCTCTATGTCCGCACGCTTGCGCACACGGTGACCGGAAATCGCGCTCCGGCTCCCGGGGCGTATTCTTCTGCTGCGGCGGCTGGGGCATGAGGTTTGCCTTACCCTCACGCGTTCCGCACTTGCGTTACTGCAATTCCACAACCCTGGCATCCATATGGGATAGTAATAAGTTGGAGAAGGAAGTAGATACAAAGTACAGTACCTCAGCCGCGGCGGGCTGCGTGCGCGGCGGCGCGGGCTCCACGCACAGCAGGCGCGGCTTGTCGTCGCGCGCCTCCTCGCCCGGCGCCGCGCCGCCGCTGCCTCCCAGAGACATCTCTGCCAAGGCGGTCAGGACGCTGTCCATGTTCACGGTGGGACCGCTGTCTCCCTCGCCCTGGACAATACGAGACAGACGCTTTCGTATTATGAGCATTAAAAGCGCGGCTTGCTTTAATAAAATGGTACTTATGTAATAATGCCATTCAATAAAACAATCAAAAGTAAAACACATGTCAAGCTCAACCTCAATACATAACAAAAATAATATTTCAAACTTCGAGCGCATTTCGCCGCGTGCTCAACTTAACACAATAATTCGTATCAAAATAATAAAAAAATAAATGGCGCGCCTCCTTCGCCTTATATTTATCTATGGTCATATCGATAGTGCGACATCTCACTTACACTAACTTTTCTATTTAGCTAGGTATGCACGTATACGATGATTTCTTTGATCTTAAAAGCCAGGCTTAAGGCGTGAACTGCGTGCAAGTTAAAATCCCGCGTGAAGTGACTTGCGAGTTTACAAGCACACGCCATGCAATGATCATTTCGTTGTCATTATGAATCTCAGATAAATCTACGAGATTGTGACTGGCAATATCAAGTGAAATCAGAAGTATGTTATTTTTGGTCGAAAATGTATGTAAATACAATCATCATCATATCAGCGGAAAGACGTCCACTGCTGGACATAGGCCTCCCCCAAAGAGGGAAGGATTTGCCATAATCGCCACGCTTGAGACAACTTTGAGAATGTCAATATACAAGTTTATACGAGTTTATAGCTGGTTATCTCAAATTCCAAGGTGAACTTACTAAGATGACTGGACTAAACAGAATCTAGTAGTTTGAACTGATTGCGACAACAGTTCTCAATGGCAGCTTTAAGCTGTTGACTATGACTGCTCGAGTGGTTCATGTATTTTGATCACTGGCAACTGCTTGAGCAGTCCGTGTATGACCGGCCTTAGATTCGCTTAAATAAACATAACTGCCATTTACCAACACAATATGTTCAATTAAAGGTCATTGCGGCTAAATATTGTCAGGCAACTCTGCAGGGTTTTCTCCTATCACAGATCAATGATCATTCAAGAAAATTCAGTTTTGTTTAAAAAAACTGATTTGACTGACTGACCGCTATAACACTCACAAATAACTCCCCAAAAAGCAACAAGACTAGCAAAGAATCTAAAACTCACCTTTTGCGGACTTGGCTTGAAGAAATGTAAATAACAGAAGCCACGGAATCCCTGAAAATTTTAAAGAAATTAATACTGAGAATTTCTCAAACAATAATAATGTAATAGGTTGTATTTTCCTTTAAAAATCTATTCGGTCCGTTAGTAAAGTGTGCGCTGTATCGGGCAACTGAAATTGTGCAATACGAATCTGATTCTGACGTGAATTGATCGGTGTTGTCGAAACGCTTTAATAGCCTTAAATTTCGCAATGAATTGCCTGTATAAGTGCATCTTTAGATTACCAAAACGTATTGGACACACATTTTTCTTTGTCACATAAACAAAAAATGAAGACATTACAGGGCTTTGAAATTACATTTCGCATCACGCCTTGGTATACTTCTAACCAACAAGTGACGTCACCAGCCCCTACTCCTGAACTTAGGTGCGTCATCTTTGTCAATTTTTATTTATTTGAAAGGTAAAAAATATATTTCCAATATTTCTAATTGAATTATTATTTTTCTATTTAGGAAAATAAAAATACCCAATTGAATTGAGTATGAGAAACACTTGCCTTCCAGACCATGATTTGTGGCTTGACTCCGCGTTCGGAAAGCGCCTGCTTCAGATCGCGCACTCTTGTATTAGGACTGATGTTTGATATCTGCAACAAAACAACAACATTAACAAAATTAAATTCGCCTTACTAGGCGAATTTAATTTTTAAAGAAGCGTCAAATCACAGGACTGCCCGCCCAGCCCAAAAAAGTGTAGAAATGTTATGTTTTCAGGGTTCGTGTTTGTTGCTATTTTTTGTTTTTACTAGCTTTTGCCCGTGACTTCGCATATCCCGTGTTTTCCTGTTCCCGTTGGAATTTCAGGAAATCCTCTCTTAGTGCTCCCCTACGGAGTGTGGGAAGCTACATGCACAGAGTAAACTATGCCATCCAGCGTGCAGCATTTATTTTCATGTTTAATTTAGTTTCACCTTGACAGAGAAGTCGATGTCGGGCCTCTGTCGCTTGGGGCGGCGCGGCTTGTCGTCCTTGTCCTTGCTGGCAGACTTGTGGCTGTTGCGTCGCCGGGCTGAGCGCCGGGCCTTGCCGCCGCCCTTGCCGTCCTCTCCCTCGGTTGTGTTACCCTGGGGAATAACGGCGTCACAGTCATTGCAAAATACGAGCACGCGGTATATGACTTTAAAGTCATTAACATAAGATTCACTTGATACACGCTCATGAAATAACTAACAAATAAAGTAGAAATATGAAAGCTGCTAACACGCCCCGTGCTCGCGTAGATGGCCTGGAAAGCCCGTGTCTCTGCAGTAGAAATGTCGACACGCCTGTTAGACCCATGTGGTATTCGCTACCCAGAGCGGTAGCGATAAAATTCGCTCGGTATCTAGTGCGTTATTTTGTTTGGAGTTCTGCGAGTGAAAGGGTTGGAAACCATTATCGTCACATCGCCCATATAAACTGTATCCTTTAGCTTGCTTTACGAAACTGGCTCTGGCAAAACGGCGGCGCGTTAATTAGTTTCGCAAGCAATCGCGCTACCCATAGCAGTGGTGATATCCGCTTAGGTTTGAATAGCTGTAGGATTACCACGTATTCATAGGCTGATTTGTAAGCTATAGTCACCTCTCCCTCGCTCTGGCTCTTGTGCGAGCGCGTGCGCCTGCGCAGGCGGCGCGGGCGCTGCGCCGCGCGCTCCTCCACGTCCGTGTCCACCTCCTTCAGCGTGCACGCGCGACCCGCACTATGGAAAGTTAACATTTTTCATTTAGATACATGTAAAACAGGTATTCTTTTAAATACGTCGCGGATAGATGGCGCCACGGTTCAACATCTGACAACTTAATTTGTGGACCAGTGATTGCGTAATCGGAAAAGTAAGCGCCCTAACCACTTGGACACGTTGGTCGGTAGAGGAGATGCAGCGAGGACTAACGGGAAGCCTGGGTGCTACGACAGTCGAGCTCGGACAAACTTAACAGACGCACAATACAAACGCACGTGTTTGTTATGTTTGAACCTTGAACGAAATAAGTTGAATTTCGGTCAAAATGACGGCAAATGTAACGAATATAGTGTTTCCCGGTTAATTTAAGCCAAAGACTGATAAGTGGTGTGATTATAAAGAACAATTACTGTGTGCGCTTGATGCGGCGGGTTACGAAAAACTTAACCTCGACAAGGGACGATCGCTGTTTCTATCTCAGTGCGGCAAAAACACTTTCGCGTTAATTGCATCACTTTTAGTTCCAAAGCGCCCTACGGAAAATTACCTTTAGTGGACATTTTTAGTGTTTTGGATAAGTTTTATGAACCCGAGGTTAAAGAAATTTTGCAAGCGGGAAAATTTTACAAACGTCAACAAGTGTAAAGTGAAAGCGTGCAAGACTTTGTGGCGGCTATAAGTCGGCTTGGTGCAAAATGCAATTTCATGGACTCGAATTCCAGTTGAGTTGATCACTTCTCCATGATTTGTACCCTGCATGTGTGGCTAGTGAGTTTAAGCAAACTCCGTCTAGTGTCACAGAGACTGAACCTGTGGACATTGCTAATGATAAATCGAACGAGTGTCGACGATGTGCACGCGCACACAGGGCGGGCAAGCGGTGCCCGTTGGTTAAAGTGAAGTGCTTCTACTGCAAAACGTTTGGGCACATTGCGGAGACCTGCGCCAAGAAGACAAGTCGTGAACACCAGGTCGACAACGCGAGGGAAGCCAACACGAGGGTGGACACTTCAGTTGAGAAGATGATGGGCGTATACGTCTGCAACTCTGCGTAGATAATTACTCATCACCTATTACGCTATGATAGTCAGTGTTAATTTATCTATGGAAGTGGACTCGGGTGCATCGCGTACCATTATCGGAAGAGACATAAAAGAAGCTGTGGTCGACGGCCCCACCCCTACAACCTACCAATCTTAAGCTCGTGACATGGACTCAAGACCCTTTGAAAGTGTTAGGACTAGCAGACGTGCGTGTTGTGCTAGCTAATAAGGAAGTACAATGTGAACTGGTCGTGGTGTCGGGAAATGGACCAAATCTGCTGGGCAGGAACTGGTTCCATACACTAGGCCTTCAAGTATTAGGATTGTGCTGGACTGAAGGGGAGATAGAATAACATAAAAAATAATTTCCTGAACTATTTAAAGAAGGACTCGGCGAGTACAACGGTCCTGAGGTATCACTTCACGTGCGGCCGGATGTTACGCCCCGCTTCTTGAAGGCGTCACATAATAACTTCGTCCTTACAGGACAAAGTGATAATGTTGTATCATGCGGGCATTATCTAGACGAAAGCGTATGCAAGAGGCTACGTGTGGTGGGTCGAAATTGATCGGCCGATTGAGTGTGGTGGCAATTTCAGCTCGTGAGAAATAACCCACCAAAGGACCCGCAGACTTGGATTGTTCCGGAGAAGCCGTGGAGCCGTGTGCTCCACGGCTCCACGGCTTCTCTGACGCGGGGCCCTTTCAGGGAAAAACCGTTTCTAGTCCTACTAGACAGCTACAGCAAATGGTTTGAGGCTGAAATCATACCAGCGATGAACAGTGGTACGGTGATAGCTGTTATGAGAAAAAATTTCACTTCACAAGGGCTGCCCGACGTGTTGGTGTCCGATAATGAACGTGCGTTCACCTCGGATGAATTTAATCATTTTCTGAAAAAGAATTGAATTAAACATTTGTATTTACCGCCCTACTAGTAGTAGGTAGTAGTAGGTAGGTATTCAAACATTCAAGAATAAAATAAAAAACCAGAGAACCTGGGCATGCAATGGCAGGAGTAACTTTGCAAAGTTTTATTCTATTTACAAACGGTGCCCAATCGATCTACTAACAAGACACCTGCTGAGTTACGAATGGGCGAAGATACAGGACGGCCGTGTCGAGCTTACACCCCGACTCGATGCGGAGCCGCGCCGAGCAGCAACTGTGTGGACTTTTACGCGGCTGCAGCCCGAACAGGTGGAATCGGGCCACCGTGGAGATGGTAGAGTGGCCGGCTACTTATGTGGTAAGGACGGAAGATGTGAGAGCTGCATCGGCGACACGCAGACCAAATACTGGCCAGACCGCCGGACACATGCAACCAGCCAATGATACAGACTCTCAATTATCACAGGATTCGCCGCCTGAATTATGGCCAGATATTATATGAATTCTTGATGAATGAGTTAAGTGATTATTATGTTACAAGTGGATATTTTAGTAAAATTGATTTTGTTACTTACAGTTGAATTTATTGTTGTACTTACCTATCATTATGAGACAAAGGTATGTTATGTTTGAAACTTGTTGATTGTTTTCATTATTTGTCAAGTGTAACATTTTAATAATGATACCCTCATTACAAAAATGTTACACAGGCGTTCTAGTGTAGAAGTTGTTTAATCGGTTTAGTTAATTTCTTTCTAAAACTGGTTCACAATCCAACAAACCAAACGTGGTCTTCGCTGATTGTTTATTAACTTTTGTGACTGCTATGCGGCAATAAATGGAAGTAAGGGGGCGTATGCGAAATTTATTGGTAAATAAGTTTGGTTGGGTTGATCTGCTTAGCCATCATTTCAATCCTCCCGGCTCAAAAATACGTAATCTATGGTGAGATCAGACAAAACTATATAGTACTTACAGCATCTCAATCTCGCGCAGCTGCCCCAGTATGGGCATGAGCTCCAGACGGCGGTTGGACAACAGATGCCACAGAATGCCCACTGGACGTTGGCTCATGCGTTGAGTTTGTATCACCTGGGTAAAAAACTTTCGTAAGTGTTCTGCGAGCCTGTCAGTTTCGGCATTTCTTGTGAAGTAGGAGATCCGATTCCCGGACACAACACTAATGACGTTGACAATATTATCATATTGACATTTTAAAAATACTAATAGGCCAAAGGAAAATATTTATTTCTTTAGTGTTTTTGTTTTGTGACCCAATTGTAGGAATTTACAGATTAAATATAATTGTTTTATGGGGCAACGACAGACATTTTTGATGTGAAACATCTATAGCCGCGGGTAAAGCGATTGTTGGCGTGGCGACCCATGCTGTGGCCACGCTATACGATGGTATACATATGTATATACTTATACAGTTTGTATGTATTTTTTTCATTATGCCGTATTGAGTTCCTGTCGTAATCTGTTCTTTTATGCATATTACTTGTACAAAATAATTTCGATGTTTCACATCTGCCAGGCGTCCCGTGACGGCTCACAATTTTTCTTATTTTACCAAAATGTAAACGTACCTGAGTTGGTGTGATAATGATGTCGATGGGAACATCATGAGGCCCGAACAGATCGGCCGGCAGGGTGTCGAACACCTATAATAGAACAATACACATTACTATGGCGTCTAAAACTATGAGTGGCAGACATTTGCACAACTACATACATTGACTACTCAGCCTTGCAGAATGGGCGATAGAAGTTTCTGTCAACACATGTCAGGGGCAACTCTCGTATTTTTAAGGAGCGTCAAAAACACAAGCTTCCCTACATTTTGACATCACTGCACACTGAGATGATATTGAATTTGAAAGCGTTTTCACAAGCTTTCTTTAGGAGCTTTTTTAGTAGGATAAATTGGCCTTCTCGACTACAAAATCCGATTTCATGTCACCACTTGTGAGAGTCAAAATGGCGGGTATACCATAGCGAATCAAATTGTACCAATTACCAAAAAAATAGTACGTTTTAGGTGCATTTTTTTAGTGTAATTATTTTTTATGAGTAATGGTTAAATAATAAAATATTAAAGGACAGGTAAATTTTTTTGGTAATTGGTATAATTTGATTCGCTATGGTACACCCGCCATTTTACTCTCACCACCACTTTAGTCAGTGACTCGACTAAAAATAGTTGCGTCTGTGTTTTTACTTATAAGTTTAGAGAGAGATCGTCTATCTAGTCCTCTCAATAAATCGGCAGAGTCCATCAAAATGCAGTACCCTGCTTGGACATATCTCGGCCAGTCCACTGGTTTTTTTTAGAGAATGATCTAACATTGGCCGTCTACAGGCTGAATAGTCGATGACCACAGGATTAGTTTAATATATTAGGAGGAAGTGCTAACAATAAAGGGCGTTATTAATAATCTACTTGTTAATATGGAGATAGGCTTTTTGTGTTAAATGCGACGCCTTTCAGTGCAAATAAATACCATCACACACTATATATTATCATGGAGAAGTTTAAGAATATCAGTATTTTTAACAATTCCAAAACCTATTGAAAATTATTTTTATATAATATATTTATTTTTCTTTACTGGTTGCTTTAATTTTCTATTATTCAGCACCATTTTTTGGGCTTGGAGCTAAAATTTTTTTTTTAGGTAAGTAGAGCACACTTTTGCAAATTTAATGTACTTATGGACATTTTGATAATTTAAGTGAATGGTCACTGGTCAATTGCTTGACTTGAAAACATCGAGCGTATAAACTTCTCCACGATATGATCTTTACCTGGCAATCGTGCACAGTAGTGGCGACCACTGTGTTAGGCTTGATGGCTTTCATGTGCATCATCAGACCGAACTCCAGGTCGCCATAGCCTATACAATACATATTATAAGATACAGACTATAGGGAAATTATATCAAGACGGCAAAATTTTTTAAATATATCCTGGAAGATCTTTAGATAATACGGTAAGTCGTTCCCTTGTTCCTTTTATTTGGACCTGGGCTCGGACGTCCATTATTGCTTAACGAATCACATGGCAATTTCATGACGAATGCATGCGTTCTTCAGCTGGGATCTCTTATTAAAATAATAAAAATAGATACAAAAATATTATCAAATACAAATAAAATAAATTACCTTATCCTTTCAGGAGATCAAAAATAAATACAGTTTATAAACTATAATAATTTAAATAATATATAACAAATGAAAAAATAACTAAGTATACTAGAAATCGGTCTCACCTCTTCCTTTGCCGATGCGGTATCCTTCCTTGGACACGGCGACTGATCCCATGACGACCAAGTCTAGCGAAACGGAGTCTTCTATGCCTGACGAGAAAAATTTCATGGTTTCAGCATCTTATTATCTTATAAGCAACTACCTACTGTCGAACAAGGGATTTTGTGACGGATCCCGATCCAAAACTGAACTCTGAATCTCGAAACGAATATGAACATCAATTCAAATATTTTGACAAATCGTGAAAAACACGATTCCGTATGCAATGTGAACGTCCATACGTCATGACTTATCCTGTGTGAATGCGGCCTTACTTGGGGTCGTAGCAACACGTTTTCTTTTCCAATTGCGTACTGTCAAGTCTCTCTATCACTGACACCCTTAATATCATATCTCACAAAAACTATTTATCTTTTCTTTGGCCTCCCTTCTCTACATCCCATCACATTCACTATTACTTTACGGAGTAACTTGACATTTTTATTTAAAAAAAATCCAGAGGGTGAATTACTTTTTACTTTTAAATGGATCACTTTTTTTGTAGGCTCGGGTTTGACCACAATCTCACCTGATGGAAAGCGATGATGTGATCGACGATGGAGCATTTGGATGGTGAAGTAAAGGTACTATTCCGATCTTGGCGACCGCGACAGGCGACAACAGCGTGCGACCGCTACACACTACTTGTTTGTATGAATTAATATAAGGCATTTACGGGAGTAAGCGACCGAGTCGCGCGACCAATGGGCGTGGCCTGATAGCGGCATGGCGACCGCGACGCTGTCCTACCGGGAGCAGTGCTGTCCCGCGACCCAGCCGAAAAGCACAACAAAATAGCGTTTTCTTCGTACGTGGACGAGATGTTGGTAAAATAACTTAAAAACCCATTTATTTCTGATGCAAGACACCAATCGCATTAAGAAAATACCGAGGAAAAAATATTTGGCAAGAAATTTAAAGTATTTGTATACTTAAATTGGCTTCATCTTGATTATTATAAATGTCAAGGGCAAACGCTTCAACATCGATAAAAAAGGTTTAGCCACCAACCGTCTAGCTCAGCAACGGCAAGAGTACTGCGCCAGTGTTACGTCTTACGCCTAGTAGGTTTGTGTTCGTATGCTAAGGGTCG
Source organism: Mamestra brassicae (assembly GCA_905163435.1). Taxonomy (NCBI): domain Eukaryota; kingdom Metazoa; phylum Arthropoda; class Insecta; order Lepidoptera; family Noctuidae; genus Mamestra; species Mamestra brassicae. The sequence goes on from LR991010.1 coordinate 8,557,165, forward strand.
CCTGGCGACAGACGACCATGATCGCCTGGCGGTCGCGCGTCGCCGTCGCCAAGATCGGAATTGTACTTAAACCTATTCACACTGGAATTAATAAAGACCCCTCTATTTAATAGAGGATTACCTAACTCTAAAATTGCTAATATCAAACCGCTATTTTATACATATTTTGTTAGAGGATAGTATTTTTGTATTAGACAACATTTTCGCTCGGTATTTTGCAGTGTTTGTCGCATAGTAAAAGGGAGAACTTTCACCCTTTGGAAACATGCCAATAGATGTAAGGTCAGATTTCCATAAACACTAGCTTATGTAATGATACTGCAAAATTCTATTGGCTATCTTTTCTTTAGTGTCGAACATCAAATTGTTAGTAAAAATAATAATAGTTTAATTCAGAAAAACTACACATTTTGCAAGGAACTCAAAAGAATATAGTTTTGCTAGTAATAACCAGTGATCGGATAATCGGGCGCTAATATACCTCAAATTCACTTTTATTCCCACGAAAGTATAATACGGACATGCTTTTCAGAATCCCGGATCCCGGAATCGTTCCAAATTCCTGAAATTGCTTAAAATAGGTATAGTTAGAACTCGTTGTGAACTGTCACTATATTTTTTTATGGGTATTCCATTTGTTTTGAATAAAATAAAGATACAAAATCAAAATAACCACTGTCATAATTTCATTAAGTTTGTTATAGTTGATTTTACAAAATTGTTCAATCCCCGGAAGCCGGGATTACTTATTTATTCAGAAAGGAATGTCCATATTATTCTTTCACGGGAAGAAGTTTAGGTATATAAGCGCCCGATTATCCGATCACTGGTAATAACAGAAAAAGGGTAGAATAGGCCTTCCATAATAAGTTGAAATAGTAAATCGTTTTCGGAGATTACCATTGTTCACTGTTAAAAGAGCGATCATTGTTGCCACCTCGCAATATCTCCAAAGAACTATGCATAACAAGTTCTGAAACCTTTCTTGGAAGGTCAATTCCCACACTAATTTCAAAAGAGAATGTAAGCTATCTTTTCAAATCCCACATACTATTATAATGTGAGATATATTATTGTGTAATATTCAAAAGTATCTTAGTTCAACTATTACAATCTTTCTGGATCAAGAAGCTCGATTCAAGAAGCGGTAGTTCTGGATACGGCTTGTATTGTTAGGAGGTTCCTCTCTCTGCAACCTTTTGACCGCGATTACTTGGGACTCTGTTCCCGATACACCGGGCTACTTTTTATATTTGTCACCGGAAAATGGCAAACGCCGTAAGATTGTAAAATATTGCGTAAAATTGTAAACTATTTTTTCTAAATAAGACACGGATATATTGGAAACTATTGAATTTAGGTGGGATTTGTAGTATACAAAACTATTTTTTCATAATATATCGAGAAATTATAATCTAATCAAGATTTATTACAATCTTACGGAGTCTGCAATTTTCCGATGACATATTCATTTGTTTTTAAGACAGATTAAAAAATGTAATAGATAAATAAAAAAATAAATAAACGTGAAGAATCATATTCTTCAGCTACCAATATAAATATGTATAATTGATCAAAAGACGTGAGGCATTGCATAATATACTTATGAGTCAATGCGTCTTCGATATAAGAACTAATAAACGAGACAATTTTTTTGTTGGTGCAAGGTCAAGTCTTTACAAGAGAGCTGTAGATACTACGCACCTGTTTGTTGATGATGTCATTCTGCTACTACAATTTAAGTCTTAGTGTAGGACAATCTTAGTTCCAATTAGTTTTATCGAGAAAGAATTGGTTAGATTTTTCTGGTAGTAAAAGTGGTAGTGGTGGTGGGTGGTAGTAGTTTACACCCCGCTGATTACATTCTTAATCTAACAAAAAGCAGTTGAGATACAGTAGTAAAGGTGGTTCGCTTGTGAGGGTACTTGTGATCGAAAATCCAAAATAGCTTTTATTGTTAGGCCACCATTATTAGGGTTCCGTACCCAAAGGCTAAAGGGCCCTAACCCCTAACTCTATTGCTAAGCCTCCGCTGTCCGTCCGTTTATCTGTCAGCGGGCTGTATCTCATGAACCGTAATATTGACATTTTTAGTGTTTATTTCTGTTGCCGCTCTAGCAACAAATAATATAAAGTATTTAAAAAGTACATAGTATTAAATCTTGGAACGATGGTACGGAACCCTTCATGCGCGAGTCCGACTCGCACTTAGCTGGTTTTATATTAGAATACCATAATTATTTGCCCATAACGGTCCCACAGCTGGCACACGAGCCTCTTCCGTTATAGTATTCTATTAATTGACAATATGACATGATGAGAAGCAGGGTCTATCCGTCAGTCTATTACAATAAAATGCTGACAAATATTCTACCATGACATGGAAACTAACAACGAAACAGGCTGTGTTTATTGGTGGCTGGTCTTACCATTCTCTAGCTAGTCAATCCCTTAGAAAAGTTGTCTTTTACAACTAACTAAGTCTTACAATGGAATGACGGTACTGGTGAAACTCAACATCACTAAACAGCTAACCGTAATATCCCAGGAGCGTGCCCTGGAAATATTATACGTTCATCCAAGCAGACTGGAAAGGCTCATAATACTGGGCCGGGTCGAAGGAAAACGCGGTAAAGGCAGAATACCGGCAAGATGGACAGACGGAATTCACCATTTACACGCCATTGACACATATATGTGACAAATGAAAGCTTACCCTAAACGCCAACCGTCACAAATGTGCGACAAAAACTTCATCGTATTTGTGGCTTGGTGTCGAGGTTTCGCCGATGCGTTTATGTTCTGGCGTTCAAAAGGTGAAGGCTGTTGCAGCCCTTTCAGAGCGTTCCACACTGCAGAACACCCGCAGGACTTGGAGAGGCGTCGTATATGGTCGCGATAATCGGCAGTGAGGAAACGACGAAGAAGATAAAACTTGCATGACAGAACGTAACAGTACTACTTACCAATAGGTTTTCCATAAGATTCCATTCCGTTACGCGAGACAGCCTTCCTGATGGCTGCAGGGCCAGTCTCTCCCTCAGGCAGCTCCAGCCGGTTGAGGAACCCCTTCTGCAGACGAGGCACCGGCACGTAGAGGGTCTTTTGTTGCTCCAGGCAGAGGACCCTGGGGATTACAGCTTCTTTATATAACGTGTAACAGAATAAATGCAAAACCTGTAAAGGAGAATTGTATACCTACATCACTATGAACAACTTCTACTATGGAACCTACAAAAAAAAACTCGACAAAATGTACTGAGCACATTAGGACTCATTTTGATTTTGAATTAAATGAAGACATTGGTTCTACACATTTTAAGAGCTTTTACGTTCAATAGTGGACTATTATTTGTTTTTTTTTCTAGTAGTGTATAGCTTCGCTGCTGTTAACGTATCTATCTCTAAACTAATATAATAAAGCTGAAGAGTTTGTTTGTTTGAACGCGCTAATCTCTGGAACTACCAGTCGGATTTGGAAAATTATTTTTGTATATGATAGCCACATTCATGAGGAATATTTTAGGCTATACGGGATCATGAAATTCCTACGGGAACGGGAAAAACGGATTATGCGCGTACGAAGTCGCGGGCAAAAGCTAGTAGGTACTATAATAATCAGTAATCGCAGTGAGAATATTATCCAGCAAAACTAATCGAAGGAGGAACTAGGTTAACTGAACAATTACGTTTAGCAATTGAACTTGATTCATGCTAGGCAGCATTGATGAGAATGGAATCTAGAAGAACGTTACGTTACGTACGAAGTTATCGATAAAACTTTTTGCAGTTCTACCCTCACTGAGTTGTCTGTGGTGGTTACAGTTATATAAAAAAAATATACTATGTAGTATGAATATAGTATCCAATTCAAATAAATATCACGTTTTTTTTTAAATATGAGATGGGTTTGCTCTTGAGTCTAGGTCATAGATGACAGAAACAAAGTCGAAACGAGCATTATAGTCATTGTAAAAATTTACGTTCCGTTACTATACGTCAAACACATTCGTGCTAGGCCCTCAGACTCATCATTTTTTAATAGACATTTGATCACTATAAGAATCACGATCATGACAAGACTGCAATACTACCTACTAAAAAATATCTGTCGCGTGAACATAAATTGTATTAATTAGACAACCGTCACCTAGTACAAGAACAGTGACTGATCTACGAGTGAAAGTCGAGCGTGATTCACTTGTTTATCAGGGCAAAATAGCTAATAAGTTTACTGTCTCGAGTGATAAGTATGTCTAGGATACATTTGAACTATGGTCTTTAACCTTTTGAACGCCATTGTTACGTATACACGACAAGCAAGCGCGTGCCTTGTACACCAAACGTCACAAATATGTGACAAAAAGTACGGCGAAGTTGTGTCTTGGCGTCGGGGGCACGGCGATGCGTTTATGCTCTGGCGTTCAAAAGGTTAAACTTTGGTGAACCGCACGTGACAAAAATGTGTCTGGGAGGGGCCGTAGAATGATTGTAAGGGCCTACACACATAGGGACAGAATGGCAGAGGATTATTTTTTTTCTGGGTAAGCTCGCTCCATCGTCGACTTTATCTCTGTCATCTAGACTAGTCAAGAGCAAACCCATATTAAATAAAAAAAAATTAAAAAAAAAAATTACCCAATGACATTCAAACTTATCTAGTATAGGATACGACATAAATGCCAATGTTTTAAATTGATTTCGTGGCATCGAAAAAGATTTCTTGACACAGCATTAGAGAGCGCGCTAAGGGATTCCGCAGCACGTCGCGGGTTGTCTTGGTAGGCCGCCGGAATGCTACAGTATATAAGCGGCTAGTGTGCGCTGACTAGGCCTTAACGATGCATGAAAATGCGCATTTGGACTAACAGCATGAGGTACAATATTTTTGGTTCCACTAGAATACTGCAAAGATTATTCAGTCAGCAAACCTGGTTGGCCGACGCAAGGGTAAGTAGTCATAGATATGCAAATGTGGTGCCACGCATATGTCATGCCCACACACTGTATGATCACAGACAGGACAGGACCCTGCCCTATTGTCTGCATGTTACAGGCCTTGATGAAAGCTACCGAAGGCGCCAAACTCGAAGATTGAATTTCGGATTTACTCTATTAAGATTGGCTTTTATTTTGGATAATGGCTGAATGGTCTCATTCGTATCCTCCCCCAAATGAAGAACCACTTTGTAAGACTGTGTTAAGAATACAGTTTCAAAGGTTTTACAAAACCAGATTTTTTTCTTATTTAAGTACATATCTGACTATTCTATACTTATATAAAAAAGCTGACGAGTTTGTTTGTTTGTTTGAACGCGCTAATCTCCGAAACTATCAGTTGGAATTAGAAAACTTTGTATATGATGGTCACATTAGGGTATACGGGAACGGGATATGCGCGTACGAAGTTGCGGGCAAAAGCTAGTAGTATTTCACTCACTTTCACACTCGTCACTTTTACAGTAGATTCGTATTAGCCAACGTAAGTTTTACATATTCATGCTGTCTATCAATGATATAGCAATCTTCAGGATATAGTTAAATACCCACTGATTGTGTAAGCGGTAAGTTATCGTTTAACAGCTAATATTCGTTAAGTATAATAGAAACTGTTTAATATTGCTTCAACACCTCACGCACCTCAATAAGAATTATTATGTTTTAATGTATTTTTAAACAGTTTTAGAAAGTATTTCAGTGAACCAAAGGGGGTCATTTTTCTATGGGAGCTGGCATAGCCCCCAGCTACGATGTGACATTTGTAATATACGGGTAGAGAACACCTAAAACAAACAAAAAAAATGTTAGCAACATGATGCCCCAAAGCGTCACGTTGCCGGAGGTAGTCACCCATGTGAGAACAATGAAAATCATTAAAATTGAACTAATCACGTGCTGTGCTTATATGCAGTAGATTTTATACTTATTTCTCTACTAGATTTAACTTGTGGACCCACTTACGCCAAGAGATGCGATAGGCTGTCGTTACTTCAGGCCACCAATCAGCAGTTAACATACAAGGGCGTGAAACACATGCATACTTGCAGGCAGTTATGCTAGTAACATTTGTTGTTAGTGTATATACAGGAGAAATTCCTTAAGGGGCTACGCTTAAAAAAAAACATGCATGCCATACAGACATTCACGAATCAGTAGGTACGCAACTGTGGCTCCGATTAGATTTATTTTGTATTGATGATTATATGCTAGAGAATAGTCTAAAATAACAGACACGGTATTTGTTTGTACCTGCAGCTGCCCAATCTCAACCTATTGGTAGAAATAAAATGCTGAAAAGTGACTAAACCCGCTAACTTTTTAAAGTTTTGATTAAGCAATTTGCTAGTTCATTACTGGTTTGATTATATGTTTAAGATCATGAAAAAATAATGAGCATGTATTTTGTTTTATTGACTTCATAAAACTAAAAAATCTGCCCAATGTATATTGTTTTTATTTTGAGAAAAGAGATTATGAACAAGTTTCTATGATAAAAAAATAACCAAAGTGCATCTTCAACGACGAGAAATATAAAACTTTGAAGTGTTTTTTTTTACTGAAATACAGTCAATATTTCAGTCCACCAATCACCACTTAACATGAGATTTACCTGTTTTAGTTTCGGTGTATCATCCTTCCAGAAGCCAACAAAGCAAGACAGCTCAGTTAGCAGTCTAACTACTGGTTTACGACACTAGTTTCATAATATAAAGCCCGTTTTACAATACTGGATCCAACCAGTCATTACGTGAAAGTAGATACGCCTTGTTGACTAAGATTTACTATCGTATTAACAAACATACAAAATTATTGTACCTTCCAACTGTTGATTTACAATTATGAATGGTTTCAGAACAGTTAATAAAATGAAGAGACATGAAAAAAGGAATAGTTTTCTGCTTTCTATTGTGTAGCTTGTAGTGAGTGCTTGCCTTTATTATTAAAGTAATTTAATTAGTTCAGTTTTTCATCAAATTCTATGGAATTAATAAGAACCTCCATAGGTTCTTGCTAAAGAATTTATGCATGATGTACATACACACATATATGTCCAGACGAACGTAATAATTTATGTGGAAATCGAAGCGTTTCTGGCATCTAAGACAAACCTATTTTTTTTTTAAGAAACATGGACATCGACATCGCCTTCAAGATACAATTCCGTGGCAATTCGTTGGCTGATGGGACAAAGTCAGAGTATGAAAATGTATGGCACCGCTTTCGAAGTCGGCCGCGCGCGTCTGTCGCAGACCTCGGAAACGGTGCTATACATTGTCATGACTATTGTCGCGATGCACGGAATTGTAGGTACTTTAAAAAGATATGATGAAAAAAAAACATCATCATTATCAATCAATCCATGAAATTTATCATAACTGTACTTCTACTGTAACCTTTAGATAGGCCTGAAGCCAAAACTATGTAGGAACAACAAATAACTTCCAGTGAAACAAATGGAGACAATCTTAACTTTTTATCGATTCCAGAACAGTCGAGGAATATGGTTCAAATATATTATATATCTTTTAATATAAGTTTTATACCATCTTAATTTATACCTACCTCAAATATTTATATAATATTAATAATATTGATATTTTATCTAGAGCTTACATAGTAAGAGTTACGACTGCTTATCACCGTGATTATGGGGTCAAATTAAACAAGAAGTGCATAACATCAATATGTACTACAATGTAATATCAGAACCATTAAAGAATTTTTTACAGAATAAATTTTATCAACCTGAAACCTATAAGGTCAGTAGGGTTTTTGACTAAAAAAAACTAATTAGTCCGTCAGATTTCCAAAAAATATTGGACACGTATTTTTTCTTTTGTCACGTAAACAAAAAATTAAGACATGTACACTTTTTACTGGAAAGTGACGTTACAAGCCCCCACTCATCTTTGATGCGTTTTATCTTCGCATTTTTCTTTTATTTGATAAAATATTAAAAAAATATCCAATATTTTTCGAAAGTCTAAGGGGGCGTCCATAAATTACGTGAGGTGTTTTTTTTTAATTTTCTGTCCCTCCCTCCCCCCCTGGTGAGATGTCGTGAGATTTTATTCAACCCCCTCCCCCATCCCCCAATCTCACGTGAGATTTTTCAAAATGTGTGATTTGACAGTCAGTAGATGTATAACGTCGAAGTATGAATGAAATTAATTTCTTTCGAACGAATTAGTGAATGATCTTAATCGTATTACGATTACGCTTAAGATTAAATCTTAAGCATGTACAATCTGGATTAAATGGACCAAAATAGTATAATTTTTATTTTTCAATCAGAAAAAAATTGCGTGATATTTGCCGAGACCCCCCCTCTCTCCAACGTAAGAGTAGATGAGATTTGACTCGACCCCCTCCCCCCATTAAACATCTCACGTATTTTAAGGACGCCCCCTAATTGACAGACTAAATGAAATAATATTTTTTAACTCAGGCAACATCCCTATTAACTCAGTTTGCTTCGAAATTATCACTTGACAAGTAACTATTACATTTTAAGGCTACAAAACAATAATATTGAATTGCAACTTATCTTTACGCACCATTTACATTACATATTAACATTATTATAATTGCTGTGACCGGCGCATACGCAGAAAGTATCGCTACAATTCTTTAAGGATAATAAAAATGTATCACGCGAGGTTGAAAAGAAAACAATTAAAAATACATACTTCATTATTTTTTTAAGGATGGGGAAATCATCAAATGACTTCTGCTCTGGGTGGAGCGGAAGGGCGTGTCAGACTCTTGCTGACTAAAACCCATCCGTGTTCCTTCTAAAGCCCTTTGCGTTCCAGGGCCGCGATGATTCTTTCGAACAAATTTCACAACCCTAGCAGGCTCTGACCCTAGCGGGCCCGTCTCCTATGCTGACATCTCTTTGAGGCGTGCGTGGAACACAACGCGCTATCGGCCCGGGCCTGGTGGTGATCGAACAGCGAGCCACCCAACCTCTTTTACTATTTACAAACAAGTCCATGTAACCGTTTATAACATGCACATCAGAGGATAATGTTCCCTAGAACACATGCCTCCCCTAGTGAGAGGGGAGTGGGCACAGTTAGGGTTGTGTATTTTTTAAGGCTGGTTTTTCACAGCCTTTCGGGAGACCGGGCTCCCGGAACGGAGCCACACGTGAGGCGCTAGCACATTTGTTTCACAGCGATGCGGATTGGTCCGTACGGACGGCCCGTGCAGGTCTCCTGGACAGCTGGAAAAACCAACCTAAATCCTCATGAGCCCCCGCTTCTGACCTCTTCTTATGGTAAGCGATGGATGAGTGCGGTGGAACGAGCAAGCCCAAAAGATGCCTTTTTACTCTTGCTTTGAAGGTTGTCTTCCGAGTGTTTGGTTCTAGGACTTAACGGTTTTCTCACAATGGTTTTCTTCACCGTTTGAGAGCAGTGGTAAGTAAAGTGCCAAAAAAACCGCTGTTTTAAAATTGGGAACAGGTAGCGATCCAATTATAATTCTCCATTTCCCAATCAAATAATATGTAACAAACTAATTATATTAAAAAGGAAAATTGTAAGTCGCACCAATACCGTAACCTGCTCATTAAAAGAAAATTAAATTAAAGTTAGCAGAACGCATAAAAACTTTCAGCGGCTTGCAGCGATTTATGTAATAAAGCAGAAAGTTATAAAACATAATGTAGTATGGAATGCGTTACCCAAGATATCGGTCATGGGTTGCGTAAGTAATCAATTGCTGTACTCGGACACTCTGGTTTTCTACTTTGTATTAACGCAAACAACATTATGTTGGTGCAATTAAAATGTAATTTCTATGCCATCTTTAAAGTTTTAATGTGTATAGTACTAAACAGTAGCACATACAAATGTCAAAGAGACGAACCAGCAGTGCTATTCTGTAGACATCTCACCGTGAAATCTTAAAGAGGTGTGAAGTGAGCTTGAAGTTGACTGTCAATCCATAGTTTCAGGGTGGAATGACAGTCCACTTGACGCTCACTACACGGAGACATTTTACAGAATCGACTAGCTTTAGTAAGTTCTCAAAATTAAAAAAAATCAGAGAACTATTCAATGAGGAATCTAAATTTTACCATTGCAATAAATGAAGCGATACTACAATATCATTATCATCTGCCTAGCCTCTTCCCAACTATATTGGGGTCGGCTTCCAGTCAAACAGGATTCAGCTGAATACAAGTATTTAACGTGGAAGCGATACTACAAGATGACAAACGAATTTATTTTCTTGTTCAAGTTAAGTGACTGCACTTAACCTGAAAGAAACTAACAAGAAAGAATTTGTCCTAACGATTACTCTTACACAGACAAATTCTTATGCAGCCCAATAATAGATAGATTACTATTGACAGGTCGAAGAAGCGGTGTGCGGAAGAAGTGCGAGCAAATCCTGCTCACCTGACTAGTCCTGGCACATGGTAGCAGGAACCTCGTGTGGTTTAGTCTGTCGGAGTCTGACATAACCTTCCATTATAACTAGACAAAAAATAACGAGCAGTAAAAAAACATATCGATAAAGCGTAGATGCAAGCAATATTTCTGTTTCAGAAGTGCGTTAAAGGAAGTATCTGGTACCTATCGGTTAAGTACAGAAAAATGCGAATTGCCACTAAAATTGCTTGAGACTGCTTGACAGTGATATGTTTTTTTGCAACTGTATGTCTTATATTAACATCACTCTCAAAGCACGCACTACGCACTTCTGGATACATAAAATTCTTCCATTACTGACTGACTGACAGACAGACAACGCACAGCCGAAGCTACTAGTCGTAGAAAGCTGAAATTTGGCTTGTAGGGAAGCACTAAGAGAGGATTTCCCGAAAATCCTACGGGACTATTCCTAGGAAAAAACGGGATATGCGCGTACGAAGTTGCGGGCAAAATCTAGTCTTATATCTCTATCTATCTTTTATAGGTCCAATTTTCTGCTGGAACAATACGTGAAGAAAACTGAATCTTGAAAATTTAGTGGTGTTGTGAAATTCGATTGTCCATCGGACATAATATTACAGCTAGGTCGCCGTCTGTCACCATTATTTTGTAGCAGAGTTTCAATCTCGCGCTCCAATTGAGAAATTTATTGGCTATTAGAGAAATCCAATCAGAACTCCCGGCTCGGGATTTTAAACGTTTGTTGTGTGTTGTCGTTTATTGCAACGTATTTCAATGTTTTACAATGCAATTGCAATGTAAGACAATGTTTTATGGAGGAGCAAAGAAACCATTATCGAGCAGAGATCATTGGAGAGCAGGTTTAACTCAAAATTCCAGAGGCAGTACACCAGATAAATTCTGGTTCTTGTGTGTTAGTCATTCTTAGATATTGTTCCTTTAACCTTTCAAATGTGGTTTACCGAAATGTTGAGCCGTCCCGTTCCCTATTAACTCTACTTTTCCAACGCAGAGGCCGTTGACTCTAGAAGAATGATAAAGTAAGAAATATAGCGTTTATTCATAGCAACAGTGAAAGTCAATAAACATGCTACAGTCAGAATTTTATATATTTTCTTTTATACTTCCAGCGAGCTAAAAACTAGCTGAAAACTAAACGTAATTCTTTCAGTTACGACTATTTAGGCGTTTCGGTGAGACACCTCTATGCTATAGTCTAAAATTAGCCCTGTATTATACGAGTTCTGGAATGTGTCCCGTGCTCGCCGGCTAACTCGAATCAACTGTGCACGACGCGAGATAAAGGTATCGTTTTAAATTCGCGAGACTGGTGCGATTCTAAGCTGTGAGCCGTCAATCAGCCAGCGGCGCGGAACGCACCAACCGCACGAAATGGTGATATAAGAGGTACAAATGCGAGCGCTATGTGCACTCTAATTCGCGTCGTGCTTGACTTTCTTCGCGTTTAAAAACTTTTATTTTACTTTCCCAATGTCACAATTAGGTTAATAAATAATTTAGATTGCACTTGAAATTTAAAAGCCTTGGAAGATCGATAACACGTCAATTAATCAGTAATCTATCGATCGATTTACTTGCGACTATCTGATGCCCCTGAACCTATGTCGTCACTTTCTTGGAAATTGTCAATTAACCAACTGCATACTTTATTCAGTCGGTTTCCGAGATCGATGCTAAATTGTTTAAATATTTGCGTTTGATGTTGTACGTCCTAGTTTTGAGTTTCTTAGTCAGACTGAGTTCAAGATGATGAGGACATGAACATTGTCTCTTACTTTCTTTTCACAATAGGCAAGTACCGAAAATGTTCGTCTAGCTAGAGTGCTGAAGGTCGTGTCGATGCTCTAGTTTTTACATCAGGGTATTGACTAGAAGCAGCCGCTGAATGGTCAAAATGAGACACACATCCGGCGGTATGTCTCCAATTTTGACTATTCGGCGGCTGAGAACTGTGAACTCCTGGTAGCCGAAATCCGAGTATTTAACAGTTCTAAACTCTATTGCTTCATCTAAGTGTCTTCCTTGATCAAGCCATAGAGTTTTAGCGAGACTCTATTGCTTTATCGTCTTTGATAAAGCAACAGAGTCTCGCAGTTCCATGTTCAAAATGGCGGTAGTGTCTTACCTCACAGCCTCCTGCGGCTTATCAGGGTTGACTTTCACGGTGCTAGCATTCTTGAAGACATCCAGCTCGGCAAGTTTGGCAGCCGCCTCCGGAGCTCCCTTGAAGTTCGGTATACGATTGTATACGGGGCGCGGGAACATGGCCAGCCCGTTGGTCTCCAGATGACGCCATACCTTCAGGCGGAACGAATGCTTCGTAATTTCTTCCAGCACCGCTTTCTTGGCTGAAAGTTTAGTGAGAGTATTTTTATTGAGGGTCGTTGAACTTTTTTTATTTTGTGTTGTTAGACGCGGAGCGTAGGAAGATTGTTGGCAACAGACGTCGATGACTAGATGTAGTTTGTAGGAAAGGCCGGAAAATTGGAAAGATTGGCGTAAAATTGAGAATGTTGAACTGCAGTGATAATGCAAAAGCTCTCTATTAATTGATGATTAGTAAGTACATATTGGCTATTTTTACATTAGGTCAAAGTCCTTTTCTTCAGACTTCTATTCTCGAGACAAAAATGTTTTCAATTGACTTTTCCATCAACGAATGAATCGCGATTTCAAAATTAGGTCAAAGCGATAAGTGAAAGAAAAAGCCGTATTTTTTTAAAACTAACGTATAAACTAAGGTAAATGACCGTTATATTAAACAGTTGGTATGTGATATGTCGAATAGTAAACCCGTAAATTGTTGCCACGCATTTTGTAGTAGGTAATATAAACGTTATTGTACCGGTGTATAAACTTTTAATAATGGTCAGTGAATTACTATCAGTATTTGAACTGCAAGAAAAAAACTATTGTTTTTTTTCTGAGGTTTCGTCAACTTGATCTGTTTATAGTTTTATACTTGGAAGCATTGCTTTTGATTAATTGTATCGATAGTTGTAATTAAACACTGCGAGAAACATGTCGCATGAATGTGGACGATTATGAGGGTAACAGAAAAACAATGATATGATGGAGACCAGGTGACGTCCATTGAAATGAGGGCAAAAAGAGAGATGACATGTATGAAAGAAGAGAACCTGTTATGCCGGCCCCAAATAAATTTATATATTTCACGGGAAAATTGCAAACGCCGTAAGATTGTAAAATATCGCGTGAAATTGTAAACTATTTTTTCTTAATAAGACACGGATATATCGGAAACTTTTAAATTTGGATGGGATTTATTGTAAATAAAACTATTTTTCATAATATATTGAGCAATTATAATAAAGATTTGTTACAATCTTCCGGAGTCTGCAATTTTCCGGTGACATATAAAAGCGGGAAGATGATAAGTTACCTACTGTCTACGTGTGTTTGAATCAAACTAAAATATACTTTCTAATGCGTTTGGCAAAACAGATTGCCGATCAACGTTTTTAATTAGCACAATGACTATGTACTCTTGGGAATAATAGCGTTGTCCCATATACGGTAGACACAGGAAAAGGCAGTGAATCAATAAGTATTTTATGTCCGGCAAACACCTTTGAAGTACAAAGATGGCGCTGCTCATCAAAGACAGAATGTCAAAATCTGTCATATCCGGTACATTTCAAGTTAGTTCCGTATTACACCACGTTACACGTCCGTGTCACACTATAACCCTTAACAATGCGCATGAGTGGCAAAGGTGACCAATAAAATGGCGCAGACAGTGAATTTATTAGCCACATTATTAAAGATAGAAATCGAAACGGAATAGTTGTACATTATTTCCTTGTCACCAACAACCAAAAAATCTTGGCCGTGATATTTTATTTTATTTGTATACGTACCTATGTCATACCTATTTATTTTTTCGTAGGTGCGTCATGGTTGCTTGAAATGTCATCTGAACAGCTATTTCCCAAATATATTGGGGTTGGTTTCCAGTGTAACTAAATACCAGAATTTTGCATGGTACGGCTGCCTATCTGACCCTACACAACCTTAAAAAGTGATTAGTAGAGATGGGCCGACTATGGGCTTGCCTAGCCAACTAAGTACTTAGTTGGGAGTTCAAACGGCCGACTTTTCCCCGACTATAAATGTGGCCGGATAGTCAGCTTTCCGGACTAGTTGGTCCATCACATCTCGTCTTTTACGTGACGGCAGATTTTGAAGTGCTCAGGTCTCGAATTCCAGATTTATTAGGCTGTAACCGGCCAGTACAAATAAGCTTGCGCAGTCGAGCTGTGGCTGTCAAATTGATTAATGCTCTTGAACTCATAAGGGAATAGGTAGGTACCCTATGAGGTCAGTAGTAAGTAGCCGATGATAAAGAAAATCCACCTTTTTCTCGCTATCTTGGACGCTAAACCTGACAGATGTATTCGCGGACGAATGGAAGTTGATTATAAATCAGTCTTGAATTTTGCGAGATGAGTGTTTGAATTTTATATGGTAGGTAGGTAAGTTAATTGTCTTGTAACTAAATTGGTGGGTAGAACTTTTTTCTTCAATCACTATCACTACATATTATAAAACAAAGTAACCCGCCGTGTTTATCTGTCTGTTCGCGATAAACTCAAAAACTGCGGAACGGATTTTCATGCGGTTTTCTCCAATGGATGGGGTTATTCATGACGAAGATTTAGGTGTATAATTCGTCCTGAAATTCCTACGAAAACGGGAAAAATGGGATATGCGCGTACGAAGTCGCGGACAAAGCTAGTTAAAAATAAATACATATAGGAACCAATCTAAGACTGGAAATAATGAGTTGTCAAATTGGTTGATGTTTTTATTTCAAAGCGGTTATCGGCAGCAACAGCTATTTGAAGCACAGCAGGCCTGCAACAGCTGGCCTAGCGTAGTATGGAATTTCAAATGAATGCGAGGTCAGCCTATACTGGTTTTTTGTTACTGACCTGTGGCCTACCATACCTATTTCTATTAATTTACTTTTTGTGTGTTGTAGAGAGAAATAACGATATGATTGTATCGAAAGTCAGGGCCATGGCCATTTCAAACACTGCTTGCTTTACACCCAAAGTACTTCCAAACAGACAATCCAAACAAAACGTTTTTTGTCACTGCCTCTTTCTAGGCAAGTGACAATCAAATCAAACACATTATGGCACCTGCATAAAAGAAATACCAACCTTATAATAAAAACAAACCATAGTGATTTTATGTTGCTATAAAATTGTAGCCATATTATGATGTTCACAAAGAAATTTTATTGATCATAGACTTTTATCAGTTGTATTGCGACCTTGTAAACAGCGGCACAGTTCAGCTGCAGTTCAAGTGCAAAACAAGAAACCATGTAACCTACATTATGAAGAGTTTTTAAAAGCCTATTGAATGTCCAATGAAATAATATTTTCTACAATAAAAAAAAATATTGATGGACTTAAATGCCTAACCAAATATTTTTTTTTACTTTCAAATCTACCCTCATCTACCAAAAACTATAAATCTTTCCTAAAAAAAAAGGAATCTTACATATCATTATTATTTATTTTCAGTAAGGCTGGGAGGATAGGAAGCTAGGAAGGGTCTTGGTGTGTATTGAATGGCCACCCAGCCTCGGACTTACCGCCACAAGCATAGCTTAACCTTACATATCAACTTGCATGGCTGTTATTATTTAGCCACCAGCCCCTCAATCAATCTGCTTAGCCCTTTCCTGTGTCCAGTCTAACCGCCGGATGCAAGACCTAGTTTTTTCATGGAGGAACTGCCTATTTGACCTTCACAACCTAGTAACGGAGTAACTTAGTGTGCTAGATTTTCTGGCTTCTCTTGTATCTATAATAGGAATCTTTCTAAGATTTACAAATGATAGCTGGGACAGCTTTTAAAAATACTTTCTGAGCTGTTATTATTTAGCTACAAGCCTTCAAACTTCAATGACTAAAATATTATGTACATAATTAAAATCAAAGCATTAAAACCAGTATAAAGCCTGATGACTATTGTATGCTCAGTAAACATGTGGCATAGAAAACTTAGTATGATCCAAGGTGAATACATTTACATGGATGAAATACAACACCTGTGTCCACACATACACAGAACTTGTTTACTTTAATAGAGTTTTGTTACCAAGATTGAAATACTTACTTGTAGAAATCTGCAATGCGATAAGGATTAGGATTTGTTTTGCTTACTGCGTTTTTTATTAAGCTAGGTATTGGTTAGTGTGTTTTCCTTCAAACTGTTGTATATACTGTAATACATAAAAATGTAGTGTCAAGTTCTGTTGACCCTACCTACATATTTTTTTTTTACCCTTACATACCTGTTTTTTTAAAAGCTCGGCCCTCTGAACTCTTTAATTAGGCAAAGGTCTTAAGGTTTGATTTCCTAGTTTCAACAAGGAAATCTAATGTAAGAGTATCATCTAGTATTATTGTATGTTAATTATTGGAAGCATATAAAATACTGGTATTCAGCTGAGACTGGAAGCCAACCCCAATATAATTGGGAAAAGGCTAGGCAGATGATGAATTCATAGAAGCATTTCTTGAATAATATAAATAATAATTATTGACATTGTCTACAATTCCAATCAGACAATATTAATAAATGCATGTGATAAAACTATGCACAAACTTATTACCGTAATGATAACATAAGTTTGTACACATTAAGATAATTGCTTAATGATAAACATGCTCAGAAATAACAAGTAAATAATCAGGAAAACTGACTAACTGATAAATAATTCAACCATGACCTATGCAGCCCACACTTAAATAAATTGTCCCCGATAATCCATAAATATAGATACAAAAAAGATCAACTAAGTAAAGAATTCCTTAATTGCACACTCATATCTATAAAAATAGATGAGGCAACCTGCATGAACGGACCTTCAAACCGATGATTCAATGCAAATAGAAAATCTAAATGACCTCACACATGAACACAGCGAAGGTACCTGGGTTAATTAAATTTTATATTAATTACTGCAGTGCTCTAACTTTCTTACGTTTTTTCGTGTGACATACCGCCGCCAATTGCGAGTACATTGTACTCCGCGCCATTCTACTACCTAATAAATCAAATGCATTTTTACAAAAGAGGTGGGCAGACCAGAAGAATGTGAGTCATGCTTCACACTCCAATTAAGCTACCCACAGTATCAATAATTACAAGCCGAGGAAACAACCCAAATCGCGGTAATCGATGCACGAAACACTCATACGCAAGTGAAATTACAGCTGCAATCAGATTCTACAATATTTTTCAACAGCGTCGAAGAAACTTCGCAGTTTTCATCATCGATTTTATGCGGGTATTTCGAAAAACATGTGCTTCTCTACTGCAAAAACATTTTTCATGTATTTTTACACGCATTTAAACCAGAATTTTCTCTAAATTGGTAAATAAAACAGTGGAATAATGATTGTTATTCCATTATTTTTAACAACAAAATGGAAAACTTACTGTTATCCGCGGCCGTTGGCGTACCATCTCCGTTCTGCATTTTGATATTTTACCGCAATCGGGAGCTCTTCTGCAAGGATTTCAATGATCTAAACGAAAACCATTAAAATTATTTGCAAAATTTAGTCCTTCTCCGCCGAACGGAACCGTCACACACAAAAATAGAACGCGAAGTCGCGTATAAAAAACAAATGCCACCAACCTGCCAACAAAAACGTTTTAGAGCTGCGAGTATGTTGCTTACTTGTTGTATTAGTTAAATCGACTAAAATCTTACTTTAGAAACCGTAGGTGTTTCCCATGATCTGAGATCAGATGAAAGCTACGGTTTCAATTTTCACCGTCAAATAGTAAACTGCTATTTAATTTTGTTTCTTTTAGTTGAAATTCACGGATAGCGCTGTTTTGACGTTAGCAAAATACAATTTACAGCCGTCATTAGTCATCTGTTTACCATCTCTATTAAGAGGAGTACCAACCTTCCGACGTATCAAGTTTGTTCTCAATTACAAAATAGTAGATGAAAAATCGAAACTCACAAGGAATCAAATGAAAACAGTCTTGAATCTTATTTTATTTTACCCTCTTTGTCTTTCTGATTAATTTTATGTTGAGTTGCTTTTGCTTTTCCCATGTCTGCTTTCTATTCTTTAGTATGCATTTACACAAATACTCCTGGGACTTGGGAAGGGAACGGCATGCTAACGGATCGGGTGCCTATTTAGAAGTTTTACAAGCAATTTCACTATAGGTGATACACCGTAGAGGTTCACCTACCTAGATTTTTTTTCTTTACAACAGTGTTTTGATCACGCTTATATATTTTACAGTTACTTGCCTTAACTATAGTTAAAAAACTTCGTTCTTACGTTGTTTTCCTTCAAAGTTAAATCACATTATTTACGAGAAACGACAGCCAACAGCTGTTGCCCTATATTTTTCCCATGATCCAAATTAATGTTACCTATTTTTACGACTCATTTAGCTTTGGTTAAACTGTTGGGATTAAAATAAAACGTAGCGTCAACGTAAACATTTATTAAAAGCATAGAATAAATATAAATTATCGTATGGTTTGAGACATATGGAGTGGGGTAAGCATCAGCTCGAAGGCCGCGTCTTTTAGATTGGCACCACGGAGATTCGCTTCGTGAAGATCACTGCCAGATAAATCGCAACACTGAAAAAAAATAGAGGTTTAGTTATTTCTAATTTTAAAACACATGAAGGGACTGTGAAATGTACAACTGAAAGAAATTATTTTGGCACTGTGTTTATCAAACAGGTTTATATATAAAACGCGCTTTTATTAAAGAAAGCCGTATCAAAATCGTCGATGCGTGGTTTTGCAGATGCGGAGAAACAGAGAGAGGCAGACAGCTTTGTTTTATACTATTTAGGGAAGAGAAATTAGAGATAGAGGACGTAATTAGATCAGAACTTTGAAATAAAAGCGTTTTTTTAAGATCTACCTACCTACTGTTAAATTTCAATACAGCTTTGTTTTTTTCTAGCACATCCAGATTATTCTTTATTGATGAGATAAGTACATATTTTAGAATTTTTAAAAATAAAAAAAATTTAACTATTTAGAATTTTAATTAATTCGATTTTTACTTAAAAACCAACAGTGTTAGTTTTTATCGGTCGTTTATCTATCTGTTAACGCTATTGGTTGGTTAGTGGTTAACGGACAAATAAACGACCGATAAAGTATTTCAGAAACCGGGCATTAGTCTCTTTAGCATTAATTTTAGGTAAAAAACCGACAGTATTAGTTATATAAGAAAATTAAAAAGACTTTCTTGGTGGAAGCACCTTGTTTTTCACTTACGGCAAGTACCTACCAAGATTCTCAGGTAATATGTGAATGCAGAATATTATTATGATACTTATATGATTTTAATCACGACAAACAATGACTAATGAAATGAAGGTAGATGATTATTTAAATGTCATGAGTACTATAGTAGGCGCCAGATAAATGTGGAATAAAGTATATTGACCTTTTCCTAATAACTGTTCATAGGTACCTGAACAATTAAATATGAATCGTTTTTCATTATTAGACAATGTTAAGGATCACGAGAGATGATGATTCGGGACAGCTTTGTGTCATTAATTCCGTTTTTCAAATAAAAAATGTCAATAATTGTAGGTGGGTCAATGACCGTTATTCCACGATTATCTGGCGCCTACTATACTAGCATGCATGTTTTTTATCAAAGAAATTTGAAGTTAACAATAACAATAAGTAGTAATACGAAGAAAAAATAAAAAAAAGGTCAAGAGCGCGTCGGACTCGCGCATGAATGGTTCCGTAGCATCGTACAAGATTAAATACTATGTACTTATTAAATTCTTTAAAATTAAAAGGGGCTTCCCTTTAATTTAATACAGACTGAAAATTTCAACACACACACACACGGACGACGGACGGACGGACGGACAGCGGAGGCTTAGTAATAGGGTCTAGTTGGCATTTGGGTACGGAACGCAAAAAAAGTAATTTTCTCAAAAAACTTATGTGATGGTTTTTTTTTATTAATTTGATTGTTAATTAGTTTTTTAAGGTAAAATACATCGCAGGCCTCTGTTATTAAAGCCTTCAGCCAGGAGGGCTATAATTAGGTCAGTAATACTATTTAAAAATAGAACAGTTACCTCCAAATCAGCACCAGCGAGGACGGCAGCCCTTAAATCACAGTTCTGTAGGTTGGCATTCTTCAATGTTGCCACACGTAAATTGACGCCCGTCATGTTGCTTCCCTCTAAGTTTGCACCTGAAAAAAGGATTTATTGATGAAAATTTAAAGGGTTTATTAATGGCTTTTACTAGAGGTTTTTATCGCGTGTAAGTATGGAAATAATTTAATTTCAAGGGAACGTTAGTACGTTCCCATGAACCTGGATTGGAAAATAGCATAATTGTAATCCTGCTATTTAACAGATTCAAAATGTTGCTGTTTCCCAATCCAGGTAATGGTCATCCAAAATCAGTAGACTCGATGTTGAGGCGTGATTGATTAACAAACATCCAAACATACATACAATCACGTTTATATATTTATCATCGTCATCATCATCCACGGCCCGACTTCGCCCACAGCTAAGCCTAGGCTCCTCTTTTGTTGTGACAGCCTCATCCGGGTACTACCCACGTTAGCAAAAATGTCATCTGCCTAGCACGCCGCCGGACAACCGAGACTTCAAGTCCGCGGACGCCACTCAGTCACCGCCTTACTCCACCTAGCATCATCGTGGCTTGCCATTTATAATAGTTGTTGAATTATTTTGTTACATGACGTCAAATCTGTGTTTCCCATCAATGATTTATCGACATTTTGAAGTATTCTTAACTCAACATTATTCCCCAAAGGGTTAGACAGAAGTTGTATTCTTGTTTTAAAACATTAGATTTACTAATGGGGCCCCGGTGTGAGCTGGCGGGCTATTCGCCCCAGGGCCAGAGCTTGCCAGGGTTGCGGAATTTGTTCGAAAGAGTTACCGCGGCCCTGGAACGCAAAGGGCTTGAGAAGGAACACGGATGGGTTTTAGTCAGTAAGGTTCTGACGCGCCCTTCTAGAGAAGGGAAGGGAAGGGAAGAAGTCATTTGAATATTTCACATGCTTAAAAAAAAGAAGAGATTTACTAATGTATGTACCTTTTAAGTTGACACCTTCCATCAAAGCACGGGATCCAACAGGATCGTCCATGTTACAACCCTTTAAATTGGCACCTGTAATCATAAACGTAAATAACGTTTTCATTGAATATTCTTATTCATTAATAAACAAATAAGCACATACTACTAGGTGGATAGTTGCAAGAGGACCCTGGAGGAGAAATACCATATTATTCATGCTACTATTTCCATTAAGTACACCTTAGATAATTTTCAAGTCGCTTGTTTGTAATATAACAACATAGTGTAGGTAAGTGTATTTTAATTTCGGCTTTCGTAAGGGGCAATCGTTAAGTTTAAAATCTCTCAAACAAACATGCATCATCTTGATGGAAGGTTGAATTAATAAATAGGGTCCTTCTATGGTCCTCTTTATCTTTCCACCCTGTTTATTGTTCTCGATTATTTGTTCACATTGCGTTAGGTTATTATAAATCTGTGTGGTATTTTATGTGAGGACTATGTAAGTCGTTCTATTAGGCCTCCCATTTCATGATTGTCTGACAGTTTGAGTTACTCTGGTATTGTTAAAGCTGAATTGGGATTGGACGGGTCATATCTATAGAATGCATCAGGACAAATAGGCCAAAGTCGTTACGCAATGGGAGCCAGAGGACTGGCGTCGTCACCGAGGAAGGTCTTGGAACCGCTGGCATGACGAATTGGAGACGTTCACGGCGGATTGGTCGGAGAGGGCAACACACCGGGAAGAGTGGACGGTCTGGAGAGAGACCTTTTCCGAGCAATGGGAGAAAATAGGTTGATTAACAGATTCTCACCTTCCATATTGGCACATAAAGCCTTGACACTTAGCAGCTGGGCGCCCTCTAAGTTCGCGTACGATAGATCTGCGCGCTCCAAACAACAGTGCGATAAGTTAGCACCATTCAAGTTGCAGCGGGACAAGCAAGCGTACTGAAACAGAAAGATAATAGTTGAAGATTATTTTGTTTTAATAGCTCTGTCCAGAAGATAATTTTGAGCTTAGATTCATGTTATTGATTTAGATTATTTTGGTGAATTGTCAATTACGTTATTTTTGATGGATAAGTATTCTCAAGATTTTTTCTTAGCAGAAAAATTATTATAAAATCATAAAGCTAAGGAAGATTTAAAATAATCAGAAATAACAGAAATGCTGAGAATGACCTAGGCAGCTATTTTGTTTTAATACTGCCCAGCTGTTTTCCAAGTATATTGGGATGGACATATAACCAGTTGCAGCTGAGTACCACTATATATTTTTATTTGAAGCAACTGCCTATTAGACATCCACAACCCAATAAAGAGGTAACAGGATACCATGGCAAGACTGGTCAGATTTTAACTGTCAAAGATCTTCAAATAACATCCAGGATCATCAAATTAACGTGGTATCCGAAGCACAGAAGAGTCTCGGCAAGGGTCACCCATCCACAATCTCAGTAAGCGTCAATTAGCCTTGATAATCCTGAGGGAGGCCCATTTCTCTGAAAATGGTAGGTAAGTGGTCCTGAAGGAGTTATTTTTCCTTTAATTATTTCCACTAGTAGTTAAAAATAAGAGAACATATAAAGATAATACCTTAAAATTAATATTCCTAAGGTCCAGCCTATTAAGATCAGCTCCAGAAAGATTTACACCTTGGAACCTTAACTCCCAGGTATTAGGGGTCATTATTATGGAGCGTACCACATCCATGCGCGACAGAGCATGGTTGATACCGCAACTGCTCTGAGACTCCTCAATAAGAAAGTTTAGTTGTGGTATCATTGAGTCTATACCTGGAATCAGATAAAAGATATTTATGTTTTAAGCTTATTTTGATTGGATAACTATTAATTTCAATTGATAAATTAAAAATCCCCTGCCGTCCCATCCGCTAGTCTGCGCAGGCCAATAGAGAACAATTTTAAGTTTTCTATGGGAAGTGAAAAACCACTCTCCCTCTCTTTTTAAAAAAAGTTCCTAACTAACTTTTTAATGCTCTAAGGGTAAAGTTTTTAGTGCCATGTTTACAGCACTGTTTTTTTTTTTAACTGAAACATTTTACAAATACCGTGTAAAGTAAGGTTACTTTGATCCTGGAGTGTAACTTTGGCTCTAACTTGTTAACCAATAGGAACACAGAAAACTGTATTTACTGTATTCTTATTGGTTAAAAGTTTGGGCCAAAGGTGTACTCCAGAGCTAAAGTAATCTGACTTTACAGCGGTATGAAATACTTTTTATTAAACCACAACAGTCTTGCTAGTGGACACAACAGTATGAAGAGCAGAAATTTTCCCAAGAAAACAAAGTACCTGGTTAAAAGTAATTTTATTTCCGTAGGATAAGTAATTAATAAGTTGTGTGTTTTGTACTAACATATTATAATGTATCACACTATTCCTTCTATGGTTTGAATAAGTAAGTAGTAGGTAACAGATACTTAGTTGAGGAAAATAATTTAATATGAATAAAATATTATTGCAAGTGACAATACAAATAGAACAGTAGTTTCCTGTTCTTGGGTTTCAGTGATGTGGGTACTAATGTAGTATGAACTTTATTATCTGTTACAAAGTCAGTATCTCTTAATATTAAATTAAGTGATACTGTGTAACAACCTAAGTATTTGAAAAAAGGAACAATGACCAAAACAATGGCATTTGCCCTAACAGAATACTAATCTCTTGAAGACGAGCATAGATTTTGCTGGTGAGGATGAGAGGATATTTGTTACTCTTTCACACAAAAACTACTGAATGAGAATTGATGAAACTTTACAGTCACTAAATATAGCTTATACATCAAAATAAGACATAAGCATCGGCAGAGGGAGAAGCACTAATTACACATGGACGGCAGTTAGTATACCATAACAAGTACAATGACTGAATCAATTGTACACACCATAAAACACAGCCTCTTCCATCACTCCTTTAGGGTTAACATGCTTATCTAATATCACATCGCCATGTCTCAAATAATTCAGAATAGGCTCAAAATACTCTGGACTACGGTCTATCAAGTATGCTCCAATGGGATCCGTAGCACTCGGGGTCATTAAGTACATATTATTGTCATCAGCAAACATCCGTGCCAACATTGACAAAGGCTCTTTGGCCAACAGTGTGGACCTAGACGTAGTGAAATGCTTGCCCCCAACATTCAAAGTTATCCAGTCAGATACAGCCTTTCCTTCTTTCTTGCCATCTCCCATGCTCAAATTTTGCATTGAACTTGCTAAATTATCACAATTTCCCGACTCCCCGTCGCCGTCAACACATAAATATATCTTGTCATCGTCTCTAAGTACTTTCACATCTTCAATTTCACAGCCATTCGATGAATACAATCTCAAGTTTTCCGAACTCTCTTTGACCTTCCTCGATATTTCCGATTTTAATGCTTCAATCGTGTCTTCCACGGCCACAACTTTACCATTTTGTTCAGACTTATTTCTGTAAACGTACACTCGTTTCATAATAGGCGTCTCCTTTGTTCTCTGAATTTTAAATGCTTAGTAAAATCAATATTATTTCTAAAAAAGTTGCGAACTTCACAAAAAACACCAAGTTCGAAACGTCAAAAGACAACAGCTGTCAAAATATTTGTGTTACAACTGCTAAACTAAAAGAAAAATATTTTCGAAAATCGACTAAAACATGTAATAATGATGATAGATTCACGCTTTGAACGATAGGTGGCGCTGTTATAATTGTTGTTTTTAGTTTTTTTCTATTTTGTTTCCTTGGGACATCAAATAAAAAAGAGGTGGTAAAACTGTGGGGATTTCCTTAGTTGGCCTTTTATATACTTCTGGACACATCTATTGGCCCACCTTGTATTTTCAGTTTCGTTTGGTCCTAGCTAAAATTTTATATTAGATCGAGCAAAAAGTTTTTATGTAGTTTTGAACCTGGCACATTCACAATTTCATTCAATAGTTTTTTTTTGAATTTCGAACACAGAATTTAAAGAAACAAAAGACAATTTGGAGCCTGTTTGTTGATATCAAACAATCGAATACTAAGAAAACTTGGTTTTATTGGTTTACTTGGATTTAATTCTTGAAAAAGTGATTGATATCTTTGGTTTTGCAACAAACATTACTTATTCTTAACATTAAGGTGAGGTTCTATCAATAATCTATGGATACTTCACCTGAAGTCGCCGCCCAAGCTGTGGCACTTATTCAGGCCGGACACAGCCAAAGAAACGTGAGTGCTCTACTTAATTTAAGTCGATCTGCGGTCCGAAATGTTTATCGGAGGTACCTAGAGACTGGCGGCTTTGTTCGTCGCCAAGGAAGGCCACGATCTCGGGTCACAACTGAAAGGCAGGATCGATTCATCGTGACGACCAGCTTGAGAAATCGTCACCTTACCTCCATTGAGATACAAAACCAACTTCGCGACTTCCACGGAGTATCTGTGAGCGCTCGAACTGTTCGGAGAAGGTTAAAAGAACGCGATATGGTACCACACAAGCCAGCTAATGGGCCCAAACTAACGCGAGCCCACCGAACAGCGCGCCTTCATTTCGCACGCAGTCATTTAAATTGGACACAGCAAGATTGGAGCCGTGTACTCTTTTCTGATGAGTCTAAAATTGTGTGACATGGCAATGATGGAAGGAAGAAGGTCTACCGACGTAAGGGAGAGCGTTTCGCACAATGCTGCTTTGAAGAGAGGGTTGCTTATGGCGGTGGCTCATGGACTGTCTGGGGCGGTATATCCGCGAGCGGCAAAACTCAACTTGAGGTTGTTACAGGACCACGGCTGCCAACATTAAATGCTGAAAGGTACATTCGTGAGTGCTTAGAACCTCACGTGATACCATACGCGGACTATGTGGGCCCAAATTTCCTTTTTATGCATGATAATGCAAGAGCCCATGCGGCCGGCATCGTCAGGGAATATCTTCGGGATGTGAACATCACAGTTATGGACTGGCCAGCCAGAAGCCCAGACATGAACCCCATTGAGCACATGTGGGACGAGCTAAAAAGACGTGTTAGGGCTCGTCAGCCAGTTGCCCAGACGATGATGGAGTTGAAAACTGCCATAGAAGAGGAATGGGAGATGATCCCTCAAAATTGCATAGAGCGGTTGATAAACTCTATGCCTAATCGTATGAGAGCTGTGGTAGATGCCCATGGAGGCAACACGCGTTATTAAATTAAACCTTTATTTGATAAAACATGTTTTTTATTCAAAAATCAATTGCCTTTAACAAGGCGCATATCCGACTTGTTAGGCGTAGCTCCATGTCGTATGGTATTCTGAATTCAAATTTAAAACAATACGATCGAAAAAGATGGTAAAATGTATCAGGTTTAAAACTGCATCAACAGTTTTTGTTCAATCTAGCAATCATATTTCGGTAGGGGCCATCGAAACCTAAACTCTAAGGTGGGCCAATAGATGTGTCCAGAAGTGTAGTTTGGTGGCTTCTTTACTTAGTTGCTTAGCTACATGGAATGATTTTCACATAAAAACGTTTTCAGCAGAGACGCCAGGCCAGTAGACTTTATTTTAATATTCGTAACTTGCATGTTAGCTTTTATTATGTTAAAGTAAGTGCTTACTTGCTACTAAAAGTTAACGGTCTGCGACCATCAAACCGGAAAGATCTAAACGACACAAATGTGAGTAGGTAATGTTTCAACGTTTCCGGTTGGTAAAAACTCTAAAAATGCTTTAAAATGTGCCTTTTATTTTTTCCTGTCCTTTACACTAATTTCCGCTTTTTTCAGTAATGTTCAAGGAGTGATGAGGTGAAGTGGTCAAAGATGTGAACGCTATTGACATACGAGTACATACTTACCTACAAAACGTATTGTACCTACTTACTCATAACTTACTTAGATATTGTAGTTTTTGAGTAAGAATGTGAGGCTATTACTATAATTATGTAAATCTAGAGACGGGTTGAATTCTTACTATAGTAGGCGCCAGATAATCGTGGAATAACGGTCATTGACCCACCTACAATTATTGACATTTTTAATATGAAAAACGGAATTAATGACACAAAGCTGTCCCGAATCATCATCTCTCGTGATCCTTAACATTGTCTAATAATGAAAAACGATTCATATTTAATTGTTCAGGTACCTATGAACAGTTATTAGGGAAAGGTCAATATACTTTATTCCACATTTATCTGGCGCCTACTATAAGATGACGACAATTGACAATTTTGGCAGGAGACATGTTGCGCCGACTCAAATAAATATGGATAAGGGTACGAGAATGATGATGACTTACCACAATTCTCACGCCATCTTTTTTCAGTCCTTGACGGGGTTGATCTTGATTGACCAGGAAAGCTCTGTTGAATGACTGATGAGTCACTGTGTCAGACTCTTACTGACTTAAACCCATCCATTCGTGTTCCTCCTAATGCCCTTTGCGTTCCAGGGTCGCGGTGACTCTTTCGAACAAATTCCGCAACAGCCCTGATAACCTTGCCTGTTATGACTTACGTTCTAACAGCGATGTCCCGCCATACAGTTCTCATCTAATTGCAAGACGAAATAGGTAGTCTACCACCTGCCAATATTAATCTATTACATAGATATTTACCATCTAACAAGCACTACTCCACGGCAATAATTATTAATGGTGCCATAAACAGTCAGTTAACTATAGATTGATTGCTCACTAAATCCAGATGGCCGTCGTAAAATAGGTACGTCAGTCTGTGATCTTGATCCATTGTATTGACTAACGATACCTATGACAACATTGTTACGTTATGAGCAATACGTAAATTTTTAGTCTTGAAATTCTTGGAACTGGATTTAGGAAGACTGGTTTTATAGAAACTATAAGTAGCAGCCCATAATCTGTATTTATTCCCGGTTTACAACATCAGACCCCGGGCTTTGGATTATGGAACTGAAACATAAACTGGTGAACTATGGGAGTTTGAATTGAAGGCATGCCTTACCCTAAATGAAAAAAAAAATGGTCCCACTAACTCGCACTGGGTCTATTGAGGCATGCGAATCAGAGTGTAAAGTTTCGCAAACCTCCAATGAAAAGGAAGGATCCTCCGACCAGACAGTTGTTGTGTCTGGTGTTCAAATGCCCGATGGTTCATAATCAGGCCGTTGTACATCTTCAAATCGCACGGAAAACTGATGCAGGATTTTGTTCAGTAGTTCGTTGCTGGCGGTATAGATGGCGTTGCAGGTCTGTGAGGGTCATTAGAAGGAGAGCATTTCTGAGTTCTAGCAATGAGATCATTAGGGTGCGTTTCCACCAGAAGAGATGTGCGAGGTAGCTGAATGGCGCGAGGATGCGTAACGAAGCTGTAAAACGATGTGAGCATTTCCATGAGAGATGGACGAGGTAGCTGAGTGGCGCGAGGATGCGTAGCGATAGCGACGCTGTGAAGCGGTGCGCAGATGACCGATGCGAGGACGTGATGCGAGACGACCCTTTTCAGTTTCTCGTTCGCGTTCATCCCTAGCACACATTTTTCGCACATATTCCTCGCACACATCCCTCGCTTGTTTTGTACGTACAAAAACCTCGCGCCGCTAAGCCGTCTCCGGGGCTAGGTAAATGAAGTGATTCTGTTGGTTCTTACATCTCTGGTGGAAACGCTCCCTTATAGGCTGATAATGTATTGCCTACAGACGCGTTTAATACCACTTATTTACATAATTATCCACGCTAACGACACGTTCAGTTTATCACCGAACTAGCTATTGTAATCCCATAACAAATACTTATTTGTAGAAAAGATTATTCTAGTTGTAAATTGTAATTCAAGTAGTATGCACTGCGTTACGGAAATTATCGGTCTCATTGCGCTCGGGGTCCGAACTGGCTTGGGTATACATCGCGCTCGTGTATTAACTTCTATTGAATTCAGTGATAGTGCTAAATCATGGAATAATGAAGTGTTAATAAATAAACGTGTGACACGCCCCCCAGCTATGACAGACGACTTTGAAAAGGTAGGTAGTTGGAATGAGCTGGGGCGGAATGGGCGTGGAAGATGCAAAAACCGGTGTTGTGGTGTAACTTGCAATAATGTTTGTGGGAAGCCAAAGCTGCGATAGCCTGTGTTGTGGATGGATTTTGTGAAACAGCAAATAATTTATTCCTGTAGGTAGTGGTGGATCCGATTACAGTTTGAAGGCCTTACGACAAGTGACGTTAACGATTGTTATGTCACCCATTACACAAAGGGCGCGCATAATATGTAGCGACGCGACAGCCAGGAGTCTTTTCATGTAAACCCATATCTACACTTGATGTGAGAGGCATATTAGTTACGGAGATAAAAGTTGCTCATGCGCGCCGTTTCTAAATCACCAGTGTATTTTTATTTAGCGAGTGTTAATTAGACAGCCTCCTTGGTCAAGCGCAAAAGTTGAGTTGGGGTTCTGGGTTTGATTTCGATTCCAGGGTTGGACAATGCAAACTGATATTGGGATCAAAAGAAGTCATATTCCGAAGTTTGGATTCGTGGCCGGTTTATGGCTTGCCCCGTGGTGAAATATTGAAGAATTTGTGTATACCTACCACTAGAATTTACGTCTGGCTGCTCTGCTGTTGGATAGGTACAGGTGTGTCTTCTTCTAATTCATGAAAAACCCTTCATAATGATAAACATGTATGTATGTTTTTCTAAAAAACCATTCATAAAATTTCATTTTCATTTTTCATTTCATAAAAAACCGGCCAAGTATGAGTTGAACCTTCACACGAAGGGTTCCGGATCATAAACCGAAAAAACACGTTTCTTCTATTAGCCCCCTTTTTTTAAGAACGGGAAATCATCAAATGACTTCTTTCGCTCTGGGTGGAGCGGAAGGGCGGTGTCAGACTCTTACTGACTAAACCCCATCCGTGTTCCTTCTAAAGCCCTTTGCGTTCCAGGGCCGCGGTGACTCTTTCGAACAAATTCCGCAACTTTTATTATTTGTTGTGATAGCGTAATAGAAATAGGTAAGTACACACTATGTAAACATTTCAACTTTCTACGGTTCTTGAGATACAGCCCGCTGATAGACAGACGGAACCCGATTACCAATAATATGGTTCCGTTTGTTACCCTTCGGAACCCGAAAAAAGATATACGTAACTTTGTGAAATTACATAACTTTGTACCTACTTATTTATGCTAAAATATTCAGTTATACATTGCATAAAAGTAGAAAACAGTAGCATTACAATCATAATTGTTTCGTTCTTTTACTAAAATTACCTAAATTCTACACTGCGCTTGGCAAGACATGAATTATGAGTTCACGCGGTATTCACAGGTAATCTTTGTCAAGGAAGACATTAATAGATGAAATAATTTATTACACTTATTTTAAGATGTGTTAGAATGTTAATGGTGCCCATAGGAATTTGTCTAGACTCTTACGTCATTTGAAGTACTTGTAGGCAACATTTTTTTTTAGTTGGGACTTGGGAGCCATTCAAGACTTTTGATTGTGATACCCAACAGTAGCCCACCTCCCAACGTTTACTGCTACTTCAGTTAACTGTACTATTACCTAATGTAGGCGAGTTCTGTATGTTGTCGGACGTAAAAGAATAGCACCATCCCATCACTTCCAGTGGGTGTCGTAAGAGGTGACTAAGGGACTCACAGGAGAATGGGCAGCAGCATTCTCTGTACATTGCAACAGCTACACTGCGATCGCCTACCCGCCTTTCAAGCATGGCGATTATGGCAAACCCCTCCTTTGGGGAAGGCCTAAATTCAGCAGTGGACGTCATTCGGCTGATGATGATGATGAATGTAGGTGAACAACTTACTCGCGTTGGTTTTGTCCAGCTCGTTCCGGGTTTCATGTGGTCCATCTTTTATGTGCTTTGCCATCTTCTGGCTGCGTCACGGCTCCAAAGTTGATTATGAGTATTGAAATAATTTCGGGAGAATGAGATAGCATAGGTACTTCTTTCTGAATTAAATGCAGATGTTTCAGATTATCTTACCGATACTGAAACGATGGTATGTATATCTCCACAGTGATATTGGCTATCACAGTGGGGATCCATGACTGTGCTATCTAAATTCTTTAGGCTGATTCCTAATTACTGCTACTTTTGTGTGTATCTGTTTAAATGTTCTAGAGAAAAGGAGCTACATCTGCCAACAAACTGCCTTGCAGTTTGGCAGACGTTATAATTATATTATTAAAAATGAATGTGAATAAATACTTTGTAATTATTATTTTTTACTCAACTAATCGCAGCGGTTGAACCATGACTCTTTAATATGCACAGACGCAACTTTGATTGAGTATGAGTAAATCAAACAATGAACGATGACTGTCGCATTTATCATTTTCACAATAAGGTATATTGTTCACATACTTACTTGATTTTTGGCATATACAACATTAGGTAAACCCCACAATGAACACTCATATCAGCCAATTGCCGTCCACAGCTGAACGTAAGCCTCCCCCAAAGATCGCCAACCATACCGGTTTTGAGCGGTCCGCATCCATCCGCTGCCAGCCACCTTCTTCAAATCATCGATCCATCGTGCCGCAGGGCGACGAACACTGCAGTTACATAAGTAATTAGTCACGATTGGTAATGGATAATCAGTTGCAGATAGTTGGCACTGCGAGAGATAATCACGTGAATCGCTGATTAAGCATCGGAACTGATTGCGATTCCGACGCCCCCACTTAAGTAGGTCAAGGGAGGCGAACTTGCATGGGAAATGATGGTCCATTGACCATAATCATTATTCTCTTGCCCTTACCAATGCCAATTTATTTGTGGGGGCATGTCTCAATTCTTCTTCCATAGATACCTTCTGCCGTCACAATGGATCTGAATGAATGTTTTGATGAATGATTTTGTTGTTATTATGAATTAAAGTTTTTTTTTACCTATATATGTATTTTATACCAAAATTAATATTCTTAGGAAACTTGGGTTTCATGTTATGAGCTCTTTTCTCTTACAGCTTGTAAAAATGTTCATGGTGAAGATCTTTCCATAACATAATACATTCTGACGCCCAACTAATACAACTATTAATAAATAACTAATTAGTTTAAATAACAGCATTCATAGACGGATTCCAAAAGCGCTTTTACATTCCAAAATATTTTCAGCTGGATCGATGTCAATAATTTTGGCTCGGCGCCATCTTTGCCGAGGCAAAGGACAGTTTGCAAAGGCAAACACCCAACTAATAAGCGTTTTAACTGATAGATAAGTTTTATTATCAACTGTGTTTAATAGAAAATTATTAGGTACCCTCTATTTAGAACTGTTTTTTTTATTCTTTTTTTGTTTAGTAGCTAAGAAGATAAGGGACTGTGCATTTGCCCGGGCTCTTACCCATACAGTGACATAGGCTACTTTATAGTAGCCTATGTCACTCTTTAATGCTACTTTTCAGTAGCCTATGGCACTCAGTGATATTGTAAAGATTAAAAGTAGTATTTTTCAAGTAGTAGATTTCTCTTTTTAATGACATGTTAGAAACCGGATCGTGAGATAGATACGTCCATAGGCCAACCTCTGAGAAACAAACAATAAATTATACGTCTTAGATTTGGACAACAGATAGAAGAAAAATCGCCCAAGCTTGAAAACTTTTCAGATTTTTAGGTATGTAAACAAGGCCTTGACTACCTACTGTAGAAAATAAAAACTGTAACTGTTTTAGTGACTGTGATGTTCATTGAGCTTCACGAATAGATTTGGCTAAATACTTGTATACTAGTGCAATAATATCAGATGTTAATTTTAGAGAGTGATGACTGATGAGATTCTAATGGCCATTCGCTTCAAAAGCATATCGTCGCTAAAAGATTGTACATCATAATATTAGTATAGATTATAATATTGATATAGATACTAATCTTATAATCTATCCTAATATTATAAAGCTGATGAATTTGTTAGTTTAGTTGAACGCGCTAATCTCAGAAACTACTGTTTCGAATAGAAAAAATATTTTAGTTTTGGATTACCCATTTATCGAGAAAGGCTATGGGCTATATAACATCACGGTACGACCAAAAGCAGCAGAGAATTAATGACAAATGTGACGCAGATGAAGTTTGACGGGTCAGCTTTTATAACATACCTATAATATTTTTAAAGACCATTTATACCTATTATTCTGTAATCTACAACTGTTGTAAGTGTTTTCTGTTCAATTTATATTATCATTTCAGCCGAAATACTTCCACTGCTAGATATAGGCTTCCCGCAAGCGTCGCCACACCGACCGGTCCTATGCGTCTACACGAGTTCACATTCTATACGAGTAGGTATATCTTCGCCAAAACACTGACATTAAAATGTTTATAAAGACTAGAGATGCCGCGAATAGTTGTTACAGCGAATAGTCGAATACCGATTAATCGCCATTCCCTTTGGCGAATAGTACTCGCCATTGTTCCTCGACATAAAAAAAAGAATATAATAATAGTTTATTTATTCTCAAATAATAATGTTACACTTGAAGTTGCTGCACCACAACCTGCCTCTGTTGGACTTAAAATATTAAATGATTAAACTTCAACATGATTGATTTTTGTCTAACTTTTAAATAAGGTGGCCAAATCCGATGCATATGTCACCGGAAAATAGCAAACTCCGTAATATTATAAAATAACTTGATACTTCCACTGTGACATATACAACTTTGTTTTGCCTTCATTTTAACATATTATTTATTTATTATATACTTTATTGTACACCAACAGCTATAATTTTGTTTTGGATAGTTTTTAAGGCCAGAACTACTGTTTTAAAACCAATGTTTCTAATAAGACGGCGCCGCAATCTATGCATCATGATTCATGATATGTGTGGAAGTTTGAGACGAACGTTTCGGCAATTTAATCGCAAGCGTTAATTGACCTTCAAACTCACCAGATTTTTGCTATGGAATAATTTAAAAGAACGTGTTGTGGTGTATTTTAAACACTCAAAACAGAATATTTGTTACAACGTTCATGGAATACCTACAAAAAATTGCAAAAAATTGATGAGCAACTCTACAAAAAGCTATCGTATATTTAGGCAGCAAAAAGGTAGAGGATTAGTGGATGTTATCTATGATATTTTAAAAAAAAAATTATTTTGCATTTTCATTTTCAGATTATAATATTATTGGTAATGAGTGATGTATGTATTATGTATCAAACACAATAGAAATTGTTTGTTATAAATAAATAATAATAATAAAGCTGTTGTTTGTTTATTTGAACGCGCTAATCTCTGGAATTACCAGTCGGATCTGGAATTGTTTTTCTTTTTGTATATGATAGCCACATTCATGAGGAAGGCTATAGGCTATACAGGAACATGAAAACACAGGATATGCGCGTACGAACGCGAACTCGTGAAGTCTATATCATGTAATCATGGAAAAATACCAGGACATATTTGCTTAATAATAAAATATCGTAATTTAAAGTTGTTTACATCGTGTTTGGCCACCCTGTATTAATAATAATAATTAAAAGTGCGTTTTATTTTTGTTTTGCTTTATTAAGATTAATAAATTATTTTTAAGTCTAAAGTTTTACTGTTAGTAAAAAGTTTATTTTTATTTGGACAACTATTCACCGAATGCCGAGTAATAGACACTATTATTCGGTATTCGACCGAAATTCCGAATACCGATTAATAGCGAGTATTCGCGGCATCTTAATAAATACCGTATTACTCGTTCATATACAACCTTTTTGCTTGAGAATAGCTTAAAATGTAGAATGAATCTGTAGACTACCTGCCCACGAGAACATCCGCCCAGTATGTTCCTCGCTTCAGAGGCCAGGGGATGTCATTCTATCTTCTCTTAATCTCCCTGGATTTATAGAACAATATCTGGCTTGCAAATGCCATCATGATTCCGTTGTGAAAAAAGAATAGCGATATGCGTCGTTGTATAGCTCCGTCTCACTGCAACACGAAGTCATGATGGTTTTGAGACGTCTTATTTTCGATTCGGGAAGTTCCAATGACCAGCCGTGAACTGCTACAGACTGATTTTGATGACTTAATAGCAAATTATGAGATGCTACATTCAATTATTATCAACTTGAACAGGTCTAAAATAATTTCCAAAGCCTCTCCATCTGGATGAATCACTGATCCAATTATGAATTTCGTTGCCAAGATGTTCACAGTACAATTATCATGAAAGTTTGTTTGACGTAACAACTCGAGTAAGTGGAAGAAAAATGTGTTGTTGTAATCTCAATTTAATTTCTTATTCTGAGGCTGTTGTCCCACTGCCGACGATTAGCGGAAAGTGGGGGAATAGAAAAAGTTGGCAAGCAGCGAGTGTTCAGCCCGCCGGCGCCGAGCGAGAGCAGCGCTGCCACAGCGCAGGATAAATTGCATAGTTTGTTGTACCTGCACAATTCTTTTACAATACTTTCTTGTATGTGTGCAATGGCTGTCTTTTCGTTGGCAGCGAGCACCACCTTTTTTTTTTTTAAGGATGGGAAATCATCAAATGACTTCTTCCGCTCTGGGTGGAGCGGAAGGGCGTGTCAGACTCTTACTGACTAAAACCCATCCGTGTTCCTTCTAAAGCCCTTTGCGTTCCAGGGCCGCGGTGACTCTTTCGAACAAACTCCGCAACCCTGGCAGGAGCGAGCACCACCTACCAGAGAAACTTTGTAGGCGAACTTAAAATCAAAAGCGAGTGAGTTTTTTTTGTATAGGTCTTGTCACTGCAACCAATTAGAGAAGAAAGATTCTTCACCGGCAGTGTGAACAGTCAGAGTTACTGACTATCTAGCCGATTTCGACCACAGTGACCGCATTCCTTGGCTTTATGGTGGTTTTGAGCTCAGATTTGCTGCTCTGTTATGTGCTCCCATGCGAATTGCATATCCAACTTTGGCCGAAAAACTCCGAAGGCGCAGCGGACATGTCAGAACATGAACATGATAAATGGTAACTGTTGGTGGTCGAGCCATCAGCTCGTCGCGTTTCTGGTCAAATTCCGCCCTCTTTTTATCCTCAAAGGCTTGGTGATGCAGAAGTGAGTCCATGGCTAAATATTCGCTCTCTTGTCGGCGGTGGGACAGTGCCTTATGTACTACGATGTTGCCAAATCATTGAGTATGAGTGAAGTGTTTTCTTTAGTTAATTGTTACATAGATTTTGTTTTAAGACTGTATGAAGTTTCTGAGTACGCTGCCACTTTTCAAGAGTTACTAATTCCATACATTATTTGTTTGCATTGAATGTTACAAATTAAGGATTGCCTAATAGGTAGGTACTACAGCATTGATATTATTTATGCTACAATAGCTACGGAATCTCATTCGACTGAAAGCATGCCAACGTGTCAATATTTTTCATGTTTTCGTAAAAAGTGATCGAGTATCTACCTACTACCTTTCAATCTATCAAAATATGTACCTAGGTCTGTGATTAATGTGTCGGTTTATAAAAAACCGGGTACCTACCTATAGTGGACATATACCGGTAATAATATGAAGTCTTAGACTATAAGAGTATATAATATTAATAGTAGATAGTCTAAGTTCAGAACCTACCTATTATAAATAAAATTCCTCTCTCCTTACATTACTAAATACATTTTTGTTTGTTTCCTAACCTACCTTTAGGGTTCCGTACCCAAGGGGTAAAAATGGAATCCTTATACTAAGACTCCACTGTCCGGCTGTCTGTCTGTGATGATGTATTTCTGTTGCCTCTATAACAACAAATAATAAAAAAGGGGGCTTTTGCTTGGGCTTATGGTTCGGAATCCTTCGTGTACAAGTCCAATTTGCACTTGGACTGTTTTTATTGTAATATGCCTTATACCAATTATATCCATTGGTCGATTAAACATTCTTCCTTCATGTATGTGGGTTAAAAGTCGTTACTTATACTTAAAAGAAACAAAGTTCATAACATGATTCAAAATTTATAACGATCTCCCGATGATTTGAATGGCGAAGAGAAAATCGTCACAAAATATAGGCGCCACGCCAAAAATAATACAGAATTTGGTTTGTCATCAAAATGCTGATGACACAACTCTCAAAATAGCCCATTTTCTCGGTAAATCTTAGTTTAGAAAATGATTTTATTTTGTTATGAAAATGTTTTTATAGCCGGAACCATGTTGACAAAGAAAAACTTTTTTCTAAAGCAAATTAGAAACTGTTAGGACAGGTTCATTTGAATTTCGTTAAGGAATAAAGATTTCTTTATTCTTCAACTTGAGGTTTTCCACGACACTTGAATATACTAGGTTTCGCACACGGCTTCGCCTGCGTAAAAATATTATCTCAAGGGAACGCACACAGGAAGGTACCTACTAACTGCATAAAAGCCTGTCCTATCCTATTTCCCAGTCCAGGTGATTGACTATGCGTGTACCACATTTCACCGAAATCCGTTCAGCTGTTGAGGCGTTATTGATATCAAACACCCAAACGCCCAAACATATCTACAGATTTTTTATTTTAGTCGGATGAAAAGGGTAGCAAAAGTATTACGAGTATTTGCCAAGATTTCCACGAAAAATCACATAAGAAATCGGGCGTAAAGGAAAAAATAAAAGCAAATCTCGGTAGTCGGTGACTCATCCAATTTACATCAGAGGCCGTTGACAACATCTTACTGTGGGTACAGGGCGAGAGAAATTGGCACTTAAGAAATGAAAATGTTTGCCTATAGTGTGTGGTCATATTTAAGAGTGATGTTGGGCAGCCTACGTTACCTTTTTTTTTTGATATCGGGGGGAAATCCTCATGGATGTCCTCCACCCAGGGGCGGGCGGAGGGGTCTATCAGACTCTTACGGACTAAAACCACCCCGGTGTTCCAT
Source organism: Mamestra brassicae (assembly GCA_905163435.1). Lineage (NCBI taxonomy): Eukaryota > Metazoa > Arthropoda > Insecta > Lepidoptera > Noctuidae > Mamestra > Mamestra brassicae. Next base: position 8,595,552 of record LR991010.1, read on the forward strand.
CTCCCACCTCCGCCGGGGATCACGGGAACGAATGCGACTTCCGTAATCCCCGGCTGGTGCCGGCCCGCCTCTGCGGGCCACCTCGCGTCAGCGGGGGGAGTGAGGTGTTTGACTCCCCCCGTTACGTCAAAGAAAGGCGCACGGGAACACCACGCGCCGCCACCTCGGGTCCTGTTGAATGGAGGGCGACGGACAACCCCAAGTCCGCCGCCCCTGGACCCAGTTATATACAGGGCTGGAAGAGAAGCTGTTGCAGGCCGGAAGGGGAGTTGAAATTTCCCTCTCCCTTTCCGTAGCCTACTTCTGCGAGATAACTGTTTCGCAGAAGGAGACTCCTCGCCGCCGACCATAGAACGGACTACTGCCGGCAGCGAGAGGTCTCTGCCTACCACAGAGATGAGGGCACGACGCGGCTCCACCCAAGCGTCACACTCTGCCAGCGTATGCCACGCCGTGTCCTCCCGATAGTCCACGTAGTGGTGACACCGAGTGTCCGGCTCCCTGCCTATGCGACACAGGAATCTGACGAAGCAGTCATGCCCCGAGAGGACCTGCATCGCAGGACATAACAGGGAGCAGCCTACATTAAGGAAAAAACTGCAAAACAAAACTTAAATGACCATGCACTTCTGAATAACCTGTACAGTCAAGATAGATACCGGTGTAAGTTTGGGCACCGACTAGTCAGATATTTTTAGCTCACATATCAATGGCTGTTTGACTTATTATTTTCTATACAAAAGCTGTCAAAACCGTTGAAAATGGGTCCATAAAAGAGTGTCCATCGAATTTCTGCCACGTTCTTTCTGAAGAGTCTACGCTTTGGAATGTGCATTTAGCTTCATATTTCTGACTGACCGTGTCCTGACGATTCAAAAGTGCCTGTTAATGATTGAATTGAAGTAATTGCTTCGAATTTGACTTAATAATTTATAAAGATAATAAAATTGGATGCAAAAGTACTGATCTGAGTATTTACTATAATTATTTCACTTAAAGAAAGCAATATTATCGCTGAATGGTTACTTTTATTTGGAAGAAATCACGGTGTATCTGGCGAAGCGAGCGAAACCGCGGGAAAAAAAATGTTGGCATTAAAGGCATGAAAACGCTTATATAGTGAACCGGTCGATGGACTAGGTCTAGGCATAGACTAGATCTATCATAAAGGACAGAACACAAAGTGGGTGTCGTAATAAAACATAATGGACATGCTTCTGGCAATCTGATAGGCTTAATATAACGTTTGACCTATTTGTTAGTTAGCATCCGCATGTTCTATAGGTCCGCCATGCTCCTAATTTAGAAAAATACTTTACCATATTCACAGTAACTGAGCTGTTACCGTCTGTCTGTCAGCGGGCTGTATCTCCTGAACCGTAAACGTCTTTTGGCCTTGTCAGCTCTTAATGCTGGTTAATTTTGGCTACGGTTTTTTTAGATATTTTTAACCTTAGTTTCGTTTAAGTATTCGTTTTTTTTACATAGTACATTTTAAAATATTTCTTTAAAAAACACGACTGGAGTTTACTCCTTAAGAACTATTATTGTCTAGATAATGTTAAAAGAGGATAAATGAAAGCATCTTAAATAAGTTGAGTATACTTTGTATATGTCACCAGAATCATTTGTTCTGTGTCTGGATGTAATTTGTCTATAGTGTGTATGTATTTAGAACTATATAAGTATGTTTATCAGTTGTCTGGTTGCCATAGCACAGGCTCTGCCTAGTTTGGGATCGGATGACCGTGTGTGAGTTGTCCCAAGATATTAAAGTTGTCCCAAGATATTATAGCAAATGCCGTAAGAATTGTAAACTATTTTTTCGAAATAAAACACTGATATATTGGAAACTATTGAATTTGGATGGATTTATTGAACGCAAAACGATTTTTTCATAATAAATCGAGAAATTATAATCTAATCAAATTTATGCAATTGTTTGTTAATTGTAAAATTTGTTACAATCTTACGGAGTCTGCAGTTTTGCGGTGATATATATACCTATACACATACATAATCTCGAAGTGAAAAGTGCGCAAAGGAACGCAACGCCTCACTTTTGGTTAACGCTCGATTTTACTCCTCATAAAATTTTCACATCGCGGGCTAAATATGAAAATCGTTTCTTAAGGAGTAATAAATAAATAAAAATAAAAAGCCTTTTATTTCTTGCAAGTAACATACTTAAAAAACATTATACAGTGAAAAAAAAAACATTACTAAAGAAAACTAATGATCTATCTCTATTGAGTATATAATGTAAAATTTTAATTTAATTTACTTCTGCAAGAACCCCTCTGCAGGTGAAGGCCTCCTCCAAAGATAGCCAATCCTCTCTGGACTGGGCTGTCTGAAGCCAATTTGGGCCAGCTATTTTTATAATGTCATTCTCCCATCGGGCGCAAGGTCTCCCTCTCTTCCTCTTACCCTGTGGTCCTGTCCATGTTGTCACTGTTTTTGTCCATCTCCGGTCCTGAAGGCGCGCGACGTGGCCTGCCCATTTCCACTTCATGGTTAGAGCCTGTTCTAATCCGTCAATAGCTTTAGTTGTATTTCGTATTTTACTGTGCCGGATTTTTTGAATTTTCTTTATATTTAGCATGCTGCGCTCCAAACCCCGGTGGCATGTTCTTATTTTTTTCTTTACTTTGTCAGTGAATTTCCATGTTTGACATGCATAAGTGAGACATGGAAGCAGGCATGTATTTAACAGTTTCGTTTTTAGTTTCGTCGGCATTTTACTTTCTTAAGGAGTAAACTCCAAAAATTGTAGCCCACCAGCAGTATGGGCTTACCATATTTTTATTATTACGAAGATTTTAAATAGAAACTGTAAGAAAAGTGAAAAGATAAGATAAATTGACTCCTTTTGTTCTTGCTTATAAGTATATTAGCATAAAGTGATAGTTAAAATACTTTTAACTAGCTCTTATCACTTTTCATACCGGAACGAGTCAGTTGTAACGTTGTTATTTTATTTACCTGATGGAAATAAGATGAACTGAGAACATTTTACAAATTTTCCTCTATCCTAAAGTACCAATCGGCCAAACACTAGTTCGATGTGCCGGAAACTTGTAGAAAATCTAAAACGTACGCTTAAATCTAATTGAAATTGAGATGAGTGATATTAAACACGAAGTAAATGAACTGAAGCGAACTTTTTCACCAGAATCCGCCCAATCGCGTTCTCAGATACACCTCATTCGGGGAAAGCGGATTCAATGTGTTACGCATGAAAAGTTCACAGAACCAAATCGTATTGGCAATGATTACGGCTCAGAGATAACCGACAGACAAGCTCCGATGACACAACGGGAAGCACTCGCTAACTCCCGTTTTATTTATAAAATCAGTGTCCAGCCAGTTCGGGCCGAAGCACGACTACAGCCAAAACCCCACGCCGCGAAAAACGTTCAAAATATTCAGATAATGTCAATGGTACAAACGATACAAGTCACAATTTAGACGCCGGCGCTAAAACAAACATTGCGCGAACGCAGATCGCGCGTGCGTTGCAGTTGATAAACAGTGTAGTGATATTAAAAGCTTTATAAACAGTGAAGATGGCTACTTTGGACGTTCCGCCTAGTTACCCGCCGCCTCCTCCGCCGAAATCACGGCCGAAGATCACGCTGCAGATACCTGACTCGACCATACTCATGACACCTAGAGGCCCTCCGACAGGGACCTCGATTTACTGGGGACAACCTCGGTACCATGGAAAGCCTCCAGGCACGCCAGCCTCTCACATCTCAGACCCTCATGGAAACCCATACTTCAACCCGTTCATGCACATGTACCACAACAAAGCTTCAGAGTTCATGTTCAAACAGTTCGAAGGCTTCAAAGACTTTACTATAAACACGACGAAGCACGGGTTAAGTGCTGGTGAAAAGACCGCGTTTTGGTTCTACAATAAGTTAAAGGTGCTCTCGAGAAGGTGGTTCACGCATCTCTTCTTGAGTTTGTGTTTGGTGTTGTATAGTTTTATGGGCGCTGCTGCTTTTATGGCTATTGAAGGTGAGTTAACTTACTTATATATTCACATGCCTGCGTCTGTGTTTCCGAACGCATACAACCCTAATCTCTTCAAAATTAGAGTGAACAGGCTTCTTCTGGGTAAGCTCGCTTAATCGTCGACTTTGTCTTTGTCATCTATGACCTAGACTATAGTCAAGAGCAAACCCATATTAAATAAAAAAATAAATAAAAAAAAACATATATTTATGCATATTATGCGAAAACTTTGTAGGTATGCGAAAATTCTGTTCAAGCATTATAGTTAAAGTGTATATGGACGAGGTGTGATGAAAGATTTTTGTAACGTTTTTTTGTAATGTTCGGTCTTTTTGACCGCTGGAGTACCAATATTTTTAAAATTAATTAGACTTAAGAATCGGTCCGGCGAACCCATAATGTTGGCATAGTCACATAATAAACTGAAAAAGTGGAATTTATTTAACTAGCTGTTAATTTGTGTTTGGTCAGTTTAAATCGTTGTGTTCACACAAAATATGAGGAGATAATCCGTTTTGATTAGCAAAATTTACAAATTAAATTGTGGTTGAAGCCGGATTCATACAAAACAAAATATCAACATGATTGCAGCATCATTTCACATTATGTTGAAATTGCAAAATGCCTGTTTTTCTCAGACTTTTTAATGCAAACATAAATTTGTAACTCTTCTTTATTTATTTATAAAAACTTAACGCAGAACAATATAATAGGCGTATTTAATGCCTTACTTAAAAGACCATTGAATTTGTGATTACTATCTGATATTTTAAGCATTTCTGTTACAAACGCTGCAAAAACAAGATAAGATCAGAAAGATAACACAAATAGTGGAGTTCAATATAAAAGGTAAATAAAACTAATTTATTTGACGACTTGAATTCGCATTTTGATAAAATTTAACCATATTTTTGCAGTACCTATTGATAAAAAAACTCGACTTTAATGATGGAGAAAAAAGATCATTGCTGGTAAATTACATTAATCCCATAACAACAAATGATCATAATCGACTCCAGTCCTTATCAGAAACATCCGGATCGTTAGTACCATCCGGATGTTTCTGATAAGGACTTCATCAATTTTGACCTAAGTTTTGACTAACAAAACTTAGGTCAAAATTGATTGAACTGATAAATGAATACCTACAACTTAATGCCAGGACGTTTGGGAGACTCACGATCTTAGCTCTGAAACTAATAGATACTGGAACTTAGTTAAACTAAGTTAAACAGACTTAGATCTGTCAATAAGGTCTGCAAATTGATTTGCTACTGTTCCGTGGGATGTACCTTGTTAAGGCATGTGGCGATAGGAGAAAATAGACTTAACTTGATCCATCTGTCTTTATTTATTGCACACAATGTAGGTACTTACAGACATAAGATAGGATATTCGGCCTCATTGGTCTTGCCGTAAACGCAAATACTGAGCATGGGGCCCTGGGTTCTATCTCCAAGTTGGGCAAAATTTTATTGAGTCTTTCATAAATCTGTTCTCAATAGAAGCCCAGATTCTAGACTTAAAACCGGTTGATGGCGATCGCAATGGGCGATTATAATACAGACAACTCTATTACATTATTACGTACTTACTACTGGCGAAGTATGGGTCTGCAATGGGTACATTTTACCTCCTTTTGAGAAAACAAGTGCGATGTTATACTAACTCGGCCATCAGTTATTAACTGTTTTCAACTAAAGCTCATTAAATTTCATTCTTTATTAACTGTTGTACTGCTCACAAGCTGTATTTTTTTCCGGAATCCGACGTTTTTACGAGGCATTTTTTATCTAGACAATAAAACGTCTGGAATTTCTAAGTCCAGAACGATTAAAATTTTAGATCACTTCGAAAAAACATGTCTGATTTTTTATCCGATTTTAGATCCGTCCAAATCCGAGCATTAATCTTGTCTAAATTCAAATTCAAATATTCAACAAAAAAAATAAAAAAATTTGATAGTGCTTAAACTTTGACATTACAGCCGAGGCTAGAATGACGTTTTGCCGAGAGTGCAAAGTTAAATGCTCACGCACACTTGCAAAAAAACAATAAATAACTTTAACATGATATTGTGGCAAAAATTGTGAGACTTTTTTGATCATTCATTAGTGCTTTTAATTTTTTTTTGTGCTTATTTGTCTTTTTTTGCGGGACCTGTCCTGCATTTCCGTTCGCTAATCAGCTTAATGTTATAAATATGTTTAGTGAACTCGGTAGACAAGGCGAAAAAATTTCCACACGAGTACGAATAATTAATTAGTACTCACCTGGATGACCGAGCTTTGCTCGTTATTTTTTGGGTAAACGTTTTCTAAAAATGAAACCTAGCGAGATCGATTTATCGCCTCCGAAAACCCCTGCTTACTAAATTTCATGAAAATCGTTGGAGCCGTTTCCGAGATTCAGATAATATCAATACACATTTATACAAGTTTAAAGACAAAGCACTGCGTGTGAAATAAACTGCCATTGTAGACTTAAAAAAATGGTGCAAAAGTGCCAGTTTCAAAAAGAATTTCGAATTGTCAAATATCGATATTCGATGCGGAAATCGAATTGTAGGCAGAGCATTACAAGGTTAGCCCGGCACTGGATAGGTTGGATTTAAAAAGTAAAGTCTCACATGGCTGCCATGAAATTTGGTTGCCTGCTGCCGGAATCGGATTAAGTTGTCGTGATTTCAGCTTGAACTTGTTTGTATTTGAATATTGGAGAGCTGGATTCTGGAGTGTTTGGTTAAAATCCAAGTTGGGTGGGACAAACATGGAGGGTTTTGTGGGTGTTCATTGCAGTTATGTATGAAAGTCTCTCAGAATAAAACTCATGATACTAACCGCTCTTTTTTGTTTTGGACATTTATGCATATCTGTTAGCTATTTTTAAATCTTCTTAATTGAATGTAGTCGATCCGCGTTTTTATTAAAGCCTTATTTTCTCGGAAAAGTTTTTAATTTAAAGTTCACTTTAGCATTGATTTGTATGCTTCTACTTATTTTTTTAATTAAGTTTCCAAAACATAACAAAAAACGTAAGTTTTGATAGAAAAAAGTCCTATACTTATTTTTTGTATTCACATTTTATAAGTTTAAAATTTAGCTTAAAACCGACTCCAACATAACAACACAAAAATAATTCATATTTATTCCTCCCTTCCTTTCAAGAATGTTCGTGAACGAAAGTTCCCCACAAGTCGCATCAGCCATTGTATGCACTAGATTAAACTTTAGCAGTTCTTGAAGCACAAACTTCTGCAGAGCACTTCAGTTTTAACGTTCCGGAAGCCATAGAACTCGAACTACTCACTAAATCTAAAGAGTCTGAGGGCACTTGAGACCTTAGGAGAATCTGGCTCAAAAGACGTGGAATTTGTTTTTATTTTTAGGGTTCCGTACCCCAGTTCGCAAAAACGGAACCCTTATAGGATCACTTTGTTGTCCGTCTGTCTGTTTGTCCATCTGTCAAGACCCTTTGCTCAGGAATGCGTAGGGGAACCAAGCTGAATTTAATATCAAATACTAGTATTTGGAGCAGTGAAGAAATCAAACTTCTAAGTCAACGCAATCTAAAGATGTGGCTCCGTTTATAGCGTATGTTTTGACGCTTGCAAGGGAATCAAAACCTTTAGGGTACTTCCCGTTGACCAAGAGTCATGAAATTTGGCAGATCTTACAGTACAAGTACAGGAAAAGTCCGAAAATCGGGAATTTTTAGTTTTATCAATTCATTGATGTATGGGAGAACATTTTTTTAACAACAAAGTTAAGAGTGTCCTTCAATCTTATCTGCTATATTTTTGTCAGAGTAATGAGAGTGCTTTCATTGTTTATAAACTTCCGTAGGTTTCCGAGTATACATAAACTCGGAAAAAATCAAGATTCGATCGGAACCCCCGGTGCGCGAGTCTGACGCTCACTTGTCCGGTTTTTTTCTTAATAGCAAGATTTTTTCATCGCTGCTCGGTTTGAATACCTAGTTCGTGACTTTACAAGAGTATTTGCAATTCCCTGCCGGAGTCTGTGTTTTCTGATAGCTATAAACTGAGGCATTAACGTCAAACATTTAGAATAGTCAAGATGAAAAAAAATCCCCTGTGTTCCATCTCCCACCTACGCCGGGGATCGCGGGAACGTATGCGACTTCCGCAATCCCCGGCTGGTGCCGGCCCGCCACTCCGGGCCAACTCGCGTCCGCGAGGGGAGTGAGGTATTTGACTCCCCTCGCTACGTAAAAGAGGGGCGCACGGGAACACCACGCACCGCCACCTCGGGTCCGGATGAATGCGGGGCGACGGACATCCCCAAGTCCGCCGCCCCTGGACCCAGTTAGGGGGGCCGGAAGAGGGCAGCGTATCCTCCGACGCCCGATGCGCCTGCTGCGGGCCGGGAGAGCGGTTGTGATCTCCCTCTCCCTTTCCGCAGCCTACAGACCACCGCGTCCCAGGAACTTCCAGACAACCTTGGTCCATCATCGTACGGTCATACATACATCATAGAACGCGAGCCTAACAATACTAAAAAAGTATCTATTACATTGATTGTGTTAAGTAGGTAAAAAGTTGTATATAGCGCGAGGCGAGCCTTTTGTCGCTAACTGCTCATGAGTTCAGAGACCGAGCCACCAGCTCGATTCGAGGAAATTACCTAACATCATCATCATGTTATCAGCCGATAGACGTCCACTGCTGGACGGGTCGATGTGGTGGCACTTGGGTGAAGCATATCCACTTCCAAGTGTTATCACATAAACCCGTCTTATTCGTCTCATCTCATCCAGCTGATTTCCACGGTCATCACCAGGTCATCATCGGTCCACCTTGGGATTTTCCCGAATCTTGATTTAGATAGAATACTCCCACGTACAATAAACAAAATGGGAGTCTAAGTGCAGATATCGGAGTCTTACCTCTTCTCTAGATTAAAATAATACTCTTTATTGTACACACATTTGTTTTATACGCTACAATTAGGAGAGCGAGTTTCAGTAGTCAAGTAAACACAAACCATTATACTTTGTAGGAAAGTATTGATCACAAATATTGCAGACGAAAACCGTTCCAGGACGTACCTATGTACGTATAAGTTTCCGAGTCCTCAGCTCACAAGCAAAAGCGTGTAGTCGTTAGGAACGCTCCTACTAAAACTCTGTGGTTCCCACCCATAATTCAGTGTTGCCGGCATTTTATCGGGACCGATATTTAAAAAGTTTTTATATTCCAACCACATGATGCGAGACGAGACTTAAACTTCGAAGCACCTAAACGTGTGGCCATAAGAAAAGCGACACGAAAATAATACCAAACACGAGTCCCAATTTCAATGAAAATTTAAATGTGGAAATTATTCAGGCTTGCGGTGATCGCCGGAAACCACAACCTTTGATGAGGCGGACGTTATGGCCGCAACATGTGGAATAGTAATCGTAAAAGTTTGTGTTCGTGAATTGTAATAAAAGAGGAGCCAACAAATACATTTATTGGTCTCCAATGTTTTGTTGTTCACTGTTTTCAGTACTGTTCAGAGTTTTCACTGAGTTTTTCGAAATCTAACTTGTTGATTGACGTATAGAATCGAACGAAGAATATTGCTTTACCATAGTTACAGAATTAGGTAACTCCTTCTAAATAGTATTTTGTGCTCTGTCACTGACATTATATATATATATGTATGTAATTACTAAGCCACTTCTCCATTCGACTCAATCTCGACTCGAGGGGTTTTCCGCGTACGTTTTCTTCAAAAGGACATTAACTAGGTGTTCTTTTGTTAAAAATGCATCTTTTTGAAGTGAAAAGTTCTTTAGGCGCGTTGAGCACTTTTTGAATGAAAAAAACTCATTCAACTCGCGTCATTCTCACCGAACGCTTTCCAAATTCAAAAGTAATAATCTAGTAGCTCGACGATACAATTCACAAGTTACTTAGTTTTCACTTCTATAGGCAGTCCCGAAAGACTGCCCCGCATGGTTTTTCTTTTCTCTTTCATGTCGATATTTTGTCCAATATTCGTGATTCTGCTATAAATTTCAACAAAGTCATTTTCCAGGACGACACAATTTACCGTCTCGCATGTAGCCCGTAGGTTCTTCGAAACAAGTTCTGTGTTCCCTGTAGGTACTACCCCGTTTCATAATTTTGCATTAAGTTTACAACTAACTCCTTCATAAGTGTAAGTGAGAAAGCGATAGTTATAGTTTCACTAACTACTGGAAACTGTTGTCATTTCAATTGCAGTTTCCTACATAGAACTTTAGAGATCTTGTTACATGGGTGCGTGTGTGTGCCACCAACATCGTTCTAACTCAGCGAAACAGTCTGTATTCTCAAAACTTTCTAACAAGAACAATCTAGAAACACGAACGTTAAACTTACGTCCAAAGTTTAATTCGTTCACGCCATTTTCTGTTAATATAGTAAACTTTTAATATCGAAAGCCTCTTAGTACGTCGACTCAATGTGTTAACAGCTTCTAAACTTTACAAGCGTTTTATTAATACTATAGATTGCTCAAGACTGCTCTTTTTATGTTCTAAACTTTACGTGGGCACGGTTAATAGAATTCGTGAATTTAATGCTGAATTTTCAACGTTCAAGTTCATAACTCGATTTAACTTCGTGAGACATAAAGATCATGTCAAAAAAAACTTATTCAGACTTTATTCTACGAAACGAATGACGAAATTTTTCCTCTTCTAAAAGCGCGGGATGGTGAAATATCACCATCATTGTCATTTTCATTTTCGCGCCAATTCTTATGTGAGTGTCAAACTTTCTTTTTAAAAGCGGCTTAATTTTGACAGCTAGTTGTTTTTTTTTAATGCTTCGAGGGTGATGTTACAAGTATTCCACCAATTAATTTGTTGTTTCGAAATTGGGGCAGGTCGGAAGATATACTTTCCAGTGTTGGAATCGCTTACATCTTAAAAGCATTGAGTTAAAATCTCATAAATAAACTATTTCTCGTTTCTGTGTCCAACTTCATAGATATTAATAGTTTCTCGACATTCTTTTTAGATACTGAGTACGAAAATAAACTGGAGACACTGACATTATTTTCGTGTTAATAAATTATCTTTTGCTATGGTTAATACGTCGTTTTTCTGTGTTACATCATATTACCTTGTTTTAGTGGTTATTTTAGACAGCTTACTTTAGCAAGGTAATACGAACTCGGATATTTGACATATGACAGAACGAGAGAGGAAAAAAAAAAGAAAATACGCCGATGTCGGTCCGACTGTGGTCACTGACAGAATTCACGAAGCGACGTGACGCCGCGTATTTTCATCCTAGGACGGGCAAACTAACTGCCTGTGGTATGCTTAATCTAGATATGCATGCACCGCCATGGGTCGAATGTGTTATAAAAAATGTATCTAGAGGTAGCAAGAAAGAAAATACATTTATTTAGGTCAAATTGAATAAAAACATGTGTTAACTTTAAGCACACAACACAATACAGGACAAACAAATTACAATGGCAAAAAAAAACAAAATCAATCAATTTATTTAAACGTCAAATAGAGCGTGTCTCGCGGCTGCTCTAAATAGGTCCAGAGGGATCGACGTTTAACGTAACGTAAAATTTTACCTAACTTTACTTAACTCGTTTCGCACATAATATTTTTTGAAGTGGATACTATATTCATATTTGTTTATGATATTAATTGTGTATGTCACATAAAATTAAACCAAAATACTATGGGTTTGTAGTTTTTATATTCAAAATTCACTTACGTTACCGATACTGTAACATTTATGTATACGTCAAAACATTCGTGCTAGGTGTGATATTAAGTCTTCACGGTGATATGTCTCACTTGGACCAGCCGGTCGATTCTGTTAATGTCGAAGTGAAGCCTTGGGTGAAGTGATCACGAAGTGAGCTATCATTCCATCTTGATTACATGGATCGACAGCTCACTTCACCCAAGCCTTCACTTCGACATGTTTACAGAATCGGACTGCAGAACTCACTGAAAGCTTTTAGCGCTAACCGTATTACATCTGTTTGTCTCGTGTTAAAGATTATTTTTCATCACCATCAGATAACTTTTCATGACTGAAAATACGACAATCTGTCATATTTATTCTTCCCATAAGTTATTTGTCGATTGAAAAAAAGGTCCCTTAGATTTAAATGCCCCTAGAAATACCCTAGAAATTATTACGTTGGTAACATTTTTGAAGTTGCCAGCACTGTTATTTCGTAGGAAGTCCTTTTCTAAATGAAGGCGCTACGAGTTATTCAAGTATCACATCTGTCATGTTTATCTACCCTTTTCAGAATTAAAAATAAGACGAAATAAAATATTTCTTCTCCTGTCCATTTCAGATGGAAGTTCATAGAACTGACAGTTTATCGTTCAGGACATAGTAATATTAATTTGGTCTGTCTATTTTTAGGGTTCCGTACCCAAAGGGTAACCCACGGAAACGTATTACTAAGCCTCGGCTGTCCGTCCGTTCATCCGTCTGTTTGTCAGCGGGCTGTATCTCAAGAACTGTTATAGCTAGACAGTTGAAATTAGCACAGAGTGTGTATTTCTATTGCTACTTTAATAATAAAAAACAAATAAAATTAAAAATTAAAGGGGGCACCCATACAAGAAACGTGTTTCTTTTTCGGTTTATGGTGCGGAACCCTCATGTGAGAGTCCGACTCGCACTTGGTCGGTTTTTGTTGAGTTTTCACGCCGTAACAGCTGAAAAGGTTCATATTATGAATTTGGCGTATAACACGTGGATTGTGATCAGAATAAGGACATAAGAAGTATCGTACCTACTCCCAGAATAAAAAGTATTTGATCAGTCCGACGCATTTCACGCGGGCGAAGTCGCTGTCAGAAGTTATTGTGCTATAAATACATTTAAGTAGGTTAAATTATCGTCATTCATTGTGCATTAAAGCTTTAGATATTGGCTTGGCATTAGTTTAGCGATAACACAGACAGAGTTATTATTATAGAGCTGTGATAATAGGTAAGTATCGTTTATAGTAGTTTGCTTATGACAGGCTTATCAGAATGTTACCTATATTTTTTGAGGATAAAGAAAATTCTGGTAACAGAAGCGTGAAATGAAACCGTTGTTATGAATAATGACTCATTGTACTTGCGTTTAGATTGTAGGTAAGCGATAAGTAATCTATGGTAATTATAGTTGCGTAAAAATCGGAAAAGCTTTCTTATGTAAATATGTACATGTGATGTTATTATGCCAAGTTCTCTACAATATTTACCCTCACTTTCTAAAAAGAATATTACCGTTAAAACTTACTGGATATATTGCCAACAGTACGTCAGGTAAGAAAAAACATTTTATTTAATGAGAGTCCATCAAGTATCACACATACTATATTGACTGGCCTGTTGGTCGAGTGGTTAGTGACCCTGACTGCTAAACCGGAGGTCGTGGGTTCGATTCCCACCCAGGACAAATCTTTGTGTGATGAGCATGATCATTTGTTCTGTGTCTGGGTGTAATTTGTCTATAATATGTATGTATTTAGAAATATATAAGTATGTTTATCAGTTGTCTGGATGCCATAGCACAGGCTCTGCCTAGTTTGGGATCAGATGACCGTGTGTGAGTTGTCCCAAGATATTATTATTATTATTATATTATACTACATAATGTCAAAAAACAGTGCGTGCCTCATGGCTGCACCAAAAAGGTTAATTTCAGTAATATTGCCAGACAGGAAATGTCTGACGCTGGTTTTCCAATGTATCGTGAGTGACGGAGCAAACGGTTTCGAACGTTATTTAAAACTTTTTATAATACATAAATAAACTGCGTCATTGGCTGTTGACAATCATTTCAACCAATCACAGCCAGAATCATAATTTTCTTGCAAGAAACCGGCAACAACCATATATACTCCATATTATGGGATGAATGACCGTGTTTTTATTTTAAATCTGGACCTACTTAAATAAAATAAAAAAAGAGAACTTTTTCACAAGTGTTTGTCACGCATCGTGACTCAGTAATCATTAGATATTTATTAATAAACAGTTAAAAATACGATACTATCTTTATACAGTATCTTATGCCAATACTTTAAAGGTTAGCCCACACGGAGACAGCGACTCCGCGCACTGCTTTTAGTATGGTACTAGCTTTTGTCCGCGACTTCGTTCGCGTATAGCCCATTTTTACGCGTTCCCGTAGGTATTTCGGGAAATTCTCTCTTATTGCTCTCCTACATTCCCCAAGGAGCCGAAACTACTGGTGCTGCTGTGCGTTATCTGCCAGTCACTTAGTCAGTCACTGACGGAAGAATTTTGTTTATTAGGATGGCAGGATCCAGGTTTGCGGAATTTGTTCGAAAGAGTTACCACAGTCCTGAAACGCAAAAGGCATAAGGTAGAACACGTATGGGTTTTAGTCAGTGAGAGTCTGACACGTGCGTCTCAGTGTGGGGTGACCCTACTACCAATTCTTTTATTACATCGTGGGCGATTCACGGCCACTGAAGTTACTAAGAACTTTTTTCTTCGAAATATCACAGGGTTATTCGCATAATTCATCTTAATATGAATAGTACATTAGAATTCCATGAATTCATATGAATCAGAGCTTTTGATGATTTTATTATTATTTGAAATGGTTATGAGGAATGATGATAAGCACGTCTTGTTAAAATTGTTACAAATTGTTTAGTTTTTGGTAAAAAAAATAGTCTGATTAACCGATTTTAAAAAAAGAAATAGGTTCTCAATTAGACTGAATGTTTATTTTTTATCTAACACTATTGCAATTCTGTCAAAATCTCACTATGAAAACTTAGGTGAAGCATAGAGTGAAATTCATCCAATCAATGTTGAATGAGAGTTTGCTTGAAGTTCACTGCTCTTGAGTTTTAACGGTGAGGTATTTACAGTATTTACACTTCTAAATCTTAATATACTCACATTGGCTGTTAGCAATTTAAACATGGTCAAATTAAAATGGCGTCTTCCAAAAGATATATTGAAAACGTTTAAAAAAATAAATAAAAGAATTTGGAGGTCGGTTGTATTTTATTGTAAAAAGGTTTTTATTTTTCAGTTTTTTTATGGAACCCCACACCTAACAACAACACTGGAAAGTCACAGAATAAAACACGCAATTTCGAGTACTTGGATGATATATTTTATATTTTCTCCAGCTATTTTGATTTTAAAACCAAACTACTGAACTGATTTTTAAGAAATTTCTATAGGACCAACCGGAACGTATATCCTTTCACATGAAACAATGTTTTTTTCAAATCATTCCTTAACAAACATTTAAACAAAAACAACTGAATTGAGAACCTCCTCCTTTTTTGAAGTCGGTTAAAAATTAAAATAAGAAAGTCACTCTGTGGCATTTGATAGTTTTATAATTCGGTTCCACATATTTATTTAAAACATTTCCCTACTGTGTGGTTAGTCGTTAAACTTGATGGCAAGGCGGCTGGCAGTATGTCTCCCAAAGATTTAATCCTTAAATCCTACGGAACTACTGGCCAGGCTGTCCCGCTATTAAAACTATGATGAAGGTTTAAACCAAGCCAACCTCCTTAGATAATAACTCAGGAGTCAGCTGTTATTAAAGACAGGTCACGTATGTGTCGTAACTTTGGTATAGCAAGTTTGGTCATTATTTTCATGCTAAACTTTCAGATTCATAGATTCTATTTAAGTTTTTTAAGGTAAATGCGGACTATTTATTTATTTATTTTCAGTTTGTTCTGTCCCACTTTAGGGCCAAGACCTGCCTTAATGTCGGCTTTCCATTTATTTATTTATAATAATAGTTTATTCAGAAAAATGCACATTTAACAAGGATCAAAAAGAAAAAGTTTTCATAGTAAAAAGTGGAAACGTCAGAAAAAAGTATCGTTGGGACCTGTACTAATGAAAATCATTGCGTCACAGGCACCAGCGCCGTCTATAAAAGTGAATACAGAAAAAAACAGTTTCGAAGGACATTCTATAAGTAGGTAGTTAACTGTTGAAAGAGTTAGGTAAGTATTATAACAAATTCTAAACAAGACAGTAAAATAAAAGTAAGAAATAATTTAAAACTAAAATTAAGTTAGGCACTAGTAATAACAATTTCTATAAAAAATGCAACTTATTAACACCACGCACATAAATGGACAGAGGCGGATTTAATGCCATAGGCATTCTCTACCAGGCAACCTTTGGGTTCGCAGCGAATGGTGATAGGTGCAATATGTAGAATAAAAAGCGATTATATAAAAACATTTAAAATAAATAATATACATAAATAAGCTATACATACAATATAAACATATTACAAATATTCAAATTAAGAAGATTAATACACGAAATACTTAAGCAATTAGAATAAATAGGTAATTGGAAAGTTCTTACGAATGTGTTCGCGAACTTTAACTTTGAAAATTAATCGGTTGGTGATAATCCTGATTTCCTGGGGGAGCACATTCCACAGAGAAATAGAATGAACGAAGAAAGAAGAGTGAATAGTCATTACGGTGACTGGAAGTTGAAGTGGACGATTATGTTATGAGTGTAGATTCCGATTGTGGTTGCATTTCTCTCAATTTTGAGCAAGTGTGGACCAATCCTTGCGATAGGCGTCAAGCTCATCCCGTTAAGTTCGTCCGGGTCTGCTGCGGGACAATTTTTGGGACACACATTGTTGATCTAGCCCATGAACCGTTTACGCATACCCAAAACAAAACATCAAAATAATTATTCTTCAAAAGAGACAGTAAGTTCTGAAGAATTCTTTGATACACTATGGAAAAATATTATGAGCCTGTTATATTCCACAGTAGGGCGAAGACCTTTCCTACTTTCTTTTATTCTCGGTGGTCTCCTTCTGGGCCAAACGCAAAGTCTCGGAGAAGATTAAGTAATTTTCCTCACATGCAATTACAATGTTTTTGTGTCATTATTTCTTCATTTTCCCTTGCCCTACATAATTATAGATTATTCAATGCCACAGTAAAAATAACCGCGTAATGCGATCTTGAAAATTGAACGACATAGAGAAAATATTTGTCTTTATGAAAACGACACGCTAGAGTGTATTGTATTGTATAAAAATAATGAAACGGTACAATTCTATTGCTGACGTCATATTTTACCTCGGGATCATCCATGTTTCTTGTAGGAAAAGGCACGGAAGCGAAGCAACGGAAAAAGCTAAATGACTCTAAATGTGGGTACCGAGTTACCGACCGGTATTACGGGTACGTAATTTAGCATTCGCAGCGAGCATGTTATGTTACGCCGTCTCATAAAATCCGTGTAAAACAAAACACATACCCATAATTTTCGTGCCCATTTCTACGTACTGACTGCATGAATGCTCGCTTTGTAACATGTAAAGGCGATACTAAAAGTGTTACGGGAGGTAATGTACACGGATTTTGATTGACGGGCATGTTACGGCCCGTTACACCGGTCAGTATTCAGCTTTACTATACGCCCCGTAACACCGGTCAGCGGTTCGATTCTGTAAACATGTGAGCTGTCAAGCCATACAAGATGTCACGTGATCACGAAGTGAGCTGTCGTTAAATCTTGATTATATGGATTGACAGTTCACCTCGTGATCACTTCACCTAAGCCTTCACTTCGACATGTTTACAGAATCGACCGGCAGTACCTACCTTAAGAAAACGCCGTTTTCGACTTTGACAGTAATGAAGGTTTTCAGGAAAATTCACGCCACCAGTTGGTGCCACTTACGAGAGGTTCTCAACCTTGAAAACCTTAAAAACATTTACGACATTTTAACTAATGTCAGAAAATATAAGCGTTTTGACAGGTACCTGAAGCCTCAGTCTTTGCTGACAAATAGACCTTAAAGTTTAAGCTTAAGAATTTGGTACTGTACAAAACAGGCCATTTCGTATGAAATTAAGTAAAAGCATTCCATTTTTTAGGGTTCCGTACCAGAAAGGTAACCAACGGAATCATATTACTAAGCCTCTGCTGTCCGTCCATTCGTCCCTCTGTCTGTCAGCGGGCTGAATCTCTAGA
Source organism: Mamestra brassicae (assembly GCA_905163435.1). Lineage (NCBI taxonomy): Eukaryota > Metazoa > Arthropoda > Insecta > Lepidoptera > Noctuidae > Mamestra > Mamestra brassicae. Next base: position 8,613,588 of record LR991010.1, read on the forward strand.
ACCGTAATAGGTAGACGGTTGAAACTTTCAGATTATGTATTTCTATTGCCGCTATAACAACAAATAATAATAATTAAATCAAATTGAAAATTAAGGGGGGCTTCCATACAAGAAACGTGTTTTTTTTCGGTTTATGGTACACAACCCTTCGTGAGAGAGTCCGGCTCACACTTGGCCGGTGTTTTTGCATTACCTACAGAAATCTTCACAAGCTATTTAATTGGGTGTAGTTCCGCGTTAAAAGTCTGTAGCTTGCCAAATTAATGAAGGAGGAAATTATATGCACTTGCATTAATGAGAGCTCGTTCTAGCAAAGCGGATTTTGGCAACAGGCCGGGAAATGATAGAATTATAAATACTAAATTCCTTCTGAAACCGGGGAAAATGTAAACACTGAAAATCGTACTAATTTACACTGTATGCTACTTTTTAGGGTAACCAACGGAGCCCTATTACTAAGCCTCCACAGTCCGTCCGTCCGTCCGTCTGTCAGCAGTCTGTATCTCATGAACCGTAATAGGTACACAATTGAAATTTTCAGAGTATAATTTCTGTTGCCGTTGTAACAACAAATAATAAAAATTAAAAAAAAATAAAAAAATAAAAGGGGAACCATACAAAAAACATGTATTTTTCGGCTTATGGTACGGAAACCTTCGTGTGTTAATCCGACTTGCACTTGGCCGGTTATTCTCGTTGCATTGCTTCCTATACCACAGAAATGCACTTTCTCATTGTAGAACTGCAGAAGTGTAGTCATTTTGTAAAAACTGCTTCTGCCCATGTGAATGAACAAATTTTTTTCAAGAAAGTAATTTCCAAACAAAAAGAAACGTAAGTACATTTAGTATGGATACTAATTTTGATAAGCTGATGAAAACTTTTCAAGGAAAAACCATTTTTTTTTAACCTTTTCACTATGATTAGAAAGTTTTATAGGTGGGATGTAGTTCATAAATTATAACTGAGCAAATAAAACAACAAACCAAGGCAGTTAGCCTTATTTTTATTTCCAAGTCAATATAAATTGATTTATGTGTCCTAAGCAATGTTTATGAACTCATAATCTACTAAACCGATTTTAATCGGTGTCATTTGCTTCATGGAATATAGAATTCTGGAATGCTAGTTTGTTATTGCTATATTGTAATTATGAGAATATTGAGAATACTTTAGAAACTTAGTTATGAGTTTTGGCAGTTCCATGCACAACTTGGAACTGCCAGGGTAGCGGAATTTGTTCGAAAGAGTCACCGCGGCCCTGGAACGCAAAGGGCTTTAGAAGGAACACGGATGGGTTCAACTAAAGTCAGTAAGAGTCTGACACGCCCTTCCGCTCCACCCAGAGCGGAAGAAGTCATTTGATGATTTGCCATCCTTGAAAAATAAATAAAAAGTAATGCATAACTTGGAAAATGAGGTTTTGTAAAAGTACATCCGTCTGATACCCAAAATACGAGCAAGCCTTTAAGTAAAACCTAAAATAACACAGTGGAATGCAATAAATGAATATGAAGTGCAGTACCCCAGTAGAGAATACGAACCACATGCTGGATTGCCCCGGTGCCTATCTACTTTTATCTACTGTGGACCTAATGAAAGCCATTGATAACGTTATTAACGTGGCATCTATTAGTCCCAAATTATGTACAAAGCTGACCACGATCCTCGAATAAAAAGAAAGAGGAAGATCCGATCCTGATAATCCTTTTGAACACCATTGTCTCGTATGCATGACAAGCAAGCGAGCCCTGTACGCCGAACGTCACAAATATGGGACAAAAAGTACGGCGAATTTGTGGCTTGGCATCGGGGGCACGCCGATGCGTTTATGCTCTGGCGTTCAAAAGGTTAAGGTATCCTGATTTAAGCAAATAAAAACACTGCCTTTATTAAACATTAAATTAAGAATAACGTCGAGCAATTACAATAAAGGGTCCCACTTGGGGGAGAATTTTTTTGTTTCCACGACTTTAATTTCTTTCTTTTTGTCTTTCTGCATCCGAAGTCTACTTCAATCCACCGGGCATATCTCCTTCTTTATTATATCTATGGGTAGAACACACTCTTATTACGGTCGTTAGATTTTTGGCAAGCTTTATAACTTAACAAACCTGTGGGCTCGCTTTCTGTCATAATAATAATAAATCTCTTTATTTTCAAGCTACTTTGGCCCATATCTTACAAAATAACATATCTAAGTATAATAATAATATAATAAAGCTGAAGAATTTGTTTGTTTGAACGCGCTAATCTCTGGAACTCCTCTTCGGATTTTGAAAATTCTTTTAGTATATTCATGAGGAATGCTATAGGGAACGGGAAATTCCTATGGAAACGGGAAAAAACGGGATATGCGCGTACGAATTCGCGGGCAAAAGCTAGTATATTATAATACAGCTAGCATGTAGAAACTTAAGCCTATTTTAGTAAAAACTTCACTTAGCACTACGTCATTGTGCGTTCTAAAACGTTCGTTAACTTTTTCTTTACGGTGGGGCAGTTGCTGGCTAATATTTATTTGTGTTATGGTACCATCGTTTCAGAATGACTGTGACACATTCATTTTGACGAACAGTGTTCGTGAAAACAGACTGGATTTATATACTTGAAAGTATATGAGTCATGTAGTCAGTATATTAATATAAACGATTTTCTCAGGGCTCGTGACATACGACATGTTTATTTTTATACGGTTCGTAGGTATCTTTTGACAGTTCCGGTTGTGACTTGTTCGACTCTAGTTTTTACTGCTCACCGGATTTATGAAAATATATTTTTTTTATTTAGAGGCATTTGGTACTTAGGTGGTTTGCTTAAAATGTTTGCATGCTATAACTTAACAAACCATGCTTGTGCCTGTTTTATTAATTTTAACACCATTTTATACCTTGTTTTATGCAAATAAATAATAATTATAATAATAATTATTATTAATAAAAAAAACTGGAAAGTCTGGCAGATAGACGAAAATAAAATTGTGTTAGTCGTCCGCTTACATGATCAACTTTGAAACATAAACAAAGCAAAAGACATATGCCTTATCTTAGCAGGTGACTTTCTGTAGTTTTTACCAAAGCTCTTTGAAAAAAGGCGTGAGATTATGTATACGTGTGTACATTTTTATATTAAAATTATATCATCATCTGCCTAGTCTTTCCCAACTATATTGGGGTCGGCTTCCAGTCAAACCGGATTCAGCTGAATACCAGTATTTTACGTGGAGCGGCTGCATACCAGACAATACATTAACTGGGTAACAAGGTACTCCTTGGCAAGACTGGTGTCAGATTATCTGGCTTCTGACTATCCGTAATGACTGCCAAATATCCACAAATGACAGCCGGGACCAACGGATTAACGTGCTTACAGAGGCATGGAGGAGTCTCAGTATGTAAAGATGGTCACCCATCCACAGACCAACCTCGGCAAGCGTTGCTTAACCTTGAAGATCGACCACGAGCTCCTTTTCTTAATATTATAAAAAAATATATTCTTCTAAAAGTAACTATAAATGATCGATTGATTGCCGATTCGGAACAAACATAAGGGGACCTTAGAGAGGGAGTCTAAAAAACGGTCTGTAGGTATATCTTTCTTTCCTGCCAGGATTGCGGAATTTGTTCGAAAGAGTCACCGCGGCCCTGGAACGCAAAGGGCTTTAGAAGGAACACGGATGGGTTTTAGTCAGTATGAGTCTGACACGCCCTTCCGCTCCGCCCAGAGCGGAAGAAGTCATTTGATGATTTCCCATCTTTAAAAAAAAGTATTTCTTTCTGATTAATATTTTTTCAGAAGCAAACCGTCTGCCGTTTTTTTCAACTGTCTCAAGGTTTCATGGTAGCTCAATTGTCCGTCAGTCAGTCAATCAATCAGGGATTTTAAGTAGGAGTTGCGGGCTATAGCTTGTCTAATGCATAAAATCTAATGAAATCCCCTCGTGGGTGTCAATCAATCGCCGATAGAGCATCGGATAGTCATCGATCCTTATTAAACGCGTAGGTTGAGATCAAAATACTCTTACATACTGACAGACAGGATTACATTAGCTAGCTTAGTCAATATTTATATATTTTTATTTCGATCTCTAGATAGAAACGTAAACTGATCCATTGGGTTTGTTACCAACTGAAAAATGATCGTTGAAACTTTTTAGGCGCGGGAGTCCGCCTAGTTTTTTTGATAATGAAACGCAGGTGTTCCAGTCACATTTGTCTAATATTGAAACGATTTGGTCGTTAGACATTATCAGTCACTACCCATGTTATATAACCGCGCGGAAGCGGAAATTCTTGTTGTTTTCTCGAATTATGAAATGATAACAAGATCTTGTTTAAAGCTCAAACCTCGGCGCGCTTCAGTCTGGTCTAACCATAGATTGCCACTCTAGACACCATAGTGTTGTCGGTTTACAAAAGTGGGAACCAAAAACAGTAATATTTTGGTTCCCCAAAATTTAGTTAATTTGACTACAAACAGCAATCTGATACTAGCGGTGTTCATCAGCGCTAGTTTCAGACTGCTGTTAGCACAGCCGGTCGATTCTGTAAACATGTCGAAGTGAAGGCTTGGGTGAAGTGATCACGAGGCATGCGCGTGCAGTAGGCTACAGTGAGGGTAGGCCAGCCCAAACATAATGCCCAAAAAAAATTATTGACCACGAAGTGGACGAAATTCGCATCGTCAGTATTGTGATTTCAATTCTGAATAAAGTGGTGAGTTTTTTTTTTGGGCATTATGTATGGGCTGGCCTACCCTTACTGTAGCCTACTGCACGCCCATGTCACGAAGTGAGCTGTCAATCCATATAATCAAGATGAATGAGGGCTCACTATGTGATCACGTGACATCTTGATAATATGGATTGACAGCTCACCTCGTGATCACTTCACCCAAACCTTTACTTCGACATGTTTACAGAATCGACCGGCTGGACAAATTGGTGACTAAACGTCAAATTGCCTTAACGTGGTTTCCGAGGCACAGGGGTGACACACCGCAAATTTACAAACTCGGGGCTGCCACTGAGAAATTTAAAGTCGTCTTTTCCCGACCATGTTGAAATCGACTTCCAGTCTTACCGAATGCAGCTGAATACCAGTATTTTACAAAAAGCGTATATCTATCTAACCTTTACAACCCAGTAACTGGGTAACACGACACCCTTGACAAGGACTGGTGTCAGATTTTCTGGCTTCTGACTACCCATAACGACTGTCAAAGCTACTCAAATTACTACCGTAACCAACAGCTAAACGTGCTTTACGAGGCAAAGAGGAGTAGTAGTATGTACCTAATGGATGGTGAGCGACTTTGGCAAGCGCTGCTAAACAGGTTCGCTACCACCCACGCACCGGTGCCCAAGTGAGGGGCCGACTACGCACCGGTGCGTATTAGCGTCAAGTAAAGTTTATAGAATCAAATAAATCCAGCATCCGCTTTGGGACGTTGTGTTTGAATTGGCACTGTGCTTAAAATTTCAAAAATTCGTTACGTGTTTGTGGTTTTTTCGTATCTTGAACGGTTGTGATTTTACGTGGGAATAACATGTAACGTGGACTTGCGGTTGAACTTATATTTTGTAGGTGGCAGCGAGCCTGTTAACCCCGAAGATCGAACCGTCTGAAAAATATCCGGAACTGAGCTACACGTCTAAATACCAATCTTGATTGAGTATCAATCAACTGAATTTTGTGTACTTATATAAACATTAGTTAGATATTCATCGGTCTTCGATCGATGTTCATCGATCTTTCGTACAAGTGATCAAAATACATTGGCATACGCTGACGGACGCATCGACTTGTAAAAGTAAACTAATAGGTAGTTTGGCCTCGAAACCAAAGTTTAAAGACCAAAACAGATTTCATTTTGCTAGGTTTTTCACTCGGCTTCGCTCTGGTGGCCTATATCACGGGAACCGCACATTATTTTAGGTTAAAAAGTAGCCTATGGTCTAGTTTCTCGAACAAAAATGATTATAAAAATATTGTGACAAATTGTCAGATTCGCGATATCCAGCTGTGATTGGTTGAATGGGTTTTCAACAGCCTATCGCATCACTTGACTTGCATAAAATTTTTGACGGGCCGATATTTTTTTTCCAGAGGTGATAGGGTAGCTGAAATAATTTTCGAAGTCGGATTAGTAAGTCAAAGTCAAATTAATGCTTCTACAGATTCCTTTTTATAAACATAAAAAGAAACAAACATCCCCACAGGCATTTTTACTTTTTAATAATATTAGCTTAGGAGGAATGTTTTAAGGGAAATGTGTGCCAAAATATATGGAGACACGTTTATTTTTTTCTGATTTTCAATTTTATTCTGAGACGTTTGTTTGTATGGACATGTCCGTTCGTTAGTCAGTTAGTTTACTGAAAAGACACATAAATACAAATAATGACTTTTACTGAAAATCCATTGAGTAATAGGCAGAGACGCTTGCTTGGCCCCATTTTCGGGGGTTCCTAACTTTCTCATGCCAGTGTAACAACACTGACTAAGATTGAAAAACACTGTGTAGAAAGTTATGGCTGGTTGCATACGTACGGTATCCTGATTAGGTTTTCCGATTAGGAATTCAGATCCGGAAATCCGTGAAACATTAGATTTTCTGTTCTTTTGATCCCAATACACGGTTTATTTTCAAAGGAACGTCAGGTTTTTTTCCATTCGGAAAATAAAAAACGAGTGCACCTAGTAGAACATTTTGTATGTAAAGCAAGCATTCAGGTCTCCGAATCTGAATTCCGTATCAGGAAACCTAATCAGGAAACCGTACGTATGCGGCCGGCCTTAAGGTCTCTTGAAACAAAATAAAATATATTATTCTATCAGCAAACCTTCTTCTTTTAAAAAAGGTCACATTATCAAAACATAAGATTTAAAAATGTCTTCGTTCGACGTTGCTTAGAAACAGAAAAGCAGATAAATCAAAACCTCCAAGACACACCATGAAAATAATGAAATCCTCCTAATATCAAAAAATTGTAACAAAACATGAAAACAAATAATTAAAAGTTTCACTCCGTTATCACATTGTAACGGACCAAATTTTCGCATCAAGTTGTAACATAATTTTGCAGCAACAATGCCTAGTAAGTTTCTTTCTGTGTTTCTATATTATTATTCTACTAATAGCCACGAAAGGCCGAAGTCTGCCCGAGAACAGGTGACTATCGCGCGCTCAGGTCGATCGTCAACGTTAAGGCTGACTGTCCACTGGAACGTAGAGGAGAGGAGCAGAGAAATATTAACCAGTCACTGAGATTTTATGCAATTCCATAGGTCAATATCTCTTTACGCTCTAGTGCACAGTCAACCTAAGCGAAGCTAGCTGAGGTCGGTCTGTGGAAGGAGACTATCCCATACATACCCGAGTCCCCAAACTGCTCGGGACGCACATTAAGCAGTCCTAGCTTTCTTTTGTATACATTCTGTAAGCCACTCTGTCCAAGGCGTATCGTTTCATCCAATAACTGGTTTGTGGATGTCGGATAGGTCATGTAAAATGCTGGTCATTATCAGCCTAACCTTTTCCAATTATATTGGGATCGGCTTCCAGCAAAACAGGATTCAGCTAAATACCAGTGTTTTACGTGGAGTGGCTGCCTACCAGACCTCCACAACCCATTAACTGGGCAACACGGTACTCCTTGGTAAGACTGGTGTCGGATTTTTCTGGCTTCTGACTATCCATAACAACTGCCAAAGATCTACAAATGAAAGCCAGGATCAACGGCTTAACGTGCTTGGAGTCTCGGTCTGTTAAGATGGCCACCCATCCACAGACCAACCTCGCCAAGCGTTGCTTAACCTTGAAGAGCGACCCGTGCGGCTGGTATTATTTAGCCACGAGCAACATACTGGTATTCAGCGATATTCGGTGAGACAGAACTCTCTTACCACTAGTTTGTCTCAACGACAGAAGATACCACTTGCTCAGCGATACTCGCTGGGCAATGCTCGCTTGGCAGTCGGAATTCACGCCGAGAGACCAACCAGCGGTAATTTCTACCTATAGAGCGCTGCACGCCGGAGCGAGTGGTGCGAGTAATCGCCCGTCGCACTAGAGCACTCGCTTGTAGCCGAGCGACAAAACTATCGGAACTATACACTCGCTGCTCGCCAACTCGTATCCAGTTTCAAGTGCCATATTGTAGAGGTCCATCGGTGGACACACCACCAAGTAGAGGGTCTACCTGGTGGTGTGTCCACCGATGGACCTTTTTAGCACGTGTTAACGATATTTTGTTCCTTGTTACAGCGTACAAGTCGTACCCTATTTGTATGGGAAGACGTGTCAAGAAAGTTTATACATTCTGTGAGATGTTCAAGATTGTCGGGCTCACAGTTTTTTATTATACAGCTGCCATTTTTCCCCAGCTCGTGTACATTGGCATGTGGCTAGTTTACCTTGTATTTGCGAGTAGTTTATGCTTCCTTTTCTGTCCTTAAGAAGTTCTCTTATAGGTTTTTATTATTTAAATGAAAATCTTGTACACTAGGTAACTGATTACTTTTTGTGATTATTTGGTCCCTTCTGTCGACTGTTTTTACAATAAACAAAACGGTTCACAGGAGTTATAATGTTGTTCACTGAAAATATTTTGCCGTTCATTTAGTTTATTTTGTAAATGTTTCATTGCAACTGGTAATATTGTCTATGAATGTCAGTGTTTTATGATTTTTACTGAAAGATAATTACACATTTTAATGGAGGTAATTGCTTTTGTTTTATTTTAAATTTCTATTTTAGGTTGGTAGTTAATTGACAAACCATCATTTAAAAATTCTCCTACAGTAATAATGATCTGGTGAGAGGAGGCACAAAAACACGATTGTTATAGTAGGCGCCAGATAAATGTGGAATAGAGTTTATTGACCTTTCCCTAATAACTGTTCATAGGTACCTGAACAATTAAATATGAATCGTTTTTCATTATTAGACAATGTTAAGGATCACGAGAGATGATGATTCGGGACAGCTTTGTGTCATTAATTCCGTTTTTCAAATTAAAAATTTCAATAATTGTAGGTGGGTCAATGACCGTTATTCCACGATTATCTGGCGCCTACTATAGTAACTTTTTAAAAGCACTGCAAGTCCGTCACATACATAGGTACTACATTACACATTAAAAAAAACCGGCCATATAAGTGTTGGACCACGTACAGTGTAGGGTTCCGTAGTAAATAATGTCGGCCCATTTTCGTTATGAGCGACCCCGGACAACGGAGTGGTCCAATAAGGGTTTCGTTTTTTTCTTATGAGGTACGGAAACCCTAAATATCCTTCATAATTTAGTTGCAAGAAATGGTCCACACATACTAACTTATAAGCATAGAGTATTAATAATAATAATTCTTTATTATCAGGCAACTAAAGCCCATAGATAAAATACACAAATTAAACATACAAAAAAATAAACTAATATTAATCTTGCTTAACTTATAAACTAAGACACACGAAGTGACGGCGTTGAGTTACGCTGCGCGGTGACGCGAAGCCTGCCGCCGGTAGACTACACCCTTCGGTCAAAGCTCATCCTTTAGGAACGTGTCGAGATATTGTGTCGGAACCCGCACCACAAACGACTTGAAGTTGGTGTTGTGACGTTGCTCCAACTTCTCGACCCTCAAGGTCCAGTTGGTCTTCACCTTTAAATATACTCCACGATCTCCTCAACCTTCGTGGAGTGATGCAGTCGGGACACATACATACAGCAACATCGAAGGTATCGCTGGACGTAGCAGCATATTTGGTCCTGTCAGTCCAGCATCGCATTATCGATTGATTGATTGATTGTGATTTGCCGTATTAATGTCTTGTAGTCTTTGCTTGCAAGGCAAGTTTAATAATAGCTCGAAATAGTTTTTTTTATTAAATTCAAAGTTGGGGACCTAAATGACCCGCGCAACATTGTCTGCGTCACATTTAAAAGAAAGAAAAAGAATCCCCGTTTTTGCAAAATTTGTAATTGATCTCTGTTCCTATTGGTCGTAGCGTGATTTTATTTATCCTGTAGCCTTCCTCTGTAAATGGGCTATCCAACATTCAATAAAAATAATTAAATAATAATATTAAAATTATTCATAATTTATAATTTTTAATTCGAACCTGTCCTTTCTTCAGTTTTATTAAATTACTAGCTTTTGCCCACGAATTCGTACGCGCATATCTCGGATTTTCCCGTTCTCGTAGGAATTTCCCGTTCCCGTATAGCCATATAGCATTCCTCATGAATGCGGATATCATATATACAAAAAAATAAAAATAAATCCGATTGGTAGTTCCAAACATTAGCGCAACAAACAAACTGTTCAGCTTTATTATATTAGCATAGATATATATATATAGATTATATATATACAGGATGTTCCAGAAGTACCTATCATATTTAAGAGTGTACAAATAGCAAAACAAAGTGTATTTAAAAAAAAAACTTGACTACAACAAACAACTGAAAAGTTTAAAACAAATTACTTTTTAAACAGTTTGTTACATTTGGTTGCATTTAATTTTGTTCAATGACAGATTTGATGTCAACACCTTCATCAAACTGCTTGAAAAGTGATGTATTAGAAACTGTTTAGTCGGTTTCTACAGTCGGTTTCATTTATTTTATTTTTATTTTTTATTTTTTTTTATTTGGCTCTTCAACAATGATTACACTATAACATTTACGAGAAATCACTCAAGACTTAAGTTTGAGTGCCTTATCACTTAAAGAAGAGCACTACATGCACTATATTGTACGCATGAACTGCTATGGAAACAATAAGAAAATCAAATAATAATTCTAATTTACATTAAAATTTGCAATGAAAATTTACAATGAAAATTTACAAAGAAAATTTACACTGAAAATTTACAATGAAAATTTACAATGAAAATTTACAATGAAAATTCACAATGAAAATTTACACTGATAATTTACAATGAAAAATTACAATGAAAAATTATGAACAATTTCAACTTAGAATTATTCACATTAAGTTAAATAGGATAAACAGTGACAGTAACAGTTTCCTTAATTCATATCAGCTACCCAACAACACTCTTAAATATGACTTCTGGAACACGCTGTATGGTACAAATAGGCATATTTCAACAAGTTCAACTTTGTTATAAGATTAAAACCAAGAAGGTGCCTTTCACCTTCTTGGTTTTAATATTACAACTCTTATTTGTATGACAGCCCCTTCAAAAATTGGCTCGTCAATTTCATTGCCAATTTTCCTCCACCCCCAAGGGTAACACAAAACTTGGAACGTATCGCGGAATCGGTACAGACATGTCATGGTTTACAGAGTACGGAATCGCCCTGGCGGCCACTGTTAGAATCGGCGTCATCAATAATATTTGAATAAAAAATCTAATTAGTCTATCAGATAGATTTCCAAAAAATATTGGACACGTATTTTTTCTTTTGTCACGGAAACAAAAAATAAAGACAATAAATACAGTGCGTTGAAAACTCGTGTGACGTCACTGACCAGTACACTTTTTACTGGACAGTGACGTTACAAGCCCTATCTTTGATGCGTTTTATCTTCGAATTTTTTATTTATTTGATAAAATAAAAAATACATTTCCAATTGTTTTCGATAATCTAACTGACGGACTAAATATAATCATATTTTTAAACCCAGGCAACGTCCCTATTTCATACAAATCAAGCATGTCAGCGATTGTCAAAGTCTTGAGTAAAAAAATTGGCGATCCGTGAAAATTCCGACTATAGCTATATATATTTATGCCTATATACTCTCCGAGAGATAGGCACTGAAACTCTTCTGTCTTTTTCTCCTACTCAATGCTGGCTTCCTTAAGGAGCTGGGTGTAAGTAATCGAATGACAAATTTGACTCACCCATCCGCAAAATATGCGCTTGGAGTTGCGGAAATGACCCAGCCTTACATACAAACAGCTCTAAATCTTTGCTTTGCGTTCTTAATCTTTGAGTTTATAGAAAGACCTGCCGTCTTTCTATAAACTCGGCCGTTTTTATTAAATACCCAATAAGTGCGTTGAGCCCATTATTTCGATCACTGGTCTGACTCAAGTCACTTCGTCATTCTCAGCTGTTTGTCGGAGTGCGCGTAAACGGTGAAGCCCACTGCAATGGCCACTACCTCTAGCTGCGGGGCCACCAAGGCGTCTCCGTACTCTATGACACCATGTCATCGCAAATTATATCGATCACGCAGAGGAAGCTACAAAAATGTGTTTATTCTGTATGATTTATTGCCATCAGACATGTTTCCAAGACGTGAACTTGGCTGACATTGGCATTGATCACTGTCATGCTTCGGTTAGGGTTGGGAAAGGATAAATCGATAAAAATGACGTAGTGATGAAGTGATGAAGCCTGACAACTTTTTTTGTAGGTATTTTGGCAGAGGGAAATATGATCATGCGATTAATGTTGGGTAAACGTTTTGTCATATGGCTGCCTTTCCGTCAGAGATGTGCTGATTTTGAAGACCAGTTTTGCTTATTCTAGACTGAAACGGAGAAAGTTTCAACGAAGCTAAGTTAAATGCATATTCACTTAGCTCTACCGGAAGATCCTAACTAATATTATATAATGCGAAAGTGAGTTCTTATCTCTCGTTACCCTTTTATGCTTTTTCTGTTTTAGTGTGGGAAGTCATCAAATTACTTCTTCCGCTCTGGGTGGAGCAGAAGGGCGTGTCAGACTCTTACTGACTAAAACCCATCCATGTTCCTTCTAAAGCCCTTTGCATTCCAGGGCCGCAGTGACTCTTTCGACCAAATTCCGCAACCCTGGCAGAGACATCATCAACCTACCCTTTTATCATGTTGCGGTAGGTGCAACTTGTTTTCTTCTCCCATTCTTCCCCATGCAACGCGAGGTTATTATTCACTCACATTCTTTGCACCTCATTTCTCTTCCAATCCATCTTATCTGTAGGCATATTTATCAGAAGGAGGTAAACGGTGACGGCTGGGTTCCTTGATGAAAGTAAATTTTTAAATTGTATACCTACTTCTGCTTAGCCCCTGTGGCCTATGCGACAGGAAAGGTTATCTATTAATCTATGACACTCAGTATTAATACAGCTCTAGCTAGGAAGCTAGAGCTGATCCAATTATGAAAATTAATATATTGGTAGGAACCAATATATTAATTTTCATAATTGGATCAGTACTTCCAGATACTAACTTTTGCAAAAATATACAAACAATAAAATTAAACCCCTAACAATATGAGTTTAAATTAGTCACAGATGCAAAATGGTCCGGGAATGTAACGCCCACAAGCATCGCCATTAAGACCAGTCAGTCTACTCTGTTGAATTCTCAACGTATAAACTTAGTGAAGTGACCTGTCATTCCATCTTGTTTTTTTTTGGATTAACAGCTCACTTCATGTTCACTTCACCTTAGCTTGCACGTTGAGAAGTTTACAGAATAACACTGCAGTCCTGTGCCTCTTGCAAACTCCGCATTCGAAAAAACCTGTAAGACATGGAACATCACTATTCTCAATCAGACCCTATATGCCCCTTTCACATATGTGACTCGGCTTGTTTTTATACATTCCCTGTTTGTTCAGGAAGCCATTAGTTAGCCGTAAAAACAGCGGATGGAAAATAAAATGGTAGATAAAGCTTGGATAAATAATTTGTGGAACATACTTTACATTGCACCTTGTCGTTGTAAATCAACTGGTAAATGGAACGATGCTATTTTAGATTGTGTAGATTTGTTTCGAATATAAAGGGAACAACTAATGATTATAGTGATTATCTTGAGCCTAATTTGCGAGTTTGTGTAAGTAATGAGCGCGGTTAGTAAAATACTAGAGAGAGTAGATACTTTAAGATACTTTTGCAGCAGTTGTTCTGACCTATTCAAAAGTGCTCGTTGCACTGCATTGCATGGTGCAGTGACATTTAATGTTGAAAATTTTATCTATCATCTGCCTAGTCTCTTTCCCAACTATATCGGGATCGGCTTCCAGTCAAACCGGATTCAGATGTATAACAGCCGCTTGATTCTGTAAACATATCGAAGTGAAGGCTTGGGTGAAGTGGCCACGAGGTGAGCTGTCAATCCATATAATCAAGAGGGAATGACAGCTCATTCCGTGATCACGTGACATTTTGATTTTATGGATTGACAGCTCACCTCGTGATCACTTCATCCAAGCCTTCACTTCGACATGTTTACAGAATCGACTAGCCGTATTTTACGTGGAGCGACTACCTTCTGACCTCCACAAACCGGAAACTGGGTTACACGGACTTCTGACATTCCACAACGACTATCGATCTACAAATGGCAGCTGCGACCAAGGCACGAAAGAGTCTCAGTATGTTAAGATGGTCAACCATTCATAGACTAACCTCAAAACAATCAACAATGATTCGAGCATTTCAGCTCGAAATATCAAACTGAAGACTAAACAAATATTTTCTATTTTCCCGGAACTTCTTCAAACGTTGTATCCCCACAAAAGCAAAAACTACCATTTAATCCGGATTTTACTAGTCGAAGAGCAATCAACCGGTCAGTTTTTCGGCCGGTTTTACATCGGCAGAAAACCTCACTCCGAGCAGCGAATGAAAATAAATAAAGCATAACCATCGGTGGCTTTGTACCGCTAGCTTTCACGTTGATTGCGCCAAGCCTGCAATAGAATAGTTTTTAGCAACTTGGACGAGAAGGAATGTCGTGGTAATTGATGGAGGTTTTGTATTTCCTACGGGGTTGGTATGAGGACGTGTTTAATAATAGATCGGTGAGAGTGCCTGTTGTAATTTATAGATGGGAAAATTTGGGGTCCAGGTTTGTTTCCTTTTCATAGCTTATGTAGAACGTTAAAAAAAAACAAAGGTCGGATTCACATGAACATAGCGTGTTGTACGAGCAACTGTATAAATCAATAGTTTCTACATCTGGAGCAAAATGAAATTCTTTTATTTATCTGTCAAAGTTATTTTCTAAATTATGTAAACTTTGATTTCTAGAATATTTCTTGGGATGATAAGATCTCGTTTCTCTTATGTTTATTTATTTCATATCTACTAGGTACAGTCCTTGAAGGTAAATAATTATACAATATTGAAATATATGAGTTTTTGGTTTACATTGTTGGGCTCTTGTAATATTTATTTTTGTCTTTATCCATCAGAGTCCAATTCTTTAGGAAATTAAACAATGTTTTGAATAAGTCCAAATAAACACAAAATCGAAACCTAAAATTACAAAGCTAATAAAAGTTTACTCCAAATAAATAACAGTTCCAAACATCGTCCCCATTATAATATTTATGTTTTTGTTAACCCTCCGATTACTGGGTTTGCTCAGTTTGCCCAAACATTTATTTAAAACCATCAAACAGGTGAATGAACATTGGACTTCGTAAATTTATGACTGAAATTGTGAACACAGGATTATGAAAAGGCAAATAAACACGCTTGCTAGAATAACAGTTTATATTTTGTTCACTGTTATTATGTATTCACTGTTTTTACCCGACTCGCTACTGCTCGAAAAAAGAGGCAACGTTTTTCATAACCATATCTCGAATTCTAAATTTAAACATACGAGTAGAAGTAAAAGTACTTCTATGTTTAAATTTAGAATTCGAGATAATCATCAAAATTTTAGAACTCTATGTTATAAAATACAAAATCTAAATTCCTTTGCAACCAATACATAATTTAGGGTTATTTTAAAACCAATGGTGCAACCTGTATACGTCACATTTTTTTTTTTATAGTATGGCCTTTGTCTGCCGAAATATCTTACGACTACTCTATAACCGATTACAATTAAGTTTAACTAACCCGTAACCCGTAACTCTTACGTACGTACTTTGTTAAAATATTACCCCAAATTATAGACAATTTGGATGAATGGATCAATTATATATTAGACGAATTAGAAACTAGTAATAAACAGAGTCTGTTTTTATCAGATTAAATGGCCAGCAATAAAAAAAGCTTCTTAGATTACGGACCGGGTTTCATTTAGGTACTTATCATTCATTACATTATGAGTTATGCTTAGTAGGTAAATTTGTATAAGTAGTTTTTATTTCCGAACAAACATACGTTAATATTTCCACAGGCAGACACGGCGTTACTAAGCGAAAGGTTTTTGCGATACATTTTCTATGAAAATGCACGCAACACTGTGCTTGTCTATGGGGGCAAGGGTCGGAGAAGACATGTAATTATAACACCACAGCCAAGCCAAAATGTCATCAAGAAATACTTGCTAGTGTTGGACGATTTGTACATTCTTTTCATCATGATTTTGTCTTCCTTACCCTAATATACACTTCTCATCAAAAAAATCGAAACACCTCGCAGTTTATGATTTGATAAGGATTATCAGAAAAATGTGTATATTTAGGAATAAATGTAAAATGTCATTTAATAGTGAGTAGTATGAGGTTTTTAAATCCTAATGTTAATGTTCTAAATTCAAATTAAGTCTTCATAGGTTTCGTATTTTGTATAATGAGTAATTTTTACCCTGTATGGAATATGAAGGAAATGGGTAAAACAACACGCGTAAATGAAAAAAAATGTAAGAAACGTTTATTTAATAACTTGTATTCCCTCCGCGAGCTCTTATTACTGCTTCCATACGGTTCTTCATCGATCGGATGAGAGTCACGATCACATGTTGTGGTATATTATCCCATTCCTCTTGGATTGCATTTTGCAGCTGGCTAAGTGTTTCTGGGGCTGGATCTCTTGCTCGAATTCGTCTCTTTAATTCATCCCATAGATGTTCAATGGGATTCATGTCCGGGCTTCTTGCTGGCCATACCATAATGGAGATACCGACTTCGGTAAGATAATCTCGTACGACGCCCGCGGTGTGAGCTCTAGCATTGTCGTGCATGAATATGAAGTCGTTGCCAATAAAATGTTCATAGGGCATCACATGAGGTTCAAGACACTATTCGATGTACCGATGAGAGTTTAGTGCAGGCAGCCGTGGCCCAGATACAAAGGCAAGTTCTGTCTTACCGTCGGCGCTGATTCCTCCCCAAACCGTCCACGAACCGCCACCATAGCTGACCTTTTCTTCAATGCAGCATTGTGCAAAGCGTTCTCCATCTCTTCTGTAGACCTTGTTCCTTCCGTCGTTACCATACAGCATAATTTTACACTCATCAGAAAACAGTACTTTGTTCCACTGAAGGTATGACCAAGTTAGGTGCTCGCGTGCAAAGTTAAGGCGCGCTCTTCGATGGTCTGCAGTTAATTTCGGCCCATTCGCTGGCTTATGCGGTGCCAATCCGCGTTCCTTCAACCTTCTTCTTATTGTAGAGTCACTTACAGCTACTCTTCGTACAACGCGAAGCTGCTGCTGCAGTTGAAAAGCGTTAAGGCGTCGATTTCGTAAAGAGGTTGTTACAATAAATCGATCATCTCGCTCAGAAGTGACCCGATTCCTGCCAGATCCTGAACGGCGCGTGAACGAACCAGTCTCCCGATAGCGTTTGTAGACTCTATGAACAGATGATAAGCTTAGATGCAATCTTGCAGCCACAACACGCTGACTAAGTCCAGAATCCAGCAATGCCACCACTTGGGCGGCTTCTGCGGGCGAAGTATCCATATGTTTTAGAAAAAAAAGTTTTTTCAGACGTCCCAAAGTCACAGTAAATGAAATAAGAAACAAAAAGTTTAAAGACAAGCGCTAATTTTAGTTTTTAAACGAGAAACGTACTCCAACCCTAAATACACATTTGTCTCAAAACAGTGATTAATTTCATTTATAGGATAAACAAATGAAATTCTAATTTCGAATTTTGATTTTTTTCTTCTTACTGTAATGACCAAACTGCCAGCTACACAATAATGTTTTTTTTTTCATGGAATTAATTCTCTTTTGTAAAAAATTAGGACAAAAACAATAAAAACGAAAGTGTTTCGATTTTTTTGATGAGAAGTGTATTTGGTGCGCTCTCTAAAAGTCGACATCTCAATCTAGTCTAACTCTCTACTTAAATCTTAATAGTCTCGCGTTTGACCACTGTGTCACCTAATAGTAAGCGATAATTGATGGTCGACGATAGATCATGCTCACCTTTTTTAAGGATGGGACATCATCATGGGATCTTTTTTTTTTTAAGGATTGTAATTCATCAAATGACTTCTTCCGCTCTGGGTGAAGCGGAAGGGCGTGTCAGACTCTTACTGACTAAAACCCATCCCTGTCCCTGTGTTCCTCCTAAAGGCCTTTGCGTTCCAGGGCCGCGGTGACTCTTTCGAATAAACTCCGCAACATCATGCTCACATAAAAGTATCCTAGTTAAAGCAAATAAACATACAAATATTAGTAACATTTAACTGTAATAAGAATCACTTAACGCCACACTCAAAATAGTCGAGTCTGTGAAATTTGAACCAGATGAACTCGTTTACACGCATTCTTACAGAGTTAATAGGTTAGTTCTAATTCAGAGCTAGTTTACACGGAGCTACATAAATATGTGCGATAATGTACATTATTTATTGAGTTGCTTGTATATTGAACGAGAGCTTTGTATAGACGCCTCTGCATTCGTTCATGGGTTTAGATCGTTGTTTCGTGTGCACCGCAGACTTTTAGGTAGTGGTAATATCATCGAAGCTCTTTAGATCATAATTTAACGATGTCTTTTTCTATCAAGACTGAGTTCAAAGGAAGGATTGGGTAAAGGTGTACAGGAAAACCAATATTTCGTCAGTTATGTTGAAGCTCCATGTAATAGGAGGCAAGCCCATTGCCATCAACTGATACGAGACCAGACTTTGGGCAGCTATTAGGCAAATACTTAATGAAAATATCATAAAACAGCTAACGTCAAGTAATTAAGCTCACAACAAGGAAGGACCATTGGACCAACGAGGCAGTCAACACATTTTTTATTTTACTTTTTCTTATTTTTCCGTGAAACGTTTCTCAAGTTTTGATTTGTGGCATCCAAGTTTAGACTCCCTGACTTTTAAGAAACAAACAAAAAACATTATATTTACGACACTTTTTTCATAGAATTCTTTTATTTTTTTCTTTGAAAAGTTAATGCATTCTTTGAATAGTTGATGCGTTCTTTGAAAAGAAGAACACAATATAAACGTGACGACGACGTCGTCGTCACGTTTCGATAAGACATTAACTTGTTTAAAAGGTGTCTTTATTTAGCGCTAAACCAGTTTGATAGGTGATCAATCATCGTTGGCTCTATTGTAATATACCAATTTAATATCGAGGGAATTTTTGAAACGTCACGTTCCCTAGAAAAGCTAATATTAAATTCATGAGATTTATTTTGGTAGTCAACATGTTATATTTGAAATGCTAGAAAATATTTTATTTGTGAAAACAATGCATATACTTATTTCATTTAAAATATTTTATGAATAATATGTTAAGCGTTGATAGGAAAAAACACCTACGATGGACTGTATAAAAAATAATAAGGCTAGAATTATCATTATCACATAATAGTCACTTTATAGTTTTTTAAACAGCCTCAAACAGTTTTCCTGCCTTTTATACTCAACCACCTAAACCTTCCAGGACCTGAACATGGCCAATGACACAGCGGTCCAAGTGCCTCATACTGGTCGAGCAGAGGAGTTAATCGACACGAAACGTGTAAGAAGAGACTTTTAAAGAAGAGATCAGCCTGTCTATATCTATTCTATATCTATCTGTATCTATACATATAATCTATACATAAAACTATACATATAAAAATAACAGAGAAATGTTAGGAAAAAGACGTAGAACATAAAAATGCAATTTTTGTCAGTTTATCTGTTTGTCTATATGTTTGTGCAAGCATATCGCAAAAACTACTGATTAGATTAGGTACTGAAAAATATGAAGTGTTATCCCGAGTAATATTTAGCGTTTATTTCTTCAAAATCGACCCACAAAATCAAAAGATATTGAATTTTAAATTTAGTTAGAAACTTCATAGAACGTTAAGCGTCGCGCTGACTGACTTCTAGTGCCATCTATTGAGAAAAAATGAAATGCACGTCGCATGAAAATAACACCAAAACACATTGTTGAGTTATTTGTGAAACTTTTAATACGTACAAAATAATGTGACCATTTTAATACCTTATCGTTATTATCGTTACATATGGGCATTTGTTTCACATCTTCCCCTGACAAATATTTTGTTAGATTACTACATGGTCGATAGGTGGCGTTTTCAGTGGTGGTATTAAGATTAACCGTCGGAGTATGACTGTCACACGATTTCTAACAACTATTTCGTTCGTTAGGGTCTAAGGTCTTACTAGTCTCTGATAGGGTATTGAGTCTAAAATCGTAAAAAGTCTCCGATTTGTTCAGGTTCTTTCGTTTATTTACTGACTGACAGACAACGCACAGTCGATACTACTAGTCGTAGAATGCTGAAATTTGGCATGTAGGTAGTTTCCCTACACTCCGTAGATGAGCACTAAGGGATTTCCTAAAATTCCTATGGGAACGGAAAAATACGACATCAGCGCGTACGAAGTCGCGGGCAAAAACTAGTTTTAAAATATATTTGTCTACTATTATTATCTTCAACTTAATTAAGCAAGCGACACTACGAGAGCAATCTGCTTCAGTCTATGCTGTTCATCATTTCATTGTTGGACGCAAATAATAGCGTTGCTTCAGTTTAATTTTATTTATTAAGTTTTAAGAAACGCGTTTGAAAGGTATTTTAAGATTTTGTAGCTTTTAAGTTATTTTGGAAATTAAATAAATATTTATTTATTTATTTAAACTTTATGTACAAAATAGCGGTACATGGGTGGACTTAAATATTATGAAGAGTAGATTGCTGTAGAAGATTAGTTGTCTTGATTCTTTAACTTCACTGGATTTAATTGAAAAGGAGGATATTGTGTCAATGTTATTGACGTCTATTTTACACTAGCTCTTGCTTGAGTGAGGTTACGCAACGTTTTCCGACTTCGTCCCATGGATGCGACATGGGAAGCACGCTAAGCCATTGGTACCTTGGCTGTCATTTGGAGATCTTTAAAAGTCGTTACAGGTAAGCCTGGTAACCAGTCTTGTCAGATAGGTAGACACACCATGTTATGCTCCCTCAAACAAGATGGGTAAAAGGGTGTTACCATACCAATAAATCGATCGACGTTGATCGATGGATGTTGTAGCTTTGGATGATCGAAAAAAGAAGTAGAAACTATCGATCGACGTCGACTTATTTCATTCTACCATCGATCGATGGCATTAATCGACGATCGATCGATTGGTGTCACCCTAAGGCCATGCAGATGGTTATTTAAAAGGCGTTAAAATGTGAAACGCAAGCTTCCCTGCAGTCTCAAATGCCGCGTTCGTTTTACCCAGCGCGTTTTATGTGAGCTGCTGCCGGTGGCTCCGCTTTTATGAAAGCCAAATTTATCCCAAGGGAACATATTCCCAGAATGAAAGTACCCGTGTACCAAGTTTCATCCAAATCCATTCAGCCATTAAGACGTGAAGAGCTAACAAACAAACGAACTCAATTTCGCATTTATATTTACGTCACGATTCAGACATGACTCAAGCCACTCAAACTGATGAATAAACATTAGAGATATTTTCTGCTACTAAGTTATTTAGTTCGACACCTACCGCTTCTGGCAATATATTGAAGAAATATGTCCAGTCTAAACCTAGGGATGATGTAGCTGTCCAACTTTTCATGTCCATATTTCACTGTAATTTCAGTAAGAAATCCTTTGTCTGAACAATTTTGCCTACAAAAATACAATAATATTTCGCAGAAAATTACGAAATGAACATTGTTTTCTTTGAGGCTCTTGCATACAAGTGCGATACGATATGACAATACGATGACGCTTTTTCATAGAAATTCTAGAACAATTTCTGTGTGTAAAATGTTCGGTGCATCGATGTAGGATTGTTGCGACGCGACTCTATGGAACATATAAGGTGTTTTAGTTCATTGAGATGAATTATTTTGGAACTATTACTCACTGAAATGTTTTATGCAGTTTCTCATACATTAATGATAGTTCACAATTTTCTCGATGATCGATCTAGCCTAGGATAATCTTGACTTCTTACTTAGGCGTCTCTTCTTACGGGACATGATTCATTACACAAGTCAGTACAAATTTCAATATTTAGTCGGGCCGATATATATTGAAAATGTGTCATCTGCTAACTATGTATGTTGGAGTAAACTTCCAGCCGGTCGATTCTGTAAACATGTCGAAGTGAAGGCTTGGGTGAAGTGAACATGAGGTGAGCTGTCAACCCATACAATCAAGATGTCACGTGATCACGGAGTGAGCTATCATTCCATCTTGATTATATGGATTGACAGCTCACCTCATGATCACTACACCCAAGCCTTCACTTCGACATGTTTACAGAATCGACCGGCAGTTTAACCAGATACAGCTGAACAGCAGTATTTTACATGAAGCAATCACCCAGCTGACTTCTTCAGTTCCTGAGTAACAAGATAATCCTTGGTTTTCAGATTGAAAAGTGTATGGTAAGAGAATACTTCATATATGTAAATAAGGTATTACCGAGTAGTAGTACAAGTGTTCCTCACGAAGAAAAGACGAGTTGACATAGAAATATCGTTAAAACTACAATAACTGCACCGACCTCGGACTGTCATAACAATGTAAGAGACCAGCTTAAAAATCCTTGATTTTAATCCGTCCTTCAATAGAAAACTGTAACTTACTCAACAGAAAGCGAATAACAAATCTTTCGGAAACAGAATTCTGTTCTACAAAAGTCGTATAACTTTACGAGCGTTGCATATGCAGGCTTTTGGAATACCATTGCAGAGTTATGAATTTCCAGCGGTGGACAGCTATCCATTCCGCAATGTCAACCAACTGTGCATATTTCGTGTGACTGACTTCGGTATTTTCTCGACGATTCGTAAGCTGACATGCATTCAAAACTGGGCTTATTTATTGAGGTTTTTATTTTTATTTACAGCTTGTATAAAACGAAAGGAAATATAAATTTGGGGGTACAAAAAATCCTATATGCTAATCTGAATCCAGGACATGTTCTAACAACCAACGCGCCACCAGGTCGATGGCGCGTTATGTTTCACGCGCGCCTCAAAGAGATCAGCACAGAAGAAGGGGCCCGCTAGGGCCAGAGCCTGCCAGGGTTGCGGAATTTGTTCGAAAGAGTCACCGCGGCCCTGGAACGCAAAGGGCTTTAGAAGGAACACGGATAGGTTTTAGTCAGTAAGAGTCTGACACGCCCTTCCGCTCCATCCAGAGAGGAAGAAGTCATTTGATGATTTCCGATCCTTTAAAAAAAAAGGACATGGTCCAACCGTGTGCATTTCATCTAAATCCATTCAGCCGTAAAGACGTGAAGGGATAACAAATAGAAAGACGAATAGACAGAGTTACTGTTGCATATAATATCGGTATGAATGTAATAGATTAAATACTAGAACACTAGCCTCCGGTTTCTAGAGAGAAATGATATTATCGACGTGTCACAATTTAAACATAAATGAAATGACGCGTATCAAAAATAAAATTCGTTCGGAACTCTTTACACGCGAGTCCGACTCGCACTTGGCCTTGGCTTTTTCTCAAAAGTAAAAATATCGTCAAACAACTGCTGGGCGAAGGTATTCTCACGGCCTTCTACTCATCCCAATGTTTCACCTTCTCCGGCCAATCTCTCTTCATCACGCCAACGTTGTCTAGGTGGCCTTCGGCGATAACAATACTCATATTAATTTTCGAATGATCATTTTATAAACTAGGCTTTTCAAGATATGTGTGCTCAGATCCTTTCCAAAGAAATTTCGAAACAGCTGGTCAACACTTCCCGTGACCCAAGAGCTGGTTTTTACTTTGGCCAGAGGCTAAGTAAAGTATTCCCATACATACCAGCGGACAGCGTTGAGGACGAAGTTTTTGATGCTATATTTTAGCTTGTTGTAAGTTTAGTGTATTTGTTAATTTTAGTTATGATTGTTTGTTTGTTAATATGTTTCTACTAAATAAATTAATTTTTAGATATAATGTAAGTTCGAACTTTAAACTAGGCTAAACATGTTCACAAAGAAATTATGTAACTGAGTTTTAACAATAGGTAACTTCGGTTTTCTTTGCTAAATTACATTTTTATTAAATTCTGTAATATAAAAGGCACTGGCAAGAAAATACTTATTAATCATGTTATGTATTGCTGTCTGAACCTTAGCTTTATTTACTCGTAGCTAGCTAGAAAACTATACAGAAATTTTCAGTAAAAACTATTTTTTTTAATTATCTAGGTTTAACGAAGTTATTTGAATTACTTATTAATACATTGTTTATTTTTAGGAGACTTTTCTCGAGATATTTTATGTTTTAAAATCGGATTAACGAAAGTTTTGAGACAGTTATTTTTGGATTCGCTTTTAAAAGTTTAAAATCCATTTTAAGGTTTATTGGGCTTTAAATGTCACCTAGATATTGTTAACGGTACTTTGATTCTAGAGGTAATAATGAATCCTGTTGGATTCGTCGCAAGTGAATTGAAGAGCGTGGAGTCCTCTCTCGGTTGGAGCGATTATCATGAAGTTTTATTTATGAAACCGGAAAATGGCAAACTCCGTAAGATTGTAAAATAACTTGAGAGATTGTTAACTCTTATAAATTAGTTTGGAATACTTTTTACGCATCACAATTTGATAGTATATAATATCTCCGTGCCGGTCCGAGAAATTGTGGACTGACATAAATTGGCGACCAACCAGAGCAAAAGTCTACAATTTATCCGTTTTCGTGTGATAGTAAACCAAATGTTCAGTTGACAATTTATAGAGTGTTTACAATCTCTCAAGTTATTTTATAATCTTACGGAGTTTGCCATTTTCCGGTGACATTTACAAGCAACTCGTTACAATCATTCTGCCGTCATAAGAAAAAAGGACGTATCAACACAAAACGAAGCAACCGATTTACGTCGTTAAGAAAATAACTTAAGGTCAGAAATCGATTACTTCGTTTAGTGTAGATACGTCCTTTTGCCTTTTGGCGGCAATATTATGGGAAAATACTCACTAATCTTATAATCAACATTATCATGCCCTTATTCCAATGTAAATGTAGTCGGAGTCGGGGCAGCATGTTTTTTCTCTCATACTTTTCTATTAGTTGTCTTCTGAGAAGTCTCCCCCTTTCAAGCCACACAGAGGTTCATAAATAAACTCTCTTAATCACAAATACGTACAGACCTTTACAGTTCCCGTGACACTACGAATGCAAGTGGAACTCGAAATTAATTCAGCTCATTCATATCTTAGGTGAATAACAGCTATTTTTCCAGCGGCCCTCGTATTATCTGATTACGTTAGGGCGTGACGCGAAAGTAAAGAGGTGCGTTTACATCTGGCGAGTAAGTAGGCCAGTTGAATGTCCAGTGCAGTCGGTGGAGCACCCACTGAAAATATAATTTATAACTCTTTAAAATAATGCTCTGAGCATGAAGTTATGTTTTCAGCTTCCAAATAGATAATAATCAAAGTAAGTAGACCATGCTTTGACTTGTAATTCGGGAGAATAATGTAATCTGTTGCGGTTACCTGTTAACTTTAGGTGCCCTGAAAAGGGGAGGATCCTCCGAATCAGACGGTTGTTGTGTCTGGTGGACAACTGCCCGATAGTTGATATTCGGACTGTTGTATATGTTCAAATCGCACACAGAACTTTGCTTGCGCGATGCAGGATCTCGATGTTAGTTCGTCGTAGATGGCGTTGCGGTTCTTTATGATGCCGTACAAATTTCGCTTCTTAGTTTTTCACGTGGCGGCATTGATGCCGCTACAAGCTTAACGCTTGTCGAGGTCGGTTTATTCATGGGTACTATCTTAATAAACTTACGTGGCTTGCATAGCACGTAAAGCCGTTGGTTGTCATTTATAGATTTTTGACAAGCGTTATTGGTAGTCAGAAGCCACGAAATCTGACATGAGTCTTGCCAAGGGGTATTGTGTTAACCAGTTAGTGGGTTGGGGCAGTCAGATAGGGTAGCTTCATATAAAATACTGGTACTCAGCTGCGTTTGGTAAGACTGGAAGGGTAAGACTGGAAGGGTAAGACTGGAAGGGTACGACTGGAAAGGTAAGACTGGAAGGGTAAGACCGGAATGGTAAGACTGGAAGCCAACCCCATGTTTGGAAAAGGCTAGGCAGGTTGAAAGTTCGAATCCTAAAATATAACAAATCCACGTTACATTATATTAAAGTAAATTGTACTTGCTACAAAACTAGCACATTTGAGCTACCTCGAATATTTCTTTTGTAAATGTCGCAGCCAATTGGCTTAATCAGCCGTTTCATTAGAAGCGTAGCCTTTTCATTGAACTGCGCCGTTTAATTAGCGACGTAAGTGACATAGGCAAGTCATTAAACGATACTAAAACAAAGATATCACTTAGGTCACTGAAAAATTGGCGCAATTAATTAAAAGACTTTTAATGAAACGGCTGATTAAGCTAGTTAGTTGCGACATATACAACACATTTACAACATATTTAAAGAAATTCGACTTGTGTTACCTCATCATCTACCTAGCCTTTTCCTACTTAATGATACTTTTACTCCACCACACATACTTATTTCTACTTTACTCTACCAATATAAACGCTCCTCTAAGCCTTAGTTTCCACGTAGGAAAGTAGATGTTGTTAGAAAGTATTGCAGTCCATATTGTGATGAAAACGTAAGTTTTTTCATAAGTTCTGTAGCCGTTGAAGAATATGAAACATGGAGCGGTGCGTCGACTGAATACATGATACCGGCTACACGGCTAAACTTTCTAAGAAGAGTATTGTTTAACCAAATTGAAAAATGCACAAACAAGGTTTGAAATTCTGACTGAATTTAGATATGTATGTCATTCGTAAACACACATCTTGGTTCCATGGGTGTAGGCAGAAACTCAGAAGTCTTTGTAACGAGTCTATAACGTTGCCATTGCTGGGCAGGGACTGGGGCACCATGCCTCCACTCTGTGACTGTGTGTAAAAGTGGATCCCTTAATTTATTAAATACTGTTTAAGATATTCTAAAATAGAAATTCTCCGTAGAAAATTTTGTATTTTAGCTATGATAAATTGTTAATGGTTATATCGTTTTTATGAATAAAGCTTTGATTCTTAAATTAAATAATAATTAATCTGGTGTAAAATTTTGGAAGCAAATGGAATAAAATGTTTGGTAGTGGGCTGTAATCCACCACGCGGGCCCAGTGTAGATTGGTAGATGGCTTCCTATTTTTATATTTTATTTTTTATTTATTTTCGTAAGTCATCATCGCTTATCATAAGGTGAGATAGGGGTCAAACGCGTGCCTATAAAGAGTAAATAAAAATGTTTTCCTTCACCGTTTTGGAAGCAGTGGTGATAACATAAATGATATAAAGTAAAGTCATCAAGTCATAAGTAGGGTGCCACCGCTCTTATATACCAGGAGGGTATTTTTACCCAACTGTGGTACAAATGTCTTTTTATTTTATTTCGTCAGTGATCAGTTTACCTTTCACATTTATGTGTCAATCTTTCAAAATTACCTTTTTTATTGTTCATCTTTTTTGCATTTAAGATTTCTTAAAATTATTGCACCAAAAAATGTATCAACCACTCGTAGTTTAGTCAAAGGTTAATAAGTTTTAAAGGATATATTTGAACTAAGCCTATATTTTGGGCCACGATATTCAGCCTCGGGGCGTTTAAAATGGTTGCCATAAAATGGTTGTTAGCACAAAATATAAGCAATCTCGTTGTTATTACGGCTGCATGTGCATTAATACCTGCCGCGAATGTTTCCGTCGGCGCGCAGGAAGCTCACATCTGGGCCAGCGGGGGCTGCTCTTAGGGTGACTTCACGTGGACACAAGGAAAAGTAAGTTATTACAAAAAAACGATTGCATTCGTTAAATTTCCATAAGTTGTTTAAAGGTAAGCATCTTGTGTCGATCAAAGCAATAAAACCTATAATCATTGTTATAACATCGAAAGACGTCAACTTCTAGTTCGATTCAGCCCGTCCCTAGCTGTCCTCCCCCCAGCGACGCCCTAAGCCGAGGCCCGTACCCCACAGGGTATGATTACTTATTTGATAGATGATATTGAAACATTACAATTTTTGAAAGAATTAATAAAATGATCGAAAAACAGAGAAGTTATACACTTTTGAAGTTATTCACACAAAATGTCATTAGTACTGGATGCCTACTTGTGAATGACGTCACACGCAATTAGTGCTGTCTCTGTTTATTACAGATTTTAAAACGCCGACAACACCTCCATTTTTTGAGATTTTAAGCAATATTTTTTTAACTGCGTCTTGTCTGCTTTCTAGGTTTTAAGAATTAGGAATTAAGTTAATTAAAATCCAGTCAAATACCCTCATGTACTTTGAATTTTGCAAATAAAAATATTAACATCCCTGACTTGGTCATCATTCCAGCTGAAAGAATTTCACAGTTCGATATGGGTATCTCCGAAAGATCGCTACATCGACTACTACTCATAGACAACAGTCAAAGAGGAAATGTATAGAAAATTAATAAACATTAATAATGATACCATTGATGGAATATCAATAAACCAACCTTAAACCACAAATGACCCCAGGCTCAAAGCCGCAATTAATATTTTAACATCTTTTGAAGTATAAAATACACTTATATTACGCTTTTATTTTTAGTAAAGAATTTAATTTAATTCATAAAATATTGCAAACAATTGCGAAGATAGAAAGTGCAATTGCTCAATGTACAAGTTCGATTGAATTAAAGTCGTCAATCATAGTGATAAAAGAGACTTTGACGGTATATTTTTCATTCAATAATATTGAAATTTTGCTAGACTGCTTTTCATTGTAGTGAATAACATGATGCAACGATAAATAAAAAGTACAATGGGCGTCTGCCCATTGTAATGTCAGAAATCATTTGAGATAGGTCTCTATATCAAGTGATTTCTGACATCACAAATAATGTTTACAAAAAGAAACACATAGAGGTACTTTATGTTTTTTTTGTAAACATTATTTTCCAGTTATGTAATGAATAAGCCTTATGTAATAAAAGAACCAAGGACTGTTATCTAAGTCGTGCCTGGTGCGACCATAAGATCCAGTGGGTCGATTCTGTAAACATGTCGAAGTGAAGACTTGGGTTAAGTGATTGCGAGGTGAGCTGTCAATCCATATAATCAAGATGTCACGTGATTACGGAGTGAGTTGTCATTCCATCTTGATTTTATGGATTGACAGTTCACCTCGTGATCACTTCACCCAAGCCTTCCCATCGACATGCTTACAAAATCGACCGATGTGGATCTTATGGTCGCACCATACACGACTTAGATATGGCACACAGGTAGACTATATCCTGGAATAGATAGTATAGGTACTTTTTATCCCAAGAGTATGTTTTTTTGGGATAATTTCAAATTTCGCGCAGGCGATGCCGCTCACTCTTTTTAGTAGAGTATTGTAATAGTTGAGCAATAATGACATGTATCTGTCTACCTCCTTACTTCCCGCCGAGCCGCACTGTATGCGTGCACTCATGGCCGGCTTCAGCGTTGCTTCAATTTATTATCATACCTGTCTTCTCAGAATAGGTAGGTAGACATAACACACCTCTTTCACTCTGGTTTCTAAATTAAGATTAGAGTTCAGAACGTGTTAAACCCCTTTTTATGCCAAAATTTGACAGGCTTTTTAGGCAAAAGTGGAGATTTTTAAATATAAAAAAAAATCTAGAGATCTGTCACGGACCTTAGTGAAGATTATTTATTTATTCAACAGAATATGTACATACATTTAACAAATAGATAAGAAGAAGGATACAGAAAAGTAGGTACAAAGGTGATTCTTATTTCTAAAGAAATGTCTTCCAGCATACTTGTGAAAGGAGAGTCGAATAAAAGAGATGTACCTAGATATCGTGTGTAAAAGTTATACGGAGAAATAAAACAATAAACTTTAGATATAACACACTGTACATAAATATGACTAAAATTATTATCAAACTTATACAAACTAAATCCACTTCCATTGCTAAAAATAACGGCCGGTTGTGTCGCATCACGCCTTCCATTTTTGAAATATAATGTAAATATATTATATATGCTTAATTATTAAAAGTTTATTTGATTTTGGATGGATGAGGTCTATGATGAAGTAAACGAGCCCGGACGTTGCCTGTTCTATTAATAATAATAGGATATGGACCACAGATAAACATATTTAAAAACAAAACTAGTAATTGGTTCGTATTTGTCTCACCTGATGGAAAGTGTTGATATGG
Source organism: Mamestra brassicae (assembly GCA_905163435.1). Classification (NCBI taxonomy): domain Eukaryota; kingdom Metazoa; phylum Arthropoda; class Insecta; order Lepidoptera; family Noctuidae; genus Mamestra; species Mamestra brassicae. The sequence goes on from LR991010.1 coordinate 8,643,927, forward strand.
TTGACGATGGAGTAAGCTTGCCTAGAGCACTTGTCTGTATTTTTCCATTTACCTACCGTCTCGTCCAGTACCCAATGTGCCTACCCCCTTACTTCCCGCGCGCTCTGAACGTGTGCACTCGCTACTTACTATAGCTTCATTTATTATCACAGCCTACGTGAGCCAGATTTAAATTGCACATGTACATTATTTATAGGTTCTCATACAATTTGTTTACTGCGAGAGATAAAAAGAAAGAAGATAGACCCTCTGGAAATGTGGTGCTGGGGAAGGATGCTCGGAGAATCATGGACCGAGTTCCGCACAAATGCAGCTCATCAGTTTTCTCCATCGCGCCAAAAGAAGTATAACTTCAATAACTCCATCGAACGCCTAGTTGGAGTCAAAGGCACCAGGCCACGCGGTAGATCACCCATGCGATGGACCGACTAAATCAAGTCCACTGTGGTCGGCCCATTGCATGAGTGTGCCAGGATGACCGCTAATAGGCAAAAATGGTGAGAAATCGTGAAGAAGGTCGTAACTACATTTTGACCACGACCTCTCTGGCAAGAGCGTACAGACGGAGAAGAAGATACTAGAATTAGTTTGGCGTGGCATGGCAGGTTGTTTAATGGAAATGGCACTATCTCAACTGATGGAACACGCATGCTTTAAAGTTGCCTTTTCACTCTTGATTTAGCTTTCCTGAAATATACTCCGGCAGAGAATTTCACTCTGAGTCTTATTTGGATGTTACGAATATTAGCAGTATTTTGGACAGAACAATAAGATCCCCGTAGTTACGACTCTTTGGAATTAGGTTGTCATGATCCATTTTCAAACACAGTCGTCTGAAGTCATCATGGCTAGATTAGTGAGGCCTTTTCCGGATTTTCTTCACTGATTTTAAAATATTCATAACACTTCGCTGCGACTTTGTATGCGCATAATTATCCCGTTTTTTACCGATCCCGTAGCTTACAGCCTTCCTCATGAATGTAGTTTTTACAACAATAATTTTCTAAATCTGACTGGTAGTTCCAGAGATGCGCGTTCAAACAAACAAACTCTTCACCTTTATTATATTATACCAATTATAGTAGCTTTGGGACTGCCCAAAGCTAATTATTTCAAAGTAAACTTAGTTGGTCTATAAACAAGTGTAAACAAAACAAAAACTTGTTCTAAATATTGTCAGAATCAATGAAAGCCACTCCGAATAAAACACATTTCATTCTGGATAACAATTTCGAGATATCAAAACAGTCTTTGTTGCCAATTTTAAATTATTATTTCAGAATCCATTAAAGGTAACAAAGGAGATTTTTCTCCTTTTGTACGAAATGGACAAACTCTGTAGCCGAATGAGTTTTAGAGATTACAATCATAATCGATGAAATACCGCCTTATGATATTTTGTTCAAAATAAAATGGCTTTTAAAACGGACTATTTTTGGTTTGAAATTGGTTCTTCATGAATGGGTAACAAGAATTGATTGGTTGCTATAACTGGGGAGCAGTTCTCTTATACCTCTAGTCTAGTTATATTTACTAAACGCGTACGCAACGTATACGCTACAACTATGTGACGTCTGTCGCATCGTCAACAAAGCGTCAACTCGACTTCTTGTAAAGGAAATGAGGGAACCTTAAGTTTCATTTCATCATTTCTGCCGAAAGACATCAACCACTGGACGTAGGCCTCCCCGGACGCCACACTTGAACGGTTCTTTGATGCAGGTTTCAGTTGTGAAGGCCGCATTTTTGGGGAAATTTCGTATTTAACTTTTTTTGTTGAGTGCGCATAACTTGTTAAAGGATCTGTCAAGACGCTTAGTTGACACTTCGCGTGACCCAAGGCCTTTTGGACCTTGGACAAAGGATAAGCATTGCTGTACAACGACGCAATGCTACAACCTTTTGGGTGCATTACCCAGTGGCCAGCGATGAGGAGGAATCTACCGACGCCATATTTTAGACTATTTTTAATTAGTTAAGGAGTTTTCTATTTAAGTTTATTTAGTGTAATAGTTAGTTGTACATCAATAGATAATAATTTATTTGTAGAAACACAACATGAAAATCAGTCAGGTCAGTTATGTAGTAGCTTGTTTTCTTACCTTTGTTATTAACACATTATGTATCACTAGACATCAAATTATTATGTATAGCTACACATTAACATATCTATTTAGCTGTATATTTCACATCTTACAAAACTGATGTAAACCAGTGTCAGGCATTTCCTAGTTGTCTGGCATTTTGCTCGATTGGACCTACTCGTGACTGCGCCAAAGTCGCGGGGCATACAATGTTATTGTGTTAAAATTAAGTTACATTATATGTATTTGTGTGTGCCAAATAAACAAGTTTTCTTTTATCTTTCTTTATTTCTTCTTTCTAGTTCTAGTAGTGGTTAGACTGGAAGTCGACCTCAACATAGCGGGGAACGTCCACACAGATTGATTGATAAACATGCTTATAGGGCGCAAAGGCACTAGCTATTAATTTGTAGAGGCTACGAGGATTTGTAGAGGCTATGTCTACGGGGATTCGTAGAGGCACGTCTACGAAAGCTCGTAGAGGAGAGCTACAAATTCGTAGAACATTCACTTGATAGTTCATAGCAATTAGATCTGTAAACGGTTCGAAACACAATGGACTGAGGATTCCAATGCATATTGGATTCTATGTACATGTAACAAGTAAGCGTATCGTCTACGGATTATGTGTCAGTAGTAGATGTCTGCTACGAAAACGCGTAGAGGTCTCGGCTACGAATATTCGTAGCAGTTTCGTAGACGCTTTCGTGAATTGACTTGAAAGTTTTCCGTCTCAGATTTTATTTAAACGAACAAAATAGGTTAGGCCCGCTTGCAAGAACCACAGTATTCTTTTAACCCCAAGTTGGTTGCTAACCCAGGTTACGAAATAAAGAAAAAGAAAAGAAAAGAAAGAAACAAAACATGTTTATTCCGCCAGAAATGACGCACAAAAACACAAAAATAAAAGAAAATGACTTGACAACTAACTAAATAAAACTTGATTCACTGACAAGCTGTGTCTGGATCGGACATAATAAATAATCGTTATTTAATCTCTTGTTAGTAATTAATCAATTGAAATAAACTTTTTAAATCGGTAAAAAAAGTCAGATTCAATTAATAAATAACATGTAATTGCACTGTTACTGCTAACTGTAAAATTGATTAAGTTATTATTTGTCTTAGGCTATGGTTTGTGCAAAGCAAAAAAAAAAATTACCTATAGATTACAGGAAAGCTATAAGAAGTCTTTTTTTTTTTTTAAGGATGGGAAATCATCAAATGACTTCTTCCGCTCTGGGTGGAGCGGAAGGGCGTGTCAGACTCTTACTGACTAAAACCCATCCGTGTTCCTTCTAAAGCCCTTTGCGTTCCAGGGCCGCGGTGACTCTTTCGAACAAATTCCGCAACCCTGGCAGGCTCTGGCCCTAGTGGGCCCCGTAAGCTATAAGAAGTCTAAGATTTTAAAGTAGATAACATGTTAAAAATTTTATTCGTTCGGAACCCTTTGCACGCGAGTTTGACTCGCACATGGTGTGTTTTTTGAAGTGACAACTTCTTTAGGCGCGTTGAGCACTTTTTGGGTGAACAAAAATCATGGAACTCGCATCATCGTCACCGAATGCTTTGGGTGTACAAAAATCATGGAACTTGCGTCATCGTCACCGACTGCTTTAACTTTCGGTTAGTTTTCACTTCTATCGGCAGTCCCCAAAGAAAGAGAGAGTTAGCCCCTCAGACGTGTCTTCAATATTCTTGTAATTTAACAACTAGTTGTGACCTTAAATCAAATTTAGATTTGTCTACTAAGTTGTAATAAAGTTAGATTTACTTAAGTTTAAGACGGAATACTGTCTGTTAAATTACTTAAACTAATAACTTCTGCACTTGAATTTGTGACTGTACTCTAAGATGTCTGTGTCTGTTTCAATCTCTTGACAGGTTTCAACAGTTAAATATTGTTTAGGAACTTTTAATACTCACGGTATTTCATACAAACGCGTGAGTCCATTTTCTAAGTATAAAGACTTACTTTGTATGAAATACTCTGAAGAGTTAACACTCTATACATAAAAAACAACCGAATTTTGTTATTTAAAGAATTCCTGCACTAGATCACTCACGTTCATGAACTACTTAAAGAATTTGTGAAACACTTTCAACTTTTAATCTCATATCAAGACTCCAATTATAATATTATTCGCTACGGATAAAGATTTTCCAAAAAGTGCCTGTAATTGGTTTATTTTAAATTCCCGGTTCCCGTAGGAATTTTGGGACGAATTATACACCTAAACCGTCCTCATGAATAATCCTATCCATTGGAGAAAACCGTATGAAAATTCGTTCCGTTGTTTTTGAGTTTATCGCCAACAGACAGACAGATGGACGCGGCGAGGGACTTTGTTTTATAAGATGTAGTGATAGTGATTTCATTGACTCAGCGCTATTCTTGCGGTAGCTACCGATGATTCTGGCTTTCAGGAGTTGCAGCGGTTTGAAATAATGTGGTGGGCTACTCCATACAAAAATACTCGTGTTGGCTTCTTTACAATAAATGAGAATCTCTAAGTAGAACCATAACCTCCTTGAAGATATCTGTCCTTTATCGCAAATAATGTACCTACCATCATATCTATTCATTTCAAGCAGCTTATTCAATGGTATTCCCTGTATCCTACAGTATATAGTACCTGTGAATCATTTCAGCTGCAATGTTTACTAAACAATGTATCGTTGGAGATTGCAGATGTAAACTAACACTTAGGTAATGTGTATTCAGGACGGCATCTCCATCTTAATGTTAAGATGGTGGTGTGAGATGAACTTGGATGTTGTGTCAAGCACTTTACGCGTTTATGTTCTACTTCTCACGTTGTTTCTTACAAACATTTCAACAAACAACAAACATTCAAGTCCTTCTGGCTAGTTTACACAGTGCGAGCTAGCGTGCGAGTCAGCCTGCCTAGAAACTTCGGTGCAGTAATTCGCATCGTTGCCGAATCTTACGAGTTTCTAGCACGTGCGAGTTGGACCGTGACTCGCATACGAGTTACTTCAATATTTTTGTTTGTTTTCACTCGTCTACCCACCGACAGTAACTCGCACATGGCAGCAGCTCGGACATCACTCGCATCGTTCGAACGCGTTCGGCAGTAGCTCGCCAGTGTAAGCCAGGCAGTTGTGACCGGGATCTGCATTTTTTGACTCGCAGTAGACTGGGCAGCTACTATCACCGTGTAGACAGCTCAACGATTTGACGAGCAATACCAAAGTAAGGACATTTGGGTAGGCCGCATAAATAATTAATTTTGGAAAAAAATACAGTTTCGGATAGCTTGATGTGCTAGCGTCTGTACAAAAATTCATAAGAAGCTTGATCAATCCGCCTTGCAAAAGATTAACCGTTAATATTTAAGTAAAGTACTTACCTGTTTCCTCATCTTATACCAAGCCGCATTCATACATATAGGGCAGTGGGTCGAACCTTTTATATTTTGAGCGCATTCTTCGTGAAGCGTACGACATTATGAGACGCTATTCACATGTCTTAAGGTGTGCGGAAACAACATTTATGATGGGAAGGGAAGTGGCTAGAGCGGTTGGAGTATGTTAGGTCAGGGTTATTTTACTTAGGTACCTGGTTTTTATTAAGAACTGTGGGGATCCCATACGGTCATATCGCTGGACAATGGAGACGATAAATGTTATGCTTAAGTGTCAGAGGTGTGTGGTGTGCCGTGAAAGTGCAGTGAGCAAAACAAGTGATTATTATCACCATTTTTTAAAGGATGCGAAATCATTTATTTATTTATTTTACAATTTATGTGCACACGGAGAAACAGTACAGATAAAATATGATAATTATTATTAGTACAAAGATATTGCTTATTTCAAATTAATGACTTCTTCCGCTCTGGGCGGAGCGGAAGGGAGTGTCAGACTCTTACTGATTAAAACCTATCCGTGTTCCTCACAAATACCCTTTGCGTTCTAGGGCCGCGGTGACTCTTTTGAACAAAATCTGCAACCCTGACAGGCACTGGCCCTAGCGGGCCCCGTCTATTCTCGTCTTGGCTCGCATAGTATTCCTTGTTATTTTAAAAATGAGGTACGAACTTTGAAGACTTAATAATACGCCATTATATTTTAAAGTCCTGATTGAAAAGAGCTCTGGGTGGGGCTTTATATTCGGAAATCTTATCTGTTGTGTCGATGATTCAAAAGTTATTTTTTCAAATGAATTAACGAAACCTTGATAGGTTATGTCTGGCTGGCAGTTTGTGTATACGTCTATCACATCCATTTAACCCGAATCTACTGTTCCAATTTGGTTCAAATTTGATTATGAACAGAAAAAACCTACTAGAAGTTTATGGTTTATTTATTTAGCTTTAATTACTCTCTGCACTTACAGTAAGTACCAACACGTACAGAGAGTCATAATCTTACATACACTTATTTAAAATTAACAAAAACAATACAGAATAACAATATATTTATACCAATAATGAAATTGAATAATTAAAATTATAATATAATTAGTATTTAATTAATTATAATTAGAATTTAAAAAATAATTCGTCGTTTCCTTTAGGCTTCGACCACATCTTAAGCCACATTTTCCTTTAAACATCGATCCTGTATTTTGCGAAGGACGAAGTAGAGTCGAAGTTTAGTCTTATGAATGAGGAGACAAGTCTCTTCATATAAAACTAACGAGAGATTTGTACTCCGACCCCAAACCGCTACTAAAATTTGTTTATAGAAAGGCCTAAAACATTTTCACGACTTGTGTATCGAATCTGATACCGCACTCTCAGCAGTTGCACTTGAGACTACCAGCAAAACTGATGTGGTAGATATCCCAGTTTCCGTATTGAAATGTTTGCTAAAATTATGTTCATTTCGTTTCAGGTCCAAATGAGGCCAAGTATGACCAGACCCTGATGGAGGTCCGGAAAGACGTGGCCAATAAGATACGTGATGTGGTGCAGAATCACACGTCTTCTCTTGTAAGTATACATACCAATCGCATTCTTGAACTCAAATTGAATGGGGTTGCCCAACAATTTTTTTGCCTCATGAATTAGAATCTATTATTTGTCGGAATGTAGTTTAACATAAGTGTTAGGTTATTTAAAAGTTCTTTACATTCTACCATAACATAGTGTGCATAAATATCCTTAAAAAGTCAACATTTAAAAGAAAACCCGCCAAGTGCCTATCGGATTCGCGCGTGAGGGGTCATCGTACAAGATTTACTTTTTAAATACTTTTGTTCAATTTTTTTTTTATTTTAGTTATGTTGATATAGCGGCAAAAGAAATACACTCTGTGAAAATTTCAACAGTCCGCTGACAGACAGACGGATGGACGGATGGTCAGCGGAGGCTAAGTAATAGGGTCCCGTAGGTACGGAACCCTATAGTAGGCGCCAGATAAATGTGGAATAAAGTACATTGACCTTTCCCTAATAACTGTTCATAGGTACCTGAACAATTAAATATGAATCGTTTTTCATTATTAGACAATGTTAAGGATCACGAGAGATGATGATTCGGGACAGCTTTGTGTCATTAATTCCGTTTTTCAAATTAAAAATGTCAATAATTGTAGGTGGGTCAATGACCGTTATTCCACAATTATCTGGCGCCTACTATAAAAATATGTACAGAAGTGGAAGCGGTTAGATTTCGGTATTTTACTCAGTAAATAAGCCTACGCCGTCTGTCTGCCAGTTAATTCGTCTGTCACAGAGTTGTTTCTTTGAGCTGTAGGTAATGAATAGCACTGAATACTTGTTATTATGGATCAAAATATAACTATGCCTTACAACATTTATGGAACAGTACTAAGATTTTGAGTAAACTACACGTCATAGTTAGAAAATACTAGCTGCCGCCCGCGGCTTCACCCGCGTGAATGTCGAAAATTATCCCAAGGGAACATATCCCCGGATAAAAATCCTATGTGTTATTCCAGACTATAATCCACCACTGTGCCAAATTTCATCAAAATCGGTCCAGCCGTTTGCGCGTGAAGAAGTAACAAACATACACAAACACTCACAAACTTTCGCCTTTATAATATTAAGTGTGATAAGTGTGATAATGCTTCACTTATCCACATAAGAGTGTGTCAAAAATCCACTCAGAATAATATTATAATGAAGATATAAATTTAACAGATTATTACATGTTTTAAAAAAAAAAGAAAGTACAACACCATTAGGCACTATGCCATGCAATAAAACATATTGTTGTATGTTTATCAGCTGTTTTTGCGCCTACGCAACCTGACTGGAAGAAACAGGTTACTAGAGTAAGAAGCAGACTGCTTTTGCTTTCACGTGCTGAAGTATATACAAGTAAGGTAAGGATAGACTACGATCAATGACATCTACCGTTCAAATAGGGCATTTGACCATCACTAATCCTCAAAAACAATACTTATTTAAAGGTTGTTGGTAAAGTAGTACGATTTGTGTAATAATAAACGAATGTGGTGGAAACATAGACAAGTTTTGAAATTTTGAAGCTATTGTTTAATTATTATCATAAAAAAATTGTCTGTGGTATTTTTTTTTAAGGATGGGTAATCGTCAAATGAATTCTTCCGCTCTGGGTGGAGCGGAAGGGCGTGTCAGACTCTTACTGACTAAAACCCATCCGTGTTCCTTCTAAAGCCCTTTGCGTTCCTGGGCCGCGGTGACTCTTTCGAACAAATTCTGCAACCCTGGCAGATACATCATCTACCTACCCTTTTATCTTGTTACGGTAGGTGCAACTTGCAACACTTCCCAGTGCTTACACTATTATTTTGAGTTGCTGTCACAGGCAATCATAAAATTGTCTGTGGATGGTGTGAATACACCATCGACTTGCGAGTGACGTCAGTCGCAATTAGCACTGTTTCTGCTTATCGTGAATTTCAGAACGCTTACAACTAGGTTAGGCCTAGCCTAATGTAAAAAAGCAGCTCAAACGTGATTAGGCGCGTAAGTTGAATGCACTGTGATAGTTGGGTAAAAGTCTCCACGCAATGGGTACCCGAAGACGGCCGGCGCCGCCTAGGCCGGCCCAGAAAGAGGTGGCGAGATGATCTAGATGCTCATGGCCCGAGGTGGCGCGAGAAAAGCATTCTTGGAAGTAGGCTTTCGCCCAGTAGTGGGACAGAGCGGGCCAGTTAAAAGCAGTCAAATACCTTATTGAATGAGGCTAAGGCTAAGGCTAGATTATTTCATTAGGAATTTCAGAATAGCAGTCCGAAATCTAGATTTTTAGTTAATAGCCTTAATTTATATTCTTGATAACAATCTGTCTTATCCCACTTCTGGGCAAATTTAATTCTTTTTTCTGTGTTGCCTTCTTCAGCCTTCTTCTATAAACGCTTGTAAGTCGTAACATCAGCGTTTTCGAGGTCACCTGCCTGTCATGTTTTTTTTGTGTCTAGGTACATAGCACATAAAATAAATGATTGATTGATTGAAAAATATTAGCAAAAATAGGTTATTTGCCTGAAAAGGGGGAGGTAGATGTATAAAACGCTCGCAGTTCCATCTTCTTCTGTTTAGGCAGTCCAGATAAAATATTATAATAATATTGCTCTTTTGTCAACAGAACAGTAAAAACTTCGATCTGTTCCTCTACATAGAGGACTACTTAGAGGAGTACGAAGCCAACTACACGGAATGCATGAAGCATCTCAATAGCAACAACACCAAGAAGAAGACCTGGACGTTCTGGAACTCCATGTTCTACGCCGGCACTATTTATACCACCATCGGTAAGAAAAGTTACATACCGCGACTACTAAAGTCCTTCTGACCGATTTCGGCCATAGCGGCCAATCTCCGCCAGCGGAGACTAACCATCAGCGCGGGAGACAAAATACCCCTAACGCACAGATGTGTACGTAACCACAGCCTCTTTCATCACTCCAATAGTCCAATGAGACGTGTATCCGTCACGATCGAGACTGGTCGATTCTGTAAACATGTCGAAGTGAAGGCTTGGGTGAAGTAATCATGAGGTGAGCTGTCAATCCATATAATCAAGATGTCACGTGATCACGAAGTGAGCTGTCAATCCATCTTGATTATGGATTGACAGCTCGGCTTTTCGTGTCACGCCACCAACTTCCAAACTCCGAGCTGTCACAGAAAAAATCATAGTGGAAAAACTCAATAACACTCTTTGCCCAACCTGGGACTCAATTGGAAAAAAAAAAATATATTGATTGATTTACAGTGCCAGTCACTCATTGACTGGCACTGTAATTTTTTTTTCGGTTACCGATACTTGTATCGGTGGAGCAGTGTGAGTAAGCTTCTAATAAGGTGGACCCACGACATGGTAAAGGTGAAGAATGTTTAGTAGGTCAAGCTGTGAACAATATGGGTGAAGACGTTCAGCAAGGTTCTTTGGCCAAGATTATGTCATTTTCGAATCATTTCAACGTGCTATTTCTCGCAAAGTGGGTATCTGTGTTTACTTTCTGTAATCAATAAATTGCAGTCGATCTTTTCAGAGTATTGACCTCTTGTTGATTTCCATGAAAGTCTTAGTGGCGAAAAAACGAGCAAGTTTATTGTATTTACAAAATCAGGTTAGCAGTACGAAGAAAATCTTTAGAGTTTTAAACGCCTGATAGTCCTGTAAGAGCAGCCATTTGTAAAACACCGCACGATAACAAAGCTCTCAGGCGCACGAATCCCATATTGAACAGTTAATTTATTAGAAATTAAAAGCACTTCGCACGCGTTTCGTCCGCGCGGATTCAGTAGGTACTTCACAAAACTTCAGCGCCCCTCTAACCCTTTTTGAAGGTAAGTTTTGGAAAATTTAGCACTACGATATCCATTCAACGCGGCAACGGTCTCAGGATCAGCCTACTATTCACCCCGTTCACCCAATCAGGGGTTGATTATGTAAATATTGTTACATCTGTTTCAAATATCCCAATTTTAGTTTGTTCATTTCACTTACCAAGTAAATTGACTTAAGCAATAATGTCCTCCTCTAAAAACTTCATCACCCCTTTTCGCCCTTTATGGGATTTATTTTCGAAAAATCCAAATATTTGTATTTTTTATCCAAATCATTAATGCCGTGTTTCAACTTCATCGGACCAAGCATTAAGATTCTCCTCAGTTCCCTCGAACCGCAACATTTTTCTTTCTTGTAGCATTTTTATACCCATCGTAATTTTTAAACGTAAGGTCCGATTTAATTAATTTAAAGTGTAATTTACCTATACATAATTAGCCTTAATTATTAAACTAATTGAATGGATAAGGATTAATATCTTGATATCAAAATCTTCACTTTTTCTTTCCAACTGGACTTTGATTGAATAATTAAATAAAAGGTCATTGTGACTTAACCATAATAGTTCGACATATAGCCTCGGGAATGTTTTCCTTGATAATAATGAGTATTTTAATTGTATAATACATTATTTTTGTGTATCATCAATAGTTTTCGCAGCGCATGCGATGAAAGACATTTTATGACATTATTTTTTACACCTTGGGTTACATTATTCAAATTTTAGTAGGGATCCCTAATTATTTCTGGAAACACATATAGCCTATGTTACTCGGTGTAGATGTAGCTTCCTACTAGTGAATTTTTTTTTTTAATCGGAATAGTAGTTATTGCCTTAAATCGTAAAAAACAAGCAAACAAACAAATCTTTCCTCTTTATAATATTATTAGTTTAGATAATTTAGATTAATAAAAATTGTATAAATTGTTACCATGTTTCGCATGTATTTGTTGTGAATTGATTTATGTGTTTTAATTGCGCTATTTTGTCTGAGTGGTCTAAGGATTCGAAGAATATGCATAAATTGCTTTTTGAAATTCATAATTTGTAGCTCGAGTTTTTATTTAGATGGTTAAAATATATACCTTCGATCTTTCAACAATGCACTGCTTCTAAGAAAAGAAAGGTGAAGAGTTTTACAGAGAAACCGAAATGATAGATCGTGTTTTCCAACTTAAAAACAGATATTACGGCAAATTACGCAAAACAATACGTAATTAAAACTTACGTCAACTGCAAATCTATTTATATTTCACTATAACGTAATACATCATAAGCTAAACATTATATCGTAATTCCACTTTAAATTGACCTTTACAAATCGACGTGTCCTAACAACTAGCTGCTAGAGTTTCAACGAAACGTGTCAAATAACGACGGTCGCTTGTGGCGAGAACATTTTCTAGAGTACGGCTGCAAATGTGAACTGGACTGAATTTAGGTGTAGTTGTTTTAAATTTGGAACGCCGCCCGGCTGGCTTGGCGCTCTTCCGTTCAGTAGCCGCGTCACAAACCCGCGGTGTGTATCACGAAAACTGTGACAACATTTACCATTCAAAGTTCCACACTAAAGTCAGTGAAAATCGTTTCAATTGCCATTTAATCTTCGATGCCTAAACTGTGATTATTCTCCAACGAAAATGAATTGCACTCTCTTATCGACGGGCGTTTGTTTACGTCCAACACTCTGGGGCGGCCAAAATAGATTCTTTTATTAGAATTCTGTTTCGACCCCGTTGCAATAAAGAAGTTTGTTGTTGGGATCGTTAACGAGAGGTAAGTTTACACTTATTGAATTCTTATCGTTGTTGGCTTGCTCAATCTTATTTGTGTCATAATTATTGGCAGTAGTCTTATTATTCACTGCCAAGCTTGATATCAGTCTGACTCTTTTAATCGAGTTCAATTCCCTTAGTCTATTGTGAGCGGTTGTGATATCACAACTTATTTTTTTTCAGTTTCGGTGCGAGTGAAAGTTGGTGGTGATGAGTGATAGCGAATCCCAAGACGAAGAAGAAGTAACATTGAAATTGTCAATTCCAACAACAAGATCTGATTCTGAAACACGGAGGACTAGTCAACCAGTGATTAAATCACCTGAAATAAGACTAAACGAGGAGGAAATCATGGATGAAGATAGGCAAAATATGTCCATAAGGAAAAGACGAAATCTGTCTAAAAACAGAGGTACAGCTGCAAGACAAAGAGAAAAGACACCAGAACCAAGTAGAACACTAATGCCTCATGAAGATACCCCAACTTCGGACGATGAAGAATTAAAACCACAGTTACCACGCCCAAATTCTAGGGAAATTGAAGCTGATAGTACTTATGAAGAAATGAGACGTTTAGTACAGGAAAAAGCAAATGTTAAAGATCCTATTTACGACTTAGACACAGAGGAAGTTCTCGAACAAAGAGCAATGGCTGCCCAAGAGCGTAGGCGCAGAAGTATTTCACCCTTTGCTATTCCAGATAAAGAGGAACTTGAAAATCTTTTGGAACGTAAAGGAAGCTTTATAGATCCCACTAATAAACTTTTGTCGACTAATTACGCCCTGACTCCAAAAGACGAGGATAGATCTAGACGTAGTTCACTAACAATTGAACCTCCGAAAGAGATCAAACATGTTCTCTCTACTCCTTCTCCTGTCAGCGGCTCTCCAAAAGGAGCATTTCCTTTTGCTTTGCCCACTGCTCCTAAAAAGCTAGAACAAGCCGTTTATCCCGACGACAAAACACCAGAAGAAGCTAAGAAACTGAAAACACCTGTCAAAAATGAAGAGGTGTTCACGTTTGAAGATAAAGATATTAAGAAACCTGTTAAAACGACTCCACCCAAACCAGAAACTCCGGGTGAACTTGTTACAAAGGTGATCCAATTAGAAAGAACGCCTAGCAGGAAAATCATACCAGAAAATAAACCGAATGTGGAAGTAAGAGAAAGGATAGTTAGAACCCCGAGCAGGAGATTATCTACAGATATTAAACCAATAATTTCGAAAAAGGAACCTCCTAAACAAGTTAAAGATGAAGAAAAAAGTCGCCCACCACCCATCAAACCGGCCCGCAGCAAATCTGCTTCAAGATTTGGGGTCAGTTTTTTCATAAAACTATTTTTTATACTGTTTGTCGCTTTGTTAATAGCACTTTATTTCCAATTGACATAATCCCAAGCCCTGCAATACAATGATCACTATGTAAATAGTTTGCCATAATTTTGTAGAATGAGAGAAGCAACTAATTATAATTTATCCATAATAACATTTACAGAATAAAACTAGTGAAAGTGAGATGAGTGAGGATCAACATAATGCCAAAGTAGAAGCACCAAAACGTAGAGTAATGCCTGTGCCACGACGATACACGAAGAACAAAATGTCACCAAAAGTAAATCGCTCACAGTCGGTCAATCGTACTGAAGACGTTAGAGTGGTAGATAAAACTGGAACAGGTATGAGTCAGACTAGTCGAGAGCTCATTGAGTTGATGGAAAAAGCCCGTGCAAGAAGTTTATCTATGCCTAAAGATGATCCCCGGCTTCCATCTGAGTACAAGCCAAGCCATAAAACTTTAAAAACTCCCAATAAAACTCCTGTCAACCTGAGGCAGTCTAGATCTCGAGGCGTGTCCTGTCCTAAAACTATTCAGATCATTAGTGAAAAAGAAATTCTAGCCGGTTTAATGAAGACTGAGACTCAGAAAACAGAACTAGATCAACGAAGTAGGCAAAGCTCTGGTTATATAGATGCTAGCCAATCTGAATACACGTCCAGTTGTTATTCTTCATCCCCGAGTGAGAATGAGTTCGATTTTGATTTAAAAGAGCGAACAGCGGAATTAACGCGCAAACTTAATGTATTAAGTCTAGAGGTTGATAGACGTGAACTGATGACAGGTATCTTATTAGGAGCAGATGAGAATAGTGCTCCCAAAGTTGAAATAAGTGAAAAAAGGTCAGGATTACGGAAAAGACCTGTCCAAACCAAACTTTGCGATTATGGAGGCGGTTACAAATCAAAGAAGGAGCTCAAGGAGCTTGCAGAGAAAAGGGATAGAAAAAAATCTCTAGAAGACGACAGAAACAAAAAAAATGTTAGATCGAGATGGAAATTTATTGCAAATTGGCAAGATTTTAAGCAAGAACAGACAATTAATTGCAATAAAATTCGGGATTTGCGAAACAAATGTATTATTGACCTGCTGATATTAATCATAATGTGCGGTCTAGGAGGAATGATGTTTAAAACGTTAGAAGGATCGTTCGAAAATGCGTATAAGTGTAGTACGAGAAATGTTAAAAGAGATTTTATTGAAAATCTTTGGCGGGGAAGTCATAATCTTAGAGAAGAAGACTGGAAGTCAATGGCTAGGAAGAAATTGTTTGAATTTGAGAACCAGCTGCATACGGCACATGAGGCTGGGGTTACTTCTTACAGCGGCCAGAGGTCTTGGAACTTTATGAACTCTTTCGTATACTGCTTGACGTTAGTTACAACTGTCGGTAAGATTAATAGAATATACTTAATGAAACACGAACAAGAACTCTCACCAATTATTTTTCTCTTATTTTTATTGTACATCAAAAGTTTTTTTGCACATTTTAGTTTTGATTTTTCGGGTTGGTATTTATTAAAACGAATGAACTCGCACATTTCCTTTTTATTTCATTAAATGTATTTTTTTTATTTTGTAAATTTTCACATTTTGATTTGCAAATCTTAGGAATGTGTATGATGTTTTGTATCAGTGTCATGTTTTAAATTTGGTAAACCGATATTTTTCAGGTTATGGTCACATAGCTCCGAAGACGACATCTGGCCGAGTAGCAACAATAGTGTATGCCACTATCGGTATACCACTCTTCTTGATTCTCCTGGCTGACTTCGGCAAACTCTTCACGAGGATTATCAAATTCTTCTGGGCGTACATCAGAAGGTTCTACTACACCAGAAGTTGCCGGAAAGTTAGGAGAACCGCGCCGATGCAGGTAATATTTTTAGATTTTCGTAGAGATAGAATACACTTTAAATCCTAATGTTGCCATTCTGTTAGCGATAGCAATTGTAGAAAATTTAAGGGCTTGAACACGTGGCATTTCGGCAGCATTTTGTCAATCCCATACAATTTTACATTTTGACAGCCAACGCTGATAGACTGATACTTATCTAAAGCCTTTGATCGAATCTGAGAACATCTCACTGTGAAAACTTAGGTGGAGTGATTCCTCTTTGATTTGATGGTTTGACAGCTCACTTCGTGTGAACTTCATTTTCTCCGCTCTGTTTACAGAATCGGACTGCAAAAGTGCTCAGTGCTGTTCTGTGTACATCTCACTGTAAAAACTTAGGTGAAATTAACTTATAAAATGAGTTGTCAATAGCAGATTGACAGCCGGTTATTTCTGTAATCATGTCACCGTGATAACCGGGTGGAGTGAACTTATAGCAAACTGTCATTCCACTTCGATTGGAGGCATTGGCAGCACTTCACTTAATTTTTCATGGTGCTATTTTACAGAATATCACTAGAGGTGGTATGACATTTTAACTAAATGACGCGGAATGTCAGCTCACTTTAGTCTCACTTCACATATGATTGTGAGATTTTTGCAGAATAGACTGGCTATTACCAGATCAAAGATGGTGCATCAATGGCATGCGAGCCACTGATACGTCACTTACTACAGAACATTCTGGGCACAGTATCAAATAGTAGTTTCAACTTTTTAAAATTCTTTCCAAATCAATGTATGTTGGGAGCTGCACTTAGTAAAGATGTGAATCGTTTTTTATTACATTTTGCCGTTAGTTCTTCACTCAATTATGTCATGACCACATTTTGTTTTATTTAACGCTGCCATACTAAAGATTAATAATATTTTTCGGTATTACCCATAAGCCCACAACTTAATGGAGAAAAAAATATGCTTGACCATATTTTATGCACTTTGTTGCACAGCATTTCGTAAAGTTTTTCTCAAAATAGCAGCCTTACCAGGGGGTTTAATTTTTCTGAAAGAACTATTTGAAGTTCTATAAGAGAATTTCTATAAAACTCTAGCCTGAAGTCCTGTCTCTTGGCTTTAAAAAAGGTTTTGACATGTTCTTAACTCAAAAAATAGGTGCTCAGAAAATACATTTCTCAGTAACAAAGTGAAACTGCAGCAAACAGCAAAACGTAATTTCAATTCTCTCTTACTTGTTATCTCCCATACTTGGTTTTGTCCGTAATGACGTGGTTCACCGCACGCCTCG
Source organism: Mamestra brassicae (assembly GCA_905163435.1). NCBI lineage: Eukaryota > Metazoa > Arthropoda > Insecta > Lepidoptera > Noctuidae > Mamestra > Mamestra brassicae. The sequence continues at coordinate 8,661,043 of LR991010.1, forward strand.
CCGCGGCGCATTACGTATTATAGCGTTTTAGTCGGTTTTAGCTGTATTATGACTAATAAATCCAGTTACTATAACATACTATAAGAGAATAAAACCTTGCTGATGAAAGTTTTATATCAGTCTTAACGATTGAAAAATTATACATCATGATTATCAAGGTTCAGCATTCTACTGCAGAACATAGGTTTCTCCAATTGCACGTAGTTCAACTCGATTCTTGGCTACTTTTATGCATTTGTTGATACCTAATATGTGAATACAAAGAAATAAATGCGACAACGAAGCAATGACGAAAAACTAAACTTGTTTTACAAATAGTATATAGATGGATATGACGCTCCATTAAAAATACTGGTACTGAGCTGCAATAATTTAGACTGGAACTTAACCCCCACATAGTTGTGAAAAATATGGGTCCGTTTCGACTGCACGGCCAGTGTCGTAGAACAAAACCTACTCCGTCAACATTACGAAGGAATTTGTAAAACAATAACTATGAAAGTCCCAAATTCGTAGATCCAATATTCGGAAAGTTGTAAAGGCAACCATGGCCGCGCGGTTGAAACATGAAGAAACGCGCGGCCACGCAGTTCTCTTTAACAGAGATTAGTAGAGGTCCCATTCTTTTTGATAACCACTGATAAAATTTCGAAGAAAATGTAGATAGTATCAATAACACCCTACTGTTTGAACTTCATGACCTACAGAACTTAAAACCTATTTAACATAAGGGCTTTTTCCATATTTTATCCATACTTTTTCGAAATCAGTAGTTAGCAAAAAGAAGGGGACCTCTACTAAGCTCCGTTTAAGAGAACTGCACGGCCGCGCGTTCTCCCTGTTTCGAGTGCGCGGCCATAGCATTTAAGTTATGTAGGTCTTGAAGTCCAAACATTAGGGCTTTATCCATACTATTTACTTTTTCTTCGAAATCGTATTAGTGGTTAGTATAATAAGAATGGGACCTCTACTAACCTCTGTTTAAGCAGCAGCCATGATTAAACCTTTACAACTTTCTGAATATTGGATCTACGAATTTGCGAATTTCATTGTTAGTGTTTTACAAATTCCTTTGTAATGTTGACGTAGTCTTTTTTGGTGTACTACACTGTGGCCGAGCATTCGAAACGGACACGAAAAAACTAGGCAGACAGATGGAAAAATTCTTGTAAAGTGTTGTGTCATTGTTGTCACATTTTTGAGTCTTAGCTTAGCGTTAATAATGAAAATGATAATCAATGAGAAAATATTTTCATTATAACAAGGAATTTTAGAAGTCTTTGTTGTTGATAGCAACATTCGAATTGCCGCAGCAGAGGAAACAAAGCTAACGTTCCCTTTTTATACAGAAATGAGTAATGATAACGCTCCGGGCTAGAAGTTGTCTTACATTCTTATAAACCTTTGTTTTGCGTTCATCAAACTCCGGATCAAAGTTGAAAAAATAACATGAAATTTTGTTCAATTTCAGGAGGTAATGAAGGGACTAAACATCGTCTACGATGTCGTCCGTCGTCCATCGCAAATATTCTCCGAAGAAGATATTGAAGTGAGTCCTGATGGCCTGCAGCCCCCACCAGTTGAGAGGAAGTCAAGTGACGTTCCTCCACCATTGCCACCAAAACCTCCCGGTACTCTACCAAGAGAAGTTGACCTCGAGACTGATATGGAAACCCCAGCTCCATCAGTTTTCGAAATAGATGATGAGTTTAACTTACCTATCTCCGTCGCCGTCTTCATTTTACTCACATACATTAACATAGGAGCTTTCGTCTACAGTTTGTGGGAGAAGTGGAACTTCTTCGAGTCCTTCTACTTTATATTCATATCCATATCCACGATCGGACTTGGTGATCTGGTCCCCGACCACCCAATGTTCATGATGGCTTCTATATTATACTTAGTGTTTGGATTTGCTCTAACATCTATGTTCATCAACGTCGTCCAAGTGAAATTGTCTAATACATTCAAGCAGGCTAGTGCTAAGCTTGGTGCCACCATAGGCTTGAAGGTTGCTGAAGAAGATGGCAGTCTGGTGCCCATAACACCACCCGCTACAGAGGTCGTCCCCGTACATAAACCAAGAAGTGAAATAGATGAAAGCAAAAGTAAAGAGCTTGACGATACTGATACTAAAAATAGATAAATATGATTTCGAATCTCACAAAACAACTCTCGAAATAATAATGTTTTAAGTAAGCCCCGTTTGATGGTTGAAAAGAGCTATTGAACCTATCAGAGTCGATCAATTTATTTTAAAGACTCATTATTTTCCATATCAAAATGGAATAATTCGTGATAACGCAGTGCTGGTAACAAAATGTAGAAACCGTGGTATTAAGTAATATCTTTGCTGTAAGCATGTAAATGGTGATAAATTGTAACTAATTATTAAAAAATTAATTAAAACCTTAATGTGTTTGTTGCTGTGTGTGTAAATAAAGATTTTTTATATGTTGCTCTGGTTATATTATTTACTCCATTATTTAAGACCAGAAAAACGCAGCTTTAAATAAATTACTAAAACTGACTGGGTAACGCCAAGCAACAGCATTGAACTGATTCATAACAAGTATTACCGACAATGTAGAAAATGTAAAAAAAAGCAAAAACAGAAATGTCTCGTTAAACAAAAGTACTGGTTTCATTTTACGAAGAATGAGAAACGTATAAGTAATAAGCAACAATGTACCTAGACCCCATCGAGCGACTCGAATGGAAGCTCGATATATATTTTTTTCAAGTCATTGTAATCAGAAATGGAAGCGACTTCGAGTACCGTACGATCAAAAGGTTTGAAGAATTTAATTATGGTCGCTTATAAACGAGTCGGCTGGATGGTTGCAATGACAAAAAACGTAGAATAATGTAATGAGGGATTACTTTTGAAAATGTTTGTTTTTATCAAGGTGTACTTTGTATGTATTCTACTTAATGCTACGGGGAAAACAGACGTAATGATAATTATGTTGTATTTCGAATTTGGTTTTTATTGTATTTAAAACTCACTGTATTTTCGGAAACATTCGTGCTGTCTGTCAGCAGTGTGATTCTGTTACAATCTCACCGTGTAAGTTTAGGTCAAGTGAACATGAAGTGAGCTATCAAACCATATGATCTGAGTGGAATGAATTATGAAGTTTACACGGTGAGATGTTGACAGAATAGACCAGCTGGTAATCTTATAGAATCACTCACTTCTGCCGGCGGCTTCGCTTGCGTGAAAGAAAATTATCCCAAGGGAACAAACTCCCGGCGAAACTAATCTACAATGAACTACCTGGCGCAATTATTGTTTCTTACATCGGTATCTTCTACAAAATAAGTTCTTACATTCATTCACCGGCACACAAAGCACAGTCACATACTAGGTCTAAACAACTTATATAACGTAACGAAAGAGCTATGAGGAAGTATTTTAAAAATGAATTCCCTAAAGTGTTGAATTAAGGGATAACAGTTTGTACGGGAGTGCGTCATTATTACAGAAATTCCTACCAGTCTTAAGATTGGTTGCTTAAAAACTTAAAGGCGTAAATACTTACGATTCATCAGCAAGATTATCGTTTATAATTCTATCTTCTGTTTTCCGAAGCATGCCGCGCTTTTCGAGGGGCATTATACGAGTCCGTTGATTGATTATGCTACTGTATTGAATATTGAAAGCGGATGAATAACAAGGTTTGACACTTAGGAATTTTGATCGTGAGGTGAGGTGAATTTACGTTAACTAGTTTCTGCCAGCGAATTTGCCTGCGTGAGAGTCAGAAATTATCCCAAGGGAGCGTGCTCAAGGGATACAAATATTTTACAAGGTGGAGACGACGATACGACAATAAATCAAAACACTGACAATACTAGTTCATACGAATATATTGTCTTTTTATCACAGATTTGATCACTGACTAACTGTCTGATGTCACTAAATGCAACCGACCGCTTGGAATATTTCGTCAGAATAGTAGTCACTATCCTTGACTAGTTTGAGTGTTTTTGGTTTTATGCAATTGGAAAGCAAATTTTTAATTTTGGTGACAGGATTTATAATAGTTTCAATATTCCTATGAACCAGTCTTGCCAGTGTTTTCATTTATTGTCGTACCGATGTTTCTACATGGTACCTATACCAACTATACACATGGTCTACTCAAGTGCCAAATTTCATCCAAATCTATTTACCTGGCAAGTCGTGAAGAGAAAAGAAAGAAAAACAACATGGGACACGCACAAAACAAACAGAAAAGTAAAATAAATTAAAACTAACAGTCAGAAACAATAACTAACAGAAACAAGAAAGAACAGCATGAATTTAATACGTCATGTGCGAGACCAAAAAGGTCCCTATCTCAGCATATGCTGCGTTATTTAAAAAAAGTAAAAACTCAGCGCTGGTATTCTGATAGGGCCTGTGATGCCACGGATACACTCACGGAACACAAACTAAAATGAGATATATGAAGAGGTAACAAACATATAGACAGAAAGATATTCTTTCGCATTTTAAATACTAGCTGTCGTCCGGGGCTCCGCCCGCGTGGATATCGAATATTCTTCCAGGAAAACATAGGTACTCCCGGGATGAAAAGTATCCTACGTGTTTTATTCCAGACTATTATCTACCTCTGTTTCAAATTTCGTCAAGATCCTTTCAGCTGTTCTGACGTGATTGAGTAACAAACATCCATTCAAAAATTTGCATTTATAATAATATATACTAGCACTTCCCCCGCGATTTCGTTCGCGCGGATTTAGTAGGTACTCTACAAAGTTCAATGCCTCGTCTACCCCCTTTTAAAAGTTAGTTTTGTAAAATTAAGCACAACGATTTTATGAATTACCTAGCTATTTCTGCTGCTGATTTTGTGGTCTCATGATCACCGTAACTGTTCACCCCGTTCACCCCGTCAGGGGTGCAATATTTTTTAGATCTGCTTAAATTATTCCATGTTCATACCAATTTCTACGTAAATTGAACAAGCAATAATGTCCTTCCCTAAAAACTTCATCAAGGATAAGGATTAATATCATGATAGATACCAAAATCACCACTTTTCCATTTCACCCTGGTTTTAATTGAATAATTTGAACAAAGAGCAGTCATTGTGACTGCATGCAACTGAATAGTTAGACATGTACTTTTTAATAGGTGAGTACTTTAACGAGTACTTTAATCATGTAGTACATTATTTTTATGTATATCCATAGTTTTCTCAGCGCACGCCAAATAATGAATTTACTAGGCAACATTTTATTACTTTTGAGATTTTTACGGAAATTGCAATAAAACCTATTGCAATTTTCGTAACAAATCTCAATTTTTTCAAAAACACAATATGGCCTGTTTTAAGTTAATAATGTGGTTTACAATGTCGAAAAAAAAATTCAAATCGGTTGAATAGTTTTCTAGCCAAATCGTAACAAACAAAAATCAAATAAATTTGATACGTTAACATTATTAACAGGGTGTTTCATAATTATAATGCATTATTTTTATTGTATCTATTATGTTTATGAATTATTAAAAAAAAAAATCGCGTTTAGAGGTAGTTTATGTCGGGTACATTAAGTGGGCCACCTTTGTAAGACGACTAAAATAGCACAGTGTATGTGCATACTTGCCGGTCGATTCTGTAAACATGTTGAAGTGAATTGTTGGGTGAAGGTGCTTGGGTGCAGTAAGTTGTTGATCCATATCACTATGTCAGGCGATTACGAAGTAAGCTGTCATTCCATCTTGATTATATGGATTGACAGCTCACCTCGTGATCAGTTCACCCAAGCCTCCACATGTTTACAGAATCGACCGGCTGTTTAATGTTCCTAATTGTGTTCAATCATCTTTGTCTCTGTCATCTATATTAAATAAACCCATATTTAATAAAAAAAAATATGTTAAAAAAATCTGTTTGTGTGTGGACATGTTGATTAAAAGAAAAAATCAACATTTTTATATTTGAACACAGTTATCATTACAATTACTTAAAACTCATAGGTATTACAAAAATTGAACATACAACAATACTAAACCGATTAAACCTAAGTAATAATACATAGATGGTTTTATTTCAAATTGAGGTAGCGCGCAGAATTCGTCACATACCAGAGGGGAAATTCGCGTACTTACTCGTATTATGGGACGTTCGCATTCAAACATCAGTCGTAATCTGTCAAAAAATCTCTAATTTACCTAAATTTTGACAGATTGCGAATGCGAACGTCTCTAACAATTATGAAACTTGTGCCTCTGAGGGCCAATTCTACAGTTTTTTAAGCAATTTTCGCATTTGCAAGTCAGTCGTAATCTGTCAAAAAACCTCATTTTTCATACATTTTTGACAGACTTCGACTGAGATGCGAATGAAAACGTTGTTTGAATATTAGTAGAAATGGCACTAATAAAGATATATTATAGTAAAAGTGAAACTACCATTAAACATAATGTGCATAACAGAAATCTTTAGTTCCGCCTCCTCGAAAAAGGATATTTAGTGCAGTTCTTTAAATACTTAATTTTTTCCTTAATTGTCTTTGCAGGAATGTTTGCTATTTCATCGATATAACTATTGACAATAGGATTTTTGTAATATTTGACCATAATTTTTTGCATTGTTTCTTTTATGTCAGTTAATTTTCCGAGCGCTTTTTTACACTTAGTAAAAGTGCTTTTCAACTCCACATATGATTTAATACGAGTACACTGTGATTCATGATTACGAAGATTATGATTACAGTCAAGAAGTAATGTATTATCAAACAATTTTTCATGTCCTACATAAAGAAACGTGTTTTCAAAAGCACACTTTTTGTCAGTGTCACCATGGTTTAGGAAAATATCACTAAATTCTTTACTTAAATATTTTTTGTAAAATTCGCAATAATGCAGATCTAAATCGCCATGATCAATACCGTTCTTTACGGCTTGTACCAACAGCAGATTCAAGATCAAACTTGGCATAGCAATCGGAAGAAGTTCACATTGAGGTGCCTCGTGTGTGTATCTCGACCAGCCCGTTAAAATGATGCCTTCGAAATTGTGAACTCTCTTTTCTCCGCCGAACTTATAGCCTAGTATAAACTTCATCCAGCTTAAATTATTTTGAAATCGTGTTTTAATATTAGGGATGGTAGCAGTTGCTCCATCAGCGCCTTTGTACGCAGACGCTATCCAGATATTGTTGAAGTTTTTGTGCAGATTGTAGAAATATTTGTGAGAAAAATTTGGATAAGCTGCGTATTCCCATGAAACTGCTTCAATGTTATATAACAGATACATTTGCGGTGTGTCGAATTGCTTCAGCATGTCGCCCCATATGAGAACTTTTGTGGATGGACTTACTCCTCTTACGATAGAAGACACTTCTTTCACGTGGTTGACGAATAAGTCGCTGAAATCAGAAATACATCATGGGACCTACTTAAGCAGCACTTTAGTTTGGTCTGAGTACATTTGAGTTTGCTAAAAGAGTACCTATACGAAAATATTGTGGTATGGTTCATCAGAAAGACGGTCGCACTAGTGGATTTAGTGGCAGGCTATGGAACACCCTCTTCAGATAAAATGAGTAGCGCTCCTTCAATGATTGCTTCATGTCAGCGACACTGATAACCAACAATCCCTTTCTAATACAGCCATAGTTTTTGTTAACCCTATACGTTAAGTATGGTCTTTTTATTCATAATATTATAAACAAATTTTAACTACTGGAAAAATACAAAGCTGAAACTCAAGACCTGTGACCCTGAACCGAACCGTATTCGTATTCTTTAAACTGGGAGCGATGCTTGGTCGCAGTATCAAAATCTTATCTCGCAATCTCGCAGTATCAATATCCGAGTTCGGTCCGAGTTTTTTCGGACAGTATTTTGACGGATTCGGATCGGACGTAGTGCGCAACCACTCTTAGACCTCTTTAATATCTTGCCATTCCTCTGTTGTGTGCTTGCTATGCATACAAAGTTAAGTCAGTAATCGCGTAGGTACGAGTATACTCACATGGATTTTAATTTTCTTTCTTTACATTTTGGACACGTATTTAAACTTTTGACTTCGTCGCAACCAACGTGTATGTAATTCAGCGGATAGATGATATCATGAAGATCAATAACCTGTAATCGAGAAGTATAGATAGGGTTTAGCAGCCTGCACGTCAGGGGTACCTAATGTGACCAATATAATATATATTTTGTTGGCCTCGAGTCGTATATATCGAATCCGGCTAATAAGCTAGGCCACAAGGTTAGTGTTATCACACTGACGTACGGTAGTCTGTTTATGTTGTGGCATTATTTTTCTGAAATAGACAAAGTCGACGGCGCTATATAAAGAACGTGTTTTTTCTGAAACTTAACGTAGGTACCCCATTAAATCATCATAATTATCATCTATTACCATTTAGACTTTTGTTGAAAGTTGAAAATGTCCTGGGATATGGTGTCCTAAAGAATAACTGTGCCCAGATTTTCAGGGATAAGGTTTGCTGTATGGAACCTTTTTACACTTCTTACTTAAAGAACATTACTCACTTGTTTCAACATAGCAGTTATTAGTTTTAGGCTGTCTGGTTTGCTGGGGCATATGTCTTTAGAAGATGTTTTATTCTCCCTCAGGTGAGCAAACTCTTCCAATTTTAACACGTACTCCATGTGGCCGAACGTTTGTATCAAGGGTATTATTTCCATTTGAAGAGTTCTGGCTGTGTTGATAAACGTCAAAAGCTGAAACAAATATGTAGTGTTATTATCAGTGATCGGATAGTCAGGCGCTAATATACCTAAACTTCACTTTTATCCCCACGAAAGTATAATACGGACATGCTTTCAGAATCCCGGATCCCCGAATCGATCGAAATTCTTGAGATTGCTAAAAATCGCATACAAAATATGGTTAAAACTCATTGTATTTTTTTTTTAATTTAAAATGCCGCTTTTCCAATGTATTATAAATGTATGGGACAGTCGATTTTTTTTCGCGATTTCAGTGTTGGTCTCATGGTAAAAGTTGTTCATAATGATGAGTACAATGACCCCTTCAGCGGTATTGCGTTTATTCTGTTACAGGTTGTATAACATGAAATAGACATTAGATTGTGTGGGGTTGATCCCATAGTGAAACTTGTGATCTTATTATATTCGAAACTTACCTCAGTTCTTTTATAAGCATTCATAGAGCTGATATTAGCAATGCTACCTACATATGGAAACATGTCTTCATACTCCAAAAGAATCGCATTCACTCCATACATACTGAGAATAGGCAGAAGAGATACTAAGTAAGTCATTTTCGGAGGTGACCCCTTCAAATCGATATGAACGGCAACATAGTGTAAGTTAACAAAAGACTTTGGTTTTACACCATTTTGGCTCATCACTCGTGCCACTACACTATATATTAAAAACAGTGAACTCAAATATATTAAATGACGTTTGTATCTCCGCCATAAATTCGTTAAGAACATTTCAAAAACTGAGTCGTTTTATCGACTCATTTCAATTTCACGTGTTTTAAAACGGTTCAGATTTTAATTAATCCATTATCGAATTGTTTTTATGGGTCGCAGTGTCGTAGTACTATTAAATTGTGAAGTTTTTACGATGTAGGCAAGTAACCGACAATGGAGTGCGAAGGAAACTGAACGAAGAACGTTTTGCATATTTGTAAGGATTCAGAGTGTGCGGTAATTTAATTTAGTTAAAGGAAGTATTTATTTTATGAAGGGCATTCCATGACAGTTCAAGTCAATACGTCAAGTTAGTCACTTTGTCTCGTTTATTACATTGTACGTATACCAAAAAGTTCCGTTCAATATAATAAATGAGAATTCACGTAATGACAACATTTGTCCTGCTTAGCACAATTAACTTACCTTTAAAATAAATAACATCTAAGTTTCGTCTTAGTTTTCAAGCAGAACAATACCAGAAACCGACCAATCAGAAACAGACAATGCAACTAATCTTCTTAAATAACACAAATTGAATTAACAAGCACCTTTTTGTCATCAACAGTTAGTCATTTACATATAATACCACACTTCTCCAAAAATTTAAGCAAAGACTCTCTTTACAGATTTTGTGAACATATCCTCTACTTGTTTTGTAGAACTTACGTACTTCACATTTATTTTTTCATGTAATATCAAATCTCTCATAAAATGATGCTTCAAGTCTATACGTTTCAACCTTTTAACATTGTTGTATGCTATGCGGTTCTGTATGGTGTTCACCAGACCGCCAGAAAATGGGCAGCAGCATTCTCTGTGCATTGCAATAGCTACACTGCGATCGCCAAGCCACCTGCCAAGCGTGGCGATTATGGCAACTCCTTTTAGGGGAGGCCTATGTCCATCAATGGACGTTTTTGGCTGATATGATGATGGCTGACTGGTTGTCACAAAATATTGTAACTGGAGATACATTTGAAATGTTAAAATCACTTAGTATATTTATTAGGCAACAAGCCTCACTGGCTGCCATACTCCGCCACAGTAGACGAAATGCTGACAGTGTTTTGCTTCTTAGAGCATCAAGACATCAAACAATCAGACAAAATAAAACAATAACCAGTAGGAGATTTCCTATGTTTGAGATCGCCTCCTCCATCGGCATCACCTTTTTGTGCTTAATTTTTTGTGCTTAATGTATTGCAGAACTCTTTTCAAAGCTATTAATAACATCATTCTCACTGGTATAGCTTTAGAACCTACTCAAGAACGACACTGTAATACAAAGATCGGGCCTTGTGCCTGATACTGCGTACATAAAACACCCAATAATTTGTTATACAGTTTTTTTTTTGACATTAAACACGGCTTTTAATGGCAGGGGGTGACTTGCACACACAATAAATGGGCCCCCGAAAATGTTCGCTAGCACAAAGTGACGTAGCGCCAAGGGGGCAACATATCCTGATGTGCTAGAGGAGTGGAGAGGTATACCACGGCTATCAGGACAATCTCGGAAGTTCAGCATCTTACTGGATTATATCCTTCTCCTGAGCACGTTTGCTCTTGCGAATCTTCACTCAGACCGGCCAATTAAGGCAAGAATGAAGTGGGAGCTCTGTTCCTCGTCAGTGTTCACTCCCTCCAGTCAATAAAGGCAAGCCGGAGATTAGGAAGCAACAAGACTTCTCTCGGGATATCGTTCCTAAGTGGAACGATCTATATCAAGGGCTTCTCATAGCTTCTTCATATTTTTTAGGTTCATTGTCATCTACTGAAACATTGTTACAATCGTAGAACTTTGTCTGCTTCCTCACACGAGTGCCTTTCCTTCTTACAGGTCTTCATTATTGCTCAATCCACTAGCTAGACTCATGACTGTCACTTGGCTCAGATACACTATCATCGGACTCAGACTGTAGGGTACTACAGTTTTTTGAGCACTGGCCTCTTCTTGATCACTTTCTCTGCTCTGTTCTTGTTCCTCAGTATCCTCACAAGTAAAGATAATGGAAGATAACTGTACAGGGAGTTGATTATCAATCGATTATCACATTGTCACTGACGCATGTAACTACTGCACCGTTAGCTGAGCAATCAACATAGTAACGACAGTACATAACGTACATATTGCCGTTTCGATTGGTAACTGCCATTTTCTTTTTATGTTTTTAGCATTTTCTTCGCAACACGATTAACGGATAGTAAATTCATCTTCAGCTCAGGTGCGTAAAGAACGTTATCGATGGTTGAGTGAATCCATTCACGGCCGTTCGATCATCTCATCTTTGTTTCGTTTGAATGTCTTTAGATTTACATTCGCTTTTAAAATGTCCTGGTTTATTCCACCTAAAACACTTTAGCAACTTTTTATTAACGTTGCTATTATAAACAAAGGCAGCAGACGAGTTCGCGTTTTCAACACCGCTCTTTTCTTTTAATTTTTCCCCTTCTATTAACAACCTGGTGGTAGTTTGAAACTTCTATATATTCCAATTCCTGAAACCTTCCAGCCTTATTGCTCCTTGCCCTTTCGGTGTAGAATCCTTCGTCTTTCGACTATTCTTTCTTTCTTGCTTTCAGCCTTGTTCATACCAAGATCAAGTAATTCCTTGGCAATATGCTATCCCAGATCCCAACTCAACTTCGTCCTCAGGCATCTTGACTGAGAGCGTCTTGCGACTCTGGAGCACGGGCGAGCAAAGGGTTCGAAACGAGCATGTTACACGGATTTTAGAACAGGGCATAACGTACAGATATTCTATTTCACGAAGTCCGTTTGACTATGAATGTTGTAAGGTCTGTACGTGCACACTGTTTTAGTGTGCGTAACCTCGGGAGCGCTCAGTCACGATCGCGACGCGGTCAGAGTCACTAGTGTTTTGTTTCCGCGCTAAAAAATTCAAAGAGTAACGTCAGCATGGCAAGTAAACGCAGAAAAGTTGTCCACAGTGAGGTAACATTTTTTTTTAACTATTGTTACTACTTTTTGTGTGCTATTAAGAGTTTATCTATCTAATATTATGAAACTTGTTACTTAAATAGGTATTTCGATTTGGTTTTGTTCTAGGGTCGAAGCATGGTAGCTAGCGTTTATCATTTCCTGCGAGAAGAGTATGAATTTACAAAATCAGTTGCGGAACCTAACTGTGATTTGTCTCATTTACGAGATATTACAAGGCGTACAGCTGAGGCTACAGGTGTTTCTATGAAAACTGTTCAACGGATATTAAAAGAAGAGAAGGAATTGCCATCCTGCTCATCAAATTTCAGTTCTCCTATGAAGAAAAGAAGAAAGCGGGATAGTAAGATAGAAATAGATAATTTAACAGCCGATGTTGTTCGCAGTACTATACAAAATTTCCATGTCATCCATAAAGAAATTCCAACTTTGGCTAAGTTATGTATTGTATGTGTGAAATATATTAAATGAAAAAATTGGTTTTGATGGTTGTATCGAAACTGTTCGTCAATTGTTACTGAAGTTAGGTTACAAGTGGCGTAAAACAGAGAATAACCGTAAAGTTTTGACGGAGCGTCATGATATACAAATGTGGCGTTTAAAATTTTTGAAGAAGATGTCAGAATATCGCAGTCAAGGTCTCCCAATTGTGTACACCGATGAAAGTTATGTCCTTTCAACACACGTGCGAAACAACACCTGGGCACAAAAGAAAGAGAGTACACCATTCTTAAAAAAAATAGCACAGGCACTCGCTTTATATTAGTGCATGCGGGTACAAAGGATGGATTTATTGAAAATGCTTCATTGATTTATAAAGCCAACTCAACAGCTGGCGATTACCATTCTAATATGAGCTACGATAATTATGTTAAATGGCTAAACGAAAAACTTTTACCCAATTTATCCCCACGCTCTGTCATTGTCTTAGACAATGCTTCATATCACAACACACGGACTGAAAAACTACCGACGTCGGCTACAAAGAAAGCAAACATGCAGCAATGGCTCAGGGATAAGGGTAAGGGATAAGGCTCAGGGATTTGAGCAATCTCTCCTTAAATTGGAATTGTACGATATTATAAAAAAACACAAAGATGAACACATAACGTATAAAGTTGATGATTTTATTAAGAGCAAGGGTTTTGATGTCATACGTCTTCCCCCCTATCACCCAGAATTAAATGCTATTGAAAATATTTGGGGTATTGTAAAAAATTATATCGCATCAAAGAATATCGAACAAAACATGACGAACATGGAAAGACTGATCTTTGAAAGCTTGGATAGAGTAACCAGTGAAACATGGCAAAAAACCTGTGCTCATGTTGAAAAAATTGAAAAAGAATACTTAAAATACGTCGACCTGGATTTTGAGTTCATAATTAACTTAGGGAACGATTCTGACGAAAGCGAATCAGAAATTGAATTTGAAAGTGATTAAGTGCTGATTTTTTTGTTTCTTCTCTGTAATAAATAAAAATATTATTTACTTTCAACTGTTGTTTCTTTTCTCTGCAACTTATCATTCTAATAACTAAATATTATTTACTTAAATTGTCTATATAATTTATTAAATAAATATATAATGCGTGTCAGATTTCTTTCCTAACGCTACCTACGTTTACACACACTAGCGCGCCTATCACTACACGTCACTACTACAACCAGAGCCAAACGGACTTCGTGAAATAGAATATCTGTAACATGCTCCATGCGAATGGAACAATACGGCCCGTAACACCGGTCAGTACCCACCTTTGTGACGATACATAAAAACTGGCCCAGTGCGACTCGGAATCAAGCGCAAAGGTTCCAAACGTCTCATATTTTGTAACATGTTACTTTAAAATCTTAGACTTCTTATACATTTTCCTTGCACAATTTCGCTACCCGTCTAATTTTAATCCTGCATGTTTAATTAAAACTACTGTACTACATAACAAAACGACAAGTAATAATCGAATACGCAGACGATAAGAACTCTTACTAACACGGATGATATCTGTTTCATTTGGACTTGAACTTTTTGGCAAAACGCCAGGATTTCTCAAAGGAGAATTTGGCAGAGCACAGAATGGCCGTATTACTTTGACCTTGAACTTAAGTCTTTATGGCCAAAGCTATCACAATTTTAAGACCACAAACGTATCCCAACGACTCATATAATGTGGTTGTAACTGAGATGGTTTTAGCAAAGAGGCTGCATTCAGTTCGAATGGGATTTGGAGATTGGGGCGTGATTTTCAAGAGGATGCATTTCCATTAGAGCTGATGCATGGTAACGCACAAGTAAAGTGAAATGTGTCATGATAAATATGTTCTCCCATACATCAATGTACGTCACGGTTAACTCTTCAACCAAAGATATAAGTTTGTAATCGTAATTTTTTTTTTATAAGTATGATAAACTTTTATATTTATATTATGAAAGTCTTTTTCCTGTACTCTTCTTGCCAAACACCATTCCATCACTTCCCGTGGGTGTCGTAAGAGGCGCCTAAGTGACTCACCAGAGAACGGGCAGCAGCATTTTCTGTACATTGCAACAGCTACACTGCTATCGCCAACCCACCTCTGCCAAGCGTGGCGATTATGGCAAACCCCCCTCCAGGCTTAGGTCCAGCAGTGGACGTCTTACGGCTGGATAAGCATGTAAATAATGAAGTCGGTTAAAAATAGCATTGTGAATCGACAAGCAGTGCAGTAATTGGTAATTTGTGTGTGTGTTGAATATTTTTTTCGGTGAAAAAAGTGTTCATTTTTTTATTCAAACGGAATCTAACAGACAAAATCTGTCAGGTTTTGCTTTATGTTCAATACTTGTACATATTATACTTATATAGCACCTTACCAAACACTATTTTAATATTTAGACATCTTAAGTGCAATACGTGTAGCCAATAGGTAGTGTGTAGCCTGAAGGAATGTGCAGAGGAAGCACTTAGTGACAGTAACTCAAGTTGAGCGGCGATGGTCACTACTAGCCGCGCGACTCCATTTTATGTTAAGGCCAAGTTATTATCAGAGGGACAATTCTACAATTTTATTTTCGAATAAATAGCGTTCGCATTCATATCGCAGTCACAAACCGGCAATAACAATTTTAATGAAATTATATTTTGTCAAGTTTTTGACATTGATTGTCGCTGAGATGATATTGCAACGCTTTTTAAGTTCGAAAATTTTATTGGTTTTCTGATCTTACAATATTTTGCGAAAATAAAAACTATAACCGTGAAAGTTTGAAAGATAATAAATAATAAAAAATTATTTACGAAAAGAAAGGATACAATGCAAAGTTACATACCAAAGATTTCACATTTATGGTCAATTTTTGTGAATAATGACCCCAATGCTAGGAAAATCCTGTGTTATCAGGGCCATCCGTCTGTCCAATTAGGGTTGTGATACAGAAAATTAGAGAAGCTAAAGAGTGTAACTGTGTCTATAATGAGTGGGTTGTAGATGCTTAGTTGTTCACCACTCAGTTCTAGTACATATCTTAAATCAAATGATATTACTACTAAAGTGACAAATTGTCGAACGTAAGTGAGCTGATGTGATTGAATGATTTTCGACGGCAATTCTTCACGCTAGATTTATTTGTGACGCGTCGATAGTTTCTTTTCAGAAACAGCGTATAATGTGACATTAATAAAATAAAGATTTAATAAAGTTTAATCGCATTGTCCAAAGGAATAAAAATATTTCTCCTAAATTGCATAATTAGGTTTTCACTAGTATCCATATATTTTTTAAACATGAATTGCTAGTAAATATCAACAGTCATTATTCTTTAGCAAAACACATTTAGTCCAACCAATACACTAATTATCCCTAAGTTTAATATTTAGACGCTATTTATCTTAAGAATAAGTCTGCGTTTAAAGTTTTAATTGTCCGCATTGCTTGCATGATTTCTCTCTGTCTAAATAAAGAAAAATTGTATTAATCGATCTATGTGTACGTTAAATGAAGACAAACAGCACAGTGGTTCTTATACTACTGATCTTTATTGCTCGTTCATATCTTACCCCTTTCTGAGAATTCCGGATTACTTACTATCGAGATTCAAGTTAATAATCGACCAAAATTAAAATTCATTTATTCAAATAGACTGAGTGCAAACACTTTTTGAACGTCAACGTTTATATAAAGACAGTCCCAAAAACGCCCGTCCTTTAATACTAGGAAGTGGTTTCCTAGTATTTTAGCTGAGAAGAAGAAGTGAAGCAACAGACTCCCCAGCCATCAAGAAGATATTATTATAAAATATTTATCTGAAGTTAGATGAACGTATCCGTTTGCCAGGCTTCATCAATCTGTTCATCGGTTTAGGCGTAAAAACGTGACAGATGATCAGACATGCTTATGAGACTAGTGACAGATGAGGATTTCATGTTTTTCTTTCCACGCGTAAGTAAATAGTTCGCATTATAATATCAGGATATTTGTTTACTGACTTGTGAGGCACTGCAAAAATATTAGCTCGCATTTATAATCTATGTTTTTGAAGAAATATAACCAAGCTTCCCCTTAACACGTCATTTACCGGCCAAGATTAGAGCGAGCAAGCCGCAAGCTCTAAAATGTAATGCCTGCGTCATCCCGCAACACATTAAATTAAGGTTCAGATTAGATCTAGTACTAAGAATTTCTTACTTGCGCTTCCCTGATATTTTACTGTAGATGGTAGGTACTGTTAGGGAGGTTAGTACCTGTACAGGATCCAACTTCTGTGAATAAGCGTATAAGCACTTTCCTTGAAATGGCTTTTACTAAGTAGTGCATTAATTTAGACGCCGATAACTTTTCCCGACGAACGAATAATATTGTTATTCGTTCGTTTTTTGTTTTACCTTTTATTACGGATTGATTAACTCATGAGCTATTAGAAAAGTAGCAGTTCAATTTGAGTAGATTTATCTCAATTAGCCGTGGATAAATCGAAACTTCATTAAAAACTTATGAACATTGATTGAACTCGAAAATAAGGCAATTTGGACCGCATGTTATTGTGTCAAAATTATTGCAAATTATCTCTAGTGTTGCAAGAAAAGGAGCTCGTGATTAAATAATAACAGCCGCACGGGTCAATCTTCAAGGTTAAGCAACGCTTGCCGAGGTCGGTCTGTTGATGGGTGACCATCTCAACAAATCGAGATTCCTCCATGCCTCGGCAAGCACGTTAAGCCGTTGGTCCCGGCTTCCATTTGTAGATCTTTGGCAGTCGTTACGGATTGTCAGAAGCCAGAAAATCTGACACCAGTCTAGCCAAGAAGGTACCGTGTTACCCAATCAATGGGTTGTGGAGATCTGGTAGGCAGCCGCTCCACGTAATAAACAGGTATTCAGCTGAATCCAGAAAAGGCTAGGCAGATGATGATTAGCCGTTTCAAGAAATGCACTGAATGATAAATCATCATCACTCTGTATTAGAACCGTCTCGCGTCAGTTCACCTGCGAGTATGGTTGTCTTCAGCCAAATTTTTTTCTTTGTTCCCTTCACAGTACCTAGGCTGCAGGCGCGTCGTTAAAAGATGAAAATGTTTAACTAACTCGTATTAGAAAAGTTACAGTTAGAAGGCGGTTGAAGTTGGTGTATTGAAAAGCCTTTTCGCAGAGTTATTAAGTAGATACTCTAAACTTAGGCGGACTTATTTTTAAACAAGTTTTATCTTGAGCATCAGTTTATCAATAACTTTCTACTTGAGTTGGTATTACTATAGTTATGTTCATCACTTTGGTTTTACGAGTAAACGTCTTATGTCAAAGTTACATTTTTTTTTATTTATACGCTCTTGTTCCACCACAATCTCTCCTGAAGGGAAGCGATGAAGTGGTCATCTAGAAGGAAAGTTTACAGTCGGCCTTAAAATTAAGCGTTGCAGTAAAAAAAAAACATGTTTTCAGAGACAAACTAAGGTCCAGCTGCTCCAAAAGAAAAACATTATACCCACCTCTGAGAAAGTCGGGTGATAAGAAAAAGAGTCAAAAAGGAGTATGGCAACCTTTGTAGCTGACTGTACCATACAAAAATTTAGTTGTAAAAGGATGACGAAACGAAAATGGATGTATGAAGATCAAAATCTTGACAAAACGCCACTTGTGTACATTTGTTTTTAAAACTTTTCACATGTTGACGAATCAGGAATGTGACAAATCGATATGTAGCCATTTAAACTAACGCAAGTCAACAAATGAAAACCTCGACATTATCGTTTTAAAAATGTTATACATACCAGATATTATTTTCTTGAAGTCCATGAAGGTTTTCAAAACATTTTCGTCTTTGAGTCGAATATTTTTTACAGCATTTAGCAGAGAACTCAACTGTCTAAGTTTTTAAGTTGTGTGGCGAAAGGCAGATAGGGTTGTTACGGTCTAAAACTGCCGAGAGCACGACTTAGGTGTATCGTTAGGACGCGTAAACATTATACAAAAGTGGCTCATCTTTTGAACTATTTATTCATGTAGATTTTTTTTTGAATTTAGTGATGACTTTTAAGGTTTACTCAAGTTTAGTTGGTTTAGAAAATGTTTTTGATATATTTTATTTTCACTCATTTCTTGAAGATTTATTGTACACGTGGATTTGACAAAGTGACATTCCATCAACGATAATAACTGTCAAAATTCCAAAATATTTGGGGTTGATTGATTCGGCAGCGGCGCGCGCAGTCGCATGTCAATCCTATCTACTTATATATTTTCCACTTTTTGACTTAGAATGTCACATTGGTTATAGCCTCATCAAACGTTCAAGCATCTACAAAAGTGCAGTAGCCCTAACGTCGCCGGTTGCGTGACATCATGGTTCCACGAGTCACCTCACCATCACTGATTACCAATATCTATATAACTAGGTACTAAGATACTGACTACATTCAAATACAAAGGTACACTGTTTCAATTTAGGGTGGTGGCCATCGCGAATATGGGCCGAAAATATATTTTTGGAAGACGGTTTTAACTGGCGAAACGTCGATGTAGGTACTAAGTTCACATTCTGCGGCTTACTTGATTATATAACATCTTATATGTGCGCCCGTGGAGATCTGCAAAACCTGATGCATCAAAGAAACGTAGCCGTCAATCTTCCTAGTCTTTTCTCACCTATGTTGGGGCCAGTCTTACCGAAATTAAAGAAACGAAACGAATATCAAAAAATGAACAAAATTAAACTGTTCAATTCATTAGATTGTAAACAAAAATTCTCTACAACTATAAAGCGTGAAGCGCGTAAAGCGTGACATCTACGCTTTGGAACGTGCAAGTAGCTTCGAGTTTGATGTGGGGAAGAACTTGCATTTAAACCAGTATCATAGTTTACCTGGGCGTCTCTGAGTGTCATAGGCTCAAAAATTTACACGATTCATACAGGATAGACGACGAGAGTGAAGCCGCGGATGTAAGTTAGTATTATATCCTTCATTTCGACACAGTCCAATAAAAACCCAAAGAGAAAAAAGACCCTTTTCAGCACAAATTATTCCGCCCCCGTTGTAAGAGATTGACATGTAAAAATGTTCTTTGCGGCCATTAGAATATTTCAGGCGCCTCAATGTCTTTTCAAATTCAAATATTATTTGTGTTAGAATAAATCTCTAAGCTACGCTTTTTCCACAAAGATTTTTTGGAACAAATGAAAACTGAAGTTGTGCCTTCGTAGTAGGAGCAAAGTAGAATAGACATCGATCATGGGAACCAAAAGATAAAGAGGTTTTTAAGAAGAACCTTTGCTTCCTACGAAACGTGTACTAAAAAGAAGTTTCTCACTTAAACGGGTTACTAATTTTGAGTACAGAAGTTAAGGATTTTTTAGCACCCAATAGCTTTGAGGTATACACAATTTCAAATGTTCTATTTGATACAAATGAATGTCAATGAAGTGATTAAATATATGAAGAAACTACTGGGGACTATGCCGTAAAAAGTCACAACATAACAAGCCAAACATTTTAAGTAAAGGATTGATCATAGCAGCTCTTCTTTTTTACACTATCCCTTTTATTTTTAAAAAATGATTGTAGTGGCATCAATGCCGCCACATGAAAAACTAAGAAGTGAACAGCAAACAAAAAACCGCACCGACATCTATCCTGTCAGCGACGGACTACCAACGAAATCCTGCATCGCACAAGCCAAGTTCTCCGTGCTATTTAAACATATACAACAGTCCGAATGTCAACTATCGGGAAGCTGCCCACCAGGCACATCAATCGTCTGGTCGGAGGATCCTCCCTTTTCAGGCAAAGCATTTGGACTTAACTTATTAAACGATAGCACGATGCAATGATTTGTAGTTGAATAAGCTGATCAAATTCAGGAATATCCCGTCTGTAATCTGTGGAATGAAATACAATTTTTTTTTGTAAACTTTGACACTGTTTAAAGCTACCATTTGAAGGTCGATATGGCAACGCTTGGGGGAGGCTCTACCCAGCGATGAACCTCTTTCGACTGAATTGATGATGATGAAGAAGGCCTGCCTCTGGCCGATTTGTATTAAAATGGCGAAACTTACAAAAAGGTCATGGTAAGTATCTTTTAAATTCTACTTTATTAGAAACCAGTTTTTACTTGCGGCATTACCAGCGAGAATGTTGGGAGTAGTCGCAGAGGAACATACCTAATCACGGGATTAAAACTGGCTAAGTGCGAGTCGGACTCTCACAAGAAGAGTTCCGTACATAGGTTTATTTTATGGGAGCCTCTTTAATTTAATTTCTTTTGTTTGTGATAGCAGCAATAGAAATACACACTCTGAAAATGCAGCTGTCTACATATTACGGTTCTTGAGATACAGCCCGCAGATAGACAGACGGATGGTTGGGCGGACGGATGGACAGACAAACGGACGGACAGCGGAGGCTTAGGGCGCCCACACAAAACCGCGATGCGATGCGATACGACGACCGACGAACTTGTACGTGCGAGCTCGCAGATATTCGCGATGCGTTGCGAATTCGCAGTTATGTGTGGGAGCTCTTAGTGATAGGGTTCCGTTGGGTGCCCTTTGGGTACGGAACCCTAAAAATTATCCTATCTGGTATGGGCACCAGATATTACATAAAAGCTATCTCTAGTCGCAGCTGAACGGATTCGGATGAAATTTTCCATCCAATTCCGCTCAGCTATTAATTCTATTTTTTTTAAAATATAAATCCAACATTACTACGCAAACTGTCTTGAAAGGCAGCATAACCTGATCAATTAACCAAGCAAGTTTACCTAAGGCCACTCAGCACCTATTGTTTGAACCCAGGTGCAATATCGTGTCAATATCGGAGCAACAATCCGAGTTAACTAGTACCGATATCATCTCATTGTTCTCCATAATCGTTCGGTGAGCATTCGGCACTACATCATGGCTGCAATTTACCAGCCATTTGATCTAGTAATTAACTAACCGCATGTGTTTAAACTTACATTGTTATGGGTGGTATATTGAATTGCCTGAACTATGGTTATATGCAGTGTTAAATAAGTAAAAACGGCTGGTGGTTATTATGTGAAAACAGTTTAAATGATGTTTTTTCTTCACAGTATTTGGTAGTAAATTGTGTCCAGAAAATACATTAAAATGGTCTTAAAATTTGGCTTCATTAACTTTCTTTATATTTTTTACCCTGAGCTTAATATGAGGAGAACAATAAAGTATCTGATAAATAGTTTTTACGTTTGCATGAAAACAAGTAATATGCTGCTGCCTATCTTTTTGGATTATCCGCAGTTATTTTGAAACATGAATCAATCAGATCGAATTCAGTCGGTAAGTCTTAAGGCCGCCCTACACAGTCAATCTTGAACACGATCCATGGATAAGATCATTGATTTTGATCGTGGATCGCGTTCGAGATTGACTGTTTAGAATAAGAGAACAATTAATCTACCAAAAAAAAAGAAATTTCGATTCTACAATAATTGCAACATTATATTCCTTAATCGCAATAATTAACTGACATTTTAGAACCCGTTTAGCGTTTCAAAACAAACGAAAAGAAGAAAGCTGGCATGAAACAATGTAACGCCGAATTTTAAAAAGATTGTTGCCAAGCGCTTTGCATGCAATATCTGACAGCTAGCCGTTTGAAAATGGAATACGACTAATTTTGTGCTCTCGTATTTAAAAATGCGAAAATAATTGGCAGATATTTCTTTCTTTCTCGAAATGTTGCCAATTACTATGAGGGGATAATTATATAAGAGTTTCATACTATCTCAGAAATGCCACTAAATATGAAGAAGACCAATATAACGCATATTCAAATTATGCGGAGATAAACTGAAAACAATAATTTAAATCCCAATCATGAAACAACATAGACAAAATGATAATTAGTAAATGTACTCACTAGACCCCATCCAATGTTCCCTGAGCCTCGCTTCCATAGGTATGTTTGTCTGCGATGGTCACTGGCTAACCAGATATCTAAGGACAAATCTACATATAGAAGCAAATCCGGCGCACATGGAACATAGTCATGTTGATTCTCCTCTTAACCTTTGGTTAGCTTGATCATGTTAACAGCGATATGCGGTGCCCAATCAAGGACTCGTCTTTCCCTATGACCATTAGTCTTTTAGCAGACATAGCTGCCCTTTGACCACTTCAGCCAGCTATGTATTCTAGCTATGCTATCTCTGCCAGCTATGTACAGTTAACAAAGCTATTTGGTATACAGGCAAAAATATTGCTTTTTCCTGCTAATATTTATTTCTAATGTGTGCAATAAAACTTTTTAAGCTCATGAAATACGTACGAGTGTGATGTACAATAATTGTCTTCTCAGCACACTCACAACATTGTTTAAAAGCAGTTGCAAGTTGGCTGCCTGCACACCAAATAGCTATGTTGACTGTACTCGTAGTTAAATCTAATCATTTTTAGATTTTTAATGACTAGTCATTTTCATTTAAAAAATTCTACTTTTATGAAGTTCGCTGCGCATCTCATTGAGCGACCTTGTGTATTTTAAATTGTGGTATATAATGAAAGTGTTGATTCTTGTAAACTGCTAATGGTGACAGAATGAATTTAGAATGCAGCAGTCACTGTCAGTGGCTAATGAAAGTGAAAATTTCGTTTTTGTGAAGAATTTACATAGTGCTTTGAATGAATGTTTGAATGTCAACTTTTTAGATTCAGCTGTTGTTTATCTTATCATTGCATCGCAAGTATTCGTATTGTGTAAGATTTACAGCTTCTGCTTTCGGCTTCGCCTGTGTGGAGAGTTTTTATCAGACGGGAACGTACACCGGGTAAAAAAAAGGTAGTAGTATTCTATATCCGTATTCAAGTCATGGTCTTCCCGAGTGCCAAGTTTCATCCAAATCAATCCAGCCGTTGAGGCATGATTGATTTACAAACATCCAGACACACCGGCTTTCACATTTGTAATATATACTAGCTGAGAATTCTATTATTGGGAGTTCTGAGAATTCTAGTATATAACAATCTTATTGTAATAGAACTCTTAGTAAAGTTTCTGTGTCCTGTGGTGCCAAGTGATACAAAAAAATAATAAAAGGAAAAAAACCACTGTCAATCAAACCTATCTTTTGTTCCCATTTTCGCTTATCATGAAGCCAAGGTCATATCATCCCATTCAAGCCATGGATTGAGGAAAACTCTAACGCGATATTCCTAATTACCAACGATCAAGGTCACTTCGTCAGGCTATCAATTTGAGTGCTTTCTCCACAGACCACAGAACATCACACCGGGCACCACAGCAACTAGAGACGCCATTGCTTCTAATATTCGTGGGGACAAATACAAGTCTCGGCTGTCATAGTCAGTCAGAATAGTCACGGGCCGACAAACAAGTGAACGGTTTACATTTAATAAAACATATGGTTTACATGACAAGTTTTTACAATTTTGTCTCTGGTACGGATGTAATAGAAACGATTTAGCGGAGGCGAAGGTGCAGAGTTTTACCTGTGGGACTAAAATTAGAATATTAAAAAAAAATAGATGAAGAATGTCGGACCTAAGTAGTCTTGGAGCAATTTTCTGCTTTGATACTTTCTTGGCAATTTCAAGTGATAAAATGTAGTAGCTCCCATCCCCATCTCATTTCTACCATCGGACATCTAGACGCACTGCAAGTTACCATCCCTACCTTGTTGCTATTCCACCAATTCGCACGAAGCTTTTCCAAAAGTCTTTTATAATGCGCACAGCAAAGTAGTGGAACTCTCTGCCTACGTCTATGTTTCCGAACGTATACAACCCTAATCTCTTCAAAGTTAGAGTGAACAGGCTTCTTCTGGTTTAGCTCGCTCCATCGCCAACTTTGTCTCTGTCATCTCTGAGCTAGACTAGAGCAAACCCATCTCGAATTACCAGAAAAAAAAACATTTACCGGTGGTAGTGAGTGGGTAACAAAAACTTGATAGTTCAAGTTCTGGCTTGAGATACCTATAAATCGATTCGAAGTTTCAAGCGAAGACCCTCTTATCTTGGAAGGATCTTTACTGAGTATACAAATCTTGCGGAGGCAGATTCGGATGCGGAGGTACTATTTTTTGCGGCCGCGGAGACCGTTACAACCCAAGTGATGGCCGACGAGACACATCAATTATCTGTGGCTTTTTCAACAATGGACGGGTGTCGACCTCCGATACGTCAAATAATATCTAATGACCCGAGACAGACACGGATTTGGTTGAAAAGCGAGACTTTGTGGAACAATTCCAATTTGGCAAACGTTCTGCTTTTGTGTTGAAGGCGGCTGATGCATTGTTATAGAGTTTGGATGCTCATTATTATGTAAAGCGATTTATTATTATTGGAGGGAAATGGGGATTGTATTAAAATTTGGTATTGTTGCAGAGAAAATGTTTTCGAATAACTGTTCTGGGTACGATTTTAAGAGCAGAGTAAGTGTTATCCAGTTTATAGAAAGAATGTTCAGTCGGTTTATTCCGTCAATATCCAACTGTCGACACTAAGGTGAAGTGAGCTGTCAATCGTTTGCATAAAGAGAATTGACCGCTCACATTAATGTCACTTCACCTAAGTTTTCAAGGTTAGATTTTTCAGAATAGCATGTCAGTAGTATTTAGCTCGTAGTTCAAATGTGGCTGGTTTTTTGTAATAGGCTCGGTCCCTTTTACGTGAGACCAAATATAACTGGAAGAACATGATTGTAATATAATACCACGGCTGGCTGTCTAATGGAGAGGAGAAAAGCGGAGCGGAGCTTTGCCAATGTTAACCAAAGGAATTGCATAAAATCTCCGCTCCACATCAGTGGACAGGGATTTGCAAACTGGTTTAAAAATTCATACGAAACGGAGAAGCGGAGCGGGGTAGCGCAAAAGAACTGGCCGCCCGCTCAACTTAACCGTCGTGTGAGCTCCGCACAGTCTGCTACTCCGCTCCACGCCAGCTCGCTCCGCATCAATGGACAGACACAGTCCGCAACTCCGCTCCACATTACTCCGTGGCTTCGATCCGCTTCTTCGCTCCGCGTCAATGGACAGGCAGCCTTAGTTTACTCTTTAGTTTACATAGGGACACGATAAAGGTGCAACATGATATCTTTGTAGCTACAGATAACTATATAATGTTCCCTTTGTGGATCCAATGGTTGATTTCGTTGGCAGCGATAACACTGCCATTGCAACCATAGAATTAAGTTAGTACAAAAGAGTTTTAACTATGTTTGATGTAAAATAAATCATGGTTTTCTTATATTCAGGCCTGATGATTTGTATAAATAATTTAAATAATAAAATCTACCTCGCTATTCATAAGACAGATTAATTTGGTATACAAGTTATTTTCGCAAAACCAACAAAAGAGCCGGCGGCAAATCTCTATGAGAGATGCCCGTATAGCCAACCTTTTGTTGCTTAAAACAATCTGCAAATGGACGATAACAGTATTGGAAAACAAAACAAACGTAACACGATAACCACAAAGAACTCCTGTAATTCCCATATCTAATTTATATGTTTTCTTCATAATAAATAAATAAAATAAAAAAGCCCTTTATTTCATGCAAGTATCTTACAAAACAAAATTGAATCTATGTGATTAACAAGTAATGTATGTTGGAATAAATTTTAGGTACTATTTCCACTTGCAAGATCCCCTCCTCGGGTAAACGCCTCCTCCAGAGATAGCCAATCTTCTCTAGATTGGGCTATTTTAACCCAATTAGTAGTTGCTACTTTCTTTATATCTTCTTCCCATCTAGTATATAATGGAAGGGATGCTAAACAGCCTAAGCGATTCTTCAAGGCGGGTGGGTCTCGGGATGAATCTAGACAAAAGCAAAGTTATGTACAATGGTCATGCCCCCCCGAGATTTGTAATCGTAAATGGCGCTACCCTCGAGTTTGTGCAAGAATACATATATCTAGGCCAAATTATACAACTGGGGCGGCACAACTTTGAGAAGGAAGCGACCAGAAGAATACGCTTGGGCTGGGCGGCCTTCGGGAAGCTACGTGGTATCTTTGAATCGTCGATCCCACAATCCCTTAAGACCAGGGTCTTTAACCAGTGCGTACTTCCCGTAATGACTTACGGAGCCGAAACGTGGACACTCACCATAGGTCTGGTCCACAAATTCAAGGTGGCTCAGCGTGCAATGGAGAGAGCAATGTTCGGGATTTCTTTGGTGGATAGAATTCGCAACGAAGTCATTCGCCAGAGAACTAAAGTCACTGACATTGCGCGTAGAATGAGCATGCTGAAGTGGAAGTGGGCCGGCCATGTCTGTAGACGGATAGATGGTCGATGGAGCAGACATGTGGTAGAGTGGAGACCGCGTATGGGCAAACGTAGTGTGGGACGCCCTGCGGCACGATGAATCGATGATTTGAAGAAGGTGGCTGGCAGCGGATGGATGCGGACAGCTCAGGACCGGGATGGTTGGCGATCTTTGGGGGAGACTTACGTTCAGCAGTGGACGGCAATTGGCTGATATGATCTAGTATATGGTCTTCCCCTCTTTCTTTTTCTTAGTGGGCCTTTCCAGATTGTAACTTTTTTGTCCATCTCTGGTCCTTGTAAAAAATAATTAATCATAATTCCTACTGTCAATTTTAAATACCTTCTGCTGCGTGAAAGTCAAAAATTATTATCCCAAGGAAACATACTCCCTGTGTCAAGTGGAAACAAACAAACAGACACACAGATTTACGTTCGCCTTTATAACACTCATCATCATCTGCTTAGCTTTTTTCCAACTATATTGGGGTCGACTTCCAGTCAAACCGGATTCAGCTGAATACCAGTATTTTACGTGGAGCTGCCGACCAGACCTCCACAACCCATAAAATGGGTAGCATGGTACGTCTTCGCAAGACTGGACTCAGATTTACTGGCTTCTGACAATCCGTAACGACTGCCAAAGATCTACAAATGACAGCCGGGACCAACGGCTTAACGTGCTTTCCGAGGCATGGAGGAAACTCGGTATGTTAAGATGGTCACCTATCCACAGATCAACCTCGGCAAACGTTGCTTAACCCCTGCGGCTGTTATTCTTCAGCCACGAGCTCCTCACATCCGCCTTTATAACACTGTAGTATAAATTAATGTAATTACTATTTCAACGTGAAACTTTGTGAGGATGAATGGATGTTTTTTAATCCATCACGCGAAAACTACAAAGCTTATCGTGATGAACTTTCGCAGTAATATAGCTTATCCATTTATAAAGGACTAATTCCATGCGGGTACAGCTCGTATTTGGTATAAAAATATGATTTTTTTTTAAATCTAAGCAGGCCTATGTCAAGCAGATTTCTTTCTACTAGAATTGTTCTGGTTGAAAGAGACTATGATGATACAAAAACCTGCATATTGTAAAAATATAAAAATGAAATACAATGCAATAATATATACTCTTCTTTCACAGTCCCTACTAAAGAAAACCTTGAAGTTTTCAATTACGCAGATTAAAAATCTTCATAAAGATGGTATAATTATGCGGTGAGTAGTAAAACTTAATGCAAATGCAAACTAAGAATGGAAATTCTTTACTTTGTTATTAAAAGCACGTACCGGCACTAAACCGCTCCATTAGAGTACCGGTAGAAAAAAAAACTATCAAAGACTGAATAAAGAAGCGAGATCATGCAACCAAAGACTGACTTCGCTATATGCACAAACATTGCATATAAGCAAAAAGCTCAATAGATGATATACAAGCGCGTGACTATTTAAGAGACAAAACTGGTCTCCGGAAAATTTACACAGGCTGCTAAATAATGGGATATTAATCTTAATATCCCATTATTTATCCCATTAATCTTGTACATAGCAACTGATTAAAAAGGTATTTTGGTAACGAAACGGAGGAAACCGCCGAAAATTTCACAAAAAAAGCTCTTCCATTTAATATAGGTATTTTCATCTACAATGGGACTGTTCCATAGCTCTCAAAGCTTAGTCATGCACTAGTAATTTGCTTCACTTTGTTTGAAACGTCGGTGAGATCCTCCACTATGACCCACGAGGACCCACGATCATGTTATGCGGGCCATACACGTTCAAGTAATTTGATGAAATAGGCTGGTTCAAAGAGTTTTATAAAATTGGCATGAATGTCTATGAGAAAATTTGCTAAAAAATTAGTCTTCAAATAGGATGAAGAAATACTAAATTTCGTATTTCTGTTTGATTAATCAGTTTGAACCAGTCTGTTTGATCAAATTATTTATTTATTTATTAAAACTTTATGCACTAGTAAAAACACTGTACAAAGGCGGACTTAATGCCTCAGGCATTTTCTACCAGTCGACCTTAGGGTGGTGCAGAGACAACATGGCAGGTGCAACTTAAAGAAAAACTAAAAATAGAGAGAAGAAAAAAAAACAATTATAAATACATAGATTCATACATACACATAAACAAAGATATTAAGAAAAAACGAATCCAACGAATTAACGCTGTGATGATTCTACCAACTTCTTGCGAATGTGCTCACGTGCCTTCACCTTTTTTTGTTCAATTACTTGAACGTGTAAGCCGCATTACATACGGATGCGATTGAAAACAAATGACCCGAGTTAATAACAGTCGAATTCCTCTATTACAGGGTGATCCACCTTAAAAAGGTAGCTTAGACAGAGTGAATATGATGGCGCAGCTTGGGCAAGGCCTTTGACCATCAGTAATGTTGGTTGTTGAGTTGTATATAATACTGCAGAAATAGGCCGATTATTTTTTGCCAAAATTGTCGCATCTGTCTACTTTCGATGTTCATGTGCCTCCCCACAGCCTCGTTAACAGGGCCAGAGCGGGACATTAATCAGGCACTCGTTTGTGGCAGTCTAGGATTCTGCACATTATTCATAGGGACACTGATTTCGGCCTCTCAGGCGGTTCTATAAGTCATCCTGGCGTGGTTGTTATGACTAGACTTTTGGTGCAGACATTTCTAGGAGAATGAGATAAAATTGAAAAATTTGTTTTGGTAGGATTTTGTTCAGGAAAGTTGAAGAATAAATCCGGTTTAGCTAAGCGAGTTTAAATTTGTTGCTATGTTTGATACTAGCGTTTTCCTATGGCTTGGCTCCCGTAGTCCCTATCCAACAGGAATCGCGTATTTTTCAAGATAATGGATAGCCTATGCGATAGAGTATTGTAAAATATTTTTGAAATAGTAGGTACCTATGGATACTCAGAACTTTTTTCTTTTCAATTGTTTTATTTATGCAATATTTATGGTTTTTATTTCTTAATATTGAACAACGGAAGCTATAATTTTATTTAATATAACGTTTAGTTTATATAATAAATGATTGAAATAATTTTAAAATAACTAATTTTTATAAGCATAAGATACATTAAATATAAATCGTTTGACATACCACTCAAAAGATATAAAAACATAACTAGTAACTGATTACCACCTGCGCTAAGATAGTTCAACGGAGCCGCACTTCGGATATTAACCGTAACTAATATGTACATGTCAGATTTTTCAGACAGCTAATTAAAAATATTATTGAAGTGTGTACATGTGAATGAATTAAATCATTATTCCACCGTTAAACGCTCACAGCTGTTTTTGACAGGCAACGGTGTCGAAATAATGTGGATGCACCGATATTCGTTCGTTGAATGTTGATATTCGATTTTCGATAGCTGACGGACACTGGAGATATTCCATTTGGAGAGAATTGAGAGTTCAGAAACAATATATGAAAATATTTGAATAACAGGGAGTTAGTTATTGCTTTTGTTGTTTGAATACTTTTCTGATATTGTTGGGCTGTTGAATTTAGTGATGTTGGACGAGTAACATATATTTTACGGTTTTAGACATTTATTTTCTCAAAAGATTTACACAATCACTTACAGGAGAAAATACAATATTATAGTTTAAAAATACATTAGGCCGATTGGCATAGCGGGTTAGTAGGTAGGTACTATGACAAAATTATAACAGAATTTCGTAACAGTTTTAGTAAAAGGGTAGTTGTAAAAAATATGTTCACACAAAACTAAGTGCAAGACGTCGTATGCGCATCGCCACTGCAGGTAGGTGTGCAAGAACTGAGGGATACAATACATGTTTATTTTAAGGTATCTATGAGAGTGTCGATGGTACTGACGGGTTGTGGATTAACGTTTTGAATAAAGGTACAAAATGTTTACAGGTACAATTTTGTTTCACCACGATTGCTCCAAAGGGCGATTTTTCACACAACGTTTACCTCAAAAATATGTGAAACAACCATGTTTAATCTTGAGCCCATGCTGCCCTGTTGCGGAATTTATTCGAAAGAGTCACCGCG
This sequence comes from Mamestra brassicae, assembly GCA_905163435.1. Taxonomy (NCBI): domain Eukaryota; kingdom Metazoa; phylum Arthropoda; class Insecta; order Lepidoptera; family Noctuidae; genus Mamestra; species Mamestra brassicae. Next base: position 8,692,222 of record LR991010.1, read on the forward strand.
GCCCCGGAACGCAAAAGGGCTTTAGAAGGAACACAAATGACGAACGAATTTTAGTCAGTAAGAGTCTGACAACCCTTTCCGCTCCACCCAGAGCGGAAGAAGTAATTTGAGGATTTCCTATCCTTAAAAAAAAAGCCCATTTCCCTGTATGGGCTGAAGATTTAACTTTTGTTTTCTGCAAATTTCCTAATTTACAGAAAAGAAACCCCAGTACCCAGAAGTCCCAGCACTGCTATTAACATTTTTAATGCAATAATTAAAGGTTTACTCGTGGCTAAGTAATAACATCCGCAGAGGACGAACTTCGAGGTAAAGCTATGCTTGCCGAGGTCTGTAGAGATGGGTGTTCATACATACCTTGTCTCCTGCCGTCTCGAAAAGCTTTGTTGGTCACGGCTGTCATTTGAACGTCTTGCACAGCCGTTAGATATAAAACCAGAAACTCTGACACTAGTCTGCGAAGGAGTATCGTCGTTTTTTTTTTAGCTACAATATTTAAGCTACATTTACCTCTACTTTCTACTTTTATATGCTTGAACGTTGGAAGATTAAAAGTTGTTGAGTTTCCTATCAATAAATAAATAAATAACCCAGTTACTGGGTTGTTAAGGTTGGACAGGCAGTCGCTCTGTGTAAAATGTTGGTACTCAGCTGCATCTGGTTACACTGGCTGCCAACCCCAAAATACACGTAGTTGGTAAAAAAAAGTTTAGTAGTAGTAAAGGTTAGTTATTTCCATTCGCAATCTACATTTAGCATTTCATTACTGCAGAAATTCTCTCAGATAGTTTGCTCAGCCATCCACTCTGCTGCTTTGGCATAACTTACATCTTATGTTTGATCTGTCGACAATGGCTACAATATTCTTTGCTCACCGCTCGAGTGAGAATGTTAGTACATAATTTGTGAATACTAATGTCAGAGGATATTTGGGAAGGGAAGTGATATCGTTCGTGTCTGCATGTAGTTAAGATTTATTATAAAGGTTTGTTTTATATTAGGAAATAATTGTTGCTTAATATTGGTAAAATAAAAATGGTATAACATTAAGACTACAATCTTCCAGGGCCTTAAGATACAAATTTTGAAGTAACAAGGAATAAGGATGACTATTTTTATTAATTATCAAATTTCCTGTCTGCAGGCTATTATTTTACAAAAAGACAAACAAAAAAGAGAGACATAACACGATAACAGTTGCACAGTTAACACAGTATCACAATAATGACGTATGCCTTTTTTTTTCAAGGATGGGATGTCATCAAATGACTTCCTTCGCTCTGTGTGGAGCGGAAGGGCGTGTCAGACTCTTACTGACTAAAACCCATCCGTGTTCTTCCTAAAGCCCTTTACGTTCCAGAGCCACGGTGACTCTTTCGAACAAATTCCGCAACCCTAGTAGGCTCTGGCCCAAACCGACCCGTCTCCTCTGCTGACATCTTTTTGAGGCGCGTGATACACAACGCGCCATCGACCCGGGCCTGGTGGTGATCGGACAGCGAGTCACCCAACGGTCGCCGTCCGAAGGCCTACGGTGGCCAGGGATAGCCCTGCGACTTCTGATGCCCGGGGCTTCTTCTTCTCTGTTAAATGACGTATGCCTGAAACCCAAGATACTGCTCTCAAAATTCGCGAATGGAAACACCTCACTAACTCACAACGTGAAACTATACCGCTATACTGTAAAATTTGAACATGAAGTGAGCTGTCAATACATCCAATCAAATTTCATTACCCAAACAAATTTTAGCAACCTTTTTTATACTATTGCAATATTTCGAACGATTTTAGTACCCATATTTTTATTTGGTCAAATTTTTACTTGGCAAAATATTACCAAGTATAATGTCATTATGCCATTTGGTCTTTAATCAAATGATTTATTACAGCAAAAAATCTTCATACAATAAACGTTTGGTGAAATGATTTGTTAAGACAAAAAATTTCAAGGCAAAAATAAGATTTTTTGGGAATTATATTATTAAAAAGACCTCCTACGCCAAAATCGACTTGCATTAATAGAAAAAAGAAATTGTTTTTAGTAGGTTACCCGGAACTGAACTATTTAGACTTGGATAATTACTTATTTTAAAAGAAATGGTTAAATATTTGGCTTGTTTGATTTTGCGTAAAAACTGTTATTCCAACTGAAATATTTGACTAAATAAAAAATGTTAAAAGTTAGTACTTTGGTAAACAAGTTATAGTTTAAACGTTCATTTCAAACGTTAGGTTTGCGTTACAATTTTTTGTGAATAGATTTTTTGCTAAGTAATAATTTGGCAAATGAAATTTTGCTAAAAGTTTTTTGGGAAGTGAAAATTTGTCAAATTCCTTTCGGTCAAACAAGGGAGACCCGTTTACAAGATATACTTGCAACCAGCGCACGATCTAATACAATTCCTATTAATGACATTTTATAGAAATGAGATGAGGCCAAAGGTTAGATAAGGTCATGACAGTAATTCACCGTTCCGGTAAACCCGTCAGTCACTCTAAACGACTCAGTGCGCAATGCCATGCATATGCAGAACTTTGATGTGATGCCAACAGTACTGGCCGGCGAGTATTCTAGGAATCCTAATATGAGGGCCTGGTGTTGACAGTTCGTTGTAAATTGCAGTGGGGAATATTGAAAAATTCATTTGTTTATTTCGTTTTTCCGAGAGCTTTTCCGGTGTGGTCACTTTTAGGAATTATTGTGGGTACTTGATCAAGGGAAATTCCAATATAGGTTGAAAGCAGAAAAAGGCCATATTTTTCCCATTTCTTTAAAAGTGGACCAGCATAATTTATACGCCCTCCCAGTGTGGGGGCTTGGGGCTCCAACTTCACAGGACATGCGTCACCTTCTACGTTTCCATCGTGCACAACCACCTGCACCATCCTGGATTTAAATGAGGTTAATGATAAACCCTGCACAGGATGCTCAATACTGGTTAGACACAATTAAATTTGAGTCAATCGACACTAGAAGAAGAAGAAGGTTCCTAGTGGTTTTTATCATTTTGGTACGAAAGCTTTTATTGAAGGGCTTTTTGGGTGAACAAAAATCATGGAACGCGCGTCATCGTCACCAAACGCTTTCCATGAGCTATATGTATACTGTGTATATATGTGTTCTTTTTGGGTGAAGAAAAATCATGGAACTCGCGCCATCGTCACCGAACGCTTTAGCTTTCGCTTACATACTTTTCACTTCTATCGGCAGTCCCCAAAGACTGCCCCGCATGTTTTTAGTACTAACGCACTGATGCCGAGGCGAGTGCTTTGCATATTTGTTGAATTTCAAGACGAATACTACTTAACGAATACAACTACGTAAATGACTCAAGACTTCTCGCACACTGTTGGCAAATTACAGTTGCCATTTTAAAATTCAATAATTTATCTCAAACCGACACAGACCAAACCAAGATTTATACAAAAAAAAAACGAAACATAAATCCGGGGTGGTATCAAATACAGGGCCTATCTATTATTAGAACGCGCTATAATGACGGAGTTTCCCACAACCTGAGACCCTCGTAACGAGAGCGCTTCGGGAAAAACAGTGGCGAAATCTTTTGTACTACGTATTCGATTCTGTATTTATGTTCAGGAATTTTGTTTGGGACGGTTTAAAACGGTTGCTTCAATGAGAGTTGTGTAGTGTCGTGGGGATATTTACGATTTAGGCTGCGTTTCCATCAAAGATGTGCGAGGATGCGGAAACGCAGCCTTAAACTTGGAATTAGTTGCGTCTTTTTTTTTCGTTTCAAAATTTTGTTTATTCATCATCATCAAGGTTAAGCAACGCTCAGTTCGATACAACATCGAGATTCTCGCGAGGCGCGAGCGAGCGGCGAGGAAATGACGTTAAAGGTTAATTCACACATATCAGAGCTATGACCGGGACGTGTCCGGGCTCCGTGCTCTGACACGTCTAAGGCACGGCCCGGACGCGGAACTGTTTGAACGAGTACCTACATAATAATATAAATTAAATAATATTTTTACAAAATATAATTTTTTTTTGAGCTTCTGTCGTACCACGGTCCATGCACGTCCCGGTCACGGCCCTGGTATGTGTGTATCAAACTTTAGCCATAGTTGCCAGCTGTCATTCGTCGATCTTTAACAATTAGAACGAGTAGTCAAAAGCCATGAAATCTGACGGAAGCTCGTTAATCCAATCTACCTAACAATACCAGGCACTTGTCTACCAGTCTTTTCCAGACAAATAAATGAGCAAACAATATTCGAGTACTATTTATTATCACAATGTTTGCTAAAGCTCTTATTAAAACTAACAAACCCGGTTATATTTTCACCTGCGACCGCACGCCCCGCTGACGGCTTCAAACGTTGGAAAATACGAGTAATATTGCAATGATAAATGCTGGTTGTAAATTAAAGCTCGGATCGATGGGGACTGTTTAAAGTTGTTATTGGATATTGTACCTAGATTATAAAAACAGACAACCTGTGCAGTGGCGTAGCTTGTCTCAAAGGGGCCCTGTATCAGACATTTTTGGGGGCCCCGTTTTTAGGGGTATTGTTTTTAACACAAAATAGGCCCTACTAACTCAGGACTGTCTTGCTTGTCTTGCCACGAAGGAGATGGCGCGACTAAATATATATGCTTTGCGTCCACACGTCGGGGCCCTTGTATCCCGGGGGCTCCGTATTTTCGATACGGCTGATACGGCGGTAGCTACGCCCCCGAACCTGTGTCAGTACATTTTTTTTCCATCTTGTTTTGCTAATATCGTTACTGCTTTGCTTATTACGACATTTGAGGCTGTGAAAAAAAATATAGGCCGAGTTTGGTCACAACCTGGCCTGATGGAAGGCGATGATGTGGTCGATGGTGAAGCACGCTTGCCTAGAAATAACCTATTCACTCTTGACTTGAAGGCCCCTGCTTGTAGCTTTCGGGGAACACGGACCCTGGCAGTGAATTCCATTCCTTAGCCATTGAAAAAACCCAAAACGTTTTGTGCTTATAGGTGGTCCAGTATGTACCGGGGTGGCACATCCCCGTACGTCGTATGAAATTATCAACAGGTTCATAAGTATGGACTATATATACAACGTGTAACAGAATAAACGCAATACCTGAAAAGAGGTCATTGTACTCATCATTATGAACAACTTTTACTATGGGACCAACACTGAAATCGTGAAAAAAAGACTGTTTCGTACATTTCTGTGCGCTTATCTCGACAAAATGTACTGAACAGTTAATTTTACTTCGCGATTTGATTGAAGTAAAAGCATGAGAAAGTTTTTTTTGACGGGACTCGTCGTGCTTAATTGTCTTGGCGTTTTCAATGAGTGCCACCGTTGATTTGAGCTTTCAGGTTTGCTCTTATAAAGCAGATTTGCTGTATCGGCGTTTCCGCGGCCGGCTACGCGACACCTCGCAGCGTAACACGACGCCGTCACTTCGTGTGCAGTCGTTTTTGAGTTTTGTTTATCAAATATGTATTAGTTTATAGTTATTGTTTTTATATTTAGATATGTATTTTGTTTTATTGGTGTTAGTTGCCTGAAATAAAGGGTCTATTATTATTATAAACAAAAGAAAAACTATTCACAAGACCGTTTTCCTTTATCCTAAACCCATTTTCTCATTTATAGTCCATACACGCACATTTAGTACTACATCACATTTTGACGGTCCAAAATGTAATGACATATTTTTTTCCCCAAACGTTCGAGTTATTTCTTTGGTAGTCTAGTGATTTGTCTCTGTCCACTGTGACGGGTACTTCGGGTTACCGAACGTGATCAATTCGGCCTTCAGTTTCGCCAAAACTGATGCACTTGTTCGTGCTCACAATCTCGATTACATCCTGAGCATATTATTTTAGAGCTGTTAATTTGGTAGTACCCCTCTTGGCATAAAATTTTATGGCACAATATAGTTTGGCATAACGTTTTCGCATAACTTTTATTAGCATAATAATACTGCTGCATAATAATGCTTTGGCATAATGCAAAGATTAGCATAACTATCATTTAGTTGGAGTTGCATACATTTTAAAGGCATAATATTTATTCGTCTAATATTCATAGTCTAACTTTTAATATATATAAAAAAACGTCATTATGGTTAACATCCCGACTCAGAATACCCCCACTCGGAGTGGAGCTGGGGCTCTGTCAAACTATCTTAGCGCAGGTGGTAAACATTATGCGTTTATAACATTATGCTTTATAAAATTATACTTCATTATTATTATGCTAGCAGTATTTATGGCAACAAGCATCATGGCCAAACATTTATGCGTAATAATCATTATGCTGAATTTCGTTATACCAATGTAAATTGTGCCAATATTTTTATGCTTATCATTAGTAAAAAGTGAATTACCCCCGCTTTCTGAATGAAGAATTACACACTCTACGTTAGCCTAAAAACTTGTCAAACATTGTCACACAGGTTGTTAACATTTTTATAATCAACATCTCTCTCTATACATATTCATCCAGTTTTGCTTCACCTTTTATATATCCTTCAGAAAAAACTGTCATTAGTTAACTTCAGATCGGCATGGAATAGTCGATATTGGTTGTCACAAAACTAAAGTCGATAGAAAAACATAATTCGCTCCCATTCACCTTGAGATAATGCCATCGAACAGCCAAACAAAAAACGCTTATTACATCTGGTCATGCCAAATTGACGAACAGTCTCCTGTCAGTTGTGCCCCTAGAGTTAAGGCTGCCCGTACTCGTATGTAGCAGCCTTAACTCCATATCATATAGAATGCTTGTCCAGTAAATAGGACTATTCCACACGATGTACGATGCTTTCCTGACAGATATTGCGTTTCTCATATATTTTGGAGCGGAGACGTGCTCGTCAAATTAATATTTGAATAGATGTATGAGGAATGGTCGTTTGTTTTTGTTTTGACTAGATATCAAAAAGTAAAATGGTTACGGGTATCTTTTACGAGTATTTTTAATTATTGTCTATACTTAACGCCTGTTTAAATGGAATAGTCAGCAGTGGAAAGGTTCACGTGTTATGTTTTAATCCTAATTTGATGGACGAATCATTTCGAGAAACTGGATTTGAATTTCCACGATCGTAAGGCTGCTACTGAGATATCACCTTGTCGCTCTGGCGTAGGTAGGTATATTAGACCAAATAGGTAACCAATGAAGCATTTTTTAGGGTTCCGAACCTCTGTATGGAAAAACGGAATCCTTATAGGATCACTCGGTTGTCTGTCTGTCTGTCCGTCTATCCGTTAGCCACAGTCGATTTTTTCCGAATCTACTGAACCGATTTAGTTGAAATTAATAATCTTCTCCAATCCATTCAAACTTGGGTGCGTAACAAAAACAAATAAATTTTGAAAATAAAATAGGTATTTATCTACAGATTACAGGAAAATCTATAAGAAGTCTATGATTTAAAATGAACAAGTTAAAAAAAATATTATTCATGCGGAACCCTTTCCACGCGAGTCCGGCTCGCACTGTGCCGGTTTTGTATCTATGTCTTATGATTTACTAGTAGTACGAGTACAAAAGAGCAGTTCAATAAAAGTCAACGCCAATTCCAGAAATAAAAACTATAATTAAGTTCAGGTACTCACAATTAATTTCCTTTTAGGGTGCGGCCAAACGAGCGTAATTTTTTGAGTTGTGTCACGGAATTTACGTAGCATTCGGTTTCATAATAAAGTCCAAACTCATTTTGCGTCGACGTGTCGCATGAACAGGAATTCCACGACTCAAATTGCGGGACTCACAACGCTCGTTTGTCCACCCTTAGTAAAACTACACTGTCCAACAATGTAGTTAAACGCAGCGAAATGATTAGTAGTGTTGTAGCTAAAACGAGGCGTTGTAATTGGTTACCCTTGCCGATTTATATTCATAAGCCCGTCCGCCTCTATAACCGTGTAGATTGGATACAGCAAACTCCGCTACTCAGGTTCTCGTCTCTGTTTTATGTAGTTTGTTTTAAAGTTTAGTCATAGTGAAGCTTTTTTGTTATCCTTGGTTTTTTTTTGTCGGTACAAGTTAATGTTGGAAGCTGAAGAGTTTCTTTGTTTGTTTGGCTATACGGGAACGGGAATAAACAGGATATGCGCGTACATAGTCGCGGCCAAAAGTTAGTAAGAAATAAACTAAGACAAAATCATGCATGCGACAGCTTGGAAAAGTCTCCACAAAATGGAAGCCAGGATGGAAGGCATCTCGGAGGCTGGCTCGAAAAGCGGTGGCGAGTGCCTCGACCTGACATATACTTCAACGCTAGTTTGAGGTGGAAGTTGCAAGAAAGGAGTAGAAATATATGGGGCAGGCTTCTACCTAGCAGTGGGAATGGTCAGAAAGTCTTTTCTAGCCTACCTTTATATTGTAAAAAAATAAATAAAAAAGGCAAAATGAGGTAAGGCCTTTCTCACCATCTACTCTTCTCACTGCCAGCGTCTGTGCCCACATATAACCCGTCTGCCTTCAAAATTTATGAATCAATATAAGTAAAACTCTTCCGTTACTGGTGACTAAGTGATTGAGTGACTGACTGACTAAGTGACTGACAGACAGCGCACAGCCGAAACTACTGCCGGTCGATTCTGTGAACATGTCGAAGGGAAGGCCATGTAGATTCCTAGGGGAGCACTAAGAAAGGATTTCCCGAATTTCCTACGGGAACGGGAAAAACGGGATATGCGCGTACGAAGTCGGGGGCAAAAGCTAGTCTCTTTATAATCTGATAAGCCTGCCATGTCTTACTACTGGGTCTCTCTTTTCTTATTTCTCCCACGTCTGTCCTCTGCCATTTCGAAACATCTCATTGCTGCGACGTTAATAAAATTGGAACTAAGAAATGCTCATGGTAAATGAATCTCTTTCTAAAATATTTAATATGCTTTATTGAAGATCACAAATGATGAGAGATGAAAATGTTAGTTACTGGTGAAACAACGATATTTCATCTCGGACCTTAGCGAACATAAAAGAAAGAAAGAAAGATATATGTTTATTTGGGACTCGCACAAGACAAAAAAACCAGTAAAATAAAATTAAGTAATAACTAAACAGTACCTATAATAAAATAATTATCTGTGCGAGGCCAAAATGGTCCCTATCTCAGCTTATGCTGCGATATCTAAAAAAATAAATAACGCAGCGCTGGTATTCTGATAGGGCCAGTCAGAGGTGCCACGGATACACTCACGGAGCATATATAAAAGAAATATACAAATAAAATAATAAGTATAAATATGGGTAAATATGCAACAATTATAAATATAAATATATAAATAATAATAAAAAAACCGGTACATACATACAATAAATAAGCTGACACCCAAAAGCCCAGTGCTCCAGCTTCATTTGTCGATAACATAAGGAGTGAGTGAGAATTTTAAAATTACATATCCGTAATAAGTACTCTAACAATACGGTGGTTTTTTCCTTGTTTACGAGCTCTATAAAAGTGCGGTTCCTACGCCATAACTTTTTTGTATGTGATAACGACCAGTAGTAGGAGTTACCACTGCACACCGAAATGCAACGGCATAGCACTCTAAAGACTGGCCGTGATGGCGTCCTCAAATATACGCCACATCAAATTTTATGACGGAAAATAATATCATTTTATAGCAGGGATATAACGTCCAATGCAGGTGTGCTCTCTATTTATTTTACTTTTAGTTATTGGGATTTTTCCTGGCGAATTCCTCAGTGAACCGAAGTCTGAATCCCAGGTTATGGGATTAAGCATGCCTCTTTTCCATGCAAGTTTAATAAAAGTGAATTAAGTTTACACCTTTGCTTAGCTTTTGAGGAACACATCCCTAATGTTTTGTTAAGTAATGTTGAAGGAATTAAATAGAAAAGGTTAATTAATTTATATAAATAGGGGCGAATGAAAGAAGTAAACTTGTCGCGTCGACCCAAAGTAACATAAGGCATAGGGCAAAAAGTTGATGGTGATTATATTACTTACTAGCGTTTGTCCGCGTGAAATAGTTACTTTGGGCAGCAATTTTTATTTTTAAGATACAAATTTTTGAAAAACGCTTGAACATAAATCTTTATTTATTTTTTATCAAATGCACACAGAGGATCATGGTTTTATCTTCAATAATGACGGCCTCCCATACAAACTTTCATCCCCTGTTTCAACCCCTTCAAGCCCTTTTCCTGCGACAAAAAGCCTATTTCCTTCCCTAAGGGCTAATCTATCTCTGTACCAAATTTCATCAAAATCGGTTCAGCGGTTTAAGCGTGAAAAGGTAACAGACAGACAGACATACTTTCGCATCTGTGATGTATGGATGGATTTATTTTCAGCCCCACTGCAGAGAAAAGGCATCCCTTTCATCCCACTGACATAGTGATATTTGTTCTGCAAAAAGCGTACAATCAGACAGATTCTTTTTCAGAGACCAAAAGTAGTCTTTCTATTCAACTGTATTACTATTGTCCCTTCATTCAAACTCGGTCTGAGGTCGATGCAGTGGTAAATAACATTCGGACGTGGCGTTCAAGTTGTCGCCAAATGTTTGCGCAGAGCCACACTGTTTGTTTAGTGTTGTGGGCGCACTGTCGCTTGTAGGTAACTGTAGTGCGAGAAATGTGTATGTGATGATATTGCAGACTTGCAGTGGAGCTTCCTAATCTCTGTTAAAAGTGTATTGCGGTAGCGGTAAAAGTAATCTTACTCCGTTGAAACATCTACTTTGTTGCGATTTTTTGCAGTTTATCATGAGCGTAAGCCTAAGGCTAACCTGATTGCGAAATTTGTTCGAAAGAGTCACCGCGGCTCTGGAACACAAAGGGCTGTAGAAGGAACACGGATGGGTTTTAGTCAGTAAGAGTCTGACACGCCCTTCCGCACAACCCAGACCGGAAGAAGTCATTTGATGAATACCCATCGGCTCTGGCCCTAGCGGGCCCCGTCCTCTTTGCTGACATCTCTTTGAGGCGCGCGCGAAACACAACGCGCCATCGACCCGGGCCTGGTGGTGATCGGACAGCGAGCCACCCAACGCTCGCCGTCCGCAGGCCCGCGCCTACGGTGGCCGGGGATCGCCCTGCGACTCCCGACGCCCGGGGCGTCTTCTTCTGTTGCGGCGGTTGGGGCGAAGGCCTTGCCTTTCCCTCGCGCGGCCCTTCTCCTCCTTTGCAAGCATTACTGCTTCGCAGAAGGAGGTGACCGCTTCCCAAGCCTCCTCGCTCCGGACCATGGATTCAACCAGGGCCGGACGCGAGAGGTTGCCGCCGCCGATCGCCTCGACAAGGACACGGCGGTGTTCTGCCCAAGCAGGACAGACCTCCACCGTATGCTCCACCGTGTCCTCCGGGCGATCCTCACAGTGCTGACACCCGGGCGTGTCCTCCCGCTTAATCCGAAACAGGTACCTCCCGAAACAGCCGTGTCCGGTGAGCACCTGCGTCAGGCGGAAGGTAAGGACGCCGTGGCGCCTCTTCAGCCACTCCTCAAAGAATGGCCTTACCGCCGCAATAGTGGCGTGCCCTGCGCTGGGTCGCGATAGTCGCTGTCTCCATACCGCCATGGTATCCTGCCGGAGCTCCGTCCGCCGCGCTGCAATTTGCTGCGGCAGTGGAGTCTCACCCTGGCGAAGCGCCTCCACGCGCCACGCGTAGACGTGCGCGAGGGCTATCGCCTCCAGATCCCATGGCGGTAATCCGACAAGGAGGCTCGCCGCCTCGCCGGAGACCGTGCGGTATCCCCGGGCCAGCCGGATGGCAATGACCCTTTGGGACGAATTGAGTTGGCGGGCTGGTCGCCTCTTCAACGTGAGTGCCCACACTGGGGCCCCATAAAGGGCCATGGACCGCACGATCCCCGCATAAAGCCTCCGGCAGGAGGCGTTTGGACCCCCTAGATTGGGCAGGAGCCGCTTAAAGGCAGCCCCGGCCCGCTCCAGTCTGGGAGCCAAACGTCGGAAGTGCTCCTCGAAGTTCCACCGGCTGTCGAGAACGAGTCCCAGGTACTTGATCGTCGACCCGACGCCGATGTGAACCCCTCCTACCGTTACTTGGGATCCCGCTGGTGGCCTGTTCCGAGAACCATGAAAGCACATGGCCTCGGACTTGTGCAAGGCCACCTCGAGACCCAATTGCCGGATCCTTCTAACGACTATCGCGACCCCGCGTGTCATCAAGTCGGCCGCCACCTGATGCGACCTCCCCTGTGCCAGAACTAGCGTATCGTCAGCGTAACAGATCACGCTGACGCCGCTAGGGAGGTCAGCACGCAGCACCCAGTCGTAGCCGATGTCCCACAGGAGCGGCCCCAGAACCGAACCCTGTGGAACACCACATGACATCTCTCGCCGGTTCCACTCACTCCGGTGACCGGGGTAGATGACGGCCCTGTCCGTCAAAACTAGTTGCAGCCTGCGGCTGCGCCCGCGTGATTGTCGAAAATTATCCCAAAGGAAAATATTCCCGAGATAAAAATAAAGACTATAACCTATCTCTGTGCCAAATTTCAGCAAGATCCGTTCAGCCGTTCTGACGTGAAAGAGTAACAAACATCCATCCATCCATCCATCCTCACAAACTACTAGTAGGATAGTGATGGCGATGGTCTGAATATGGATAGATGTAAGGAAATGCACGAGATATCCTTATAATAATAATATTATTATTTTTTATATTTTTAATTTTTTGTTTGGTTACAAATGTTTTTGTAAAAGAAATATTTAAAAATGTAAATGTATATGTTAAGAAAATGAAATAAACGAAATAATATTATTCATAATGATGTATGTAATGTTAAGTCATGAATGTATCAAACACAATATAAATTAATCTGATAGATAAATAAATAAACATCCGATGATTGATTGATGGATTTTCATACGTATTTACGTTTGGCAAAAGTATTTTGTTAATAAAAGGTTTAACCTCTTAACGCTCACCCAACTCTCTAACTGCTTTTCGTGGGTCGAAATATTCAATCAATATACTTAGGTTCTCGTCTTTAAAACTCGTCCGTTACTGAGTTAGTGACTGACAACAACGCACAGCCGAAACTACTGGTAAATTTGGCATATAGGTTCCTAGGGGACTGTAGGGAACTATTTCCCGAAATTCCTACGGGAACTGGAAAAAACGGGACTTGCGCGTACGAAGTCGCGGACAAAAGCTAGTATTTCAAATTAGCTATCTACAGTAACTGAAACGTCATCTTTGGCTTTGTAACAAGACGTTTCAGCTACTGTTGGTAGGTAATTTGACAGTTGGTTAAAGGTAGATACGTTATTGAAAGCGGCCGTTAAGGCACATTCCATCCAACCACATTGTGGGCAGTAGTTCTCCAAAATAGCAATCCCATTCGAATGTTTTGTCAGCCCCTTCCCATGGTGGGTCTTATCAAAAGGTCGAATCCTGACCAAATGAAAGACGCAATACACTCTAATCGGCTCAGGAAGACCGCAGCCTACGCAAGTGCCCAACAAGAACAGTAAATGTTCATTTAGTTGACAGACAAATGGTTTTAAGTAAAAACGGTTCTATTGAAACAATTCGGAGAATTTCTTGTTGTTATGGTTGGTTTGAGTGCTTCTGTGAAGGTGTTTCTGTTTAGAAGTCAGTTTTAGTAAACAGCCGGTCGATTCTGTAAACATGTCGAAGTGAAGGCTTGGGTGAAGTGATCACGAGGTGAGCTGTCAATCCATATAATCAAGACGGAATGACAGCTCACTTCGTGATCAAGTGACATCTTGATTATATGGATTGACAGCTCACCTCGTGATCATTTCACCCATGCCTTCACTTCGATATGTTTACGGAATCGACTGGCTGAACGGTTTCATTTCACTCTTTGTTTTTTCGGGCGGAAGATCATCATCTTCCTGCCCTTATCCCATGTTACTTGGGGTCGGCGCAACACGTTTTTTTCTTCCATTCTGTCCTATCAGCCGTCACGCTATCACTAACTCTCTTTTTTTTATACACTTCTAACATAATCCATCTATATTTTCTTTGGCCTCCCTCTCCATCCATCCACATTTATATTCATTATTCTTTTAGTTACATGCATTTTTCGGGCGAGAGATGTAAATTACAATACACTGTTATAAACAGTATCGTGACTAAAAATAATAATAGCCGCATAGAATACCGATCATTAAATTAAAATCCTGTAGTGTACTTCCCGATACCATATCGTCAAATCATAAAATTTGGCAAGAAGCAAGGTCTCTCAGCACAAAAAAATCGAAAGTCGTTATTTGACGTCATGTTATGTCTCGCTGTTTATCGTTATTTTGTTGGTCGTGATTTTCATGATTTTCAGAATGACTCATACCTGAAAAAGGCTGTTTTTTTTGTCATGGAATCGCGACAGAAAACTACGGAACCCTGTTATCATACTTGACTACACATTAGTACACATCTCATTTCTCACAGTTCCAGTATATAATAAGCGTTCATCATTCAATTTCAAACATGTCAATTAAGAAAGAAAGAAAAGAAAGAAAAATATTTATTTGGGACTCGCACAAAACAAACGAAAAAGTAAAATAAATTAAAACTAACAGTCATAATCAGAAGCAAGAAAGAACAGCATAGCACATAGTTTTCTCGCAAAGTCTACACAAAGTCAAGAGCTCATAAGCCTCAAGAAATTTCTAACGCTCGCAATATGAACTCGACATGCATGCAAATATTGTGCCCGTGTATTCATGCATACAATGCACCATTCAACACTTTTCTATTAGCTTGCATTTAAGACGTCGCAGTGTAAATTTAATCAGTGCTGATTTTAACCCACAGAGTAGAACGAAAATGGAGTTTTAATTTCCTGATGTCTTGTCAATATTTAAACAGGGCCCTGGACGCTGGAATTATGCTAATTCTAGCCATAGGTACAGTGAGTAAAACAGTTTAAAAAATATCTTCTAGACGTTTCTATTTTTAACCGACTTCAAAAAAAGGAGGAAGTTAAATGTTCGACTGTGTATTTTTTTTTTGTTTTTTATGTATTTTCACCGAGATATCCCCCATTGTGGACCGATTCTCAAAATTCTTGTTCTGTTTGAAGGAGTATACTGTTGAGGTGGTCCCATTGGCACCAAGTCAGGATCTGATGATGGAATCCCAGGGAAATCGAGGGCAACCCTCAAATTTTAAAGGTATTAACAATATTTTTCATATACTTTCTAACACAATTCAGATAATTGTGCCTGGTAATCAACATCTCATCTTGCTGAGATGATGAAAGGTATAAGTCATGATGGGTGCTGGGATACCAGGAAGAATGTTTCTTCAGCGATATTTTCGCCAATTGTCAACCGATTTGGATGATTCTTTTGTTGTTTGGAAGAGTATTTTTCCAAACTGGTTCCGTTTTTTTCTATCGTGTTCACCCACGATAGACCTATGTTGATAAAAGACGGTTTCGAAGTCTACGAAGCCATTGTACTCTGCATGGTCGTTTTTTTATATTTGCCCACCAAAACGTCTCAGTAATAAACATAAAACTCAAAAATCAGTAATTAAATTTGCATAATTACTGTACAACAAATCAACTCTATCTCAACATAGATAAATGTTTTATAATGTCGAATACGCAGAAAACTCACCCATTCAATTTCGACTACACCATAAATGGCCTAATTATTAAAAGAGTTTCCACCATTAGAGACCTAGGTCTGGTTATGGACTCCAAATTAACATTTACCCATCACATTGACCGCATTGTCAGCTCCGCATTTCGCAGCCTAGGATTTATTTTGCGAGTCAGTAAACCTTTTAAAAATGCTTCGACCCTAAAAATTCTTCATTTTTCATTTGTCCGCTCTATTCTAGACTTTTGTAGCACTGTATGGAGGCCATGTTTTAATATTCATATAAATAGAATAGAAAGGATACAAAAAAAGTTTTTAAAATCACTTAACTATCGCAATAATATTTGCGACGCTACGTATGAAGATGCATTGCGTAGGCATAAACTTGTAAGTCTTCGTAATAGACGTAAATGTTCGACATTATTCAATTGTTCAAAATTTTAAACTCGTTGACCGATTCACCATCTTTACTTAGTAAAATATCACTAAAAGCACACGCTCGTCTACCCGTACGCCCCTCACGTACAAAACCACTTTTTGTTCCTCTTCGACTAAATAAAACATACACTCGTAACTCATTTTTACACCGTTCCACTAACAATTATAATAGAGAATTTACATAAATGGATCTTTTTAACATTTCTCTCAATAGCCTGAAACTAAAGCTAAAAAGTAGATGTATCACCTAATTGAAACTTACCTTTAACTGATAATGGCATATGTTTCAGTGAACTCATGTTCTGATACAAAAATGAATATGTGTTTCTAACGCGTCTTTCCTTATTTGGAGTTTATTGTACTTATTTTTACCATTATATCACATTATCGGCACTATAAGGTCTATTGTAAGGAACCAATTGTCTTAAGAATTATATTGTTTGTATATATGACTGTTTCATGCCAAAAAAAAAAACATTGATAAAATGTCTAACGTTTTTGCACCTTTCGGTGATAAGATTACATACATACTGAAACTCATGCTTTTTTTCCAAGGTAGTAGGCACAAACTACAGAACGCCACCAGCAGCTATAATCCTTACAGCGTCATTTTGTTTCGTTATCGTTCATTCACGCACACCAGTTGCTAGTACTACGCATCTGGCCTTTCTGAAGAAGTCCCTTTTCGGTTTCCACTAACTAAATACTCCATGTTTCAATTCAAACTTGTGCCGCCTGTATGGAATGTTGTGCTTGAGTTGAAGTCAGATTAAATTAGCGTGTGTTCCACTACTTAAGTAAACGTTCTGCTAGTCAAAGGGAAGTTGTTTGAAAGCTTTCGTGTTGAAATAGGCACGTTCTTTACAAAATAAATATAAATAAATATATTTAATAAACGCGATAGTTTGTTTGTATGCATGTTTGTTAATCTTTCACGTCAGAAGGGCTGAACGGATCTTGATGAAATTTGGCCCAGAGTTTCATCCCGGGAGTACGTTCCCTTGGGATAATTTCGACATTAACGCGGGCGGTAGCTAGTATAAATATAAAATGAACTAATTTTCATCGGGGTTTCGCTCCCGTGACTGGTAGACCGTGGTAGTCTACAGGAGCCGTGCATTTTTTCCCAGATAAAAAGTATCATAATGTCCTATCCAGGATATGTCCTGGTCCATCCGCGATTCTGCGTACTAACTTTCATCTACTTAACTGTAACAAACAGAAAGATAGACCGTATAATATATGTTCACTTGGGATCATTTTCGACTTCACGCGGACGCAACTCCTGGCAGAAGACAATATATGATAACGATATAAAAACTGTCCTATTAAACTAGCTTTGCTTCAGTTACAGCATTACCACAACCCATTACTCTTCAACACATCTTTACCATCATCCTAAGTAAGCTTCGCCACCATACTGCCATCCATCTTCATTTATTCCATGTCATCTCTAAACTTTCTACATTTTATCGTTCAATAATTTTCAGCATATCTCTCTCACTTTTCACCTTCGCAAGCTTTTTTACGCCAATGATTAATATCCATACTTTTGATATTTTATCACATCCTCGTCAAATTCGTGACTTTTTTGTCTTATAATGGCGGATGAATTTATGGCAGACGTCTTAGTAAAGTGTGTTCTTATAGGCCAGTCCGTTTTGTAAACAAATATGGCGAATTGAGTTTTTTTTTTTATGGAATATTGGCCGGTCTCAATAACCTTAACCTTTGAAGATTGTCATTCCGTGGTTGTTTACATAATAAAAAGAAACACATATTGCATGCGATCGTTGCGTGAATAATGTTATTTGAAACATAATTCTCTTTAGGAATGACAGCTTAGATATTGACAAAAATCTACAGCTATTAGTTCATTTCACTGATTTAATAGACAACTATGCATGAAGACCTTTGATACGTAATCAGAGCACAAGTCTACAATTAATCCGTTTTCCCGAGATAGTAAACCTAGAAACAAGGCTCTCATTGATCTGTACAGATATGAGCTCACACCAAGAAAGACCAACGAGGGGCCAAGTTTCCACTGTAACTATCACACCAAAACAGATAAATTCAGACCAGTTCACAATTTCTCGGAATGACTTCGAGATCTTATAGACTATCAAATTTTGATGCGTAAAATAGTATTCTAAAATGTTCAGTTGACAATGTATCGAAAGATTACAATCTCTCAAGTTATTTTATAATCTTACGGAATTTTCTTTCCGGTGACATAATATGCATCGATATTAGCGGTCTTTTGATATCACAGGGGTTATTGAACTTTTGAATTGTTTTACATCGATTCAAGATTAGTTTATTGCGAAATCACTCAAACTAAATAGGTATGCAATACAGAGATTTCCAGAAGTGCGTGGACACATTTTTGGGTGGTGTTCAGTAGCTGTTTGTAAAGAAAATATATAAATAAATATATAAAAAATTACTTTAAAAAAGCCTCTGCATACGACTAAAAAGTAAAAAAAAACACTTTTCAAGCAGTCTGCTGCAGTTTCTGTTTCATTATTATTTTTTTTTAACTTTGATATTGTGTCTTCTTTATAGATACTACCGAAACCCATCCTTAAATATGACCACGGACATCTGGATCACCCTTTATAATCTAATATTGTAAAGAAGTGTGATTAGGAAACTTCTTGACAGACAGAAAGCTACACTACCGCGGTTGAGTGCCACCCATTGGCTACTTTTATTTTGACAATAGGATAAAGAAAAAGGTATACGAATATAAATATATACATACGTTCAAAAAACATTACCCTTCTTCTGGGCCAGTCGAGTAGAAATAGCTTATCAACTTACTTCCAAACCAAACTGACTTACTGGCGGATTTTAGAGTTCCCTTATAGTTTCGACATGTCCGTTTGTCTGTATGTCTGTCTGTCTCTCCGTCCGCGGTTTACCTCAGAGACGCTTAGCGCTAGAAAATTCGGTATGGATATACATATTAATCATGCCGACAAAGTGGTAAAATAAAATCTTGACATACATTTTTTTTAGGGTGGCCCCCCTACATGTAAAGTGGCGATGAATTTATTTTTAACGTCCCTATGGTGTGGGGTGTCGTTGGATAGGTTTGCTTAAACCATTTTTCCATCCAAGGATCCGTTTGCGAAATATTAAGCTTCAAAGTGCTAATTTTTGTAGGAGTCAGTAAAAAAAATTATGGTAGTAGCATATATAATTAATTTAAAAGGAAAACTATCTCAGCTAAGTAGGCTTTATAAGTTAACGAGTAATAGTCGACTAACTTAAAAAAAGGAACTGGGAAAGTAAAAAAATCCTAATAATTCCATAGAAAATGACTTTAAACCAAGTGCATTTGTAACTTTGTAATCTAATAAAAGTGAGTAAAGTACATTTTATTATTTTTTTGACATGGTTTAGGAGACGAGTAAGTACGGAACCCTACACTGTGCGTGGTCCGACACGCACGACCATTTTTTTATCATAGTCCATCAAATAACAGCAGATTTTTTTTTAAAAAGCTAAAAAGAGATACCAATCACAGTTGCAGAGTTAGTTTAAAATAGTAAAAAAAAAGTTTTTATTGCATCTCGCTTGTTTACACAAATGTAGCATGAAAAATAAAAGCGACTACAAAATAAATATTCCTAGGAACGTTTTCAATTCTTTTCATTTATATTGTAAACGCTGCACGTAGAGAATAAATTCAGTAAATGTCGTCGGTTGATTCATGGACTAAAATTCAATATATTGTAGCCATTTCTTATTTTAAAAGGAATTTTTGAAATGAAATAGAAATAATGAATTGATCTTGTGTTGACGTAAATGTCATAGTTATGTAAAAAGAAACAAGAGAGTGATCTTACAAGGGTTTCTTTTTTACATTTTGAGGTACGGAACCTTAAAAACGATTTTATTGAAAACATATGCTGTTTTGATCTTCAAGGTTAAGCAACACTTGCCGAGGTTGGTCTGTGGATGGGTGACCTTCTTAACATACCGAGACTTCTCCGTGCCTCGCACATTAAGCTGTTGGTCCCGGCTGTCATTTGTAGATCTTGGGCAGTCGTTACGGATAGTCAGGAGCCAGATAATCTAACACCAGTATTGCCAAGGAGTACTGTGTTCTGGGCAACACGGTACTCCTTGGCAAGGCTGGTTAATGGGTTGTGGAAGTCTGGTAGGCAGCCGCT
Organism: Mamestra brassicae; assembly: GCA_905163435.1. NCBI lineage: Eukaryota > Metazoa > Arthropoda > Insecta > Lepidoptera > Noctuidae > Mamestra > Mamestra brassicae. The sequence continues at coordinate 8,712,407 of LR991010.1, forward strand.
CCACGTAAAATACAGGTATTCAGCTGAATTCGGTTTGACAGAGAGCCGACCCCAATATAGTTGGGAAAAGGCTAGGCAGATGATGATATGATGGTTTAAAAAAAATATCTACCTAATCGTAATATCAAGTGATTGCAGAAGGTGACAGAATATAAAAGCAGTAATTTTAGAGACATGATTTATTGAATTTTGTATTAAATAATAACTAACCTACTGTATTACAATTCAACCACCGTGATTGCTCATTTTCATTTATATTAATTACTTAAATAGTTTCAGAATAAAAACACGAGCCCTATTATTTTCTTAATTAAAATTTTAAATAATATTTCGCTTTAGCTGTTTTTATAACACGTTAAATTGTTCCTTTACAAACACTAAATTAACTGATATAAATCTATTGCAGTAATTACATCCAGTAATGAAGCTTTATCCCATTAATTTCAAACATAATAATTTAAAATTAACTGCAAAGTAAACAAATGATTCAAATAAATCGTTGTTCATTTGTTTATCACCTAGGGCACGGATGATAATTATTATATGAACGTACCTGGGTCACAGAATAGTGCAGAAGGTCGGCTTCATAAATAGAGCAACGACAGGCGAATGTACACACATAGACGTTCAACTACACACATAGAAATTCAACAATCGAAATCATTTGAGCCAAAAAGCGTCCATTGCTGGTCGTAGCCCCCTCCAAGCTTTACCGCCTCGACCGGAACTGTGCTGCTCGCATCCAGCGGACTCCCGTAGCACTCACCAGGTCATAGGTCTAACTTGTGGGGGGCCTTCCAACGCTGTGTTTTCTAGAACGCGATCGTCACACCAGAGAATCTTATGAACCTTTTGACTTCGTTCTTTGCGACTTTTTAAACGTTATCATTCACGAATGTCAGTTTGTATATTAAAAAAAAAAAACATTTTCCATAGTTGTCGCCAGACAGAGCTTTTCCAGTTTCAATAAAAAAATGACGTTCAAGAGATAGCGCGCACGAGCAACTTTTGTTTCCGCAACTTATGTGTCTCTCACATTAAGTCTATTGGTTCATATGAGAAGTCTCCCAGCTGTCGCATCGCTACATTCACCCCGACCCTTGCTCGAGCCAGCTCGCGCCGCTGAGCCTGTAGTTTTAAATTCTTACCCACAGGGGGTGCCCTTAGCATGTAGTCGCTTAGTTTGTTAGTTTTAATAAGCCCTGTCTGAAGGCTTTAATAATTATATCAAGGCCACCACAGGCAAGCCCGATTAAGCAGATGACAACTTTATAGCTGGGAGACGCCACTCAAAAAAACAAAAAATAAAAAAGGGATCGCTACATGCGCGCACTTTCATTTCGACAAATTAGTTGCGGAGACAAAAGTTGCTGGTGCGTCTCTTAGTTAACTCAATCGAGTACGATTAAAAATACTCGGACTAAGGTCTTGGGCTTTGTATTTAGGCACGCACATCAATCGTTCTTTCGACGATCTCAAACGAATGATAGTCGGAAGGGCGCATGCAATCGCTGTACGTGAAGTGTGTCTATCTATGGGTGTGTTTTCGCTCTTTGTATGGAGCCAACCTTCTGTATTATTCTTTCCTATGCATTAGTTGTCATCAATAATATTCATTATCAGTAATCTGATTAATGCCTTCTGAAGTTGTATGCAGATTAATCGTTATCAATGTTGTTGGTGACTGCATAGTTTTGTTTCAATTTTTTTTGTGATTAATATGGACTTATTTCGTGAATGAATTAAGTAACCATAGTATTCTGAAAATTTAAGGATAGAAAGAGACAACTTTTATCTAAAATTTATTTCTTAAAGAAAATGAAAAACTAAAAACCAATTTGCGTTTCGAGAGTAAAAGTTACATTCAGAAACCAATTTATATTCGAACTAAAAAAGGGAAAACTCATCAAACATTTTAGCACATTTTCACTATTTCAACTTTTCAGACAAACATCTGTTACCCGATATAAAAAAGCTTCTTACCCAAGACCCATAACTATTAGCCTTAACCGGCTGTGAAACTAGGAGTAAGGCTGACTATTCAATGGAGCGGAGCGAAGCTGTGCGAATATTAATCAATGGAGTTGCAAAAAATCTCCGCTCCTCTTTAGTGGACAGGGAAAGAATTGATTAAAAAAATCATACAAAAACCGGGAAGTGCAGTGGGGAAGCGGTGAATCGATGCAAGGTAGTAACAAATCACCTTTTGAAAACAGCATGTCTGTTGTCCGCAACATTTCGGTATAACTTAACTGATCTCCCGCACAGTCACACAGTCCGCAACTCCGCTCCGCATTACTCCCTCACTCCGCTCTGCTGCCTCACTCCGCATCAATGGATAAACAGCCTAATGTTTTGAAACAAAGAACAAAGGAGGCTCAATGATGTGCCAAGTCTTATTAATAATTCCTAGGGTCTGACTAACGGTTTCACTAAGTGTCGGAGTTTTTGACGCCATCTTGAATACTTTATGTTCGCACTATTCGTAAAACTAATGGATGGAAGTGTGGGACCCTATTTTAGTGATTTGAGGAGAGATATGATTTAGGACTTTGTTTTTGTGGCAGTAAAGGTGAGTTTTGGTTGTCTGTGAAGCTGTTACGGCTAAGTCATAATTCTATGGAACGTTTGCTAACTTTGTCTGTCTTGTATATTGTGTTGATTTGTTATGAAGTGGCGTAGCTTTACAGTGTATTTTCAGACCATGCCAAAAATGTTTACCTGTTTGACTGTTTGCTTGTTTCTAAATCTGTGTTACGTTCAAAAAGTACAATTTTCTGCAAGATATTAAAATCTCCTTCCCTCCTAACTTTTGAGTCAGAGCTCTCCAGGATCCTTTTATATCCCATACAAAAAAAACCGTAAAATCTTCTTTAACGTATTTAGTTTTACGCTATTTGCAGGAACATATTTACCTATATCTTTCTATTGAATCTCACAAGATTATTCTCTAGCAGAGCTTGTGGTTAAATTATAACAGCCATTTGGATTGATCAACAAGGTAAAGCAATGCTTACTGAAGTTGGTTCACGGTGGAATCTCGACATGCTTCGGAAAGCACCTAATCTGACGGCTCTGGGTGTCATTTGTAGATGTGTGACAGTCGTTACGAGTAGTCAGAAGCCAAGATATCTGTCATCAGTCCAACCACAGGGTATCGTGGTACCCAGTTACTGGGTTTTTGAGCTCAGGCAGTCGCTTCATGTAAAATACTAGTATTAAGCATCTTGTCAATGCTGAATGCGGTCGGACAAGAAGCCGACCCCGACATATGTAGATGGAAAATAATAATAATAATAAATAATTTATTTCAGATTCATCTTACGATTACATCCATATTTGTTAGTAAATTTGCGAGCTTAGAAACTAGTATTAGTAATAATTAATTGAATAATAATTTAATAAACAACAGGTCCAGGTGGACTTCCCAATGATGGTGGCAAATTACTATACGACTGCATGCAGCCGTATCCAGCGAGCCAGCATCGGAGAGTCCCATCGGTCCGCAATGCTAGACAAGTTTAATGATAAAGCATTTTTCTCTAGTAAATCATATTAAAACAAATTAAAATTTAAAGAAAACGCCGCACCGCGTCGAATTAAAAAAAATATTTAAAGAAGGCAAAACATTTCCAGCTTTAAATCCGTCTCTTTGTATTTAGCTTTCTATGTTAATCTAAAAACAAAACATTGAGAAATGAAAACAATTGAATGAAAGTTTGTCCAGTGTATCTTGAGATTACACGGTGGCGCTGCTTGCAAATAATTTCAAAATTACTTAGCGTTAGTACGTTTAGTAAGTAAGTTCCCAATTCGGCCGCAGGCCAAGTGTAACTGGTCGTCCGTAAGCTGAAAGTATCGTTAATCATAAGTCATTTAACTAGAATGACTGTCGACTTCTCATTCATTTGAAACGAAATGAAAAGTTGATGAATCATTTTGAATAACGAAAATAAATCATATTTTTAAGCGAGGACCGAACACTTTCGTTTTAAGGGTTTGGGCACACAACAATTTTTTTTTTCTGTTGTGTATTTACTAGATAGAATAGTATCAAATAATATTACCACATAAAAAAAATTACTTTTCGGGATCAAAAGTAAAATGGTTCACAACATCAACAATAGCATAGTTTTCTATCAGGGAAACAAAATATTAATCTGATGGGGACTTATAAAGATTAGGGAACTCCTACAAGCAAACTTTTTGATATTAGTTTTAATGGTATTTTTATACGTTAATAATGTTTTCTTTTTATAATTGATAAAAGTAACCCATGTAATAATATCCTATTTTCTTTTAATATAAAGAACTTGGTTCATATATTTAGGTACATTTTAACGTTCGTTTTGACCAAATATAACGCTAGATTTGGTATCTACATAGCATATACGTACTTCTTAGAGACTGGGTTCGTCGGTTCTTTGTGGGAACCAATTTTGCACAAAGTGGGCTGTCAGACAATATAACCTGTCTGGTTGAAGAAGTCTCTATTTGCGTCCAAAGAATTTCATGCCTCGTTTCTCAAGAACCGAATGAAAATGAAATCAAATAAATCCACTACATAAACATGGGTATATATAATATATACCCATTCATGGGTAAACAAATTATGGCAGGAATGAAAGCGATATGTTATAAACGGGAGGACACTTAAGTAAACGATTTATGTAAGCTAAGTTAAAGTTACAAAAAAAAGTTTAAATACGCCAGCCATCCCTAAAAAGAAATTTCCTTGAAAAAAGAAATTGAATGTTTTAAGTGTCGGATGGGAACAAGTTAAGTAAGAAATAATAATAATAATAATAATAATAATAGTTTATTTGAATAACTAAGTATTACAAATATCTCTTAGTGTATGGAAAATATAATAACAACAATGGGTGATTATGTAAACAAGAGAATACGTCGACGACCGTAGTAGTATGAACTGTGTCACAGTCGTCAGCGCTTTCCACTCTGTACATTAGTTTATAAGTAGGTACTAAAAAAAAATAAAAAGTAAAAACTTAGTAATATAAAATGTGGGTACTTAAACTTAGTAAAATATAAAATAGACAATTTTATTGTATTGGTTCGTTATCATTTTTGGATGGTGTGTGTTTGTGTGTGTGTGTGTGTGTGTGTGTGTGTGTGTGTGTGTGTGTGTGTGTGTGGGTGAATAAGACTCGGTGTATATGTTATGTGTTGTCTCTGCTAGGATGAGTAAATTGATGTGTGGTGTAAGTGAAAAGAATTAACTATATAAAATTTCCTCCATTTGTGTATAATTTAGTTGTAATAGCCAACTTCGTATCTTTTCTTTGCACTTGTTGGTAGGAAGTTCATAAATGTTATTGGCTCGGTTTGCAATGTTATACAATTTATTACTTATAGTATAGTACTGGTGTCTTGCGATAGTTGTACGAAAAGGAACCATAGAACAAACTGTTGTTCTATTGCGCTTAGAGATCGGTGTGTATGTAATACTTTTATGCTTACGAAGAATAGTAGACAACACAAAGAGCTTCCTGATGGAAAGTACCAAACAGTCATTATACAATAGATCTGTGCTATATCTTCGAGGTTTACCTAGCATCACCTTTAGGATAGCCCTTTGGGCTCGCTCGAGGGGAAGTAGGGCAGTTTTGCCAATACCACCCCAAACAACAATGCAATAGTGAGATAAGGTCTGGACAAGGGCATAATAAACACACAACAGGGTTTCAAGATCAGCAGAGTTCTTGAGCCTTCTGAAAACAGGAATTAATTTTCTAATTCTGGCAGTAGTCTGAGCAATATGAGGTGACCAATTCAGTAAGCTGTCAATAGTGAGACCCAGATACTTTATATTAGAAGTACGGGTAAGCCTAGGACAAGTAAAGTTATTGAGCAGATCACATGAATGTGCTCCAACTTCGAATTCTGTTGATGGCTGCGTATGAGTGCGATGTGAAAAAGTAATATATTTAGTCTTGTCTACGTTTAGGGTTAAGAGGTTATCATTGAGCCATGACATTATCACCCTTAGTGCATGTTCCGAACAGTTCTGAGCCTCTTTCCAATCAGATCCATGTACGATTAAAGCGGTGTCATCAGCATACGTCACAATGTTGCAGTTAGGCAGTTGTATTGTGCACAAGCTGTTAATATACAGAAGAAAAAGTGTAGGCCCTAAGACACTGCCTTGAGGAACACCATAAGAACGGGTAGCCACTGAACTAGTGTGAATCCCCAGTCTAACACACTGAGTCCGATTTGAGAGGTAAGAGCTAAAGATATCTAAAACAATTCCACGTATACCAATTGAATCCATTTTAGCAAGCAGTAATGGTACAGAGACAGTGTCGAAGGCCTTTGAAAGGTCTAGAAAGATCCCAATAACCTTTTTATTACTGTCAAGATTTTTAGCGATAGTTTCTGTAAGATGCAAAGTTGCATCTTCAGTAGATTTCCCTTTAACAAACCCGAATTGATTATGTGCAATGATGTTGTTTTGCTGAAGAAAACTAACGAGTCTAGAATTTAGAAGCTTTTCTAAAACTTTGGAAATAACAGGCAACACGGATATCGGCCTATAGTTTCCGACACTGTCTCGGTCTCCATTCTTGTAAATAGGGTGCACCAGTGCTCTCTTTAGGACATCCGGAAAGACGCCCATGGTGAGACACAGGTTACACATATATGTAAGTGGGGGAATCAAAATCTTCATAGCACTCTTTACTAACAGCGTTGGTATACCATCAATACCAGTTGCAGAATGGTTTTTTAAATTAATTACAATCCTTTCAACCTCACTGCAATCAGCAGGAAATAACGCCATGGAATCTCTCGATGACTGAGGAGATGTAGTATAGTTAGTTGACGAGAATGCCTGGTTTACACCCTGTCCATTTACTATCGTCTCAGCAAGTGAAGCACCGATTCGAGCAAAGTAACCGTTAACTAAATTTAGGGATTCATATGGATCTTGAGTCAGATTAAGTAATTCTCTGGAAGGGGGAGTACTTTGTTTGAAGTTAGTGATTTGATTAATGGTGTTCCAAATAGCCTTTGGATTATTTTTGTTCTTGTGAAATTCCGATTTTTCATAAGCAATCTTAATTTTTTTTAAAAGATTGTTGCAAAAGTTACGATACCTAGTGTAAGTGATCTGGAGTATAGCGTTTTGTGCATCAAGATTAGCCTTTAGTTGGAGTCTGTCCCTATGCCTGATACACCGTACCAGGCCTGGAGTCATCCACGGTTTAATAGTGCGTTTGCGATGAGGAATTTTTATTTGATTGGAGTGCAAAGCTACAGCTTCTGATAGTATTTGAGTTAGATTATTAGCTGAAGCATTAGCATCTGTAACATTAAATACAGAACCAAAATCCAAATCAGAAAGGTGTAGAATTAGAGCCGGATAATTAATCTTTAGGAATGTGGTATTAGTGGTATTTCTTTTTATTTTACAGTCCAAACAACAAACCAGAGGTGCATGGTCAGTTATAAATGAATTTAATACATAAGTGGCTGCGCGTTTATCCGATCTCAATATGACATGATCAATACAACTATCATTACGCGTGGGAAGAGTATGTGCTGGTAGAAAGCCATGATATGCTAACAGATCTAAGTACACGCTAGAATTAGGGTCAGTATTGTTTGGAGAGATGTTAATATTAAAGTCCCCAATCAGAACTACTGACTTCACTGACTTGAGTGATTCCAGGCACAGATCAAGGCTATTACAAAACGATGTTATGTTACGATGGGACGGTGAGCGATACAGAGCAACAATAGCATATTCGGATTCGTATTGCAGGATAAGGCAATTAGCACCCGTGAATGACGGCTGTTTTATGCAATGTTTTATCTCAGACTTAACATAAATAATTACTCCGTCATTCTGATTAGTGAAGTCTGAAGCATATGAGACGTACCCGGGAATTTCTGGCGTAAGTGTATTTTTACTTAGCCAACATTCTGTCAGCACAAGGACATCACACTGGATAGATATTCTGTCCAGTAGGATAATAAGAGCGTCAAAGTTACAACCCACACTACGGATGTTAGAATGCATTACGGTTAAGGCTGACCGAGATATATTAATATTATCACTTAAAGATTCGGGAGAACAGATCATAGACTCCGATACTTGTGCTAGATCGATGTCAATCATCATTTCATCCAAAAACAACATTGTTACGGTTAGTTTCAACAAGGCTTATCTGAATGTAACGCATGTGTATATTTTTCACAAGTAGACAAATTAGGAAAAAACGCAAAATAGGTGTAATAAGTGTAGCAGAGGTAATTTCAAACAATGTTATTGGTATGTATGTATGTATGAGTGTGTGTGATAACGAGTAGCAGATTTTTGTTTTAGACACAATAATAAAATAAGAAGTGTTATTAAAAATTAAAGGCATGCAGTAAGAAGAACATAAGAGCCATACAATATATCTTAGTCACTTCTCCTTTTGAGGTTGCAGCTTGTCGATATCAATTTCACTATCAATCCGATGAGACGCCGCACCAATCTTCTGGCGAAGAAAAACCTTTCCATGAGCTGTCCAGCAAAAATCGTACTGGTTTTTTTTACTGAAGTCACGAGCTTGGTAGAATATTTTTTTTGCTTTATCGGTAAGGCATTCTACAATATAAATAGGCTGAGACTGGCATCCAAGTTGCAAATGGGTGGTGTTCAATTTATTGTCGCGGTTTGAGCGATTGTGTGTTTTCACCGCCGTTAAGATCTTTTCTTTCATTATGACTGAAGAAAAATCCACTATGATAGATCTACTGCCTTTTTTATTAGCGTTCGTTTGAAAAACATCTCGAATATGAGTCTCATTGACACAATTTTTAGTAGCTAATCCAACTTTTTGAACTAACTGAAGCAGGTGGTCCTTTGTTTCATTTTTTTGAACAGGAACGTTTCTAATCTCAATAGAAGACTGTCTTTGGGATCTTTCGAGGTTCTCTACCTTTGTCTCTGGCGTTTGTATATATGCCAGGTGAGTTTTCCTCTCAGTTTCCATAGTGGTAAGTTTATTTTTCATATCATCATACTGTGCAGATATAAGCTCCATAGATTTAATCATTTCGCTATTTTGCTTCTTAATTCCATTAATGTTTTCCAATATTGTGTTTTGTTGGAGTTTAAAAGTCTCGAGAGATTTCTTCATTTCCGCCATAGCAACAGTTACTTCATCATCATATTGTCGCTTTCGAGGTCGAGGTCGGCTGGTGATGTTACTGGTAGTCTCATTGTCTGTATCGGTGACCGGTGCTGAACTTTGGTTTGTATCAGATACCATTTTACCTTGTGTTGTGGAAGGGGGGGTCCTTTTCAGCGGCATAACAACGGCACGGCAATAACATCAGCCAAGCTAAGCTAAGCTTTTCCAAGTTCGTGTAGTTATTCAAACGATCGAAAAATAACTTTAACCAACCGCAGTCCGCCTAAACGCTCCGCTCATGAAATTGCGGCAAGCGTAAACTATGACGCGTTGATGACGACAAGGCAGGCGACGACGCGGTTAGCGAACGCGCTGCTTGCGTAGCTCGGCAACTTCCTTGGCAACTGTTGTTGTCTTGCTCTTGCAACGACTCCTCGTTTGCACGTTAGCCGCTTCTATGTTCTGTGAGCCTGGTACTTCACTGATTTTAAATTTTGATTTATTTGTCGAAAGATAGGATTTTTAAATATGATTTTTTTTTAAAAAACAATTCTACAGGTCAACACGTCTATATGCTTTCGCTGTCCGGAGGGAAGGGAAATAGCATAGTATTATTACTAACTTTTGCCTGCGACTTCGTACACGCATATCCCATATTTTCCCGTTCTTGTAGCTTTCGCGTTAGCGTTTTCAGCTTTATTATTTTAGTATTAATCGTAAGTGTGTCTCAGGCCTAATCCTTTAAAGTCATTGACTTCAAGCTTTGAAATGACAGCGGAATAATAAATAGAGTTACGAAAACATTTTATTTGTTGCCCGAATAATAGAGTTTAGTATGCAAATTGATCCGAAAAAGGTGTCAAAATGTCTATTCTGTAATATTATATTATATTCACACTGACTAGGTTTCAATCATATTTTATGAAAGCCTCTATAGTAAAACTCTACCAAAGAATTACTCCATAAGAACTTAAGTAAATTGCCCTAAAACTACTTATCTAATTTTGGGACATATTTCTCGTTGGTGCAGTGGTTGCAAGTGCAAGTTGCTGAGCACGCGGACCTGGGTTTGATTCTCGGGTCGAGCAGTGTTATTGGATTTTTTTATGGAGTTTTTGTTTGGAAATTTATTCTGGATTTGTATTCAGTTTGTACAACTTACCTATTACATGGGACTAAAATATAACTGGAAAAATATGGATAAACCTCTGCCGAATCCTTCACTGACGTTATACAGACGTTTTACTGTAACCTCATTTATCCAAAATCATTTGAAAACAAGTTCAATCTTAACCTAGATACGACAAGGCCGTACCGGTTGGGTGCGTACGTACGTCACTTCCTCCCCTAACACTTCCAGTTCCCTCACATCCGGTGCAACACAAAGGGAGGAACCAACCCTATATTTTTTATGATTATTTGTTACTTGGCCGCACCTCGACGTTATTATACGTAAGTGTAATTCAATAATAATGTATTTAAATAATACCTTTAAACGAGCAATTTTTGTATAAATTTATAAGTATAATCTGAATCGCAGAAACGGCTCCAACGATTTTCATGAAATTTAGTATGCAGGGGGTTTCGGGGGTAATCAATCGATCTAGCTAGGTTCCATTTTTAGAAAATTTTTACCAAAATTAAAAAATCGGTGGGCTACTATTTTTATGTTTTTAAATATTTTTAGATCTTTGTATCTTAATATTTAAAAATGACATTTATATGTATATATTGATATAGAGGAGTATTGCTACAAACACTGTGACAAGAGAGTTTTATATATTAGATATCAAAATCCGGTGTGTCTGTAAATTGAAGGAAAAGTAATAAAAATAAAGAGGGTGACTAAACACGAACAAATTGTTTCTGTCTGCCCGTCCGTTGGATTGTTAGTGCCATCTCCGAAACTACTGAATGAATTGCCACGTAGTTTTCACAGTTGGAGAGAGTATAATTGGGAGCAGCATTGCTTTAATTTTCGACTTTCATGCGGACGAAGTCGATGGCAGAAGCTACTTTCCAATATTACAAGATCCACCTCCTTCTAGATCTTCCACTAACTCTAAGACACAAAACAATTCCCAAAGAGCTTTGTGACAAACACGACGGTGCTCAACCGAATGAAGTGCGATGTGTAGCACGTGTAGCGGCATGCGACACGTGCGCGAGAGCGATGACGACATGTGCGAAGCACTGCTTCGAGTTCACAGAGCTAGAAAGATGTGGAGGAAGTAGGTTTAAATGAGAGAATATGTCTCTAAGCAATAGGACACACGATAATACACAGAGCAAAGAGCCACGACATCGGTCAGGTGAATGTAATGCGAGGTGTAGTACGTGTGGCCACGTCCGACACGTGCGCGAGATCGACGACGTGTGCGGAGCACTGCTTCGTGTACACAGAGCTAGGAAGATGTAGATGACATGACACACACCTAAATGTTAACTGACATATTACTGTGAGTGTAAATTCACAATAATCCACAGACACAAGTGACACGACAGCGGTCAGGTGAATGAAGTGTAGCTGCATGTGACACGTGCCTGAAACGACGTCTTCCTGTGCACAAAGCTAGCACGTGTAGCGAAAAGTAGACAAAACAGAAAAAAAAACAAAACAATATTTTTAAAATGGAGTCACCGAGACAACGACGAAGACATGAACGAAAATTTGTTGACCAGCAGAGTAATTTAGTCTATCGATATGTGTAATTCTTCACCTCGCCGTCTTGAAATCCGAATAAAACTTTATATTTCGTAGCTCTTGATGTGAATAACCCTAGCACCAAGTGGTGTGAACTGGGTCGGGGGTAATACACAGCACTATCGTCGATCTATAGCCGTTAGATCATATCTACGTACTAAGCGTCTGCCTATTGAAATTCTAAAAGCGTTGCTCTGTAATGAATGCCTTTTGAGGAAGTGGTGGAACATGCAAACTGATGGTATGTTGTGTAATGATTCGGTCGAACGTAGAACTTAGCAACACGTCTAGAGTGATTAGGAAAAAGGGGGGAAAAGCCGTCTTAAAACTCCCGCACACAGGTGCCATGCGACCACGACACAACGATTTTTCATTAAAAAAATGTACCTTTAATCCGTTGAACAAAATCTATGAAAACGCAATGTCGCGTCGTAACTGTCTTCAAGCTTAGCTGTTATAATTCGTCAATGACATGTTAGTCAAATGTTACAGAAGGTAAGCCTATAGTCATCAATCGGGATTATATCTAACAGATTCCATACTTAGAAATCACATAGGTACGTAAAATATAAAAAAGATAGCAAAATATTTAGAACATTAATACCTACTTAATATGTTCCTATGGTCTAAACAGAACCAAAAAACAACAAAAAAACGTACTAACCTTAAGAAAAATCCGAAATCCAAGATGGCGGCTGTTCGCACGTTATCTTGCCACGTCGCTTGGCACATTGTGAAGTTCGGAGTTCTGTGCCTCGGGCCAAGGACTGTCTTCATCAACCTAATTAGGTACCTGTCGTATGCATTGTTGTTCAACGATCTGTACCTACAGCTTTGCACAACTAGTAATCTCTTACCCCACAAAGTATGATAACAAGGGGGAGATAATATTCAAATTAAGCTTTACTTAGCATTGTAAATCATCTGTTTGTTTGTTTGATTTTTCTTTATCATTTTAAGTAGGTATTGTTTGAAATATAAATTCCTTTGTGGTGAATTAAGTTATGTAGTAGTTAAAGTTAGCTTAAAAAATACTGGTATTCAGCTGAATCCGGTTTGACTGGACGCCGACCCCAATATAGTTGAGAAAAGGCTAGGCAGATGATGAGTAGTTGGAGTTAGCATAATATAGCAAAATTAATGTGCTTGGGAGAGAAGATGTATTTCCTGAAGTGGGCTTGCTAAGCTAAACTTAGTACACCGAAATTTCGAAACCAATTATGTTTTAGTCCCAAGTAATTGGGGTCGAGCCATTTACCATCAACAGGGCAAAAGCCAAAATTCAGCCTGCTCAGAAAGTCATTATCTCGAGCCTGGATTCAATCCCAAGTCCTCATGCTCTCTAAAGAGGTTGATTCTGCATGTTGTTGTTAACTCTGACTGAACTACAGAGTTACCATAAAATTCATAATCAGCCAATAATAGCCCACTACACTGCATTGGGACACAAGTATCCTCTCTGACAGAAGAATCTACTGTTATTTTCTACTTCGAACCTACATTTTTCCATCACTTTACTTCAAACTTCATAGATGTTGGGTACGTACATTCCCGACACTTTTCGCAAAACGAATTCAAAACACCGAATCCAGCAATTCGTTATTTTAAAGTTAACAAATATTTCAAAGAGCAAACTCGATTTTGAATGCATCTAAAATTTTCTACCGAAAACTCGTGGGTAGTTTGAAACAAGGGATTTTTATGCATTCAAATATACAGGGAGACGCAATCTGCTGAAAGTACCTCTTACAAGTGAACCTTGGGAGTAGGGCTGTCTAACATTAAATTTTCAAAGTCAATAAGAGACAAAACTAACTGGCCAAAAAAACAAAGGCTCCAACGATATTTAGATTGAAGTTATTTCAGAAAAAACACGTAGATACAAAATCGAATACGAGTCCCGGTATAAAGGTTTTTCGCCCAAAAACCTAATCAGAGTCAGGCAAATTCGTTCAGGATTTTGGACACCTCCCTGAGCTCTTCCCATACAAAACCACTTTAGCTTAACATTTTTTTTGCTGGCCTTATTGGTGTCTCACTGCTGGGCAAAGGCCTCCCCTTCCTCTTTCCATACCTGTCTATCCTGAGCGATCTCTGGCGAACTTTGACCCGCAAAACAGAAGGCGAACTGGCGAACATAGACCGTAACACCTCCTTCGCCGCATACATATTCCCAGCTTTAAATTCGCACAATGTCAGGCAAAGTAATACGCACAGTTTTAGTCGAAAGTTCCAAAGCTGACATTAATTCAAAAGTTGTAGGTAGCAACCCTAGCCCTAACGTACTAGCTCGAAATGGATGGATGCACCTAATGTTTTGCTTTACGTTTCAACGCTGATGGATATTTCCTGTTATTATGCTAATTTGATTCCACTGCTGTTATGTTAGAGAGATTAAAAAAAAAAAAAACAAACGGAACGGTAAACTCTCGCTTGATTTTAGATTAATGAAGGTAAGCTATTAGTTTGTTGTCCATTTGTAGGAGATAATTGAGCAGCAGATCCTGAATTAAAATTTTCTATCGAGAATTAATATCCCATAAGTTGAGGTGATTTCAGCTACTTAAGTCTTTTTTTTACCCGACTTCAAAAAAAGGAGGTTATCAATTCGACCCGTTTATGTAATATTGTCAGATTTGCACAATGTTGTGTAATTATGTAATTCTATACCAGCTCCTAAACAAGTGTACCAATCTTCATAAGTGTATGTATGTATGTTTGTATGTATATTTTTTACAAACATTATAAACAAACAAATTGTGTATCATGTTAGGAAAGGTTTTTTATTGAGCTGTTATAAATATAAATTATTACCCCTAAACAATTCCGATAGTCTTATATTGATTTACCTATTGTCATTTACATTAGCAAAGACAACGATTTTCGAAGAAGACCTTTCATTTTTTACAAAATAACCGTGTGTATAGTACTAAAAAGACGTAAGAATGAACTTGGCTACGGTTCTTTGTTACGCGCAGCCTACGAGCTGTATTCGTAGAGGGTGTCGTACGGTGTCGTAGCAAGAAATACTTACGGCAAAATCACGCAATTTATATTTCTATGCAAAATCACGTAATATCGAAACAATACAGACCGCAGACAATACCAGATTGACATGAACATCCATACTATTATTGTAAATTAATTATCTTTGTTTGTTATGTGTTTATACCAAAGCCGCAAACCCGGTTTAATGGTATAGTTCACGACCTGCTTTATATCAACACTAGCTGGCCCACGCGACTTCGTCTGCGTCACATTTCTCATCAATGCTCCGCTCCATTTGGCTGTAGCGTGATGTTAAATAGCATATAATAATAAAATAATTATTCAATTCGAACCAGTAGTTCCTGAGATTAGCGCGTTCAATCAAACAAACTCTTAAGCTATATTATGTAGCTTTTGCCTGCGAATTCGTACGCGCATATCCCATTTTCCCGTTTCCGTGAGAATTTCCCGTTCCCGTATAGCCTTACTCATGAATGTGGCTATCATACACACAAATGATTCTCCAAATCTGACTGGTAGTTCCAGAGATTAGCGCGTTCAAACAAACAAACTATAGCTTTATTATATCAGTATAGATACCGCGTGGTCGAAGCTCTAGATAGATGTTAGTAAAAAATATAAAAGCAACTATAAAATATACTGACATACAAAGAGTAAAATTAAAGTTTTTAATAAACTCGTCACGTAATAACTAATTTAATGGCATCTTTAAAATAATGTTAAATGAGCTGCGAATTGTGACCACCATGAAAATTGTAATAGCAATGTTAGGAGTAATATAAACTCAGTTGTTATTTTAACAATAATCTGTTTTTGACCTCTTTTTAGCATAGGTCTTTGGAATGTATGCTTTGTTTATTTACTGGCCTATGTAATTTTCGAACTATAATCTATCTCTGTGTCAAATTTCATACAGATTCGTTCAGCCATTTTGGCGTGATTAAGTAACAAACCAACCATGCATCCAGGCATCCATACATACTTTCGGATTTATAATAGTAAGTAAGGAGATACGGTATTTCACGCCGGTACAGCTCATCATCATCATATCAGCCGAAAGATGACCACTGCTAGACATAGGCCTCCCCCAAGTGTCACCGGCCCTTTGCGTCTCGCATCCATCGGTTAACTGCGACCCTCACCAGGTCGGCGGTCCACCTTGTGCGAGGTCTTCCAACGCTGCGTCTTCCGGTACGCGGTCGCCACTCACTTGTAACAACAGCTGCTCAAACTTTATCACGCGCAAGTTCCATTGTGTATGGAGTTATGCTCTCATCTTTGTAACGGATCTGCCAGATATCAGCTTGATACCCTTGAGTCAATTGAGAAACGAGCCAAGAGGATCATCGGCAATGATAGGCTCGTCAAGTCGAAGCTCCAACGTTTTGAGCATTGACGCCGAGTTGCTAGCCTGTCAGTTTTCTATCGGTTGCATTTTGTGGAGTGTGCGACGGAATTACATAGTTCAATTCCGCCAAGCCCGTTGCATCATCGGACCACAAGACGTACGGCGATGCGCCACCGGTACATGGTAGACATCCCATCCACATGGAAAAAACGTTTTAGGAACACATTCATAATGCGCACAGCTAAGGAGTGGAATCCCCTGTCAGATTTTGTGTTTCCTGCTAGCCACAACACAACATAATTTAAAAATCTACTGCTGACTGCTTTCTATGTCCATTTTACTTTGTCCTGAAAATATCGAATACCAACTTTGTCAGACAGACAATTCTCCTGAAAGGCATTTAAACAAAACCACGTACTGTTTCGAGGAAAAATATAAAAGCCATGTATTCTATCGCTTTTAAATTTTTCTTGTTTTCTCGTATATACTATATACCTAAATTCAAATAATTTAAAATAAATGACCAGCTGGGTTGAGAAAAAAAAAACAAAAGATTTATGGTTTTAGAGTGGGCTAGAATTCACGAATTTTATTTGGCCATTGTGTCGTAATTCGGATGTCTTTTTTAATTTGTTTCAGTATTGTCTAAAATTGGAGAAGTCTATTACCAGCAGAAGTGATGAATAGTATGCTGTCGTCGCGTTCATTTGTACGGCAAACTCGATGGCGTTGTATTGACAAAGAGCGTCTTCCGGTTTTGCCGCACAAATAAACGCGATGATCGTGTATTCGCGCGACGATCACTTTGTATCAAGATGACGACTGACAAGGACGATTCTTGATAACTTAAGTTCCCAAGGATTTTAAAGTTTATTCTTAGTTATATAAGGTTATTCTATTCTTGAAACGAATCGTTAATTTCCTTGGAGATGAAGCAAGAGGAACAGTTTCTCACAAAGATACATTACTTTCGCCTGGACACCTGCATTTTTCTTACAAATTGCTTGAACTCAGCTCTTGGCGCGTTCAAGTTAAATTATCTCTGGAATTATCATCTGATTTTCTTACTGCTCTTTGTTGGACGAGAAAGAATTCTTGCGCGGGTGACTATTAATTTGAGAATTACCGAGAATCCACGTACCGGAACTTTTGTAAAGAATAAAAGGTTGTGCTATTCTTGCCATACATTTTCATTAGCACTATGTCAGAAAGTTATGCGACAACATATGTATATACCTTTGAAATTGCTGTTTTATTAAAAGAACCAGTTTGAACAATGAACAACTTCGGTTCGACTTGGAATTATAAATTAAAATATGTCTTCCTTTTATATTAAATACTATGTTATTAAAAGAAGTAAAAGTAGGTGATTGAGCCTGTCAATCGGAATAACAGTTTTTTTATTGTTTTATTTAGCGATTCCGATTCCCGGTTCAGACAGGCAAAATTCTTTGAATGCAGTTCGTATTATTTTTTAAATAAAAATGAAGTCTTCATTCAGTATTTTCCAATCAACAGTGTATAAGGTACTTTCCCTCCTTGTGGCAAAATCTTGGGACAGCCTGTATAAAGTTTACATTTTCATCAGTCCCTTAAACACATTATTGCAGCCATTTTTTTTTAAGGACTGTGCATCTTCGAATGACTTCTTCCATTCTGGGTGAAGCGGAAGGGCGTGTCAGACTCTTACTGACTAAAACTCATCCGTGTTCCTTCTAAAGCCCTTTGCGTTCCAGCAGTTTCCTGGCAGGCTCTGGCCCTAGCGGGCCCGTCTCCTATGCTGACATCTCTTTGAGGCGCGCGTGGAACACTACGCGCCACCGGCCCGGGCCTGTCGGTGATCGGTTCACTCAATAACAGCTGTACCGCCGCTTACGTGACGTGACAATGATTCATGATTCGTTGTGAAAAGGCTATAGTGAAATGCGTCATGTATAGCTCCGTCCCTCCTCCAACGGAATCATTATGTTTTTATGACGTCATAGTATGGTCCTTAACCAGAAACAGTAGTAAGTAGAAAAATTAGGCTTTTATGATAAAAGCAATGATAGGGAGGATTTAGCCTTAAAATGAATGGAAGTTTTACTTAATGGTAAAACACCCGCACCCGCCCTGTGTGTGTAGCTTTACTCCTGGTATGGTGAATACAATATTTTTTTTCAGCAAAAGAAGACACCATAAACAGACAATCACAATAACAGAAGAAGGATTTTTTTAATATTGACAGGCTCGCGTTTACCACAATCTCACCCGTCGAGAAGCAACGATGTTCTCGACATTGGAGAAGGCTTGCCTAGAATAACCACATCCTAAACTTAAAGCCTCACTGGTTGTATCTAACATCTTTTGAAAAGCTGTTTGCTTGATAATTCCACGTGCGAGGATCGGGATTCCCAACCTTGATTCATGATTTTGCCGCGTGATCTGTTTACGGTTAAGGTTTCATTCGAATCTGCACGTGCGTTAAATCACTCATAAACTTGTATAAACATTGCCCATTTGACTTTCGACGTATCTATTCCCCATTTACCCAGGTGAAGTTACAGTAGATTTATAGTATCATTGACAAGAGGCACTGAACTAAGAAACGATCAATGCCAGCAGAACTATTTGTGACTGTCATCGCAAAGTTTCAGATGTTTGAACAAATGGCTAATTCCCTTGATATCTAGAACTTGTAACAATCTCCAAGATATATTACTTTTACCTGGATGCTTGCATTTTTCAAACAAATTGCTTGAAGTCTGTGCATTAGAGAAGGTCACTTTCAAAGTTTATTATGATTACGTTTTGATGTTTTACAGTTTAAAAATGAGAATGTTTTTGGTTCAGTGTAACAATTACTAATGCATATAGTAAAATGTTTACTGTTATTGGAGCTTGTGGCTAAGTAAAAATAGCCGAACGGGTGGATATGCAAGGTAAAGCAACGATACCAATAACGGTCCGTGGATGGGTGACCGATTATTACATGCGAGACCAAAACTCCTCCGAGCCTCGGAAAGTACATCTTATTATCATTTAGCCTTTGGTCCTGTCTGTCATGTGTGGATCTTTGGCAATCGTTACGGAAAGTCGGAATCTTGCCATTGGTATCGGGTGAGATAGGCAGCCACTTTAAGTAAAACTGTAGTAGGTACTCAGCTGTATCCGGTTCGATTGGAAGACGATCCCAACATAGTTGGAAAGGTTTTTGATTTCATTGGAAGAAGATTTTTTTTATAATGAACGATGAATAACAGCCGCACGGGTCGATCAAGGTTAAGCAACGCTTGCCAAGGTTGGTCTGTGGATGGTTGACCATCTTAACATACTGAGTTTCATCCGTGCCTCGGAAAGCACGTTAAGCTGTTGGTTCCTGCTGTCATTTGTAGATCATTGGCAGTCGTTACGGATTGTCAGAAGCCAGTAAATCTGACTCCAATCTTGCCAAGAACTGCCGTGTTACCCAGTTAATGGGTTGTGGAGGTCTGGTAGGCAGCCGCTCCACATAAAATACTGGTATTCAGCTGAATCCGTTTTGACTGGAAGCCAAGCCCAATATAGTTGGGAAAGAGGCTAGGCAGATGAACGATGAAATATTCCAAAGCTAAAATCATTTCAACACGTAACATCAAAAGCCATCTTACAAAAAACTCTCGCATCCAATACAAAACATTTAAAGAGCTTCAAAAAATATTCAGCGGGAAGCCTGTTGAGTCGTAAAAGAGATAGATAAAACGTATAATTTACGAGGCTTTTAGTGCTAATGGCCGAAGGCTTTACTGCGGCCATCATAAAGTTAAACAGAAGGTGCTACTCAAGTGGCATATCTCGGGAGACGTAAACTGGGAACTCGGTATCGTTTATGGCGCGGACGAACTGCGGTGAAGTTATGGCTCGGCGATATAGATCATGGGTTGATAGGAATGGTTGATGACGTTGACTTTGATGAGGTTCATTTTAAAGTTGTTGGGGAAGTGTATCAACAGTGCCTTTTTTGGGATAGGAACTTATTGCATGGGTTTCTTTAAAGTAGTCATTCTTTGTCTACTCTGGTCATCAGTAACATCGCCATAACAATTATGAACACAATGTTTCTCTTTGTCAATGTTTCAGCCAAAAGACGTCCACTGTTAGACAAAGGCCTCTCACATGATGTGGTGCATCGACTGGTCCCGTCCATCGCACATCCAAAGGATTCCTGCGGCCTTCACCGTGAAACCTTTCCTTGGTTCCACTTTTTGTTATTAGAAAGTGGATGATTCAGCTTATATTCTGCGCGCTGTCGCATATTATACATTCACAAAATAAATTGATGTACCTATTCACTTCAATGCCAGAATCTCAACGTAACGCAATGGCAAGAAATTTTCTCAAACCATTTCTAATATGTTTCAGAGACTTGGAGATGTCCCAATGCCAAAATACTCATTGGCAGTTTGGTTGTATTACATCAGAGCCCATAAACCTTCAATAGAGTGATGCTCTTTTGAAGAAGCCATTTTAGACGGACCAAATAGAATATAAGTAAGTATATTCGTACGTACATTCTATACTTTTTCAACATTATACAAGCTATATACCACGTTCACTATCCTCGGTCCACATTCAGCGACTGTAACTCATCTAACATCGTTCCTGCGGGTATTCCCGGCACGTCACGCTGTCAGATCAATCACCCGTTCTGATGCACGGTACGTTTCCGCTACAGAGTGTGGCTTTGGTTACACGTTTGATGAACGCTACTTTTTGGCGAGTGAATGTATGGCTTTGGGTGGCCTTTGAGGTTCGGGATTTTATTCTATGTAAAAATAATTCTTCAGAAGAAGCCGTGTGCCTGATGGAATTTTGTGATTAGTATGGTTGTGTTATTCTAAGTGCCAAATGTTGTAAAACTTTAATTTGAAAATAGTAAGTAAGGAGTTTCTAATCCGTTTTTTCTATAAAAATCTACCATTGCAAATGAATGACTAGACCCACTTTATTTTTTGAACTGTAAACATTGATGTCGTGAAGGGCCGTTTTAATGGTTTCATTATTGAACTAAATTAGCTATTTGACTTTAACACCGGTAAAAATATTGAACTTATTGGAAATCTTTCATACCCTTTTAAGCCCTGGAGGAAACCTTCTTTATATTATAAATTCTTATGCACAAGCTTCTAGAGCCAGCGGTTTAGATTTTTAGTAAGTTGATGTAAGATAACTTAAGCCAAATTGCTCAAGTGAAGGATAACTTGAAGGAGTATTCAAAATCCGTGCCTGATCAAACTTACGTTGAATTTTGGGTATCCAAACATGAACTTGGGCATCTGCTGCCTACACCTACAACCACAACCTACAATAATAAATGTAAACATTTAAATAGGTCGTTGTAATTTATTTTTATTTTTTAGGTATTAAATAGATACTTTACAAAATTATCAAGTTGTCAAATAGCCTAATAAAATCAGACTGCTGAGCCTTTTTTTAACTACATTGGGGTCAGTATTTTACTAAGGGCGACTGCCTATCTCTGTGTGGTGTCGGACGTAAAAGAATAGCACCATCCCATCACTTCCCGTGGGTGTCGTAAGAGGCGACTAAGGTACTCACCAGAGAATGGGCAGCAGCATTCTCTGTGCATTGCAACAGCTACACTGCGATCGCCAACCTGCCTGCCAAGCGTGGCGATTATGGAAAACCCCCCTTTGGGCCCATGTTCAGTAGTGGACGTCTTTCGGCTGATATAATGATGATGATGACTGCCTATCCGACTTCCATTATCCAGTAACAAAGTAAAACCCTTGGCAAGACTGCTGTCAGATTTTCTGGTTTCTGACTATCCGTAACGACGGTCAAAGATCTTCAGATGGAAGCCTGGACCAACGGATTAACGTGCTTTCCGAGCAAGGCGGAGTCTCTGTATGCACCCATCCATTTTTTTTTTTTTTTTGATCTCGGGGGGAAATCCTCATGGAAATCCTCCACCCTGGGGCGGGTGGAGGGGTCTGTCAGACTCTTACTGACTAAAACCACCCCGGTGTTCCATCTCCCACCTACGCCGGGGATCGCGGGAACGTATGCGATTTCCGCAATCCCCGGCTGGTGCCGGCCCGCCTCTGCGGGCCACCTCGCGTCGGCGAGGGGAGTGAGGTGTTTAACTCCCCTCGCTACGTCAAAGAGGGGCGCACGGGAACACCACGCGCCGCCACCTCGGGTCCGGATGAGTGGGGGGCGACGGACATCCCCAAGTCCGCCGCCCCTGGACCCAGTTAGGGGGGCCGGAAGAGGGCAGCGTATGCCCTCCTCCGACGCCCGATGCGCCTGCTGCGGGCAGGGAGAGCGGTTGTGATCTCCCTCTCCCTTTCCGCAGCCTCCTTCTGCGCGATAACTGTCTCGCAGAAGGAGACCACCGCGTCCCAGGACTCCTCACCGCCGACCATAGCATGGACTACGGCCGGCAGCGAGAGGTCACCGCCTACAACAGAGATGAGGGCACGGCGCGGCTCCTCCCAAGCTGCACACTCTGCCAGCGTATGCCGTGCCGTGTCCTCCCGACAGTCGACGCAGTGGTGGCATCGAGCGTCCGGCTCCCTGCCTATGCGACACAAGAACCTCCCGAAGCAGCCATGCCCCGAGAGGACCTGCGTCGCACAAAACGTCAGAGAGCCGTGCCGTATGCACCCATCCACGATCAACCTCAACAAGCATCCCAAGTTACCCATGCGGCTGTTATTATTTAGCTACGAGCTCCACCAGCTTGTTTCTGATTCCAACAAAAGCAATAAAATTTAAAACAATACCAGAGTAAAACTAAAAACGTTTCGAAGCACAGGTTAACTCAATTTAGAAGCAAAGCAAAGCTTTTCGGAGTTGTAAACATTTTGCGAAGCTCACAATAGAATGCGTTCATGTTTATGTCCGTATGTGGAAGTCTTTTGCGAATTACGCAAAACAAATATTACGTTGTTAGCCCCTGCTGGTATTTGCTTGACAACAGTTTTTTTATTTGTTTCGTAAATGTGGTTAGTGAGTAAATTAATTTTGCTGTCTTAGTTTTTTGCTACGAAAGGCAATGGTAGAAAAATGGTGCTTCGTTTGCCATTTTTTGTTTAACTACCTTATTGAGGTCAACTGTTTCTTGCGTGATGTATGTATGTTTAGAACAATCTAAACATAGACACTAAAAAAAATATTAATTATGTATATACTTGCAACACAGGAAGGTTTTTTTTGTGTTGTGGCAAGGCTGCGGCCCCTCCTGTTTACACATTGTTACGAGCGCCTGTCCTTATAACAGATTTTTCAAATTCAAAAATTTACCAAGTTTTACACGCATTTTTAATCCAAACAATGTAGAAAATTAATTTTCATCATCTCATCTCTCTCGAACTCAAAGGGAGGAAACTCAACTTTGATTTAACTCGCTTTTGTACATAAACTTCAATTATCACTGTATTTAAAGTGGTTTTGGTGTACAATTATTAACTAAATGATAAAGTGATTAGTTATGGAGTATGAAATTCTTTCAGTATTTAATAAATCAAAAACGTAACACAATAACCACCCTAACTGCACTCAAAACATTAAAACACAAAACAGGGTTCCGCCCTGTATTTTTAGTCCCTTTCAGCGAGCTGAAAAGCAAATAACACAGATTCATCTTCATTTGTCCATCAGTGCTGCATTGAAAGCCGTTTCTTTGAATTCTAAAAATCTCATGTACTGAAATAGAATTTGTGATATTTTTCACTAGTTATCTTGTGTGAGGGACATTTGCAAAGTCTTTGATATTAATAATATGCATTATTATGCAAATCTTTTATGTTTTCGGCTTTGAAATGAAAACTTTTGTTCATGCGATTTTTTTGTGCATTTCTTAGTTTTATTAATGATATGTCTTTTGGTTTGTTGTTGCTTATCTTTCTATATTAGTCCAATGTTTTATCTGTAAATACAATTCATTTCAGTCACTGATTAAACAAAGGCAATAATCATTTCTTTTGGGGATGTTTTAAAGTCACTAGACAAAGTAAATACTTATATTAACAACAATAAATGTAGCTCATACTTTTGCCGTCATACCCTTTTGAAAGAAAGAAAATAAAGAAAGAAAGTAACAATAAAATACTACTACTACTATGTTTTTCCTGCGGGTTTGCTCCCGTGGCCATATAAACCGTGTTAGAAGCGAGTGAGCGATTTTTCGTTAGTCGATCATAAAAATATATCAGAGATCATGAAAATAAATAAACGAAAAAGAAAACTATTCCATCCCTTTACAATATAAGTTTAGAAGAAAATCAGACTACGATAGCTTCCATACACCGAATCTCAAGAGCCATCTAAATTCCCAAATTCTAAAACAAACCTATGTGGTCCATAAATATTTGTAGCATTCAGGTCAACTGAATCGGAGCTCAGAGCGGCGTGTAGCTTGAAATAGTGCAGCACCCCTGTTGCATTTTAATCACAGACTTCGAGTGGCCATCCCTGTATTTATGAACGTAGTACAGATTCTGGGGAATATTTTGTAGGTCAGAAGGTTTGGTGACACATAGGTTCATACAATATGTTCTTTACACGTTGAAACGAACCCATTTTAATGATATTTAATACGCTTAATATAAAAGGCTAGTTTCACTAAATTAGTTTAGTGTTTAGTTTAGACGTTTTATTTTATTTTAAATGCCAAAATTGTCTGTCTTCAAAGTTACCAATTACTTATTTCGTTAAAATAATTTTACTAACTACGTATCAAAGTATGGCTATTGTATATAAAAAGTAATATTCCATTTAAAAGCATTAGTTATAGAAGTTTAATTTCAAAACTTTTTGATTTAATAAGTAAGCAAAGTCTCCTCGTAAGTATTCATAAATACAGACTTAACTGTTCTTCAAACAAACCGTAATTCTGCAATTTATTAAACAAAATTGTTTTCAAAAACTAAATTGTGTTAAACCGATCAAAAACTATCCAGTGTGTGTCGATCAAACCAAAATGGTTCATTGGAAATCATGTGCTACTTGCTTTTTATCTATGTTCAACAAAATCTTGTTTACGCAGTCAAATATTGTATAAAGACAAAATTATGCCAAGCATCGAGTCCTATTTTAAAGGATTGAAAATCATCAAATGACTCCTTCCGCTCTGGGCGGAGCGGGAGGGAGTGTCAGACTCTTACTGACTAAAACCCACCGCGTAGCTCCTAAAACCCTTAGCATTCCAGGGCCTCGGTGACTCTTTCAAGCAAATTCCGCAAACCTGGAAAAGCATCGGGTCCTGGGTTCAATTTGAATAGGGCAAAAATGTTTACTTTTATTTGTCAATAGGAAATTTTGTTGTAGCAGCCCGGAATGTTGAAGTCGATGATGTGACACCCCCTCGGAAAGCACGGAAATCCGTTGATCCTGCACCTGATCTCTCTCCGGTCGGATTGCCATCCCATCGGGCTTTGAGAGTACCTAAAGGAACGGATAGTGCACCTGTTTTAGCCCACACTTTTGTACGCTATAATATATCCTGCGTACTTGGATAAACTCTGTTAAATTTTGTTATCGTAACCGAATCCCGGTCGGAAAGATTATTATTTTTGAATTCAGAATTATTGCTAACACGACGCCGTCACTTTGTATGCAGTAGTTTTTAAGTTTTGTTTATCAAATATATATTAGTTTATAGTTAGTGTTTTTTATGCTTATATATGTGTTTTGTTTTATGGGCCTTAATTGCCTGAAATAAAGGATCTTTTATTATTATTATATAAATAATAAATACTATTCATTTCCATGGCCCTTGTCTCAGGAACTGTGTTTAATTTTCAAAAGTTTTGGTTTGGATCACTGACAGGACAGTGGGACTACTATAGATTGCATTTAACAAAAATGTTAACAAGCAAACAATTTTGCCTCTTTATAATATTAGTTTCATTATCTACAAAAATTAGTAAAACACGTCTAATATCCAGCGTTCCATGAAAATGCAGAAAAAAGTAAAGTTTTATGGTTCAGCAAAAAATTTCTCCATGAAACGATACAGCTATGCCAAGAGTATAAGGTTTCCTTCGCTCAACAACGGAACCCAACACTACAGTGTATCCCAATAACTGTAGATTACACTGCATCACTGGGTTTTCTTGCAGTACTTTCGTATCAGTCGCTAAGATTTACTCCGCGCTAGAGAAGCAAGCTTTTATACACGGGAGTCAAAGCATTTATTTAAAAAAAAAAACATTAAGAGGCACTTTTGTATTATCAAAGTCAGTCCGTCAAAAACATGAAGCTATTTGCACGTTCCAAAGCGTAGATCTCTATGGAGAAGAACGTGCAAGAAACTCCACGGACACTTTTTTAAATCATTTTATGTTTACATAAATCCTGGTTACGTTAACCTTGTTGCTTCTATATATGAGAACAGAGAGGGAGAGCTCTAAGTGAATGGTTTATATAATGTCTAAAGTATATTCTACTTGACTTGTCTCTTTTTGTAAACATTGAAGGAATACCGTTTCAATTTTCAGTAAATTTAGGAGGTTAGATAGTTCATTTGAATCAGTTTATGTTTTAAGTTCATTCATCCAAGCGTTGTGTAGATTATCGCAGTTTTCTTATACAATTTGTGTAACTATTTTGGTGTGCAATAAAGAATATTCTACTCTACTCTCTTAGAATTATCTTCACTTTTGCATCTATCGTGACATTTAAGGTTGGTTATATACTCGTTTACGTACATCGTAGATGTAAAAGAGCGTGAATTTTCGAACGATGTTTGTTTACAAAATACACCCTGCCAGAGTTGCGGAATTTGTTAGAAAGAGTCACCGCGGCCCTGGAACGCAAAGAGCTTTAGAAGGAACACGGATGGGTTTTAGTCAGTAAGAGTCTGACACGCCCTTCCGCTCCACCCAGAGCGGAAGAAGTCATTTGATGATTTCCCATACTTTGAAAAAAAAGAACACACCGTAGTTCCTAGTTTCCATGGTAGTGTTTCGTAAGAATAATAAATTATATCAAAAGTTTACAATAAAGACGTGTATGTAATAAGGTAGGATAAGCTCTGTGTTGCAATCGTGTTCGGCGTTGAAGATTTACTAGTTGATGCGCAATTGTTCTAATTTTATCATCTATTTCGTGGAGGTCAATATCATATTTCGGTTGTAAACCAGAATAGATGGAAGATGTATTTTCCTTGGGCAACGCAATTACATGCACGAATGAATGGCGCAATCCATAGTTCACAATACAACTAGAATTTTTCATCGGTTTCAGTCTAGCCCACGGAAACCATATCTTTTTTTCGGCAAAGTTTACTATTCTACACATGAAAGATTTTTGATTCAATCTTCCAGAGGAAGGAGGTTGGAGACGATTCACTTGCAAAAAAATTACCACTAATTACGATATTAGTTTTGATAAGATGATTGACACCATAATTGGTGGTGGGTAGTTGGAACACCATAATTATCTGTACCTAACTAGAAAATATTTCAAATATTTATCAAAATTAAGGACTAAATCATGAAAAAACTCAAAGCCTTTCTTTTCATTTGCAGGTTGCAAATGTAAAAACATGAAGCTAGTTGCACATTCCATAGCGTAGATCTCTATAGAGAAGAACGTGGAAAAATGTATGTTGGTTGCATTAAGGTACCCCTTGAGATATATCGAGTTTAACAAAGCCCTATCTAAAATGACCTTACAGTGACGTTACGTAGATCCATAACAGTCAAGCTCCTTAGCTTGATACAAATCTCAGATAGGTAACAATCTCATAAATGCACGATTTGGAAACACAAACAAAGGATACTAAAGCCGTTACAGTACACGTCATTTCCACAGTAAAACAATACGGAGACTGCTTTTATTACAATACTAAAGCACAAACACTAACCTATTACGCCTGAAATGTATTTGGACAACTCCTACAAATTCCAACCCTGATGGTTTCATCATAGAGTTTGAAATCGTTTGGGAAATAGCTTGAAGTCTTGGATATTATGCTGTCAACGACGATGCAGGTAGTTTCGGGAGTGATAATAACATCAGGTTGACTTGAAGGGTAGACAGACAAAGGATATGGTGTTTGGAACGGACATTACCTTTCAAGACAGACAGTCCAAAATTCAGTAACAACATCAACATCAACAGCTCCAAGGCTGTATGCTAAGCGAATTTTGGACTGTTTGGTATGGGATAAAAAAACACATGGTCATCCAACATTTTATTAACATGCTTTTTATGGTTTTGGGGTTTAGACTATCGGGAAGAATATCGGAACCATCTTACAATTTGTCTACCTGTCGCAAAAGTTGTTGATTTTACTCAAGGAAAATTTGAGTTGGGTTTGCTCTGGACTCTAGTCGAGGGTAGAGATAATAGAGACAAAGTTGATGATGGAACGAGCTTACCCAGAAGAAGCCTGTCTGCTCTTACTTTGAAGAGATTAGGGTTGTATGCGTTCGGAAACAGATGCAGGCCGAGAGTTCCACTGTTTAATTCATGTACTGCACACAATGTCATATACACAGCTGTAGACGACGCTTTACTGAATATATATTTTGCGGCTAAGTGTGGTAGTAGAAATAAAGTTTAGATTAGCCCCCTAATCTTGGTCAGTTCAGTTTATTTTCGAGGAGAAGCAAATGCTAATTTACTTTTTCTTAAGCTGGGTAAACCCGAAAACGGGTATAGCCATAAGTAACCCCTTAGCTAAAAATGATGTAGAAATGAAAAAAGTAAGTCAAAAAATTATAATTATTGAGTGAAAACTTTTTTTACTAGGTACTTAATCTCAATATTTTTGTAATCCCAATACCCTACTAGGGCACAGCTATGGACACAGCAATAGCTTGTTACAAATTATTATTTGAGAAAAAAAATTTAAAGCTTTCATATTTCTGCTATTTTGCTGGAGCACTCATTAGGACTAGTATTACATTTGGCTAAATTATAAAGCAGTTAGCACGAGTATGCTTATCTAGGTAATAATATTTAAATAATAATTCCTATCCCCAAAAAATTGGCCTATAAAAGTTACCGAAACTGAATTGTCTTGCTGGGTACCCATGATCTAGTTATAACTCGAAGCCTTTGTTTGCCCTAATTATTTTTAAACTCATTAAAAACTACTTTCCATTTTAGACCCAGAGCTTAAAACTATTCTAAGAAACTTTGGAAATCGTTACATTTCAATCCAACTTCAACAGACTGATAATCTATTCTGAAACTTAGAGGGAATAATAAATATAAATTCGAGCTTTAAAAAGTCGTTGAAATAAAATGGACTAGGATAGAAGGAAAGTGCTCCTAGTAGGTATCTCAAAGGCAGACATGAAATAAAATTGCAGAGAAAATCCGAATGGGAATATTTAAGTTGAATACCTACGTAGTTATTCAGGAGTAGTGCTTATCAAAAAGAATCAATTTGGGTCCAGTAGGTACTTATGTTCAGTCACTATCAAAAGGAATCTTTGTAATAACTACAAAGCTTTTATTCGCTTCATTGCGCACTTTCCTGTAGTTTTTAAACGGATAAAAAGTATCCTCTGTCCTATTCTAGGACATTGTCTACCCGTCTGCCAAGTTTCACCCAAATTAGAGGGGGCGTTAGTAGCGGGCGTATTCTAGTCCGTATTACCTAACCACTTAGAATGAATGTTAACACGATTTAACAGTTGAACCTCACTTGCGCAAGTGAGGTTCATGGACGGCTCAGATCTCCAGTGTACATGCGGCATCTCTCCACCAACAATGTATAACACTTTCCATCGTGTGTCCTGTCACCTGCATCCATGAGGAGCTAATGGCTCACATCGTTGAATACTGAGGCAAAATTCGAAGTATGTTCAGGTATCGACTCGAAGTATAATAATTTGGCCCATATTTATGCCTTTTAAACACAATAAATCTTACCAAACAATTCCTAATGATCACTTCCTCCCACTCAATATAAAGGAGCACGCCCAAAACCTTCCCTGAAATCCATTGAGTACCTCTACAATAGTTCTATCGTAAATCACCCAAGCGATACACATGTTATAAAGAATCTAAGATGAAATTCTCCCCTATTTACATATCAATTCAATTTGGTTCACCCCGGAATTTTCTCGTATTTTTCTTAAATAGCTCGGGGGCGTTAAGAAATTGGATTTGCATAACCATTAGGTTTGTTAAAGTTATTTTTAATTTGTTAGGCGTGGTTGTTTTAATTTTTTCTGAACCGTGGAATTCTTCGGTAGTGTTGAGTACTTATCAAACTCAATTTAAGCATGGGAACTTGTCAAACATTAGCATTAAAGTAGATTTTCACAAGATCATACCTATTCAGAAATCGAGTGCAAGTCCTGTGTGAACCATAATAAACGCAATACCTCTTGAGGGGTCACTGTACTCATCATTATGAACAACTTTCACTATGGGACCAACACTGAAATCGCGAAAAAAATATTGACTTCCCCATACATGTAAGTGCGCATAACTGGACAAAATGTACTGAACAGCTGATTTTTTTTTTCTCGATTTCGTGATTGGTCCCATAGTAAAAGTTGTTCATAATGATGAGTGCAATGAGGTATTGCGCTTATTCTGTTACACGTTGTAGAAATTTAATTTTGAATTTCAAATTCTTTTATTTATTTAGACTTCTTGCACATAGGCGGACTAAAGGCCCTAGGTACTCGTTATTAGTCAACCAAAGTAAAAAAAAAATGTTTTTCTTAAAAATGGTATGGTGGACGGTAAAATTAAAGCCTCGAATTTTTCATACTAAGTTGAAACCTGTTGCATTACATTTGGACGAAATCCAGAGCTCTACAACTTCGATGTTTTTAAATAAAATGATTAATCCTTATTTTTACACCTGTGAGACTTTCCACACTTATTACTTTTCCCGGTTTGTAGTTTTGCATTTTTTTTAAACTAACTTTAATATATTTCTTTCTGATGCTTTCAATCCAGTTGCAGTAACAATAACATAATTCCCCGTTGTTCTAGTGGCCGTAAGTGATGGGTGGACACTCCATCCTGGTTCCTGTTTGAGTCCTGGGTCGGGAAGAATGTATTCATTCTTTTTTATCTGGTATTACTCAGTAGAGTTCGGGTAGTAACTAGTCTTCATTTGTGCCCAGTTGCTGGGTCGACCTGGTGTGGTAGAAACTATCGATCGACGTCGACTAATCCATTCTACCATCGATCGATGACATCCATCAACGATCGATCGATTGGTGTGGTAACCCCTAAGACTTCGAAAATCCCAGTGTAATGTCATATTTATGAAAGTATCAAACTATTTTGTTACCTTGATGTATTTCTATAACATTCATAAAAATATTGAAGTAATGACGTCTATGGCCGATTTATTTTGCGTTGTTTCTTGTATCTTTGGTTTACAGCTAGCTTTGTTGCCTTTTATAAAGATAATTTTAAAAACTAGTAAGCTGTTGCTTCCTTTTTGATAATGCAAATAAAACTCAATATGGTATCTATTGATACATGGAGGATTGTTCATATAAAAATAGCTGTACTTTTTTATTATCTTCGGAAGTCACCGCCCGTATCTTATCATCAGTCTGTCTTCTTATCTTCTAAGCTTACGTTTATTGTTTTTTTTACGAGTCGTAATCCCTTTTCTTTACTGTCGGTAAGATAATGGAAATGGCCGCTGACGTGCCTCTTACTAAAACACTGAAAAAAGACTCACAGTAAAATCTAAATGAAACTGACTGCGTCTTAACGTAGTGGTCGTTGATGTGACTTTGCTACCTGGAACTTGTGTAGTTCAGGCTATTCTTGGGTTTTCAGTTAGTAGTGTTTCCTTATTACATAAGACTCAAGTAAACTTACATGTCACATGCCACCGCTGTGTGGATTGGTGGACACGGAGGACACGGTGGAGCATACGGTGGAGGTCTGCTTGGGCAAGGCACCGCTGTTTCCTCGTAGAGGCGATCGGCGGCAGTGACCTCTTGCGGCCGACCCTGGTTCAATCCATGGTCCGGAGCGAGAAGTCATGGGAAGCAGTCACCTTCTTCTGCGAAGCAGTAATGCAAGTGAAGGAGGATGCGGGACGCGTGAGGGAGAGGCAATCTAAATGCCCTAGCTGCTGAAGCAGATGAAGACGCCCTGGGCGTCGGGAGTCGCAGGGCGATCCCCAGCCAACGTAGGTGTGGGCCTGTGAACGGTGAGCGATGGGTAGCTCGCCATCCGATAAAGACCAGGCCCGGGTCGACAGTGCGTTATGTTCCACGTGTGCCTCAAAGAGATGTCAACATAATGGACGGGGCCCACTAGGGTCAGTGCCTGCCAGGGTTGCGAAATGGTTCGAAAGAGTTACCGCGGCCCTGTATTTAGAGGAACACGGGTGGGTTTTAGTCAGTAAGTGTCTGACACTCCCTTCCGTTCCGCCCAGAGCGGGAGGGTCATTTGATGGTTTCCCATCCAAAAAAAAAAGGCTCACACGACTGAATGTACGAATCTTTTATTAATAAGCTTGCATTTGATCTCACCTAATACTAAATGATGAAGCGGTCGACGCTGAACCTAACCTCCAGGTTATCGCTATCAGGAAACACATACCCCGGCAGGGAATTTCATCTATACACAATGTGTAATTGCCCACAATTTATAGATAACGCATCTGTCCATAATAATGAACGAACTAGGTCAAACGAATTTCTGTTTCTTTTCTTACAGTACACCTTTACATTCCCCTTCTAGAAAGGTACGTTTATGTGCGTAACAATTATGTTAAAGCGATGTTGCAATAACGTATTTTTTTTTCCAAATACTTGAAACCTACTAACTTGAAACCTACCTAGACCAATATTTTTACGGAGAAAATAGCAGCGGCAGCGCATCAGAACGACACCGGCATAGATAACGGTGACAAATGGCGTCCTGTAATGATTTACATTACGTGGAATGACGCAAAT
This sequence comes from Mamestra brassicae, assembly GCA_905163435.1. Lineage (NCBI taxonomy): Eukaryota > Metazoa > Arthropoda > Insecta > Lepidoptera > Noctuidae > Mamestra > Mamestra brassicae. The sequence continues at coordinate 8,745,506 of LR991010.1, forward strand.
GTTCCAGCGCTGAAACTCGCCTAATGGGAGCTTTTAGTTTTTTCGGGCCTTTTTTATTTATGTATAAATCTGTTTTTTTTGGTTTGACATAGGATAACTTCCCCCAAGAGTATGTTCTATTGGGATAATGTGCGACTTTTATCCGAGGGAAACTAATGGCTGTAGCTAGTTTCAAATAATCGGATTTTAAAGACGTATCATCCTCTTTTCGTATTCGATATCGTTTTATTCTAGGGTCGTGAACATGATCAGTAACACACGTATCTACAAGATCTTAATACAGCATTCTGTTTTTTTTATACTTTACATCTACTTGTAGTGCACGTTAAAGCACCTCGTATAAAATTTACCACATTCAATGGTAAATTTTCGTGTACTAAAGAGTACACGAAAATTTTATAATAATTTAAACCGGTCTCTACTTCTCTAACCCGGAAAACAAAAACATTACGAAGAAATATAAACATTAAACTGACATTTATTCTCATATAACTCGCTGTTTAATGTTCTATCCAACACTAACGCATTTTATAAATTATACAATTAAAATATCATCCTTTAAATCCATCAATCCTCAGGCAGACATTGAAAAATCCATTTTTTATTCAACATACATCTCATTTGAGTTACATACGCAAATAATTGCTGAAACATGCTATAAATACATCTCCAGAACTCAAATAACTATGACAAATGTTCCCGAGACCGATTTGCGTGCAAAAAAACTTGGCAGAATACGTGCATTGCACATCAACGCTATACATCACAGTCCAAATTTTACGTAAATATTCGCGAAAACACATAAATTAAATTCAGATTTTTTTGCTCTGTCCACAGTCAAAATATTGTTTAGTAAATTAATTGGGAGATTTAAAAATTGTGGTTCGATTAAACACACAATTAATATTAATGACAAACGTAATTTATATCTGGTCTGTGAAACAAAACAATAACGTTTATACTATTATCTTATTTGAATATTAAGTTTGAAAAATACAAGTTATTGTTACCAAACTGAATTCGAGGTTTTTTTTGAATATTTCATAGTTTGGCAGCAATTAATAATAATATAAACTTATACAAAAAAAAATATACTGAGATAAAGAACAAACATAATTGGAAAAATTCGAGGATAGACTTGTAAATAAGTTGCACAGGAATCATTTTTTTTGAAGAATAAGTTGGCTCAAGCAAAATAAATAACAATTTACAGCGCGATACAGCCTGTAAAACTTTATCATTTAAGATATTTTGCCCAATTTGGACAAAACAAGAGAAGAAAACAGCAAGATAAGCGAATAACCTACAAAACTCCCAAATAAAGATTGTCGATTCGATTGTCAAGGAATAGGCGTATGGGTACACGTATATTCCTTGACAATCGAACGGAATTTAACATTTATTGCCTCGTATGTTTAATCATTAATTTGCTCGACAGCGTAAAACACGCAATGAATACTGTTAAAATCACAAAATGAAAGAATTTGCGACCTACACTCATTTCTGCAAATCGCTCAATTAGGCTGCAGGAAAGCGTAGCATAAAAGGAAGAGGCCTCACACTTAGTAGTGGATGGAACCAGACTCAATATGACACTGATTCAAAGGTCCTACCCATCCGAATCCTTCTTTCTTTTCTGCAACTCGTAATAATGAGTATACTATTCTCAATTCTATTACAAATACGGAAAACAAGAATATTAACAAAAAAGTTTTCCCTTAACTCCTTTCAGTACCATGCCAGCTAATTTTCCCTTCGATCTATCTTACAAAATCTACCACATATACCACGAACCCTTGTAACTATCGCAGTGAGTAATAAAATTTAACTTTCCGTTCTGCCATCAATCTTGTCCTATGTGATTAGGGCAGGGAGACGAATCGCCGCGGTCAGTGAGGCTCGCACGCAGACCACTGAGACGTCTTCGGCGTCACTGCTAGAGACAGTAGAGCCTGAGAAAAATAATACAATAACAAATATGTATAACCTAATGTATGAGCCTCTGGACCCCTACCCATCACGTCGGCAGTTCAGTCCGTCAAAGCACCGCAAGCGGGCGTGCTTGTATGTGTTTAGCTCGTTTGTTAACATTGTCCGTGTCCTTTTCGAAATATAAGTTGTCTGAACCATCTTCTCGTTTCACTTCGCTAATTACCACCTACTATAGTAGGCGCCAGATAATCGTGGAATAACGGTCATTGACCCACCTACAATTATTGACATTTTTAATTTGAAAAACGGAATTAATGACACAAAGCTGTCCCGAATCACCATCTCTCGTGATCCTTAACATTGTCTAATAATGAAAAACGATTCATATTTAATTGTTCAGGTACCTATGAACAGTTATTGGGGAAAGGTCAATATACTTTATTCCACATTTATCTGGCGCCTACTATACCAGCTACAGAGCCCATTTCTGTTTTTTTTTCCGGAATGTTTGCATCCGTAGTCGTTTGCATATGTAGGGATATTAAAGGTTTGTTTGACAGATTGTAACCGAGGTGCGAATGCGAACGTTCCATTACAAGTCCCGTACTTAATTTTAAATTAATAGACACTCATATTATCAAAAGAGATTTGAACTTTTTCTTTGGATGCTAGCCTAATTAGTCATTTTGTATGGCGTGTAATGGTTCGCGGACACATAGCAAACAAAAACTATCCTGAGATTTATCGTGCCTCAAAGTGTCACGTTGCCGAGGTACTTGCAAGCAATTATCGCTAAATTAAAACTTTAATTCGAAATATCTGCAAAACATGGCACAATTAAGAAAATTTTAATAATAGAGACTCGCTACCGGAGCGGCAGTTCTATGCTCTATGGGCTCCCAGATTAATGCGTCGTGAACCACTAACGTCTCTGTGTATATTTGTCAATGATTTAATGTCACATGGTTATTTTGTAATCTTAGTTTGTTTCGGATGATTTTCTGGTTAGTTTGAAATGATTTTCTTCCATCGTTTCTAATTCATTCGAAATTATATTTAACGTATCACAGTTTTTTTTTTGTTAATTAAAATGGTAGCTCTATTTGTAAAATATATTTTTGTGGTCGCTGCCAATATAAGGTTGCACAACAGTATTTTTGACTGATATTCAAAAAATAAAAATACCATCAGAATTTTCAAGACACTAGTGTTTTAGACAATTCAAAAGTGCCTGTAAGTGGTCTATCTGTATACTACACTAATGTTATAAATGCGAGAGTTTTGATGTTTGTTATTCACGTCACGTCGTTCACGTCAGAATGGCTAAACGGATCTTGATGAAATTTGGCACAGAGGTAGATTAGTAGTTAGAGAGTAGAGTCTGGAATAACACATAGGATTTTTTATCTCGGAAGTATGTTTCCTTGGGATAATTTCCGACATTTCCGACACGAGTTTGAAATAAAGGATTTTGTATTGTGTTGTATTTGAACTTATGGTTATGAACAAAAGATTACATTTATTTTAAAATATATTTTGACAAAACCTCTTAACTAACCAAAACTATATTATGGCATCGCAGAATTCTTCCTCATCACTGTCGCCACGTTGTATGGCAATGCTCATCCTGTGTCCAAATTAAAAGACAGCCCTATTGTTTCAGTGATCTTTAGCTTAGACAAGATTTTAACGAAGTTTCTAACGTAGTCTGGAAGCAAGATGAAGTTAGCTCAGTTTTTAAGTGAGGATTTTATTTCTGCGATTTTGAAAGAAAGCGAGGGTAGACGTCACAGAAGGTTCAAATAACAATGCTTTGTTTTGAATGAACTTTTACCTGAGTTTTTATCTTGTCTATGAAGCAGAATATCTGGAAATTATGCATGCTCGCATATTCTAGCGTTTCTATTTTCCCATTGTGTCACCCTATGAATTTTTTTTTTTTCATCTATCTGTTCTGTTACTTATATGGTGTACATAATAAAGATTATTCTATTCTGTTCTGTTCTGTTGTCATGTTCCATTCCATTCCATTCCATTCCATTCCATTCCATTCCATTCCATTCTATTTTATTCTATTCTATTACCCTCCTACCGCGACTTCCCCAAGTCGGGTAAGATTAACGCATGCCATTCAACGATACTGTAGCTTTCAAATTTCTTAATTCTCTTTACCATATTCCTAAATATAAAACCTGCTAATGTAGCACATGTTCCGTTCAAAATTTTAGAACAACCATGCCTTTCGGATCTATTATACAATGATAATAAATTATACCAAATTAATTTTTTACTGTACCAATATATCACTAGACAGTTAACACCGACCAATGATTTAAAGACCACATCAACACACTACTTTATCATAATTAATCTCCACATTTTATTGTATTAATCACGTTGAAATAAAAATAATATATAAACTGGGTTTTGCCAGCGACTTCGCCCGCGTGATCATCTTTGCGAAAATTATTCTACATGGATGAATGTTTGTCATTCTTTCACGCAAAAACCATCGAAGGGATTATTATGAAACTGTACAGCATTTTTATTTATAAGTATTAAAAATAGGCTATAATTTATAAAGGGGAAAGTACTAATTCTACGCGGGCGGCATCTGGTGTCCTTATAAAGTTAAAGGTTCCAAATGTTATCCTAACCGATTCAGCCCTTAAAGCTTGACTGATTAACAACCATTGGCCCTTACAGAACTTCACATCCAAACTGGTATATTATGCGAGAGTAACTAACTGTCATTAACTGTTTATTAATTTTTTTTTTAAAAGGTGCGCTGAAACAAATTAAACGATTTCTGGTATAGAGATAAATTGAAACTTTTGACTATGTCCTGAGTATGTTCCCCTAGGCATAATTTACGACTATCATGCGCGAAGCCACTAGCAGAAGATTTTTTTTTATGGGTGGGAAATCTTCAAATGACTTCTTCCGCTCTGGGTGGAGCGGAGGGGCGTGTCAGACTCTTACTGACTAAAACCCTTCCGTGTTCCTTCTAAAGCCTTTTGCATTCCAGGGCCGCGGTGACTCTTACGAACAAATTCCGCAACCCTGGACTAGCAGAAGCTACTGCATAATTTCATACAATGTAACAATATTTCAGTCCGACAAGTCGTCGTCCGAAGCCCTAGCTTGCATAACTTACTGTAAATATTGCGCGAAACCTCGTGTGTTACGATCTTCGATGCAAGTTTAAGGCGGTAGCGGGTGATTTTATAAGCGGAGCGTGAATTTTTAATACTTAAAGTCTAACACCCTTAGGCCTCTTGTACACGCTAAAAAAGACACCGGGCCTATGTAAGGATTCGTGTCGTTTCTACAAACGAACTGTGTACACTAAAATTGTAAAAAACAAAACACATAAAATAAAAAAAATCGATTGAAAAAATTGATTGATATTAATAATTTACTACCTATTGTTAATTTCCTTTTTTATATTTTTCACTATTTCGGCGCTGATCAAGAAAAAAATCTTGTCTGCGCTAGACACAACGCGTGAAAAGTAAAGATAGTGTTGTTTAAAGCGTATTGCCAATCATTCTACACGAGTGGCCTGTGGGTAAGGCATACCAAGAAATCGCTAGACGCCCTGCGTATTATATAATAACTGCTACGCTGTTGAGACTGCCGCGCTATTGTAGCGAGTCCGGTGTGTTCGCATTTGCCCATACCAATTATTTTTATGCCATGATGCACAAAAAAAACAAATTCCATCTTGTAAAGAGCGCAATCTAGTTCTAACGGCATCCTAAGTATGTTGAGTGAAAAGTACGACGCACCTTCGTTGTCGCACGCTGTGGAGGTGCTGGTCAGAAGACCCCACAGCTAACCTTTTTTTTTGTTTCTGTGTTTATTTACTAACAATAGTTTTTAAGAACGATATTACTAACAATTGGGTCTAGTTGCCATAAATAAACAAATATCTAATTTTATTTGATTGATTCTGGTAAAAAAAATGTTTACTTTGTAAGTTTGGGCCTAATAAAAAATTGCATCGGTGCGAAACCGGGGCGGATCGCTAGTAAATTATATCCTTGTTTCATATCGCCCGCTTTAACTTCTAAATCACGCCATACAACAGTACCACGGGCATAATTCAGCTAACACGATTAACTCTGTCGGGAACAGATGCAAACGAGGCTTCAATGTTTGAACTTAATTACGCAATTGCCGTGTCAGTCGGTACAACACTACGCCCACGTCAGTCGGTACAACACTACACGCGGTGTGACGGTGGGCGTAATATAACGTGATTAGCTGTAGTTTGGAAATGAAGGGTAATTGAGATGTTAAAGCTAGAATAGTAATTTGATGATTAAATTGCTAGATGATGCTGCTGCGGTGAAGCCGAAATAGAGGATAATGTTTCACAGAGGGTCTTTGAAGGAACATGATTGGTTTTAGACTAGAAGAGACACTTCCTCCTGCTCGGGCGGAAGAACTCATTGTGATTTTTATTGACATTTATGTTCATACTATTTATTTTTTAAATGTTTTGTGTACCTTCAAGACAATAGAAGTTAAAACTACCATATGGGATGGGACATCCAGACCCGAATCAATTAAAAGCAAACTCACCCAGAATACTACGCTTTTGTAGCGAAACCAAAATAGCGGGCTATAAAACAAAAAGTATCCTGCGTAAAGTGATTGTTCTCAATTCGACTGTTTTTTTGTATGTTTGTTCAGCGATATTTTCGCCAATTGTCAACCGATTTATATGATAATTTTTTTGTTTGGAAGAATATTTTTCCAGGCTGACCCCATTTCAATTTGGTAAAAATCTTATGAAAAACTTCGGAGAATGCAACGGAACACTTCACTAAATGTTAGCAAATCTTCCGGGATTGCTGAAATCGTATGTCTGTTTATCGTTTACACCCGTTTATAACACCATCACGCTGGCACGCTTTAAGGGAACGCAGATGTGTACAAGTCAACCAAGTTTTTGGGGTTATCTATTCTTTAATTTCGAAAGTCGGTGTCAAAAAACTAGGAAACAACCAAAACACCGACCTCCTTTATTTTATACTTTGTAGTGTTTTTATTTAGAAGTCGATAATTTTTTTGTTACTCTAGTTTTTTCCTCCTGAAATCTCCATTTAGCTCTCCATTATTACGAATATTCTCACAAAAAGGTGGCTCTGCATTCCACTCAGCTGCTTAAACATAACTTACATCTTATGTTTGATCTGTCAACAATAGCTACAATATTCTTGGCTCACTGCTCGAGTGAGAATGTTAGTGCATAATCTGTGAATACTAATGTCAGAGGACATTTGGGGAGGGAGGTGAAATCGTTCGTGGCTAATAAAAATATCTAAGTATTTTATTTTGCATAGGCTTACATGGGCACTTATTAAACATCAGAAGTTAGGATTCGAGTTGGTCGTTTCCAATCGAGAAAAACCGGCAATTAACTACACGGGTACTCCTTAAAAAAAGGTTTCTACTATATTATCATGTCAAAGGTCATTGTAGACCAGTCAACAAATAATCATTTATATTTTCTTTCTCGCTGCTTTTATAGTATTGCTGAAGGCAGGAGAGAAAGCAACAAAAAAGACCCACACTAGAAGCCAGGGTGGGAAGTCTCGACATGTTACCGATCGATCCACGATCAAAATCAATAATTTGATCTGTGGATCGCGTTCGAGATTGACTGTGTACTGGCGGGTGGCCTTACGACTTGACTTGAAGGAAAGGCAAGGCCTTCGCCCCAACCGCCGTTACAGGAGAAGAAACCCCGGGCGTCGGGAGCCGCAAGACGATCCCCGGTCACCGTGGGCCTGCGGACGGCGAGCGATGGGTGGCCCGCTGTCCGATCACCACCAGGCCCAGGTCGATGGCGCGTTGTGTTTCACGCGCGCCTCAAAGAGATGTCAGCATAGAAGGCGGGGCCCGCTAGGGCCAGAGCCTGCCAGGGTTGCAGAATTTGTTCTAAAAAGTCACCGCAGCCCTGGAACGCAAAGGGCTTTATAAGGAACACGGATAGTTTTTAGGCAGTAAGAGTCTGACACGCTTTTCCGCTCCACCCAGAGCGGAAGAAGTCATTTGATGATTTCCCATCCTTAAAATAAAAGACGATCGGTAACTATGTCGAGACTAGCCCAGAACTGCAAACACAATCAACTATCTCGATATATTGGCTCCATTAAAGCGCAGAGGTCTAATTGAGTTGATCTTAAAGTGCTGACTAGCCGTGAGAAGCTAGTTCGAGGTAGTTTCGAAGGTGCGATGGAGTCCAAACTTTCTCCCTAGAGTACTCCTGAAGTTTGAAGTTTAAGATTCTCGTATCGGTATCTAGCTGGCGCCTTATGAAATTGCTTTAAATTATTTTACAGTAATTAAAAAATATCGACATTCACGCAGACGAAGCCGCTACCGGAAGCCAGTTTATTTATATGTTTGTATCAGGAAATCTCTATAATTACTGATCCAATTTAAAAAAAAAAACCACTTATAGGAAGTTAGATTATTGTTGAGTGTTCACATTCTTTAATTTCGATAAATGAACGGTTTCTGCGGGATCATGCACCTTTGTGAGTTTTTTTTTCAGACGATTTAAGTACGCATTACTTTATCTCCAAACGTTAGGTGATTCCATTTAGGTACATAAACTTATATACCGTTGTCAATAATGTATCGCTTATGTGTAGCGCAAGTTTCTTGATGCCTTTAAACTAAATTGATTGCATTACGCGGCACTTTTGCAGATCAACGCAAATAATATTAAATTTTCGTCACAAAATTGCATTTTTATCGGAGCGGCGTCTTTAGTGCTACTACTCACTTAATAATGAGTTATCACACAATATCTTGTTTAATAACGTTTTATCAGGAACCACATCAGAGAAAATTCAGCGGTGTAGGTACCAGCAACTGAAATATTTTTCATTATGTACTCGTAGGTATGACTTACAGTTGATATAAGTTACAGAATAAAACAAAAACCTTCATCTGCCTAGCTTTTTTCCCAACTATATTGCTGTCGGCTTCCAGCTGAATACTAGTATTTTACGTGGAGCGGTTGCCTATCAGACCTCCACAAACCATTAACTAGGTAACACGGTACTCCTTGGCAAGACTATTATCTGGCTTCTGACTATCCGTAACGACTGCTAAAGATCTACAAATGACAGCTGGGACCAACGGCTTAACATGCTTTCCGAGGCACGAAGGAGTCTCGGTATGTTAAGATGGTCACCCATCCACAGATCAACCTCAGCAAGCGTTGCTTAACCTTGAACATCGACCCGTGCGACTGTTATTATTTAGTTAGTTATTAGTTAGTTAGTACACGAAAAATTTCATGTCTCTCACCATGAAATTTGGAGAGTGTATTTATCTCGAAGCATTGGGGTGTACTTAGAATGCATTTTGCGAAAATCTACAATTGAGGGGGTAAAAAGGTAGCATTTGTTTGTATGTGAAATATTGTTAGTGTGATTTACGATAAGCTATAGATAGATAGATGATCCAAATTAATAGTATAAAAGCGAAATTATGTTTGTTTATAACGTTTTCATGCCTAAAACGCCGAACCAATGTTGATGAATTTTGGTACAAAGATAGACGAAACTGTGGAGTTGGTTACCGGCTTCTTTAACAACAACGAAACCGCGGGGATAAATTTTAGTAATATAAACGCGTGTTGTATCAGTTATCATACAATTGTTATTTTTACAGCACCAAAAAACTCTATTCGACACCCAACCCGAATTTATTTGGCAATATAGTCGCGCACAATTGAGAACTGCGGAAGTATATTTTGATGTACAAGCACAACTGTATCGTTTGACAGCTGGCTGTCCCGATATTTATTCAATTTTATCCAATACTGAATATTTCAGTTTTATATAAATCTTGTTTTATTTCCTGTGAATAGAATTTAAATTGAATATTCGAATTTTATTTTGAACTAGGATATTCCCCTGGCTTTGCCCGCGTGATAACTGTTTTGTTATTTCAAGGGTATGTAAGACCGGGATAAAATTATCTTAAATATGACCTTATCCAGTGGTGTGATTCTGTAAAAATCGAAGTGAACGCTTGGGTGAAGTGATCACGAGGTGAGCTGTCAATCCATATAATCAAGATGGAATGACAGCTCACTTCATGATCACTTCACCCATACGTTCACTTCGACATGTCTACAGAATCTACCGGCTGAGGTGAGCTGTCAATCTACTCAAATAAGATGGAATGACAGTTCACTTCAAGCTCAATGGATTTAAATTTTCACGGTGAGATATTTACAGAATAAATCGGCAGGTCATGGGTCAGTTTGCGCCTAGTTTTTAACCGACTTCAAAAAAAGGAGGAGGTTCTCAGTTCGGTTGTTTTTTTTGTGTGTTTGTTACCTTATAACTCCGTCATTTATGAACCGATTTGAAAAAATATATTTTATGTGAAAGGATATACTTTCCGATTGGTCCCTTTAGAAATTTTACCAAATTCGGTTCTGAATCGATTTTGATTTTTAAATCAAAATAGCTGGAAAAAGTATGTCATCCAAGTAAACGAAATGGCGTATTTTGCTTTCCTGCGACTTTCCAGTGGTATCCACTAAAAATAAACCTAAATAAAGAACTTTTTTACAAAAAAATACAACCAACTTTCAACCGATTTTTGTGTTGTTTCTTCGTATTTTAACACCGACTTAAAGTTATTTTATATTTTGTTGAGTATTTTTATATGACTAGGTATATTCAAACTTATTGGCATAAAAAGGTAACACAATCAGAAAGACAGACTTAGTTACATTAGCATTTATGATATTTTATATTGAATTCGAACAATCTCGCTTTAAAAATATTGTGTTTGTAGAAAAAACTGGCGGAGATCACAAAAGTTTGGAGTTTAAGCAAACATTGTGCGTGATTAACTCAAGCGTATCGTATAATGACAATAATATTCACGTAGGTTTTTAGTATCTCTGGTTGTAATTTTTAATAATAAAATATGTTATTTTCTTTGTAACTAACGTGTTTTTTTCCCCGACTTCGACAAAGCCAAATGTAAGAGTTTTCAAATATTATGATAAAATATTGGTATTCAATATTTTTTACACGACTGCCCAAAAAGGATTGTTATTGGACTAATTTATGAAGGGAACACTAATGCTTCACATCAGTCTATCATTCTGTATTTTTTTCTTTGGGACAATCCTTTTCATTTCTACATAAACTTATCATGTGAACTAACCAGCAGGTACCAGATTGGCTAATACTTACGCATTGCAAGAGATAGAGCTCAGGTTAACACAACTAAATAAGATCCTAATAGATCATAACGAGACATGATACCAAAAATACTTCTAAGCAGACAATCTATCTAAAAGATGACAGTGAATCGTTTGTCTTGCTATGGGCAAGTGAAGAAGAGAGATCAAACGCCTGTAATTTACTAAAAATATGTGAATAGAGATAATATAATTGATGGAGAGAGAGAGGGAGTCCATAAAAAAACATGGACGGATTGTGTTAAGAAAATTGGACAGTGAAAACGTGACACCAAGACGTGACGTGAAAAAACGTTTGACACCGGCCTCAAACAACTTGCGACAAAGACAGGAAGATGATAATGAAGCAGACAATCTACTGATATAACCCTAAGTATAGTGACTGTACAAAGCTAAAAATACAATTATTGAAACCATAAATATAAACACACTGGGTACAATCACGACGGTTACAATTACGCGTCCCAAAGCAAGCGTACGTCATAAAACGCTTGTAATACATTCGTGAACACAAGTGCTCGCGCCTTGAGCGCTTTATTTCTTTGTAAGAAAACTGCAATAAAGTTGTATCGCGGAACATTTTGATGTTTTATAACGATGATACAACGTCTCGTTTGTTGCACAGTATGTTGTTTGTGAATGTGCTCGGTGTGTCTTTATATCAGTGTATGGTGTCTATATGTTCGGTAGGAGGATTATTATGTTTCTTTTTAACAACATTAACGCCCATCATATATATGTGTAGATTATGGTAACCTGTTTCGGAATTTGTTCGAACGAGTTACAGCGGCCCTGGAACACAAATGGAATTTGGAGGAACACGGGTGGGTTTTAGTCAGTAAGAGTCTGACACTGCCTTCCGCTCCGCATAGGGTAAAAGGAGTCATGTGATGATTTCCCATCCAAAAAAAAACCTATAATAACTTTTTTTCGAACAAAATCTTTTTTTTTAACTAATGGGCCACAACTGCTGCAATTTGGCGTTTATATAACATTTTGTGTAACTTTTTTCTTGAATTATAAGAGCCTTTTCAAACGAGAAGTCCTAAATATGTAGGTATAGTTAAATTAATCTCAAACAATCGTTATTTCTGATAAATGCCACTTTGTCTGGAGCCTCAAAAAAGTTTGTTTTTTTTCCAGACTTGTAGCCACGTTTATTCAAAACTATATTGTGAGAACCCATTTTGAAAAACAATCTCAGTCTCTCTTATCTTTACTAACTGTTTTCCTTTTGTCTTTATTCCTAAAGGAAGGAGGTACCTATACGAATTTTAAGTCACTTCCGTACTCATAAATACATAAGTTTATCCAGACAGATGTTTTGAAATAATAAAACACAGTAACGAAATAAGAATTTGACACTTCACTCGAATTGCAGGATCGAGTGAGACCTCTTTATTGGCTAATAAAAGACTAGTAGGTACCTACTTTTAGAGCCCTTCAGATTGTGAACAAGTGAAAATAAAGGTGTGCCATATACGAACAGGTAAAGATAGAAGATAGCTAGAAATATATAAATTACGTTTAAGATATTGTAGTACCTGCACAATAGTGCAGGGGTTCCCAATAGTTTTTATTCCCTTTTAATGTTTTTTTTTGCTACGCCCATGTTAAAGAAGTTACTTGCGGTAGCTCCATTTGGCAAAACTAGTAGGTACGTATTATCAATGAGAGGACTGAGTTTGCTTTTCTGAAAAATATTTGTAAACATTTGTGCAATGTTCGGCTTCAGATCAGATCTTCAACAGACTGTCATGCAGAAAGGCTTCAAAACAGAACGATCCCATTTTGTTTGCTAGTTGCAGCAGTTGCGTTTCATTTCCGAGGCGGTTTGCAACGCTTCTGGGAAAGGACCGCGACGCCCTGGAGAGTCGCGACGCACAGTTTGGGAACCCCTGCAATAGTGCAAAGAAAATAGAACAATGGTGTTATAGGCTATATCTGATAGGTAGCCTTGCAACAGTAGTTATTTTTATGTTTTTATTAGGAAGAGAAGCTTTTCTCAAACTCTTCTAACACTTCAGGCAGCCAGAGCAAAACTACCAAAAAACGCAAAGGCAATGAAGCTCAAACAAGGCATTAAGTCCTGGAAAACCGATTAACTGATCTTAAAACGAAATTAATTCGAAAAGAAGAGCAGTAATAAACCAAATTTAAATGCTGGAAAACGGTCAGTTTTCGATTTTCGCTTCAGTTAACCGCTCGTCCTGTGTAGCAAATGTTTTTTCAACATCAATCAAAGAAATAATGTTGTTTTAAAAGTAAACCAAACTAAAACTAAATCAAGGCAGGAACAAAATTCCGATTGTAAGTCAGCAGATTTTATGTAACTATTGGAAACGAATGAAAAGCTCGCGCAGGAAGTCATTACTTCACTACGATGATTCAGCAGACTAATAGCAGAATATAGTAGCAGCGGATATGACACATGAAAATATGACTTGCCACATGTCAGACTAAAAAGTTTTTGTATCTAAATTTGCCAAAACGAGCACAGTGGTGACTGGTAGTCTTATTTACATTGTGATTTCATTTGTGAAATCGCAATCTAGAGAAGATTAGCCGATGCTGTTTTGATCATAGCGTAGCATTGGGGATTGTGCGACGGAATTGCACAGTTTAATTCCGCCAAGCCCGTCCCATCATCGAACCACAAGACGTACGGCTATGCGCCATCGGCACATGGTGGACATCCCACCCACATGCACAAAAACGTTTTGAGAGCACATTCATTGTCCGTACAGCTAAGGAGTGGAATTCCTTGCTGGAGTCTGAGTTTCCTGATAGCTACAACCTGGGAGTCTTTTAGTCAAGATTGAATAGGTTACTTCTAGGCCAAAGTGCTCCATCTTCGACCACATAGTGGTCAAACGCGTGCCCACCAACAATAAAAAAAACACTAGGATTAAGGGACTATATTTATGAAATATTTTGACGTGGAAAAAGTGCTGGCTCCTCGACTAATTTGAATCAATGACTTATGATTTATTTGTGAAAAAATAATCTCGTCTCTTAGAACTGTTCTGTGTCCGTTAGACTAAGCAACGGCATTCGCGAAGTATTGAAACTCTCATATCAAAGTTATATACTTTCATCTTCTTGTCCTTGTTCCATGTTACTTGAGATCGGTTCAGTATGTTTTCTTTAAAATTCCCATTTCGTTTCCAGTAATTTTTATAGTGTACAATAAAAAGTATTGTAATCTATTTGTCGCCAAATATTTCAATTAGTAAAAGCTGATCTTTATAAAATCTTCCTCAAACTGAAAGAAAACTCCAAAGATTTTTAATAAAATCAAGACAAAGAAAAGCACACCACTACCACGACGACGAGGTACTTTAAACCGCAACAAAATTCAAGCAAGAAAAACGAAACGTAAACTGGAACACAGTGAAATTGAATAAGACGTTAACTTGAAGAATTTACAAGGAAATGGAAGCCATTCCCTCGATCCAGCGCATCTAGTTACCTCCACTCCACCCCGAATGACTCGTTTAAAAACAGTTTAAAATTTTGCAATGCCGAAAAGGTATTGCTATTAAAGCGTTTCAAAATGAAGTTCTACTTTCAAACAAAGTTGCAGAATGGAATTAAAAAACAGGCAGATGGGTACAATGATTTGGACTGCAGGATTACGCCTGACGTTCTTGTTAACATTAGTGATTTTGTGCTTATAAGGTGTTCAACCAATAAATATTTGGCAATATCTTGATTAAATTCTTTGTGGTTAATTTATTTCGTTAGATTTCTTAGTTAGGTTGAGTTTATTGGATTGCTGAAAGAGGCTGGAAATAGAACTTGCGGTCGTATGAAAGAGAGACTTAGGCCCATATTTCGAGTCCTACTTTTTGACTCCACCTAGAATCATTATCATTATTGACATCACTAGCTTCCACCCGTGGCTCCGCCCGCGTGAATATCGATAATTATCCCAAAGGAACATACTCACGGAATAAAAAATGTGTTAATTCAGAATATAGTCTACCTCTTTGCCATATTTTATCAAGATTTGTTCAGCCGTTCTGACGTGATTGAGTAACAAACATCCATCCATTCAAACTTTCGCATTTATAATATTAGTATAGATTTTTTCATTGCCATGGCAACTGAGTCGAGTAGTCATGGTGACTGAGTCGAATAGAGCTTGGCTAGGCTCAGAATATGGGCCTTAATTTCAGCTGTAATGCAATAATCCCTAAGTTTTTAGTAAATTTGTCCGGAAATACATAGTTCATAGTTTTGACGTGACAAAGTCTAATAAATCGATTCAAACACACGAACACGAAAAATTGTCCCGTAACGCTCATTGTCCCGTTACGATGTCTGCTATGACGTTGTCACGTTAAACTATCGTCCGTAAACCGACTTGACAGACAACCATTTTTTTTAATATATAGTTTTTAGTTAGCCATGAATCACATAAATAGTAGATGCACAGTTGGTACTCATAGTATCACAAATCCACATCAATATGTCAATCATCACCACAAGCGGTAATCATAGCAGAATGAGCCTTGTTGCTACTAATAAACTGTCTATATGTAGTTTAATATTCAATCGCATTCTAACATTATAGAGGATGTTGGGAGACCGACAAGGTAATTACGTATTAACTGTATTGGATAGCTTGTAGCGTGCGATTACTGTGTCTGAGTTTGTATTCACCGGTTGGGATAGATAGTGTGCAATTATAATTTTGATGAGTAAGTAGACATACTGAAATAATTGTGAAAAGATTTTCGTATTATAGATGGTTCCCGGATAAAATATGATTCTTTTTAACCGTTAGACCGCCTACCAAAAAAAAATTGTTAGGAGAGTGGGGCTGGTGATATCACTTGTTGGGTAAAGTGTATCGACGCGTGACATCACGGGGATTTGTTTACATTTTTTGTTTACGTGTCCAATACGTGTGTAAAAATACGTGTCCAATATGTTTTGGTAATCAAACTGACCGATCAAAAAGATTTTTTCGGGAAAATACCTTGCTTACTATAAACCAAGTTACTTCTTGTAGTTGCCAGGGAAGTTTAACCACCATTCTTGTTTCCACTACCAGACAGTATTTCTTTGTTCCGGTTTGGAGTAGTGGCGGTTAGTGCCGTGAAACTATCAACCACATGAAACTTTGAAAGTTTGCTTTTAAGGTCAGCAACGTATTTATAGTTTAATTTCACATTCACCTTGGTAGTTGAAATGAACTTACGAGTTTATACTTAGACTGTAGGTATCTGCTTCACTAAGGCCTGTTTTAATTTTAGACCTGCAAAAAGTTAACTTGAACAGTGCTCTTTTTGTAGCAAAAGAAATGAGAATATAAACCTTTTATGAAGCAAGATCCTTTGAAATGAGCACCAATCTAATCCTTACTATAGTAGGCGCCAGATAAATGTTTAATAAAGTATATTGACCTTTCCCTGATAACTGCTCATAGGTACCTGAACAATTAAATATGAATTGTATTTCATTATTAGACAATGTTAAGGATCACGAGAGATGATGGTTCGGGACAGTTTTGTGTCATTAATTCCGTTTTTCAAATTAAAAATGTCAATAAATGTAGGTGGGTCAATGACCGATATTCCACGATTATCTGGCGCCTACTATAATAACAAATAATGATCGGATTTTGAAAAATCCTTTAGTTGTAACTTTCTTTGAAGGTACACTGCCACCAAGTCATACAGGTGTCTTTGAATCCTGAAATGGATGGTTCCAGTGATACAGGAGACGGGGCGAAGCCGTGAGAAAAAACTAGCGTTTCATTGGATATAGAAACGTATGCTTCAAGTACAAAGATATTTTCTCGTCCGACCTTCACCAATTCGAAATCCAGTTTGAACAAACTCAACTTTGTCAACTTATTCAGCGACTTGGTTACAAACCGGATCAGTTGCCACCCGGGAATATAACAAATGGTAGTTCAGTTCAGCCCACCGCTTCCGCAGCTACTTTCGCTTTAAATCCTCGGGAATTAAAAGAAGTTAGGTCTCCAAAGGTATTTTTCAGCGAAACGGACGTGGAATTTTAAGCACTTTTTACGCTAACGACCCTTTAAGCATTGTTCGGCTATTAGTAGGTTCAGTTATGAGAGGAAATTCTGGTACTTTAAAATTGTGTGGCGCTCTCGTTCGAGTCTGATTTTGAGCCGATTTTCTATACTTGGAATGTTATAAATAGTTTGGATTTATGATGGATTTGTTGTAATTTGTAACTGTGTATCGGGACGATGAACTTGTTTGTAATTAAATTATCACATTCATCTACCGAAAAAATATTGAGGTGACAACTAATATAGAAGTAGGAAGGTACATTATTATTAATATTCTGTTTAAGGTATAATAACTGTATGGTGTGTTGTTCTAAATGGCGTCTGACGTAAAAGAATAGCAGCATCCCATCACTTGCCGTGGGTGTCGTAAGAGGCGACTAAGGGACTCGTCAGAGAATGGGCAACAGCATTCTCTGTACATTGCAACAGCTACACTGCGATCGCCAACCCGCCTGCCAAGCGTGGCGATTATGGCACCCCCCCCCCTCCAATTGTAGGAGGCCTAGGTCCAGCAGTGGACGTCTTACGGCTGCATGATGATGATGATGAGGTATAATAACGTCGTGCTAGTGTGACGTCACCTCCTTAGTTGCCCGTTGCACCCAAGACTTAAACGAGGTCTATGATCGAGCTCCTCAATACCTACTGGTCGGAAAACAATGAATTTGAGCCAATCGGCACGAAAAAAAAATGTGATAGTAAGATAGTTGAAATATTCACAAATCATGTATTTCAGTTGCCGCTATGACAACAAATACTAAAAAACAGAATAAAATAAATATTTAAGGTGGTTCCCACACCATAGACATGATTTTTTGCCGTTTTTATAGATAATGATACGGAACCCTTCATGCGCGAGTCCGACTCGCACTTGGCCGATTGGTGGTGAAAACACTTTCTGCTTAGGAATAAAGCATAGTACCTCAAAATGGCACTTCCTGTTGCCAATGAAAAAGAACATCTCTGTAGATATCGCTTTTAAACAAATCATTTTTCAAAAATGGAACAGTGAGTAAAGGCTTATTACACTTGGCCATTCAAATAGGCTATTTCCGCTGGGTACATTCTTATCGGTGGATGCATCGAGGAATACGTTCGGGAAATAAGCATGGCGTCTTCAGTTAAAGGAACATTTTAATGTTTTTTTTCTTTGCAGACTCCTTAACATTGTAAGATTACAATTTCTCGATATATTATGAAAAAATCGTTTTGTGATCAATAATAGTAATAATAAATTATTTATTGAGAGCAACGAAGACTCATATAGTGTTAGTAACAATAAATAAACTTATAACTATGTTAGTGATACACTCAAAACAACAATTAGAAAAACACACACAACAAATAAAATCATTACTTCAGCATTCCACATGAGATACTGGAGCAACGATTTACAATTCGGCAGTCCAGCCTGCCAGCAATCATGCCCAGTATGCTGTTGGAACTGGCTCGCACCCTGCGCACCAAGGACGCACATCTTTTACGCATTAATGCATAAAAGTAATCAATATGCATCTCCGCGAACATCCCAGATGCGCTACAGAAGCGAGGCAGCCCCATCAACACCCTGAAAGCATTATTGTACTGTACCGCGAAGGGCACTGTACGATTTCTGCGTAAAATGTACCCACAGGCTACAGGTGTAGAATGAGGAACAGAAGGTTCTAAAAAGTGTTTTTTTAACCTCAATTTTAATATCAATGCCATCCAAATTCAATAGTTTCCAATATATCCGTGTCTTATTTAGATAAAATAATTTACAATTTCACGCGATATTTTACAATCTTACGGTGTTTGCCATTTTCCGGTGACATATATTTTATATATACATAGCGGGGCTCCTATCTCCTTCTTTCCATGGTCACGACCGTAATTTGTCAAATGTACATTCGATTAAATATAACGTGATCATAAGATCTTTGATGGGTCCCAGAAAATGCCCGACGACCCGACATCGCCGGAGACCCAGGCGAAGATGACGGGACGAGCTTGACGCCTATCGACTGGATTGGTCTACACTTGCCCAAAACCGGGAGGAATAGAAGGAAGGAAGGGAGGCCTTTGCCCTGTAGTGGGACACATCATCATCATCATATCAGCCGAAAGACGTCCACTGCTGGACATAGCAAAAAGGGGGCGATTGCCATAATTGCCACGGTTGGCGGCGGGTTGGTAGTGTAGTCCCTTTATAGTCGCCTCTTACGACATCCACGGGAAGTGATGGAATGGTGCTATTCTTTTACGTCCGACACCATACATAACCAGTGGGACACAATTGGCTAAAAATAATAATTAGATGTTTGGCGTTTCCAAACGTCACATCTTATTCGAGACGGCAACATGGCCATAAGTAAGCCGGATGCATTAACTCCGCTAACGCTTTAATCATGACATCGCTCATTTGGAGCGACAGTGACACAAGTGCAAATTTGTAAATTTTACACAACGCACGTCAGTTTCGCATTTTTTTTGCAGTTGTGTCACTGTCGCTCCAAATGAGCGACATGTTGACGGTTCAAATGAAATCTTATACATTATGAACATTATAACTTGTTCAAGTGTAGGTATATCTAATGTACATATATCATAAGTGGTTATAACAATAGATGATATAATTGTTATAACAAATGAAAATTGTATCAAACGAAATTGTATCGTTCGTTGTTAAATTAAAAATAGTAATAGGTACCTAACATTGCACATCCATTGACAAAAGCTGTCATTATGTCACGTGATCAATCCCTTGTATTTTGACATTTCGACAATCTCATACGCTGACATAATGTCACTTGTTAGCTTCAGGTCATCGTTCCACCTTCCATAGCTGAGGCTTCAGGTACGCCACTCCAGAACCTATCGACTATTGTATTATACGTAGGGGAGAGCGGGGCTAAACATTCCGCAGGGAAGTTGTTCCGATGTAATTTAACAATTTACCGGACGTTACTGGCCAGACTAAGATAGTTGCCGTCGGTGCACTGCAGCGTTCCGTTTTATGACGAATATAATAATAATAATAATAATAATAAGTTTATTACCAATAATATGTTAACAAAGGTTACAGGTACAGTAATAACATCAAAAGTGCAAAAAGGTATTATCTTCTGGCTCCCAAACTAGGTTTATAGCCTGTGACTTGGGGACCAGTGATTCCATAGTTGAGCTTTCAAATCTATGTACTCCAGTAACATGGACAAATAACTATAAAATTATTATATAAGTACTTATATTATAAAAAGAAGAAAAAAAAAAAAATAAAACTAAAAATTGTAGGTGTTGGAGTGGGAGTGAGTGGTGGTATGTGTGTGTAATTGTGAAGGTGGTGAGTGTGTATGAATGTATGGGTGTGATATACTTGAATTGAGGGGACAATTGTCTTAGGAAAGTGGGAGGAGCAGGTTTTCGGTTTCACCATACGATTTCTCAATCAGCCATTCCTTCACTGTGTTTTTGCATTGGTGATAATTTAAATTGTGAATATGGAGAAACTTATTAATTTTATTATATAAAATATAGCTGAGGTAGGTGAATTGGTGTCGTGCGAAGGAGGTATTGTGTCTAACTGGTGGAAGGACAATGTCTGCGCGACGTTTAGTACTTACTTTAAGAGGCAGTTGATGTTTCCTTAATACACATTGTAACACATACAACCCTCTCACCGACAGAACCTTGCATTCCCTAAAAAGTTCCAATGTAGGGTATCTATAGGGCCTGCAGAACATAACTTTGAGAACTGCTCTCTGAGCTCTCTCTAATTTCAGAAAGTATGTTTTGCAGGCGCCACCCCAAGCTGGCAAACAATACAGAAGAAGAGACTGACAGAGTGAGCAATAGACCATCATAAGTGTTTCCAAATCAGCTGAACCACGGAGTTTCTTAAAGATGGAGACGAGTTTGCGCGTTCGGGTGACTAGATTATCTAGATGACTATACCAGTTCAGATGGTTGTCAATTTGCACGCCCAAGTATTTTATACACGATGCGGGTGTCAAAGAGGGACAGGAACAGCGGGCATTTCTTGAACAGGTATGAGCTTTAATAGTAGGCGTTATATTTGGCTGAGTCTTATTACTTAAAGAAAATGTCACAAATTTAGTTTTTTCCGCATTCAAGGTCAACAAACTATTATCAAACCAATTCATGACATTATCCAGCGCAATCTGAGCATATTTTTCTGTTTCACTCCAATCATTGCCATGACAAAGTAGGGCTGTATCATCAGCGTAGGTATATATGGAGCAGTTTGTTAGAGGAAGTGAACACAAATCATTTATGTAGATGAGGAATAAGGTTGGGCCTAGAATGCTTCCTTGTGGGACGCCGTATTCTATTCTAGCTTTATCGCTTATTACCTCATTCAATTGGACATGTTGGAAACGATTATCCAGATAACTAGAAAAAATATCAAGTGCGGGACCCCGAATACCCATACGTTCCAGTTTTGACAGAAGAATAGGCGCAGAAACAGTGTCAAAAGCTTTCGAAATATCAAGAAAAATACCAAGACACCGCTGCTTCTTGTCCATGAGCTGAGTCAATTTTTCAGAGAGCGCAATAACCGCATCCTCTGTTGCCATTCCGGCTCTGAAACCATATTGGTTATCGGAGAGAAGATTATAAGCATTAAGGTATTTAAGCAAACGGTTATTCAGCATCTTCTCCAGAATCTTCGAGATGGTTGGTAGGATCGATATTGGTCTATAATTCTTGACACTGTCTCTGTCCCCTCCCTTATGAATAGGGTGGACTAGAGCTGTTTTGAATGAGTCTGGGAAAACACCGGTGGATATCGCAAGATTGCAGATATGGGTGATATAGGGGACTAAAGTTTTGCGTGTTAACTTCAATATGTGTCCAGAAATACCGTCAATTCCAGCTACAGAACTTGATTTCAAATTAATTATAAGTCGCTCTACTTCCGAATTGTCGGCTTCTAGGACACACATTGAGTCACAATTTGATTTTGAACCTGAAGAGTGAGCTGGCACAGTTTGACACTGCTGCATGTTTGTAGCTAGGTCTTTGCCAAGGCTAACAAAGTAATTGTTAACCTTGTTTGCTGATGCAAGTGCGTCAGGTTCGAGCTGTAGCAGTTCTGTAAGTGGTGAGGGTGTAGATTTGGAATGTGTTATGAGTTTTATGAGATCCCATGTTGCTTTGGAATTGTTTTTCCTTTTCACAAATTCTGTCTTCTCGTAATTTATTTTCAATTTTCGTAGTAAAGAATTACAAAAGTTGCGATAGCGAGAATACGTTACTTTGAGGATTGGGTTGTCTGCTTGTGATTTTAAAGTTAGGTGCATTTTGTCTCTATTTTTAATACAGCGAAGTAAGCCAGGTGTGATCCAGGGCTTGATATTACGGTTCTTTCGCGAGACTTTAGTGAAACGAGTGTGTTTGTCAATAATTAAAGTCAATAATTTAGTTAAGGTGTCCGCTGCTTCATTTGCATCTTTAGAAAAAAGGATATGGGAGAAATCAGTACTCTCAATATCTTTTTGGATGTTTGAAATGTCAACAACTTTAGAAGTGCAGGTGGGCTTGGACTTAGGAGAATGCAGGTTGATACTCAAGAACACAGGTAAATGGTCCGTAATGGGTGAGTCTATCACAATGGATGTAGCTACTTGCTCGGTTTTTAGCAGGATGTGATCTAAACAGTTATTTACTCTTGTAGGATATAAGTGCGCCGGTAGTAAACCATGTGTGGCAGTAAAGGTGAGATATTCGTACGAATGTCGGTCATTATTGTTCGGTTTTATATCAATGTTAATATCACCGACTAAAGCAACATGTTTAAATTTTGTTAGGGGTTTTAAGATGGAATCCAAACTGTTTAAAAAATTATCAATGTGGATGTGCGAAGGTGATCTATATAGGGCTAAGATGCCAACATTATCTTCGACTTTGCAAAGAAGACAGTTTGCATCAACTATGTCAGGTTCAGAAACTGTGCAGCGCAATGAAGACTTAGTGTACACAACCACCCCATCATTCTGATTTTTTGTATTTTTAGTGAAATGTACATTATAACCATTCATATTGGGGACCACAGCAGATCTTAGCCAGCACTCTGTCAATATGATGATGTCACAATCGGTTTTAAGGAGATGTATAAATGCTACAAAATTGTCAAAGTTTTTGTTTAAACTGCGAATGTTTAGTTGAAGTATAGATAAGTGACTTTGTGTCTTCGGTATTTTAGTTATACATTCGCCTAACGGTAATTTATAAGATTTTGATACTTGGTAGGCATCCAATTCATTTTCCAGGGTATTAATGCGGTTAGCCATTGAAAGTAGATAATAACTTCCAAAATAAAGGGGTGCAAAAGTTTAACCGTATATGGGAAAATAAGGCAACTGTATCTGTATCGGGTACAGTATCTGTATAGAGGCGTTCAGTGTGGAATGTACTTGATATATTTATATCTTTTTTTCATAAAGCCTAGCCTATTTCAATCAGAACAACTTCCCCACGGCACGTTTAGCCCCGCTCTCCCCAACTACCTCTGTCTAAATATTTTTGGAATACAGGCATTATGCTATATAATGTACATGTTCTAAAACGCTCATCTTTTATTTCTTAAATCGATACTTCATCGCCAGATCTATTAAAAGCAATTCATTGAATTCTATCCGGCCAGCTGCAGTGTAAAAGAGACTTCGTTTTTCGCGTCCCAGATTCTCCGTTCCTTTTGATTCCTCGGTAGAAATGGAAGCGATTTCGTGCCATTCAGCCGGCATGTGTGGGCTATTCAGCAGCGTGCGTTTCTAAAGTGCCCTTTAGAGTAATGTTATAATATTTTAGAATTGCCCTGCTGTGAGCTGTGGCTGGTTTGGTGTTGAAAGTAAGGAATGGTTTTTATAATTTTTGATCGGCTAGATCTAAACCTATTAAGACTAATTCATGAACAGATTTTGGGATAAAGTTATAGTTAATGCAAAATATATTTCGTTCATTTTCGTAGGTCACGAATATAACTTGTTTGTTTCAAATGATGGAAGAACAAGACTGAATTGCTGAAAAACTACGAGTTGATAGAAAGAAATACAGAAAGAGTACATTTTATTGCACACCATTAAATAAAAAATAGTCAATCGCAACACGGGATAATTTACAGAAAAACCAAACCGTTTTTTAAAACAATGAGGCTATGAATATATCTCTAGCCAAATGCCAATAAAAAAATGACGACAGGAAATAAATCCCATGAAATTAAATAACACACCAGTTATGATGACTCAAACACATTAATTCAAATTATCACATCGTACATCATTTCCAGATTAATCATAAATCATTCGGTGAGGACATTCAAATAAAACTAAACAGTCGCTGTGCAATGAATCTCTCCACAGTTGAATAGCTCTGAGCTATAATAGTCAACCGTACCCGACCGTTTATTTCTACTAATGTTTATTTTTGCTCATATTATTAAATATAATTAAATCATGAATACATTTAAAATTCTTCCGTTACTGGTGACTTAGTGACTGACGAACAACGCACAGCCGAAACGAGGATTTCCCTAAATTCCTACGGGAACGGGAAAAAACGGCATTTGTGCGTACGAAGTCGCGGACATTACAGCTAGTACACTTTATATCTTCACTACTCCGAGGTATTTTAATTTCCACGCTACAATCGTATCAGTCTAAAAAAAATCCTCGAATATTGTCCATAAATACGTGATGATTGTCCTGTTCTTATTATGAGGTGTACAATAAAGTATGTAATAAATAAATAATAATAAGTAATAATATCTCAAAAACTGTAGAGCGCATTAAAAATTTCACTAAAATTGTTGCAAAATTTTACGCTCTACAATTTTTATCATAGGTGTTAACATCATTTGAACTAAAGAACCTTCAATAACTTACAACGCAGACACGAGATTTTAATAGACTTTTGACACAACATTTAGAACACCAAAGTAAATACGAGTTTCCTTATTATCTCTAATTCCGAGATGAAATCCTTACTGTTTTACTGTTTTATTGCATTGAATGGTGGAAATAACATGAAATATTAACTTCCAAGCTATAACTAACAATTTGATTGAGTTGATTTGTCCTAAATTACAAACAGACTTACTTTAAAAAGTATTAGATTCTTCATTAAAATTATCCATGTAAAATAAGAACTACTATGGTAGGCGCCAGATAAACTTACAATAAAGTACATTGACGTTTCCTTAATATCCGTTCGTAGATACCCGAACAATATATTATGAAACGTTTTTCATTACTAGAAAACGTAAAGGATCACAATAGAAGTCGATTCAGGACAGCTTTATGTCTTTATTTCTGTTTTTGATATTAAGAAAGTCAATCAATGTATGTGGGTCAATGACCGTTATTGCACATTTGTCTGGTGTGTACCATAATCAGTATTTAAAAGTTAATGACAAGGTAAGAAAGTTTTTGTGAATAAAGCCGTAATTGTTACCTTAAAATTACACTTCATAAAAATAAATAAACGAATAATATCAGAATTTTTACATTTAGATAAGTGAAATAAGCTGCAAAGAGTGAAAACAAGACCACATTACAGGGTACTCTCAACATCATTTGTGGATTGATAAAAGCAATTACGAAAATGAGTTACCTATTTGTGAAATGAAAACTCTGTGTTTGTTTGCTAAAAATTCTCAGTGGTCTATTTTTTCCTGCAGATGCCTCAGAGAGGCAAAGCAAACATGTTTTTGCTTTCATATCAGATGACGTTTTTTATAATTATTAGACTGCATGCTATAGTAGGCGCCAGATAATCGTGGAATAACGGTCATTGACCCACCTACAATTATTGACATTTTTAATTTGAAAAACGGAATTAATGACACAAAGCTGTCCCGAATCATCATCTCTCGTGATCCTTAACATTGTCTAATAATGAAAAACGATTCATATTTAATTGTTCAGGTACCTATGAACAGTTATTAGGAAAAGGTCAATATACTTTATTCCACATTTATCTGGCGCCTACTATAGCCATATCTCAGGCATGATGAGGTGTGATGCCATTAATAATAATGTCAGACCAAGGCATATAATCACCTTCTCTTTTATTTGTACACCTACTGTAAATTTATTTTGGGACCCCTTCAATGTGTTTAATGTGTGCTTGTCTGTGCAGTATAATATTTTTTTTGTTTTCATGAATACAATTTTTTTATTTGCTTAACATCATGGTAAAATTAAGATCGTTTCCCAATCTTATATATTTCGCCATTTAATTACCCATCACAATTATTGTACTTTCATGTTTCATTTCTCCTAACCTCAATCCGCTGCTAATGCGAAACAAAATTTTGGATGTCAATCAAAGTTAGAACCAGCCCACCATCAATCCCAAATAGCACTTGACTACACTCCGCCCGTTCCTGAGAAAATCGGTGGTGATACACGGACAGAGAGACAGACGGGCAAGAGAGTGATCTTATAAGGGTTCCTTTTTTACCCTTTGAGGTACGGAATCCTAAAAAACACTTTTTTTTAAAAGGGGAAAATTTATTACTGTGTCCCTGTGCACTACAGGAGTTTTGATGTATCAGCTATGAGAAAGATGTTGTAGAAATCTTGTGTTTTAATCATGTGTTTTTTGTAGTTATAATCCCATTGCTTTACAATGTTTGAATATTTTATCTATGAATTTAGCCATCTAGCGTCGAGATATTTTTAAGTAAAATCTCAGTTAGCTCCCTCTAAATCTAGGTGTGAGACATGTATATATGTGTGACATCCCTGTACAGGTGCTCAGGGAATTGTTAGTAATGTTAGTTAATTTGACGCAGTAAGTGGTTTTGTCAGTTAATGGTGTATCATACCGCTACATAGTTTATGCTTTGAGTAATTAAATCTATCAGATCAAAGGTTTCATTGACATTAATATTCTAATTCATTTCCTCCACTTGACTCAACCTCGACTCTGTCTTCCTCAATCAAATTGACAGTAGTAGCTTGTTACGTATTTTTATTTTATTTATTTTAGAAAAACTTACAGTTAAACAAATACAGTAAGTAAAAGTTTAAACAAAATATGGCCAATTACAAGTTTCCACATGTAGCACTTGAAACAGAAAATTGTCAAAAAAAGAAAACTATACATATAACACAAAACAGGAAAAAAAAACAAACAAAATCTTGTAAATAACAATAGACTCTCGAAAAAGCCATTACGTAAAATGTTCTTCAAATTCTGCGTCTGTGTTTCCGAACGCATACAACCCTAATCTCTTCGAAATTAGAGTGAACAGACTTCTTCTGGGTAAGCTCGCTCCATCGTCGACTTTGTCTCTGCCATCTATGACCTAGACTAGAGTCAAGAGCAAACCCATATTAAATAAAAAAAATTGCAAAACAACATTTTCAATTAGTATTGAAAATGTCGATATCAGCTTCCCGGTAGGTTACATTGTACATACGACTCGCTTTTACCATGTACGAGTTCCGTCTGTACGTAGTGGCTCCCACTTTTTTTTTTTTTAAGGTTGGGAAATCATCAAACGACTTCTTCCGCTCTGGGTGGAGTGGAAGAGCGTGTCAGACTCTTACTGACTAAAACCCATCCGTGTTCCTTCTAAAGCCCTTTGTGTTCCAGTGCTGCGGTAACTCTTTCGAACAAATTCCGCAACCAGTGCCTACCACTGGGGTGTACAATAAATGAGGTCTACGTAAGAACGCAGACGGCACTCGCAGCCCGATTTTGTGTAACAGCTCGGTAACACCAGTTGGTATTAACGTCTTCAATTCAAGAGATTTTATCCGTTGTCATCAATATCGAGGAAATTTGTATGTGCCGCTCTAGATAAAAACTGCCTACTGAGTTACCTATGAATAATATTTGTTTTCGTTAAAAATATCGAGATAAGATAAAAATACTCTATTTTCACATTGTCTGAGTTATTTATATCCTCAGAAGATACGTATCTTTTAATACGATACACGTGTGTCCTAGGTGCTGAACGGAATATATTAAGTGTTTTTGTTGCTACAATGGAACGCCAAGAGACAGACATGGGACTAAGTTAAGTTATTCAATAAAAAATAGGTTATCAGAAATCAGAAATCATTTATTTGCAAAGAATTTAGGTAACAAAACATAGTTTATTTATTTGGATCTCCAACAAAGGATACACACATCTAACATAAAACACAGTGATACAGATTAGGTAGTTTTGATAGTGTAAAGGGAAAAACAATTGGATCCAGTACATTCTACCGTATGGCATGCAACATATAATAATCACAAGTATTGGAAATCTATATTTACCAATAATTGTCAGGTAATCAGTTTTAAATGTCTTATTCTTAAAAGTCAACACACACACAGTTATTACTACACTATGATCACTAGTTTAGGGCTTAGGGTTTTAAGTTAAACAAATTCAAGTAAGTACGCTCCATACTCAATGTTGGCACGTCCAGTCGCCACTGCGGTGACATGATTATGAATGTAAATTGTTAGGCCAGCTTTTTACCTAGGTCTCACCTGATAGAAAGAGATAGATGATGGTTGATGGAACGACCAGGGTTGTGGGATTGTTCAAAAGAGTAACTGCTGCCCTAGAACACGGATCGATTTTAATCAGTAAGAGCCTAGAACTCCCTTCCATTCCGCCCAGAGTGGAGTCGTATGATAAAACAAAGTCCTCCGCCGCGTTTGTCTGTCTGTCTGTTCGCGATAAACTCAAAAACGACTCACCGTTTTTATGCGGTTTTCATCAATAGATGGCGTTATTCATGAAGAAGGTTTAGGTGTATAATTCGTCCCGAAATTACTACGGGAACAGGAAAAATGAGATATGCACGTACAAAGTCATGGGCAAAAGCTGGTTCAATAATTATAAGTAGTAAAATTTTAATCCAAGCGTCGCGCCGTGAAGCAGTAATGCTAGCGAAGGAGGACGCGGGCCGGGCGAGGGAGAGAAAAGGCCTTCGCCCCAACCGCCGCTACAGAAGACGCCCCGGGCGTCGGGATTCGCAGGGCGATCCCCGGCCACCATAGGAGCAGGCCTGCGGACGGCGAGCGTTGGGTGGCTCGCTGTCCAGTCACAACCAGGCCTGGGTCGATGACGCGTTGTGTTCCCCGCGCGCCTCAAAGAGATTGACACCTCTTAGAGGCGCGTGTGGAACATAGGATAGGAGCCAGGGCCAGAGCCTGACAGGTTTGCAAAATTTGTCCGAAAGAATCACCGCGGCTCTGGAACGCAAAGGGCTTTAGAACAAACACGGATGGGTTTTAGTCAGTAAGAGTCTGACACGCCCTTCCGCTCCACCCAAAGCGGAAGAAGTCATTTGATGATTTCCCATCCCTAAAAAAAAGCATCGCTGCGTATTTTATTTACTTATCCGTTTTACACACGAACAAACATCCCTCTTTCGCGATTAAAAATCAAGAAATGCTTTACTATACCTTTCTAAAACACATAAGTCAAAAATTGCCAAAGACACAATCGGAATTAACTACGCTAGACAAATGTCTAGGACAGTTCACTAGTCGGTAAACAAAAGAAGTATAATGACGTTCACTGGAAAGCGCTACGATTTACATAATACCTACACTATACGTATATAGGTATTACCTACGTATACGTAGGTAGGTATTATACCGCACCGGAGGTGTTCATAACCACGATTTATGGGAGAGCTTATGTCCAGGAACGGACGGCTTGGAGCTGATAATATCGTGATGGCTATGATGAATATCTTTCATGGAGGCGGGTGAATAGTCTGAAGTGAGATGGGTATACAATTGTTATTTTTGTAAAAGGAAGGAAGAGGTTTTAACAAGATAGGTTATTTATTTATTTATTATAAGGCTTCTCAACAATAAGTACACTATAACTTTAATATTTATACATTGCAAACTTAAGTCTTTGCGCCTCATCACGTACAGAGAAGCATAGCATGCACTACATTATGCGCAGATAATAACATAATTAATAAATTAATTAAGATTATGAATACTTAAACAAAACTATTAAAAGTTAAATTCATCATCATCATGATATCAGCCGAAAGACGTCCACTGCTGGACATAGCACAAAGATAAATTGTTTACAATTAATTAAATTAGATAATACAGATTAAATTAAAGTATAAAAAATAAAATTAATGGAGTGAATTCAATTAGATTTTGAATACTATAAATTAAATAAGATTTAATTTGTATATAAGATTAGGTAAATAATTGATATAAGACTAGAGATAACAATTACCAAGTAATTGGCAAGCGAACCTTTTTTAAGGCTGGTACTGATTTGTTAAAGAGGTTTCCAAGTCACGCTCAAGCATTTTAAATAATGCAACAGATTTAATTATGAAAGTTATTTTCTAACTTACTAAATTAATGTTCATAATTGACAATTATAATATGAAATTAAAATAATTTGCATTCAAATAATAAATTCAAATTAATAATCAACCTACCTGTTGCAATAAAATGTGTTTACAATGTACTAAAATTAATGTACAAATTAAAATAATAAACAAAGCAATTTGGCCACAAATGTTGGACCGATCTAGATCGTAATTTAAAACGTCCACTGCGGAAATAATAATATTCTAATGAGTATACAATTTGGCAATATCTTGTATTATTTTAGCGATGTCACTAAACAAGCTCTTGCTGAATTTACGTAATCGATCTAACACAACCCACTTTACAGAGGCTTCTTAAGCGCCCATGTCCCCTTTTTTGTGAGGATGAGAAATCATCAAATGACTTTTTCCGCTCTGGGTGGAGCGGAAGGGCGTGTCAGACTCTTACTGACTAAAACCCATCCGTGTTCCTTCTAAATCCCTTTGCGTTCCAGGGCCGCGGTGACTCTTTCAAACAAATTCCGCAACCGCCCATGTCCCCTTGGAATGCGAGGCAGTGGCTTTCTAACGTGCACAAATGATCTAAACTGTGAGGTAGCTAAGAAGCTTCTATGCTTCTGGACGGAGCCAGCTTTGCTAATGTTAGCCAGGCTAGAAATAGAATGGAAATAAAAAAAATACCCACATTCCTTAATAAAATTAAACAATCCACTGGTACTCATAGCTTAATTTTTCATTAGAGACAAATAATTTACCATCAGCTATAAATACTCCTTGGAATTGTAAAGCAGTGGGACAGAATCGAGAAGACATATTAGGAGGAATGAAGGGAGGTATTTATCTAGTAGCAAGACAGTATTGGCAAGATATGAAAACAACAATAATATGGAGACACTAAAAAGTGTAAGGAGACATACATTAAACAGTCTTAATTACTCAAACAAAACTAAGCACATTTCATTACAGACACGACACACACTACATTCTATAATAATAAAATGATCAAGCAACATAGCAAGCAAAACATTTCAGTGTAAGCTATCTACAATAATTAATAAGGCGACAAATCGATCGCCGCCGCAAATACAAACCAACTACGTGCAGTAGGGGCATGTACTACCTGCCAGGGTTGCGGAATTTGTTCGAAAGAGTCACCGCGGCCCTGGAACGCAAAGGGCTTTAGAAGGAACACGGATGGGTTTTAGTCAGTAAGAGTCTGACACGCCCTTCCGCTCCACCCAGAGCGGAAGAAGTCATTTGATGATTTCCCATCCTTAAAAAAAGGGCATGTACTTTCCCTGTGGACGTTTTCCAGAATGTGAACAAAAAGTATTAAAAAAAAAAAAACTTTTACTTGTACGAAAAAAATAATTATTTAACAGTTTGATAACTAACTCTTAAAAATAATCGGTTACTCATAATTGCTGTGAAAATTAAAGTTAAAAAAAAACATATTTTGTCCATAGATACAACATAGAAATGTATCTATGGACTGCACAAATGTACTTTTGGACGGAACTGTACCTCTGGACATACAATAAATATTATTGCAAGAAATTTATTAAACATAAATAAACTTTTAAAAAACTATAGGAACTAGTAGTTTAATACAGATTTTTGAAATGAAAATATTTGCTATATAAATCTTTGGTAGTATCTATACTATCATCAGAATCATCATTTTTTGTGATATGCGTCCAACCTTTTCCTTTATTTCTTCTTTTCGAAATCTAGCTGAAAACCAAGTCATATTATATCCTCAACAGGCTAAATTAAATTCAAGACACCTATTACCCATATCAACGAAGGCAAACCCACAGCCAAACGCTAGCTACTTGGCAATAAATCTTATTTGTGTTGACTTCCTACAATGTAAGCCATTACATCGCCCATTATGAACCTTAACGCGCTATAAATAAGGATCAACGACGTGGCGACGTATTTACCTCTGTGGCTACGAGCCAATCGCATAGAATGATAAAATACAGGAAATAAACTATGACAATTGTACAAATCCGATGAAACAAACTGACTTGAATTTCTCTCGGATAATATATGTCATGTTTTCAGTTTTCATGGCAATCTGAAAGTATTTTTATGTATTTTTATAACGCTAATTTACTATGCTGTCTTTATTAGGAACAGGAATTGGGGCAGATCGGTTTGGCAGTGTACAAAAAAAACACCAGAAACACCGACTTCCAAAATTAAAGTTATTTTGTACTTTGTAGTGGTTTTTCTTTAGAAGTCAGTTGTATCTTTTTGTAAAAAAGTTTATAAAGGTTAGTTTAGAAAAATTAAGCACTACGATATCGATTCAAGGGTCTCATGATCCGCCTACTATTCACCCCGTTTACCCCGTCAGGGGTTGATTATGTATTGTTATTGTAATTTTTATATCTGTTTCAACTATACCACTTTTAGTTTGTTCATTGCAATTTCCAAAAACTTCATCACCCCTTTTCGCTCCTTAAGGGGTTCATTTTCGAAAAATCCAAATATTTAGTTATTCGTATTTTTTATTCAAATCATTAATGCCGTGTTTTGACTTCATCGGACCAAGCATTAAGATTCTCCTCAGTTTGCTCAAACCGCAACATTTTTGTTACTTAGAGCATTTTTATACCCGTCGTAATTTTTAAACGAAAGGTCCGATTTGAATAATTTAAAGTGTAATTTTCATGTGTATAATCAACCTTAATTAAACCATTTAAATGGATCAGGATTAATATTTTGATATCAAAATCATCGTTTTTTCTTTCCAACTGGGCTTTAAGTGAATAATTTTAACAAAAAGTGGTAATTGTGACTTAACCATAATAGTTAGACATATAGCCTCGCGGACTTTTTTCTAGGCAAGTACTTTAATTATGTAGTACATTATTTTTATGTATCATCAATAGTTTTCGCAGCGCATGCAATGCCATTTTAAGACAATATTTTTTACACCTTGTGTTACATCATTCAAGTTTTAGTAGGGATCCCTAATTATTTCTGTAAATATATATAGCCTATGTTACTCGGTGTAGATGTAGCTTTCTAACGTTGAAAGAATTTTTAAATCAGTTGAGTAGTTTTTGAGTTAGATTGCAACAAAGAAACAAACAAATCTTTCCTCTTAATAATATTAGTTAAGTTTTGCATCGCAGAAACGAATATTACATAAGCAAGTTAATAATGTAAATAATCACCATTACAATGATCCAGGAAACAATTCTATAAACATTAACTTGATGCATTCAACATGTTGTCAATGATACGTAATGTGGTAATTGCTTCCTGGTTTGTACTAAATTCACATAAACGTGTATTATTTAAAAGATAATATACAAATTTAAATTTACAAACGCCGTCGTCATTCAAATTTTATTTCATTAGGTACTTCAGCTAGTATTGTCAGTAAGCTAACTCACATTTAACTAAAATACGCGAATACGATCAAATTTCGGTACCAACTCCGATCAAATTAGCTGTTTCCCATATTCTGTAGCTAAGTCGAAATACCTAAATGAATCTTCTACTTCCAAAAAAGAGGAGTTTTTCTATTTGTCTGTATGATTTTTTTCATGTATGTGCAGCCATAACTTCGTTGTGTTTTTTTTTCATATTTTATACTAGATCTTGGTGTAAAAGTTCGTCTTCCATAGTACGTACCTTAAAGAATTTCTCTGAAAATAATACATGTCAGGTTCCATGGTGTAAACCTTCGCAATGCAGCAAATTTTCTTTTAGAAAAACTTAATTACACATTACCAGCAGTGTCAACAAAAAAACCACTTTCAAGTTAATAAAATCGAAGTATCTTTTAGAAAACTGCAAACAGCACGTGTTCCCAAGCAAACAATAAAAGAACAAAATAATTGCCTCGCATATTTGCACACACGGTTTGTTCAAATAACTCGTGTTAGAAAAAGATTGCAATATTTTCACAGGTTGCCTTTCTCTGTTCATGACCCTCCTTTATATTTATTCAGGACTAAGGGTTACTCAACGTTTGATAAAATATTTGACAGCTGAGGCTACTAAATATTATTTGGACTTCGGTTTAATGGTTGTTCAGTTCATCACTGACGTTGAAGAGCGCTATCTGTTGTGGGTTCTATGTAGCTGTTATTTTCTAGTTAACTTCGCTTTGAAAATTTACAAATCATAATCATATCAGTTGTAATAAATCCACTACACTATGGTATCTGTAGATGCATCACTAGGAAAAAATGTTTGTCAATTTTCATTTGAAATGTTCTTAACCATCCTGCGTGCTTGGTGCCTTCTCGAGTGTCCTACCACTAGGTTCCAAGCGCGGTCTGGCCGGTTATGCCCATTTAAATTAGTTGGCGTCTTGCTAAGTTCTAGAAACTTAGTGTTCTGCCTTTTTTTTAGGATGGGAAATCTTTAAAAGACATCTTCCGCTCTGGGAGGAGCGGAAGGGCCTGACTTCCGTGTTCCTTCTTCAGCTCTTTGCGTTCCAGGGCCGCAGTGACTCTTTCGAAAAGATTCATCAACCCTGGCAGGCTCTGGCCCTTAGCGGGCCTCTTCTACTTTGCTGACATCTCTTTGAAGTGCACGTGGAACACAAGGTGCTGTCGACCCGGGCCTGTTCAGTCGTCGAGCCACCTAACGCTCGCCGTTCAGTATCCCGCCTGCCAGTGCGTTATCGTCCATAGTATGTGTGATGTCTTCTTTGATAATCTACATAATATCTTATAAAAATCGTCCGCGAGAGAGAAAGTAATCTCTAATTTTCTCAAAAATAAATCCAAAAAGGCCATGATAATTCCAAAGATACATAAAAAAGATAACTTCTAATTACCATTGACAAAGTAATATGTTGTTAAAACAAGCCCGCCGAAGGTGCGACAAACAAACAAACGGCTATGTGCAAATATGTACAAGTTACGAAACTCCTCATTAGCGAGCTTACGGGTTCAAGGACGTGGGCGAAAGTTCACAGGTGAACGAGCAATATACATAATATATAGTTTGAAACGAGTTTTTTTACTTTAAATGGTTGAGGGTTGAACCTGTGAAAATGTCAGTGAAACTCAGTTCGGTGACAAGGATAAGAAAAAATAACAACTAAGAATATAATAGTTTTTAATAAAGAACGAAGAGACCATCTGCTTTTTCTGTAAGCTTATAGTAATAATAGTGTTCATCGGTGGGGTTGAGTGAAGGCCGGGGGTGCAGTATCTTTGCCCAACATCTCCGTATATATTCAAGAGATGTGGGCAATTGGACGACAGCCCTCTACTTCTGCCTTAACTCAAAAGGGGTTATAAATATTCATTCATGCATTAATAGATCGGTATTATTTATTTAAACTTAAAATGAGGCCGTCCTTTGTTCATTTTCCATTTGTGTAAAAATATAAATAACGTTATCCAACACAACACACATCAGTTATTTCGAAAACTGTTCCACTAACGAACGAAAAACAAATAAATTGATACACAAACAACACTTTTAAGTTGAAATGGCGTAGTTTTGACAGATAACGATAAAGATACGTGCTGTACGAAATTGAAAACAAAATCTTCATGCAAATAACAAGGAGTAGGAAGAAATGGAACGCTAGTGTCCCATTGTTGAAAGGCAACGACCAATTTTGACATCACTGTGATCATAAATTGTAATAACCCAATTAATAGTTTTCTTTTGAATTTTGCTTCAGTCCGAAAAAATATGACTTATTCTTTTTTTAAATGATTAAAATCATGTACAAGTCAAAGTGTAGCTATCCAAGTGTCCATGGTTCCTATTCTGTCCTTTTGAAGTTCAGTGTGTAACAAGTACAAATACCGGCTAACGATAATTCATTATCATTATTTTAAAAACGCCCACGTTTGGGCATAGCTCTTGTGACTTTAAGCATTCTAATGTGGCCTATTGTGAGCGGCTACATTTCAGTTCCATATGTAATCACTGGCAACACGCACTGATCGTAGACTTTCATCTTGAGATTGTATGTGAGACGAGAAGATAGATTCTAGCACTAATAGGCCTATTATTGTCACATAGTGTTCCTCAGGTGCGCCTTCTGTTCTTGAAGCATCTCGCAATTAAGGATATAAATTCTCAATATCTAGTCATGTGCAGGGGCGGCGAAGGGCAAATAAAGTTGAAGTTTTGTTATAAATTACTAACCTTACATGCAGTGAAGACGTGGGTTTACTATGGGGAACTCGATAGAAATTCACTTAGCTTCTAGAGTTATTAACCAATTTTATAACGATGAAGAGGAGCTTCTATGGAAGCAGAAACTGTTGACCGCAGTTTCTCATTCGTTTTGACGGGTTCCGGAGTTTAGTATTTGGAGTTAAGAAAGTGTCAGAGCCTATTTGAATGCCGGATTAGAACAGGTTTTCAGGACAAAGTATTCTTTGAGTATATTCAACTTCAAATGCTTGTATAATGTAGTTCTCAAAGTCAAATTCGTTTGTAATGTGACTATGAGAACAGCATTCAAATTATGAATAAACATTTTTGTCTTTCACTCTTGGCAGAGTGGTCGTGGCTATTCTGGATCTTAATTCCGAGATTCTGGCGATAGGATGCTTCATTTTTTTGGCGTTCTTGTTTAGGATACTAATAATTGGCCAACTAAAACATTCTGTCATAATTGAGAAATTCGAATCTTATCGATGAAGTCTTAAAAACTATAATAGATAAAGAAAAATGGGCTTAAAAACGATAATTATTTGAAACAATAACTATTGTTCATTCTGTTTCAAATTTTCATTGATTACCTAGACTCAGAAATGAAAATTTTGTTCACCATGAGTTCCCATAGTAACTACAGCGTAAGCTAAACTTTATATCATTAATACATGAAAGTGTATAGTGCGGCTTCAGTGTTCCACGTGGTGGCGTTAGAAATAATTAGAAGAGTATTAACGCTTTGAGAGTTGAGCTGTTAAAAGTTCCTCTACATTAAGGATGTAGAAGATAGATTACACGTAGGTAAATAAACTTTAATTTCAAGACCTATATATAGGTTTCGTTTTATCTAATATGCTGATTTTGTAAAGAAAAAATTGGACGAAAATCATTTTTTTCCCGACAATCACACACTTTGGCATGTTAGACCGACCGTCTTTTTATTTTTTAAACTTAACATTTACTATGGCTGACTTTATGCCTCAATTGACCAAGGGAGATGTGAAGAACCAAGAGATGCCACGAACCATGCCACGTGCATTGGTTTAAGCGAGGAATACAAAAAAAAAAAAAACATTAAATGGTAGTTATATTTATCTATACCAGTCCTGATCTTTGTTCTTTTTTTTAAATAAAAAAATAAGGTTTCTGAAAATCACATTCTCATTTCGCCATGTACTTGTTCACCAAATAAGGAAAAAACTGTTTTATTTTTAATACTTTCACTGTCTAATGTCGATGTCCACTAAATGTCCTGTTTTTGTTATTGAGTTAACTTTATCTAGAAAGATCTCAGATATTGTCCTGATAAGTATCGGTGTAAATATACAGTTTAAAGTCAAACTGTCTACGATAATAATTTGTCACTACATGAACTGTTTTGTAAAGACTCCCATCGGTGTCATAAAAGTGGAAATCATAAAACTTTTTTACAAAAAAATTCAACCGACTTCCAAATAAAAAAAGTTTTTATTTTACACTTTTTAGTGGTACAAACCCACACCCACATCTAACACGACCACTGGAAAGTAACAGGAAAGCAAAACACGCAATTTCGTTTACTTGGATGATATATTTTCTATTTCCTCCAGCTATTTTGATTTAAAAACCAAACTACGAAACCAATTTCGATAAAATAATTTATATGGGACCAATCGGAACGTATATCCCCCCTCACATGAAAGAAGAATTTTTCAAATCGGTTTATAAATGACGGTGTTATTTAAAAATAAATTTAGAATTATATTTATAAATATTTTGAGTATTTAGCACGTAACTCACTTTACTGGTTAAGGCTACATTACCCTTATCACATTCCAAATAAAACTGTCAACAGACCCTCTAAACAAAAGAGACAACATAATTAATTCCCGAATTGAACAAGTTTATCTTAAGTTTATATTGATTGGAGTTCGGTTTGAATGCTAATTTATCATCAGACTTTATTTGTTCGCTTGTTCAGCTGATGACCTTCGAGAATTCGAAGTATTTTAGTGACAGCAGATCTTACTTCGAGTTTCATGTTTTGCGTGAGTGGATGAAAATTGTTCTGTATGGTGTCGGACGTAAAAGAATAGCACCACCCATCACTTCCCGTGGGTGTCGTAAGAGACGACTAAGGGACTCACCAGAGAATGGGTAGCAGCATTCTCTGGATATTGCAACAGCTACCGTGCAATCGCCAACCCACCTATCCGTGGCGATTATGGCAACCCTTTGGGGGAGCCTTTTGGGGGAGGCCCTATGTCCAGCAGTGGACGTCTTCAAGATATTTTACGTACAGATACGTATTTTACAATGCTTCGTGAAAGTTGTCTAGAAAATAAAATAATTTGGATTGATGATATAGATGAGAAGAGAATACGTATAGGCATTCCAGCTAATCAACGTTTCGGCTTCAGCTACTCAAATTTGAATGAAGAATCATCAACATTGAAGTAGGTATGTTCACTGTTACCTAAAGATTAATTTAATATGTACATATATCCCGTACATACATTCATAAATCTTCCAGTGTGTATCAATTTCTACAATGTAAAACTAATTTCCCTCAGAGTTTCCTACAGCATTAAAACCTTTTTCTTGTGGCCCTATGATAACCCGATTTATTTACGTTGCCTTTAAATCCATACCAACAGTAGTTCATGAAGACATACCTATCCCTGTACACCCCTACGTATCGGCACGAAGTTACCAGCACAGGGTGACACACCGCTCGAACTATTACTTGCCAATTACTTAATAACACGACACCATAGTAACGTGACGCCACGCTTGAGACTGAATCGGGCCTGTACCATGACAGGCCAATGTCATCATGACACCCATACGAGAAAGGGATGGTGATATTCGTCCTTTATAGCTTTGTCACTGTCTTATATAGCAACTGTGATATCTTTTACACGTCGTAATACAAGTCATGAACTGTTACACTCGGGGATAGAATCGACTGACAGTTGCTTATCAAATTGACGCGAGATACTTTGATATTTGATGCAAGGGTTTTGAAGGTCATAGTAAATGTTACGGATAGGAATAAGGAAGGTCGGTATTTCTGTTCAGCATTTGATGTCTATTTCTTTTGAAGTTTCTATGGGTAGCAACGGTGACCTCATAGAGTAAGGAGTCACCACGCCATACCAGTAGCGGCTACAGTCACTTTGTGTTTACGGTTACGGCTGTCATAGCCAGCGTAGCCATAGTCAGCATCATAGTCAGCTTCGTAGTCAGTTTTGTCATTGGGTAGTCTCACTGACACGCTTAGTTTGTAATAATAGTTCAGCCAGTGACATCACTGGCAATGGCCTTCGAGGCTTAGCAGTGCTCTGTAGGAAACATTAACTTCATGGCTTACTTAAGATCCTATGTAGGGTTTTGTTTAGGGCAGAGAGCGTCCATGGGAGTTTTCCATCGCGAGTGGTCTTGAGGTTCTCGCTTCACCTAGGTCTATGTCATTCAGAAGCTCGACACTTCTGCAAACACGGTTAGTGGTCAGGTTCGACGGGGACGGCTGCGTTTCCTTTTTCTACGATGAGTCCAGTCCGCGAGGAGAAGATTAGGAATAGGAAAAGAGACAAAAATACCTTATGTTGTTTTTATAATAGCCTTCTTTCAACCATTTATGTCGTATGTCTATGTGTGTGTAGGTTTGAGTCTAAAAATAGACAAACAAAAAAGCTTATTATTGTCTGTCATGCTATTTGCATATTTGCAACATCACGATGATTGTACAATTCATAATTAAGTAGGTACGATGATTTCAAAAATGAATTTTAATTACTGAATTAAAGATAAAAACCGTCAGTTAAAATAATTGAAATCCAGATTATATATAGTGTTAAAGATGACTTTATTAAACCTCTGTGCAAATTAGACGGGGCGGGTTACATAACAAAGCATTTCATTCAAATAAAATAAGACTACAGCTAGGAAAAGATCAAATCCAACCCACAATATGAGTTAAAGCGGTTACGCACTGCATCAGATCTTTGTGAAAATACGGATCTAGAGTCTAAAAATTCGGACCGAATTCGGAGAAGAATATTGCTCACGTACTCATCCGATCTCTGAACCAAATTCAAGCTATCCTGGGCTTTGGATACGAGTATATCCGATTTGAATACAAGGTACCTAATGCGA
The DNA here is from genome assembly GCA_905163435.1 of Mamestra brassicae. Lineage (NCBI taxonomy): Eukaryota > Metazoa > Arthropoda > Insecta > Lepidoptera > Noctuidae > Mamestra > Mamestra brassicae. The sequence goes on from LR991010.1 coordinate 8,786,370, forward strand.
AAGCGTTCATACAAACTAAGGTTACTTCGGTTCGTCAATATTACTTTTGAGTTGTTGGAAAGAAATCGAATGACGGAAATCGGATCTAGTGCGGAAAAAAACCCCAAATGCCTACTTCGGAACGTATTTTCACGGATTCGGATCGGGTGCAGTGCGTGCCCGCTCTAATTGTATATCATTCCAAAATCCGAAAGTTACCACCTCTACCTATTGCCTGTCATGACGACACAGATTATGGCAGTCATATAAGTATTTAAGGTAGTATGTTGATACCAATTATCTTCCAATGCCAATGAGTTATATACAGAAGAATAGAATAGAAAACATTTGTTTGACATAAACATAACAGCGACAAACACAGAGTAAAAGAGAAGAACACATACCTTAGCCTTAAAAGTAGTCCCATTTGTTCCCATCAGTGTTATGTTCAATTAATTAAAAGATATTTTCATTCATTTCTTAATTAATCATAATAAGACTTTATTACTGTGTACCGAACAATGTATGAAATAATGATGCAATGAGTAGAAATGTAATAAAATATAGTTTTAATTGAAGAATTCCAAAGAAGTGTGTCTAGACAATTGTAGACTCGTGTGTGGTTAATTATAACCTTTTATTATTATTTAACTTCGTATTTTTTTTTGTTTTTTTTCACTTTGTTTCATATCACATTCCAATTTTATTGTTATTGTATAATTATTTTTAATTTCGAGCAGTGTATGCTCGGTTTATACGCAACCTGTGGTTGCCTATAATTGAGTGTGCATAATAGGATAAGGTTAAGTGTAGCACTGTTTATTTCTTTAAGTTGTTAATTATTTTGTAACACTCGTTAGTGATCCTTAAATTAAATAAATTATAGAAATATGTAAAGTTAATAATGACTTAATAGTTTCAAATATGTTAAAATATCAAGTCCGTTTTTTTGTAACAGTAAAGTCAGTAGGCGACTTTACTGTTACATAAATGCAATGAAAAGTATTATTTTCTTCGACATAACTTTTATTTTATAACTAGCCTTGGTTCGCTCGCGTCAATACAGATTTTCGTAAAAAACGAGCCTGTAACCGTTTCCAGGATCTCATCTAAGAGGCGCAGTGGCTGAGTTGGTTAAAGCGCCTGTCTAGTGAACAGGAGATCACGAGTTCGAATCACGTCCGGAAGTGGTGTGTGTTTTTTATGCCAGGGTTATGGTTTTGTTCGAAAGAGTTAACGCGGCCCTGGAACGCAAAGGGCACAGGGAACAATACGGGTGGGTTTTAGTCAGTAAGTCTGACACTTCCTTTTGCTCGCTTTCGCTTATAACAAATTCTGACAGTTAATCTGGCAGACAATTAATAATAATAATGTTTTATTAGCAAAAACACAGTTTGACACATGTTAAAGTACACATAACTGTTACTAGGGGACAGAAAAATTAATTACAAAAATATTGTGCTAGAGATGAGTAAAATACAGTCAATACAAAATTTGAGCCCTGACTCCTAAACTAGGACGATCCTGTATCTTAGTCTGTAAATGTCGGTGTGATAGAATTATTTTTTCTTCAGAGTTCAAAGTCTGCGCAGACTAAAGTCGGATGTCGTGTAGACGCACTATAACATATCAATATTTTTAGATGCTCCTACATCATTATTGATGACGTATAGAATAGAAGATATTTTCATCACAGCTTCAAAGTAAATAATTCTGAAACAGATAATTTAATCCGTGTAAAACGAACGTCATATAAATATTTTCACAAATAGAATCACATTGATCTTTATTTACATGCATTTCTATTCAAAATAAACTGTAAATAGAAATTCGTGTGCAGTTTATTGATTGTTGAACGATTTTTTGTTAATAATAAAGGAGTAAGATTTCTATACAAAAGATAAGAAAGGCATAAAAGTTTAAATAGTAGCTTGCAGCCAAAGTAAATAAATAACATCTTCTTACATACAATATTCGCAGGTACAAAGACGGATTTAGAAAAAGAATATACTTATATACTACAACTTTTATAACAAAGTGAAATGATTTGTTTTTGTTTTAAATTTCTATAAGACACTAAATATCTAGAAGTAATCTGCTAACGATATTTTTTTTCCTTTTTAACATATTCCTTTTCGGTTTGTGGTACGGAACCCTTTATGTGAGAGTCCGACTCGCACTTTGCCGGTTTTATTTACTTCTGTAAAAAACGTATCAAACTCCTGTAAAAATCAAAAAACAAGGAAAACATTAGATTGATTTAAAAAAGGTGACTGCAATAAGTTCTATATTTGTATATTCTATACTAGGGTTTAAATTTCATCACGATTATGCAGCTAATCCTGAATTTTTATTTTGACTGATTTAAAATGAATTATAATGTTATTGCACAATATTTTAGTTGTTTTTTTTTTAAATTTAATATGGGTTTACTCTTGACTCTAGTCTAGGTCATAGATGACAGAGAAAAAGTCAACGATGGAGCGAGCTTACCCAGAAAAAGCCTGTTCACTCTAATTTTGAAGAGATTAGGGTTGTATGCGTTCGGAAACACAGACGCAGGCAGAGAGTTCGTCTCCTTTGCTGTGCGCATTATAAAAGACGTTTGGAAACGTTTAGTGCGTATTGGTGGAATAGCAACAAGGTAGGGCTGGTAACTTGCAGTGCGTCTAGATGTCCGATGGTAGAAGGGGGCCGGTGGGATGAGGTCGTGGAGTTCCTAATTCATTTCATAATTCATGGAGAAAAACTTTTTCTGCATTTAAATGAGTGAGTAAGAGTGTTCTTCTGTTATCCCGGATAGTGATGGTTGCGGTTATCAACCTTGCGTTTTGTACCAAATGTTCCTTTAAAAAAGTATATACAGGGTGTCCCAAAACTCAACGTCAAGCCGAAACGGGGTGACAGGATTGATCATAACCATCACGAGAAAAATCTGAAAAAAAATCTATCCCATGCAGTTTGAAAATTATGGGCATTTTAAGAAAAACCTAGAAATTTGATCAAACTGTACCATTTTTCGGTTATTGTGGTTATTATTTTTTATTTTTGTTCATTTGAACTTTAGAAACGTAATCCTAAATAACATTTCTAGAATCCCAATAAAAAATAATGACACAATTGCCTCAAGTTCCCGAGAATTGAGACTATTTGTTAAACTACGAATTTAAAATTTTCAAGATTCGTCGACTTTGACAGGCCCTCCTATAAAAAAAATGTACTAGAGTGCCTTGGCAAGTAGCATTAAAAGTTGGCGCATTTAATCAGAATTCTAAAATGGTACAATACTTGTTAGTTCCATACAATAGAAAAGAGTAAAAAAATTAAAACCTCAAGTAACCCGATTTTTGCTATCAGATTTTACTCAGTTAAAATGTTTTTAATTCGCACAAGCTCTAGGTAGGTTCTTAATTTTAAGGCAAAATGATGAGAGAGATGGATAATGGGTATGTTTGCCATGAGTGAGCGAGACAGATAGTGACGCCACGCATTGAGACGGAGATGCGTCGTTTAAACGAGTGCGAATGAAACAGATAGATGCTATGGCATCTATCTGTTTCATTCGCACTAGTTTCAGCCAAGCAAATGGCTACGCTACCAGTCCGACACCAACCAGTTAGTACGTTTCGCTCATTCGTCTACTGCGCACGTTCGTATTCGCTTGTGTTGATTTAGTACTGACAACTTTGGCTTCTCTTTTTGGACTTGAATCTTTGTGAATTGGACTTGTTGATAACATACCGGCAACTTTGGCTTCTCTCTGGACTTTTGTGTTGGCATCCTTTTTATCTACCATGCCTACGCGCTACACTTCACAAGAATATGCGAACATGCACCTCATTTATGGGGAATGCAGATGCAACGCAAGTGCTGCCGCTAGACTTTATCGTGAAAGATATCCAAATTTAGAGCGCTACCCGGATCACCGCGTGTTTGTTAATGTGCACCGTTCACTCACAGAGGGCGGCCATTTCCCGAATCAAATACAGGCTGGAGGTAGACCTGTGTTTCCTTTCCAGGAAGAAGTATTGCAAGAGGTCGCACGTGACCGAAGTATTTCCGTACGTGGAATTGAAGAAAGAACGGGAATACCGAAAAGCACTGCTCATCGTATTTTACAAAGAGCCGAAATGCATCCGTTTCACGTACAACGAGTTCAAAGTCTTCTACCTCGAGATTATCAGGAAAGGATTTCTTTTTGTAGAACAATGCTACAGAGGCATAATGAGAATCCCCAATTCATCCAAAAAATTCTCTGGTCAGATGAATCGACATTTAAAAAAGATGGTTACATGAACTTGCACAATTATCACGAGTGGCATGTGGAGAATCCACATTTAATGCGAGAAGATAGATCCCAGTATCGTTTTAAAGTAAACCTGTGGACCGGAATTTTAAACGGTAAAATTATTGGGCCTATTGAACTGCCTGAGAACTTGAATGGAACTAATTACCTACATTTTTTAAGAGAAGATTTACCAACCCTGTTAGAGGACGTACCACTAGCAGATCTTCGCGACATGTGGTTTCAACAAGATGGCTGCCCAGCGCATTTCGCAGTGCAAGTAAGAGATTTCCTTGACCAGGAATATCCGGGAAGGTGGATTGGACGTTCGGGCACTATCTCGTGGCCCGCCCGTTCACCAGATTTAAATCCCCTGGATTTTTTCTATTGGGGAGTTCTCAAAGAAAAAGTTTACTCAAAGCCCATTAAGAACGTAGCCGACCTGCGTGAACGCATTTCTCAAGCAGCTGAGGCGATCAACTCTCGAAGATATGCCCGACTAATAAGTAGATCTTTTTTAAGAAGATGTAGGGCTTGTATTGAGGCTGATGGTAAACAATTTGAACATTTATTGTAATAAAAAACGTTATTTCTCTATCATCTGACTTTTATTCCAACAAACCTAATTATTTTACTAATTTTACTAACTTTTTTTCACTTTGGTAAAAGTGGCGTCACTATCTGTCTCGCTCACTCATGGCGAACATACCCATTATCCATCTCTCTCATCATTTTGTCTTAAAATTAAGAACCTACCTAGAGCTTGTGTGAATTAAAAACATTTTAACTGAGTAAAATGAGATAGCAAAAATCGGGTTACTTGAGGTTTTAATTTTTTTACTCTTTTCTATTGTATGGAACTAACAAGTATTGTACCATTTTAGAATTCTGATTAAATGCGCCAACTTTTAATGCCACTTGCCAAGGCACTCTAGTACATTTTTTTTATAGGAGGGCCTGTCAAAGTCGACGAATCTTGAAAATTTTAAATTCGTAGTTTAACAAATAGTCTCAATTCTCGGAAACTTGAGGCAATTGTGTCATTATTTTTTATTGGGATTCTAGAAATGTTATTTAGGATTACGTTTCCAAAGTTCAAATGAACAAAAATAAAAAAGAATAACCACAATAACCGAAAAATGGTACAGTTTGATCAAATTTCTAGGTTTTTCTTAAAATGCCCATAATTTTCAAACTGCATGGGATAGATTTTTTTTCAGATTTTTCTCGTGATGGTTATGATCAATCCTGTCACCCCGTTTCGGCTTGACGTTGAGTTTTGGGACACCCTGTATAAGCTAAGTCAATTTGAGACTATAAACCTGAGCAAATATCATCTCATTTACATTGAATAACAAACATTAGTACCTTCTTATACAAAGCATTCAATTGTATAATTATTTGTTTGTACAGTTGCTATTTGAGAAAGATAAAATTTCTGTTTTGGTTCGCAAAAAATAAGTCTTCATTCTGTAGCTGTTGTTCACACGCCGTTTATGAATTGATGAAGTTGTTAATAAAAGTATCTCTTTTATAATCGTCTACTCTTGTAGGTATTTAAATATATGCATTATGCAGAGTGACGTGTGTGCACGAGTCATGATCGTGAACGGGCGCCGTCAGTGAAGACTGGTCATCCCTAAGTTGCCACTGGCTCATTTTGATATTTGATACTATAAATTGTTTTTTCTTTCTTTACATTGTTTTCGTATATAGAAGCAACAAGCTTAATGTAACCAGGATTTTTGTAAACATAAAATGATTTAAAAGAGTGTCCGTGGAGTTTCTTGCACGTTCTTCTCCATAGAGATCTACGCTTTAGAACGTGCAAATAGCTTCATGTTTCTGACGGACTGACTTTGACAATTCAAAAGTACCTGATAATGGTTAATTCGAAATAAATACTTTGACTTTGACCTCGTAAAAGTTAAAAAAATATACACACACAATTCCTATCTTAGACCGACCGACCTATGATTTAAAACCGGTGTCCTGAACAGAAAACCACTTTTTTTTACATACATTGACTTAAGTTAAGTTAAGCAACGTTTACGTTAACCCGATCGAGTTCAACGAGGCAGTCAGTCAATTAATGGCATATTATTATGCAAGAGTGGCTTCTGGTACGTCAATAAAGTCTGCTGGCTGCTTAATCGAAAACCAGCCGATGCACAGCAACCGGTAATTTTTCTCACGCGCATGTAACGATGTTTTGGCCAGCAAAAAGCAGCGCTCAGTGAAATATAAAATACTAGCTTTTTACCGCGTCTTCTGGATACCATCTCCTTGTCAGGGTGGCGGACTTTGTTTGAAAGAGTCACCGCAGCCCTGGAACGCTAAGGGAATTTGGAGGAAGACGGATGGGTTTTAGTCAGTAAGAGTGTGATACTCCCCTCAGTTCGGCTCAAAGCGGAAGAAGTCATTTGATGATTTCCCATCCTGAAACAAAAGTTTACCATCTATCTATCTAAAATCGGAACAAACCTACTTTCGCATTTACTATAATTATTTTAGTTGGGATCTTTTGCGTATGAAGCGCGCATATGTGCGTCGACTACGCGTTAAAACGCGTGACAAGTTCATAAGACTTTGAAACATGCAGTTTGCAGCTACCCTAGTAGATGTTCCCACATTTATCTACGATTTAAATTAATTGCTTATATAAACGCAACTGTAATTAATCCGATAATTAATTATACTTTAGACTTACACGGATTTCAGTGCAGTTGTATGAACAATCCAATTAACTTTAAGTCATTATGTAGTTAGGAAGAATGTGGGATAAATAATGAGTGCCTGTGTATGTTTTTCTACTATGTAGGTAGTTATTATTTTCTATTATTGTGTCAAAGAAAGAAAAGGGTAATCACAGTCTACGAACGTCGTATCTAATTATGTTTTTAAGTACAATAAGAATGTACTATCATTTTTTTTATAATTTTCCCTTGAATAATGTTCCGGTTTAAGTCTCTATACAATGGTCCAACCTTCTAAGGGCACTTTTAGGGTCCGTCCGTTTGTTTGTCAGCGGGCTGTTTCTCATGAACCGTAAAAGGTAGACAGTTGTCATTTTCAGAGAGTGTGTATTTCTGTAGCCGCTAAAACAAACAATAATAAAAATACGATGGTACGGAACCCTACATGCGCGAATCCGACTCGCACGTTTTTCATCTGCAATCGCTCGCATGCACGCTGTAATTGGTTTTTATTAGCTAACCCCTTGACTAGATAAACGTTTAATTTGTGATAGGACGATAATTTATTTACATAAGTCGAGAGTAACGCCTAGTTTCTGGAAACATAGATATCGACCCGTCAAAAATGAAACTTAAGTAAAGTGATGCTGATGAAATATAGTAATTATTGGCTTTTAAATTAGGTCATAACGCTCTTTTGACAATTTATCACAATAATTTTGTGACAACTTTCGTTCGAGAAGGTGAGCTTTAACCTTTGAAATGTCGTGAAAACATCCAAAAAAAACAGGTGCGACAATCATAGCTGCTGCAAAATTTTACCGGATATGATGCAGAAGCAATATTTACAAAACACATTACTTATAATTTCAGCCAGTTATTTCTGGGATGTCAAAACATGTGCGATTTGCTAAAGGGAAATATGTCATAACATTTTCTGTGTTATATTTTTAACGATGGCTATTAATAGTTAGTGTTAGATCACCATAGTTTGATTGCGTAATCGATAATTTTCCATAAATCACGACGTGGCGCCTGTTTTTTCGTTGGGTTAAGCAGAGACGTACCTATTATACACCTACTTTTTGCCATTTATGTCTTGGTCCCATCTAAAGAACAAATTCAGACTTACTAAATAATACTATTTAATAAGTGGAAAAACTCAATCATAGTATGATTGAGTTTTTATTTTTTACTCATTGAATTTTTATTTGCTTTTTCTAGGTGTTGAAAATCATCGTTTGACACACGTGGGTTTGTTGTCTCTCACAGCTTCATAACGCTTTCGGCTCCGGCATCTATTCCGCCTCGGCTGCAATGATAAAGTATGCGCACTTGCTCAACCATATTTCATTGATATCGTTGGTTTTGATCATTAATTTTTGAAGTGAAAACCTCTTTCGCGGCGTTGTACACTTTTTGGGATCGGTAAAAAATGTTAAACTCGCGTCAGGTCACGTGACCTGGTCGAAAATTCGCAAGACGGAGGGAAAGTTCTGAAGTGTTAAATTTTTAATGTAATATAAATTGTTAACTTGTTTGTGTACGATAGCGCAATAAATGAATATTGTATTTTACCACATAAATGATAGTACTACTGATATTTAAAGCAATTCGTGCGAAATTATTCCCTAACCATTCCAAAATATAAAAAATGCACAACGTTAATGTTCAAGTTTTCACTTCTGCCGGCACTCCCGGAGTGCAACCCGTTGTTTTTTTGTGACAATCTTGTATAAAATCAACAAAAAGTAGCTATCCACACAAATCACGTAATAGCGATCAATCCAACCAGACCACAATATTCAACAATTCATCATACGAAGTTCACCAGACCGATATATAGACGTCCTAAATTACCTATATTGTAACACAAGTGAACCCAGATCGATCAACGACTCAAAGCCTATTGAAATCGTCCGGCCTTTCAAGCCTGCTATACGAGTGAATTTGCTCGACCATACTCCACAATCCACATTATCTATAAGATGGTATTGTCTGGATCTTAGTTGTAGCCAGTTGTTTGCCACTTGGCTTTTTGAGTTAAACATGTGAAGAGATGCCATCGGAACAATTTCTAGCAATAATTTTGAGTTCAGGTAATGAAATTATGCTGAATATTTTATTTTTTTAATATACAACGTTTAACAGAATAAACGCAATACCTCTTAAAGGGTCATTGTACTCATCATTATGATCAACTTGCAACGCAAATATGACACTTTTGTCTGTAGGTAGGCATTTTCTTCTTTTTTTTTTTGGATATGAAATCATCAAATAACTTTTTCCATTCTGGGCAGGAAGCGGGAGAGAGTGTCAGACTCTACTAAAACCCACCGGTATTCCTCCAAATGCCCTTTGCGTTCCAGGGCCGCGGTGACTCTTTCGAACAAATTCCGCAACCCTGGCAGGCTCTGGTCCTAGCGAGCCTCGTCTACGATGTTGACATCTCTTTGAATCGCGCGTGGAACACAACGCGCCATCGACCCGGGCCTGGTTCTGGTCGGACGGCGAGCCACCCAACGTTCGTCAACGCACGCCACGCCTACGGTAGCCGGGAATCGCCCTGCGACTCCTGACGCCCGGGGCATCTCCTTCTGTTGCAGCGGCTGGGGCGTGCGGTTTGCCTTTCCCTCACCTGGCTCGCCGTATTCTCCCGCCGAATCCGAACCAGCTACTTCCGAAATAACCGTGGTCGGTGAGTACCTGCGTCAGGCGGAAGGTGAGGACGCCGTGGCGCGCAGGGTGGTGTTCCTCCAAATGCCCTTTGCGTTCCGCAACAAATTCCGCAACCACCGACGTTCTTATGCAAGCTTGGTGATTAAAGCTCGTTTTTTGGCAGTTGTTATGGATAGTCAGAAACCAGTAACGTAAAATACTGGTATTTAGTTGAATCCAGTTTGACTGGAAGCCGACCCCAATGTAGTTGGGAAAAGGCTTGGTAGATGATGAATTATGTAGGCTAATAGGAACGTATATGAGGAAATTATGTTTAATCAAACAACTAGATTAGCCTATTAGCGACTCGTTAAAATAAAGAGAGTGCTTTATAAAACTTTCGTTACCAACCTACTTACTAAAATAACTTGTTTTATCAGAACTTTATCTTTGCTATAAATTTAAAATTTTCATATTACTTAAATTGACTTTTTTTATCGAATCTGACTGAAAAGAGGTATCGAATTCTTATTAAAATTGATATTTGATGAGAGAATGAATTTGCTTGAAAAGTATTTTCAATGAAATTATCTTTCACCGTACCTTTGACATTTGAATAACTTTAAAAGTTTCAGCTTTCACAAAAAAATACTTACCCACTGATCAGCCTAGATCTTAAACTTACCTGCTTATAATTATGTTACGAGCCTTTAGATAAATGACAGCATCTTTACCAACCCATACTGGTTCTATTTACTAGGTTTTGCCGATTTAAAATAGCGATTAAATCATTTTTATCTATAACAAACTGAACCATGTTAGGAATCCAACACTGCATGCCAAAACAAAATTAAACGTTGACCAAAAAGTCTTTAGTGGTATTAGGCCGGATCTGTGTCCTGCAAGACAAACGAGAATGGGCCGAGTTGAAGATGGCGGAACGAGCTCGACTCCTGTCAAAAAGACAGGCCCGCAGGAAAAGCAGACGGTAATTGTGTGGTAAAGGGAGAGAGAGGCCCAGTAGTGGGACTTGTGTGGTAAATAGGCTAGATAGATTGAGAAATGGTGCAAACAATTTTTTTTATCAACCTATATTGTCCCATTGCTGGGCAAAGGTCTCCTCCATAGCCTTCCACTCTTCCCAGTGTGTTGCTCTTTCCGACCAATCCATCATGAACAATTATAATAATTACAATGTTACTTATATTTATTATGGTATGTGCATAGTCTAGACTATGTGAGAAGCTGGTGTCTGAGATAGGCATGAAAATGCCTGTATTACAAATCACCAGGTATCAACCCACAAACGTAAGGAACAAGACCAGTTGTATTTGAGTGGTACATCAATTATATAATATTATATTAGGAGCTTTTCCTAGTAATATAGCATATTATTTTATTAATTACCAAAAAGTAATTATCCAGAAGGTATCGGTCTATTCAGTAAAATTAGGTAATTACCTACATAATTCCATCAGGAAATTTCATGACCGAAACCATTAAAAAATATCCTCTCAACTTTAATAAGACACCAGTAGGATCTTCTTAAATGTTCTTTGATCTTTAAATACGAACCGAGGTAATTTTTGTATGAAAAAAGTTAGTTTTTTCCTTATACCTTGGTCCATATACAATGTGGAGACATCGATACGACAGTAAATGAAAACAATACTGGTTCATAGGAATATTTTGAAACTATTATAAATTCTGTCATCGAAATTAAAATAAACTTTCCAAATTGCACAAAATGTCAAAAAAACTCCAACTAGTTGAGGATAGTGACTACTATTCTGACGTAATATTCCGAGCTGTCTGTTGCAGTTAGTGACATCAAATTTGTGATAAAGACTGCTCGAAAAGTGTTTTTTTTTAGTCGTCTTCCCAGCTTGTTTTTTTAAGTCAATATTTTTAACTTTCATATTGTTTCTTGTATGTATTGCATGTTCAGCATATTCGCGGAGGCGGAGATTGATGGTTTTCATGCCATCATGCGCAAGCGTTGCACCTCCGCTATGCGTCGGGTACGCGCCAGCCCCAACAGCATCCTGGGAGCTAAAGCGGACAGATGGGACAGACCCATACTGGGGCATTGGATAAGCCTGCATGTGAGTTTAGTGTAGGTATATAATTGTATTTTTTTTCCGGTAATTATAAGTAGGTACTAACACTAGTTTCTAAGTTTTTGTATACTAACCAATAAATGGACTCAGTCTGAATTAAAAGATTTTATTTTATTAGTACCAGTGTTGTGTTTTACTATTGTATCGTAGTCTCCACCTTGTATTGTTAATAACACACTATTTCACAGGATGCAAGAGGAAAATAAAAAAAGGCATTGAAAGAAGTTGGAATAAAAGGAACTCAGTACTCAAAGTTTTGTGTCGCTGGTCAATTAGTGTGTCTTGCCTTTTCTCAACTATGTTGGGGTCGGCTTCCAGGCTAACCGGATGCACCTGAGCACCAGTATTTTACATAGAGCAGCTGCCTTTCCGACCTCCACAACTCAGTAACTGGGTTATAGAGGTATGGGGAACAGAGAGTAAAGTCCCGCACACCTCCACTGAAATGGGAGGATCCTCTGACCACACGGTTGTTGTCTGGTGGGCAACTGCCCGAGATATTCGGACTGTTGTGTATGTTCAAATCGCACGGAGAATTTTGCTTTCGTGATGCAGGATTTCGTTGATAGTTCGTCGCTAACAGGATAGATGGCGTTGCGGTTCTTTTTGCAGCCGTACAAATTTCACTACTTACTTTTTCATGTGGTGGCATTGATGCTGCTATAGGGTAATACGTTACCCCTTGGCAAGATTGGTGTCAGATTTAATGGTGCCACTTGATAAACGCTTATTTATTTTTTAAATCTTTTTCTGCATGGATGAATAGATTTGCCATTTTACACTGCAAGATGTAAAGCCATAATATCATATTCCAGCACGTAGTCGTCGCAAATGGCGGCAACGTTTAAGCGTGACCATTACTGCCGAGTCACGGACGTGATGGATTTTCCATGAAATTACATTTCACAGACGACCACCCCTCACCCATACATAGCTTATTACTGTAGGTATACTCCTATTATTATGTAATAAACCTCACTCTAAATAGAATGAAACTAAGTCGCTGTCTGCCTGTCTGTTTCTCCACTTACTTAACTTTTTAGGGTTCCGTACCCGAAAAGTACCCAACGGAACCCTATTACTAAGCTTCCGCTGGCCGTCCGTCTATCCATCTGTCCATCCATCCATCCGTCCGTCCGTCTGTCTGTCTGTCAGCAGGCTGTATCTCACGAACCGAAATAGGTAGACAGTTGAAATTTTCACAGAGTGTCTTCTATTGCCGCTATAGAAACACAATAAAAATAAAAAGGGGGCTTGCATCCAAGAAACTTTTTTTTTTTTATGGTACAAATCTCTTCTTGTGAGAGTCCGACTCGCACTTGGCCGGTTTGTATTTTTATTAATTATAATTGACGCAAAAATTTTATCATGCCTCGACAGATTTCAATATATTTGTTAATTTTGTTCAGCTCAATTCTTTCTTTCCTTTTTTCTTTTTTTTAAATTTGCCCCACACTAGGAATTACTCAAAACCCTTCTAATACCTAAATCTGGCATTTGTAAAATACTTAAAACTAGGTTAAAGGTCTTCGTCATTTACAATCGATCAACATTTTCGTGTTATTGAATAAATTGAGAGGACAAAAAAGGTATTCATAGCAACATTTTACTAAAAGGAAAAGTTGTTTTTACTGAAAAGATAAGGGAGTGAAAGCAAAAGCAAGACAGTAATATAAATCTTCACACCAATTTTTATTTGGACTGCCTCGGTAACGACGACGATCCCATCCCAGGCCCATCGGTCTTGATGAATCCTGTAAGTGTAACCAGCCTAGCAGAGTCATCACCAACTTCGGCAATGTCTTGCATCGTATTATGGTATTGTGCATTCGATCGGTGAGTTAAATTGTTAAAAACCGGCTAATTGCGAGTCGAACTCTCACATGAAGGGTTCCGTACCAAAAACCGAAAAAAACACGTTTCTTGTATGGAAGCCCCCTTAATATTTTTTTATTTTTATTGTTTGTTGTATATAGCCCGCAGACAGACGGACGGACGGACAGACAGTGAAAGCTTAGTAATAGGTTTTAGGAACCCTACAAAGCTACGCTCCGTTCTACCTATTAGTACTTATTCTTATTTCTTCTGTTATGTATTTTTATGACGGCGTCAAATATGTTCGCAAACGATTTACATACTTAAGACTTGAAACGCTACTGACCCATCATTGAATATAGAATTGCACTGTTAAATCGAAAATATGAAAGCAGTCTGAAACGAGCTGAAACAAGCAAAGCGCCTGTCATGCTCAAAATGTACGAACATGACACGGGCATTATCGGGCATTTTCTGTGCGCGCACGAATGCAACCTAACCCCTGTCACTCAAAGCTTGAACATGTCATGATTAGTTCACCAGAATAAAGAAAACTAAAATGATAACCTGCTAGCTTATGCGACACACCTGTGAGCGTTTCCTGTACATATTATCATACATAATTGATACAAACATCTCATTGAAAAAATCACTTTGTTTTTTCCCGAATTTATTCATTTTCCCGGTACCTTTTCAAATTTTTGCCTGTAAACTTTACTCGGATTATTCATTACTAATACAATCGAAAACCCCGCCCGGGTCTAGCCTTACTCAATTGATCCTGTTACCAACGAACCGCATACCTATAAACCCGGTTTCTGAATTGAGAATTTAAAGTTTCGTATTTTTTAATATCATGACAAACTCATGTGTAAGACATTAAAAAGATTGGCAGGTTTTCATGATTATATAAAGTTTGAAAAATTCTCAATGTATAGTTTTTACTTCAGATTTCGGGGGCTCATTTAGTATATATGTCACCGAAAAATTGCAAACGCCGTAAGATTGTTAAATATAAACTAAGTATTAATATATTTATTAATGTAAACTATTTTTTTTTATAACACGCAGATTTATTGGAAACTATTTGTGAAATAATTTGGATGGGATTTATTGTTTACGTAACGATTTTACATAATATATCGGGAAATTATAATCTAATGAAGATTTTTACCGGGAAATTATAATCTAATAAAAATTGCAGATTCCGGAATTTTCCGGTGACATATATGTATATTACTACACTCTGGTTTATTTGTCTTGAAAGGTATTTTTTAATTATTAGTTGCATATCTTAGTAGAACATCGACATAAATACATAATATAGATATGTCAAGCATCAACTCGAAAACGTGTTGCGCCGACCCCAAGTAACATGGGATAAGGGCAGGAAGATGATGATGTCTAGCATCAAGTCGCGTGCCACTTCGATCTAGTTCACTAGAGGAGCGACAGATTACGTCGGACGGAATAATATAAATGACCAATCACGTCAGATTTTCATGATCTGCGCAGTGTGTTCCGGTCATAAAACAGTCTCGACTCTTGACACTTGAGCTACAGCTACAGAGCGAGTTGCGATAGCGAAATTTATTTGGCTCCTTGAGCGATCGGAATTTATATTCGGTCATATTTGATTTAAGTAACCTGAACTAAATATCAGGGCAGTTGCATGCAGCTGCTGTGACAATTTCAACAAGGAATGATATGGCCTATTTTATTATCGTTGTTATTTTCCGCGTCATGGAACATCAAAGGTCACAAATATCTAGCATACAATCTCAAAATCGGTTGTGTGTAAAAAATATGTTTGATTTTGTTAAGAATACTACAGGATGGCCGACGTATACAATAATTGCGATATTTATTTTATTATGCTAAAATGTCCAGATGTTTTTTTTTTTGGGATTATATAAGACAGGCTTTTAAATTTTGTACGGTAAATAATATCAGCCAAATCTCCAAAAACGCGATAGCTTTTTGTCGTGTTTTTCATATTTTTTTTTACATATGTATCCCACTAACAAATATTCACTTTTAGTATTTAGAATAAATTACAGCACGTCTTTTTAGATAAATCCATATAAAAAAGCAAGGTCTGTCGAATCTGGTGAGTTGGAGGTTGATGGGTGGGCTTTTGATTAATTGCCTAGAAAAAGTTCGTCCCAAACTTCCACTTGAGTACCACTTATGGTATATACACATATACTTATATATACCATGGCTTGCGGCGCCGTCTTATTAGCTCCAATGATTTTCTTGGCTCAACAGATTTATTTGATACAGCACAGTACAGCACCTGCCAACTGGGCTGGCACCTGGCAACTTTAAAGAAGAATAGAGAAAATACTGCACCTAATTAGTCAGTTTAAGTAGATTAATTTGACACGGTTGGCGCAGCGGTTGAGTGATTGACGAACCCGCAACATGCAGCGCAGCAGCTAATCAAGTACAAGGCACAAGAGAAATCAAAAACTGATTTATATAACCTTTTACCTTGAATATCTTAAGACGCAAATATGAGATCTTATAAGACCTTGAGAAAACTTTTAGAAGTCCGAAAAAAAGGTTTATTAAAAGATTACAGATTATAATTGTAAGCTGAGTTGATGATTGTAATACTGGTATTTAGCTAAATCTGGTTTGACTGGAAGCCGACTGCATAATAGTTGGGAAAAGGCTAGGCAGATGATGATAGATTATAATTGTCTTCTTCCAAGGCGAAACCCCTAAATCCCCAAGTCCAGTCAACTAAAAGACATGTTGCGCTCGATCCCAAAGAAAGGATAACGGTAGTATGATGATAATGTTAGAAACAAGCTCTGAACCATAAATCTAGTAAACACTTTTAATGAAAATATGATAAAAATAACGAATATTAACGACTAAAAGTTTTCAGCGCATCCATTTATATTATTCAGCGTATATCACCGACATTTTGACGGCAACTTTTAAAATATTATTGCTTAATATTATTTTTATCATTCCAAGGGCCATTAAAGGGTGTCCCGTTAAATTCGGAGACCGTTTATTAAGGATTCAAGTTATTTTTAATTAACTCCAAAAGTGCTTCATAGCTGAAATTAATGTAGGTACCTAACATTTTTGCTAAAAGGTCAATCGCATTTTTTGTGACTTTTGGAGCCAGTCTTGAATGAATATTGGAATTTAAAATTAAACGGACATAATTATTATGATTTAAGTTCATTCTGCATTGAAACCCGGATCTAGTTTCGGAGAGATAAAAATTAAATATTGGAATTACAATATTAGTATAAGTGGATTTTAAAGAAACGCCCTAAACGGCCGGTCTCAATAACGTATCTATCTTTAAACAACTGTCAAATTAGCTGTTAACAGTAGCTGAAACGTCATGTTTTCCTTTCGAACATGGCGTTCCAGCTACTGTTGGTAACTTATTTGACAGTTGGTTAAAGGTAGATACGTTATTGAAACCGGCCGGTAGTAAAGGAGCTCTAATTAATATTTCGGTTTTTCTTTTTCCAAACTCCAACAACTGTTTTTTTTTTGTATTAACACTTAAAACGATATGTAGTATTTTTTCCTTACGTCGGTTATCCTAGTAGGTATTCCATTATGTATCTTACAAGTAATCTGTGAGCTGCGTTCTGGTCTACAATACAGTTATTTTTTATGTGTATCTCTTGTTTCTGTTTTATTTTGCAGCTGTTTTTGTTCCTGTTTAATAAAAATTGGTTGTCTGTAAAGTCGGTTTACGGACGATAGTTTAACGTGACAACGTCATAAAAACATTGATGAAATAATCGTAACGTTACAATGAGCGTAACTTTACAATGAGTCATCCTTTTTCGTACGTGCAGCTGGCGTTCATCGATTAATTAGACGTTATCACGTCAAAATGAAATAGTGACTAATGCTAAGTGGTAGGTATATTTTCTTGGTTTTAATATTGCAGAATGTAGACTTCACTCATTCAATCACTAAGCAACTAAAATTGCCATTCGAAATAAACATTGCGCAATAAGTTCACAAAGCTCAGTTAAAATACCTACAAGATTTACAGGAATTCGAAGTGAATTTATTCAGAATTTTCAGTAGGTTGATATAAATAGACTATACCAACGTAATAAGGAATGCATTGATTTAAAATTAAACAATACGTTTACGTACGAAAGCCGAAATTAATTCTGCATTGACTGATATCCGACATAAGGACGGCTCATAATGAAAGCGGGAAGCGAAAATTAGGAAACGCTGAAATATAATTTTGTGTTTGTAAACGTGGCTACCGTTTTTCCAGGACTTAATTTTTATGGCTTGGTCTCGCAATCTTTCTATTGATAAATAATGGGTATTACTAATGGCGACTAGAGATGCCGATGCATTCCACCAGCTTCTACGACAAATCTTATACAGTACAAGCGGTGCGATTATGGAATGCCTTGCCCGTGTCGGTAAGGTGTGCTCAATCTTTGTCCTATTTTAATATTTGGTCAAAACCACTACCTCTCTCTTTGGTTGTTTTTTTACTAGAGTTCTCTGCTTTTTTTTTCATAATTATTATTGAGTATATTATTTTATTATGTTTTTATTGTATATTTATATGGTACATCTAAGACTACCTACAGTACTGTCTTTCCTTTTCTTTCTAAAATCCGCTTATAGCGATAAGGCCGCCCATTGTGTCACCTTTTCCTTGTCTATATTTTCTGTAACTTATATGGTGTACATAATAAAGAGTATTCTATTCTAATGGGTAATTTTAGCAAAATAATCAGCCCCGCCTTACCAACTATATTGGGGTCAACCGCTGCAGCTGAGTACGAGTAGACACTCACAGGCATTCATTCCTTGTGGTGTCACATGGAGTGAATGCCAATCAGACCTTCCCAGTTACTGGGTAAAACGATATCCCTAGGCAGAAGTGATTCTATCGGCGTCTGTATTCTCTACCACCTTTAACCTATCAGCACTTCACAGCAAGACTGAACGGACACCTTTTCGAATCAATCGTTCGAGGTAGAACTTGTCCATTATTGTCTACCAAGCCAGAATAAGGCCAAAAGGTGGCTCAGCACGAAAAAACAAAGATCAAAATAGCAAAATTAGTAGTGGAGCAAAGAAGAGCTGGATCCGTTGATAGTTATACGATTTTACAAGAGTTACTGTATACACGTGCCGCGTTAGAGATTTTAATCGTTTACATTTCAAGTATTTTCGACGTGAGTAAATTAAACAGTACCTATTGATTGTTATTTTCAACGTTTATGCGGTGAAAATATTTATAATCAAACAATGTTTGCAGATCGTAGGTATTTACGTACTTATAAACTGAATTGTATAGACTCATCCGTCTTCGTCCACTTTGGCTCAAATCGCAATTCAGGTTATTTCAAATACCCATCAACGTCCTCTAAACTATACATTTTGTTGGTTTATTTATGTTTGTAAAAGATTATCTCTGTTATTACTGAGCCGATTCCGAAAATTGTTTTACTGTTAGGATCCCGAAAAAAACCGGTCTAATGCTAGACGGGCTCACGCATAAAGTGTTCCGTACCATCATCTTTATTATAATCCACTATTATGCCGTTAAAATCGAGAAAAAATCTCCAAAAAACACGTCTCTTGTATGGGGCCCCTTTAATTTCAAATATTATTATTATGTATTTTTTTTTTGCGTATATAACAATACAAACTCTGTGAGCATTTCAAACGTCTAGTTATTGCCATTATTAAGAGCGAGCAAAAACGCACAAAAAAACAAATGACTAGTAGGAAACGGCTTTCATGTTTAATTTATTTGTAGGTATTATTTTTTGTTATAGCGGCAACCGAAATACACGCCATGTGAAAATTTCAACTGTCTAACAATTACGGTTCATGAGATACAGCCCGCTGACAGACAGGTGGACTGACGAACGGACAGCGGAGGCTTAGTAACAGGATCCCGTTGACCTTTGGGTACGGAACCCTAACAAGCACGGTTGCTACGGGCTACGGGAGCTACGGCACGGGGAAAGTTAGGGAACAAAGCCACGGGGAAAGTTAGTGTTTAACAGATGTCGCCATTGTGACCGTAATATAAATCAACAAGAATCAGGAAGCCTTACTAAGTACCTATGAGGTACGTTGTGCATAGAACAGGATTTATGTTTGCATTTAAGATACCGTCACATTAATTGTAATTAATCTCACGCTGTTGTAAACAATGGATATTTTTTTATTTCATCACGACCTTTCAAGAGTTCAAGCTGTTTTGTCAGAGATAAGTCAGTATAGTTACCCACGACGCTTAGTAAATTGAATTAAAAACAGTAGCCAAAAATACAGCTGACTTAGTACAAACTAGTACTTACTGCACAGCTGCAAAGTTTTTAGCGGTACTGCAATACGTTGAATATATTCAAAACAAAGTAACACATTGTCAGCACAATTCAGCTTTTACAGGATCGCTGAAACAGTTGCGACGAAGAGCAACTATATTGTTACTTTATTGTTTCACCGAGCGTAAAGTTCCAAGTGCTTTTTCACTGAAACAATGTTTCAATGTAATTGGTTCAGCAAGAGGTTCGGGGTTGATGAAACGTATAAATTGGAGCTAGATTTACGTAATACTAACTTGCCTTTATAGTATTTATTTTAATTAGACTGTTTATGTTTATAGCTGAGCTGTTAGAGTCGCGTTCCGAACATTTGAATCTAAACCGACTGTTCAATGAATACGATCCCTCATGAAGACGGGAAAAATGTCCATTTTTTATTTTTTTCTCCTGGCCACCGCTTTCTGGAGGACCTTTTGCCCAGCAGTGGAAAACAAAAGGCTGTTAAAAAAATGTCCCTCACTTTTTTTTGTATGGGACGACTTCAAATTACTTCTCCTGCTCTGGACGAGCGGAAGCGGGTGTCAGACTCTTATTGAATAAAACCCACTCATGTTGCTTCAAAATATGCGTTGCGTTTCAGGGCGGCGGTCATTCTTTCGAACAACTCCGCAAGCCTGGCAGGGGTCACCGGTCCACTTTGTGGCAGATTTAGCAACGCTACATCTTCAAGGGTTGCCTCTTAACCTACCACGTGATGTCACTTGGAGGAGGCCAATGAGCAACAGACATCTGTCGGATAGAATTATGATAATGACTTATTATTTAGAGGTTTTCTTTATGAGTTCTAAGTGAACGCCCTACAACACCTCTGACACTAAATCGATCAATAATGCATCGCCAATCGCTATTAACTCCACCTAGCCTTACCCTACTAAGTATTTGTTGATCTTGGAGCGAAGTACAACTGATTGAAGGAGATTGATGTACACACACACATACAAGATCCTTTAATACCCGTAGACACGTGAATGAATCAGTCTGCTACATTTAAAAGACTATTTGTAAATGTTTTTGATAAATAAAATTAGGTAAAATATACAGGGGTTTACCGTTGGATAATGTGATGGTTTAAGACTGGGCCGGAATATTGTTATAGCTTTTATTTAATGTATTAATTTGTCTGTTGTCTAAAAGTTATACATCCTGAAATTGTTATCGAATTGTGTTGGTGACTATTGAATGTTATTTTTGTTTCCAAATATAGGTTAATACTCCATCATAATACTTGCAAATAGATCTGCATTGATATATTTTGTTGATAAAGATAACACTTAAAAAGAGACCGGCTGATAAGAGTAATCCAAATGCATTTTTTTTGTGTCAAAAGTTGTTATCGTTGTTTGCCATAGACGAAAAATTAATTCATTTAGAACACTTTTTAACACGCGTCAAGAAAGTGAATTGTGCCTCTTATCTGTTCTTGACTCTAAAACGCCGAACTAAAATTACTTTGACACAGTACCTTGTACACCCACGTCACCTAACTGCAATATATGCTGAGAACCGTTTCTTTGTTAACTTGAGTGCCAGATTTGTCCTCATTTCAAAAAGCAGCAGCCAATAGAAAACAGTGCCACCGTGATTATAACTGCGGTTTTGTAGTGCATTAAGCATGTTTGCTGAAACTGATACAAATAGCTTCCAAGCTATTGCCTAAATTGACTGGCCTGTTGGTCGAGTGGTTAGTGACCCTGACTGCTGAACTGGAGGTCGTGGGTTCGATTCCCACCCAGGACAAATCTTTGTGTAATGAG
The DNA here is from genome assembly GCA_905163435.1 of Mamestra brassicae. Taxonomy (NCBI): domain Eukaryota; kingdom Metazoa; phylum Arthropoda; class Insecta; order Lepidoptera; family Noctuidae; genus Mamestra; species Mamestra brassicae. Next base: position 8,808,045 of record LR991010.1, read on the forward strand.
CATGATCATTTGTTCTGTGTCTGGGTGTAATTTGTCTATAATATGTATGTATTTAGAAATATATAAGTATGTTTATCAGTTGTCTGGTTCCCATAGCACAGGCTCTGCCTAGTTTGGGATCAGATGACCGTGTGTGAGTTGTCCCAAGATATTAAAAGAACAGCATCCTCGATGCGAAGACTTCGGGGGAGCACCAACAGCATTCTAAAGGTGATAGTGAACAAGCCTGATTGCCCGTTCCTGGGGAACTGGATTAGTATGCACAGCTGCAGGTCTAGTGCAGCGTGAAGTGGACATAGAAGTATTTGAATTAGTTTTAGTGTTATTTTTGTTTTATTTGCATGTATTTCTTTTGTGAGGAGATAAGGTTACTAACATAGTTCTATAAGTGTTACTAACAACAATATGAATATGAATGTTCGATATAAATAAAAATAACAATGACAACTACTCAAAATAAAGAAAAACATTCGAAATTGATTTTAAATATGTTATAATTAAATGAAGACCAAAATACATGAACTCTAAGTCACGCGTGCTTATTACCCACGGCGATGAAGGGTGAATGGGCACGCGTCAATTTGTCATGCCGGGTCGCTGGTCACGTAAGGTGTTACAAATCTGTTCTAAGCCGAAAGCGGTTACTAAAATTCTAACAACCAGTCTCGCAAAGGGTATCGTATTACCCAGTTGTATCGTAGTACCCAGTTGTGGATTTTAAATAATTGCAGTTACTCCGTATAAGATACAATTCAGCTGCATCCGGTTAGACTGGAAGCCTGCCCCACCAAAGCAGTGGTAGGTAAGAAAAAAGAAATCAGTATCACTGGCAACATATCTTCGGCCTACTTACTTACGTTAACCAGCTAAGTCCATTTTTTGGCCAAATTTTTTTTAAGTCTGCCAAAAAGTTCAGATGATTACCTACCTTATGATAAAGCAATAACGTCTTTATCCTCCTAAGACCGTTAGAAATGCCATGCTCGAAAACCTGCTCTCTGTAGGAAATCTTCATAAAAAATACTGCAAAATCCTATAGGAACCAACGGGATTTTCAGAACGATGATTGCTAAAATGAAGTGATATAATTCCGGTTTTTTTTCCTCCTGTAAATTATGCAGAAGTGGACTTAACTTAAAACTTCTTCAAATATACTCAAATCATTCGGAACAATAATGTTAAAGAACTTAAAGTTAAATGAAGACCGAAACACACGACCCCCAAGTCACGCGTGCTTATTGCCCACATTGGTGAAGGGTGAATGGCCACGCGTCAATACATATGTCACGCCGCTGCTTGCTGGTCGCGTGAGCTGTCTGATCGTAGTGTAGTTTGATTTAATATTGTTTTTATGCTTGAGTTTGTCTGATTATGCTGGCATCATGGAGTGTGCTAGCTTACAAGTAGCGAATTATTTAGTTTTACCTTTGTAGTAACGTTTTATTTCTAAGAATACTTTGCATACCTTTGTATAAATGCTAGTTCTTCTAACTCAACAGATAGATGTGTTGCTGAGCACTTTGTGGCGCTTCTTCTTCCCAGCTAAAGCACTAGGAAGTGGTGACGGGCGGGCGTTTTGGGAGACTATCTTTATGTGGAACTTTGACGTTCAAAAAGTGCTGGCACTCAGCCTAATTTGAATAAATGATTTTTGACTTTTTGGCTGTTACAAATCTGTTCTCGGCTAAAATCGGTTTCTGAACGTGAACGATCGAAATCAATGCAATTCGAAATGTGATTTGAAAGTTTAAGATGTTTAAGTAAATAAAAAACTGTTTAAGTAAATAAAAAACCGAAACACATGTGTCTGTTTGACCCTCAAGTCAGGCGTTCTTATAACCCACATTGATTAAAGGCGAATTTTGACACGCGACAACTTGTCACGTGCTACGTGCAACGTGCTACTATCTGGCCGTGTAAGGTGTTACAAATCGGTTCCCAGCTGAAAGCGGTTTCTGTACGTGAACGAACGAATCAATGCAATCTACAACGTAAAGTCGATTTTTCCTACGTATCACAATAATTGCAATTAAGAAAGGATTTTTTTTTAAGAAACAAAGAATTCCTTTTTTATTAATATAATGTGACGAGAGACAGATTGTTCACTAAAGTAAAGATTATGGTACTAAGTATGGTATCTTTTGTGATGTAGATACAATGTTTCTTTCTAGACGTACTTTGCTTTTGTGACGGTCGACTCTATAGAACAAGCTATTATTACGCCTCTACCCACACCGTATATAAATATTCCAAAAATAAATCAATATCTCCACCCCAGAAAAACAGAATAAACGTCTTATCGAAAGTCTTCCTGGAATACACACATTTTATCGCAAATAAATCTACAAAAGTCGAGTAGGGACACGAACAAGTAGTTTTTATGAAAAAGTATTCCTTCGATCCCCAAAGTTAGAGCTTCGGCAAAGATCGGAGTGAGGAGGACCTATCAGTTTTCTAAAAATGCTTTTGAGGCACCATAAATTTCATTAGCGTAGTCGAACACCTTTTTTATGGATGGGAAATCATCAAATGACTTCTTCCGCTCGGGGTGGTGCGGAAGGGCGTGTCAGACTCTTACTGACTAAAACCCATCCGTGTTCCTTCTAAAGCCCTTTGCGTTCCAGAACCGCGGTGACTCTTTCGAACAAATTTCCCCCGTCTTATATGCTGGCATCTCTTTTAGGCGCGCGTGAAACACAACGCACCATCGACCCGGGCCTGGTTGTGACCGGACAGCGAGCCACCCAATGCTCGCCGTCTTCGGTGGCCGGGGATCGCCCTGCGACTCCCGACGCCCAGGGCGTCTTCTTCTGCACGGGCTTCTGTAGGGGCGAAGGCCTTATCACTCCCTCGCACGGCCCGACTCTTTCTTCGCTAGCATTACTTAGAAGAAGGTGACCGCTTCCCAGGCCTCCTCGCTCCGTATCATGGATTTAACCAGGGCCGGACCCGAGAGGTTGCCGCCGCTGATCGCCTTGATGAGGACACGGTGGTGCTCTGCCAAAGCGGGGTAGACCTCCACCGTATGCTCCACCGTGACCTCCGGGCGATCTTTACAGTGCTGTCACCCGGTCGTGTCCTCCCGCTGAATCCGAAACAAGTACCTCCCGAAACAGCTGTATCCGGTGAGTACCTGCGTCAGGCGGAAGGTGAGGACGCAGTGGCGCCTCTCCAGCCACTTCCCAAAGAGGGGTCTTACCGCCGCAATTGTGGCGAGCCCAGCGCTGGGTTGCGATAGTCGCCGTCTCCATACCGCCATGGTATCCTGGTAGTCAAACACCTACTACTGAAATCATGTTCACAAAAAACTCTTTCTCGAAACTAATTTGCGCTGAGAGCCAATTCTAAGTCATGAATAGGACTCGTTAGATGAAAATTGTCGCTAGATATTATATAACTAATAATAGTAGGAGCCATGTCGTTTTTCAGGACAGAGTATAAATTTTTATGGCACTAGGTAAGCGGCGGAATGTCGGAAGAAATAACCGTTTATCAGTCTGTTCGCGATTCAATTTCGGCTTGCGAAAATGTCGAACTTGAACTTGAAATATGAATGGGTCGTTTCGTAAATAGAGATGGTGGAGTATGTCACTACTTGTGCCCTTGAACACGATTTGGTTTTTTGCCGTGCCCAAATGTAAGGAACATTAATCTGGGAGTCGCAAAAAGTGAATCGTTTAATCCTTAATGATCGCATATATTTGAAGCCTATATCCCAAGTTAAGTTAAGTAATCTTGAAGGTTACACTGTCAAATGTTTTACTTATTTATTAAAAATTACTAGAATAATATTATCTTCAGTTTTCGTTTCCCAAAGCCAACAGCGAATTCATAATCTTTTTAGAAAATAATTAAAATAAAATAAACACCTCTTTCAATTTATTATTAAAATAAATTATTACGTAGGTAACTCCATTTACAATAGATTTTACATTCTATCATCAAAAGTAATGAGTTCAGTGATCTTTCAAAACTAATTGTTAGATGTTTATTAATTTATCATAATTACTACAGATTCATTATAAGAAAATAATAATGTATAATTTTTCTAAAGATGTTTAATTTTTTACCGAATGCTTGATGACTTTTTAAATGACAAAATGAACTAAAAGTTATTTTGGGTTTTCAAACGACAAAACAGCTCAACAAAATGATCATACAAAAAGCAATTGACACGCTTAGCCAACAAGATAACAGTACTAATGACTATAGTCCCTTAACCTTAGACAAGTACAAAGCAGTAAATAGATAAAGTTAATATTTTGTTTGGAAGTCGTGATTGGAATATTATGGATAGGTGCGGACTTGTTTCCGGTTTGAGTAGAAAAAACACGGTCCAAAATTAACCCAGCTACGGCGCCAATGATTTCTATCTCAGATTGTAGAATACCAATAGAATTTATACTATCGCTATCTCTCTACCTGGAGCTCGTTCTCGACAGCCGGGGAACTTCCAGGAGCAATTCCGACGTTTGGCTCCCAGACTGGTGCGGGCCGGGGTTGCCTTCAAGTGGCTCTTGCCCAATCTAGGGGTTCGAACGCCTCCTATCGGAGGCTCTATGGGGGATCGTGCGGTGAGCCTCCTTGCCGGATTATCACCATGGGATCTGGAGGCGAGAGCCCGCGCACGTTTACGCGTGGCTAGTGGAGGCGCTTCGCCGCGGCGAAATTCCGCTGCCGCGGCAAGTAGCAGCGCGGCGGTCGGAGAATATATGCTCACTTAAAAGTCTGGCTGATGGTGCTGAATCATTTGGCACTCTTCAAAGCGGTTGAGCCGAATGGTGCTAGCGCAGGCGTCATGTCTCAGCTGCGACGGTTTATTTTAATCAATTATTTGTTCCTTGAATTGTTGCATTTTTCTTTTACTTCGGACTCTTGATCGTGCAAGTCTTTCTACATCGTTCTCACATTCATGTATAATTTTCACACGAGTGATGTAACCATATCATTGTAAAAAACATTGATTTAAAAGTGTTCGTGGAGTTTCTTGCACGTTCTTCTCCATAGAGATCTACGCTTTGGAACGAGTAATTGGATTCATCTCTTTGGACAGACCGACCTTGACTATTCAAAAGTGCCTGTAATGGTTTAATTGAAATAAATGTTTGAGTTTGAGTTTACCCTGGCGGTTTGGAGATGGCAACTATCGCGACCCAGCGCTGGGCACGCAATTGCGGCCCCTCTTTGGGGAGTGGCTGGAGAGGCGCTACGGTGTCCTCACCTTCCGCCTGACGCAGGTACACATCGGACACGGCTATTTCGGGAGGTACTTGTTTCGGATTAAGCGGCAGGACACGCCCGGGTGTCATCATTGTGAGGATCGCCCGGACGTCTGCCCTGCTTGGGCGGAACTCTGACGTGTCTTCGTTGAGGGGATCGGCGGCGGCGACCTCTCGGGTCCGGCCCTGGTTAAATCCATAGTCCGGAGCGAGGAGGCTTGGGATGCGGTCACCTGCTTCTGCGAAGCAGTAATGCTAGCGAAGGAGGAGGCGGGCCGCGCGAGGGTAAAACAAGGCCTTAGCCCCAACCACCGCTACAGATGAATACGCCCCGGGCATTGGGAGTCGCAGGGCGATCCCTGGCCACCGTAGGCGCGGTCCTGCGGACCGCGAGTGTTGAGTGACTCGCTGTCCGATCACTATCAGGCCCGGGTCGATGGCGATTTGTGTTCCACGCGCGCCTCAAAGTCATGTCAGCATAGAAGACGGGGCCTACTAGGACCAGAGCCTGTCGAGGTTGCGAAATTTGTTCAAAAGAGTTACCGCGGCCCTGGAACATAAAGGGTTTAAGAATGAACACAGATGGATTTTAGTCAGTAAGAGTCTGACACGCCCTTCCGCTCCACCCAGAGCGGATGAAGTCATTTGATGATTTCCTATCCTTAAAAAAGGCGTTCTTCACAAAAACTCATTTTGGTTCTAAATACACATAATAAGTAACGTTAACTGAATACATACAAGCTTTTTACTTATCTTTGAAGTCAAATACAATTCAAAGTTGTATAATTAGATTAAAAAAATCCTCAAATATTTTGATTCGGAAGATCACTTTTTAGCCTACTAACCTACCAGTTTTTAGGGTTCCGTACCCGAAGGGAAACCAGCGTTACCCTATTACTAAGCCTCCACCGTCCGTCCATCCGTCCGTCTGTCTGTCAGTGGGCTGTATCGCAAGAACCGTAATAAGGTAGGCAGTAGAAATTTTCACAGAGTGTGTATTTCTAATGCCGCTCCGGTATAACAACAATTTAAAAAAAAAACAAATTAATTTAAAAATTAAAGGCTCCCATACTATTTTTTTCGGTTTATAGTACAAAACCCTTCGTGTGAGAGTCTGACTAGCACTTGGCCAGTTTTTACTTTGATTTTCACCAATTGACCACACCAATCACAAAAATTACGACGGCGCCGCCTCATTAAGGCAAGGAGTAATTTTATGTTGAAACTCTGTTCCTTCTATTCTCTGTTCACTCTAGCGGGTCAAAAATGGTAAGCTTAGCATGGTAAGCGGTTTGTATCTCTTTAGTCCGGCTCTTTACGTTTCTTATGTGGCGGTAAAGTAAAATCTAACTACATACATAGATCTTGGGTTCACTAGGGCTCGTTTTTTAACCCAGTATGCTACGGGAGGATGTGAGACGCAGATTTATTCATTTTGGAGAGTAAAACATCTCGAAGTATGATTTAACAAAAAACAATTGCTTAACAGCAAAACATGTTTTATTTATTTTTCCTAGGGCCGATTATTATTTTTACTATTTTTTAGTGTATTTCAATGTTACGATCTCAAAAGAGGTGCATTCATTCCTGGGCAGCAATGATCCAATAGCAATGTCCATTTAGCATGTGCATTAAAAAAAACTGGTAATGTATCCGATTTCTGTCAACGAAATAAGATTTGCTAAAAGAACACTGCTGAAGGGAAGAAAATTATTTGCTGATCCACGTAAGATCCCTTGACCCGCTTCAACTGACTAATTAAATGGAGTAATTTCACTTTTCTTCTTTAAAGAGTGCTCATACTGTGGGTGGCGATCACTACCTACTGTTTTAAGAACTCCATTTTTTTACTATCTCAAATACTAGCGAACATTCCCGTGGGAGTACGGGGATAAATATAGTCTATGTTACTTGCTCGTAATGTAGCTAACCATTGCTGAAAGAATTTTTCAAATTGCTCCAATAGTTTAAATTTTCGAAAAAAAGAAAACACGATCGATCTTTTCAATGAAAACCTAAGGAAAATCTATTTTCTTTTTTTAGAAATTTCCAAGATTTCATTCGAGTTTTTCAGATTTACATAAGCCTTTGAGCAGACTTGAGAACATGTCTATAAGAAGGTTGATTATGCCCCAAACAGTGATAGGAACAGACGATGAAAGTTACAGACAGACTAAAAAGTAGTCACGATGCTCAGCAGGGCTAGAGCGCTTAGGAGTGGAAGACAGGTTACATATCGTTTTATGAAAGCAATGACGACCCTCATACTCGTCATATACAGTGTAATAATGAACATTTTCAAAATTAACAAAAAAAATTGTTTCGACACAAGCTGGAATAGTTTTTTTCAGATTATGTGATAGGAAAAACTGTTTTGTCTATAGCGTTCACACTCTCTAATTAGTCAATGCGTAAATAGTACGTTTTTATCTCCCATCGTTTCAGAAATGTGTTTAGGTTCCACATTATTTGCTGTTTGAAAATTGGCAGTAGTAAATTTCTGGTCGGCCTTGGAGTGAGCTAGATTAGAAACAATAAAAACATACAATAAGCTGAGACAACGATAAATTCTTTCAAGAATAGCTATTGTATCACTAGAATATATCGCATCAAATGCGTAGACACGAAATTATCAGGCTATACTTTCATTTCCAATATTCGCTTATCTTGATTAATATAAGCTTCACGGACACTGTGAGGTCAGCTTATACTGGAAATACTGTAGCTTGATATGTCATTAAAAAGCTAGCACAAAGTAAAGGCTCTAGCAGGTTGGCACGACAACACCTTTTCATAAAATTGTCCTATGTACGTATTAGAAAAAAATATTTTATTTTGTGTACCTTGGTCAAGTCGGCAGGAGCCTTAAATCGACATTACCTTTTGTACAACAGATAAGATTTCAATCTTACATATGTATAGCAACACAATATGGTATCTATCTATCTACAGTTCTAATAAATCGTTCTACTTATCTCAAGCCAAAGATAAAAAAGATAAATTACTGAAAATATAGGTAGGTACGTATTACGTACCCGTAACTCGAGTTTTCATTTGGTCTATAAAAAATGTCGCGTAATTTTATCATCTAATATTCCTGTAGGACGAATTTATTTTTACTGCCCGAGTATTATTACTAGAGATAGTAGAATTTTATGGGAGGACTTATGACTTGGCATATAATTTTTAATTTTAATAAAACTCGAGAATCTGTTTAGCTTTTAAGTGCGTTTTTACTTTAAAAATATCCAATAGGAACCTTCATAAAAATGTAAGCGTAACAAAACAGTATGGAAGGTTTAGAAAAATAATGCCATATTTTTCACCCAAAAGAAACTTTTCATAAATTAATTTTTGACTATGAACATGTCGAACTTTACCTTAATTTTGGCAATTTTTCATATTAGAATTAAAAGAATTTTCAATTCAGAAGGCAGGGTATACTAATTTCAAGTTCTAATGGCTCAACGATCAATGACTAAAAGATCAACGAAGTTACCATCCATGACGTCACACGACAAAATTAGCTTCTTTCAGTTTATTAAAAGTCTCAAAATCAGTGAAAATTTCCTATTCAACAACATTTAACTACTCATCAGAAGAATCAAAATAATTGACTATCATGGGCCAGAGAGCTGACCTATGTAAATCATTTAATCAACACCGTGTGCTCACAGTTAAATTCGAATTCATTGGCCTGATACGTATTAATTTTTCATGTTAATAGAATTCCGTGTTGAATTTGGTAAAACTAAAGATTATGTTCGATTCTAAGCTTTGTTAGTGAATCTAAAGATTATTTTTAAAGTATTGGTTTCATTAAGCTGAAAGATATTTTTAGAACAGGTATTCTTTACTGGTACAGGACAAACAAAACTAGCAAACTACCTTTGGAAGGAATCCCAAAAGTTTGAAAGCCTGCCTACTCTGACATGCCTATGCTGTCATGATTTCGTTGTGAGAGAGAGATGATACTATACAGGACTTATAGCAGTCTCTTTGACTTATAACTGTCTAAACAGACTGTTGTAAGTCATGGAGACTGCTACCACGACGAGGACGACGACGTCATAGGACGGCAATGACACGTCGTAGTAACTAACTTTGTACTTAACCTCTTGGAAAGGCTGATCGTCAGGATATTGATTAATCTTGTTACTGGGTTATGGAGGTCAGTTAGGTAATCATTCCATGTCAAGTACTGGTATTTGCCTGTATCTAGTGGCACTGAAAGCAAAACTCCAACGTAGTTAGGAAAAAGCAGGGCAGATGGATGGGATGGAATCAAGTCATCATCATAATGTATAATGCCGCACCTTTAAAGTAAAACCGTTACTAAACGAAATTATGAAATTTTATAGTCGCACCTTTAAAGTAAAACCGTTACTAAACGAAAATTTTCATGAATTGAGGTATCAATGCCATCTATTTAAAACAGTGACTATTTTCTAATATTGGCTCCCCTATAAAATTTCATAATTTCGTTTAGTAACAGTTTTATTTTAAAGGTGCGACTACAAAATTTCATAATTTCGTCTAGTAACGGTTTTACTTTAAAGGTGCGATGCTTATTTTGTCTTAAATTCCCTTATATTAATTCAGTACCCATTCATAGATAGTGCAATAATTTGGTACAATTCTTCAATCATCGATAAAGCCTAATTAGTTTTCCCTTTTGAATATGGTTCGAATAAGCTTTCAATAGTTTCAATCAGACGCTATTGCAAAGCGTTTGACTTGCTTCATGTCACATATAGTAGGCGCCAGATAAATGTGGAATAAAGTATATTGACCTTTCCCTAATAACTGTTCATAGGTTCCTGAACAATTAAATATGAATCGTTTTTCATTATTAGACAATGTTAAGGATCACGAGAGATGATGATTCGGGACAGCTTTGTGTCATTAATTCCGTTTTTCAAATTAAAAATGTCAATAATTGTAGGTGGGTCAATGACCGTTATTCCACGATTATCTGGCGCCTACTATAGTTGAAAACTTAATCGGAAGTTGCTGGCTTTTCATTTGGTATGCCTTGTTTTGGTACCCACTTTCAGATTTCCGAAACTGTTTCACACATGTTGGGAAGATTTCTTCTATTTCTCTACATTTTGGTGCAAGATTTTTTTTATTGGCGAATGAGGAGCTGTCACTTTTTGAATTTTGCATTTTAAGAGAACATACAACTCATTCTTTAAAGAAGCTCAAAAATACTCGTCCTTTTCACAAATGCCCATAATATGGCGTATCATAAAAAAAAACGTGTGCGTCTCGGGACGCCCGACAGAAGTGATAAATAAAACGAATCTAAGTTGAACTATTTAATATGAGCAGCGTCTGTCCGAAATACGACTAGCGCTGTGGGTTAAAGTGAGAGAGGGAGCCTGCCTACCGCTGCCGTATGCGTGAGAGAAAGGGAAGCCAGACAGACTGGCGCAGTAACGCGTTACGTTAGGACCGGAAGGGTAAGCCGCTTCCTAATAAGAAGTTATCACTTCAAAACAGACGAAACCTAAAACCTAAATAATATGCTTTTTATGAAGGTCAATAAAAAGTAGCAACAAACTTGTGCTTTAATAGAAATAATCAGAACCTCAATCACATACTCACAAGTCAAACGTCCCAAACATTAACGCTTACTTTTATTTATAATGAAAATGACCGATTTTATTGTGATTAGAAGCAAACGGCTGTGACTTAATATCGGTATTGCATGTTCATTGTTGTCGCTTGCTCAACGCATAATTTAGTGTTTCTACAAAAACTTCCCTTAGTAACCACTTCTTTGGTTCGTTCACGTAGGCAACTTTGAAGTTGCAAAAGCGATGCTGAAATTTGAGGTCCTGCAAAAACCCAGACAATTGTAGACTCTTTGATATTAATTTTAGATCATCTTTTGCTTCTTCTACTGTATGAAGCCACAGAGTAAAATTGTTTGTTTTGTTTGTAAAATGTAATCCCTGAAAGTAATGATTCGATAACAAACATTTTTAGAAAACCAAGTATAAGCATCTTTTTGTACCAAAAACATACACGGTAACTTTATGTTTATCCCTAGCCGAAGGAATAAGGTAAGTCTTAAGTATGCACTTGAGACCAATTTATCTTGTGCGGTTACTCAACGTTGGCCGTAAGAGCAATATTTTAGAAAACTATTTTTGAGATTCTTAGTGTCCCGTACACTCCCCAAAGAAATTCCTCCCCATGCCAAATTTCAGCTCGCTACGACCAATAGTTTCGGCTGTGTGTTGTCTGTCAATCACTGAGAGATTGACAGACAACCACTCAGTGATTGAAATCAGTCAGTCACGGAACAATTTTATAAAAGGATTATCGTACATTCGTACTTTTAACAAATACGAGCTAGGTATATTGCTAAAAGTACGAAGCACGAAACAACATGAAATTCTAAAATGAAAAACGCTTCTCGCGGCAAATGTTTTTCGACAACTTTTTCTATTTTTGTTTTAATTAGACAGCGTTCGTCGCCGGTCAGGGGTCACTCGAGCGAAATGTGCGTTTTAGCTGAGTTTTCATGGAAGATTTCTAGTCATTGCAATATTATGTAGGTAGTATTTGAATTTGGAACACGTAATCGATCGAATCGAACAAAAAATAAACATAGATCACTTATATTAGCCCTTGCTAATAAATGTCTATCTATGTTTATTTTTTGTTATTACCTTATGTTGTCCTACTGCAGGGCAAAAGAACATTTTTTTTTCTTTTTTTTTCCGGTTTGAGAAAGTGTGATGTGTGAACCAATCCCGTTTGTAAGTATTGAGCTAGTCCCAGAATTCTGGTAGATTTGAACGTGATTCGTTCGACCTATAATTATGTATTCTTCATTTCAAATCTAGAAACTTACCATTTATTTGTACCACAGACAGATTCAAAAGCATATCGAAGAATTTGTCACGACTGAAGCTATTGAAGATTATAACTGATACCTGTATTTAGTACGCTCCAATTAGGTATCTTTAGAGTCTTAAGACATTATTATGATAAGATTATTATGGTAGGCTAAGAAAACCTTAAACACTACATATAGAGACTCTTAGATTATTCAACTTCTATTAATTCCTTTAATCTCCAGGTAGCCGATGACTCAGAATGTTCACTCCCAATTAGCAAAGTTCATATTATTCTCTGTAGGTGTCAAAGGTAAAATTTTGGTAAAATTAATTCAAACTAAACTTATAGTCATCATCTGCCTAGCCTTTTCCCAATTATATTGGGGTCGGCTTCCAGTCAAACCGGATTCAGCTGATTACCAGTATTTTACTTGGAGCGGCTGTCTACCAGACACCCATTAACAGGAAAACACGTACTCCTTGGTAAGACTGGTGTCAGATTTTCTGGCTTCTGACTATTCGTAACGACTGCCAAAGATCTTCAAATAACAGCCGGGACCTACGGCTTAACGTGCTTTCCGAGGCACGGAAGAGTCTCGGCATGTTAAGATGGTCACCCATCCACAGACCAACCTCGGCAAGCGTTGCTTAACCTTGAAGATCGACCCGTGCGGCTGTTATTATTTAGCTAAACTTATAGTCAAACAAAAGCAATTAACGGGATCACTTATAACAACCTTATTCAGAGATTCATATTGTAATTAGAAATTGCTAATATAGTACAGAACATTTGCAAAAAAAAAAAATGAAATTCGTAAAAATGTGCTGCAATTAGTAAAAGAAAGTGAAATATTTGATTCGAAATTTAATATAAATTCTAATTTCAAATATCATTGATGAAAATCGATGGAACATTATCGCTGGAGGTAATTAGATAAAAAGAGCGAAAATACATTTGAAAATCGAGTCGAGAGCTACAGGTGAAGAACGGTCGGCGCGCGAACTCACTAGCGGCGTCAGTTGGCCCGCGAACAGTGTCCCGTACGGACGTACCGCGGCCCGTCTCACGAATACCGACATGTACTCGAACACGAAGAATATAAGTGAACGTAAATAAAAAAACAACGTGAAGTGCTGTGCTGTCAAGACAGTGTAACAAAAAAATTGTAGAACATAGTTTTTTTTTTCATTGTGTTAATATCTTATCTATTAAGTGCGTCAGATGAACAAATTCGAAAGAATTGACTTTGATAAGATTTAATAATAATATATTAAAATCGTTTTTATTAATAATACTGTTAGTGTGATAAGTTTTATTATTTGTAGTTTTCTGAACGAAATTGTGGACAAGTTTGTGGACAAAGAAATTATGCGGATAGCTGAAAAAATGTGAGTACTAATATTATTTTTAAAACCTTATAAATATTTCTCCAGATGTTACATAGATACAAATATTTAAATGAACATAAGATGTTCAACAAAAACTATGTGCAAAATATATATTTAAGCGGAATAGATGAAATAAATTCCAAATATCAAGTAGCAACTGCGCATCTTTCTGAAATGCTACGCGAAATACCGGCCGCTAATTTTTATTTCCTAATTTATTGAACTCTTTAAAAAATGGTATTTATAAACTCGCCTCTTCTTCCATGGGGCCGGAAAAAACCCAAATTCTTCAATTAAAAACTTGTCACCAAGAAATGCGGAACTTTCTTCAGCATCTTAATCACAATCATCTGTTATCGGTCGTCCAAATACAAAATTCATGACGTATCTGGTAGAAATACAAATACTGGAAAAGACGACAACATCTTTCGCACATATTTGCTAAGGATTTAAGTAAAGTTTGTCCCTTTTGACGCATTCGATACATCTTACCGCAAAATGTTAAGTACAGTTATCATTGGAGGCGTATCTAGTAAAATTCCATGGTTAAGTTCAATGATATGTGAGGTCATGGTAGTTTTTGTGATGTAATGAATTTACCTTTAGAAATGTCGTCATAGATAAATAAAAAACGGCTAAAACAGCGCTGGTACAGCGAAGCAAATGGCGTTCGAATCGATAATTTTAAGAACAGATATTTTGGGTGAGGTACTCCTCAAGGCAAGACTTAGGTCCTGTTTTGTTTTATCTGTTTTTGATGGTTTAGTTTTAAGGAAATTATGTCTCATCTGCTGATATTTTAATTTAAGTAACTATTTATTCAAGAAGGGTGAGTTACACGTGGAGAATCGTTTGCAGTATTCAGTAAATTATCAATTTTGAGACACAAGTTGTACTTGTAGCCGGTGTATTATTCAATATCATTTCGTTGTTAAGTCCAACAGATTTTTTATCTTATGACGCATTATTCGAGTTGCCAATCTTATTCAAATACGAGTGAAAATCTAAGACGTTGTCAAACAAACTTCAATTTATATTTAGTTAAATATCCTCAAACATTGTTAATGTGTTTCTAGGACTTTTCAGGTTTAAATTCGTATATGTTTATAATGTTGTTTTGTATTTATCGTTATCATTAATGTTATCTATAAGTCTTCGTGTTTCTTGATTAAAAGATTGTCAAGTACTATTTTGTTGTTACTTTACTGTCCAATGAAATTTTATGGAAGTTAGCAAATGATTTGGCTCAAAAATATATTCGTTGATTCCTAAAGTTCCTTGCTCGATAATAATTAATTGAAAATCAACCCATTTTCTCTACAAAAACCGGACGTCCATTAACGCTCGATAACTTTGGGTGTCACTGTCATTTTCTTTTCAATAACTTAATGGGATTATCGAACATTTTAAAGCTATATAAGAAGTACATTTTGATGGATTCAGAAGATATGGGCGATGCAAGAATGTAGTTTTTTTTCTTTATTAAATTGATTGTAGAATCGACGTTGTAGAAAAAAACTTGCCAAATTGATAATATATAATCTTTTGTAGAAAACGATTTTTCGAGTGTTTCATCATTTTTATACGGTCTAGAAAGATCCAAGCTCTCTGTTCATTGGTATTCTAAAAACAAATGTTAGAGTCACGGAATAATCTGCAGGTCTGAAATTATTTGGCTTATTATTGATCTCATGCATGTTAATTTAATTTAATTTCATTTATACATAATCTAGTTATAGATCATAATAATGTTCGGTGAGTAACTTAGAACTCACCTAATTTTAAGTGTTGTGCAAATTGTTCAGCATCAATCGACAATATTGTAATGCATGATGTGCTTATCTGTAAGAAATTGGTACACTGATCTATCAGTTTATTTGATGTATCTCATCCTTGTACAATATCCTTATTCAATTGTTGGTGAGCCAAATAAATAAAATAAAATAAAATCTCACTACTTTAATAGGCAGAAGTTTTGGGGATAGGAACTTGGCCTTTTCTCACATTTTTGTTTTTTGGAGGTATGATTTACTGAGAATCATAATTTTAAATTTTTAGCCTCGGGAAATGATGCTATGACATAAACATTATTTCTAATAACCAAGGTAAATTCCTAGAGTACTGAATATACAACAAAATATTATTTAATCGTCTTGTCCTATCGTTCTGGTAGCAGTCCTAATGCACGGTCGTGAGCGTGTGACGAGGCAATTGTATGGACAGATAGAATACTTGGAATAGTAAGTAGTATGTATTATCTTCTTCTATTCTTTATCTTGTAAAGCTTACCTTTCCTCGTTTAAATCTTACAACGCAGTTTCAACGATAGTGGTTGATTACAAAGTTATCTCTTAATAGTAAAGTCGTTCCTTTGTAGGTATTGTAATATATGCATGATTTAAAAAAAAATGCTATGATTTTCACCCCTGAGTTTAGGTTCTGAGGTCTCTGAGTGAAATCCGGACAGCACAAAGATAACACAAAAAGCTAAGGCAATTCCTTTCAGATTTTTTCAAAAATAAGAATCCCTCAATTAAGAATTTCCTTTGAAAACCTTTGCATTGTGAAATAAACGTGTTACGCTTTTAAGGTAGGTCAATCAATATAATTACTAGTGCTAAAATGTGATGCCTTTATGCCACGTAATAAAATATTATCAAAATTTCGCATTCTATTTGAGTTTTAATTAAATGGGCAGACTTCAGGGAGCAGACCATTAAAAACTTTTCCTCGGTTACTGCAACTGCAACAAAATATTAAACGTAAATGAAGCGTTTCGTAAAATTGAGTTTGAACAAAATTCAAGCTTCTCACAAAGGCTAAACGATATGGGCAAAAAGTATCTACATCTATAAATTGATAAAAAAAAGATCACGTTTTTAACTTTAGTTTTTTATTAGAGTTGACTGAGTTAACTCTTCGAAAGCACTCACTACATACTACACCTACTAATAAAGATGTTTATAATGAAGTGCTACTGTGCAGGTAATACCATATCGATTCAGAATAGAGAGCTCTCATCAGATCCATTGAGCTACGCGAGATATAAGTTTCAATCAAGAGAAAATAAAAGAACTAGGTCAAATGTATCCGATTCCCAGCCTATTACGATTTCTGTAAAATTATCAATTACCACTGCATATAGGAATTATGAGAATTAAAATGAGATGGTGTTACACCACGTAAATTTATTTTTGGTGGTGTTGATTTTTGCGTTGTCCTTTGCTCGAAAATTGTGAGAGGCGTAGTTTGAATTTTCTGCATCTTATTTGAGTGCACACAAATCATAAAATGGTGTTGTAATTGTATCCATGTAAAATTATGCAGTTTTTAGTCTGCTGTAAAGTGGCTGATTTCGAAATAAAGAAAATAAGCGAATTCCGTCAGAAATTACGCATTTTGACTGAAATGTAAGTAGAATATGTGTTGCGCCAACCCCAAGTAACACGGGACAAGGACAAGAAGATAATGAAGGGCAAGTTCTTGTTATATTAGCTAGAGGTATATTCAGTTAGAGTTATAAAGGAGATTGCCACATCCATCCAAACAAAACAAACACACTTAGACACGTCTCGGTCTGCGAGATCCGGTAGTACCTAACAAACTGTTAACCCATTTATCCATTAGAAGCTCGGTCAACAAAGCAATAAAGATACATTCAGTTTTAGTCAAATAAATAAATGATAGATCAAACTATGGCTAAGTAAATCATATGTATATAATAAAATCTTATACTAAATTCACCGTACTGAAATTCTAATTTTGTTGTAAAAAGATAAATGCATGTAAGTAAGAAAACAATACGTGAGAAATTAAGAACATGGCTTGAATGATAGCGTAACGGTTAACAAGGGAGAAAAGAAGAAGAAACGTAATGCACCGACCCGAAGTAATAAGGGCCAAGTGCAGAAATGTAATGATAGTGTAAAAACACTTAGACAGCACCCTGGTGAAAGGTTTTCATTACTAAAGTCGCAAGTACATGCCTGTTTCCTGGATAAACAATAAAAGTAGATTGCATGCCGAGCGAGACGAGAGTCGTTACAAGTCTTCTGATTGGTGAATTTCACAATGTAATGCAAGCTACTTGCATTCTTACTTCATCACGTGCTAGAGACGACTTTCAAGATTGTTAGTTTGGACAAACGACGTGTGAGAAGATTATTTCATGCTCTTTGTCCCTTTGCTAGACGATGCTTCTTAGAAAATTCAATGCTATTTGCGTCATCATCTTGTTGGATACCACATCATTGTTCTATATGAGGGGCAATTCATTTTAAAATGTTCACACATAAATCTAAACGATGCTGAAGGTTTTCTTAGGAATAATTTTTCTCTGGCACTTTTGCACTGCTATATTATTATCTTTTTGTAGTTTTGGATAAATGCATTGGAGTGGTAGAAATTACTTTGACTAGTACCAGTTTATTGGTTATTATAGCAGATTTTATATGGTAGTGATCGGAATTTAACAGATCATCTTTTAATTGAATGTATATATACAAAAATCTTTATTTGTACACTGACCGCATCTATGCACAACATTAGGTCAAATTTTGATTTGACCTAATGTTAATAATAAATGTTGTAAGCATATCCTGATTAAACCATTAATTATTATGCTTCGAAAGGAGAATTAATTTATTGTACAAATTAAACGTCTGTGATTTGATTTATAGCCTCATTCATCGAAAGGTCTACTCCTATAAAAACATTTTGACAGCATTCTTTAAAATGTCAAAATTATGATTGCCTTCCGTTTTTTGTATCATGTACCTAATGCAGTCTTATCTTCTTGATTCTTGCTCTTTTGCGTCATAGTCTATGGACGGTAAAAAAATCTTTATTACCATCAATTTCTTCTTGTTTTTCAGTTTGTACCTTTGCGAAGATTTTTTATTTTCAAAACGTCTAGTTTTTGCGCTATTATCATTACAATAATGTCATGTGATTTCCTAGCGGTTGTAGCGTGTGAAAAACTGACCACAATGTATTATATATTGCGCAAAATGCGACAGCAATCGTAATGTGGTTTTAATGGAAATGTCGTGAAGCTTACAAACTTTTTCTACTTCACTTTCGATTGACTTATTTACAACTTCTGTATTGTAATAATGTCATCTAGGTATATTTTATGCTGTGACAGTCGTTAGGTGTTGAGATTTTCGAAAATTTAAATCGTGTATTTCATTACTTGGTTCTTCTAGGTTGACGAATTCATAATTATGTTATACAGGTGTATAATAAGACAATAAAATTGTGCCACAAACACAGACAATTACATCTAGGCTATTGCAGATATTCTGTTAAATTTAACAAGATCAAATATATACCCCTTAGATATTATTATAACTAGAATGAGCGAAAAATTGTAATACTTAAAGAAGAAGTTAAACCGCGTCGAATAACAAAGAATAATTTCAGTGTCATGTCATGGCCGAAAAAAGATAGCTTCTTTTAAGAAACAAAGTGTCTGGTGACGTGACCCTGATCATACCTTATTGAATATTAATTTTATTTTGTGCCTCAGACAGAGTTGTCGTTTTGAAACGGAAACCATTAATGAATATAATTAAACAACTGCTCAATGAGGTGTTATTTCGTATATATTTACTGGTCCTTTTGTTAGCGAGCTTGGCTTTTTGGCACTCTAATGAAGGATTTGTTTTAAACGGTTCGTCCGTGTGGCTACAAATTACTGGCAATCCTTAATTTATTCGAATTGAACACAACCGTATCAATCATACTTAACACTACATAAAAACATGTTGTTCAAAATTCCACTGAGGTTACTTATTCTGAAAAGGTTGCTTAGCATTTACTGACCTGAATAAATAAGTGCGCATTAAAAATATTTAACTATTGACAATTTAGACGACAGTAGGTATCTTATTCTGTGGTAATCAAACTAATCATTGCCTTTGAGTTATAGCCAAATTTAATAAAGGATTAATGTCGTATATAAATTAAATTGGCAAATCATTTAAATATTATATTCTAAAAGCCATCAGATATTCAGTTACAGATAATTGATAAACACTTTGTAAACAAAAACCTCTTCAACATCGAATTACCTTTTTCACAAAACGTTTAATTTACTGAAATATAATATTGGGAAATCAGAAATCTCTTCAAAGATAAGATGACACCTCTTTCGCTTAAATATTTGACGAAAAATAAATTGTTTTGCTATGTCTCTTCAAACTTAACAAGCTAGGAAAAATCTAGTTGAAATATGAGTTAGTGATTCCTAGTAGTTTATTTAAGATTATAATTCGGTTTTCAAGTACCTATCATAAAAATATCACAAATGTATTTACTGAGTCAAAGAAAATTATTCCTAAATCATTTAAGTTCCTGGTTTCTATTGTCTAATCGATATTTTAGCATTCTTTCCGGCATCTAATACCGATATATGTACCTACATGTAAATTATGTTTCATTGGAAAGTCGGTCTCTTTTCTAATTTCTTTTAAAATGCAAAGATCTATTATTTTACAAACTCTTGCTTACTGGAACAAGTTTTCTTATGGGATATTCACATAAGTATCAAATTTTAGCGGCCCTCTCTCAACCATATCCACTTTTAACTTAACTAACTTATGTTGACATCGCTTTGATCTTTTCTGTTATCTCAACATTTTTATTTACAAAATTCGCAAACATATTTGTAATATCTCAGTGGATTCTGCGTCGCAAAGACATTTTTGTTTCAAAATTCACGACGCTTCTAATCTTCCACCAGCACCCGTATTGAGGAAGAATATAAAATCCATACTCTTCGCTTTGTAGATTTTTCTTCATTGTTTGAAATAGTATCCAGATCGAAGAGTTTTATTTTTATGTTTAAGACTATGGTTTACGGTATTAGTTTATTAAGTGATCGACAGTAATTTTAGACAACTTCTGTTTAATTAACTTTGTCATTTCAGCAGTGTAACGATACAAGTATCGCATGAGGAAACTGAATTATTTCTGAATGTCAAATAAGGTTTTGTCAGATGTTAAAGATATGTCACAGAATTTTCTACATAGAGTATAATTATTCGACACTACACTTAACCTAGTATATATATTAAATTCTGCTAACACTGGCGGAAGCTACATGATGTAGTATTACAAACTTGCTCGTTCGCCAGCCGTCGAATACACTCTGGGGACGCTTAGGCAAATATTATACGAGCATTAACACTTTGTGTTTATGTCTGTACGTATTATAAGTTTGGCACTTTGTGATCCATTACCTCTTTCTTGTTACCTGTTGTTTTTAATAAACCTAACCTTATTTCTTTATTTTGAATTTCTACAGTATCACATTGTCTCTTTTCGGTTCTAGCTGTCCCAATCGGGCTATGATAGTGAGGACAGGGAGAGTGCATGCGTATGTGTGTTTACCAAACTTTTATGCAATATTATTACCTCCAGCGTCAACAGCTTATATAATTAGTCATATGATGCGCAACATTATCGAAGCCTAGGTGACTAGGTAGACACGTCATTATCGTGTCAGTGGCTTTGTCAAGGTGTGCAGATAATCGCAATTTTTTTAACAACACAACTTGGACAATGATGATTCCGATATAAATAAAGACCCATAACCATCCAGTGTAATAGATGCTGTAATGGTCAGCACCACGGTCGTCTAAATAGAGGAAGAGTCAATTGATCTGTTAAGATCTCGCAAATTGAAACAACTACATAACTGCGTTTGAGAAGCGCGTTTCCATCAATTCTCTGTACGTGTTTGGTGCAGTCATGCTATATGAACACGACAATAATGAACAGATAGCAATCGTTAAATTACCATTTTACTGCGTTTTATGTGAGTTGTAATAATAGTATGACAATGCATGTAACAGATTTTGACATTGTACTATATGGTGCGTTAATAGTGATTTTGCATTAAATGACTGAGACAGTTTGGCATGTTAATTTTTAAGTATCTATGACCCTAGATAATTTTATTTACTTAAAAATCTTATACCAGCTGATTTCTGAACAAAGAGAAAAATAAAAAAAATTACAAGTTATTAAAACAGGCATCGTGGCGTATATTAGTGAGGATCCAGAATTTCAGGCTAGTGGTGAGCCTAACCCTAAATTGTTTAAACTATTTAGATAAGTCACCGCGAACTACCACACCACAGTAATCTATAATACTACAGACAAAGTTTAGGGGAAATTATAAATTGAAATTGGAATAACAGGATGAGTAACTCTTTGATTAAGAGATTATGGTTATAAAAGTAATTAAAATTAATTCCTATGCGAAGGTAATCCTTTGTCTTTTATTACACCTGGCTGTAGATAAACAATTAATATTGTTAAACAAGTACAGCTATTTCCTCAAGGGAATATTGCTGTAGAGTATAATGACTTTGTATCATAAAAACATTATCTGAGACATTGGTATCTTGAGATAAATGTGTTGATTTAATCGTGTCCAATGGTAAGTGCTGTTTTCTAGTATCTATTTGTGTATCTTCTAATTATGCTGAATATATCTTACCGGGCGTTTTTCTAATCATCATTAAGATGATATTGTATTTTGTAATGTTTGCTGTAACATTTAGGATACCGTCAAGCAAATTATCGTCTCTAATTTTGTGTCGACTATTTTGAAACATGTAACCTTAAATGTGGCCTTAATTTCTAATTACGGGGATTCTGGATTAAACATTTGTTGGCAAACTAAATGTTGAGCTTCTCAAAGTACCACAGTTGCCTTGAGAGATTAATTTGAGTGACACTTCCTTCTGAGTAATCTTTGAGAAAATCTGTTATGAAATTGTTTTGTTTTTGTTAGGTGTCATTAGCATTGCTATGGTTAGCTTTGGCTGGATTTCTTTATTAAATATATTTAGAAGCTTATTATGTCATAGCTAGAAGTATTATATTTTATGAATAATCTATGTGGCTGATGCTGTTAGAGGCTGAGTTAAGATAACTGCGTTGATCAAAGAAGAATTTTCTGAAGTGTTTTAACATCCAATCAACACGTTAAATAAAGTAAATGATTGACACAAGAGACTAATCCTTTAAAATATCTTTCATTAAACTCATAACTCGCATAATAATTCATTCAAATGTTTTATTTTAATATCATAAACAAACGTTATTTGATGTTTCATATTAGTTTATGACTCTTTTAACATATTCAATCCAATTTGTGTTTAGGTTATGATCATCAAACTACTTGAAATAAGTTTTTATAAAAATAAATTGATTTTGATTACTGTACATGAAGATTTATTGCACATTAAAATGGATTTATTGTTTCTTTTGCAAAGGTTAGATACGGTCTAGATTATTTAATACGTTGCTCGTAGATTAATATTTGTATCTAGTTTCCTTTGCTGTTTATAAGTATTCGGTGGGAATATCTAATACAAGCTAATTTATGAATATGTTAATTGAATTATGTTACAGTTGTTTTAAAGCCTTCTTTGTTTCGTATCTATCAAAAAGCCGTAAACTTACTATGTATTCCACAATAGATAAATATTCTACTATTTTGATAACTGTTATACTATAGTAGGCGCCAGATAAATGTGGAATAAAGTACATTGACCTTTCCCTAATAACTGTTCATAGGTACCTGAACAATTAAATATGAATCGTTTTTCATTATTAGACAATGTTAAGGATCACGAGAGATGATGATTCGGGACAGCTTTGTGTCATTAATTCCGTTTTTCAAATTAAAAATGTCAATAATTGTAGGTGGGTCAATGACCGTTATTCCACGATTATCTGGCGCCTACTATAATCATGTAACCATCATCTTTATTTGGTATCAGCGCAATATTTTTTCTTCTAGGAGGTAATGTAGCTATTTGACATTAACATTCACAATATGGGCATTGTGATCATCATTTTATTGATTTTCCCGTAGAGGTTACTCTTTTCCATCACATGCATACTCAAAACTTTTCCCAGATATACATATATTCCCAATATACTAATGTCTGTATTATTCTTATTACAATTCCACTAATTGAATCCCAAACAGGACTTCGTTTTACAACATCTCTTTGCTTTTCAATATTTATATCCAAATCCGAAACGTCTCTAGTATTCCTTTGGTCGGATTCCTCGTTAAGTCCAAGTTTATATTTTTCATTACGCTTGAAATGATCGCGATAACGAAGCTGTGAATCTTTAAGAACGTACTCATAGAAATTCTTATATTTATTTTCTGTGGATTAGACAGCTTTGGCTTGTGTATGGCTTTAAGAGGGTAACGAACGAGGTCTAGATTGAAAGGATGATCCAGCACCACTTAGTAGTATTTTTGTTTGGATTCTGTTTTGCTGGTTTATGTACTACTTGGCTAATTATAATTTATATTAGCAGCAATCACTAATATAATAAAGCTGAAGAGTGTGTTTGTTTGAATGCGCTAATCTCTGGAACTACCAGTTGGATTTGGAAAATTCATTTTGTACATGATAGTCACATTCATGAGAAATGCTATACGGGAACGGGCAAAAACGGAATATGGGCGTACGAAGTCACGGGCAAAAGCTAGTCTAAAAATATTCTTGGAATTGAATCGTTGTCTGTTAGGGCTTTGTGAGTAGTCATCCGTAGCGGGACAATACGACATTGATGCGACTAGAGTCTACTATTTTATGGAATTGTAGAATTATATTTGTAGGAAATGTCATCCGTAGAACAATTTCTATGGATAATGGTTGTCTCATTGTCATCGGTTTCACAACCACGTCGCACCCGTCTATGGGAGCTTAAAAGATTTACACTCTTTTTTAAAAGATCTAAGTGTATTTGCTTTTTTTTTGCCTAATGAGTTCTCAAATCACACTAGACCACAATTATTATAAAATCATCGCCAGCATATCGAACTCCGCTTATAAATTCGAATTCAATGGAAACTATGCAAATATGAACCTCCAGCCGGATACTAGATTATATTTAATTATCATGTTTACTTATCATTGTGTACTCAAATGACATACATAGGTACAGTAAGCAGTCTTTGGCTTAATTTACACTATAGTGCCGGTTAGTCTATATTTGTTTACTGTACATGTACTTAGCAGAAACAATGAAAATCTTCACACAAAACTAAAACCATGTAGATGACAAGATAGGAAAAGACTCTGAAACTAATAGGGATGTTATCTGGGTTAAAAAAAAATAAAAAATTAATCCATTATGAAGTTAAGTAAAACATAAGTTTAAATAAAAAAATACGAAGATAAATTGCATAAAAAGAAAAGGAGTGGGGCTTGTAACGAAACTTTCCAGTAAAAGTGTACTCGTAAGTGATGTGACACGAGTTTTCAACGCACTGATCGTCTTCTTTGTTCGTCTTTTTTGTTTACGCGACAAAAGAAAAATACGTGTTTAATATTTTTGCATATCTATCTAACAGCCTTATTAGATTTTTTAAAGTTAAATGCCCTATTTAATGGTATTTCTGTACTCTCGGTATATGCATGGTATTTTTTGTATATTCTGTACTGTTCTGTTTTCAGACGTTGATGAATTTATCATTTTAAAAATGTTTGGAAAACAAAAGTTATCATGGTGTAGCTAGCATTTTCCTTACTATTAGGGTCGGTTTTTAGTTTATTCAGATATATACCAGTGTGTTCCTATGTGCCACGAAGGCAAAAGAGCGGGAAAAAACGTATTATATATAGCAGCACCCTTGTGCTCTTTTGTCTGTTTTTCGTTTGTCTTTTGTTTTGTGTGTACATAAATAAATAAATCAGTTAGATATTTTCAATTCAACAAAATACTTTATTTAACTCTTCGGCGACACATTGTTTTGGCCTTCACGTCTCTCGAATGGCTGTTTGATATGCTATTAAAATTGATTATTACACAAATCCAAATTTAAAAGTGAAATCGTCTATTCTTGTCGTCCGGTTCGTGTTTTGTCCAAATAGTATTTTCTGATATTATTAGACTGTCTGGGGACAGAGTCATTAAATGTCAATGATATCAGGGTTATTAAATATAGAGAATTTTGTTGAATAATTCATTGAGTAAAATATCTTTTTATAGTGGTTTCTTCGTGAAACAATAAAGTGATCGATCCACTATTTCATCTGAATTGTTCAGTTGTTCAATGCCTTCTTCAGTTATCTTTAATTTCTCTCTTCTTCGACATGTTATGTAACATATTTGTTCAATAAGTTTCTGATCTAATGTAACCTATATAGCCCTTTATGTCCCACAGCTGGGTAAAGGCCTCCCTCTCCTGTTTCGGCACATGTCTGTCCTCTGCCATTGCAGGCCCGTTCTTTCGGTAGGAGTCAAACTCATCTCTCCACCTTTGTCTTGGTCTGCTGCGATAGGTTTATCGTAATAATCATAGCCCTCTTTAAAATTTCATTACAAAACTCTTTTGTCTTCTGACTTCCTACATAATCAATCAAAAGTATAATAAGCACTCTTTTTTCAAGGCATTCCTATCATTTTTTTTTTTTATCAATAGCTTCTAGCATTATTTTTTATACGAAACAGTCCATCTTCAAGGTGCTACTTTACATTAATAAATTCTTTGAATTAATTATTATTTAACACTTACTTCCACCTTTGGCCACTTGTTTTATATTAGGTATGCAATAATATATGCATGGTTGCCTGATTTGAATTTACGTTAGTAACACGAAGTTTTTGTGTGATAGTATTTAGTTTGGGCTATTAATGAACTAAACTTTTGATTCAATTCAAATAATTTTTACTTTGGGCTTGGAATTTTTTATTGTAACAAAAAATAATAGAAACCAAACATGCTAAAACCATTAAAATTCAAAAACAATTTATCTTACGATAAAATAAGCTAATCTTAAAATCTGAAGCCTTGAAAGAGTTATGACGCCGCATAATATCGATATCGTCACTTGTATAGATTTACATCGAATACAGAAAAAAACGTATTTTCCCATGTTTGATTCGCATCTCTCAAAGATAAGCTGCTACCTGTCAATGCTTTGATTCTGATAAAACTCTGATTCTTTGGACAAGATTGATGACAATCGTTCGATGTCGTCAATATATGATGTACCTACTATCGAATAGATGTAGCTTTATCAGTGTGTTAGAACTCCTTACCAACAAATTATTAAAGTTAGGTTATTGATACATAAAATTGGTTGCCTTTAATCTACTTTACATGGACAAATATTGTTACGATGGTAACATAACACAAAATAACAACTGCCGTATGGGTCGGTCTTCGAGATCGAGCGACGCTTGCCTTGGCCTGTGGATGGGTGACGATGATGATCCATTACATACCGAGACTCCTCCGAGCTTCGGAGAAACCGTTGGCCGGGCTGTCAAATCTGACTCCAATCATGCCTAGGGATACTATTTTACCTAGCACCTTCTGGTTAGACTAGAAACAAACACATTATTCGGAAAAGGCTAGGCAGATCGATTTCAAATTGATTGAAACAGGTCTGGAATAAGGCTGGTGACCTTTGTGCCTGTCAGGCCTATTTTCTATTTCATGGGTCTAGAACCAACCACCTAAGGTGAGAAGCAAGTTGTGGGAAAAACAACACCCGCCGCCAGCCGACTTCCTGAAACCTCAGGGATATGAACTGCAGTGGATTATATTGAAAGCACTCGATCGCTTGCGCATGCGCACCCTAGTAGGCCAATTAATTTTTTTTTAAGGTCGGGAAATCATCAAATGAATTCTTCCGCTCTGGGTGGAGTGGAAGGGCGTGTCAGACTCTTACTGACTAAAACCCATCCGTGGTCCTTCTAAAGCCCTACACGTTCCAGGGGCCGCGGTGACTCGGTGTGGGAACAATAAAGTATATAATAAATAAAAATAAATTATAGATTGATTCTTGAGGTTTCGTTTGTATAAATGATGTTCAAAATATAAGTATATAATGTGGTTCCCCGTTATCTTTAAGATTGTTGGTTATTTTATAATTTCGGCGCCATCTTTCCTTTTTACGTTTTTATTGTTTACCTACCACAGCGAAATGCCTCATGTCGATTGGTTGACTTTAATCAAAATTGGTCACAAATTACGATGTTATCAATTATATAATTTATCTACAGCTGAGCTTATCACTAATCTAAACAATAATAAAATGTTCTTATTGTAAATTTTCGATTTTTGACGATACAAATCTTTATTATTTTACAACAAACAAAACACTGCCTACTAAATACCTAAATGTACAGTCGTTGCATTGGCTTATAGATTTCTACTAAAACCGTGTTTTAAAATAGATTAACTGAACAAATAAAACACATTAGTATATAACACGACAATTACAAATATAGCACTCGTGAGAATCTCAAGTTTATCAAGGTCAAGAAGCAAATCAATTGATGATTCACGGTCCACAAATTACAAAGTGTCCAACGTAATCTTTGCAGTTCTGTTATAGCGCTAGTTGCTTAGGGAAATGTCACCGCAGCTGTCAAATTCAGTACATTATAATATAGTTCCTTAAATTGCCGTGTGTCAAGATAAACTGGTATGTTAGACATTAATCTTATGTTATGTTTTTTGTTTATTTCAGTGTTGTAGTTGTAATTACCTGGTTATGGTTCAATAGGTCATCTTTGGACGTGTTAGCGTAATGTAATGTAATGGTGTCACCTTATACTTTGTGTTAGATAAAGTATCGCTAAAATATGTGATTTTTAAGGACGGTATTCGATTGTTTCTACTAAAAGTAATGAGAATTATGTTACTCAAATTATAAATGAGAATATGGGAATATATAATACTTTTTATTTCGGAAGTACATTACCTTGGGATCATTGCCGACATAAACGCAGACGAAACTACTGTCAAAAGCTAGTTTAAGATAAAAGGTCAATATATAAAATTATTTGTTATTTCTTAATCAACATCATAATAATATAAAGAAAACACGACAAAGTATAAAATAACTGTTTTCCACTACTAATTTGACATTCACATCTGCGTACCCCTTCACAGCGTACCGGCGTAATGTTATGTTATGAAATGTTGTAAACAAAAAAAAAACCCACCTAATTGAAGTCAGTTAAAAAATACGTTCCATTTAGTTTTTTTCAATGGTCATAATAATATAGCTTTTTGTTATGTGTTTTTGATGCTGACTGATTTTAGAACATGATTGATGTCTTTCAAAAAGGGACAATATTTTATTTTTCTTTACAATTTATTAGTAGGCGCCAGATAATCGTGGAATAACGGTCATTGACCCACCTACAATTATTGACATTTTTAATTTGAAAAACGAAATTAATGACACAAAGCTGTCCCGAATCATCATCTCTCGTGATCCTTAACATTGTCTAATAATGAAAAACGATTCATATTTAATTGTTCAGGTACCTATGAACAGTTATTAGGGAAAGGTCAATATACTTTATTCCACATTTATCTGGCGCCTACTATAGTAATGTCTTTGTCCAGGTTGTCATTATAGCCACATGGATTTTATACAGATAGAAGATGCAACAATCTAGAAGAGCAAAACAGATGACATATAACTGGACAATCAAGAACAGATGGGTCAAACTATTATATATTTATATGCATAAAAACCTAATATAGTTTTTACGTCATTTTACGAGAGCAATAAGGTCTTATCTGATTATTACAGAGCCGTAAACCAAAATTGTTTACATAGACAGATTACGATCACATGTGACATTGTTTAGCACTTTTGTTTGTGACATACTCGTAAACTATTGAGCGGTTGGCGCTTGACTTAATTCGTTTACAGGGAATAACTTCACTATGAGTTTAGTTTTACCATAACGTTTTACTTATGAGTTTCTAAACTTACTTTACTTTACGTTACTTCTGTTTACGTTTATTTGAATTTGTTTTTTTCGTTTTATTCTGGTCTGTTTTATTGAATGGGATTTGTAGTTATTTCAATATATTTTATGTATGCTTAATTTAATATGAATTTAATAGTTGACTCTCCGCACGTGTTGGTTTAAACTGTTAGTGCAGAGAGTAATTGTAATAAATAAGCAATAAATGGCGGTTGTTTTGTTTAAGATGTTAAAGACAGATGTTATTGATGAAGTGATTATATTGTGTTGTATCTCAAGTTATGAGTTTTGTCTTTATTTGGGACTATCATTATTTTAAAGTGTCATTGATTTGTTTTGTATCTTTGGAAGGTTGTTATTGAAAAGTCGATGTTACGTTGCCCTGAAGTACTTGGATGAACCCTTTATATTTAATTGGTATCAAAACACAACCAACAAAATAAAGTTGCATCTGCTCTCAAAATAAACAAATCCAACAGTTTACACAGTATCTTGAAAAAGCTCTTAAAAACTCACATTCCCACACCAACAAACTTTAAAAGTGGAAAGTTTAAAGCATTCCTCTTCGCTGAACTATCGTTGTACAAAACAAAATAACCACAAGCTCAGTAGTCGACAAAGTTTCCTTCACAT
The DNA here is from genome assembly GCA_905163435.1 of Mamestra brassicae. Classification (NCBI taxonomy): domain Eukaryota; kingdom Metazoa; phylum Arthropoda; class Insecta; order Lepidoptera; family Noctuidae; genus Mamestra; species Mamestra brassicae. The sequence goes on from LR991010.1 coordinate 8,837,926, forward strand.
CTTCAGACAATCTTTATCTTGTCTGCATCAGATCTTCCTGCAAGATCTTCACAAACAATATGTCAACAACCTTGCATCTTATTGTGCATCTGTCGACACAGCATCTCCCTATTTACATGTATGAAATGCAGCACGAATTGATTTTGCATTTGAAATAGTTCTCAGAGTAATTCACTGTATCTTCCTCCACATCTTTTGCATAATAATTGTTAGTCATGTGACTGGGTGGTGATTTAAATAATGTTGTCTAGTTAAAGATACTATAGAAGTGTCTATGGGTGCGGTTTAATTTAAAGTATTTTCATTAGTAGATGGATATTCAACATCATCATCATATCAGCCGAAAGATGTCCACTGCTGGACATGGGCCTCCCCGAAGTGTGACCACAAGAACCGGTCCTGCGCATCTCGTATCCATCGGCTACACGCAAACCTCACCAGGTGATAGAGGTCTACCTTGTTGGGAGGCCTTCCAACACTGCGTCTTTCGGTACGCGGTTGCCCCTCCTACAACCAATTAATAGATAAATACTTTTTACAGTACGATTAATAATGAAAGAAAATAAAATAAATCATATGAAATATTAGCGACTCGTCCCGGCGCGCCGTTCCAAAGGTGTAATTAATACGTACAACAAACAAATACACAAATATTCCTTACTTATCGCTATTTTTATTAAAACTTATCAAAACCCGTTGAGTGGTTTAGAAGAAATAAGTATAGAAACTGACAGAGGCACCCGGCAACTTTGTTCTGTATTATTTAGAGATAAGTATTATAAAGTTACTCTGTGGCTATTTATTTATTAATTTAAATCACAGAATATAGAGAATAGTCTGTCTAAAATCGGGGCAGGCTATAAATCTAATACCTTTAAACGAGTAATTCTTGTATATATATAATCTGAATCTCGGAAACGGCTCCAACGATTTTCATGAAATTTAGTATGCTGGGGGTTTCGGGGGTGATCAATCGATTTAGCTAGGTTTCATTTTTAGAAAACCATTATCCAAGTACTAAAGTGTTAATAATATAAAGGTCTTCTTTTAACTGATTTTTTTTTCAAGTGTTTTGTCATGTACCTACGTGAACATTCGGTGGTTTTGTTCTGTATTATTTTATTAAATAAACTAACTTCTGCCCACGACTTTGTAGGTGCATATTCCATTTTTTCCCGTTCCTTTCATCATAAACGTGGCCATCATATACATAAAGAATTTTCTAAATCCGACTGGTAGTTCTAGAGATTAGCACGTTCAAACAAACAAACAAATTCTTCAGCTTTATTATGTTAGTATAGATTCATAAATATATTAGTATAGATAAACACATATACATGTGACAATTTAAACTGTGTAAATAACAAATAGAAACCTTTTTATTTATTTATTTAACACCGAAGAAGCCATTGGCATTGTTCATAGTTATTATGTCCACTGTACAGTTTGTATCCGTAAAATACGTCAATTAGCATGTTACAAGAATGTTTGAACTAACATCCAACTGACAATTGTCGGCAAGTAAATATCAGTCAAATATTTATTTGGATCTGTGTTATTTTGTCATTCAATGGTTTTCCCAACATGGATATTTTACAGATGCAATTAAATAAATAAATGCATTCAGAATCGGTTTTATTTCATTGTCCATTTCATTTGGGTATGCTGAATTTTGAACTCTGATCTTACAAAGGATCATTTGATGAAAGTAAGTCTTATTGAATTTAGAAATCTCAGATATTTTTGGCATTAAATACCTGGAAAAATTATCTGGATATAGGTAGGTACAAACTAAAATAAAAAACTAAAAATATATTTTTTTTAATTTTATTTAATTTTTATTATTTGTTGTTATAGCGGCAGTAGAAAACCACACTCTGTGAAAATTTGAAATGTGTACCTATTGCGGTTTTCGAGACACAGCTCGCTGACAAACAGACGGACGGACGGACGGACGGACCGCGGAGGCTTAGTAATAGGGTTCCGTGGGTTACCTTTTGGGTACGGAACCCTATTATTGTTCCTATTAAAAAATCTACCTGGCGTATTGCAATGCAGGTAAAATCAATAACTGGCTTTGCTACACCTTTAAATCATTAACGTGATTCCATTAGGTAGGTATATTATTATTTTTATTTTATAAATGTTTGAGTAGATTGTGGCTAAATAATAACAACAACATATTTCGATTTTCAAGGTTAAGCAACACTAACTACGGACGGTCCGTTGATGTGTTTCCATTTTAACAATCTGACATTTCTCATTACCTCGGAAAACACTGCTGCTGGCCGTTACGAGTAGTCATAAACCAGGAAATCTGGTATACACGGGACTCATACAGGTCTTACCCACGGCTTTGAACGTCTTCTGAATGTTTTCATTCACAATTCCGGTTGTTATCCTGCCGGCTGAAGACGTTCAAATTACAGCATAGACGAATAGCTCAACGTGCATTTCGAGGCACAGAGAAGTATCATTATGTTATGGATGGTTAACCAGAACTCCTAACCCTGTCTTATAACACAGCTGCAGCTGCCCCTTAGACTTTTGTTCCTGCACAAAGAAAACGTATTTCAAACTTATCGTACTAAAACTTATGCATTATGAGGACAAGAAAAAAGAGGTAACGTCCAGAAATTGAACATTGTTCTCGTAGAACCAAGAAGCAAGCTCGCTCCACCTTAATATTAAACTTTTATACATTATATCACGGAGTAAGGAAGGAGCTATGTCTAAAAAGATAATGCTTCATACAAAAGTGCTGCAACGCAAGATAGTCGTCGCACTGATAGTTGATTATAAAATAAAAACGATCTTGTGAAAACGTGTAACCATAAGTGACGGTTTGTGGTTCAGTTCCTAAGTACCTGGTGGATGACCCAGCTTAGCTCGGTTTTTTTTAGTAAACGTTTTCTAAAAATGAAACCTAGCTAGATCGATTTATCGCCCCCGAAACCCGCTACCACTAAATTTCATGATAATCGTTGGAACCGTTTCCGAGATTCAGATTATAAAAAAGAATTGCTCGTTTAAAGGTATTAGATACGAATGAATAATTTCATAATATTTCTCAGGGCGGCCATAGGTATTACGTATGTATATGTATATTTGTGGGTCTGTAGGGAATACTTCAATAGGCTTCTGTCATGAACATGAGAAAATGTTATTGGTGGATAGTGTGTAATGACGAAACGACTTATTGATCCGATATTATATAGATAAGGTTGTAAATGCTACAACAATGTAAGCTTACAATAAACCGCGTAAAATTGTAAACTCCTTCCGGATATGACGGGTATATTGTACTAGCTTTTGCACGCGACTTTGTACGCGCATATCCCGTTTTTTCCCGTTCCCGTTGGAATTTCGGAAAATCTTAGTGCTTTCTTACACTCCCCAAGGAACCTACATGCCAAATTTCAGCTTTCTACGACCAGTTATATCGGCTGTGCGTTGTCTGTCACTCAGTACGGAAGAATTTTATGTGTTGGGATGATTGATTTGAATAGGATTTATTGTTATGTTCACAAAATAAAAATATTTTTCTTGTTACATTATAAAATCCTTATTTTATAATCTTACGGCGTCACAAAGTTACGGTGTTTACAATTATCCGGAGACATGTAAGTAGGTATTTCAGGTAGAAAAGTCGCATAAGTATTCAGCACAGAGTTTGAAAACTACATTCTTAAACAAACGAACTAATCAAAATTAATATAAACATTCCACAATAAAACCAAGTTATTTTTATACATCATCCAAAGACGTTCATTAGCCGCGCCAATATGGGATGTTTTTTCAACATCACCAATGACGCACTGAGCACTTTTTGCGCTTAAACGCACACACTTCGGACTTAATCGCACAAATCCGTTGCTTAGTAGCAGAATAAGGTTAATCAAAGGTTCCTCAACTCCCAAGTAATTAAGTAATAAACAAATAAAATGCCATTTTTATCGTCAAAATGTATGGCGATAAATTTTATTCCATAGCTGTAAAGATAGCAATAAATCCTAGGACTAAAACGATAAGAACTTTCGTTAAACAATCTTTGATTAAAATAATTGATAGCGATTTGAATGAATGAATGAATGACTATGAAACTGAAGGAAAGTTGAACGAAGTTTAAAGGCGTATCGTATACCAAACTTTTAAAAGTCTTATTCCAGTCCATTGGTCAGGCTCGCGTCGGTATTGAATGATTTTCTCTATTTAGGTCAAAATGTTGGAAAAAAATATTATTTATGATTCGTGAAAATTGGAAGGGAACAAAAGAAAACACAGTTTTGACAGTGACAGGATGTATAATTTTTTGACAGTTGTCGGCCTACGATGGCTAGTATAAACTATAACTTAATTACCTTTGTTTATAATGAGTTTGTAAAATTCGCTACTGGAATTATCATTGTTTATAATAAGTTTGCAAAATACGCTAGTAGCATAGTTGGTCCATGGTTTTTTACGATGATTTGCATAAACAACAACTTTAAAAGATACCAACTTATGTCTATAGATTCAAGCGTTTTAAACATTTGTTATAACATTCATCAAATAATATGCAAAGCATAAAACCTTTTTTGTATGACCAAGCTACGGGTAAAAGCCTTTTTACCTACATATATTTGAACGCTGAATTCAAGGTAATGTCAAAATTTGGCACAGGAAACTCTATGTCAAACAAAACAAAGTTCAAATACCATTGCAACCTATCGTTTCGCGTGAACTTTTTTAATGCAAATGCATACTTGGATGAATGCAAACTTGAATTGGTGGCGATTGATTCAAATTGGCTCGAATTACAAGTTCCAGTAATAATCAAAAAATAATCAAGTTTTAAGTAATATTGTATTACTCAATATTCCTAAATTACTTTAGAAGTCCCGCGATCCATTATCGGACCTACCTAGTTCTATATAGAACCAAGAAAAGTGGATTATGTAATAAACCTTTTGTTCCGGCCCCGATTATAAAGCATAAAATTATAATTTATAGTCAAAGTTCAGTAGCTTCGACGTAGCTTTACAATATCTACGTCAGAGGCTATAAAATATAAACATGCTTGGTTTCCTCCCTGTGGGTTGTGTTTTTAGACTGCAAGACACAGAACACGGAAACGCCTTGGCAGTTAATGTTTTCTTTTTTTTATGGGAAATAATCAAATGACTTCTCCCGCCCTGCGCGGAGCTTGAGGGAGTGTCAGACTCTTACTAACTAAAACCCACCCGTGTTCCTCCAAATGCCCTTTGCGTTCCAGGGCCACGGTATCTTTCGAACAATTCCGCAACCCTGGCAGGTACTGGCCCTAGCGGGCCCCTGGCGGAAACTGCTAGAGACAGCGTTGTTAAAGTTGTCATACAAACCAAGCACGTCAGTGATTGTCAACGTTTCAATCAATCTGCCTTTTCTAAAACTATATTGAGGTCGGCATCCAGTCTTTCCGGATTCAGCTGAATGCCAGTATTTTACATTTGCCGACTGCCCATCTGACCTGCAAAACTCAGTAATGGGATAACACGTGCCAAAGAGGGACGACTGGTAACTGATTTTCGGGCTTGTGACTATCCGTCCTTTTACTCATAAAAATTTACGGCCCGTAACAATTTTGACTATGGGGTATGACAGCCAATACTTGTGCTCAACGTAATTGCGCGTTCAAATCTATACTAATATAATAAAGCTGAAAAGTTTATTTGTTTGAACGCGCTAATCTCGGATTTGGAATATAATTTTTGTGTATGATAGCCACATATATGAGAAAGGCTACACGGGAACGGTAAAAACGGGATATGCGGGAAGTCGCGAGCAAAAGCTAATATTATTCATATGCCTAGTCTCTGGTATTTTCTTTTTTCTTAATTTTGTTTTCAGTTGTAGTCTAGGTAGTCTAGGTCATAGATGATAGAGACAAAGTTGTTTGTTTTTCATTTGTCTTAACTAACATAATTTAAGTAGGCATAGGCAGGTATTTAGGTAGGCTATCGATAAGGAGTTGCTGTTAGAGACAGTAAATGTTTTTCTTTCTGCTTACGGTGTGGCGTTCCATGCTCTGTGATGGATGTTATCGTAAATTTTGATCTGCGTTAGCCCAGTTTTTTAAATTAGATCAGTACCTAGAGTTCTTCAGTATCCGGCAATGTAAAAGTGTTTTGTGAAAACAAATCTTACTCTTACAAACATGTTGATGGTATTTTGACCATAAAACAAGTGTTAAATCCACACCTCCACGTATACCTGGAATTGGTTACGATTTAGAGCATACTTACCGTAATGTTGCAAATTCTTAAACCGCCTATTTTCCTGTGTTTGATATGTTTTGTATACGAACGATTTCATCAAAAACAAAACTATTAAAAGACCTTTCAATTTCAATATATTTTTTATAGGAGAATAATAAATTCATATTTCTAAACCCGAAGTAAGCAGGTTCTTGAATATTGCATCGTCAGTAGAGTAACATTTCTTTTGCATTGGCTGACAAAATTATTCCAACAGAAACGGGTCACGATCGAGTAACTGTGGCACTTAATTAGTTTCTTAATATTTTTTGGCTTATAGTATAAATTACCTTAAATTCTATCGGCAAAAGAAACAAATTAATTGTTTTACATCTTTCTTATAGCTATTATTTTAAGTAATCGTTCTGCCATTATCCTACTTACTAATATATGTTACTTGGGGTCGGCGCAACCGTCACGCTATCACAGCCTTTAGTTTAGATTAGCTTTTGTCCGCGACTTCGTACGAGCATATTTTTTCCCATTCCCGTTGAAATTTCAGGAAATCCTCTTTTAGTGCTCCCCTACACTCCCCAAGGAACCTACATGCCAAATTTCAGCTTTCTACGACCAGTAGTTTCGGCTGTGCGTTGTCTGTCAGTCAGTAACGGAAGAATTGACTGGCCTGTTGGTGGAGTGGTTAGTGACCCTGACTGCTAAACCGGAGGTCGTGGGTTCGATTCCCACCCAGGAACATAACTATAATATGTATGTATTTAGAAATATATAAGTATGTTTATCAATTGTCTGGTTGTCATAGCACAGCCTCTGCCTAGTTTGGGATCGGATGACCGTGTGTGAGTTGTCCGAAGATATTATATTATATTTTACATATAAGAATTATTATCATTAAATAAAAAATAGCACCTAACTAACGACGCATTTTCAGCTATTTTATTCAAAACAACTCTTGTCTGATCAAACGAACTAATGACGCACTTGACTAGTTAGACGTACGAGTATGTCGGTCTTTTGTACCTAATTCTAGGCAATGAATAAATAAATCCATAGAGGTAATCTTAAGAACTAATTGCGAACTAAAAAGCGCGCGAATTCTATAAACAACGTGTTATGAATCATTAATTATTTTGTATATTTTATTATTGAATCTGTGACGCTCGTAAGGTGTTTTTATTCAGTCATTGTTCCATTGACATTGATGGTTATCAACAGACATCGTCAAAATACGTGCCCATTTGCAGTTACAGGTGTAACTGTGTAGTTAAAAAACTTGTTAGAGAGAGGCAGAGTTTGCACTCTCTTCGTCTTCCTAAACTCTTTTTTTAAGTTCTCAAATAGCTTTTCAGACTTATGTAACTTGCGTATACTTAAAACGCATACGCAATATATTTGAATCTAGGAAAATATTCAGGGTTTCATTAAGGGTTTCATCTTATTTTTGGAAATAATGCTTGGTGCATTCATTTCCAATGCAATTAAAATCCAATGATAATTTATTTGAAAAACCATTAGGAGTAAAATGTAGTCAGGGGCGGTCATAGGCCAAATCCGCCTTAGGGACTGTTACTGTAAAATAATTAGGAATTGATTTTTCTAATTCTCATTGTGTAAGGCAGCCAAGTTTTTAAAATTCCCAAAGATTTTGCAACCGCGATTGTTAGGATCTATAATCAGTGCCAGTACTGTCTTTTCCTCCTATTTCTTCGTAGTAACTGCAACATCAGAAAGTCATCTTCATCGGAAGACGAGATAGCACTAATTGCGTCACAGGTGTGCGTAGTTTCACCGTAAATACTTCAAGATGCAAATGTCGGTAAGCAAATAGTATACAGCAATTGCTATTTGCTTGCCGCTTGCTGCTCTGGTGCGCCACCTGGTTTAGAATCAATAAGGTAGGTAGGTACCTATTTGCAACTGCAACAGGCTGTGAACTTATTCATTCTGAGATGATAACGCCAATTCTCGCACTTAAAAAACGTTCACGTTTAAGTCAATTGTCAAATATGTATGGAATTGACAAACGCAGTCGAAATGTCACATGATCCATTTCTTATATGCCCCCGAGGCGATTCATGCCAATGTGCTATGTTATTGACAATTGCAATTGAAGCGCCATTGATGCGGGTTTCAATGTGTTTGCGTTCAGTATGCTTTTTGGCATTGGAACAGTCGTTGTTCGCACAGAGAGCTAGGGAGAATTTCACTGCTGTCAGACGCACGAATGATGGAAACGATTGTCAATGACTCAGTTAAACGATCACAGCTTCAATGGCTCCTGTAACTGAACATCAATATTTTTTTTGGTCAATTGCTTTCAATCTCGTTACTGCGATTGACAATCGCTTCAAATGTACTTCTAAACGATCATGGCAATTTACCAAAACGTAAGATTGACAATTGCAATTGATCGTCTCGGGGGCACATTATATTTTGTAATTTCGACAAAAGCGTTCTCTGGTAGAATCTCATTTTATCTAGGGCATCTCACCACCATCGCCAATCAATGTCAAACATTTGTAAAAAATGTAGGGAAATTAGAGGAGTTTTTTGACAGTTTGCGTCGAAAAAAAATACGAGAACATCCCGTCAAACTTGGCAAGTCAGTCTCCTATAAGTACTTTCTGCGTGCAAGGCGATTAGATAATACCATCTCACCCTGACCTCGAAAGGGCATCTCCATAGTAATACAGATTACAGCCCGGGGCTCATCGGAAGTTCAATATTGACACCGAACTTCATAGATTTGTGTACCGTCACGTAATATCGAATAGGCGGTGCAATATTCCTGTTTTCATTAATATTGTATTATCTTCACTTTATTTATGATGCATAGTCAGTTTCTTTAATAAAGCAGATTGCTTTTGATATTAAAATTTACATAAAATTTTCAGTATTGAATCTTGTTAATAATTTAAAATTAGTATTTTTAATGTAGCGTGGTAAAATAAAGCAATAGTCAAAGACTGTCACGTTATACAGGTGTAAGTATTTCCTGCACAATAGGACCCCTAAAAAATATTACATGACTAATTGTGAAATTAAAGTTTTTCTTTTTATTTATTTTTTTATTTAAAATGGGTTTGCTCTTCTTGACTCTAGTCTAGGTCATAGATGACGGAGACAAAGCCGACGATGGAGCGAGCTTACCCAGAAGAAGCCTGTTCACTCTAATTTTGAAGAGATTAGGGTTTGCAATTCAAAATGTTGTTCGGACACTCAAAAGTTCCTTATCTATAAGAGAAGTCGCCGACTATACGGTTCACGGCCACGCACCAAATTAGGCTGGGGTAAAGTTCATAGATAAGCGCTCAAAGATATTTAGATGAGCTAACGTTACGATAAACCGCCTGGAATCAGTTTCCTATTCCCTAATTTGTTGAAATCTCTTCAGACTAGGGATAATATTTTCCGATGATACCGAGATTTATAGTTATAGTTTATACCTATTATATAGGTATTTTGCGGAGAAAATATTTTTATTATTACTTAGCTGTTCTTTACTGACTAAGTAATTTCGTTATACTGTTGAATTGTTTTTTCGGGACTCGTCCTGCCTCACTGAATCTCTCCCTGTCCGTTGGTTCGCACTGTTCTATAGACTAGTAGTAGCTTCTAACTCTCAAGAGTTGCAGTGTAGATCATAGTGTGGCGGGCTTCATTTTTATACAAAGAAAAAAGTATTTAAGCTTGTATGCTCCCAGTTCAATTTCCGTACCAAGTAGAAGTCAGTCAAGGAAAGCGGAATTTTCAATATCGATATTGAAGGATGAACTTTGACGATGGATTTTGATATATTTTTTTTTCGCGGGCTAAATGTGGTGGACAGTGTTCGGCTCGCTCTCTCACAAAGAGGAGACCTGCACTGGGAACGTAACAGGCCAGTTATAATTTAGCTTCCTTTTTAGAATTGGCTTTATTTTTTTAACAAAAGCAGTAATTTAATGCTGTAAGTATCATGCAAAAAGGTGAATTTTACCCGCAGCAAAAAGTATGGTAGGTACGACAAATATTTATCTACTGTTTAAGAAAGAAACACGTGACATAAAAAATATGTATTTCGATCTATTTTTAAATCAATGTTATGACTAAATCATTTGTGTACAAAAAAAAGTTCACTTTACATTATCATTTAGTAAGGTGGGTTCTGCGTCAGAATATAAAATTTTATGCAGTCTCGTTTGATATTGAACGCGTCACTCAACCGATAGTGAGAAGTTGAGCACCTCTTCACACCTTAGTGTCAGCTCACACTGAGCCGGACAATTCGAGCAGCTTTTATATGTAGTTAAGTCGTAGATATTTACGTAGATTTCATGATTGTCTTGCAGTTAGAGTACTCTATGCAACTTATCGACACGTTCTTCTATGGTATTGTTCGACGGAACCTTGTACTCATTAAAGCTCTGAGTTGAGCTACAAGATAACTGACAAATGCCTGCAATGTCTGAACATGTAACCTCAAAAGCCCATCTCAGACATAAAACTTCATGGTTCTCGTATGAACTGACCAGTACAGATTGAACATGACCTCTGAGTTTAATTTATTTTTAAAATCTAGTTTAATTTGCACACAAAAAGCCACTACACATTTCAGTGAAAGTTCGAATATATTCCGCGGACAAATCCCGATGTCGCATCCTGTCGCGTGTCGGTGTAAGCTAACCCTTAGATTAAAGTTGTAATAAGCAGAAGTATTACATAAGGTTATTCAGTAGCAATAACAGCTCACGTCGCCATTATCGGCACTCGACAGTGGATGTAGGTAAAAGAGCCTCTACAATGCTCAAGTACGTTCGACGACTAGCTATGACACCCTGGCCAGTGGTGGCCACTTTAGTTACAAGTAATGATGTCATACGTCACATCAGCCAATAGCCGTCCACTGCTGAACGTAAGCCTCCCCCAAAAAAGCGCCAACCTTCAACCTTCAAATCATTTGTTCATCGTGCCGCAGGGCGTCTCACACTACGTTTGCCCATATGCCGTCTCCACTCTAACGCATGTCTGCTCCATCGACCGTATGTACGTCTACAGATATGGTCGGCCCACTTCCACTTCAGCATGTTGAAATATTTATGTAATTCGTAATATTTTTCATGCAGCCTGTACCAGTGGGGGCTAGCAGTTTCATGTTCCTGACTTTGATGGTATTTTACTTAATTTTCACTGTTGATTTGTTGATTTTCACATTTCCCACTTCTTCGATGCTTTAGTCTCTAAAAATTGAACTATTTTACCAAAATAAGCACATTTCAACACACCTCTTTTCATTTTCAAACATTTTTTCTTCATATATTTCTTAAATAAGGATGCTCGAAAACAATTCATTTGATCATTATTCTTGTCCGAAACTGAGAAAGTAGTTGTCAGTTTACGTCAAGAATATTCTCATAGATAAATGGACCATCGCCTGAAACCGACCGACATCGTTAATATCGACAGATGTTACAATTTCTCATCTTATATGAGAATAATAGGAATTAATACATACTAAATCTCGCCAAATTGATAGCTTGGCCTTGACATATTCGGTTTGAAACTGCATCTGCATATGCATACATGATTATGAATGGTGCTCGTACGTATAATATTATGTAGATACATTCACTCCATGTTTGAATGCTTCAATAAACTAAACTTTAAGCATGTATTCTTCAACGGAGGAATCAGATCTGTATCTGAATTTGTCTGAAAACACTTTGGTCGGTTATGTAGTAACTACATAACAAGGCGAACCTATTGTCAAAGACTGAAACACAGACTGCAGCAGCTGCAGAAAAACCCACCTACATACTTAATCAGACTCAAGACACAATGAATTGATTGCTTTTAGGCAAGCAAAGTCCATCGTCAACCACGTCTTCGCTGTCCATCAAGTGAGATTAAAAAAAATAAAGAACTAACAAGTCATATTCCAAACGATTCGCAATGAACTTGAATAAATTTCGGCAAGATGTAAGGTTTCCTCAACTAAGTGACCCTCAAAAAATAAGAAACGCTACCAAATTAGTCTTCCAAATTGGAGGTCCATAAGGACTCTTAGTCCTATAGATGTGATCCAAGATTGTCACCGGAAAGTCGCAAATGACCCTTGATGTTTCCGCGACGGGATTCGCACCACTTATGACAGTTTTCGACGTCCTATATTGTTTGATAGCACATCTTCGGACACCGAATGTCTTACGAGATTTATGAGGTTGACATAAATTTATATTGTTTAGACTCTCCCCTGTATGAATTTTGGGAAACATTTTCGTGTGAATTAAGATGCTTCACATGAGAAAATAGACTCTGTTTTGATAGTGTGAGAGTGGGGATTACCTTACTCGGATTCCCACATTGTTTAAACAGCCTACTTAACAGTTTTCGTGATGGTTATGTCAGTATTTCAGTGAAAACTTTGGGAACTGTTATGTGTTAAGCACGAGCTAGATAGCCTTAAATTAATACCGTGTCCTGAACTAGTTTAACGTCCTGTATCTCCAAAGTCAGTGAACCATTACAATAAAGACAACAAAACCAATTAAATTTTCTGTCGCCTACATAAGCATTTCAAACATTTCCCAGCACCGCCCCAAAACAACTTTCTTAATTGAACCCCTTCAAAAACCATTAAAGAACAAAAGCCCTTAAACACAGTATCCATTTACGCCCCATTCAAGTAATATTTTCCGCTATTCAAACCTCAATCGATACTCCCGTCTCGTTTACTGCGTACCAACCGATTAGTTTCTTTTCTCTATAGATGCTCTGTGCAGCGTTTCTCAAAGTGAGGTATTTGAACCCCAGGGTATGTCTGTTGGTAGTTGAGATAAAAGCAAGCGTAAAAGCGATTGGGTAGCTTATTCTCAACATGAAACGGTATAATAATATAAACTACGAGTGAATAAATAATCTGGAACCTAAACGAGTTTATGATTGAACCTCACTAAAATTTACACAACTAGAGAGAAGAGTTCACCCTACACAGAAATCATTTTCACTACAGCAAAATCGTCATCAAATAAAGTTTCTTATTGTCTTTTGAAAAGATGAGAGAGTTAGTACTCCTGTTTTGGGTTTCTTGGAAAATAAAGTCAGTTCATGATTAAGTGTTTATGTGTTGATGAAGTTTGAGAATCTCTGTTCTATTGTTTACCATAGCGTCTCGTTCCATGATCATATTTTACGTCATCATCCACTCTGCTCTTGACCGTGGTTTATTTTAGAAGCTGCTGGTATTTGTGGGTTTGGCTCGCATTGTTTGGGCTTCGAAGAATGCCGTGCTTTGATCTGGTGCAAGATTTGATGTGTGGAGTCGAGTCTTGGAATATTAATTGTGAAGAGATGATTGTGTTTTGTTTTGGCTAGGTAAACATGACTTGCAAATCTATAGAAATACCTTACAAACTAAGCCATGTTGTGTGGTCTAAATCTCACTTTTTGCTAAATATCTTGATGTTGATGAATGAAAATATCATTTTGAAGTTTTTCATTAATTTCTGTCTATTCTAGGTTTGAATGATTAGAAGACCTTTGGTGGACACTTAAACTATTCAAATAAGACTTAATTAATGAGTGGATTATTGAAATAGCGAATATAAAATGTTAAATAGAATATAACTTATATCTGACTGTAAATTATTAATGTGTGAATAGCTCTTCTCGATAAATGAGTACATATTTCACTCTCTTTTGTTTTAATATAAAATATTATTCACCCGTCATTTGTTCGTGCATTTGTGTATAGAAATACCTATAGGTATCTTCCTTTCATCTAGGAAGAGAACTGATGATCTACGCAAACAATGAAAGCAAACAGTAATAAACTTACGAACTTATTTGCAATAATATCAAATACTTTATTCGTTCATAACTCTTTACAAAATAAAACTGAAGTGAATGCAGTTGCTCTCTGAGTAAAATTGTTTTATGCGACTTGGCAGTTCGTCTCTTTACAATATTGACGTCATTGATGTTCGCTTTTGTTTTATTTGAAGTCCAATAAAATTGCTTTTCTATGTGTCTTTTGTTTTTAGAAAGAACAGCAAATAACAGTATTTCAGGAATATGCATTTAGATTCCAACAAATGTTCGTGAAATTTCGATTTGATCAATATTAAAAATAAATCAAAATATCAGACAATCGATCATTTTAAGCAAAAGAATTGAATTAAAATTGGTCAGTGAAAATAACGTACCTATCCATAGAAAAACAACACAAATCATCGTTATGGATAGCCTAACCCATATTTCATACAAAATATTTTTTATACAAAACCAAACACCATATTTGTTGAAACTGTTTCAGTATTTCAGGCTGGAAGAGGTAATAAAGTGACACAGAGTCAATTTTATTGGTGAAACTAAACGCGATCAGATACAACCTCGATACAACACAGAACTGCGTTTACAAGCTGTCAGTGTCAATATTCCATGATTGTTTTGATATTGAAAGAAATTAGAAAATACATTTATTTAGAACCACCTTAAATGCACACAATACGTTTAAAGGCACTGAAAACGAATGGATTAAAATAAAAACATTTCCTTTTCAAAACATTAACAAAATAGTGAATTTGGCCCTTACATACCCATAGTTACTCTTAGCTGGGCTGTACCTTGAGAATCAGAACCCTTTGGGTTGTATAAAAAAATACAAAATTCCAATTTCAAATATGAATTCTGCGAATCAAAGGAGTCTGTTTAACCCAAGGCGGTAACCAACCTCCGCATATATACCTTCTTTTAAACCCTTCATAATATCGAAGGAAATTAAAAACGTAACAAGAGCAACCATTTCGGCAAAGGTTTTCAATCACTGAAGTTATTACTTCCCAAAAAACATTATTTCAATGCAGGATATTAAACATTTCTTCGATTCCTGTTTCAATTTTCGACATCCCTGTCTTCGGTTATTGAATTGAAAAAAAAAATAACACATTAGCATTACGTCTGCTTCCGCCAAAGTCGGCAGACGTGTAATGAAGTAATATACGATTAACATGGCCTCAAATTTATATTCCTAGGGAAGGCTTAAGGCAAATATATAGGCAGATAAAACAATTTATCTGCCTATATATTTGCCTATTGTAATAAACAGAGTAGTATTCTGTTTATCTATCCCGTTTGGGCTGCTTCTAAGTATTTTTTTTTTCTATTTAAAAAACGTTGCTCCATACTAGGATTTTCTCCTGTATCGTGGGTGCGTTTACAAACATATTAATTCACATACACAAACAGCCCGACCCGGAACAACTATTTGTAGCAATCCAAATATTCGTCCAACCATGCCGTAATTTTTTTTTGCCCGATCTGGGTATCGAAACCAGGACCTCCGAAAACAGGTCAAAAAGACATGTATGTACATAATAGTATACGTACTTTTCACTCCCCTTGATACGTGGTAGGTTGAAATTCAAACTCAGTGCTACCACTGAGAAATTCGTGATGGAATAAGTAATCCCTGTATATCGTTGTCAAATCTGGGGACCCCGCTGGCACAGCAGACGTACTTGCACCCACAGAGAGAATCTGCATATTTTTTCCATACACACGTTGACTTTATGCATGTACCATTGACATACAGTAACAATGTAATCGTTAAATATAATGGTACCAACGTGACAGGAATAAGTACTAAAGTCAATTATCGTTCGATCGTATCGAGGCTTATAGAGGCCTCGTAAAATGTTGGTACTACGGTTTCCCTTCCAAAAGTATTTGCGGATCAATTTCTTTTCGTCTTTGTTTGAGCATTGATGAGGTTTTAATGCCATATTTTATGCTTATGGGATTATTTTAAAAAAGGAAAAATTATAAAGAGGCTGGGGCGGAATAGATAGTATGAAAAAGATTTTTGGTAGGAAATGGTTGTCTTTGGAGTTTTCAATTACTGTGCTGTTTATTAACTTTGTATGCTCATTCGTCCACGCGTTTTATACAAAATATTATCTGTGGCACTCGGTAATGGTGTAACTTTCTATCAGTCGCAAAATTTTAAATTGGACTAGGAATTCCAGAGATCACCATTTAGAAAAATCAAAACACAAATTGAATTCTTCTTATATTTGCTTAGATTTTTTTCCAAAGCTGTCATCATCATCCTGCCCTTTTCCTAGTACATTTACGTCTTTTTCTTCAACAAACTTACAAGCAGTATTCTCAGAGATTTGATGTTAGAATCTGTAGAAAATAAAACATAAATTAATGATGAATATTGTAGTAAAGTGAAACCAACCTGTTGCAGAATTGTTAAACTAACTCCCGAAAATACCACAATATTTAGAGCTTACTTACCAAAGCGAAAGCCTAGATCTCCCACCCCAGTAACACGTTGCCTTAGTGAATATTAGATAAGCACTAAATTCGCAAGATTTTGGCCGACTTCCCACCCCTTCACAGCGGCTTATAAATTTTTATTAAGACCAATTATATCGTTGGAGGTCACGGCTGAGGATTGCCGACTGGGAATCAAGATAAGTGCCTTCACGTACTGAGTTTGACGCGTTTCGTAGTTTTTGATAAAATGATTATACTTATTTTTTAAAAGGATGGGGAATCATCAAATGACTTCTTCCGCTCTGGGTGGAGCGGAAGGGCGTGTCAGACTCTTACTGACTAAAACCCATCCGTGTTCCTTCTAAAGCCCTTTGCGTTCCAGGGCCGCGGTGACTCTTTCGAAAAAAATCCACAACCCTGGCAGGCTTGGACAAGAAACCGACCCCAATATGACAAAGAAAGGTTATGACGAACAGCAAAAATAAATTAAGCATAGATAGTGGTATGGTAGTACGGGACAAAACCTTGAACAGTCTTATTCCAAACTGTAAATCTAATCATTTAAGAAATTCGCCGTGGTTTTTGCCCATAATCTAAAAGACAAAAGAACTTATCTACTTTAAAAGTCAAGCCGGGATTAATCAAACTAAACAAAAGAAGTTAGACTACTCAAAATTGGAACAGAAAAACAAGGCATTTACCATGTTTTTTTATGCAAAGCATGAATAATTGAATATGATAATAGACTTCTGAATATTAATTGATAATAAATTGGTATAATTTATTAGTTAAGTAACTCAGATTAGCGATCAAGCTCTTGAAGTGATAAGCGATACAGGGAGAAACTATATTTTTTCATTGTTTTAGAATTTCTGTTGGTAAGTGCATTATCTTTTTTATTGACAGATATGATAGAATAGAATACTCTTTATTATCTACAGTATAATATGATTAGTTACTCAAACATAGATGAAGAAAATATTACATAGGGTGACATAATGGGCGGTGGGGGTCAAATGAAAAATATCGCTTTACATAAACCGATATTTTTCATTTGACCCCCATCTCAAGTAAACGATGATGATGTCAACGATGTTGCATGTTTGTAGCTTGTTCACTTTAAAACTCCCAAATAATAGGTATCGGGAACGTTACAGCTATAATACACCTATTATAGCTTTCGGCTTTCGGGGTATTCTGCATTGAATTAAGTGAGGTTTCGTCTTCCGGAAGGCCTCCCACAAGGTGGACCCATGACCTGGTGAAGGCCGCGAGAATCCGCTGGATGCGAGAAGCACAGGACCCGTCGATGTGGCGACACTTGGGGGAGGCCTATGTTCAGCAGTGACGTTCCACTGCCAAGATTGCGGAATTGTTCAAAAGAGTCACCGCGGCCCTGGTACGCAAAAGGCATTTGGAGGAACACGGGTGGGTTTTATTCAGTGAGAGTATTCACTCCCTTCCTCTCCAGAGCGGAAGGGGTCATTTGATGACTAAAAAAATACAAAAAAACAGTGTACGTCTTTCGGGTGAAAAGATGATAATGAAGTGAAGTTTTCTGTAGAAACATTGAATCTATTATGTATTATTTTTTTCTGATTATGCTCGCCATATTGTTTTCGCAGAGCCTTGGTTCTCGAATTACAATCTTAACTGAGTCAGTCAGTCTGCCCACAGCCTAAGGACTAAAAGGAGGCTTAGCAAAGTCTTTGAAAGTTTCTATTAGGTTTTCTAGCGTACTTATTCAGCCCGTCTGTGGCTTTTATAGAAACATTTAGGTAACTGGTATTATAACTTTTGTGGCAGAGTTATGGAAGTTTGGTTTTGCCAATTATTTTGACGTCGACAAATCTTGAAACCCGTAATATGATGACAATATTTTGGAGCCTTTGGACTTTATGCGGAACATTGAACAGAACATGTTTTTTTAACACAATATAAGTAGCACAACCTACAGAAATGGTATACAAGAATAACAACAACTGAAATTTTTCAACAGTATTTTTTACATTTGAAGACTATCTTGTGAATTTAAACCAATTTAAACCAGACTTCAAATAAACCATACATTTCAGCATAAATGTTCATTACCTAACACTGTTCAACTTAAATACTAAAGTCGATGCCCAAAAAATTATTCCCAAAACTATAGACAGAACAGCTGTTAACTGAATTGTTGTAAACCAATTAATACCGTACATGTTCAAACTGATACACTAAGCTTGCAAAAAAAGTAATTGAAACAATAAATTGATAAAAACTGTTTCAACAAAAAAGGCTTACGATGACACAGTTGCCGCAGGCTGCAGTGGCTGATCGACTGGCTGCTGTGCTGAATGTCGCGGATTCGATTCCCGCACGGAACAAATATTTGTATGGCCTAGAGATAGTTATTCCGAATCTGGCTGTTTATGTATTGTGATTTTAAATGTTTGGCAACACACGATACTGGATTTCTCCTAGTGCGAAGCAACGTTCTTTTTAATAAAAATCCAATCCACGCACAACTCAGTACTTTTTTATGTCGGGCCAGTCCTTTGGATAGAAGTCGAGCTCGTCCCGCCATCTTCGCCTTGGTCTGCCTCGATTTCTTTTTGCATTTAATGGGAGCCATTCGGTGGCTCACCAAAGAATGAGCAGCAGCATTTTCTGGGCATTGCAACAGCTACACTGCGATCGCCAACCCGCCTACCAAGCGTGGCGATTATGGCAAATTCCCCCTCTTTGGGGGAGGCCTATGTCCAGCAGTTGACGTCTTTCGGCTGATATGATGATGATTCGGTACGGTACTGGCCTTTGCCTAGAAGTGGAACAAAATAGCTAGATAGATAGACATCCAATTAACTTCACAGTATTATCAAACAATACGGCGCGTTTATTTAAATAGTGTATAACTTGTTAGAACAGTTGATTTGATTGCAGTTCTAGTTGATGAACTAATATTTTTTATCTTTCTGGCGTTGGAAACAGTGATATTTATATTTTCATGTTTGTGGTATTGTTCAATTGAAAATTCAGTGTATTAGATTCTTCGAATACAAGGGAATGCGGAAGGTATATTATTTGTTTCGATTCAGTTTAAACTGAATTGAAACAAATAATATACCTTCCGCATCCGCTTCAAATTATGTGAGATAATTTTATAGTTGGAATATAAAATATCTCACATACTTACTGTTTTGGGTTATGAGTTCTAACCACGGTATAATTAAATTAGTCATTTATACTCTTATTTTCGAATAACTAAGCTCGCATCACTGATAGTGTATTTACATGATATTCGTATTTGTGAGTAATTTATATTTATGTTATATCGCGCTTGCTGGAAAGTTTTAACTAATTTAATTTTAATTTGAGGATTAAGCATCAAAGCAGCATTGCTGTTCCGACGATCCGACTAGCCGGCAAAACTACAGACAATATCCTGTCTCTTAGGTTTCAAACTTAACGGCATTCCCCTTGGTTTTATCTGCTTAAAGGCGTCGATAGTAACCACATAATTCGAACACATAAAAACCCTAGGGGTATGTTCGTGTGTAACCCATAAAATATTTTATTGTCCTACATTATTGATGACTTCATTAACGTGCTTTTCTCCAAAGGTTCTGCCATAACTATTTGTTTCATGCTAAACATACATACATACATGACAGCGCTGGTCCCGGCTGGTGAATGTTGGCCCAAACTCTTTCATAGATACGACGCCTGTGTCCCAACAGTGATAACATCTAGATCATTGTGCTTAAGTTTCTGCATAATGTTTAGTCTTCTAAAAAAACTAGCTTTTGCCCGCGACTTCGTACATGCATATCCCGTTTTTTCCCGTTCCCGTAGGAAAATCGGAAAATCCTCTCAGTGCTCCCCTAGACTCCACAAGGAACCTAGTAGACCAGTAATTTCAACTGTGCGTTGTCAGTCAAACACTCAGTCAGTCACTCACTCTGTCACTAGTAACGAAAGAGATTTATACAATAATATTGATACAGATCATCTAGTAATCTATACTATTATATTATAAATGCCATAGTTTGGATGTTTGGATGGATGGACGGATGTTTGACAATAAATGACGTCAGAACGGCTGAACGGATCTTGATGAAATTCGGCACAGAGGTAGATTATATTTTGTAATAACACGTAGGATACGCCGCAGGCGGCAGCTAGTATTTAAAAATAGTTTTTTATACTGTAGAATACTACACTTTGACCCCGGATGCGTTTTTGTTTCATCGTTGCGTTTACCGCTCTCTAGACTGGATAACTGTTCGGTACTTGTATCTACTCCTATTTCATGTGTTTAACTTTTTTTTTAATGTTTTGCGTATTATATGGAATTGATGTTCAACAACAACTTTATTGCTTTTGTCTCATCTTACTTGTTGTCATCCAATTCGTTTCTCTTTTTTTCATAATTATCATTCCTAAAATGATCTACCCATATTCCTCCCTCTTCATATATTTACGATATGATCACTAATGTTTGACCATAGCCGTCTGTAGCTGTTGATATCATTAAACGCTGAGTTATCATTAATCTGGCTAGACCATATTATGATGTAGGCAGCGGATATTTTCCATTTCATGAAATGGTCGGCCACCACATCATAAAGTGATCAATTCTATGATCTGGCCACGACATATCCACTTAACTGCGATGAAATTAAATAGAAGTATATGGATTTGTTAACTATTTTTAACCGACTTTAAAAAAAGAAGGAGGTTCTGAATTTGGTTGTATTTTTTTTTTATTTGAAAAAATCTTCTTGCATGTGAAAAGATATACGGCCCGATTGGTCCCATATAAATTTAATCGAAATCGGTTAAGTAGTTTGTTTTTTTAAATCAAAATAGCTGGAGGAAATAGAAAATATATCATCCAAGTAAACGAAATTGCGTGTCTTGCTTTCCTGTGACTTTCCAGTGGTCGTGTTAGGTTTTTATTTTACACAAAAATACAACCTACTTCCAAATAAAAAAAAAACATTACAAAGTATAAAATAACTTTAATTTCGGAAGTCGGTGTTAAAATACGAAGAAACAACCAAAAATACCGACTTCAGGAATTAAACTTATTTTATACTTTGTACATAGTGATTTTTTTTCCAATAATATAAATAGTTGTATTCAAACTTAGATCTAATGAATTTTAAATCGATTTACTACTGAACGAATCTATAATAGAAATACATAGTTCCTTCACAGCATATCTAGGTACTTATACAATAAGATACATTGAACAATGGAAGATATTGGCCTAGATCGGATCTTCTTGGCGACCCTCCCTGTATAGAACATAATTGTTACGTACATGTATGTAACACTCCTATGCTGCTATGTATGTTAATCGTTATGTCAAGGCTAAATTGATTTCCCTTTGAATCTGGGAAACGGGGCCTGAAGACGTTCAGTTTTGACTTATGGTGTTCTATGGTCATCTAACGGCCTTATGGGAATTATATTACTGGTATTTGAGAATTTTGCTAATGCCATCTTTTAAATTACCCGTGAGAACCTCTAATTGGCTCTATGTCTCACTAACTGATTGACACTGATTTCATACAGCGAAAGAATAAATTGGATATGCCTCAAATCCCGAGATTAATTTTAAAGAGCAGAAAAATCCCGTGATTTATTAAATAAAAAAGTTATTTACTTTTACACAATTTATAACACTGCACGCGCGACGTTGCCAAATTTACATCAACGACATCGGATGTCCGAAGTTGCAATATTCCTATACGCACACGCGCGATGTTGCCACATTTGTAGTTCCTTTACTCAGCTTGTGAGAATACAAGTAAAAATGTTATTATTTATTTGTAATATTGTTGGCCACACGGGATTGTCTATTACAAATCCCGGGAAGATTCATATTAATATCAACATTACTCAACGATTGAATAAATAAATGTAGGTTAGGTAAATAAATAAATAATTAACGTAAAATGAGCCATAAGTACTGATCAGTTATTTTGTCGCACTATGCAAACATAAAATACGTATGTATGGGGCAGTTAGTTTTATTTTTAGCGATTTCTGTGTTCCTCCCACAGTAAAATTTGTTAATAATGATGAGTACAATGACCCCTTTTTAGATTGCGTATTGAATAAGTGGTGGAGGAATAGTTGGTGGTTGGTTGGTTGGTTGTTTGAAGGTTGGTTGGTAGTTGGAATTTGTCTGCAATTTGCCTGTCTCATGGTGGACCATCAACGTGATGCAGAGCTCGGGAATGCTGTGGAAGCGATTAGCACAGAACCGGTTGATGAGGCGGCGCGGCGCGTGGTGGTCCATCACAGCATTTGATTAAAATGATTATGACATTTAGTCACCATTTCTAAATTATTTGTCTCTTTACTCTAATAGCCTTCTCTATGATCGTGTTTCGAGTATATGTTCACCAATTTAAATAACGATCATGCGTCCATTCCAAAATAACCAGCCTAGCGGCACATCAAGCTTACAGTCCAAGACGTCATTCAAATAAAAAATCGTCATGATACTTGAACAAAAAGTTTTCGTTTTTTGCAGAGAACATATTTTTATTTCAACAAGATGTTATCTTGATAACGGTGTTCATAAATTTTGTTTTATCATCTTCATTAAATAGATAGGTATTTCAAATTAATCTGCCGAGCCTTTTTCTTAGTTGTCTATCGGTTTCTAGTTTAACCGAATGCAGCTGGATTTCCATGTTATACAACGTGTAACAGAATAAACGCAATACCTCTTAATCGGTCATTGTACTGATCATTATGAACAACTTTTGCTATTGGACCAACCCGTCGTCAAACATGTCGTTATTTCTATGGAAGATGGGTAGGACATTAGTGTGGGACGCTACTTGTGTCGATACTCTTGCGCCATCCCATCTTCCTAGCTCTTCGTGCTGTGCTGGCGCTGCCGCTGCGGCTGCAGAGAAGTCGAGTGCACATAACTTGTTTAAAGATCTCTCAAGACGACGTTGAGACTTCACGTGACCGAAGGGCTGGCTTTTACCTTGGTCAAAGAATAAGCATTGCCATACAACGTGAAGATGCCGCCAGTCTTTTGGGTACACTTCCAGTCGACAGCGATGCGGATGAATTTTTTAACGCCATATTTTAGGGTTAATTTAGTTAGGAGTTTTTATTTTTATTTCTAGTGTACATATATAGTATAAATCCCGTCCAAATTCAATAGTTTCCAATATATCCGTATCTTTTTAAGAAAAAATAGTTTACAATTTCACACGATATTTTACAATCTTACGGCGTTTGCAATTTTCCTGTTACATAAATAAAGTACTTGTATATCGGACCATCGCAACCCAGTAACTGTGTAACACGATACCCCTTGAAAGACGGTGTCAGATTTTCTGCACCGTAACGACTGTCAAAGATCTTCAATTGTCATCCGGAACCCACAACGTACAATACTTTGCAAAGCATTGAGGAGTCTTAGTATGTAATGGATGGTCACCCATCCACGGACGGACCTCGACAAGCGTTGCTTAACCTTAAAGATCGACCCGTTTGGCTGTTATTATTTAGCCACGAGCTCGTCAGAATTTGTAACGTCATTCTCATTAAATATGTAGCTATTTTTGATCACAACTCGAATCTATAATTTTCGTCAAATGACGTAGGTGGGCGTAGTTACGTTAAATAGATCAAAGTATAATTAACGATGTAATGGGATTAACATTGAATTTGCCTAATAAGTAGTGTTGCTAGCCGGTTCTTAACTAAGCTTTTGTCAATTATCGTTGAACGGTTGGAGCCGCAGCAGAAGTTGGTCTATGTTTATATGCAGACGAGAAGTTGTACCTAATTATATGATAGCCAAATGGTTAATGATAACAGTAGTCTAACAGAGTATAAAACAATAAAGATTATTTTAATTTTTATATGAAAGGTCATGACTACGTTTTTTACTCGATTGGCCCGGAAAGAGGGTAATATTTTTTGGTTGGTCCATAATTATAAAAATATAATTGAGATCTGAGAAATATTAAAGAACTCATTATCTATACTGGTCTATAACTAATATAATAAAGCTGAAAAGTTTGTTTGCTTGTTTGAACGCGCTTATCTCTAGAACTAGCAGTCGGATTTTGAAAGTTATTTTTTTCTTTTTTTTGTTCTTTTTTTGTTTGTTTTTGTATTATGATAGCCACATTCATGATGAATGCTAATAGGCTATACGGAAACGGGAAATCTTTACGGGAACGGAAAAATAATGGGATATGCGCGAACGAAATCGCGGGCAAAAGCTAATGAATAATAATCCCTTCATTTATAAGCACAGTAAAGTTTTTAAATTATCCCGCAAATAGATAGAACAATAGAATAGAAAAAGATTCAGAACAAATTAGCTGTGACAGATGGACAGACACAAGAGTGATACAATAAGGGTTCCATATTTTTAACTAGATTTACGGAACCTTAAAAACTGACACACACAGCCTCTTTTAATTACACCAGGTACAAACGGCTGCCCTAGTATTCGTAGTAACTGCGAATGAGGCCGAAGACTAATACAATAGGCGACCATTAAAACTTGTGCGGTGTTCTATACTTCCGCTTTAATTTTTTTCTAGACAACGACAGGGCCAAGTTTCTAGAACGAAAATTATCACAAAATAATTGTGTCAAACTGTGAAGCGCGGTATTTGGCTGTGATTGGCTGAATAGGTTTCTAATAGCCAATCGCATCACATGAATTGCGTAAAAAAATTGTGATCGGTCGATCCAGAAACCGGGCTTTGACTGTGTCAAGAATACATAAACCTATCAAAAAAGATAAACTTGTTAATAATGTCTAAAAATATTTTTTACTTGAATATGAATTAAAATGTATGAATTTAAATCATAAACGATATATTGGGCTTATTTTCCGACGTCCTAGGAATACTGATGCGAAATCTAACAGTTTTTCAAAACATTGTTTTTGTGGCACTCGGCTAACCATATTTTCTTTTCTTTCAGATCAGCATGGACTCATTCTTCTCAAGCTCACCTGTAACCAAGGTTTTATTTAAACCGAGAACATAAACGTATGTATCACTTTAATCCATATCTACTTTTATTTTACAAAGACATATATTATACCATTGTTACGAAGCGTAGTGTTTAACAACTCTCATCTTTTATCTAAACTAATTCAATGTTTAACTATCCTCATTAAAATGTTTGAAAAACCAAACACATAAAAAACTAAAGTAGCTAAATTGGATTCGCATAGTGTACTATGATGCGAATGCAATTTAGCTACTTTGGATTTTTATGTTTTTATGTCTTCAAAAGTCATTATTCCAAAACTATACAAAGTCATGTAAAACTACTGAGTTTTCCGTTTTCATTCTATTTTAAAGGAAATCAACTCATTTACTTTAAAAAAAAGTTGAAATCCTAGAAAATAAAATACTCTACACACATCCAAAACATGCTCTGCCGCTTTGAAATATGTATTCAATATTAAAAAATAACTCCGAAGACTCGTGAACGCTTCATCTTTGAAGTTTAATAATTAATTTATCATTTTTTGCTAGTAAACACGTACGTACCTTTATTTAATTTTAACTTGTAAAAGGCGACGACTTCGGTCGATAAACGCAGACTTACTGCGCATCATTAAGGCGCTGGCAAGACCTAAACCGCGCTTTAAGGTTAAGCCTGCATAAAAATGAAAAAGATGCGCAAATACAAAACGTTTGGCATGTATTGAAATAAAGTTCAATTTCATTTTATCGAATTTTGCTCGAAAATTAGTTAAGTTTTCGAAAATCAAAAACAACAAAGTCTAGCTGCACTGTTGCACACAGATTGAGTCGTAATAGTAATTATTTTTTACCAAGCTTCACATACAAGCAAGTAACACAAATATTTGTATAAGGTCAAAATAAGAGGTAAATTACTGTTTACCATAATTTGTGTCTATTTTATTAGGGTATGTTTGGCAACACAGTTAAAGTTCTCAAAATACAAATAATATTCTTCAAGACAGACTTATATTCTTTCCGCAGCTTCAAATTAGAAACCTATATTTGGAAATTTGTTGTGTTTGCTTCTTGTCCTCGCCTTAACCATTTGTTTTGACGACCATCCGTGGTAACTGTTCCGTTCCTTTTTTATGACGGGTAAAATATTATATCAATAATAAAATATTATATACTTATAAAGCTGCAGGTATAAAAACATGAGTAGGCGATTAAAAATATAATGGGATCTGGTTTAATGAAGTACTGTCGTAAAGAAAACTGTAGCCCTTTCGGTATGAGCACATTATGTTCTCTTCTATTGTAATAATGTCTTTGACTTTGTCATTGTTGCAATTATATTGTGTCCATGTCAAATAAACATATTCTTATCCTAATTTAACTATTTTTTAAAGTAATCATGTAATTAATATACACACACATTGTGGCTCGGTAATAATTGTCTGGGTAATTAGAATAAACAAAACTAGCCGCTATCTAACATGACGGAAAAAAAGAAAAATGTTTTAACCAATAAGAGACAGACCCGCCCCTGCTAAGGACATCCGTGAGCACTTCCAGACAAGAAGCAATGAGAATTCAGTCTTGGACTATCTTAATAATCTTTATTTAACACTAGCTTTTCCCCGTTCCCAAACAAACTCTTCTGCTTCATTGTATTAGTATAGACAGTATTTATATTATACATTTATTAATGACACACACACAGTTACTAAAAACGACTTATTTATTGTACTAGTCAGTGCAAAAACCATCTGCTGTATTTGCAGTTGCGTCATTAATAGAATAAAATAAAAAATATATTGTATATAATAATTTATTTTTTGGACCGAACATCAGACAGCACTGAAAATAACAACAAAACATCAACATTTCATGTCAAGGTCTCCATATCTGTCTACAAAAGGTTGGTATAATTACACCTATTGACCTATTCAGGTTCTAACATGGGAACCAACATCTGGCTCAAAGGTTGGTCGGGAGCAACCAATCATTGATCGGCTCCCGAATGCTAAATTGATGTGTGCTTAGTATTTATAAATAGGTATACTTGTTTCATTATTAGCATGGTAATAGCGGTTATTGGCCTTGCTCTGATTTATTATCGTTTCTTAAACGATAACGGGATAGACACACTAAAAAATGTTTATTTTACCACTCTGTCGACGTGATTAATATGGTATACCCATACCAAATTCTAACTTACTAGTGCGAAGCGTCTCTGAACTAAACCAAGGACAGACGGATGGACGGACGGCATGGAGAAACTATAAGGGGAACCCTTATAGTTGATTACGAAACCCTAAAAAAATAGATAAGGTTCACGGTGGATTCAGTGCGGTTTCGTTTCTATTTTTGAAAGAAATAATGTCAAAATATGAATGTGGGACATAAACGATTTTGTTTGACAATCTAACGCGACAGTTGCAGTGTGCATGTTTTAAAAAGATTGGTATGTTTGGGTCTTTGCAGATTATAGACAAATAATATTGTACAAATACAATCCTAATGATATTGAAGGCCATTGTCTACCATTCCACCTTAGTTATTATCACTATAAAAACAAGGATTTTATTTGATTGAGGACTGTCTTTGTTGGAAATTATGATTACATACATTTCAAAATTATAATTTCTGTTAGTGAAACACAACGATCCTATAGTAGGCGCCAGATAATCGTGGAATAACGGTCATTGACCCACCTACAATTATTGACATTTTTAATTTGAAAAACGGAATTAATGACACAAAGCTGTCCCGAATCATCATCTCTCGTGATCTTTAACATTGTCTAATAATGAAAAACGATTCATATTTAATTGTTCAGGTACCTATGAACAGTTATTAGGGAAAGGTCAATGTACTTTATTCCACATTTATCTGGCGCCTACTATAGTTACTACGCGATTTTCCGCTCAAACATTTTATGTTCGTAAACGGCAGAGTAAATACATTCACAATAATTGCAAAAGGTTGTCAATCCTCTGTTTAAAAATAGAAAACAAAAAGCTGTGACGTAAACAAAGAGCCAACTGCCAATGAACGAACAGTTATTAATTACAGCAGTTTTTTGTTTTTATTTCTGCACGGTCACTTGAAACCGCCAGTCTTTCAGAATGCACGATATAGTGTTTGATATTGTTCGCTGTTTGAATTCGGTTTAAGAACAATGGAATTTCGGTCTGGGACTGTCTAGTCTTTTTGTTTTTTTTTGTGGGTAAACCATTTTCGAAGCAGGAATGAAGAATTTTATTCATTGGTTGAAAGTTTGTTTTCATGAAATAACTAATTGGCTAGTATTTTAATGATTTTGAGAACATACTGCATACGGGTTTTGATAATACACATACACAATATTAACCTCAAATTTTTGATATTTTTAACAAAAAAGTCTCCCAAATAAAGGAAAGGCATTTCCGAGACCTTAAATATTATAGAATCTTAACTCAGAAGTTAGTTCGAGTGTCCATACCGAAGGTCCGTGAAGACAGTCGTAAAATTAAAAGTACTAAATAATTGAAGTAAACGGCACTTCAAACTTCTGCTAAAGTTTGTTAGGCATCAGTTTAATAAACTATTTGGCACAAAAAGCGAAGTTGGCCGAACGGAGCGAAGCGATTTGCGCCAAGTCACTTCACTCGCCGCTCTGGGTATATTTTACAAGTATACTTCAAGTACTTATGAAGTCCTTGCTAGGTTTTTGAGGGTACTTTGTAAAAGGAACCTGGAGTAAAATACATTGTTGTATAGAGTCGTTTTCAGGATAAGTGAAATGTAAAACAAGTAAGGTAGCAAATGCTCAAAAGAACTCTGGAAATATAGGACAAAATATATTTATAAAAATCGTTTTGACTTATGTGGTAAACCTTCCTGCTACATACTGACTAGGCAGGTCCACTCAAATCTGTGTGGCTCTTTTCTCAAAAGACCATTTCAGACACTGATCTGCATGGTGCATGTAGATTGCAATATTAGGGGTTCATTTTATGTTAGTCTGGCAGTTTGAGTTCTATATGCGGCCTACCCAATGTGCTTACTTTGGTATTGTTCGTCAAATCGTTGAGCTCCTTAAAGTTTTAAGTTTGAGCTACACGATAACTGACAAATGCTTGCACTGTCTGAACAGGTCCACTCAAATCTGTGTGGTACTTTCCTCGAAAGACCACTTCAGACGTTAACCTACGTGGTTCTCATATGATTTGACCAGTACGATTGTATGGACTTTAAAAGAGACTTTGACATCTGAGTTTGTTTCGGTGTTCCTTCTCAGGGTAGTCAGCTAGGAAACACCGGTTTCATCTAGTTTAAAATTACCCAAAGCGTGTAAAAGTGTTATGTTTAACCTATTTACAAAATAAATATCATTTATCACAAGTTGAAATCGTGCGTATTACTTATTTTGCACTTCAGGAAAAACAAATGACGGAAGAAGACGAAATGACACTGAACTGTTTCAGTAACGACCTACTTTAAAATATCTCGCTTCCAAAGTGATCGTAAATTCTTGCATAAATCTAAAAATCAAGCGATACGCTTTCAGCCGTCGATCCTCTTATCTCAACTTGTCTACAGAAGGTTCAAGGCCACATAGTCAATTTCCCCGGCTATTCCCCCAAATGGGGATGATAAAATTACGCTTTAACATCCCCCAAGTTCGGGGGACCATCCGCATAACTTACATAGTTCTAAAGTTTTTACGATCTCTTAGGGGTAACAAATAATAAATTGAAAAATTTCACTGCGCGAGTTCTGACTAAGTTATATTACTTTCAAAAATTTTGAAACTGAATTAGGAAGAACTGGCTCGTATAAAAGTTATGAATGTCTAGTGGTCTGCTTATATTTCTTCTTTGGTTTGTTTAAATATTTTAAAAAAGGTCCGGTCCTCCCAAATTATAAAGTCTCTTCATACCTACCTAAAGGGTAAGTAATTCAATCTTTCAGGGGACGAAATTTTTTTATTTTTATGAGCTTCTATAGAACCCTGGACCAACCCTGCAAGTATCTCTGTTAAGTTAAGTATGCGATCATAAATCTACTGCAAACTTCTTTTTGTTCCATTGTAGAGACCTATAGCTAGTTATTAGTAGGTATTTCCACCACTTGAATAATTGTCAATAAGTAAAAAAATAATAATTGCAAACTATTTATTACAACATACTTTCTTCAAAAAAGGACATTCAAGTAACGTTCAATCCTTTTGAGATAAAATTATGTGCGCTGTCGATTTATATCTAAGTTACTCGCTCACAGGGCTTTGCCAGGTAGTGGAACCACGCGTAGGCCACTCCCCCATTCTTTTTTTTAACGGAATCTATAATAGAGAAGACTTTGAGAAAGCTTTTTATCTGTCGAGAATTAAAAAAAGTGTTTTTTAATTCTCGACAGAACTGTTACAACACCACTGGAAAGTCACAGGAAAGCAAAACACGCAATTTCGTTTCAATCAGCTATTTTGATTTAAAAACCAAACTACTGAACCGATTTTGATGAAATTTCTATGGAACCAATCGGAACGTATATCTTTTCACATGTAAAAAGAAAATTTCGGTTCATAAATGACGGAGTTATGAGGTAACAAACATAAAAAAACAACCGAATTGAGAACCTTCTCTTTTTTTTGAAGTCGGTTAAAAAGGCCTATTTTATACTTAAAGTGCGTGTAACTTTATGGACAAAATAGGCCTACTCACAACACACTCGAAAACCTGAATTACTCTAACCGTCCGTTAATATAATGTTACTTAGGTAACATTATATTAACCACCACATAAATGAAAATGTATATTCCTCAAATCGTCATTTTTATACCAACACAATGCATCACATTTCAAAAGCCCCCAACGATCTTGATGGGGGCCTCTGTCATAAATGACGAAACTCGGCTACATCCGTGTTTGGGGACCGGCAATAAGCTTTACCTATTTTGCCTTTTTTGTGCAAATAAAAGGTGTCCCTTCCCCAAAATGTGTTTACCTTTGAATAATATAATTTTTTATTTGAATCTTTTTTTTTCATAAAATGTCAAATTAAGAAAGCCACAGCCATATTTCAAGGAATTTTCGCTATTTACGTATGTAAGGTTTTTTTTTATATTCAGTCTCTTTAATTCAAAGCATGCATAATTCAACATAGAGAATTTCGAATGCAGAATGAAATTCCACCAGCCAGTAATAAAAATATTTAACACGTTGTAAAATGTTTTAATGCTGAATTTCAATGATACATGTATTTGAAATGATTTTTTTCACTTTAAATTTATTTAGAAGCTGCTTTTACATAAGCTATTTTGGGGTTTTTTCTTTTGATATGTTAAGATGGGTTTATCTTTGGATTGCAATGTGAATTAATCTTATGACCTTCAAATTTTTGTTTTAATTTTTTTTCTTTTTTAATTCATTACGACACAAAAACAGTACGTTTTTGTGTCGTAATCAATGAGAAAAAATAATAATCAACTGGCATTTTCCGTCGTTTTACTCCCATAATTCAACAGGAACCGTTAATTTTTTCTGGTTGGTAAGTTGACGAGAGCTTCTTTTAGTGAAAGTAAAACATGCAAACATTATTACTACCTACCTCTTTTTAAAAATCCGTCATAAATACTTGGGGTTCAATTCTTAAGAAATATGCAGATCAACGCAAGTTTTAACAAGAAGTTCAGTTGCTTTTAACAACTTGTTCCTTGTTACTTATCCCGTAAAAAATAAAGACTGGTGTAAACTGAATTAGATTTTCTCGTAATCACTGCAGTTCCAAGTGCTAAATTAAATTCTTCCGGCAGTTTTAAGTCCGTTTGAGGAAAATAATCCTTCTCAGTGGGAGTTCTAGATACGTTAATTGAAATTCTCTGAGAGACTAAACTATTTCTTTTTTGCGTTTCGTTGATGTTACTATTGTTTTATTTGGATTTAAATGTGTAAATTTTAGTGGTAAAACACAGAAATTGTTATACAATTGAAAGAAAAAGGGAGCTAAATCAATTAAAAAATTGAATATAAATAGAGAGAAATTATTGACTTTCAAAACCATGATTGCAATCGCATTGGTAAAATCGTTTTTGTGTTTACTTTTTATTAACAAATAGATAAATATTATAGACAGATTTACCAAGCAAAGACTCTCATATTATTCACCTATTATATGTATAATTAAAATTAAATGAATCCAGCACTCTTAATCCCACCAAGTCTCAAGCTTAAAGACTTAAGAAATTCCTTCAAAGAAAATCTCAAACTAAACGTACCTCTATAAAATGCATGTTTCAATTTTCCACTAAACTCCATATTATACTAAGTGAGTATATACCACAGCGTAGTGAATCAAATTTGCCGGCACCTCCGTCCTATAAGATGAGCGTCTTGGAGATTTAATATTCGAAGCTTCACTAAAATGGGACTAAAGCGATTTGCCTTTATATTGGATGGGATCGTTGACTAAATTCATTGACCCGTCTTAAGAATAAATTAAATCAAGAACTTATTGGTTCGGGATTTGAAAAAGCTGTTGCATTTGGAAATGCAATAGTGCTTGAAACAGAAACGAATTGAAAAGCTGTGTGTTGAGTAAAAATGTATTTGCTTGTGAGACTTTTGTTTCTAATGCAGATGGGATTCCCTGCCATAGTCTACTTTTTCTGCTATAAAGGGTGTAACTCAAATCCCATGCTTTTGGCAATGAGCAGAAAACGATACGGTTTTGCGAAAAAAAGTCGTATTAGGCTTTGTTGCTTTGTTTTTTACCGAAACGCAAATAATATTTATAAAACTCTTCCGTTACTGACTGACAGACAACGCACAGCCGATACTACTGGTCGTAGAAAGCTGAAATTTTGCATGTAGGTTTCTTGAGGAGTATTTCCCGAAATTTGTACGGGAACGGGAAAAAACGGGCGCGTACAAAGTCGCGGGCAAAAGCTAGTTTTAAATATACAGAATAAACTCAGTAAAAGAGTATCAAAAAGTCAGTTGTCCTAAAATGGTCTTTACGTTTTTAGTAGCGCATAATCGCTATGTTTTCACATAAAAAGTTGGTCCACACATATTCAAGCCACGGACCTTTCATGTTCCGGGCACGGCCCGGACATATGTTTGAGGATTACTCTTTACTTTTTGCTCATGTCAGCGATCCAGTGCACCGTACATTGTTTACCTACCAATAGCTGGAGTTCTAGTCAAAGTGACGTTGTCATAAGTCTATCTAAGTACCGACACTGATTGTCAGAAGTCCAAAATGCTTTGCATCATGGATCACGTGATACCACGATAGCGAGTATCAACCGATAAATTTTGGATTTTCTTTTAAATATTGATTAGCGCCATCGCTCGCTAATAGAATCCCAGTTTGTATAATGCCCGGTTTCTAAGGCTTTTATCAGTCGTTTATCAAAGTCAAAGCATTTATTTCAAATAAACCATTATCAGGTAGGTACTTTTTTATTGTCAAAATCAGTCCGTCAAAAAAATTAAGATATGTGCACGTTCCAAAGCGTAGATCTCTATGGAGAAGAACGTGCAAGAAACTCCATGTCGGCCTATCTGTCCGTTAACGCTATTTGTAATAACGCCATTGGTTGGTTAGTACTTAACGAACCCTAGATAAACGACCGATAAAGTACCTCGGAAACCAGGCATTGGAGTCCTCTTGCACGATAATTGGCGGCGGGGAGAGTGTCCAGGAACTCCACGACCTCATCCCACCAGCTCCCTTCTACCATCGGACATCTAGACACACTGCAAGTTACCATCCCTACCTTGTTGCTATACCACTAATTCGCACTAAACGTTTCCAAACGTCTTTTATGTATAATGCGCTCAGGAAAGGAGTGGAACTCTTTGCCTGCGTCCGTGTTTCCGAACGCATACAACCCTAATCTCTTCAAAATTAGAGTGAACAGGCTTCTTCTGGATAAGCTCGCTCCATCGTCGACTTTGTCTCTGTCATCTATGATCTAGACTAAGGTCAAGAGTAAACCCATATTTAAAAAAAAAAAACTAAAACCGAAGCAGACTCACAAAATTCTCATTTGCGATATTCTTTTGTTTTTACGTTCAAAACTAGAAACTAACAAGGCGTAAAATGGCCCATATTCAACTTCGCAACAACGATTATCATAGTAAATAGACTGTCAGACAGAAGTTCTGTCTACTTTGAAACTTTGACCTTCAGTAAACTTCGAAAACGAAATTTTCTTCGTACAAAAAACTTTTTCTCTTATTTTCAGTGAGTCACAATCCAATTATCGAAAATAGGATCGAAGTGATGATTGTTAATTATGTCTGTCTGTCACAGATGTTCCCGTTCTATTTGTTTTTTGAAAAAGATTCGGTCGTAATGTTGGCAACAAACTAAAATTACAAGATGTGATATCTTGTAATTTTAGTTTGTTGCCAACATTACGAGCGAAACTATTTCAGTCATTAGATTGAGGCCAAATGTTTGCGATAGTCATAATTAATGGTTTTAGGGTTACCTGCTTTAACTCAAAAACCATGTGCGTTTTTGAAAATTAAATATTTTTTGTATCGAGTTGTCGTCGCCTTTATAAGATTTTTCAATTTTCGTCGTTTGGAATACTGTTTTGTTTTTCAATCATTGTTTAACTCTCTGGTCACCAAAAAATAAACTATGTTAAAAACTCACTGCTCTCTGCCTACACTTTTCTTGGTCTATATATTTTTTTAAGATTGAGTTCTCAAGTATTTTGTGTATTTTAGTATCCACTTTATTTCTTTAAGTAACTTTATTGTTCGGCAAAATTTTCTTCGAAATTTTATGATTTAATAATAAACAAACCGTAAACATTTTGTTTGGTATTTCTTTTTAAATTGTCTTACTAACTTCGGCCCGTGAATTTGCCCGTATAGTGTTCGAAGGGTAAAAACATCCTAAAGTAACCCATTATCGGGACATCAAATTAACCATATTCTAATCAAAGCAAAGCCATTCATCTGCCTAGCTTTTTCCCAACTATATTGGGGCCGGCTTCCAGTCAAACCGGATTCAGCTGATACCAGTATTTTACGTGGAGCTGCTACCTATCAGACCTCCACAACCCACTAACTGGGTAACACGGTATTTCTTGGCAAGACGAGTCGTATTTACCGGCTGCTAACAATCCGGAACGACTGTCATTTGTAGATCTTTCATCTGAAACTTGGTATGTTAAGATGGTCACCCATCTACAGACAAATCTTGCAAGTTTTGCTTAACCTTGAAGATTGACGTGTGCGGCTGTTATTATTTAGCCATTAGAATCAAAGCAAAGCCATTGTCTACCTTTATTCCAAATGCATTCAGCCGTGTTTGTGTGATTGGTTTATCTACCTAGCCTCATTCCAACTGTGTTGTGGTGTTCCAGTCGGACTGTATACAGCTGAATGGGGCTACTGCATATCTGACCGTCACGACCGATAGACACTGATTTACACGATATCCCTTGACAAGAAAATATCTGACAGAGACTTCCAATTACCCGTAACGAATATCAAATACCTATCTACAAATGACAAC
The DNA here is from genome assembly GCA_905163435.1 of Mamestra brassicae. Lineage (NCBI taxonomy): Eukaryota > Metazoa > Arthropoda > Insecta > Lepidoptera > Noctuidae > Mamestra > Mamestra brassicae. The sequence continues at coordinate 8,873,912 of LR991010.1, forward strand.
CGGAACCAACAGCTTAACGTGCTCTCCGAGGCAAGGAGGAATCTTGGTATATTGATATGGCTACCCATTCACAAATTGCCTTCGTCAAGCGTTGCTAAATCTTGAGGATCGAACCGTGAGGCTTTTAATATTTAGTCCCGAGAATCCAAAATATACATATAGAAATAGTAGGATTCAAGAACCTCGTCTCAAGTCCCACAGCATTATATTGACTAACTCCTTCATCCCTCATTCATTGCTCCTGACCACTTGTAAAGTTGATTTATTTTATAACGTGCTCATTAGTTACATCGTAGATTTATTAATTACGGGAGTCTGGCATTATCAATCTGATTTGGGGTCGGCTTCCAGACTAAATGACAGCCGAGCTGGCTTGATGATCACCCATCCACTGACCGACCTCGGCAAGCGTGGCTCAACCTTGAAGATCGACGGTTATTATTTAGCCATGAGCTCCTCTTAACATCCATTTATACACAATATGAGTAAGATTCAAGAAACCTCGTCTCGAAATCTAAAACATTATTCCGACTAACTCCTTCATTAAGCACCCGCCCTTATAAAACTGATTTATTTCATTACTCGCTCATTAGTTATACGCACACGCCAGCGGAAAGAGCACTCGAATTTTATAGGAGACAAGCACGATATAAGCTCTGAGCAGAAAGCACAATGTTACAATGTTAAAATGTTTGAAAAGAGTAACTATGGAGTTTCTTGTCCGTTCTTCTCCATAAGAATCTACCCTTCCGAATGGACAGTAGAGTCACTTTATAAATGTAATATTATTATTTTTACTGAACTGTAAACGATGACGTTCAAAAGTGTCATTTAATGGCCTAATTGAAATAAACGTTTTGACTTTGACTTTGAATGTTGTTAATTTCTTAACAGACAGTTTCATGATGTCACACTCCCTCGTGACTTTAACCGATTAATCCGTATCATAAGTCCGATTAATTTAGAATGTAGGTGAATTTGTAAAATACTACTTCCTATCCTACTCATACTATAATAGTGAAAGTGTATGAGGGTGGATGGATGTATTTTTGATACTCTAACTCAACACTGGGTACAATTATTTATGTGTGGAGTAGTAATTACAAGCGGGCCTTTAGTCTTTAAATAAAGAAAACTTGCTACATTTATTAAATTCATTTAGTTAAAATGCTACAAAGTCACTGAGTGTATGTGGCTACTTTTTATGCCTGAAAAATCAATGATTGGCAGCATTTAATTTGCTTTTAATTTTAAGTATAGGATCATTAACCGTTTACCTAGGTGTGTGTTATTAAAAGGTTACATTTGAACGGCCAATGCCACATAGTTTCAAAGTTTAAAATAATCATGTCAGCTCAATTAAACAATTATTCGTAAATAACTTTAGCTTTATTTCTGCCCAAATCGTTAACATAAAGCGATCTTTGATCTCAGCTTCTAAAAGCCTAATTTCTCGAAACGATATTGAGACCATAATCCAGCTCTATATTCTATTCACGATCGACCCTAAATTCTTTATTCGTTTTAAGCCTAAAAAAATTGTAAGTTAGGGGCTAACCTGACCTGATTACCATTGAAAAAAGTGAAAAAGGTCAGGGTCTCTCAATAACCAAATATCTTTATATTATGAAGAAAAATCTATATTGAACAAAGCCCTATCAGGTAAAAGTAAATTTTATCGTGTCTCTAAAGATTAGGGTATTATCTAACTAGGCATGTTCGTCTCGCATCGCCATTTTAATGGCCCACTCGTAAAGTTTTGCAGGCGTGGCTCAACTTTTGATGGCTGGCTTTAATTTATTATGGCATGTATTAAATTGAGTCACAAATAACACAAATTTCCTAAAAATACTTATCAATCTTCTTTTAATATAGTGGTCGGCTGTTTGAGCTACAATCAAATTATTGGATATAGCGCTCTCCACTCGCTTACTAAACTTACCAAATTGGGGTCGGGGTGCCTAGTGCCTAATTATTATAACCAACCATAAAAGGTACAGATATATTTTTAAACGAACCAGGAAACCAAAAAAAAAAAATTAGATAAAAGGCGATCATCACTACTATATTACTACTATACTACTATATTTGGTACAGAGGTAGATGGGAATCCTATAAAACTGGCCTTCTTTTATAGGATTCCCATCTACCTCTGTACCAAATTCATCAAAATTGGTTAAACTCACTTTCACATTTATGATACTAGATGCCGCACGCGTGAATGTCGAAAATTATCCTAAGGGAACATTCTCTCGGGATAAGAAGTATCCTATGTGTTATTCCAGACTACAAATCTATTTCTGTGCTTAATTGTATCAAGATCCGTTCAGCCGTTCTGACGTGATTGAGTAACAAACATCCATTCATCTAAACATCCACTTTCGCATATTAGTATAGAAGTACAGTTTAGTAAGAACTCGTGATGTCTGCGTGACGCGACTATCGTCAACGATGCTATGACCATTTTCTTGATTATTTGTAGAAAAGACCCTTTTATTCTAGAGATTTCTTTTAACCCCCGACTTTCGTCAACCGATTATGTGATCAACTGTTTACACACTATTGAGTCGCGTAACTAAACTACGTGCTTGAATAGTTTTACTGTTCAGTTGGCTTTCAGCGCAACTTTGTTAATAACATGTCGGACATGTGCGGCATTTTATGGTCCCTGTTCGAATACATTATTGTATTAAATTGTTTCTTTTATTTTGTTTTGAACTGAAAGCTGTCTTTTTCATATCTCTTCATCCTTTGTATTTTTAGTGTATTTCTTTTGTTTCAATGGTAGAAACTTCTGTTGTAGTGTAGTTATTTTATTTATATAAACTCACAGGCACATTTTTATTTTCTGGGACACGATCCAATAAAAAAGTGCCTAAAGTAAGTAGATAATGACAGGTTTGTTATTTATTTATTTATTTATTATACACTTTATTGTACACCTCATTACAAACATAGTAAAAACGTTTAAAAAAAAACAAGTGTACAATGGGCGGTCTTATCGCACAGGGCAATCTCTTACTATTATTTACCTTATTATTAAACGTTACCTATTGTTATTGTTGTACGTTATTGTGGTTATTGTTACCTTTTAAACGTAAGATTTCTCGTCTCACTGATATAATTTTCATTGAGAACCGTATAGTTTTCTTTATTGAATTCAATAATCAAATAACAGTAATACAAGTCTTCAATTTTAGTGGTACCATTGTACTTCCTAGCTCTTTCCTACCTAAATAACTAAATAAATAAAAATAAAAATGTCTTTATTTCCACTACTTACACTGCTCAGAAAAAAAAACCTTAATTCTAAAACAATATTTATAAAAGCTTCCAAAAGAAATCATAAGCTTTACTTATCAACACTATCAATCAATCTTTCCTACATTGGTTTTCTTTAACTCAGAATCTAAAGTCGTATTTAGACATTGTTTCAAGTCAATACCAATAATTTATACTTGAGTACTGCATAGTTCACCATTCCAATTGTAAATCTTGTTAGCAACTGTATTATTTTAGTCTAAATTTATGTTCCTATGAAGTTATTGTTAGTATTTGGTTAATAGAAATTAAGAATCTGCCGTGTCTGTGAATCAAAGTTTGTCAATTGTTTTGGTTTATAGAAATTCATGGTTCAACCCAAATTGATTTCTGTTGATTGAATATTGTATAAAGATGTCCTCTACTGAAGCAACATATTGCAGGCAAAAACGGGACAATCATAGGATCAATTTCGCTGTCCGTCCGCCCGCCACAGCCTTTGTTTTTAATTACCATCAAACCATTAATTAACTTTTAGTCAGTTTGTCAAGACGGCCCGTTGGAGACAAAATTCAAGGTTCTAAGTCAATGCAATAAAATGGTACGCCCATTCATGCCATGTATTTCGATTTGTTTTTAATACTTATTTCTCCACATAAGACAGGTTAAAGAAACATCAGTTTTTATTTCATCATCATCGCCCTCAGCCCGACTTCGTCAACTGCTGAGCATAGGCTACTCTTTTCTTGTGATAATCCCGACGTTCCCGTGCCAGCCTCATCCAGGTTTTACCCGCGGTGGCAAAAATGTCGTCTACCTATCTCGCTGTTTAAGGGGCCGACCACACCGCCAAGGCTGGTTCTGCTGCAATTTCTGTTCAGACATGCGTACACAGCAAACGGTGTAGAAATCTGGAGTTCAGTCATCTTTAGCTGTGAAAACACGTCACACGCTATATTTACTGAAAACCAAATGTCACTCTCAACCAAATGTCTCGCAAATAATAAAAAAAAACGTTTGTCTCCCACTAATTCAATTTTTTTTTGCAAAAAATTAAATTCTGTCAGAACGCGCGTTCACTTTGACCGTCGTGGTCGGACTACTTTTGTGTATGTCGGATTCTAAGCCACCGCATAGCTTACAGTGAACGCGGAACGCTGAACTCGGAACTCTGATCGTTAGACCGCGCGCAGTGGGGCTGGCGCCTTCGTTTTTATTTACCATCAAACTATTAATTAGCTTTTAGTCTACCTAGCAACAATGTAAGCCAGCCTGTATAATAAGGCTTTATATTTATTATGTACCTTGTCTAAACAAGGTTGAATAGAGGCACCATTTGCTATATACTTGTATGAAAGTACCTACATAATAATAGTAAAAAGAAAAACACAACTTATAATTACTGCGAGGTAGTTAATTTTTTATAAAGAAAGACTAATTACGGTTAAGCAAGCAAGCCATTAATAATATACCTATTTTTATTATAATTTATAATGCTTTAACTATTATAAATTAATCTGTTGTACTAAGTAGGCGGGCAGTTAGAAAAGAGTTACATAAATCGTTTGAGTCATAAATTCACATACATTTCCTTTGTGATTAAAAATGTCTTGAAATTATAAAGCCTTTTTATAAAACTTTAATTCTTGTGTTTTTAATGGTAATCGCAGGAGTGCAATACGATCTTAAAAATAAATTATTTTAAACGTTAATCTAAAAAGAGCGATGAAATTATCTGTTGGCAATTATTACTGATTTTCCACAATTTACCCAAAGAAGCACTTTTTACGATAAATTCATAAGTTCTTTTTTTTAAGGTAAAACTACAACATTTAAGTAAGCGTATCAAAGCATCATCTCAGAACATGGTACTCCAAAAATCTGAATTGAAAACGTTTGTAGATTAAAGTACGAACGAGGTGTGACATCACACCTCGTTTTCCTCATACGAACACTCCAATGTAAGAGGAGAAAATGTAGTAAATATTCGTTGAGCATTAGTATAAAATCTTTTACCTAACTTTTAGTTTTACTTATTATTGCTTCAATTTTATCATTCATTCACTTTTATTACACGATTCAACAAAATTCATTCAATTATAGAACGCAGAAATAATAGGCTATTGTCGACGCCAGATAAATTTGCAATAACGGTCATTGCCCTTTCCTTAATATGTCTTCGAACAAGAAATTAATAATCGTTTTTCATTAAGTACTAGAAAATTTAACGTGATCCTTTAAATTTTCTAGTTATGAAAAACGATTATACATATATACATACATAGATGTCGATTCAGGTCGACAGCTTAATGTCTTTATTTTTGTTTTCGGAATTCAGTATGTGTCAATAAACGTATGTGGGTCAATGACCATTATTGCGCTTTATCTGGCGTCGACCATAATATTGATTGAGGTAGGTACCTACACAATTCAATTTATCATTATTTCAGCTGAAGTCTTCCACTGCTGGCGATATACCTTCTTCTATGTGCGGTATCAGTAGATAACACTCAATGTTCATCCGAAACATCTTTTCAGTAAAGTGTTATAATTTGGGCAATCATGACACACCCGTAATTTTCTGTTCCATTCTCAATAAAACCATAAATAGCTGGCTGTATAGAAGAGGTGTTAAGTTATTATCTTCACAATGATAATAAAGTGCATATCAGCCACTGAAGTAATTTATTGGTTTGATAAGACCACTTTACAAAGTAGTATGTAGGTAGGTAGGTTCATAGAAGAAATCGGAACTAAATCATTTGTACTTGAATTTAATAAGTGGTGGATAATGTTAAAGATATGAATTGGAAACTATTTTACGAAACCTCACTGTTTTCTGTGTGTTTTTTTTTCAAATGTTATGCACATCTAATTTAAAGTGCCCTTTTTATATATTTACTTAAAAACCGTTACCGTGTTACCGGCGGTTTATCAGATACTCAAGTTGAATGTCGAAAATTATCCGAAGGGACACACTCCCGGAATAAAAAGTAATGTTAATCCAAGTTGTCTGCCCTCTGCATACCAAATTTTTCCAAAATTGGTCGAGCTGTTTGCGCGTGAAGAAGTAACAAACATACACACACACTCACAAACTTTCGCCTTTATACTATTAGTGTGAAGTATGATGATACTCGTAGGTACTTATGATATGCACTAACACCTTATTTTAAAAACCTAACACCCTATTTAGAAAATACAACAGAAACATTACAATTTAAAATTTTCCAATCAACGTTCAGTAATCTCTTTTTAATTATAAACTATCGATTGGCAGCGACAAACTTTGCCGTCTTGCTCCATGAGACTTTTAAGTTCTGTTTTTAGATAAACGTGGTGTTTGATCGTTGAAACTTGACTTGTGAATTGTGACAGAATATGGCGCTTATATTCCCGAAGCGATTGGAAAATGTGTGAAGTGCCTGCCATGTTCTAGACCCATATTCATCTTTTTTTCGAGTCGATGGTGATCCTTAAACAGTTTGTGCCCAGTAGGTGGCCACGATTATAGCGGCATCTGTGGCACTCATTAGGTCCTTAATGGTGCAGGTGTAAGGGCACTTGGGGCACTTCAACAAGAGGATCATATTTTGGATGGAGGCACCGCACTCACATTTGGTGTCTAGTGGGTCAGTGAAACCCCATTTTGCCAAGTTGTATTTGCAGCGGCCTACTAGGGTGCGCAAGCGATCGAGTGCTTTCCATAGATATAGGCTACTGCAGTTCATGTCCCTGAGGTTTCAGGAAGTCGGGTGGCGGTGGGTGCTGTTTTTCCTACAACTGACTTCTCACTTTAGGTGGTTGGTTCTAGACCCATGAAATAGAAAAGAGGCCTGACAGGCACAAAGGTCACCAGCCTTATTCCAGACCTGTTTCAATCAATTTGAAATCGATCTGCCTAACTTTTTCCGAATAACGTGTTTGTTTCCAGTCTAACCAGAAGGTGCTAGGTAACACAGTACCGCTAGGCATGACTGGAGTCAGATTTGACAGCCCGGCCAACGGCTTCTCCGAAGCACGGAGGAGTCTCAGTATGTAATGGATCATCATGATCACCCATCCACAGGCCAAGGCAAGCGTCGCTTGATCTCAAAGACCGACCCATACGGCAGTTGTTATTTTTTCTTATGTTACCATCGTAACAATATTTGTTCATGTAAAGTAGATTAAAGGCAGCCAATTTTATGTATCAATAGTGAACATAGTGTTCAATAGTGAACACTATTGATACATTAAAATGTAAAGGAGCCTAAACTAATTAGCTTATTTAAGCTTCAAGCTGGATTATTGAATAAAAAGAAAAGATATGTGCATATATTCTGAAAGGAAAGCCGACATAAAATTTCTTCTTTTACTTTGACGCATTTTTTCATGGCACGAAAACATTATATGTACAATATATTTCCAAGGAGACATATCTGTATGAAAAGTGCTTTAGAAAGTTTATATAGTATTAGGTATTTACTTACTTTCACTCAAATCATTTGTCATATACGGTTAAACCAGGAAAGTCATAATAATTTAGAGAACACGTTTTTTCTATAAATAAATGAAGTTAAAAAATCTTGAATCATTCTTTCAATATTTAAAAACAATTCCAAAAGAAAAACATAATACATCTTTTTCTAGACCAGGAATGAAATGCCTCAATTTAAGACATTTTGACAGCTGTCAAAAGATTTTAAAAATCGAAATTCAGAATAATAAAAAAGGCTGGCCGAAAACTCTTGTCGAGTCAACATTCAAACGATTGTCAAATGTCAGTCGAACACTATCGGCTATCAATCGACGCTACATTGATGCCATCGAAAAGCTAAAATAACATAAGTCATGTTCTGACAGTTTAATCGTTTCGATGAAATGTTTGATTTTATTTCCCTAATACGTTTTCTATTTGCTTTTATTTTAGATTAGTGTTGGCTTAGTGTCTACAATGATTACAACGTTTTTCTACCGACAAATGGCAAATACATGTTTATCTTAAAATCACTTAAAACGTGTACTTATACTTTTTCCGCAATGGCTTCTTACTTATGTTTTAAGAAATGATTTATAATAATTCCTTATAAAGCAATGCTTACAGATCTGTTTTAATTTTTCTGATGTATAGTAACCATATTTTTAAGTTCTCCTGACCGTACCAAAGGAAGTGTAGCAACTAACAATAGATTGTGACGAAGTAGCAAATAAATTAACAGTGATTATTATAGGTAATTTGATTCTGAAATACCTAATTGCTTGATTGATAATAGCAATCAGTTTCTATGCTGGTGTGAACATACTTGAATCAAAGTCAATCAATATTGTTATGCAATTAGCTTTATGGAACGCTAAATTATGAACTGGCATAAATGTCGCAGAAGACGGATAGAAGATTGTATACAAAGGATGATCAAATGCTTTCAAATAAAAGTAAATCTTTTTTAAAAGTAACAAATCTTACTACTATTTTAAATGCGAAAGTTCAGGCGTTTATTACTCGAATCTCTTTTTATACTGAGAGTATGTTGCCTTCGTATAATTTCCGATATTCACGCCCACAGCAGTCGACAGGTACCATCGTCGCATTACAAAAAATGTAAAATTCAATCACAAAATCCACTCATGAGCTCTGAAACTACGGAAAACGCTCATAAAAGCAGTCGCAACGAATCAAAAGAGCGTAAAGTGAAAGATAAAGACTCTCATATATCAAACGCAGGTAATAAACCGCATGTACCGCCTTATCATGCCACGCTATCTCCCCGATATGCCACTAGCATGATCGCGACTACTGAAGCTTAATAAGCCGATAACATTACAAGCGTCACTCGTTAATTAATATATTCTAATGCTCCGCTGACTAATACGTAGATTAAATTCGTTGGTACCTACTAATTCTACAGAGGAAATGGTTTGATTTCCGTCGTACCACAAAGCAAGGTTCTGGGATAAACCGACAAAGAGCATCGGTTCGAAATTCAAATGGTATTGGATTTTGAATTGATGATGATTTATTTAGGTCTATATTCCAGCAAAGATGCATAAACTAGATGCCTCATAGAGCTTGCTCTTGTTTTATAGAGCTGTGATGTTGGAGCATGATGCGTCTATATGTGATACGTCATTGATTTCAGGTCAGTATAAAGGAGCTGAACTCAGTCGCCTTGACAACTGCAAATAACACACAAATAATGTCAAACCAAAATTGTGTGTGGTGAATTGGGCACTGGTTGTGGTTGGGTAGTGATACCTTACGGATGATATTGCAACAAATTGTTGCTGTACAAATCCCAGTCAATCTCAGTATCTGTACCAACTATAATCTCGTTCATTCAACAGGCTAAGTAATTTCTGCGAAACAAATAGCAATTTTTTACCGATTCTTGTAGGGATACCAATGAAGAAAATCATAATTTCAGTCTAGTTCTGACGAACGAAGAAGGTTACATTGTATCCAGAAGTATTATTGATCGCATTAACGATCAAATAAGCAAGTCATAAATGTCGTTGATGCACTATTGATGGACTAAGTAAGGTGTGGCGATACTACGTTTAATATAGTACAATGCATGCGGATGTCATACAAAGAGTTGAAGGTCTGCAGGAAATAATACAGTTTTGTATGATTTGTTTCACTTTTCTGAAGGACAGTGTCAATGCCATGCCAACATTTTGCATATATTGAATCATTCTAACGAAGCATTTGTTAATAACCTAACACTTATTTTTTATTTTGGATTATCATCAACTCTCGTTAATTATTACTCATATTATGTAATTATTATAATTATAATTATATATTCTAAAGCCTTTTTAAGTTAATCTCGTGGCTACATAATAACAGTCACATGGGTCAATCTTCAAGATTAAGCAACGCTTGCCGAGGTCGGTCTGTGGGTGGGTGACCATCTTAACATAACGAGACTCCTCCGTGCCTCGGAAAGCATGTAAAGCCCTAACGTAAAGATCTACAAATGACAGCCGAGACCAACGGATCCCGGCTGTCATTTGTATACTTTTGGCAGTCGTTACGGATTGTCAGAAAACAGAAAATCTGACACCAGTCTTGCCAAGAAGTACCATGTAACCCAGTTAATGGTTGTGGAGGTCTGGTAGGCAGCCGCTCCACGTAAAATACTGGTATTCAGCTGAAGTCGGTTTGACTGGAAGCCGACCCCAATATAGTTGGGAAAGCTAGATAGATGATGAGCTAAATCCTTATTTAGACTTGAAGAAAACAAATGTTCTTCCTTTTTTAATCGTAAGACAATCCAAATCCTTTTATTGTTTTCTCTAACTATTGTTTTCAAATCTGTGTCTTTTCTAATCTCTTGCTTTTATATCTCAACACTTCCACGGCTTTGCCGGTAGTAGGTATTAATTACAAGCAAATTAATTTAAAATCTATCCAATACGATAATTAATCACTATTTGACACTTTGCAGCCTGAATTTGGTTTTGATTAAAGTTTGACACTAATTATCTACGATTCCAATTATCAAAATCACACAGTTGACAAATTAATTCATTTTTCATTTGCAAAAATTATGATTGGTTCCATAAATCACCGTGTAAATAAGATTATGAAAATGTATTTTGTGTAAGAGCACGTTCAAAAATACATTCCCTTCGCAACATTCCCTTTCATCATCTGTGACGTAACTCTGTAGTTTATTTACTTTGATCTTCCATTAACTATTGCGCCTTTAATCATTATAACTGTAATCCCTAATTAGAAATGTCTCTGTTAACTCCTAATCTGTTGAACGTTGTTTATTATTCAGACTCTCCCTCGACAAGCTCTGGTCCTTTAGTCATATTAGATGGGCTTGTCGTATGAGCACCACTATGTTATTCAACAAGTGGGCATTTCTTGGGCCCAATTTTCGTGGCTTGAATATTAAAGGAGTTCCTTTAAGTTTGGACGGATGAAAGACTTACCTAGCTTGAATTTATAAACACTTCTGGTGACCTTTGAGGGATTCTCGTCTAATGAGCTCTTTATAAATCAATGAGTGTGTAACCGACAAACAAGTGTATCTTTCTGTTAATGATGGAAGAGAACATTATGACAACATTTATTATTACATGATTATTATTATGTTATTATGTCATACACCTCACAATTTATTTACCTCAACAAAACTTGCAAACAATAATAATTGAGAACATATTTGAATCGGAGGCAGAATAACTGGTACACATTCAGTTAGTAGACACAATGATAACAATAATGAAGGTCATGGATGTAATAAAATAATCGATAAACTATCTTTAAATAACTTTAAAACTGAAATGGATGTTATCTATACAGTTCAAAGTAAAATAATTCGCAACAGTACTATAAATTATTAATGCCTAACGCTACAGCTGCTTCCGGAGACAGATAAGTAGCGTAAAAATTCTCGATTGTCATTTGATCAATTAATGTTTGTTCAATGATTACAACGTGTATTATTTGGGAATCAACCGATAGCCAGCTGACTTTAAATGATTTGAAACTTGGACTCTTAATGCTTGGTGTTATAGTATGATTATATTTATCAGATAATTTTCGTCAATAAAAGTAAAAAAAATCGTTTTAGCAACTCTTTACATCGATAAAAATATAAATTGGTGGAATCGATTGGGCTGGAATAAGGTTTATAACTAAAACACAAAGAAATTCGTAACAATTTTAAACTAGAGCTGCAAGAAACAAGCTAGGAGTGGTAAATTTTCGATAACTTATGGATTTCGATGTCATAAAGCAGATTTCACCAATAAATTTCGCGAAGTAGACAAACAAACATGAAACTTTGCAGTTTCAACAAAAACAACATAAAATCGTACGGCCATGCATTGTCAGACAAACAAGGTCAAAGTTAAGGAGGAAGTGGGCATGAGCTGGTGAAGGAAATGGTTATGCAATCCGATACGGTGTGATATGACAGTCGACGTCGACTGATGTCATTAGCATATTGTTTTGATGATACACAATACGAGGATAGAAAATGCGTAGTTTATGCGTAGTGATTGGAATGGCTTAGAATGTCATTCATGTTAGAGTCAGTCAACACTTTACCGCTGAACGCAGCATCAAATACATTTCCAGGTGCTAGGCGAATGCGAAGTTCATATCTAGTCGAAGCTTGGATTTGAATGAACTTGTAAGAAATAAAATGAATAGTTTCATCGTCATCATTATCATCCTCTTCAACACTCCAATGCCTTGTTACTTGAGGTCAGCGCAATAGTTTCTCTCCTTCCATTGTGTCAACCGTCACGCTATCATTTTCATCATACAAAAGCAGTATTTAAGACTAATTGTAGCAGTTGTCGTTCCGTGCTTCCTATAAGAATATCAAGTCAGATATTCTTATTAATATATTATCCGTCATATTTCTTATGTCTTATAACCCTGGGTAGTTTGTTTTTCATCTCATCCATAATACATAACATTATTAAACAGTAGCATAAAGTCTGACTTCCGGAGTTATTCAAATTCTAATCACAAATTTTGAATTCCACGTAAACATGTTTTGAAAACTCAACGCTCTTTCCTCATATTGTCTCACATTTTAAATTTAAACCAAGCAAATATGTGTTACTACTAAGAAAAAGGAACAACTTGCTGCAACCACACAGCCACAAACAATACTTAAGATTACATTTTGGCCAAACAAAAGTTGGATATAACGATAAATTAGGAGTCGAAAGAGAAAGTTCCTAACAAGGATACTTACTAAACAAACATGAATGATTTAGATCCCGCTTCAAAACTTGGGAACAAAGACTGACCGCGCGTGTAGCTAGCGATTTTAGTGGCGCAACTTTCTGTTGTGAATTCTAGATTAATTTGTTATAAAAAGTTTGTGATGAAATGTTTCTGGTTAAAGTTATTTCGGCGGAAATATTTTGTTAGTATTTTGTCTTCTTAGAAATAGCTAAACAAAAGGTTTCTGTCCTAAACATGTGCTACAAACAACCTGATTTCTTTTGAAGACTATATTTTCTTTTATTTTTATGTTTCATGACAATATGCGAGGTTATTTCGTCTTTTTCTGACATATTTTGAGTCTTCAAGCTTCACTCACTGCTGATTATAACAGGCCTGCTCGCCTTTCAGCACTTTTGCTTCTTGGTTCCGCGCGTTCCTCATCCAGGTTTTTTCTCACGCGACTTTGATTATATTGTCGGTTCATCTCTTTTGTCTTAATTTCGAAAGATTGAGAACGCTCATATTGCAATTTTAGAGATTCTATTATTACCAGAGATGGCAAAAGTGGCTTTTATATACAACGTGTAATAGTATACACGCAATACCTCTTAAGGGGTCATTGTACTCATCATTAAGAACAACTTTTACAATGGGACCGACATTGAAATCGCGAAAACTATTTGACTGCCCCATACATTTATGTGCGCATAACTCGACGGAATGGACTGAACAGCTGAGTTTTATTTCGCAATTTTATTCTTTTACACTTTGTATATACCTATGTTTTCAACGCTATTTACTAATTTTACTCAGTCCTTTCACTCCATCATGGTGTGTAGCTTGTAAAGAGTTGTGCATAGTCTTCCAAAACAAAGATTGTAGTCCAAGATTAAGTTTTATCTGTGCCCTCGGCCCACACTTTCGTGTTGGGTTAAAAGGGCCGTTACTTTAAGTTTTTAGACACGCAGCCGCAAGAATTCCGCAATAAAGTTTATGTGGGTATTAAAAATACTTTCTTTTGGCTAAACCGCGGTTGAAGAAAATAACATATTTTTAGGAGACCGGCTGTTGCTTTTATTCTTGAAAGAATAAAAACTTGGTCGTCTTAACTGAGAGAGAGCAAACTTAAGATTTGAAACTTCAAGAATTTGGACCAACTGTCAGTGGAGATGACTTATTTCTGACTTGATTCGTATACACAACTCGCCTAGTGATATTTTGTAATAGGAGACAGCCAAATTACATTTTTAAAGCATGCTCATCACCATGATACAATGACGTCACGTCAGTCGATAGTGAAATTATTTGCGTAGCTGTGCAAATTGCAAATAACATATTCACGTTCCTCTTATTTGCATAGTTTTTCATTCAGATAATTTTGTAGTTCAAAAATGTCTCAAGAAAGGTATGATGACTCTTGTGAATGTAAATTTAAATAATAATAGTTTAACTAACAGAATAAAAAGCACTACTAATACTATCGTTTAGATGCCAATAGGCGTCAGTGAGCTTATTACCTACCAATGCTGTCAGCTTGTTTGCTACCCATAATAAACATCAATATCATTTCAACCTCGAATCACCCATCTTCTATATATATAAAAATGAATCCCTATTTCCCTTGGTCATCACGCGTGAACGGCTGGACCAATTTCGCTAATTCTTTTTGTTTTGTGTTTGTTATTGTCAGAAGAAGGTTCATATGAAGGACAATTTTGAAAATACATAAACATCCGGGCGAAGTCGGGGCGGGCCACTAGTTGCTCAATATTTGCCATCCCCTTCTTACTATAACTCCCAGTTCTGTTTGTCTTTTACCCATACTTCCAATTTTACAGCCATACGCCCCAGCTCGTATGTCTCATCCGGCCCAGTAACATGTCTACGAAAAAAAATAGCAACGTTCATAATTTAAATGGTTCTCCCATGTAGTATGTCTTTTAGTTGTCATGATAATAATTGATTAGTAAAACGCTTGTCTTGTTTTGGCCTGTCATCACATATTTCTGAAAGCGCCTCGCTACATTACTCTGCTCATCAAGAAACCAACGAGCCTTGAATATTATATTATCTCATATGATTTTAGACGTTATTATGTGGATAAGTAGGAACCTACATACATGTTTTTGCTGTCTTAAATATTTTTTGTCGATTTTGATTTAATCGTGTTGGTTGTAACCGGCTAAATTAAAAAAACTAACCTACACGTACTCACCTTCTGATAGGCATATTTAACAAATATTTTTTATTATACACTCTTTAAGTCTAGAAGTATTATTTATAAAAACTTGTTAAATCGTTTTAGTGTTAAGGCTTGCATTAAATTTTGCATTAAATTTTTAAATAATGTAGTCATAATAATGTTCAGTGATTAACTCAAAACTCACCTAATTTTAAGTGTTGTGCAAATTGCTCAGCATCAATAAACAATAATGTAACGAATGAAATGCTTACCTATAAGAAATTGGTACACTGGTCTATCAGTTTATTTGATGTATCTCATCCTTTTACGCGTGTATTCAATTGTTGGTGAGCCAAATAAATAAAATAAAGTCCAAAAAGAGTGATGAATTAATGACGATGGAGAAGAGTAAGAGAAAGATCAGAGAAAAGATAGAAGGACTGTGTGGGGATTGATATGAATGAAAAAGGAGTGAATGACAGTGGAAACGTAATCCTAAGTACTTGTAACAGAGCAGGAAGGTGGTGATGATGAGGCGGGGCTAAGGACAAATACATTTTGTTATGGCACGTCCACGTTTTTTCACGGATCAGGCACTTGCAGAACATTTATAACTTGCTACGAGGAATAACCTCGTGAGGAAATATAAACAAAGCAGGCATCCCAAGTGATAATTTCTAGTTAAATTTCTGTGTATTTTCTCTGCAGTAATGCAAAAAATGGCCAGAAAAGCTCATATTATAATAGATACTGCAAAATTCATCCCGCAGCTGTTCTATTCCAGAAATACTCATTCCTAGATCTTTCCGAGTATGGATTCCAATAACAAAACCTTCTTGTACTGGGAGATTATTTTCACAACGAAACACCGGATAGGATGAATATTCATATTGCGTTAATAACAATAGTATTTCAAAACTCCGTGTCATCCTTCACGCTATTGACTATGGAGGCAGACAGAATTCATTGTCCATTGTTAGTAATTACTTACATGGCTGTAGTAACTGGAACGAGAATTACATACAGATTGCGAAATTAAAGGTATTGTTGTCGTGATGTTAATTCTTTCGTCTATAATAAAATTAGCAACTGCTTTTGTCGAACGGATTACGGGCTAAATCAACTAAAATATAGGTTCCAGAATATTTCCGGTGAAATCGCGACCCATGTTTATCAGTACTCACAGTAACTTGGTCCTTACATAGACGCTTGATTTTCGATATCAATTTATACCATAAAAACCGGCCAAGTGTGACTCGGACTCGCGTGCAAAGGGTTCCGAACGAATAATATTTATATGGCTTCCGTTTTTCTAGAGCTTCGGAACCCTAAAAATAAGCTTAAAGCCTATTGCTTAGTAAATACTGCACTACTATACTTAACGTTTCTTCTTTTGTTTTACATGAACTGTAGGAATAACTCATACAGAATTTAAAATATTAGCCGGCCAGTATTCCTACTTTAAAATACCTTATATAATTATACCTTAATGTAGTGTGTACCTAATTAAAAAACTATTATATATTCCATTAAAAACTAAATACTTAAACAACTATACTAATAATCGTGAATCTATGTAGGTACAAACGCGCATAAAACCAAAAAAAAAACTTTTTTACAAAAAAAGAACCGACTTCCATATAAAAAACACAACAAAGTATAAAATAACTTTAATTTCGGCAGTCGGTGTTTTTGGTTGTTTATCGTTTTTTGACAGCGACTTCCGAAATTAAAGTTATTTTATACTTTGTAGTGTTTTTTTTTTATATAGAAGACGGTTTTTTTTTTGTAAAAAAGTTTTTTATTTTCCACTTTTTAGTGGTGATACCCCACAACTAAGTGAGATTATTCCCATAATGAGTGGTTTAAGGAGTTTCTTTGTGTGCCTTTGCAGTCCAAATCCACACTGGCTCATAGTTAAATATCTACTTTGCTTTGGTACTAGTTTTTACTAAGATTAAGGTGAGGAGGTCACTGGTTTATCTTTGAAGTTCCCAGTTCAGTGCAAATGCAATATAGATATAACTAAACCTAATGCAAAAAGAATCATTAAGATCGGTTAATGAACAATAAAGTTATGCCCGAATAGATAACCCCAAACATGTAAATTCAGGTTGACTTGTTTGCATCTGCTTTCCACCCCTTCAAAGCCTACCGGCGTGATGTTATGTTATGAACTGGTGTAATCAATAAACAGACATGCGATTTTAGCAATCCTGGGAGATTTGCTATCATTTATTGAAGAGTTCTACTACGAGAGACTAGTTTAAAAGTTTGGAAAAATAGTTTTCCAAACAAAAAATAATCATCCAAATCGGTTGACAATTGGAGAAAATATCGCTGATCAAACAAATGTCCTGGGATCCCAGCATCAGATCCTAACTTATACCTTCCATCATCAACTCAGTAAGATGAGATGTTGATTACCAGGCACAATTATTATCTGAATTGCGTAAGTAAATATATGAAAAACAATGTGTGTGCCTTTAAAATTTGAGGGTTGCCCTCGATTTCCCTAGGATCCCATCATCAGTTTCTGACTTGGTGCCAATGGGACCACCTGAGGAGTATAGGCTTTCGAATAAAAAAAAATCATCAAAATCCATTCATAATTGACGGAATGATCGCATAACAAATTAAAAAAAAAAACATACAGTCGAATTGATAACCTCCTCCTTTGGAAGTCGGTTGAAAATAAATCATTGGGAATCAAAAAATTCATCCACATAGCTGTCAATGGCAAAGGTGCCCAGAACACTGGTAGCATTGCATTATTAACACTTCGTTAAATGCTTATACAAATAAATTGATCAAAATTCATTCAAACCTAATTACAATATGTTAAAAAGCTTATCATCCGTTGAGTTATCTTTTGTCAGTGAATTAACATGCTTTGAAAACCGGTCAAACAAAATTATGCCTACTTCAAAAAATAACATTTGTCATTATTTGTTTTTATAATCAAGTAAGGACAGGCGTTATACTAATAATATTTGTTAATCATTCAATCGTTATTCGTATTTCTATGAGGTATGGTAAAAAAAATGGAATAAATTACCATTTGATTATTTTTTCTTCTTGTAATTTGTCAAACAGCTGATTTTGAAACTGATTTATTTCAAGTGGAATTTATTAATCAACCTTCGTTGTATAAATTACTGTTTCTAACTTTTTTTTTATCGATTAATCTTTTCACCCAAAAAATTGTAGACTTAACTTATTGAAGTACCTACCTATTATATATAAATAAAAAACTTTGTTTTTATAGATTGTTGTTCAATGTTTTAACATTTTAACTGTTTTAGAACTTATTTATCAAGTTCATTCAATTGATTTGGAAACTTATTGTAAATCAAATTTCAATCAAGAGACAGTACACATACTAAAAAATCTGTTCGGAGTCTTTTCTTCTGGCTGTAGTTGGATATAAATATATAATTCAATAATCGTAGTGATATCAATTAATTCACAAGTTTAGAAAAAATGCTAGAGTTACTATAGTAGGCGCCAGATAATCGTGGAATAACGGTCATTGACCCACCTACAATTATTGACATTTTTAATTTGAAAAACGGAATTAATGACACAAAGCTAGCCCGAATCATCATCTCTCGTGATCCTTAACATTGTCTAATAATGAAAAACGATTCATATTTAATTGTTCAGGTAAACAGTTATTAGGGAAAGGTCAATGTACTTTATTCCACATTTATCTGGCGCCTACTATATAAGAAATTTTTTACCTACCTACATTATTTAAAAGCTTCATTAGTTCACTTGGAATTTCATTAGAAATACTTTGGCGTTGATCCGAAATCGCCTTGACAGGTAACCTGAAATAACGGCTTTGCTAATTGAGTGGAATGTAAAAAATAGTATTCAGGTCATGTCAGTTAAAAATTTTCTAGCAAAAATACTTATGTTTCACGATATTTTTTAAAAATCAGGTAGAGCTGATTAAAAGGGTGAAAAATTTCTTTGAATGGGTTTGTCTTTCCTGTTATAAGTGTGTTTAGTACATTAGAAGGTACAACGATGACAACAATCTTATAGTACGAAAATTTTAACCGAAATATTAGCTTAGAGTTCTCGCAGACACGTGTTACAAAACAGGCAATGCGACAAGGCATTTCCATAGAAATTGTTCTAACTGTAGTAACATTTTAGAAAACGCGTTGTCGCATTGTCGCATCGCATCGTGACAATCTGCGGGATATATCATATTTACCGTGTCCCCATCGACCAATTTTCTTTAGAACGCTTTGACTCTTAACTAGTGTTTTTATTGTCCGTACGATATGGGAATGGCTAGAAATACGTCGTAATAACGTCATTATGTGTTTGTGTGTGTGTTTTTTGAACGCATAATATAAATCTTCATACACAGTGACGTCACCAAGTCAGTAGGGGGTGTCTACAGTTTTTTAGATAGGAATACAGTCTGTATTGTAATATGCGTACCAGCAATGACCACGCAGCAAATCAGGAAAACAAATTTGGGCTACACAAATATTGATACCGCAGGAAGCAAACACAATATGGGCTTCGTTTCGATTGCCCAACCAGTCGACAAAGATGCAGTGGGTAGATTTTTTCTATTCTACTTTTAAATGAAATTCAAAATAAAAAATCTCGATAATTTGGAGACATCGATACGACAACAAATGAAAACTTTGGCAATACTGGTTCATAGGAATATTTTTGAAACTGTGTATTATAAATCCTGTCACCGAAATTAAAAATAAACTTTCCAATTGCATAAAAATTCAAAAAACTCAAACTAGTCAAAGATAGTGACTACTATTCTGACGAAATATTCCAAGCAGTTATTGACATCGAATCTGTGATAAAAGAACATGTTCGTATGAATTAGCATTGCCAGTGATTTGATTTATTGTCGTATTGTCGTCTCCACCTTGTATTCTAGTGCCTATAACAATTTTATTATAGGCACTACAATACAAGAATCTATAATTCGAACTCGATACTTACATAGAAGAAAGATTTTATAACCTCCAAATTAGATGTACCCAAAATGAGCTAAAATTGGTTGTGTGTTTCTATTTTTAGGTTTCCATATCTCAAAAGATAATAAATGAACCCTTATAAGATCACTCTTTTGTCTGTCTGTCTGTCCGTGTATCACCACCGATTTTCTCAAGAACGGGTGGACCTAGCAAGTTGAAATGTATACCAGATACCCTCAGTATCTGATATATACTGAGGTCTATAGTCATAAAAGTTAAAGGGTGTCCAATATTTAAATAGTTGACGCTTGCCACCAATAAAAATTATACCAATTTTATTATGGCGGTATAATGGGTAGGTACGGAACCCTCGGCGCACGATTTCGACTCGCACTGACACTGACCGGTTTTTGCAAAAGGTATATCTGAAAATCGTAAACGTAATATTATGTTCTTGTGGGACAGACTACGGAAGAAAAGCCGCACAAAAAGCTAGTATTTAATAAATACCATAATCCCTAATCCTTATGCAAATCATGGTGTATTTCCATATATAGCGTGACGAATTATGCCAGTTTAATCGTACCGTGAAATAAGTTATGTAAAGTGTGTTTAATAATAAAGTTATGACCTACAAAAGTAAATGAATAAATAAAGAAAATTCTGTAGAGGTCAGACAGTCACTAAGCGGTGAACTAGATTTTTTTTTGGCTTACTGAAAAATTTAAGAAACCAATTGACGCATGTTTACTGTATATCACTGCGTGTCAGTATAAAAATAAGCCTTTAACACTTAAGCAAAAACCATAATCGGATCTGTGATGTAGTTCCAGACAGCAAAATTGTTTGTGCCTTTTACGAACAAATAATTTTACTTCTTATTTTAGAGGTTTACGTGATAGAAAACACTCACACACACAATACTGTCTGTGACGATTAGACATGCATGTTATCTTGCTAATAAATGGCACATGACATGTTAGGTTACCGAAAACGTACAAGTCGGTAGGTATTACATAATAATATTATTTCGAATTCTTGTTTGAAAAAACTTGAAGGACTCACTTAAAAACTTAAATACTAAGAATTCTTGAAGAAAATAATATGTAATAGATATTCCTGTTAATATTCAATAAGAAGACCGATTTCCGGATTTCTTAATATTCAATGGAGTAAATTATAATTCACTATTGGTAATGTGGGAAATGTCAGAGAAACCTCCTAGGACCGGGTATTTAATAAGCAAGAAACGCCGAAACAAATTACCTACGTCTTAATATTTGCACGCCAAAATCAAATGTGGCAATAAACAATCGATATGTGCTTCTACTTTGTAGTGATTATAAACTTGGATTTTCTAGCAATGGCCAGTAAGAATTTATTGCCAGCCTGCATGCTGTAAGATTTCAGTAGGCAACCTCCCCAGTCCCTACCTGTTTTTTGGATAGGAAATCATCAAATGTCTCCTTCCGCACTGGGCGGAGCATAAGGGAATGTCACTGACTAAAACCCACCCGTGTTCTTCCAAATGCCCTTTGCGTTCCAGGACCGTAGTAACTCTTTAGAACAATTTACCGGCTGGTCCTTATCGGACGGCGATCCATCCATCGCTCGCCGTCCGCAGGCCCGCGTCTACGGTGGCTGGGAATCACCTACGACTAAAACACTTTAATCTTCAATAGTTAAATTAGCACCAGTATACTCGTATGTCTTAAATAACATAATTATTAGTTAGGTATCTTCCTATATCAATGGGAGTTAAAGGTGTGGTAAACCCCTGTAAGGCCATGTTATAAAAAGTACAGCAATAAAAGCAACAGAAGCCACAATAAAACAATAAAGATTATCTGTTTGAGGGATTCACACAAAAGAGTATCATTGAGATAACCATTGGATAAGTAAGGAGGATCAATTTATAACAGTCGTTATTTCACTTACTTTGAGACATCCAGTATAACTTGGTCTCTTTATTTTTCCTTACGAGGAAAATGGGCAATTTAAATTGTTTTAAGTGTCTTGCGTAATTTGATTTTAATTAAAAGAGTTCTTTATCTTCTGTCATCTACAATTCATTAAGTCAACGATTAAGGTTCATAATAATTTTTAACTTAACAGAATTATCATTTTGCTGTCCTTGACCCATGTTAAGGCTCCCACAGACAGTTTTGTCGTGATAGTGATTTTCCATAGTTTTTTTTTATCTGTACGGCATTTTTAAAATAGTTTGTATGAAGTTCCCACATCGGTCTGCTTGAGAAGCCTTTATTAGAGGTCGACGCAACTGCAGAAATATCCGTCTTCAATTCTCCCTTGTCTACCACCATATTGTCAGTTATTCTATTTTATTTATTTAAACCTTAACGATAGTTATACTTAAAAGCGAGTGCACTTTTGTTTTGATATCAAAATGAACACTTGCTGACATAATGTTAGTCGTTGCCCATACAAAAATCATAGTCAAACTATGGAAATAGGTGGTTGGAAATAAGCTGGTCGTATGCCAATACACTTTTAAGTCATTCAAAATTCTAAATCGACACAGTCTTCAAGATAAGGTTTATTTTTGTTTTTTTTTTTTGTTATTATTACAAACATAACAAGAAGAGACTGACGATCCTTTTCATGGTTTTCGTGATATGTGATAAAGAGGGATGCCAGGCATGTGACAAAAAGAGTGAAGAATAAGAATCCATCCAGTTCTTCTCTTTTCGGCCAAAGAAGATCTGGATTGATGATATGAGAAATGACATGCAAGGAAGCTTGAAGCGTTTTGCGTCGAAGTGAAGTAACATGAGAAATAACACTGAAAAAGATAAAAGAAAAGAAGAATTACAAATCTTTACGTAAGTTCCTACTTAAGAAGCTAAATACGTATATCTATCAGGTAAGTATTCAACTACCTAGCGGTTAAAGACCAAAATTGAAAATCTGAATAATGTCAAAGTTTGCATAACTAAGTTTGGTCATTAGCAGGTTTTGTTTACATTTACATTAAGTAGTTGTTTACACAGGGACTTAGTTTTAAATGTAGATCGGCTCGCTAACCTTTGGATAATGGAAATGTTTTCTTTTGTTTTCGGAACAGTATTTACATAATACTCCTACGGACTTCAAAAGGTAATTGTGAAGTTTGGTACAATTATTGGTACCTAATGATTTGGTCATTAATTTTTGAATTAGTAAATAACTTTAGTGTTTAGAACGCAGATAAAATAATATTATCTGTTGTTTCATGAGTGATGAAATTGAAACTGCTGAGACAAAACAGTTAGAAACGAAGAAAAAGATTTATCAGAAAAATAAACAATATCCTTAAATAACAGATTTACTCTACAAAAAATAGAGTTCTAAAATGTCACAGAGCACGGATTTGCCTCGACAGCCACTGCCAGAGGCGGCACTTTAAATACAATAGTGAGAGTGTGGGACGACCTACACGTAAACCATTGACAAGAATATTAACAGTAAGTAAGAATTTATACGTACCACAAAACGCAACAAAAAGTAGTCACGTGGGCACTGTGGTCGCTGCAATTTCTTGCAGATGCTTTGTGGTACCTACAAAACAGAGATGTTGCGGTTTCGCTAGTAGTTGCGGTGTGGCTAGTGTTTATTTATTTATTTATTTATTTAAACTTTATGTACAATAGTGGTACATGGGCGGACTTAATGCATCAAGGCATTCTCTACCAGTCAACCTTTGGGTTATAAAGACTATATTGTGGTAGGTGTACAATAAATAAAAATAAGATTCAAAATTGAATTTTAACAATTCGGAAAGAATATACAGATAATATATATATAATACTAATAAAATACATATATATGCTAAAATAATAAACTAATAAATATGATATATAATAATCATACCGATTAAGAGAATTCATAGAAATCATGACGAAGAACAACTAAGAATGACAAGCTTTTAAGTAGTGTTTTCGGATTTTACGCTTAAAGGAAAATTTTGACTCCGCCTTCTTGATGTCAAAGGGTAGCATATTCCAGAGTTTAATTGTAGAAATAGCGTAGGAATTAGACAAAAACCCGGTGGGGTGAGAAGGGATATGAAGAAGTAAGTTTTTAGATGCTCGAAGGTTGAGACTGTGAGAACTGCCCAACACTTTAAAATATTGTTTAAAATAATCAGGAGCACAAGGATCGTTCATGATAGTGAAGAGCATGCAGAGGGATCTGAGGGATCTCCTCTGACGGATAGGCAACCATTTAAGCTGAGAACGGAAGGAAGAAATGTGATCATATTTACGAAGGCCAAAAATGAAACGAATACAGTTGTTAAGAAGTCGATCCAGTTTGTTGAGAAGTTCTTGGGATAGATCAGAGTAGCAAACATCAGCATAATCAATTATAGGAAGCACAAGTGACTGGACCAAAGTGATTTTAGTGCTAGAAGGAAGAAAATGCTTGAATCTATAGAGAGATCGCAGTGTGAATGTTACTCTCTGGCTAACCTGAGCAATCTGCTTATTCCAACTTAACCGGTCATCAATGTATAGACCTAAGTCTTTAACGTGTGGGGAAAGAGTGATTACGGTATTGTTGAAAGTAAGCGGCAGCAGTTGGCTGGTGTCCAAGTTACGCAGAAAATATGAACTACCAATGAGGATAGCCTGACATTTACCGACATTGACAGTAACCCCAAATCTACTTGACCAATCGCTGATAGCTAGAAGGTCAGCATTCAGCAATGCGATGCAGTTGTCCATGTTGTCAATGTCAGTTTGCGCGTAGAGCTGTAAGTCATCAGCGTATAGATGGTAAGAGCATTTTAGAATCGTGGTAATAGAGTTTATAAATAGAGAAAATAAGAGTGGAGAGAGTATACCGCCTTGTGGAACGCCAGTTTCCAGGCCGCACCAGTCAGAAAAGTTCTGATCAGCACGAACCGCTTGCTGGCGACCACGAAGATATGATGAAAACCAATCCCGTGCCAACGAAGAAACCCCAATTTGAGACAGAATAGCCAGGAGGATGTCGTGATCAACGGTATTGAAAGCATTGGAGAAATCTATTAAAACTAACACCGTTAATCTCGACCTCTCCAGGCCATTCCTAACGTCTTCTGTAACCTTCAGCAAAGCTGTGGCTGTGCTGTGGCCCGGCCGAAAACCTGATTGGAATGGGGATAACAGATTATTCCCAAACACAAAGGAAGATATTTGTTTAAGAGCAACTGCTTCCAGGATCTTAGATAGGAAAGGGAGAATGGAGATTGGTCTGTAGTGATTTAATAAACTAGGGTTGGATATTTTAGGAAGGGGGATTATAAAGGCCTTACGCCAGATTGTGGGAAATACCCCAGTCTGTAAGGAGGCATTGATTATGTGTGTGATAATAGGGATAATACTTTTAATTATGAAGGATAACATAGTTCTGCTGACCCCATCACAGCCAACAGTCTTGGATTTAATTGAGTTGAATGTTTTGAGGATCTCAGGGTCGGTCACAGGGGAAAAAGAGAAAGAATCTGGAAGTAAGATTGGCGTGGAAGTAATATCAAGAATGGTATTGTTTCTAACAGCAACCGCAAGCATAGCCGATGATGAAAAATGCTTATTCAAATCATTCAAGGACACATTAGAAGAAATAACATTAGAAGAGGATTTTGTTATGCCGAGTGATTTGAGAAACTTCCATATATCAGCCGGTGAAGAGTTGAGGACATTTTCACAAATGTATCGGCGTTTAGAAGCTCTTACCATCTGGTTACAGCGGTTTCTAGCCAACTTGTACAGGTTCCAGTTCTCCTCACTGCGATCTCTTCTATATTTTCGAAAAGCCTTGTCACGCCGTCTCATCGCCATACGAACTCCAGAGTTGATCCATGGAGTCGGGGGGCGCTTAACACGGACGGCCCTCAGAGGTGCATGTGCATCAATGAGGTGAAGTACAGACCTGTTAAATATTTCTACTTTTTCCTCCACTGTCGATGCCTGTTCAACATCGATCCAATCAACAGCTCTTGCATCTCTATTGAGCTGGTCCTTGTCCATTCTCGCGAAATTCCGAAGGAACACAATGGCAGGCCGCTGTTTAAGAGGCTTAATTTTATACGTCAGATAAATTAAGTCGTGTCTAGATAACCCAGGAACCGCAATCTGGCCATGATTAGCAACTAAATTTACTGAGGAAGTGAGCATGAGATCAAGCCAAGAGTCACTTGTGTCGAGATTATGATGAGTCGGATTAAGTGTAAGAAGAGATAGACTCGACGATTCCAGGATTGCTCTCAGTTTGCATGATCTAGAATTATCCTTCAAGAGATCGGTGTTGGCCAGCAGACAGACAGATCAATTCCAGTGCCAATGGTTTGACGCAATGTTGTGTTAGCGAGGAGACCAGTAGTGCGCGGTGCCGCTGGTGGTTGCGTTGTGGTTGCAATGTTGTCGATATCCCGACCACATTATTGAATTTGGCGGCAAAATGTGGTCAGAGTGAATTTAACTCATTAATTATACAAATAAAGCGCTCACGTGCTGTGGTTGTGATACGTGTGACACCTTTGGATTTGAATTCTCCCTAATGCTGTCTCTAGTCACTGCCGGTGCGTAAATCCTACCTCTGTAGAGTTAACAGAATCACTCTTTGAACTTATAAATAAAAAAGGCTTATTCCATAATAACTTCTTTTTAATCTCCTACGCAAACATAATAAGTTGGAAAAATGGAGTATATATTGTGTTATTGCCCTCAGGCGCTGGACGTTCACATGTGCTCTAACCTTTGAAGTGATTCGCTATTGAAATATTACCGTATCCTCATTAATTTTTGACCAGCGGCTTTATTCAAATGAAAGGAAAATTGGCACTTTAGATATCTGATGATAAAAGGCCTTCTCCAGATCATTTTTTATGGTTTTCTTCTATATTATTATCATAGTTATTTGCTATCGATAGCATGATTTAATTTCAACATAGAAGTCTAAAATATATTTTTTTCGCTAAGCACACACACCGACACTTTGCTCATTCAAGTCGTTGCGATTCAAGAAATCTACTCTAAAAGTGTTGCTGTCTTTTCCACAGACAAGCAAAACACGGAAGAATGCCGAACTTTCGCTTGTTTCAAGAGAAACATTTAGTGATATCACAAAATTCAGAGATTTGGTCCTTTCTAATTTGGCAACTCAATTTTATGATTTTTTCTCATCTAATTTTCGAGAATAGAATAGTACTTTAGCCATTATCACAAGTTTCGTTTTTAATCAACCATGCATTTGAATCCAAATGCAACAAATTCAAGAGCATCAATTGTGTAGCCATTTAGACTCTCGAATTTACACGAGCTATTAGTATCAACCTTGACGCGTTGAATGATGTGCATCAAGTTTATGAACTGTATCAATTTTAAGATGTTCTTTGTAGTTATTTTCACCGAAATAAATATCGCTTGACGCATTAACATCTTTCCTGTTAACCCCAACAGTTATGCTAAAAGCTTCAGCATTGATTTCATCAAAGAGTCCGTCGACCTTGCGACCTTTCTGTCGCTCTATGATTTATGCTTGCTCATAAAAGTTTGCCATGAAATGTGCCACGTCATGGGAAAATGTTTTAGCTGTATGGGTATTGTCTTATTAAAGTGAAGTTTGATTTATCATTCAGAGCTGATTGTGAGAATATGAGGATTAATGTTCTAAAACGCTATCAGATTTCTTTAGTCTTACATTTATCGTTTCAATCTTTACACGAGTTTTAGTACCTTCGTTCGTTAATTAATTAATTCTTATACTTAATTAAAGGTTCTTGAAGGCAAAGTGGGTATCAGATGTAAGTCCCTAATACGCTATCTTAGTTGGAATTAGAAGTGAAAGATATTTTATCGGTTGTAAAAATAATCGCCAATAGGAAATTCCGTAACAAAGAAAATAGGGGTACCCTTTTCGTAACAGTCACTAGGCGAAAATGTTAAGTTTTTAAGTAAGTGTATTATCATCATTATTATAAAAATAGGTTGAAAATTACACTTTTACACGTCATACTTTTTTGATTAGTTTAAATCAGATGAGGTATGTATCTCCTATCTGACTGCTCTGAAACAAAATATCGATACTGATTTAGAAGTCAGTCTCTTTTAGAGTCGCACAGACAATAATTCATGGAATGTTCAGATCAGCTGCGAAACATGTAGGTTAAGGTCTCAAGGTGATCTTTGAAGAAAGTAACACGCAGATTTGTGTGGACCTCCCCACTAGACATGAATCGCTTTAATAGCATATAGAAAGAAATCTTTAAGATTACTCTATCATAGATCCCAGCAACGTAATATGTAAACGCTCTGGTCTAAGGCCAATAGCCATTAAACTATCATTTTTATCCATCACGCGCGTCTGTCCCGCCGTGCAAAAGTTACAATTGCCCAAATTGGTTGGAATGATATTCTATGAATTTTTTTTATTCAAGAGAATAATCTTTTAATCAAAAGTATCCACATCCAGTATGGGTGCCGGAGGATGGAGGGCGTCGTCGAGGCCGGCCCAGAAAGCGGTGGCGAGATGATCTGGATGCACATCGCGAAGGCTGGTTCGAAGTGGCGCAAGAAAAGAATGTCTGGAAGGATATGCAACGATCACAGTGCATGCGGCTCACGTGACCCGCCCAATCCTATTTGAGCCTGGCAGCCATGATGAGCTTACCCATGTCTATAATTCCCGTTTTGGAACGCATGTTTGTTGTTATGATTTTTAATTCCAGAAGAAATGTAAAATCACCCTCGCTACATCACTCTCAAAAACCAACTCTCCACATAATTGAACAACAAAAAATTCCGTTTCATTCATCCAATTTTCAGACCGTCATAATCAGTCTAACCTCTTGCCCTCCCCAATTCAACGACGTTGCACCTTTATTCCTAAAAATACGTCAAAAAATCCGGCTGATTCACTGTACACTATCAATCAAAATCTTGTGACGCGGTAGCTCGTTCATGCTGATGGATCTGACCTAAATATTACTGGTAGCTATTACGGCTACACGGCATTTAGGTGAAGTAATGGCTTGTAAGGTTGGTGCCGATTGGTGAAGCAAAGCTATTCGTATGTGTGCGTTTTAATTGTTGGTGGGTTGGTTTTGGGGACTGTCTGTCGTATTATGTTATGCATGTTGGAGCGGGTAGTTACATATTTGACACACTGCAGTTTTAAGGCTTTCACAAACAGGTGCGTAATGAAAATACGCCAACGATGCGATATCGCTTTTTCACAGAAATTGTTCCACGAGAATAATATCCACAAAAAAACCTTAGACGCATTGTCTTATACTTTTTACATTACGTTCCGTGCTCAAAGGGTAATCCCTATTACTAATCTACGCTGTCCGTCCGTCCGTCTGTCTGTCAGCGAGCTGTATCTCAAGAACTGTAATAGGTAGGCAATTGAAAATTTCACAGAGTGTGTATTTCTATTGCCGCTATAACAACAAATATTAAAAATTAAACAAAAAACACGTTTCTTGTATGAGGGCTCCCATACAAGAAACGTATGTTTTCACTTTATAATACTCCCTCCGAGTGAGAGTCCGACTTAAACTTAGACGGTTTTCGGTTTTAGTATGTACATATATTCAGGTAAATTTATGCAATGTATTTAATTCCAAAAGTATTTGAGATTTCTAAATTCAATATAACTTATTTTCAAAGAGTGATCTATTGTAAGATTAGAGTTCAAAATTCAGCGAACCCAAATGAAATGGACACCAAAATAAAACCGATTCTGAATGCCTTTTCCATTTATATCTAGTCTCTGTTATTAATGTTAGTACTTAACGCTCCAAAGGATTTACAACGACGTTAATATACTCCATTGCTTTTATTTTAACAAACATAAATGGCTTCTGATCTTCAAAGGCCTGCACTTTCATGAATATATTTTAGTCCTCGTTACATTAAAATGTTTTGAAGCTTGTTACAGTTTAAGCCATAGAACACGGAGACTTCTTCACTGAATTGTCAAGGTCGGTCAGGAAAAGCGATGATGCTAGTTGCACGTCTAAAGTGTAGTTCATCCAATGACATTTTTTCTTTGTGTCACCGGAAAATGGCAAACGCCGTAAGATTGTAAAATATCGCGTAAAATTGTAAACTATTTTTTCTAAATAAGACATGGATATATTGGAAACTATTGAATTTAAATGGGATTTATTGTACACAAAACTATTTTTTCATAATATATCGAGAAATTAAAATCTAATCAAGATTATTGCAATATTACGGAGTCTGCAATTTTCCGGTGACAGTTATATCGGAATAGATTAGAATGTTTTTTTATTGAATCTTTACAAAACAAATGTCAGGATGTGAGACGAAGTGGCCTTTTGAGAAAAGCAACACTCTGATTTGATTGGTCCAATCCAGACAGCTTTCGTCAGTTATCGTGTAGCTAACTCAGAACTTTCAGGACTCTACAATCCACTCTATCATTCGATTCCATGCTCTATGGTTTAACCAATCCCTGTTTGTATAAATATGAATTTCAACGATATTGACATCTCTTTTAATACTTTATTAGAAAGCAAATAGTAAAATATCATAAGTGGTTCTTAACGTTCTATTATAACTTTTATTACAACCACTTCGCTAGAGATTGGTGCTAAAACTGTAACGATGTGTTGGACGTTAAATCCGAATTGATTATGCTAAAAACTAATTACATATACATATATATATATATAATTATGTACCTACATACTGTGAATAGCGCTCCATCGTTTGTTGTTACAGTTATTAGCATAATGAGAGTTGTTACAATGCCTATTTAGTATTCTTACCTAAATAAACAAATTCAAATAGATTGCATTTGCATTCTATGGGAACTGGGTCATGTAATTGAATGAAGTGTTGCATAATTTCAATTCAGGCTTTCTTATTGTGTGATTAAATTGGTAAATACCATTTTTAGTAATTTCCTAAAATAACCTAGCATCATATGCCTAGCCTTTTCCCAACTATATTGGGGTCGACTTCCAGTCAAACCGGATTCAGCTGAATACCAGTATTTTACGTGGAGCGGCTGCCTACCAGACCTCCACAACCCATTAACTGGGTAACACGGTACTCCCTGGCAAGACTGGAGTCAGATTATCTGGCTTCTGACTATCCGTAACGACTGCCAAAGATCTACAAATGACAGTCGGGACCAACGGCTTAACGTGCTTTTCGGGACACGGAGGATTCTCGATATGTTATGTTGGTCACCCATCCACAGACCAACCTCGGCAAGCGTTGCTTAACCTTGAAGATCGACTCGTGCGGCTGTTATTAAAAAAAAACCTAGCATTTTTCGCAATAAAAATTCGGCTTTTGATAGTGTTGCTGTCTATAAGTGAAAGAAAGGAATCTTAACTTTCATAGATTACTTTCTAGAAACAAACTTTAAACCAGTCCATTTTCTTCATCGTTGTCACATTATTGGTAGAGTGGTAGTGGTCGTCACATCAGGGGTGGTGGCAAGCGTCACAATCCGTTGTCATTCCTCCCATACTATAGCTCTCCTTGCACATTCGTAGACCATTGAGTGCAGTTTTGACTTGATCAATCAAACACATTGGTTGTCGCCGCGCGTGCCTTCAACATTTCCCTCACTACAAGTATGTGTTTTCTCGATATTTCTAGAGAAAGTGAGAATACGACAGCCTTTTTAACCTCTTCATAATGTTTCGCAACCTTAGAATTAAAGTGATATAACGCAAAAATTGCGAGCGACAAGCAAGAAAATCTTAAGGTGAAAAAAAATCTCCCGTGACCTTTGTATAAGCTGCCCTTTCCCACTCATAATTTGAACTCTATTTCACCACAGGGTTTAAGAATATACTTTTTAAGATACATAAAAATTATAAGTAACAGGAATTTTGAGTTAGGTCACTTTAATTCTAAGGATGCAATTTATTTGTATAAAGGAGCAGCTTAGTTCGCCATTTGAATTTAAGAAACTAACCTAACCGTCTAGACAGAAAATCTAAATTCAAAAGCTATGAAGCTAATCCTAGCTACCCATACCTTCCACCAACCATACCTTCAGGAACTACTCCTTACATACATAGGTCGTCCAATGACGTCCACAAAGAGTACTTCTATTCGAGAAAAGATTTCAACACAATAGACTGCAGAGGGCCAATGTAGGAAGAAAACAATAGCTCAGGTAGCAATATACGACGAACGTGACAAAAGTGAGTGCAGAGGTACTAGGGTACCAGAAACACATAGGAATGTGTTTTGAAAAAGTAGGATTTCTCTGTACAAAACTTTCGTGAATGCGTCAAAGCAAGATTTTGAGCCAAAGGACTATGAATTTGAATCTTCAGAAGCGTTCGCTCTGTGGCGTCGAGCAGAAATATTTATTGCTATACATTCTGAGAAAAGTCCTCTTATGTTTTTCACTCTTTAAATCAATGTATTTTATTCTCACATTATGATTTTATATTTGTTTGGTAATTAACAGCTACCGAAAATATTAATAACATTAGCCCAAAGTATTAGATTTTTTCTTGTATCTAAATGATCGATCTTTGTGGGCGAATCCCGGAACAAATCGATTAAACTCAAAAGTTTTCGTGAAAATAGTCAATTTTTTTGTTAGGATAAATGTTCACGTGTATCAAACGACATTTTTCAACATACTTAATCGAAAACATAAATAAAATTTTATAAACATGACGTAACAAATTATAGTGAGATACATATACATAGCTCGCAGATTTTTTTGTTTGAGCTGTGCATTGACCAGCTTGATATTAAAATTGAAATTCATTGAAAAGGTTGGAACACACTTTATTGCATGCCTAAAATCTGGCGACAGGAGCCAGTTTTCGAGTGTGTTGAAAAAAATCATTTCCACGCACGGGTTTATTAGAACGGTGCATTTTATCTGCATTCTTGAAACCAGAGACCAACTAGTAGGTACACTGTAGGTACTATGTCACTCGCATATTACTACGAGATTGACTGCTCATTCATGCGTATATTTGCCAAGCGCCAATATTGCGTTGACATGACGCGCAAAGCTAATTTAAGCAGCAACGGCAGACTACTACTTGCCATGTTATCATAATGACGAATATTGAATCGATGGCTTCGGCATGATCACTGCTGAGAGCCATGAATAACTTGTGTAAGCTATTGGGCGCATAACTTTTAATTAATCCACGCAGTAGTTAAGTTGGTATACGTTAAGCTGCGCTGACAAACGCACTCGCGTCATTCTCGCTGGGTGACCACTTTAATGCCCTTCAAATAGGTATTTGTTAAAATACATGCGCATCAAGTTGCCAGAGGACTGCCAGGGTTGCGGAATTTGTTAGAAAGAGTCACCGCGGCCCTGGAACGCAAAGGGGGAACACGGATGGGTTTTAATCAGTAACAGTCTGACATTCCCTTCCGCTCCGCCCAGTGCGGAAGGAGTCATTTGATGAGTTGCCATCCTTAAAAAAAGCCTGTCCAAGCGCTGTTCTTTAAACAGGCAATGATGGGATGAATCCGCTAGGGGGGCGATAACGCTAAGCTGTGAGGTAAAAAGCTAGATAATAGGAAAAACTGAATCAAGGATGAGTCAAGTAGAGGAAATTATTTAGAATATAAGTGTTACCCTGGCATAAAGATCTTGATGATTTTAGCTCGCTACATTTCACTTCACTATTTCTGCTAACCTCTACAGGATATTTAGTTTGAGATTTATGATGTCAACTGATTAAACACGGATATTCTTATTTAAACACTTTTTGTAGCAAGGTAGTGCTAAAGCATTGGTTTAAGTGCTAGTGTTGGGTCAAGCAACGCCATCTATCCGTTAGAGAAGACGGCTCGCTCGTGTCGGGTTCAAAAAGGTGATTCAATCAAGCGCTCCCGCCAGTGTGTTATAATAAGCAGGATCGTGTGCACATTCATAACTACGTAAACATTGTAAAAACCGACAATATATTTAATTTGTTTTCAATAACGAGTCTCATTGAAGAAGCCCCTGCCAGCCCCTTGTCTTCATGGCCAAAACATTGGTCCTTCGAGCCGGATTGAAGATATCAGCCAAGTTACGATCTGGTTTGAAGAAGTAAGGAAGCGAGTGGAACTTCGAAGTAGAAGTACGTTGAGGAGATTTGGAAACCCAGCCACAGTTTACTGGTCAGAAGCTATTGATGCAGCAGCCAACAACGGTCAGGTTATCCAGTTACCCTTTTCCCTCCTTCCCTAGTGTCTTCGCCTTGTGTTAATATCGTACCAAAACGTTTTTCAGAACTGATCGATATCAGATCTGCTGGCATTGCTGGAGCCGTCTTCAGGTGAGAAAACACGACTGACGCAAAACTGTGAGTACCTACTTTCTTAAACTACCAAAATGAGTGATGATGATGAAACTATTTCTCGTATATATAGTCAGTTAACTGACCTTAAAAAACAACGAGGTGTAATTAAAGGTAGATTGACATTGTTCGCAAATTATATTAATAAATTAGATAGATCATGTTTAGATTCTGTGACTAAAACTCAAGTGCAAATGCGTATTAATTCGGCAACCATTTTCTTTGCTGAGTTTAACGATGTGCAATCTATAATAGAAAAAATTGTGGATGAAAAAGAATTACTGCCACATTTAGATTACAGAGATTCGTTTGAGTGCCAATATTATTCAATTGTAGCTATAGCAAAGCACATGATAGGCGACTGTGACCAAAACGGATCAAATAATTCTCAGTGCATTTCTGGTAAATCTGTGTCCATTAAATTACCGCAAATAAAATTACCCGCCTTTGACGGTTCCTTCGATAAATGGTTAGAATTTAGGAACTCATATGTTTCTATGATACATGACCGCGACGACTTAGATCCTATACAGAAATTTCAATACCTAAAATCGTCTCTCAATGGATCTGCGTTACATGTTATCAGTTCGTTAGAGTTTACAGCAGCTAACTATCATAACGCGTGGGACCTGCTTGAAGCAAGGTATCAAAATAATAGACTATTGATACACAACCATGTAAAGGCTTTGTTTGCGGCACCTTTACTGGGTAAGGAATGTCCGGCACAGATCAGAACGTTGGTAGATTGCGTTTTACGTAATTTGCGAGCCCTAAATTCTCTTAAAGAACCGGAATCTTCACTCGAGGATATGCTTATCATTTACTTAGTTGTCAGTAAACTTGACTCTGCTACTGAACGCGAGTGGGAGAACTACAGAAGCTCACTTATTTCTGATTCGAACAAAACCTCTAAACCTGTAAAACTTGAAGACTTATTAACGTTTCTAAACAATAGGTCTGACATGTTAGACATGATTAATTCGGGTAACAGTAAAAATAATCAGTCACGTTCACAAAGTAAACATGAAGCTAAACAATCTGCTGATCATAAAAGGCAATCTAATTCTCAAACTACACTTAGCTATGCGAGTTCGAATAATAATAATAAGGTCTCACCAAGCACTAAAGGTAAAATAAATAAACATCACTTGATATGTCCGCTATGTAATGGTAAACATGCGTTATATTCATGTGTTAAGTTTTTAAATATGTCGGTACAAGAAAGATTAATTGTAGTTCAGTCAAAAGGCGTTTGTATAAACTGTTTACGTACAAACACTCACACACTTGAAAATTGTAATTTCGGTCCTTGCAAATTATGTCAACAAAAACATAATGCGTTAATTCATGTTGATAATAGCGTTATCCCAAATACGTCACCACAAAGTTCCGTTATCAATAATACGTTGCCACAGTCTTCTGTATTACACTCCGTTAGTAAAACAGCTGACAATATTGATAATCGTAGCGGGGACGTATTCACGGATACTAAATCGTTACAGACTGTTTTGCTGACTACGGCGTTAGTTGAGATTGCTGATAGTGATAATTGTTATCATACAGTTCGCGCTCTGCTTGACAGCGGCAGTCAAAATTGTTTTATAGCTCAAAGCTTATGTAAACGTTTGAAAATACCTATCATACAGTCCACTATACGTGTTTGTGGTGTTGGACAAACTGTTTCACAGTCCAGTCATAAATGCGATGTTAATATTCGTTCTAAGGTGTATGATTTTAATACAACCTTACATTGTTTAGTGTTACCTAGTATCATTTCGAAGTTGCCTTCGACACACGTTAATCGTGATGCTATAAGTATACCTAGCAATATTCTACTTGCAGATCCCACATTTTATGTACCGAGTGACATAGATTTATTAATAGGCGCCGATGTCTTTTGGGATTTGCTAAGAGAAAATAAAATAAAACTTCACACCGGTACATACCTACAAGATTCTATGTTAGGTTGGATTTTATCCGGTCCAGTTTATAATAATAATCGTTTATTAGCGGCTAGCATGACAGAAGTTCAATGTAATTTGACGCTAGTTGATTCTCAATTACGAAAGTTTTGGGAAATCGAAGAAGTACTTATTCCTTCCGTAATTACTGAGGAAGATCGTTTTTGTGAAAAGTTGTTCTCGCAGACTACTGAACGCGATCAGCACGGTAGATTTTCTGTAAGAATGCCATTAAAACAATCACCTGATTGTTTAGGTGACTCATATAACTCTGTTAAACAGCGTTTTTTATCTTTGGAGAGGAAACTAGATCGTTTGCCACAGTATAAACAAATGTATTGTGAATTTATGCACGAGTACGAGCAATTAGGTCACATGACGCATGTTGAGGATTTCAATAATTTAAATAAGCCGTATTATATTATACCACACCATGGGGTATATCGTGAAAGTAGCGTGACAACCAAATTACGTGTCGTTTTCGATGCAAGCGCGACCACTTCTAATAATAATTCGTTGAATGATATTCAATGCGTGGGCCCTAGGTTACAAAATGATATCTTCTCAATATTGCTTCGTTTCCGACAGTATCAATATGTTGCTTGCGCAGATATCGAAAAATTCTTTAGACAAACCTTAATTCATCCCGAACAACGTAACTTACAACTAATATTATGGCGAACTGATAACAACTTACCCATACAAGTTTATCGTCTCAACACAGTGACGTATGGCACTGCATCAGCACCATACCTTAGCAATCGTTGCTTGAAACAATTGGCAAAGGAATGTGAGGATGACGTCATCGCTAGCGTTATCAATGACGACTTTTACGTTGATGACCTTTTGACGGGGCATGATCAGCGCGACATGTTGTTAGACATTTGCAATAAAACGTCTGCCGTGCTACAGAGCGGTTGCTTTCCCTTAAGGAAATGGACTTTTAATTTTGATGTTACTTCAGAAAGTACTAAGGATTTATGTATTGGTGAATATTGTCAGTCTAAAACCCTGGGTGTTGGTTGGTCTAACAAGAACGATTTATTTACTTTTTCAACTAGTGTAGATAAAAATTATATTGATACGAAGATAACTAAACGTTTAATTATGTCAGTCATTGCACAAATTTACGACCCACTAGGATTACTAGCACCAGCTATTACCACGGCTAAGATCTTATTACAAAAACTATGGCTTGCAAAAATAAGTTGGGATGATGAAGTCCCAGGTGAAATTGCATGTGTTTGGTATAATTTTATTAATTCGTTACAATATTTGTCCGAAATATTAGTGCCGCGTTGTGTCATGTGTAATAATGCTGTAAATAAAGAGTTACATATTTTTACCGACGCTTCTCAGTCTGCATACGGTGCGTGCGCATACATACGTTCATATAATAATATTGATGAGTCGCAAGTTACTAGTCGATTATTATGTGCTAAGAGTAAAGTCGCACCAATTAAGACGTTAAGTATTCCACGGCTTGAACTATGTGGAGCTTTAGTTGGAGCTAAACTATATAATAAAATTATAAATTCTCTTAGGCTACAATTCGATAAGGTTTATTTCTGGACAGACTCCACTATAGTTCAAGGCTGGCTTCGGACATCACCACACTTGTTAAAAACATTTGTTCAGAATAGGATTGTGCAAATTAACGAATTAACAAGCAACACTACTTGGCTGCATGTTAAAGGTAAGGAGAATCCTGCTGATACCTTATCACGCGGCGTTCTCTTTAATTCATTAAAGAGCGACAACAATAGTTTGTGGTGGTGTGGTCCGAGCTTTCTTCGTGAACCAACTTCATGTTGGTTGACAACGAAAACTAATGAAGATGAGTTAATTAAAATTAAGTTACCGGAATTAAAATGTCCTAAAACTACAAATTTTCTAAATGTAGAAACTAATAATACCATGGTTGATTTCGAAAGGTTTTCTTGTTTTAATCGTTTGCAAAGAACAGTCGCGTATGTCTTACGGTACATTTTTAACTTACGTGCATCGCGTGTCGGTCAAGGTCGCAAAACTGGTTCATTGACCGTGAGCGAGATTAATAGTTC
Organism: Mamestra brassicae; assembly: GCA_905163435.1. NCBI lineage: Eukaryota > Metazoa > Arthropoda > Insecta > Lepidoptera > Noctuidae > Mamestra > Mamestra brassicae. The sequence goes on from LR991010.1 coordinate 8,912,333, forward strand.
GTTAGTTGTGTTGACACGTTTAGTTCAATCACAATCATTCAGTATGGAATATCATAGCCTTAAAGAAAAGGTGCATTTGAACAATAAGTCTAGCAATAAAACTTTAGGTTTAGGTATATTCTTAGATAAGGATGATATAATTCGTGTTGGCGGCAGACTTAGTAATTCTAAATTTGATTACGATAAGAAACATCCAGTGTTACTGTGTCGCAAACATCGGTTTACATGGTTATTGTGTTCCTATGAACACAAACGTTTACTCCATGCTGGACCTCAGCTCCTCGTGTCCGCCATGCGGGATAGATGGTGGGTGCTGGGGGCACGGAATTTAGCGAGGCAAGTTGTTCACAAATGTGTAACCTGCACTCGCATGAAAGGAAATACGTTAACTCCGAACATGGGTGATCTCCCCGCTGAACGTTTAGAAGCTGGATTTCCATTCATGCGATGTGGTGTTGATTATGCCGGACCAATATCTATATTGAACCGGAAAGGCAGAGGCTCACAACTAATTAAAGGGTATATTTGTTTATTTATATGTTTTGCAACCAGAGCTGTGCATTTAGAATTAGTTGGTTCATTGTCGACTCAGGACTATTTATTGGCATTCAAACGATTCATATCACGACGCGGTAAGCCATGTCAAGTTTTTTCCGATAATGGTAGGAATTTTGTTGGAGCTGAAAGAGAGCTTTCAGTTATATTTGAAAAATCAAACGAAATAATTGATTTTGCTAGTAGTAATAATATTAAATTTAGTTTCATTCCGCCTTATGCTCCTCACTTTGGTGGTTTATGGGAAGCAGGAGTGAAGTCGTGCAAGTATCACTTGAGACGTATCGTAGGTAATGCTAAACTAACATACGAGGAGTTTGGTACGGTATTGACTCAGGTTGAGGCCGTCCTGAACTCCCGTCCTATGTCACCTATGTCCGCAGATCCAAATGATTACCTTCCACTCACACCTGCTCATTTCCTAATCGGCCGGCCGTTGACTGCGCCTGCCAGTGAGGACTTCATGGCGACAACTACGCCTGCCTGTCGCTACCATCGGTTGGAACAGCTGCGACAACATTTTTGGGAAAGGTGGTCCAAGGAATATGTGTCGGAGCTACAACGCAGAACGAAGTGGGCACATAATAAATATGACATAATTAAAGATAGTCTTGTGGTCATCAAAGAAGACAACCTGCCACCATTCAAGTGGAGAATGGGTAGGATTATTAGTCTGTTTCCAGGGAAGGATGGAGTATCAAGAGTTGCAGAAATCCGCACATCAACGGGCACAATCAAGCGTGCTTCTTCGAAAGTCTGCCCGCTGCCGGTTTCCACAAACGAAGCCAGCAAGACTCCTGTGTAGTTGGAAGACGGATCTTCCAAGGCGGCCGGTATGTTGGGTCAAGCAACGCCATCTATCCGTTAGAGAAGACGGCTCGCTCGTGTCGGGTTCAAAAAGGTGATTCAATCAAGCGCTCCCGCCAGTGTGTTATAATAAGCAGGATCGTGTGCACATTCATAACTACGTAAACATTGTAAAAACCGACAATATATTTAATTTGTTTTCAATAACGAGTCTCATTGAAGAAGCCCCTGCCAGCCCCTTGTCTTCATGGCCAAAACAGCTAGACAAAGTACCTATAGTACCTACTACACGTATTTGCACACTCTTAAATAGTATCTACTAACTTTTTGTGTGTGATCCTAATTAATATTGCAAATTCAAAAGTGAATTTGTTTGTTTGTTCCGCTTTCACGCCTAAATTGCCGAATAGATTTTGAAATATAGAATACTTTAACGCGAGCAAAGCCGCGCGTAAAAGTAAGTCTTACAATATTTTAATATCATCTATTACTGTAAAAAAGCACCATCTGTAAAAGAGTAGACCATCCCATCACTTCCCGTGGGTGTCGTAAGAGGCAACTAAGGGATTCACCAGAGAATGTGCAGCAGCATTCTCTGTGCATGCAACAGCTACAGTGCGATCGCCAACCCGCCTGCCATGCGTGGCGATTATGGCAAAGCCCCTTTAGCTGTGCCTGTCCTACAATTCCCAGACACTGCAATTCCTGCAAGTATGAATCAATAGAGGCAACCACCAAAAACGTCCGTGGCAATGAAACTTGACGAGTCACGGAAAATCGATCCAACTACGAGTGTCCAGAATCCCGTAACGAAATTAATCAGAAAAAAACAACAGAACTTGTGTTAAAGATTTTGGTTACATAGATATTAATTTATGTTATGGCAATTCACTTCATATATATGCAGGTAATTCACCCGTGAGTAAAGCAAATCAATGCTCTGGAACTCACGTTTTTTACTAAAGTTAACTGTCATTTTGTGGAGATTAACAACACAAATAGTGTTCGATGAATTTTATGAAACACTATTGGATTGTCAATGTAACTAAAAACACGTCATCCATCACCATTTACCATAAAAAGTCTAATTGGTTAAAATGAATGGAATGTATGTGACGAAATGCAGGTCTTTTCAATTTCACGTTTTTCTATTATATATAATAAATAAACAATAAAAAATATTAATGTAAGTGTTATTTTTATTGTCATCAAACTAGTAATTTTTTTAAAGAGAGGTCTAAAATATAATCTCTAAAAGTACTGATATACTATTGCGAAAAATATACATAATTATAATGACTTACATTATAATTATGTATATTAAATATGTATAAGTGGTGTCTGACAAGGGCTACTTTTAATACCAATAAAAGGTTTAATGCTATTCTACGCCCTAAGACTACACCTATTATATGACAAAGATCCCATTTTTATTGTGTATGTAAAAATACCTCCTAACTACATGTCAAGCGTCTTACCCAAAAATAGAATATGAATAATAAATGTTTCGATTATTCCCGGCGACCATCCATTAAGGGGAGGCCTCTATATTCCACGCCATAAATATCGTGCTTGGCCAAACGATGTAACGAGTTTCGTCCAACGTTTATTATTTATTAATATTTATCGTGTACCTATATGTAATATAAATTGATGTGTTTTATTTAACGACACGGTATTAATTTTGGATTAATGTGTTTTAATTACTGTTGTATGTTTAAATTCTTCATGTTTGTGAATGAAAAATTTGAATACCAAGCCAACTTAACTCAGTGCGTTTTGTAATCAATTCAATAAGTATTACTTTTAATAAAACATGTTCTTTCTTTCATATTAGCATGTCTTTTTATATATATTAACAAAACACAGCTAAATAGAAACGGAAATTCAAAAGCATATTATTTTCAGAGTCGTTTTTAGTTCTATTCACACGCAAAAAGAAAAAGTTTCTTGTTCTAAACATATCTCATTTCCCGCAGGCCAATAGGTTTTGTGTCAAAACATGGCCATGACGAGGCTGTTTTTGTCACTTTTTTGTCCAAGCGTAGCCTAAAATTGGTGTGCCGACTTGGCAAAAACTTGGCGGGGTCTGATTAGGCCTCTGCCAAGTTTCAATTAAATTTCCTTTTGGTAGCTGAAAAGCCTGTGTTGTTATTGTATGTGGAAAAACCTAATTGCGCTGTTTTTGTTAAAGAATGATATTTCTTCAAAAGACCATTGCAAATGTTAGATATTAGATAATATGTTGTTTTTTTTTTTGTGGAGGCCCACTTGAGTAAATGGTCGTTGGACGTTTTATGTCGTAAGTATCCTTTGTGTTTTGATGTTAATCATGAGACAAGAGTCCTTAGGCATAATTTTACTAGCAAAACGTTTTTTGTTACACGTGGGCCTATATTTGTAAGAAATAATGGTGACACAAATCAAAAGCTGCCCAATCGATGAAGTTGTCACTCTGAGAATATAATTAATTTGATAAATCACTATACTTTTAAAGACATCGTAACGTCATCATGTTTATCAAAATAGCTACCTTAAGCGAAGATGTGTGATTAGACAATGCGACAACGCTTTTTCATACAAGTAACTTGTTCGTAGAGCAATTTTAGGACAATTTATGAAACACTAAATTGTCTTGATGACGAATGAGGCATTGTCGCCTTAACTTGGGAGTAACTTGACTAGGTACACTGGTTTTCATGTTTTTATCTATTATTTTATAGATATCTCCGGGCATAGTCACTAATCTCAAAGACCTCATCATAAAGAACTGAGATCTGCGAGTACGTCTGTGTAATTTCCGCTGTTCAATTGTTTCTCAAGGTTGTAATCCTGCGCCCACCTCCTCAGGATATCAACTAGGTAATAGAAATGTTAGAGACATCCGATTATTATAGATAGGTATTACTCGGATTTCTTAATTATCTTTGATAATTTATTGAATAGGAAGATTAATTATTATCTGTCGGTCCTACTATTCGACTCAGTCATTACTATAATTGTGAATGTTCGTATGTTTGTGAGTTTTAGAACTCTATAACACCATAACGGCTGAACAGACATGGATAATAAGCACACAAACTCGACTATGGTCTGTAAGTATGCTTAGTAAAAAGTTGCTCCTGGAATAGACCATGGTGTGTTAGCAGCTTCTATTTATCAAGGAATCTGAAGAAGTTTCCCTAGAATACGAATAAAACCGCAACAAACAGCCAGTACCTTTATTAAATTAAAAACAATTTCTAATTTCAATATTGCTCCCATAATAAAATGTATCATCGCGATGTATAAGACTATAAGCACCTACGCAACGCCACCTACAAAATTTTCCTTGTCGTAATAAAATAACTTTTGAAGACTCTTTTGATCCTCATTTTAATCAAGCACCCATAAATTAATTATGAGTGCTTAATTACATTTAATTAACGTGAAGAAAATCTTAGTAGAATGTTATATATTACTGAAATACATGTTTGAATCAATTACTGTTCTAAATGGAAAGAAAACAGGGATCTATTGGGTTCATTTTCGTAGGATTCGATAAAGTCAATTGAAGGGAAAGATTTATTGTAACTTAATTCAGGGGTTCTAAGCAATTCGGTAGGAAAATGTCTTGGTAAGAAAGAATATTGATTTACTAGGTACCCTTGTTGGCAGGCGGTTTTTTGGCCCATTGTGCGGCTGGATTTTTCATGAAGTCTACCGAAAGAGTCCAGCTTTTTGTATCAATTTGACATTCGTGCGTCCAACTTATACACGCGTAGGAAATAATTATTTACATATATTGTAACAGACATAATTAAATACATGCCTTTAGTTATTTATTTAGTTTAAAAAAACATGTAGCTCTGGGGCTAGACAGTCGGCCTGTGGGAAAAGGGTTGAAAAAGCAAAAAGGTTTTTATTTTTTTTAAGGGTCGTAACCTATTATGAATTCCTTTTTAGGCTACTGAACTAGTTAATAAAGAGGTGTAATATAAGTAAGTACCTAGTCTCTGGTCGTACTAATCCGATTAAGAAAACCGGCCAAGTGCGTGTCGGGCCACGTACAGTGAAGGGTTCCATAGTTACCCGTGTCGTAAACCAAAATTGCAAAGTTACAAATGTATGTAGTCTTAAATCATTTTCTATGGAATGATTACGAAAGTTAACTTGTAAAACCTACTTAGCTGTGATAGTTTTCCTTTCAAATTCGTTATATATGCTGTTACCATGAATTTTATCCCGTCTCCAAAAACAACCGTTTAGCTGGCAGAGAGGGGGGGGGAGGGAGACTTGACTCTAACGTGAATTAGCAATTTAAAGCTTAATATTTCAAAAACGGGATCTTGGATGGAAAAATGGTTTTATAAACCCTCAATATTTTTAAACGAGCTATCTAACGACACATCCTACACCATGGGATAGATGAAAAAAAAATCATCACCACGTGTGGTACCCCAAATTTTTTTTTCTCAATATTCTATTTTACCATGTTGTCGGTGTAGAAAGTTGGAAATTGGTATTATATATACTCCAACTTCCTTGTTGACTGCGGGTCCTTAAAAAATATACACGGGCAGGAAGCTATATTATCTCGCTCTTGCCGAGTACCCTCGGCCACTTTTTCCTTAAAAATATACGGTTACCATGGAATTCGCGACGAAACCGAAGCCCTCTAGTGGCTTTAGCTAGTATCAAAAAGGTTATAATACATTGTGTGCAAAATATCTTAAATTTCGGAAGTCGGTATTTCTGGTTCTGATTTTTCTTAAAAACAAAACTCTTTTTTTAATTCGGGTAAAAATACATTTCTTCGCTTTTATTTGTCATTGTACACCATAGCAACTAATGTAATTTACAGTGAAGAAAAGTTCATGTACAAAGGCGAGCTTAACTTGAAGTTGAGTTTTCTACCTGCACACGTTGCCTGTAACTTATTCCACAAAAAGACAAGTTCTTCAATATTTCTTGCATAACTTTTTAGTCAACCAACTCGTCCTAATCGATATTGATAAAACATCGGTTGATTGATGACCAAATTATATCAGTAGACGGTTAGACAAGAACACTGAAGGACAAGGCTAGACATGTTGGTATTTTTGTCTCATCCATGGCGTAAAGTATACAATATTAACACTCTTGGCTATCGGGAACAGGTTGAAATTATGAGTTAATATCGATCTGTTGATGTTCTGTTTGTTTAATAATCTTGTATAAGATTTTGAAGTGAAGTACCTATGCTTATAATTTTTTGTTTGGTTTAAAGACGGAAATCATCTGTGAATGAACTAAAATAAACGCCACCTTCATAAGATTTCCAGAAAAGTGATTTGAGTACTTGTTAGTAGTTTTTGGCGGTTTTTTTTGGCAGCTTTTCAGCATTTTTTTTTGTTGTTCAATTGTTTAATTACATACAGCTCATCACCCTTAAACTTGACTAAGCACTTCTGAAAAACCAAGCATAAAGATTCTCAGCATGTCCTTTATACTTTGCCTCTTGAGGAGTTATTTTCAGATCCAACTCCAGCAAGCTTGGCAAGCAGAACGGTAATTGGAATATGAATTTGTATTGCCTGAGCCGTGTCTTAAAATACATAATTAAGGACAAACCTTGTAGTATATTTATTGCCACTAACATTTGAACACCAGAGCATCGGCGTGCCCCCGATGCCAAGCCACAAATTCACCGTACTTTTTGTCACATATTTGTGACGTTTGGCGTACAGGGCACGCGCTTGTTTGTCATGTATACGTGACAATGGCGTTCAAAAAGTTAAATACTGGTACTTGCTACATCTGGTTAGACTGCAAGTTGATCCTAAAATAGTTGGGAAGACTGGGCAGATTAGTTGCATTCTTACAATTTTTTAACATTGAAACAAAAACAGATATTAATATAATTTTGGTTTAGTTTGTTAGCGAATCAATGAAAAACTTAAGGATAATGAACGATTATTATTGTCTATAAATAGTTGGTCAAGTAAATTAATTGCATTATCATCGTGATGGTAAATGATGAACCGGTTGCTATGACGTTCAG